>OX422219.1:146580224-147911057 GCA_949130495.1 Sambucus nigra
TAATATATTTTTCTAGTGTTAGAATAGAGTTATTTATTGGATTCTAAATCTAATATAAAAACACTTGATTTAGTTATACAACTAACCTTGGATTTAACTCAATTAATAAAATTATGTTTACATTCATAAGTTGAAATTGATACAATTCATCAAAATTTTGATTATATTTAACAAATTGATGTTTGAGTCAGGTATACTTAATGAATTGAGAAAGAAATACTTAAGAATTTCATGAGAAGATTGGAAAAATAGACTTTTGGGATAAAATTCGATTCTAGGGTTTTAATCCTTTTGATATAATATATATCTCTAGAGATTTACATAAATCTACTAAAATTGGGAGATAAACCTAAAGTTTACTTTTGTGAACTTTGTATGATAATTTGGGGTATAAGGGAAGCATCAAGACCTTGAATTAGGTGGTTAATGGTGGTTATGGACAGAGGGGTCACTGTGTATGTTTTCCAATGTATCAGTTATGAATACTTATGTGATACATCCTAGAGGGGATATTCTTATGGTTCATGCGTTGGGAGATGCTTCCATAACTCAGTAGATTGAGACGATCTCTACCCTAGACCATACGATGGAGACCTCTTTGATAAAAGGAAAAATTTTCCTGGTCATAATTATGATGGAGACCCCTTCGTTAAAGGCATAATTTACCCTGTTTGTGATTGCAATGGTTCAATTATGATGTATGTGTTATGGAAAGTACTTATATGGATATATACATAGAGATTGTCTATTTTCCCCCAATATATTCCTATACTTGAAATGTATATAATCTGTAGTAATGGAACCCTTACCTATTATAATGAATAATATGCAATCATGGGGTTGACTAGGGTTGGGAGCAGACTCATGACATATGTAGGTTGTTGAGTCGGGATAACTCATAAACAACTAAAATATGAGAAAAATGTGTGTAATTATATTGAATCCCCAAACTCCATTATATTCATATACTTTGTAGGCTTATTGTTAATGCTAGTGTTGACTTTACTTTTCAGGACATAGGCATCTATGTCACCTTCGCCTTAATCCCTTATGAGCATATCCATCAGATACTATTCAGTTTGGATATAGGGGTCGAGTCTGGATTCTCACTCTCTTTACTACTTTTTATATCCAGTAGAATCAAATCTATATAGTTGTATTATTTTCAGTAGTTGGATTATGTTTAACAATTGTATGTGATTATTCTATTACGGTTGGTTAAATTCGTATCATAGTTAAGTGGTTCACATTTATTATATTTTAGTTATTTATTAATATATATTTAGTTTTTATTTCAGTTATGCTTAGAATGATATTCAATTATTTGATTCTCATAAGTTTTTATTAAATCCTGATCATTCTATTATTAAATTTTACGAGGTGTCACACAAAAATCTAATTCTATCAAGTTATCTATAATATAAGTATGTTAAAGTCCATCACCTTAGGGAGACCAAGGTTCTCATTGGGATGAAGTCAATCATTGCCTAAAAAGTTGGAACACTTATTCCAGCTAGGTAATAGCTATGATACCACTTCTAATACCCCACTCTACCACAACTGATATTATCCCCACTTTAACCACTCCACATAATGATATGGATTTTTATATAACGTCATATACAAAAACTTGCACTAATGAGGTTTGAATCCCTAACATGTGCCTTGTCTATTGCGCTAAAAAGGCCTCAATATAATAAGTGTGCAAATCATTACATATATGGACCGTTACTCGCCCATGCGACGTGGGATGCACTAGACTTTTAAATATCATTTCATGTAGTTGTTTGGGTTATTTTAACTGCTTAATAGTTTATTAGGATTGTGATCATGGAAAGTAAGATTTAAGGTCTTGCTAACCAAATATTTTATCCTAGTGGCAATTATCAGGCGATTGTGTTGCATTCGATGCCTATATTAAGAGGGCTTATGCTTCCTTTAGGGAAGACTTAAAAGTGAGTGATAAGTTTTTGAATTAACTAAGACAAAAACAGTAAATTGCATAAATTAAAGAAAAGTAAAGGTTTGTAAATAAGAGAAGATAAAATGCGATGAAAGTAAAGATTTGCAAGAAAGTAAATTACGAGTAAAGTAAATATTTACTCGATAGTAAATTGCGAGTGAAGTAAAGATTTACAGGAAAGTAAATAACAAAAAATGTAAAGGCAAGAAACTTGGAAAGAGAGACTATAACTACCTTACACTCTACTTGCGACATTGAAAAAATAAACTATAAATAAAAGAAAGAAAAAAAAATAAAAGGAAAAGATTATAAAATTAACGTAAATGTATTTTTAGTGAGGGAGACATCTCTTCCTTCTTAGTCTCATTGCTTATTTATCGTGTCACTTGACCATGCAATGTAACAGTTGTGGTAACCGCCAGGTGATTAGTCATGCATTTGACTTTTTTTCTCCTTGGTGCACTAACACCCCTATTTAAATTGGCGTAAGTTCCCAATTTTTATAACACTTCCCAACTTGTTCCAGATGTCACACATGCATGTTTCTCCCTAATTTATATTTTTAAATAATAATTTAACTATTGTTACAGGTTTAAATATTACATGCCAGCACCCCATTGGTCTGAATTAATATGGTGTAAACATATCTCCCGCACTAATTGATTTTTGGTGAATATTAATTAGTCGACTGTTGAGTTTCTTAAAGCCATAATCCCATATTGATAATCATCACATTCTGCATTAAAACACATCTTGTGACTGAGAGGTTATCATTTCTTTAATCAACAATCATTTTGACCCCTATCTATGAACTCTATAGTCGTCTTTATTTCCTTCTTCTAAAAAATGATCCCTTTTAGTGGCTAAGAAAAGTAATGTGAAAGTGCCTATGAATCTGGCTCTACTCTCTATCCCTATCCATCATTTAAAGACCCTTAGGCTTCCACTGTTGTCACTGTAAACTCTCGCTCAAATGCCAGTCAAAATAAGACTAATGATTGGGGCTCTTAGAATGATGTTCAACCATGTACTTCTTCCCCTAACCCTTTTTTTTCCTTTGTACCCATTTTACGTGAGTTTTATGCTATTAAATTTTATGAGGTCTTTACTTATGAGCCTGTGCATATGAGTTTTATGTTTCTAGGATTTTTCAAAGGTTGGGTTGATCACTTCTATTGTTGTTGGGAGGATTGTGTGTCCCTTCAAATCCTCAAGGGTGATGCCCTAGATTATTATTGGGAGCATTGCATGTCACTTCAAATCCTCAATGTTGTTGGGAGCATTGGGTTGATCACTTATCACCGTGGGTCCTTATTTTCATAAGAAATTCTAATGTCTGTAACTCATTATTACCCTAGATTTAGGGACCATACTCTTCCTGTTCAAAAATTTATTGAACTGGAAACACCATCTACCTTAACGTTTTGGTTTATGCTAATAATATTAGACAATGATTAGCTCATATGGGTAAATAAGATGGTTTCCCTTAGAGGGAAACACGTGGAGCGGTTCAACATCTTTGATGACTTTAAGTTGAGCTTGAAGAACATGTGATCTCAAGTGCTATTTTCTTTTTGAACGAGTGTTTCAATATCTTCGAATTCAACTTATGGATGACAGGTCCTGCTATTTTTTATATCTTCTAGCTAGGTGGTTTCTAATCTTTTGGAGAAGGATTTCACCCATTCATGTTGTCATCTTATGCTCCCATGAATATAAATCATAAGAATCCTCACTTGGGTTACACCACCTTCATGCGTGCTCATAAGAAAAATACTCCTGTTGTAATTGATTTGTAATATTATTGTTTTCTTTTGTTCTAGCCATCAAGACACGTTTTCTATGTGAAATCCCAAAGAGTAATGTTAGAATACTCTTTCTTGGCTGCCAATCTCATAAAGGGTAAGGAGGTTTCTCTTTCCCATTATCTATTGGCATCCCTCTACGAGAGTTGTGTTGAGCTTGTTAAGGACCATTTTAATGTCAAGTGGGATGGGACACCAAGGGTTCTTCAAATGTTGTTACATGGATATTCTCTAGATATTGGTCACATTAATATGGCGCTAATATTTGTCATTACAATGCTTAATATCTCACTAGGCAACGAAATAAAAGATTCAAAGATCTTATTGCCATGTTTAGAAGTTTGTCTAGTGATAAACTAAGAACTTATTTACAACATTTGTTGGAACCCATTAAGTCACCACTTTTATTAGTACCAATTCTAAGAGATCATTATAAATAACCACATGCCGATCTCTCTTGGGGAGGATTTATAATCCCTAGAGATTTCTATTATGAAAGGCCACCTCCTACTCTCTCCAATTCCAAGGAGGGGACATATATTTTCCTACTCAATTCACAAGGCAATTTATTTTTTTCACCAATCCATTCATGTTCCTAAGAGTAGTCATGCCAAAACTCATGTATTTCATAATAGTTCTCAACTTTCTAAAGAAACGATTGCATGGCATTGTTGATTTTTTTTGGGGTGGGGGAGAGGATATTAATCCCCTAGATTTATTAGTGAAAGGAGAAAAAGCCTCTCTTTAGTGGTCTTAGAAATGAATCAAGAAATTCGTCTAATACTAGGAAGGCTTGAATTATCTACATTAAATATGCCTTTACTCAAATGAGGAAAATAATAAAAGTAATAAAATAAAGAAGAATGTTTTATAGTGGAAGCTAAACCTGCTAAAGAGTCTGCTATATTGTTTCTTTGTCTCTAAACATGATTGATCTGTCTCTAGGTACTCTTCATCACTTCCACAATCCCCGTGTTTTGAATTTTAACTTTCCGATGAGGTTTACACTACCCTGTGATCATATTGAAAGATGCCTTAGAATCAGTTTCAATGAATAACTTAGTAAAACCTCTTTCTATACTTATCTAAAGACCAGTTTCAATGGCCACATTTTCAACTATTAAACTAGTGTTATGATCAATAAATATAGAAAAGGCCAACTTGAAGTCCCTTTTATCATATCTGAGAATCCATCGTGTGCCATTACGATCGGGATTTCCTTTACTTGAATCATCCACATTCAACCTCAAATAAACTTTTTGAGGCTTAGACAATTTTGTGATGAAGAAACTTGGATGTTTGGGTTGATCTAAGGTAAAAATATTTAATAATATAAGAGAAATATTTGCTTGCAGGGCTACTAAAAATTTGAGAAGCACTAGTTGTTGAAATAGTTTCTTGAATATGCTTGATAATAGCCTCTACCTTCATTTCTTTATCTTCAAAAAAGCTTTGGGACCTTGATTTCCATATCTCCCATATAATGACCATTAGAAGCAATTGATGAACAAATTTCAAGAAGTCACTTTTATAATGATTTAACCACCAAGACAAAAGCATATCCCTAATGGAATTGAATGAAGTGAAAAAATCCATCATATTAGGATAATGATCCCACACCATTTTAGCCAAATCATTGGACAACACGAAATGATTTAATGATTCCTCTTGATTTGCACAACATTGACATTTAGAACAAGATCCAACTTTAATTATCTTAATATTATCATCAGCGTGGATGGCCCTATGAAGACAATTCTAGATAAATTTTTAAATTATTTTTGGAATATCTTTAAACCAAAGTAGTTTCCAAGTTCTTTTTTCCACAATAGAGACTCTGATCAAATTGTAAACTGATTTCGGATTGAATTCACCATCCGTTGAAGTGCCCACACCATTTCCTGATCAAGCTTTGTTGTATTATCTTACACCTTTATTTGAACTTTCTTTATCCTCTTCATTACATGAGAACCAGTAACTCGCCTTAAATTCTTGTATTTGTTCTTAATGAAATTAGCCAAAATGCCCTTTGAGTTATTGAGTCTCTAAGCCAATTTGAAAGAATAAGCTTTAATGACATCTCCCAAGTCCCTATCCTCAGGATCACAGTTAGCAAATGGATAAAAAAAATTGTTCCCACTAACCCAATCATTTTTGTGACCTCTAATGTCATCTCATCCCCAAAATAATTTACAAAAGATAGATTGAATTCTATTAATAATTTCTTTTGGGGGGATGAGAGAAGCTAGAATGTAGATAGATAGCACATGTGTTATGAGGATCAAGGTGCCTGTAAAAGATTGCTAACTTCTTATCCATCGCATAAATGTCATTCTAATATCTCTTCTAGATCATTGAAGTATCTAATTTTACTTCTTCCAATAAATATAGGATATCTAAGATAGGTTAGAGGCAATTTCTTATAGGGAATATTTAGAGAGTCTGAAATAAGAATTCTTTTGGGCAAAGGACTAGATTCAGCCACAGATAAATAACCTTTCCTTCGATGTATTATCTGACCTAAAGATTCTTCATACTTCTTTAAAAAATCCATTAAATTTTGAAGGCTCTTTTTTCTCCCATTCAAAAATAAAATTACATCATTTTGCAAAACTCAAATGTGTAATCAGTTTACTACCAGAAGGATGAGAATAAGAGACAACTTTCTTAGAATAATTTATCCAAGCCTCTGCTAAGCACCTCTGCAGCTATAGTGAAAAGGAAGGTGATATGGGATCAACTTGATTTAGGCCCCATGTAAATTGAAAAAGACCTGAACATTTTCCATTAATTAATATGGAAAACAAATTATTAGATAAGAGTCTCCATATATACCAATAAAAACTTAACAAAACATAAACTTCCTCAAGACTTCAATAAGGAAGAGCCATGGAACCCTAATCTAGGCGTTTCCAATATAATTTAATTAATACATTAGAACCATGGAATTTTCTATTCAATAAATTAACCATCTCATAAGCAAGAAGATGTTATCGTGTATGTTTCTTTCTTTTACAAAGCCTGATTGATTACCAGAGACTATAGAAGGAAGAATCAAGGAAAGTCTTGAATTTGGAATTTTAAGAGAAAATTTCCAAGGCTTATAGGACTAAAATGAGAGCAAAGAGTAGAATGTTTTATTTTGTAATGAGAGCCACATTATTTGATGACCAACTCCTTAGAATAGAAGCTCCCACAAAAAAGGATTGAATAACATTTGCCAAGTCTTCGTTAAGTGACTAAAGAAGGAATGATATCCAGTATCTCATCTTCCACTGTAACTGATTCTGTAAACCATCTCTCCAAGAACTGTTTGATAAATACTTTCTCTATCTCCTCCTTTTTAACTTGCCACTTACTATCATCATCTGTAATATTTAATATACTCAAATTCTAATTACTAACCTTCACTGTTGAGTGGAAGAATTTAGTGTTGGAATCACCTTTATTTAGCCGTTTGATCATTACCTTTTGCTTCCAATCACTACACCAAAATGGGTAAATTGTCACCTTTCAGCCGGCCAGCCTTGTCAAGGTCATTGACTGTGACAAAAAACACGCGTTTTATGTCACGATCATTGACCTTGACACGACCGTGACAACTAATTGCCACGGTCAATGACCGTGACAAGACCGTGACAAATTTACTTGTCACGGTCAATGACCATGACAATAATTTAAATACTTGTCATGGTCAAAGACCTTGACACGACCGTGACAATATTTACAGCTAAAACCCTACCCCCTTCTTTTTTCCCTACCGTCGTTCCCTCCCCCCCTCTCTCTCTCTCGACGCTGCTCTCTCTCTCTCTACTTTCAGGTCGATTTTCTCTCTCTCTCTCTCTCTTCCATTTATATATATATATATATATATATATATATATATATTTGTGTGTATACTTATGTGTGTATGTGTATATATATATGTGTGTATGTGTGTGCGTGTGTGGGGGGTGGGGCAGGGTGGGGGTAGGGGGTGGGGCGGGGTGGGGCAGGGTGGGGGCAGGGCGAGGTGTGTGTGTGTGTGGTGGTGTGTGGTTGGGGAGGGGGTGGCGGAGGGGGACAGGGGGTGGGGTGGGGTGGGGTGTGTGTGGTGGTGTGTGGTGGGGGAGGGGGTGGTGGAGGGGGGCAGGGGTGGGGTGGGGTGTGTGTGTGTGTGTGGTGTGTGGTAGGGGAGGGGGTGGTGGAGGGGGCAGGGGGTGGAGTGGGGTGGGGTGTGTGTGCGCGTAGGTGCGTAGGTGTGTGTGGAGGGGGTAGGGGGTGGGGGTGGGTGTGGGACACCCATTTAATAACTCTTTAAATATTTGGAAAAAACATAATATTACAAAATTGAAACGAAATGGTATTAAAGGAACTTACACATACGTTAGGTACTGTGCTCTTACGTTGAAAATTATTAGATAGAAAAAGAAAAATATAAATTGAGATAACCTTAGAATCTAATTAGGCTAAAAATATAATGGCATCAACTAACATATATACACAACACTAAAAGTAGACATCAATTTTATAAACAATTGATAATAGTTGGATAATAATTGGATAATAAACATCGGGAGGGGATGGGGGTGGCGGGGGCAGGGGGTGGGGGTGGGGGTGGGGCACCCATTTAATAACTCTTTAAATATTTGGAAAAAACATAATATTACAAAATTGAAACGAAATGGTATTGACGGAACTTACACATACGTTATGTACTGTGCTCTTACGTTGAAACTTATTAGATAGAAAACAAAAAATATAAATTGAGATAACCTTAGAATCTAATTAGGCTAAAAATATAATGGCATCAACTAACATATATACACAACACTAAGAGTAGACATCAATTTTATAAATAATTGATAATAGTTGAATAATAATTGGATAATAAACATCGGGAGGGGGTGGGGTTGGTGGTGGGGGTGGGTGGGGTTTTGAATATTATTTACATTTATTTTTTTGGATATTATATACATTCAAAATAAATAAATGATAATAGTTGGATAATAATTGGATAATAATTGATATTTTCATTCAAAATAAATATTTCATTCAAAAATATTGGATAATAATTGATATTTTCATTTAAATTGATAATAATTTTATTCATGAAATTAATTCAATTAGGTAAAACCCTAGATAATTTTTTAACAGAATTTGATAATATTATATAAAGTTTAGTAAATTCACAAAATGTTGCCAATTGTATGTTTTTAGGAATATCATTAGTTAGAATCCATATACATGCATGTTGTTAGAAAGTCTTAAATTTAATTCTCACTTTAATTTGTAGAGTCTCTGTACTTGGTTGGATTTATCCCTTTATGATAATGAAATTTATGCTACAATTATAATTATCTCATGTCATAATTTTATTGATAAAAAATATATGTAGTTGTCACGGTCGTGGTGGGGGGAGGGGGTGGGGTGGGTAGGGGTGGTGTGTGTGTGTGTGCGTAGGTGCGTAGGTGTGCGTGTGTGTCTGGCGGGGGGAGGGGGCAGGGGGTGGGGGTGGGGGTGGAGGTGGGGCACCCATTTAATAACTTTTAAAATATTTGAAAAAACATAATATTACAAAATTGAAACGAAATGGTATTGACGGAACTTACACATACGTTATAATATAGACGGAACATTTTTTTTATCTGTACTATTAATTCAATTAATTCAATTAGGTAAAACGAAATGTGTACTATTAACATTTTTTTTTTATCTGTACTAATAACATTTTTTTTACATCAAAAATGTCTCCTTCAGATGTTAAGGCGAAGATGATGATGCTGTTTATGATGATGTCGTCTGGGTTCGGTGGTAGCGGAGGCGACGAGGGCTCCTCCGCCCCTAGGATGCCCAAATATGGAAAATTTGGGATTACCGTCGAAAACAAGTCGGAGCTATTAGCGAGATCCCTCGAGCTTCTAAAGACAGTCATCGGCCCGGGGTTTATGAGTTGGAAGGAGGTGCCATATGAGCTCAAGTTAGCTGTTTGGGCGGCACTACAGGTAATATTTATATGAATATTTCAATTTCAATTTCAATTTCAATTTCAATTTCAATTTCAATTTCAATTTCAATTTCAATTTCAATTTCAATTTCAATTTCAATTTCAATTTCAATTTCAATTTCAATTTCAATTTCATATTTATATTTATATTTATATTTATATTTATATTTATATTTATATTTATTTTTATATTTATATTTATATTTATATTTATATTTATATTTATATTTATATTTATATTTATATTTATATTTATATTTATATTTATATTTATTCGCAACTAACATTGTATTTGTTGGACCGGAACAATTCAACTTGGATCCAAAGCAACGCGATTCCGTCTTGGAGCAGTTAAGGGAGCAACATAAGACGTGGAAGAAAAATATGCGGACACGGTACTTTGGAAAAATACGAGAGTCCATTTTACAATGGCGCGGATCCGTCCCGCCCAAGGAGCCGATCTCATTGGCACAATGGCAAAAGTTCATTGACAATGAGATCGAGGATCGACAATTGGCATCTCGCCAATCGGGGAGGGAAAATCGGGCTAAAAAGACGGACGTGCACTACTCCGGCCGGACCTCTTACGCTGAGGTGGAGCATAGGATGCAGGTAAGGTTTAATTTATCTATAACTACAGAAATATATTATTGGATATTATTTTACTTTGCGGGGCCGATACTAATTTTACTTTACTTTATTTTATTTCAGGGGGTAGGGAGTGGGCCAGGGGGTAAGCCACATAGGCTCGATACTTATGTGGCTCTTCGAACGAAGAAGGGGAAGGACAAGGAGGTGTCCCCGAGCGTCGCAACCACGATTGTAAGTAATTCGACAGTTTAATTATTGTTAATTACGTTATAATTTTTTAGTTTACTTATTTTACTAATCATGTGCTTTTTGTCGTTTCAGGCAAAGCTTAAGGAAGTGCATGAGTCGCAGTTTGATGCCGACAAGGAATCTTTGTCCACAGACGCACTCAGCCAAGTGCTTGGCTCTGATCGCAAGGGGAGGACAAGGGGAGTGAGCTCGCGGGTGGCCAAATCTAGGATCATCAGATTGGAGACGAGCGACACCGGGTTGGCTCGAACGGTGGATTCACACGACGCGAAGCTGTCCCGTTTGGAGGAGACAGTCCAAGATATGTACGCATTCATGAAGCGTACGTTGGGTGGAGACCGTAAAGGGAAAGGGAAAGGGAAGGAGAAGGAGAAGGCGGTGGAGGAGGAGGTGCGGGAGGACGAGGCGCAGGATGACGAGGATGTGGACCTCGTTGCTTCATCACCGACACGTTCGTACTTCGACGATCCACTTCCCTATTTGACGCCCTCCAATAGACCATTGTCGATAATTGGTTGGCTGAGCGTGTTCATATTGGACGTATTTGATGGCCAGCGGATAGGGCGGGGGTTGAGGGACCCGAATATCGTCAAGGGTGGAATAGTCCATAGACGTGTGCTTCAAGAGATGGAGTCCAGGGTGCTCGTCACGCATGTCATACCCAGGAAGGAGAACTCCCTATTGTGGTTGCGCGAACAATGCGGCACGACGTATATTAGTGGGTGCGTCAATTCGTATGTCGTGTGGCCTACTCACCTCCTCAGTTTTATCCAAGACATGTAGTAACATTATTTTTAAGTTTGTCCATTTTAATTATATTTGGATTATATCGTCATGTATATTATTTTTACTTTGAATATTTGGATTATATCGTCATGAATATATATTTGCATTATCTTTAGTTTGTGTTGGATATATGATGTTTGGAACAGGTACAACGTTGCTATAACAGGTACAAATATATTGCTGGGCAGTGGCGGTGGCCATACTGCCCAGCAGAATTTTTTTAAATTCTGCCCAGAATTGTCATGGTCATTGACCGTGACACGTCCGTGACAATTTTGTCACGGATGTGTCACGGTCATTGACCGTGACAATTATGGGCAAGAGGGGTCACGGCTTTGTTACGGTTTATAACCTTGACAAACGTGTCACGGTCATTGACCTTGACATGACCGTGACACAAAACCCGAGTTTTGTGTCAAGGTCAATGACCGTGACACGACCGTGAAAAAAAAAGTTGTCTCGCCTCGAAATGTCACGGTCATTGACCTTGACGAGTTGGATTTGTCAAGGTCAATGACCTTGACAAATGGGCAGATTTGGTGTAGTGAATACACCCCTTCTTCTTTTAAAGCATTATTCTATTCAATTATGGTCTTCTGTGTCTCATGCCTATTATGAGAATTGGGATCATTCTCAAAGGAATTCTCTGCAACAATGATCTTGTATTAAAGGTTTTTAATATTTTGGAAAATATTTCCAACAGTATCCTCACTCCAGGCTTTAAGTTCCATCTTCAATATTCTTAATTTAATAGAGAATGTCACCACTGGTGATGATTCATTAGGAATACTCCATGTTTTTGAAATAGTAGAAAGAAATTTAGAATGTTGAGTCAACAATTTTTAGAATATAAATTATTTAGGGTGACCATCAAACTGAGATTTAATTGATAAAACTAGGGGAGCATGATCACTACATTGTTTAGATAGATGGTAGGTAGAACAACGAGGATAAGAATTTGACCAATTTTTGTTATATAAAGCCCCATCTAATCTTGCACATATAGCATCATCTTTAGCTCTAAAATTATTCTAAGTAAATCTTGATCATTGGAATCTCATATCTAATAGACCACAACTAGTAACACAATCATTAAAGTCTCCCACGACCTGTTGATCTATCAAGTTACCACAAATTTTTTCACTTTGATCAACAATACAATTGAAATTTCCTATGACTACTAGAGGTAAATCACCATAAGAATAGCTTATAAACTCAAAATCACTCCATAAGCCTATTCTATCCTGTTTTGTGCATTTAACATGCACAAGGGTTATCATTACCCCCTTCTCCTAATTGTCATGTGACACTTTAACAGTAAAGAATCAATCCTGATCAATCACTACTGAAACATTTAACCCATTATCCACATATACCAAATGTTATTTGATTTATTAGAGATGGATTCATTGAAATTTAACTAAAAAATATATTTCTCAATTTTTGAAATTGAAACTTTAGGTTCTAAAATTTATAAAGCAAGTAAACTGATCTTCTTAATCAACCTTTTGATTCTCCTACAGGTAGTCTGGTTAGCCACTCCTCTAGAATTCCAACTTAGGAAATTAATCATTGGTTATGTTGGAGTTGAGATTTAGTGATACCTTTGAATTGAGCTCTAGTAATTCTTCTATATATCGGATCAATAGGCTGATTTTTTGTTCCTTTATTCATCACTATTGGATCCATAAGTGAAGGCATTTGAGAAGCCTCCATGTCAAAATTCTTTTTGCATAGTAAGAGAAGCCTCCTTTGGAATATCATTCTCTAAAGAATAACCATTAATTTTGTCCTGATGAACCTCATAATTAGGTAATTGAGTGGCTTTAGGCATTAACATTAATTGATCAACTGTAAAAGCTACTTATGGGGTAATTTCACAGTATTGAATCTTTCGAATGTGATTGGTTTTGAGTATGGATTTTTCTGGAACAATGATAGGTCTAAGGTTCATGTTTTGGTTAGAAAGAATCAATGTTTAGGCTTATAGGGGTAGGAAGTTTAAGTGATTTTGAGGAAGGTGGTGTTCCATGTGAAAACTTACCTATTATAAAAAACTTGAAAGGTTCTGCAAGAATTTTTATATCATCACGTGAGAATATAACTTCTCGTTCACCTTTAAAAGTTATTGGAGTCTTGAGTTCAACCACCTTCAAAGTTTTTTTTTATCAATACACTTGGAAATTAATGTGACTATACATTAGTTTATCACATGCTTTCAACCATTTGCAGCATTACAGAGTATGAGTTTAATGTTGGATAATACAAGCTTTCAAGGATTGGTGGTCTAGGTACATTGAATTATTCTTAAGACCATTGCCAATATCTACTAAGCCTTCGAATCCTTATTCCTATGGTAAGTCTTTAACTATATCTTGTAACTCCGTTACCTATTTATATTGGCCGTGACTAAACCATTTAACTTCCTCAAAGAATCTCCTCTTATTGAGGACTACCCATCTTCCAAAAAGAGGAAACTCACTCCTTAAGTGAAGGAAGCTTTTGAAAAAGATATTTTTAAATAATCTTGGAAAGAGGAGTCAAAAGAGTACGTTCCTCTTGTGAGAATAAAAAAAATCCCTTTTTAATAATCCTAATAACACCTCTTTGACAATAAACTTCCTATTGTTGTTATGTTTTTTTATCCCTAAATGAAAATTAATCAAAATTAGATCCAGGAGGACTATTGCTACAACATTATTGGTAGGTAAGCCAATCTTTCACTTTTATAACACTCTTCCAATACTTTATTGTTGGTCTCATAACTGACCTTGATTTCGGATTGCCTTTTTCTTTATTAAAGGCATGGTTGGTGATTTGGTAGAAGAAGAGGAGGAAAATCATCCTAGAGATCCTATGACACCACCACTAGTATCCTCAGTTAATGACCTATTAATATCTCTGCTTCTCCTCCTGGGACTTCTCTGAATTCGATTGTGGATAAGGTAACAAACTCTGAGGCAGTGGATGTATCCTTGACTTTGTTTTTGACTTAAGGTGAGGCAAGTGAAACATCAAGACCAAAATATATAGAGTTATTGGAGAATTCCCAAACAACTTCCATTGATTCAACAACTCGTGTTGAATCTTCCTATCATGAAGATTTTGCTTCTTTAAACACTTTTCCAATGAGGAATCAATCATTTTCAGTAGTGGCATATCTTATGACTAACGAAATCCTAAGACTGATGAACCCAAATGAAGTGATTGCCTTCCATGTGTAAATGGAGGAGTTTAGGGCTAAATCTCCAGTTCACATCGTAGAAATTAGAGATATTAGCATAGAGCATCAAATGGAAAGTATAATCCAAGACCAGCCTAAACCTCCTTCTTAGCATCTAGAAACTTAATAAGCCTTAAATTTTCTTTGAAGCTTTGTCGGGCTTCCATTTGAAGAACTAACTGACTTCACTTTTGCTAGTGAGCTTAGGGCATCAGACTCATTCATTCATATATCACCTCACACCTATGGATTAGCCAAAGGATGAAGAAAATACTTATCTGCAGACAAAGCCCATTTTTTTAGCTGAAGTTTCCAAGGGTTTGCAAGATTTGGGATCCATTTGAAGACCGAAGTCCGCCCTTCTATTTGATAAGGAATAATTGAAGAGATAGGTGGCTAGAGTAAATTCTGAGTTGGCTTCAACACTTATGGAAGAAAAAGATTGCTAATAGAGAATTGGTCAAGTGGTAGGAGAAATACAAGTCTCTACTAATGAACCTACTCAATTCGAAGAAAGAGAATCTCAAATTAAATCCCAAAGGCTTGCTTCTGTGAAATTTTGGACCACTTTTAGGTCTCTTGTATTTAAACATTTCCATAATATGTAACTTTGCCAATATCTAAATGAAATTATGCATTTTTATTCCTATTGCCTTGCTCTCTAAAAAGTTGGAAAATAAGTCTTTAAGAATCTGGCATTAGTCTTTCTCATGTGAACATAACCATTAATGTTTCTGAAGTGGTATGATTGCCCTTTATATATTATATGAATTTAGAATGGTGCTTCCCATTTTGGGAACCATTTTTGTAGATAGGATCTTTCGAACCTATATGTAGGATATCTTTCCAAACTAAACCCCCTAATTTAATGTCTCTTTCTTTCACTTTATTATTATAGTTGTCAGCTACTTTCTTCTTTTGGATTAATATATTATTCCAGGCTCTCAGCCAATCTTCATATATGTTTTCCAATTGCATGTGCATTGCTTAATGATAGCCTTCAAGTATTAGATCATTTTGGGTTACCACTCTCAATGGATTTAGAGTTATTTCTACTTGTAGTTCAATATTATGGTCACAAATTAAGGCATATGTGGTTATTCCAGTACTTGACCTTTTTGAAGTCCTATAAGGCCACAAAAATTTGGTAACAAATTTTGCCAATATCTTGGATTCTTCTTAATGACTTTCCTCAAATTATATTTAGTTACATTACCAGTGAACTCAACTTGTCCATTTGATTGACATATTATGTTCCTGACTTTATTATGGTTCTTCCTAACCTCAAAGTGAACTCGAACACCATTTCTTGTTCAAAAATAGTTGCATTGTCTGAGGTTATGGTTTCTGGAATCTTAAACCTATGTATAACGTCTTGAAAAATGTCTACTAATTAATTTTGTGTGGACGACTTCAAAGATTTAGCCTCTACCCACTTGGTGAAGTAATTAGTTGCAATCAATACAAAGTTATGTAGCTTCAAAGAAGAGGATATATCCTCTCAATTACATCAATTGCTTATCCTATAATTGGCTAAGGTTTACCACATATTGTAAATCAACTACGGGTTTATGTTTTAAAGGGGCATGTTCGTGGCATTTTTGACACCCATTTGCAAATTAGATGCAATCCTTTAAAATGGATTGGTAATAAAATCCATTTCTCCTTAACAACAATCTCATATTTGGTCCATCATGGTGGGATCCAAAAAGTCCCTCATACACTTGTTTTATAGAAGTTAACCATTCACTTTTACTTAGGCACTCTAGGATTATCCCATCAAAACCTCTTTTGAATATTTTGTTAGCATACATAATATAATTTGTTGCCCTCAAACTCACATGCCTAATAGTTTTATTATTTATATCATGAAGATATTCCATGATTGGATTTCTCTAATATTCCATGACATCAATGCTTCCAATTTACACCATAGGTCACCTATAATATAGCAGAGGCAGGAAGCCATCAATGACACTGATTTTTAATTAGGTTTTGAAGTCATTATTAAGTGTGAAACCTGATTCCTTTTTCACCATTTCATTGGATTCTTAATTTTAAAATATGGGAATATGATTTAAAATGGCTTCTTTAAATTTGGATAACAAATTTAATGACATATGGTTTTATAGAGTCAACCCCTCATGGACACATTTTTTTTCACCAGTCAGTTGGATTATAACTACTTAGGAATCACCAAGGACATCTATAACTTAAGCATTACAACTTCAAAGGATTTCTAATCCTATTAGTATAGCCTCATATTCCACTTGGTTACTCGAACACATGTTTTCTTCTAACTTACAAGGATGTTTTGTTTTAATGTGTTCAGGGGATTTTAGAACTACCCCTATTCCTGACATTATTTTAGTCTTAAAACTATCAAACAATAGCTTCCAAGGGCTTAAATATACATAACCTATCTCATATTCCCCATCTACTCCATCCTCATATGGGTGATGTGTTGGGTGATCTTCACATTCTTAAGCCAATAACACGTCAATGGAAGCATCAAAAGCTGAAATATATAATTTTAACAGCTTATCTTCTCTTGGTGTCACCAGTATAGGTGGCTTGACCAGGTACCTCTTAAGTGTTAGGAAATCTTTCTCACGTGCATCGTTCTAATCTAACTTTTCATGGTCTTTTATCTTCAATAAATGAGAAAATACTTTAGTATTTACTCCAACATTAGAAATAAATCTTCTTAGAAAATTAAGTTGACCAAAAAAACATTGTAATTATTTTTTTTGTTTCTGGGGGTTTTGTTCTCAATAATAGCCTTAGCCTTGTTCTAATCAACCTGAATTACTTTTTTATACACAAAATATCCAAGGGAATTACGTGCAGAAACTCCACATGCACATTTAAAGGGGTCATTTTAGGTTGACAAAACCTCATTATTTTGAAACATTTATTTACATGTTCTATATGATTAGATGTTGATCTTGACTTCATAATGATGTCATCAATATAACAATATAAGAAGGTTCCAACCATGTCATAGACAATGGTGTTCATTCCCCTTGGGTATGTGGACCCTGAATTCGTTATTCCAAATACACTTTAATCCATTTGAAGGACTCTAAATTACTAGGACACCTAAATGCCGTCTCATGCACATCCTCTACAGCTATGCATATATGGTTATAACTAGAATGACCATTCATCACAGACATGATATCATGACCTGCTAATATATCAGCCAGTAGCTCTACTACTGGCATTGGATATTCATCCTTAGAAGTAGCTGGATTAAGATTCCTAAAATTAATGAAAACTCTTAATTCAATTTTCTTTTTAATTATTGGCATTATATTACGGAGCCATTTTACATATCTGTCTATTCGAATGAATCCGACCTTTAACATCCTTTATATTTCTTATTTGCTTTTAGTTGTGACCTCTGGAGTCATTTTCCTTGGAATTTGCTTCACAAGTTTGTTGCCTTCGTTCATTGGCAGTGTATGTTCCATTGGTTTTCTATATAGGCCAGGTAATTTATCATACTCGCATGCAAATCAGTCCTTATACTCATATAAAAGGTTTGTGACCAATTGTTGGTCTTCTTTCGTTAATTTACACTGATATAAGTGATCTTATTGTTTTGATCTTTTCCTAAATTGACTTCAATCAAGGGATCTAGTTGATTCATCATTAGTTCTTCATACTTTATTCGAGAACTTGCTAATTCACCATTTTCTTTAAAAATTTCATTCTATAAATTATCTTTGAAGACATAGTCAATCTTATTAATGGTCTTTTCTTCACCAAGTCTGGTGGTCAATCTAAATATTTCAACTTATACAAAACCATATCCAAGCTTTCATTATGCTATTGGATGTCAATAGGTCTATCAACCATTAAACAACTGTTTTATTTTCTTCATTTGGCCCATTAGGACAAAAAAATGATCACTCCAACTTTCCATAAAGACTAATCCTTCTGATGCCATTGGCACCAAAGCCTCTATCTTCACCATCCTTATATTCTATTGTTAGATACTTGGTTTAACATAGTTGGAACTAGCATGTAAAGGTAGTGGACCGGCTTCCACTTCTTCCACAAGACCATATTCCTTCATCAAAAGAAATTTATGATGCATAGAATAAAAAATGCATTTGTTAGAATGGATGATTTTATCCCTACCTTGTAGTGCAATAAATATAGGTTTACCTTTAATAATAAATAAAGCGTTTTTATATGTTCTAGTGCCTAGTTTAATGTCAACTGGTTGTACATGTTTGGAAGATTTCTTATTTGTAGAAAAACTAGAGATAATAATCCGGGTTTGCACCAATCTAGTATTTTGTTTGTAATTTTGAATAACATGAAAAATGGCATTAGGTTGACAGTTTCTCCATTGCCTTCCAATATTTTATTAACAAGGGCACCATTTATCGCTTTTATAAATTAAGGATTTATTTGGTGAGTCATATGTTTAATAGGTTCTTCGAAGCCATATACAATGTCAAGTGCAAAGATAAATAGATCAAAATTGTCTACCCCTGATTCACCTTCTTCATCCACTTCCATGATAGCTACCCCTTGGTCTCCTTCAGCTTCTGTAATACCATTTATTATTAATACATTAATTAAATGGTGAAATTTATTATTTATGAATATATATGCCTATAGTGAAATGTGGTGGGGGTGATATAACCTTAGGAATGATCGAAAATAGGTTTGGCACATAGGAACTGTTACAAGGCTTATAGGTTGAACAAAACAAAAATTATGGAGTGTTTCATGGTGTATCTGTGTGAACGGACATAATTGTGGTCCTTGCATACAAAATGTTGTGTTTTGGCATCATGCGCACGGTTTAGGTATATTTGTACGTTTTCCTAAATTGAGAAAAAAGAGAATGTGAGATAAGGATTGGGACTTCAATTATGGTGACATATTAATTGAAAACCTTTAATAATATGTTCCAAATCACTCGATAGAAGATAAGTGAATTAGCACCTGAATGAACAAAATATGTCTATTTGTACCAATGGAAGAACTGGGAATTTCTTAGTAGAGATATCAAAGAGGGAGGGATTATCCTTGTAGACTTCAATCATCTTTCTACAACTTCCTTTATGAAGCTATGATGGAAGATTTCCACTGAGAAATCTCTATGGTCAGACTACATGATGAACAGGTATAAAAAATGCAGGCAGGGTTCTACCGTAGCTTTTCATACCTGGAGGAACATAGCCAATGTGAAAGATATATGTGCAGAAAATATGGTTTTGAAAAATGATCAGTGGTTTTGGGCTCCTGAAGTAACTGGGCAATTTTCTCTTAGCTCTGCTTATGTCTGTTGCAGAACTCATTACCCCTCTTCAATTGTCAGGACCATCATTTAGGATAGTAGTATTCCTAAGAAATGCTTGATGAACCTATGGAAAATAATTAATTGTCTCCCTATAGATTCAACTATTCAGTCAGTTGGGGTTAAGCTTTGTTCCAGATGTTTTGCTTGTCAGGCTCACATAGAATCATTAAATCACTTGTTCATTCATTATCCTTCAATCAGACCGGTGTGGGAATTCTTCTCAAAATTAATGGGAATTGAGATGAACACTTTGAATTTCTTTTCTCTACTTCACAGCTGGTGGATCAAATCTGGACGTCAAGACTATTCTAGATTTCTTGGTAAATGTATCCCAAACATTGTTTATTGGGAAATATGGAAAAGTAGGAATCAATCCCTCTTTGAGAATGTTAAGTTTGATAATAAAGCTATTATTCATCAATCAATCTCATTTATCTCCAATATTTGTAAGGGAATTAGATTCAAAACCATATCTCTTCGTTTGATCAAGGGGTTCACAAAGTTTTCAACCTTCTAATTTGTAACAATCTGCACTCTATTAAATTAATCAAGTGGATACAACCTACACCAACTTGGTTCAAGCTAAATACGGATGGGGCATCGAGAGGGAATCCGCGGAAAAGTGGAATAGGAGGGATTATTAGAAATGTCAGAGGTGATCTTATATTCGCATATGCTAAATCTGAAGGAATTGCCTCAAACACTTGTGTGGAAATTAAAAGCATCTGGTTAGGGATTAAGATGTGCCTGGACTACAACCTCAAAGATGTGGAAATAGAGTCTGATTCATTGTTTGTGGTGAACCTCATCAACAAAAATTGGAAACATCTTTGGAAACTGCTGGAATATGTTGAAGAAATCTAGGATATCCTTGCGAAGAACAATTTCAAATTATCTCATTGTTATAGGGAATCAAATATGGCTGCTGACTCTTTTGCAAATCATAGGATCAATCTCCCTTCTCTTTCACTTTTTCATCAATTTATGGACCTTCCATCTATATGGCTAGAGGAGCTGTCAAGCTGGACAAATTGGGATGCCATTATATTAGGTCTATTGTCAAAATTTCTTAGTTGATGTAATGGGGCTATTATAAATCACCATATTTACTTTTCAGTTTCCATGGATCTCTTGTAAGCTTGCTTTGCTGTGGGGGAGTTTTTCCTCTCATTAATAAATTTTTTCATGGGGGTTTTGTCCCACTTTTCTAAAAAATATATATATATATATATATATGAAAAAAATGTCTATTTGTATTGTAACTTATGTACAACATAGTGGATCTGAGTACTTATCTGATACATAATGGATGGTATATTTATTATTATGGTTATCAAATATGTTTATCACCTTGGACCGGTTGTTCGCTCCGGTTCGGTATCCCGACTGAGAGAGATAGGATTTATCGTGGGTCATGCGATTGTTATCGCTTCGATACTTCGATCTATAGATATTTATCATACCCTGGGTGGGTCAAAGGTGCCAATTTGGTATCCCGATTTAGAGAGATAGGCTTTACCCTGGGCCATGGAATAAATATTACTTTGGTACTCCAGTATATAAAGATAAGTCATACCCTGAGCTTGTTAATGACACCACTTCGGTATATCAATAGAGAGTTTAGACACTAAATTCTAGTTCCCCAATCCTTGTATTCGTCATGCACCTTAATAGGCCTAAAATATAATTCCCTTAAACCCTGGTCTTTCCTTTCACACACTAAGGTAGAGTCCATCGAATGATTTTGATCTCCGTTTGACTTTAGTTAGCACTCAAAATCGAGAGTGTTTAAATGCATCACATTCATAAAGCTTTGAATAAACTTTCTAATGGTCCATATCGTGCAAGAATCTACCTTACGGTTCACATTCACTTCCCTTTTTACTCTAAAACCCCAAACTATTGGCCACCAGACACTTTCAGACTCTATTTCACTTTAATAAATTCTGAAAATCAATATTATCTCAATGCTCCTTTATAGGGATCTGAATACCATTTCTAACGGTCCATACCATGCATAAATCTACCTTATGGTTCACATTTATTTGCCTTTTTACTCTGAAAGCCTAAACTAGAGGCCACCAGATGCTTTTGGACTCTGTTGGCCTTTGGTTCTTGGAATTGAGAGTAGCTCAATAAAATTTCATAGATCTGAGAGTACCATTTCTAACGGTCCTTACCTTACATGAATATTCCTTACGATTCACATTCACTTGCCTTTATACATCGAATCCCTAAACTAAAGGCCATCAGAAGCTTATGGGCTCCTTTTCACTTTGGTCAACTTATATAATTAAGAATATCTTAATGAAATTTCATAGGGATCTTAATAAGATGTCAAATGGTCCATAACGTGCAAGAATATTCCTTACGGTTCATATTTACTTCTCTTTTCCCCTCTGAAACCCTAATCAAAAGGCCACCGAATCCTTTCGAGCTCTGTTTCACTTTTATCGAGTCTCTGAATTGAGAGTAGCTCGATATATTTTCATAGGGCTCTGTATACCATTTTAAATGTTCCATATTGTTGAATCCTTTATGTCCATAGAGAGTGATGGCCTTTACCATGGTCCATGTGACAGTTACCTCTTCGGTACTTCGATGTTTATAAAATAGTTTGTATGAACCGAATATATGATGATATACGCGTAGATATGTGTTTCATAGTGACATGCCTATTCTTGAGAAGTATATAATAATTTTGTAAAGAATGATTCATTAAAAATTGAATAATAGCTAATCAAGGGTTCACTAGGGTTTGCGATTAAACTTATGTGATATTTAGGACTTTCGGGTTTGGGATAACCTGAAATTGACTAAAATATAAGAAGAAGATGCGTAATTATATTTTAGACAAGATTTAGTTATATTATTATACTACTTAGACTTGTTGTTAATGTTTTATATTAACATTTTTCAGGACATAAGCCACAGGTGCAGCCTCACCCCTGATCCAGTCTTGAGTTTTCAGTTACTGATCTTCTAGGCTATAGGTTTGAGAAATGTGTTCTCACTTTTTATCCCTTTAGTATAGTATCCGTTGGTATTATTATTACATTAGTTTAAGATTTTATTTTCAAAGCAGTAGTATGCGATGAGTCTATTATTGTTGGTGGCTTGGTATCAAAGATGATATTGTTCACCACTTTTATGTTGAGTTATTTATTTATGTATTGAGTTTTAGTTTCTCTTTTATACCGATGATGTTACCAAATATTTTTGATTCCCAAGATTTTTGTATTAGACCTAATCAATCTATTTATGAATTTTATGGGGTATCATAGTTTGTATCAAAGCATTCCAGGTTCTAGTTTCCTAGGCATCTTGAGTGTGTCCATCGCTTTTCTGCATTGCATTCTTTAATTACTTTAGAGACTTATATTTTAGGATTTGTAATTGGTATAAAGATGACAATTTAGGGAAGTTTTGTGTCATTGTTCCAGATGAATGATTCGAAGAAGACCGAGTGTATTAGGAGGATTCCTCTTTTGAATTTACTTTGGGAGATGTCCCACGCATGAGGTTGACTTCGGTCGGGTGTTAGGGAATTTTGGGCATAATATCTTTAGCAAGTTCTTAGGTTATGGATCGAGGAGAAATGTTCCAATCACTATATATAATGACATTTGAAGACCTCATAGGTGCGACCGTGTGGTAACTGATATGAAAAGGACTTTAACTATCTTTTTCTTTTTGTACCGAGAGAGATTATTACGTAGACAAATAAGGGTGTTCTCATATTCTCTTCAGTGTGAGAATAATTTATTTTGAGTTGGCACATACATTACAAGAGAGTTTGGCAAGTTTTATTGACGAATTCCCAAAAATACGGAGGGTGGTCAAACCAACAAAAGTCAATATTTTTTTATTTTTCAAACTAAATATATAAACTTTAAATATAATTAACCTAAATAAAACTTTGCACTAATTTTAATCCGAGTTGTTGTGATAAAACGATTTAACCAATTTTATTTTAACATAAAATATAGAACTAGGTGGTAGTAGATATAATAAATCATTAAACCACAACACATCGATGTACGAGGAAAACTCATAACGGGAAAAACCTTGGATAACCCAGCCATGAAAAATCACTATGATAAGGTTTTACAAAAGTCATAGGACTTATTTAACGACTTGATGCCCTCACAAGCTTTGATTCTTCTTTAATCTCTAACCTCTCTTCTATTGTGAAATGAAGGAATCCACCCACACAAGCTCCTAAAACGTGTGAGTCCAGTGTAACACCCCATATTTTCAATGATTTTTAAATTGGGATTAATTAAATTAAAAATGGGAAATTAATCCGGGTTGAAATAAATATTAATTAGCGACACAAGGGTTATTATTTATTTATATTGAAAATTACTAAGTGAATGAGTAATAAATTAATAAGAATTTATTATGATGGTCGTGAGTGAGAAATATGGCGACTACGGTAATTTAGTCAGGATGCGCATGTCAGTAGTATCGGAACTTAAAATTATGAGTTAAAATGTAATTTAATTATGAGTCATCCAAATGGTCATTTCGAGTGCGCCAATGTGTCCGAAAGGCTCGAAATAGTCCAAAATGTGTACTCGGGGGTTTAGTTTGGATCCCAGGGCATTTTTAGACCACACCGGCACCCCATATGGGTATTTTGGTCTTTTGGATTTTTGGAAAAAGGGACCTACGAAACTTACATGTTTATATCATCATATGTGACGAGGGAGTTTGGCTTAGAGTTAAAAAATCACAGAGAGTCTACTAGGGGAGGAAGGAGAGGAGTTCCGAGGGCATTCCCACACCATTTTGCATCACCACCACCCCCGGAGCGTAGATCCGGAGAAAAGGAAACCAACCACACCACAATTCTACATAAAATTAGACTTCGATTTGAGGAAAGTATTTATCTTGCTAAATTCTTAATAGATATACCATCCATCTTAGTGTAAGATGAATAGCCTATTGAATTGACGAATTTTGGCCTTAAATTGGAAGATGTAAATCATGTTCTTGCATAGGAATCATGATAGATTTAATCCTTATGCATGTATAACGAATTTGATGAATTGGCAACATGTTGAAGTTCTTGAACAAAAATTTTGTTCTAGGGTCTTTAGGACTTAATGTTGAATTAATTCAATTTGAATGTGTTTCTTGATGATTTAGTTATTATATTGCATTATAAATCATGTGTATAGGCTAGTTTGATGTTTGGTGTACATAGTTCAGAGATTGGGATTGAAACCCGGAGGTTTTAAGGGTTAAAAAGGTGAAACCCATAAGTGTCATAAGGAAGAAGACGAGACCTGCTTTAGGCTAATCAATTCAGCTCCTTGGTCGAATCGATTGGGAAAGAAAATCGATTTAGAACAAGAAATTGACCATTTTTCCCATTTTTGCTTAGATTTCGTGGGAAACAATCAGGTTGATTTTTCTAGTTATTTGAAAATATAAAGGAAGATATTTTCATTACTAGTATCCCAAAGTCGGGATTGAGACTTAGTCACATGAGGGAATTTAGGGCTAATGTTAATTAGGTATAATTGGGTAATAAAAACAAATTCGGAGAATAATATCGTATCATGGTAAATCGAGGGGATGTATGACCTAGACCAGTAGGTTATTAGTGGGTTATCTACTGAATTGACTTAAGGGACAATTGGTAACCTTTTGAGTATTTGGAAACACTCGGGATTATAGGATTAGAAGTATTATGGTAAAGTAATGATACATAGAATATTCGAGGGTTATAAAGACTACATGTGGATGTATTATATATATATATATATATATATATATAGGTTGTGTGAATACGTATTGTGTGAATTTGCACGTGTAAACATACCTAGGCTACTTGCTATCATGGGAGCTTTCGCGTCATGGACAATATTATCTTGATGAGCTCATTGGGGGGATTTTGACTTGTACCTCAGCACATAGAACTGAGGGATTGAGAACCACTTGTGTGAATATGGGTGTCACCGATCATTTAGGTGCGTTAGGTGTGTGCGTAGCCCAAAGACTTAGAGCTACGTTCGCCTCCAATTATTATGAATTGTGTGTCTATGGTTCGAGAGTGTTTTCAAACTCGATGTCCTTTATTTAGTACGTGAATGTGATGTACCAGGATTTGATAGCAGAGTATGACCACATCGATGGTCTCTACTTAGGTATGTCGTATTCGTATATATTGTAAGTGTGGTATATATATACACACACACACATACAGACACACACACATGTGATTTAAGATACTACTAGAGTACTAGTAAATGAGATAGATAGTGATATCTAAAATAATTTAAGAAAGTGGGAACTTATTAATTAATTGGTAATTTTCATGGATAAGTGATCTTGAAAATTTAATATAGTATTGTATGGGCCATACAGGTGGGTACAATAAATTATTAGACGAGACAAGACTTGGTTTGAACTTGTTAGGCGGGGTAGCATAACTAGGACAGTTTAGGAGTACACGTTATATGTGCACAATAGTTGAGAGGTGAGGACCTCAAGTAAGAGCATGCTGAATTAACATGTACACAATATCTGCTCTTACTGCATTTTAAATATTTGTTAAACTTTTTCAAAATGTTTTACTTGGGCTCTGACCCGTTTCAAATCTATTTTTGTAAAAATATTTTAGGTGCCCTGTCACAGGGATGCCAGACTTAGGAGTTCCTTTATTTGAAGTCTTGCAGCTGCTCTGGAAGTTACAGATTCTTGGTAGTATATGCCACCGCATTTATCCATTCCTATTTAGCATTTATCTAGCTCAGTCGGGCATGTCTCCCACTCTATCCAGTGATTATTTTCAGAGAATTGTATTTTTATTTTTTTCCCAGTATTAACCTTGGATTTTTATTATGGACAGTTGTATTGAAATTTTTCATCTAAAGTGTTATTCCCGACATATTTATTCATCTCAGTATTTGATCATTTAATACTATGTGTATGGAAATGGTGAATGTGATTTATTAGTTTCATTCATTTCCTGTTAATGAAAAGATTAAAAATTTGACATCAGTCCATTAGGGTATTAGTAAAAATAAATATGTTTTCAACAATGATGCTAAGAATGAAACCATTAATGGTTCTTATTTAATTTAATAAAGGACTGATCACCAAGGATTAGAATAGGCAGGGTGTCACAGATAGTGTCAAAGCATCAGGTTTTAGTGTCCATAGGATTTGCACATACTTGTTACGTTTCTAACATATCGTTCTTTGATATAGAGCCCTACTATTAGGATTATTGTATTCATAATTACGAATTTATGACTTTAATTTTTTAAGTTATATTGAACCGTGGACTTATGGAAATTATCTTTCATTTTAGATGGCTCACAGATGTGTACCATGAGCCACCCCAAATGCTCAGCCCCAGCCAGAGCCAACTCAGGCACCGTGGACCATAAATGTTGTTGAAGTTACCGTTATAGTTGTGCGGGAGGTTAATGTGACCCCAACCACCTTTTCTTAACAGGCACCATAGATGCCACCCCAGCCTCAGGTTGTGGCTCCAGCTCTTGGACACTCGTTTCCTTCTTTCCTTAGGAGAGATTCAGAGATTCCTTACAGAAGGATCATCCTCCTGAGCTTTAGGGAAGCTCTGATGTAGTTACAACGTGCTAATGGAAGAAGGATATCGAGAGGCATTTGAGGATGTATGAGTGCACTGATGTACAGCTACATATGCTAGCTACCTTTAAGCTCGTGGGGGATGCCTTACAGTGGTGGGAGTCCGTTAACACCGCACATGAGAGAGAGACTATGACCATTAAGGAGTTCTGGGAGCGGTTCAACCAAAAATACTTCCCATCTACCATTCTGACTGAAATGAGGAGGAAATTCCTAGACGTTTCGTAGGAAGGTAGGACTATAGAGGAGTATGAGGAGTAATTTACTAGGATGGAAAACTTTGTTCCCGAAGAGGTAATTTCGGAAGAGAAGAGGATAAATTTTTTGGTGGATGGTCTTACCTGGAGGAACCGACAGTATTTGTTGGGTAATCCCTCTTTGAAAACATATACGAATGTGTTGAATGTCACTCTATTGCACTGTCGGGACCACCACTTCGATGTTAAGGAAAGAAAATGCTTAGGAGAGTCTAGTCAGCAGGGCAGGACAGAGGGTAGTAGTGCCAGCGTGGCACAATCGACTGAGAGTCAGCCGAGGATAATTGAGAAGGGTTCTCATAAGGGGATGCAACTTAGCGATTTAGTTTGGGAGATTACAAGCACGGACAGGGTGGATTTAGGCATGGCCTTCAGGTCCAGCCGAGCCAACACCATTTTCAGAAAGGTTAGGGGAGAGGTAGTAATGACCATAAGGGCCGAGGCTAGTAGGGCCAGAGGGGAGGAAACTTCACAGGCATGTGTTTATATGCGACAAGAATGTACACAAGCGAAAGGATTGCCCTGATAAGGGTAAAGTTTTGCAATAGCAGCAGCAGGGAGCTCGCCAGGATCCCAGAGGCCTATTTTCCCCACTTCCCTCCCAGCACCAGCACCTGTACCATCATTGCCTACAGTGACAGTTGTCCCACTAACCCCACCTCAGTAGGGCAGTTACAGTACGGGCGTGTATATAATGTCCACCAGGATGCAGTTCCACAGGCTTCACCTATAGTTGATGGTATGTTTCTTATACATGGGACTTCGAGGAGCATTTTATATGACACGGGGGCTTCACACTCATTCATAGCCACTAGATTTGCACGATTCGCAGGCTTATAAGACACGACCAATATTACAGTCGCGTGTGTAGACTCACCATTGGGTATTGGGAGACTTATATTCTTTATTTATCGGGGTGTGAGTATAGATATTGGGAGACTTTTTTTCCCCGACGATATGCTCGTATAAGATATGTTAGAGTATGATGACGTTATTGGCATGGATTTTCTAACAGCGTATAGAGCCATGATTAACTGTTACAGTAGGAGCTAATGTTTGCAATTTCGCGCCGCGAGCTGTTCCTAGCGGTGCCTCCTCATCCGGAGGGGGGATCGTCCACTTATTTATACTATATATATAGGAGGAAATCTCTAAGGGGTAGTGATTTCCCTAGACTCGATTATGTTTGTGTTTGAGTTCGTAGATGTGTTTCAGGACATACCGGGATTGCCACCTAGCCGTGAGATGGAGTTTGTCATTGCTTTAGCGTCGGGCATCGGGACTTCTACAATTAGCTCGTGTTATGTGACCAAATCGAGTAGATTTTGGGGTAGGGCTTTATTTGTAGGAGTACCTCACTTTTGGTCCCCAACTACTCTTTGAAACGAAGAGGGATGGATCTCTACGCCTGTGTGTGGATTATTGGGAGTTGAATAAAGTCACGATACTAAATAAATATCCATTGCTTCGAATCAATGACTTATTTGACCAGCTTAGGGGAGTTTCGTACTTCTCTAAGATATATTTGAGATCTGGTAATCACCAGTTGTGCATCTGGGAAGAAGAGGTATCTAAGATGGACTTTCTGACGAGATATGGGTATTATGAGTTCCAGGTTAAGCTATTAGGTCTAACCAAGGCGCCAAGTGTGTTTATGGACTAGATGAATAGGATGTTCAGAGAGTACTTATATCGGTTTGTCATTGTCTTCATTGATGACATCCTAATTTGTTCTCAGATGGAGGATGAGCACACAGAGCATCTGCATAGAGTTTGCAGACTTTACATGAGCATTAGTTGTACGCTAAGTTTGATAAATGCGGGTTCTAGTTGCATGAGGTACAGTTCTTGGGGCATATTATATCTTACATCGGGATATCGATGGATCCCAGTAAGATGTCAGTGGTGAGGGAGTGGGGATAACCCACGACACCGATGGAGGTGTGCAATTTCCTGGGGTTAGCTAGGTACTATTAATCGTTCAATCGGAGATTTTTGAAGATTACGGGTCCATTGACCAATTTGAATTGTAAAGGGGTACCGTTTATCTGGGATGACACTTGTCAGTTGTCTTTTGATGAGATAAAGGACAAGTTAACTTTAGCACCCGTACTTGCACTTCCAGGGAAGGTGTGAAGTGCTTTGTCCATACTGATGCATCCCTACAGTTTCTTAGGGGTGTGCTAAAGCAGGAGAATCAGGATATAACTTATACTTACCGCAAGATTAACCCTCATAAGAGAAATTACCCCACCCACAACTTGGAGTTAGCGACATTCGTGTTTGAGCTACGCGTGACATTACCTGTTAGGGGATATATTTTGCCTATTCACGGATCATAAGTCACTACAGTACTTGCTCACTGATAGAGAGATGAATATGCGTCTGTATAGGTGGATGGGATTTATGAAAGATTATCAGTTTGGCATCCAATATCACACGCGTTGAGCCGCATGCCAATGGGTCATGCTAGGAAACAAGGATTCGGTCACCAGGTCATTCATATCAGTTATGATCGTTACACCTCAAATTGTCACGAGGGTTATACAGGCCCAGGCAGCGAATTCATTTTGTCAGTTCTGGATTCCAAAACTTCTAGTCGAGGGAGTAAAGTCTCACTCAGTGATTTTACATGGAGGCTTACACTTAAATAGGAGATTGATTATCTTAGAGGGGGAGGAATTGCTACACTGAATGATGGAAGAATCGCATGGGTCACGATTTGCGGTACATCCTGTAGGGGATAAGTTGTACCAAGATATAAAACTAGAGTATTGGTAGAGTGGGATGATGAGAGAGTTTGTCTCTAGGTGTACCACTTGTTAGCATGTTAAGGTGAACCATCAGAATTCGATAGGGATTCTACAAACATTTGAGATTTCGATATTGAAATGGGAGAGCATTTCCATGGATTTTATTACTGAGTTGCCTACATCACTGTGGTGTCACGATTCTATTTGGGTGATAGTGGATCGATTGACCAAGGTAGCCCACTTTCTACCGGTCGGGACGGATCATACTACGGTATAGTATGGCCAGATTTTCATCGTTGAGATAGTGAGATTGCAGGGGGTGCCACTTGATATTGTGTCCCACAGGGACAAGATCTTCGTGTCTCAATTTTATGAGTGTTTTTAGGAGGCTATTGATCGAGGGTGAAAAGTGGCGTGTGTCAAATGTTGATCGTTGTTTTCTGTTCACCTCCTCAATACAAAAACCTAAATTACGACTACACTCAATTGGTGAGTATAGCGGTAAGTCGGGTATCGAAAATATCCACTGAGACGAGTTGCTAGAATTTATAGGATTTAATACTCCTAAATAAAAGTGTAAAAGGTGAATTACAAACTAAAACGGAAAGTATGCATAAAAGGGAAATATTAATCTAGGCGAGGGAAATAAAGATAGATTAAGAAAGCGAGTAACAACTATAGGTTGCATCGAGTATCCCTCACCCGAGTTAATTAGCATAAAATGGATACATGGGTCGATGAGTTATTACGAATGCATCTCTTTTTGACAGTTAATTAAATCAAGGGTTGTCACACCCCTAAATTCTCATAAAATCCTAATAAGATTTTGGAGTCAACAAATACCCAGGAAATTGCGCACGAAAGGTCGTAAGCACGGGGCATACATGATATTTCATGTCAAATCTCCTAGGCACAATAACTAGGACAACGCACCCAAAATAGACTCGTAAACACCATCACCAAAGAAAAGCAACACGTCAACCCGAGTGAGTTCCATTCAAACACAACCTAATTTAAACTAGCTAGAAAGCATGGTAAAAACGCGATAAATGAAAGCAGTAAATAAACGCGGTAAAACTACACTAGAAATCAATTAAATCAAAGCATGTAAACCTAATTATGAAAGCATATAAATTATCTAGAAAGCAAGAATAAATAAAATACAAGCTATATTAATGGAGATGGAAGATGGTAGCACAAATTACAAAGCCCAAATGGGTGTCAATCCAAGAAGAAATGAAGAAATGAGCTCTCAAACTTCCAAAACCCTAACCTAAACTACCTAAAATGAATTATATACCTCCATATCTGATATTTACACAAAATTTGGTTTATATAGTAAGTGGAATAGAAGAAAAGAAGAAAGAAAAGAAAAGAAAAATATCTAGAAACACTACACCAAAAACAGCAATTTGGTACACCCTGCTGTTAAAAATCTGGCACAGTTTTAAACCGTGCCAGATTCTGGCACGGTTTAATGACAATCTGGCACACTTTAAAACAGTACCAAAATTTGGCACTATTTTAAAGTGTGCCAAAATTGAGTACCCTTAATTAAAATATAAAAGCCCCTAAAAAAGTTATTATGTTTACTTTCCCTCCTCTTTCCTCTCTCATCTTTCAATCTCCCGCTCCCCCTGACCCTCTCCCTCTCTTCACCCACTTACCGTCTCCAGCCCCTCCGTACGACAAGGCTAAGGATACACACTCTCTCCCCTCTAATGCGATGAGTCTACACCTCCAGCCGCTCTGTCTACTGCGACATTCAACCGCTCCATCTATTGCGACATCCAGCCGCTCCGTCTGGATATGGTAAGTCGCTCATACTGCGGGTTTTTTTTTGGGTTTGCAGGTCGGGTTTGGTCTGGATATAGGGTAGCGGGTACTGGCGGTCGGGGGTTACGAACAGAGGGTTGGTGGGTTCCTTGGAGCGGTATGGTCGGAGGTAGCTCTTCCCGGTCAGAGGCAGAAGGGCGTGGGTTTGAAACAGGGACGGTGCGCGCCGGAGAAGGGGGAAGGCAGGTTGCCGACGGAGGGGGCGACGAAGGGGTGTTGTGGTTATTCCGACCGGAGATGGGTAAGGGGGTCCGACGGGGTTAGCTGTAGATGGTTCGGTCCGTCGCCTGCTGGTCAAGGGTTGAGGGCTGGAATGGGGATCGAGTAGGGGTGTGTTTGGTTGGTTATGGGGTTATGAGAGAGGGAGTGAGAGATGGTGGGAAGAAGATGATGGGGATGGGTTTTATGTGTGAGTGTGTAGGTGAGTATGGTGAGGGTGAATGTTTCTTAGGTATATAAATGGGTGTAGAATAGTAGGGTGTGAGTGTGTAGGGTGTGAGTGTGTATTTAATTTGGACCTTTAAATAAAATAACACCTCCTAAAAAAAACATAAAATCTAATAAATGAATTAGGTTTTTCCAAAACCATAGCCATGTAAATAACAAGAGAGGGACTTTCAATTGCAACATCTGATTTTCTTCTTTTGGGAGAGAATTCGACAACCAGACCTAATGAGAGAGAAGGAAACTAAGAGTTTAGTCCAAGATGAGGGCTAAGGTAAGTCATAGTAATCTTGATTTCGATTGAGGAAATAGACATGAATACTCTGTGTTAGCAATTTTGAAATTGTTTAGTTATTTTTCTTTATGATTTTGTAGTGATACAGACATAGTGCCCCAATTCGCTGGGTAAGGTCTTCGCCCCCGCCCTCAATTCGAGAATTAGAGAGTTCGTTGCTAATTCGGGCGTAAGTATCGCACTATGTTTTTTACCTGTGGGCAATTTTGTTGTTTGATGGGGATGGTTTTTGTTTTACTATTATGGTAGGCTACGTGTAGGTTGATGATGTATTGGCTATACACGTAGCGTTTGTTAGTGTCTCTGTTGAACATATGTAAATGTTTTTTCACTCCAATAGTCTAGTGTCTCTGCACCAGCTATAATTATATATTAAAAATAGATAATTATATGTATTTTATATAAACGCACTGGTGCCGCTCTCAAATCTTAGTAATTTGGAAATTGACGCATTGGCGCACTCGCATTCGCACCCACACCCTCATTAGGGCACTAAGGATACATAGCAGCTTTAGGGTTAAATGTTTTGAGTGAAGTTGTTTTAGTTTTGTTATCTTTATGGCTATTGAAACTTTTAAGTTACAAGTAATATTTCTAAATTTGAACACCTTAATGCATTTTATGTTTAAATTCATGTCGTCCTTGTGTTATATTTTTATTTCTTCAGCATGCTACTCCTCCTCAATCATGTATTTTATCCTGAGTGAGGAAGTGAAGTATGATGCATGTTGTGTATCGTGTTGGAGTTGACAAGTATGATATTGGATTTGGGTTTGGCCATTTTGGTATTGCCGTTGATGATGTAAGTTTCAGTTGAATTTTTATGTTGTTGATATATATTTGGTCTTACATTTTCCCCGTTGCAAGTGAACCTCCTTATGTTTATTTTATTTTTCAATCACATATACTTGAACATGCCTTACATTATGTGAATTTCATATTCTTAATCACTGCAAATTATCTATTGATTGGCTACACAATCAATGGCTATGATCAAAATGAATGTGTATATTACATAAGATGTGTATAATACCTTCGTACCATATATATAGTCGCTACATGTAAATTGATTGTGTATATTACAGTAGCTATGATCAAAATGATTTAAGAATTTCCTGAGTTTAAGCCAGGTTATTACTCATGAGTTTAAGAATTTCATATGGAATGATTTGTGTTACAAGTAGCCTTATCAATATGAATAATTTGTTTCCCCTTACTTACAGGGGGATGTATGTATGTTGCGACCTGAGCTAGAAAGAGGAAGAATTTGAAGTCGTTGACGTGTCGTTAGAGTCTGTAGGCTTTGTTGAAATCGACACACCGATTCTAGAGGTTTGTAAATTTCTTAATGTTTATGTTCGATTGATTCATCTTGTGGTTATAGTTATCTAATTAAAACAGCTAGTAAGATTATAGAACATACATGTTAAATAAAGAAATCACTTCCTTTTTTAGACAAATGAAAATGCTAACAATTATAATGCAAATTTGAAAATATCTAGATTAGGCTAATAATTGTAATGTAGATTAGGGTTGAAAACAAGCCGTTGAAAGGTGAAAACAAAAATCTGTAACTTGTAGGAACTGACCGCGTAGTCCCGGGTCTCCCGGTTTGAGAATATGACGATAATTTGCAAAAATCAACACTTAAACTTAAAAACAAGCCGTTAAAGGGTGAAAACCCAAACCACCCCCCAAATGACCCCATAAGAGGCACATACACCTCACACGAGACTAATGTAACTTGTAGGAACTGACCGCGTATTCCCGGGTCTCCCGATTTGAGAATATGATGATAATTTGCAAAAATCAGGACTTAAACTTAAAAACAAGCCGTTAAAGGGTGAAAACCCAAACCACCCCCCAAACGAACCCGTAGGGGGCACGAACACCTCGTACAGGACCAATGTAACTTGTTGGAACTGACCGCGTAGTCTCGGGTCTCCCGGTTTGACAATATGATGATAAATTGTAAAAATCAACACTTAAACTTAAAAACAAGCCGTTAACGGGTGAAAACCCAAACCACCCACCAAACGACCCCGTAGGGGGCACGAACACCTCGCATGGGACCAATGTAACTTGTTGGAACTGACCGCGTAGTCCCGGATCTCCCGATTTGAGAGTATGACGATAATTTACAAAAATCACACTTAGAGTTAAAATTATGTCATTAAAGGGTGAAAACCCAAACCGGCCCCCAAACGACCCCGTAGGAGGCACGGACACCTCGCATGGGACCAATGTAACTTATAGGAGCTGACCGCGTAGTCTCGGGTCTCCCAGTTTGAGAGTATGACGATAATTTGCAAAAATGACACTTAGAATTAAAAACAGGCCGTTAAAGGGTGAAAACCCAAATCAGCCCCCAATCGACCCCATAGGAGGCACGAACACCTCGCACGAGACCAATGTAACTTGTAGAAACTGACCGCGAAGTCCCGGGTCTCCCAGTTTAAGAGTATGACAATAATTTGCAAAAATCACACTTTGTTAAAAACAAGTCGTCAAAGGGTGAAAACCCAAACCAACCCCCAAACGACCCCGTAGGAGGCACGAACACCTCGCATGGGACCAATGTAACTTGTAGGAACTGACCGAGTTGTCCCGGGTCTCTCGGTTTGAGAGTATGACGATAATTTGCAAAAATCACGCCTAGAATTAAAACTGGTCATTAAAGGGCGAAAACCCAAACTGGCCCCCAACCGACCCCGTAGGAGGCACGAACACCTCGCAAGGGACCAATATAACTTGTAGGAACTGATAGCGTAGTCCCGGGTCTCCCAGTTTGTGAATAGGATGAAAATTTGCAAAAATCACACTTAGTTAAAAATAAGCCCTCAAAGGGTGAAAACCCAAATCAACTCCCAAACGACATCGTCGGAGGCACGAACACCTCACACGGGACTACTGTAACTTGTAGGAATAGACCGTGTAGTCCCGGGTCTACCGGTTTGAGTGTATGATGATAATTTGCAAAAATCACACTTAGAATTAAAAACAGTCCATTAAAGGGTGAAAACCCAAACCGACCGCCAATCGATCCCGTAGGAGGCACGAACACCTCGTACGGGACCAATGTAACTTGTAGGAACTGACAGCGGAGTCTCCCGATTTGTGAATAGGATGATAATTTGCAAAAATCAATTCTTAGACTTAAAAACATTTCGTTAAAGGGTGAAAACCCAAACCAGCCCCCAAACGACCCCGTAAGAGGCACGAACACCTCGCACGGGACCAATGTAACTTATAGGAACTGACTGCGTAGTCCCGGGTCTCCCGGTTTGAGAGTATGACGATAATTTGCAAAAATCACATGTAATTAAAAACAAGCCGTGAAAGGCTGAAAACCCAAACCAACCCCCAAATGACCCCGTAGGAGGCACGAACACCTCGCACGGGACCAATGTAACTTGTAGGAACTGATCGCGTCGTCCCGGGTCTCCCGGTTTGAGAGTATGAAGATAATTTGTAAAAATGACACTTAGAATTAAAAACAAGCCGTTAAAGGGTGAAAACCCAAACCGTCCCCCAATCGACCCGGTAGGAGGCACGAACACCTCGTACGGGACTAATGTAACTTGTAGGAACTCACAGTGTAGTCCCGGGTCTCCCGGTTTGTGAATAGGACGATAATTTGTAAAAATCAACACTTAAACTTCAAAACAAGCCGTTAAAGGGTGAAAACCCAAACCACCCCCAAACGACCCCGTAGGAGGCACGCACACCTCGCACGTGACCAATGTAACTTGTAGGAACTGATCGCATATTCTCGGGTCTCCTGGTTTGAGAATGTGACGATAATTTGCAAAAATTAGGACTTAAACTTAAAAATAAGCAGTTAAAGGGTGAAAACCCAAACCATCCCCAAACGACCCCGTAGGGGGCACGAACACCTCGTACGGGACCAATGTAACTTGTAGGAACTGACCGCGTAGTCTCGGGTCTCCCGATTTGACAATATGACGATAATTTGTAAAAATCAACACTTCAACTTAAAAACAAGCCGTTAAAGGGTGAAAACCCAAACCACCCACCAAAAGACCCCGTAGGGGGCACGAACCCCTCGCACGGGACCAATGTAACTTGTTGGAAATGACCGCGTAGTCCCGGATCTCCCGGTTTGAGAGTATGATGATAATTTACAAAAATCACACTTAGAGTTAAAAACATGTCGTTAAAGGGGGAAAACCCAAACCGGCCCCCAAACGACCCCGTAGGAGGCACGAACACCTCGCACGGGACCAATGTAACTTGTAGGAACTGACCGCGTAGTCCCGGCTGTCCCGGTTTGAGTGTATGACGATAATTTGCAAAAATCTCACTTAGTTAAAAACAAGCCGTTAAAGGGTGAAAACCCAAACCGGCCCCCAATATACCTCGTAGGAGGCACGAACAACTCGCACGGGACCAATGTAACTTGTAGGAACTCACAGCGTAGTCCCGGGTCTCCCGGTTTGTGAATAGTACGATAATTTGTAAAAATTAACACCTAAACTTAAAAACAAGCCGTTAAAGGGTGAAAACCCAAACCACCCCCAAACGACCCCGTAGGAGGCACGTACACCTCGCACGGGACCAATGTAACTTGTAGGAACTGACCGCGTATTCCCGGGTCTCCCGGTTTGAGAGTATGATGATAATTTACCAAAATCACATTTAATTAAAAACAAGCCGTCAAAGGGTGAAAAACCAAATCAACCCCCAAATGACCCCGTAGGAGGCACGAACACCTCGCACGGTACCAATGTAACTTGTAGGAACTGACCGCGTAGTCCCGGGTCTCCTAGTTTGAGAGTATGACGATAAGTTGTAAAAATCACACTAAGAATTAAAAACAGGCCGTTAAAGGGTGAAAACCCAAACCGTCCCCCAATCGACCCCGTAGGAGGCACGAACACCTCGCATGGGACCAATGTAACTTGTACGAACTCACAGCGTAGTCCCGGGTCTCCCGATTTGTGAATAGGACGCTAATTTGTAAAAATCAACACTTAAGCTTAAAGACATGCCGTTAAAGGGTGAAAACCAAAACCATTCCCCAAACGACCCCCTAGGAGGCACGAACACCTCACACGGGATCAATGTAACTTGTAGGAACTGACTGCGTAGTCCCGGGTCTCTCGGTTTGAGAGTATGACGATAATTTGCAAAAATCACACTGAGAATTAAAAACAGGCCGTTAAAGGGTTAAAATCCAAACCGGCCCCCAATCGACCCCGTACGAGGCACGAACACCTCGCACGGGACCAATGTAACTTGTAGGAACTGACAGCGTAGACCCGGGTCTCCCGGTTTGTGAATAGGATGATAATTTGCAAAAATTAACACTTTAAATGTAAAAACATGCCGTTAAACGGTGATAATCCAAACTAGCCCCCAAACGACCCTGTAGGAGGCACGAACACCTCGCACGGGACCAATGTAACTTGTAGGAACTGACCTCGTAGTCCCGGGTCTCCCGGTTTGAGTGTATGACGATAATTTGCAAAAATCACACTTAGTTAAAAACATGCCGTTAGAGGGTAAAAACCAAAACCCGCCGCCAAACGACCCCGTAGGAGGCACGTACACCTCGCACGGGACCAATGTAACTTGTAGGAACTTACAGCGTAGTCCCAGGTCTCCTGGTTTGAGAGTATGAAGATAATTTGAAAAAATCACACTTAGAATTAAAAACAGGTCGTTAAAGGGTGAAAACCCAAACCGGCCCCCAATCGACCCCGTAGGAGGCACGAACACCTCGCACGGGACTAATGTAACTTCTAGGAACTCACAGCATAGTCTCGGGTGTCCCGATTTGTGAATAGGACGATAATTTGTAAAAATCAACACTTAAACTTAAAAACAAGCCGTGAAAGGGTGAAAACCCAAACGACCCCGTAGGAGGCACGTACACCTCGCACGGGACCAATGTAACTTGTAGGAACTGACCGCATATTCTCGGGTCTCCCGGTTTGAGAATGTGACGATAATTTGCAAAAATCAGGACTTATACTTAAAAACAAGCCGTTAAAGGGTGAAAACCCAAACCACCCCCCAAACGACCCCGTAGGGGGCACGAACACCTCGCACGGGACCAATGTAACTTGTTGGAACTGACCGCGTAGTCTCGGGTCTCCCAGTTTGACAATATGACGATAATTTGTAAAAATCAACACTTAAACTTAAAAACAAGCCGTTAAAGGGTGAAACCCCAAACCACCCACCAAACGACCCCGTAGGGGGCACGAACACCTCGCACGGGACCAATGTAACTTGTTGGAACTGACCGCGTAGTCCCGGATCTCCCAGTTTGAGAGTATGATGATAATTTACAAAAATACACTTAGAGTTAAAAACATGTCGTTAAAGGGTGAAAACCCAAACCGGTCCCCAAACGACCGCGTAGGAGGCACGAACACCTCGCACGGGACCAATGTAACTTGTAGGAACTGAGCGCGTAGTCCCGGATCTCCCGGTTTGAGAGTATGACGATAATTTGCAAAAATCACACTTAGTTAAAAACAGGCCGTTAAAGGGTGAAAACCCAAACCGGCCCCCAATCGACCTCGTAGGAGGCACGAACAACTCGCACGGGACCAATGTAACTTGTAGGAACTCACAGTGTAGTCCCGGGTCTCCCGGTTTGTGAATAGTACGATAATTTGTAAAAATCAACACCTAAACTTAAAAACAAGCCATTAAAGGGTGAAAACCCAAACCACCCCCAAACGACCCCGTGGGAGGCACGTACACCTCGCACGGGACCAATGTAACTTGTAGGAACTGAACGCGTATTCCCGGGTCTCCCGGTTTGAGAGTATGATGATAATTTACCAAAATCACATTTAATTAAAAACAAGCCGTCAAAGGGTGAAAAACCAAATCAACCCCCAAACGACCCCGTAGGAGGCACGAACACCTCGCACGGGACCAATGTAACTTGTAGGAACTGACCGCTTAGTCCCGGGTCTCCTGGTTTGAGAGTATGATGATAAGTTGTAAAAATCACACTTAGAATTAAAAATAGGCTGTTAAAGGGTGAAAACCCAAACAGTCCCCCAATCGACCCCGTAGGAGGCACGAACACCTCGCATGGGACCAATGTAACTTGTAGGAACTCACAGCGTAGTCCCGGGTCTCCCGGTTTGTGAATAGGACGATAATTTGTGAAAATCAACACTTAAGCTTAAAAACATGCCATTAAAGGGTGAAAACAAAAACCATTCCCCGAACGACCCCCTAGGACGCACGAACACCTCGCACGGGACTAATGTAACTTGTAGGAACTGACTGCGTAGTCCCGGGTCTCTCGGTTTGAGAGTATGACGATAATTTGCAAAAATCACACTGAGAATTAAAAATAGGCCGTTAAAGGGTTAAAATCTAAACCGGCCCCCAATCGACCCCGTACGAGACACGAACACCTCGCACGGGACCAATGTAACTTGTAGGAACTGACAGCGTAGACCCGGGTCTCCCGGTTTGTGAATAGGATGATAATTTGCAAAAATCAACACTTTAAATGTAAAAACATGCCGTTAAAGGGTGATAACCCAAACTAGCCCCCAAACGACTCCGTAGGAGGCACGAAAACCTCGCACGGGACCAATGTAACTTGTAGGAACTGACCTCGTAGTCCCGGGTCTCTCGGTTTGAGAGTATGACGATAATTTGCAAAAATCACACTGAGAATTAAAAACAGGCCATTAAAGGGTTAAAATCCAAACCGGCTCCCAATCGACCCCGTACGAGGCACGAACACCTCGCACGGGACCAATGTAACTTATAGGAACTGACAGCGTAGACCCGGGTCTCCCGGTTTGTGAATAGGATGATAATTTGCAAAAATCAACACTTCAAATGTAAAAACATGCCGTTAAAGGGTGATAACCCAAACTAGCCCCCAAACTACCCCGTAGGAGGCACGAACACCTCGCACCGGACCAATGTAACTTGTAGGAACTGACCGCGTAGCCCCGGGTCTCCCGGTTTGAGAGTATGAAGATAATTTGTAAAAATGACACTTAGAATTAAAAACAGGCCGTTAAAGGGTGAAAACCCAAACCGGCCCCCAATCGACCCCGTAGGAGACACGAACACCTCGTACGGGACTAATGTAACTTGTAGGGACTCACAGCGTAGTCCCGAGTCTCCCGATTTGTGAATAGGAAGATAATTTGTAAAAATCAACACTTAAACTTAAAAACAATCCGTTAAAGGGTGAAAACCCAAACAACCCCCAAACGACCCCGTAGGAGGCACGTACACCTCGCACGGGACCAATGTAACTTGTAGAAACTGACCGCATATTCTCGGGTCTCCCGGTTTGAGAATGTGACGCTAATTTGAAAAAATCAGGATTAATACTTAAAAACAAGCCGTTAAAGGGTGAAAACCCAAACCACCCCCCAAACGACCCCGTAGGGGGCACGAACACCTCGCACGGGACCAATGTAACTTGTTGGAACAGACCGCATAGTCCCGAATCTCCCGGTTTGAGGGTATGATGATAATTTACAAAAATCACACTTAGAGTTAAAAACATGTCGTTAAAGGGTGAAAACCCAAACCGGCCCCCAAACGACCCCGTAGGAGGCACGAACACCTCGCACGGGACCAATGTAACTTGTAGGAATTGACCGCGTAGTCCCGGATCTCCCGGTTTGAGAGTATGACAATAATTTGCAAAATATCACACTTAGTTAAAAACCAGCCGTTAAAGGGTGAAAACCAAAACCGGCCCCCAATCGACCTCGTAGGAGGCACGAACAACTCGCACGGGACCAATGTAACTTGTAGGAACTCACAACGTAGTCCCGGGTCTCCCGGTTTGTGAATAGGACTATAATGTGTAAAAATCAACACTTAAACTTAAAAACAAGCCGTTAAAGGGTGAAAACCCAAACCACCCCCAAAGGACCCCGTAGGAGGCACGTACACCTCGTACGGGACCAATGTAACTTGTAGGAACGGACCGCGTATTCCTGGGTCTCCCGGTTTGAGAGTATGACGATAATTTACCAAAATCACTCTTAATTAAAAACAAGCCGTCAAAGGGTTAAAAACAAACTCAACCCCCAAACGACCCCGTAAGAGGCACGAACACCTCGCACATGACCAATGTAACTTGTAGGAACTGACCGCGTAGTCCCGGGTCTCCTAGTTTGAGAGTATGATGATAAGTTATAAAAATAAAACTTAGAATTAAAAATAGGTCGTTAAAGGGTGAAAACCCAAACCGTCCCCCAATCGACCCCGTAGGAGGCACGAACACATCGCACGGGACCAATGTAACTTGTAGGAACTCACAACGTAGTCCCGGGTCTCCCGATTTGTGAATAGGATGATTATTTGTAAAAATCAACACTTAAGCTTAAAAACATGCCGTTAAAGGGTGAAAACCAAAACCATCTCGCAACCGACCCTGTAGGAAGCACGAACACCTCGTACGGGACCAATGTAACTTGTAGGAACTGACCGCGTAGTCTCGGGTCTCTCGGTTTGAGAGTATGACGATAATTTGCAAAAATCACACTCAGAATTAAAAATAGGCCGTTAAAGGGTTAAAATACAAACCGGCCCCCAATCGACCCCGTACGAGGCACGAACACCTCGCACGGGACCAATGTAACTTGTAGGAACTGACAGCGTAGACCCGGGTCTCCCGGTTTGTGAATAGGATGATAATTTGCAAAAATCAACACTTTAAATGTAAAAACATGCCGTTAAAGGGTGATAACCCAAACTGGCCCCCAAACGACCCCGTAGGAGGCACGAACACCTCGCACGGGACCAATGTAACTTGTAGGAACTGATCGCGTAGTCCCGGGTCTCCCGGTTTGAGAGTATGACGATAATTTGCAAAATTCACACTTAGTTAAAAACATGCCGTTAGAGGGTAAAAACCAAAACCCGCCCCCAAACGACCCTGTAGGAGGCACGAACACCACGCACGGGACCAATGTAACTTGAAGGAACTGACCGCGTAGTCCCGGATATCCCGATTTGAGAGTATGACGATAATTTGCAAAAATCACACTTAGAATTAAAAACAGTCCATTAAAGGGTGAAAACCCAAACCGACCCCCAATCGATCCCGTAGGAGGCACGGACACCTCGTACGGGACCAATGTAACTTGTAGGAACTGACAGCGGAGTCTCCCGATTTGTGAATAGGATGATAATTTGCAAAAATCAACTCTTAGACTTAAAAACATGCCGTTAAGGGGTGAAAACCCAAACCAGCCCCCAAACGACCCCGTTAGAGGCACGAACACCTCGCACGGGACCAATGTAACTTATAGGAACTGACTGCGTAGTCCCGGGTCTCTCGGTTTGAGATTATGACGATAATTTGCAAAAATGACACTTAGAATTAAAAACAGGCCGTTAAAGGGTGAAAACCCAAATCGTCCCCCAATCGACCCGGTAGGAGGCACGAACACCTCGCACGGGACTAATGTAACTTGTAGGAACTGACCGCATATTCTCGGGTCTCCCGGTTTGAGAATGTGACGATAATTTGCAAAAATTAGGACTTAAACTTAAAAATAAGCAGTTAAAGGGTGAAAACCCAAACCATCCCCAAACGACCCCGTAAGGGGCACGAACACCTCGCACGGGACCAATGTAACTTGTTGGAACTGACCGCGTAGTCTCGGGTCTCCCGACTTAACAATATGATGATAATTTGTAAAAATCAACACTTAAACTTAAAAACAAGTCGTTAAAGGGTGAAAACCCAAACCACCCATCAAACGACCCCGTAGGGGGCACGAACCCCTCGCACGGGACCAATGTAACTTGTTGGAACTGACCGCGTAGTCCCGGATCTCCCGGTTTGAGAGTATGATGATAATTTACAAAAATCACACTTAGAGTTAAAAACATGTCGTTAAAGGGTGAAAACCCAAACCGGCCCCCAAACGACCCCGTAGGAGGCATGAACACCTCGCACGGGACCAATGTAACTTGTAGGAACTGACCGCGTAGTCCCGGCTGTCCCGGTTTGAGAGTATGACGATAATTTGCAAAAATCACACTTAGTTAAAAAGAAGCCGTTAAAGGGTGAAAACGCAAACCGGCCCCCAATCGACCTCGTAGGAGGCACGAACAACTCGCACGGGACCAATGTAACTTGTAGGAACTCACAGCGTAGTCCCGGGTCTCCCGGTTTGTGAATAGTACGATAATTTGTAAAAATAAACACCTAAACTTAAAAACAAGCCGTTAAAGGGTGAAAACCCAAACCACCCCCAAACGACCCGTAGGAGGCACGTACACCTCGCACGGGACCAATGTAACTTGTTGGAACTGATCGCGTATTCCCGAGTCTACCGGTTTGAGAGTATGACAATAATTTACCAAAATCACATTTAATTAAAAACAAGCCGTTAAAGGGTGAAAAACCAAATCAACCCCCAAACGACCCCGTAGGAGGCACGAACACCTCGCACGGGACCAATGTAACTTGTAGGAACTGACCGCTTAGTCCCGGGTCTCCTAGTTTGAGAGTATGACGATAAGTTGTAAAAATCACACTTAGAATTAAAAACAGGCCATTAAAGGGTGAAAACCCAAACCGTCCCCCAATCGACCCCGTAGTAGGCACGAACACCTCACATGGGACCAATGTAACTTGTACGAACTCACAGCGTAGTCCCGGGTCTCCCGATTTGTGAATAGGACGATAATTTGTCAAAATCAGCACTTAAGCTTAAAAACATGCCGTTAAAGGGTGAAAACCAAAACCATTCTCCAAACGACCCCCTAGGAGGCACGAACACCTCGCACGGGATGAATGTAACTTGTAGGAACTGACTCCGTAGTCCCGGGTCTCTCGGTTTGAGAGTATGACGATAATTTGCAAAAATCACACTGAGAATTAAAAACAGACCGTTAAAGGGTTAAAATCCAAACCGGCCCCCAATCGACCCCGTACGAGGCACGAACACCTCGCACGGGACCAATGTAACTTATAGCAACTGACAGCGTAGAACCGGGTCTCCCGGTTTATGAATAGGATGATAATTTGCAAAAATCAACACTTTAAATGTAAAAACATGCCGTTAAAGGGTGATAACCCAAACTAGCCCCCAAACGACCCCGTAGGAGGCACGAACACCTCGCACGGGACCAATGTAACTTGTAGGAACTGACCTCGTAGTCCCGGGTCTCCCGGTTTGAGAGTATGACGATAATTTGCAAAAATCACACTTAGTTAAAAACATGCCGTTAGAGGGCAAAAACCAAAACCCGCCGCCAAACGACCCCGTAGGAGGCACGAACACCTCGCACGGGACCAATGTAACTTGTAGGAACTGACCGCGTAGTCCCGGATATCCCGATTTGAGAGTATGACGATAATTTGCAAAAATCAGACTTAGAATTAAAAACAGGCCGTTAAAGGGTAAAAACCCTAACCGGCCCCCAAACGATCCCGTAGGAGGCGCGAACACCTCGCACGGGACCAATGTAACTTGTAGGAACTTACCGCGTAGTCCCAGGTCTCCCGGTTTGAGAGTATGAAGATAATTTATAAAAATCACACTTAGAATTAAAAATAGGTCGTTAAAGGGTGAAAACCCAAACCGGTCCCCAATCGACCCCGTAGGAGGCACGAACACCTCGCACGGGACTAATGTAACTTCTAGGAACTCACAGCATAGTCCCTGGTGTCCCGATTTGTGAATAAGAAGATAATTTGTAAAAATCAACACTTAAACTTAAAAACAAGCCGTGAAAGGGTGAAAACCCAAACCACCCCCAAACGACCCCGTAGGAGGCACGTACACCTCGCGGGGACCAATGTAACTTGTAGGAACTGACCGAATATTCTCGGGTCTCCCGATTTGAGAATGTGACGATAATTTGCAAAAACCAGGACTTATACTTAAAAACAAGCCGTTAAAGGGTGAAACCCCAAACCACCCCCCAAAGGACCCCGTAGGGGGCACGAACACCTCACACGGGACCAATGTAACTTGTTGGAACTGACCGCGTAGTCTCGAGTCTCCCGGTTTGACAATATGACGATAATTTGTAAAAATCAACACTTAAACTTAAAAACAAGCCGTTAAAGGGTGAAACCCCAAACCACCCACCAAACAACCCCGTAGGGGGCACGAACACCTCGCACGGGACCAATGATACTTGTTGGAACTGACCGCGTAGTCCCAGATCTCCCGGTTTGAGAGTATGATGATAATTTACAAAAATCACACTTAGAGTTAAAAACATGTCGTTAAAGGGTGAAAACCCAAACCGGTCCCCAAACGACCGCGTAGGAGGCACGAACACCTCGCACGGGACGAATGTAACTTGTAGGAACTGAGCGCGTAGTCCCGGATCACCCGGTTTGAGAGTATGACGATAATTTGCAAAAATCACACTTAGTTAAAAACAGGCCGTTAAAGGGTGGAAACCCAAATCGGCCCCCAATCAACCTCGTAGGAGACACGAACAACTCGCACGGGACCAATGTAACTTGTAGGAACTCACAGCGTAGTCCCGGGTCTCCCGGTTTGTGAATAGTATGATAATTTGTAAAAATCAACACCTAAACTTAAAAACAAGCCATTAAAGGGTGAAAACCCAAACGACCCCGTAGGAGGCACGTACACCTCGCACGGAACAAATGTAACTTGTAGGAACTGACCGCGTATTCCCGGGTCTCCCGGTTTGAGAGTATGATGATAATTTACCAAAATCACATTTAATTAAAAACAAGCCGTCAAAGGGTGAAAAACCAAATCAACCCCGAAACGACCCCGTAGGAGGCACGAACACCTCGCACGGGACCAATGTAACTTGTAGGAACTGACCGCTTAGTCCCGGGTCTCCTGGTTTGAGAGTATGATGATAAGTTGTAAAAATCACACTTAGAATTAAAAACAGGCCATTAAAGGGTGAAAACCCAAACTGTCCCCCAATCGACCCCGTAGGAGGCACGAACACCTCGCATGGGACCAATGTAACTTGTAGGAATTCACAGCGTAGTCCCGGGTCTCCCGGTTTGTGAATAGGACGATAATTTGTGAAAATCAACACTTAAGCTTAAAAACATGCCGTTAAAGGGTGAAAACCAAAACCATTCCCCGAACGACCCCCTAGGAGGCACGAACACCTCGTACGGGACTAATGTAACTTGTAGGAACTGACTGCGTAGTCCCGGGTCTCTCGGTTTGAGAAAATGACGATAATTTGCAAAAATCACACTGAGAATTAAAAACAGGCCGTTAAAGGGTTAAAATCTAAACCGGCCCCCAATCGACCCCGTACGAGGCACGAACACCTCGCACGGGACCAATGTAACTTGTAGGAACTGACAGCGTAGACCCCCGTCTCCCGGTTTGTGAATAGGATGATAATTTGCATAAATCAACACTTTAAATGTAAAAACATGCCGTTAAAGGGTGATAACCCAAACTAGCCCCCAAACGACCCCGTAGGAGGCACGAACACCTCGCACGGGACCAATGTAACTTGTAGGAACTGACCTCGTAGTCCCGGGTCTCTCGGTTTGAGAGTATGACTATAATTTGCAAAAATCACACTTAGTTAAAAACATGTCGTTAGAGGGTAAAAACCAAAACCAGCCCCCAAACGACCCCGTAGGAGGCACGAACACCTCGCACGGGACCAATGTAACTTATAGGAACTGACCGCGTAGACCCGGATATCCCGATTTGAGAGTATGACGATCATTTGCAAAAATCACACTTAGAATTAAAAACAGGCCGTTAAAGGGTGATAACCCAAACCGGCCCCCAAACGACCCCGTAGGAGACACGAACACCTCGCACGGGACCAATGTAACTTGTAGGAACTGACTGCGTAGCCCCGGGTCTCCCGATTTGAGAGTATGAAGATAATTTGTAAAAATGACACTTAGAATTAAAAACAGGCCGTTAAAGGGTGAAAACCCAAACCGGCCCCCAATCGACCCCGTAGGAGGCACGAACACCTCGTACGGGACTAATGTAACTTGTAGGGACTCACAACGTAGTCCCGAGTCTCCCGATTTGTGAATAGGAAGATAATTTGTAAAAATCAACACTTAAACTTAAAAACAAGCCGTTAAAGGGTGAAAACCCAAACAACCCCCAAACGACCCCATAGGAGGCACGTACACCTCGCACGGGACCAATGTAACTTGTAGAAACTGACCGCATATTCTCGGGTCTCCCGGTTTGAGAATGTGACGCTAATTTGAAAAAATCAGGGCTTATACTTAAAAACAAGTCGTTAAAGGGTGAAAACCCAAACCACCCCCCAAACGACCCCGTAGGGGGCACGAACACCTCGCACGGGACCAATGTAACTTGTTGGAACGGACCGCGTAGTTCTGAATCTCCCGGTTTGAGAGTATGATGATAATTTACAAAAATCACACTTAGAGTTAAAAACATGTCGTTAAAGGGTGAAAACCCAAACCGGCCCCCAAACGACCCCGTAGGAGGCACGAACACCTCGCACGGGACCAATGTAACTTGTAGGAATTGACCGCGTAGTCCCGGATCTCCCGGTTTGAGAGTATGACGATAATTTGCAAAAAATCACACTTAGTTAAAAACAAGCCGTAAAAGGGTGAAAACCCAAACCGGCCCCCAATCGACCTCGTAGGAGGCACGAACAACTCGCACGGGACCAATGTAACTTGTAGGAACTCACAGCGTAGTCCCGGGTCTCCTTGTTTGTGAATAGGACAATAATGTGTAAAAATCAACACTTAAACTTAAAAACAAGCCGTTAAAGGGTGAAAACCCAAACCACCCCCAAACGACCCCGTAGGAGGCACGTACACCTCGTACGGGACCAATGTAACTTGTAGGAACTGACCGCGTATTCCTGGGTCTCCCGGTTTGAGAGTATGACGATAATTTACCAAAATCACTCTTAATTAAAAACAAGCCGTCAAAGGGTTAAAAACAAAATCAACCCCCAAACGACCCCGTAAGAGTCACGAACACCTCGCACAGGACCAATGTAACTTGTAGGAACTGACCGAGTAGTCCCGGGTCTCCTAGTTTGAGAGTATGACAATAAGTTATAAAAATCACAATTATAATTAAAAATAGGTCGTTAAAGGGTGAAAACCCAAACCGTCCCCCAATCGACCCGGTAGGAGGCACGAACACATCGCACGGGACCAATGTAACTTGTAAGAACTCACAACGTAGTCCCGGGTCTCCCGATTTGTGAATAGGACGATTATTTGTAAAAATCAACACTTAAGATTAAAAACATGCCGTTAAAGGGTGAAAACCAAAACCATCCCGCAACCGACCCGGTAGGAGGCACGAACACCTCGCACGGGACCAATGTAACTTGTAGGAACTGACCGCGTAGTCCCGGATCTCTCGGTTTGAGAGTATGACGATAATTTGCAAAAATCACACTGAGAATTAAAAATAGGTCGTTAAAGGGTTAAAATACAAACCGGCCCCCAATCGACCCCGTACGAAGCACGAACACCTCACACGGGACCAATGTAACTTGTAGGAACTGACAGCGTAGACCCGGGTCTCCCGGTTTGTGAATAGGATGATAATTTGCAAAAATCAACACTTTAAATGTAAAAACATGCCGTTAAAGGGTGATAACCCAAACTGGCCCCCAAACGACCCCGTAGGAGGCACGAACACCTCGCACGGGACCAATGTAACTTGTAGGAACTGATCGCGTAGTCCCGGGTCTCCCGGTTTGAGAGTATGACGATAATTTGCAAAATTCACACATAGTTAAAAACATGCCGCTAGAGGGTAAAAACCAAAACCCGCCCCCAAACGACCCCGTAGGAGGCACGAACACCACGCACGGGACCAATGTAACTTGTAGGAACTGACTGCGTAGTCCCGGATATCCCGATTTGAGAGTATGAAGATAATTTGCAAAAATCACACTTCGAATTAAAAACAGTCCATTAAAGGGTGAAAACCCAAACCGACCCCCAATCGATTCCGTAGGAGGCACGGACACCTCGTACGGGACCAATGTAACTTGTAGGAACTGACAGCGGAGTCTCCCGATTTGTGAATAGGATGATAATTTGCAAAAATCAACTCTTAGACTTAAAAACATGCCGTTAAAGGGTGAAAACCCAAACCAGCCCCCAAACGACCCCGTAAGAGGCACGAACACCTCGCACGGGACCAATGTAACTTATAGGAACTGACTGCGAAGTCCCGGGTCTCTCAGTTTGAGAGTATGACGATAATTTGCAAAAATCACACTTAATTAAAAACAAGCCGTCAAAGGCTGAAAACCCAAACAAACCTCCCAAACGACCCCGTAGGAGGCACGAACACCTCGCATTGGACCAATGTAACTTGTTGGAACTGATCACATAGTCCTGGGTCTCCCTGTTTGAGAGTATGAAGATAATTTGTAAAAATGACACTTAGAATTAAAAACAGGCCGTTAAAGGGTGAAAACCCAAACCGTCCCCCAATCGACCCGGTAGGAGGCACGAACACCTCGCACGGGACTAATGTAACTTGTAGGAACTCACAGTGTAGTCCCGGGTCTCCCGGTTTGTGAATAGGATGATAATTTGTAAAAATCAACACTAAAACTTAAAAACAAGCCGTTAAAGGGTGAAAACCCAAGCCACCCCCAAACGGCCCCTTAGGAGGCACGTACATCTCGCACGGGACCAATGTAACTTGTAGGAACTGACCGCATATTCTCGGGTCTCCCGGTTTGAGAATGTGACGATAATTTGCAAAAATTAGGACTTAAACTTAAAAATAAGCAGTTAAAGGGTGAAAACCCAAACCATCCCCAAACGACCCCGTAGGGGGCACGAACACCTCGCACGGGACCAATGTAACTTGTTGGAACTGACCGCGTAGTCTCGGGTCTCCCGATTTGACAATATGATGATAATTTGTAAAAATCAACACTTAAACTTAAAAACAAGCCGTTAAAGGGTGAAAACCCAAACCACCCACCAAACGACCCCGTAGGGGCACGAACCCCTCGCACGGGACCAATGTAATTTGTTGGAACTGACCGCGTAGTCCCGGATCTCCCGGTTTGAGAGTATGATGATAATTTACAAAAATCACACTTACAGTTAAAAACATGTCGTTAAAGAGTGAAAACCCAAACCGGCCCCCAAACGACCCCGTAGGAGGCACGAACACCTCGCACGGGACCAATGTAACTTGTAGGAACTGACCGCGTAGTCTCTGCTGTCCCGGTTTGAGAGTATGACGATAATTTGTAAAAATCACACTTAGTTAAAAACAAGCCGTTAAAGGGTGAAAACCCAAACCGGCCCCCAATCGACCTCGTAGGAGGCACGAACAACTCGCACGGGACCAATGTAACTTGTAGGAACTCACAGCGTAGTCCCGGGTCTCCCGGTTTGTGAATAGTATGATAATTTGTAAAAATAAACACCTAAACTTAAAAACAAGCCGTTAAAGGGTGAAAACCCAAACCACCCCCAAACGACCCGTAGGAGGCACGTACACCTCGCACGAGACCAATGTAACTTGTTGGAACTGACCGCGTATTCTCGGGTCTCCCGGTTTGAGAGTATGACAATAATTTACCAAAATCACATTTAATTAAAAACAAGCCGTTAAAGGGTGAAAAACCAAATCAACCCCCAAACGACCCCGTAGGAGGCACGAACACCTCGCACGGGACCAATGTAACTTGTAGGAACTGACCGCGTAGTCCCGGGTCTCCTAGTTTGAGAGTATGACGATAAGTTGTAAAAATCACACTTAGAATTAAAAACAGGCCGTTAAAGGGTGAAAACCCAAACCGTCCCCCAATCGACCCCGTAGGAGGCATGAACACCTCGCATGGGACCAATGTAACTTGTACGAACTCACAGCGTAGTCCCGGGTCTCCCGATTTGTGAATAGGACGATAATTTGTAAAAATCAACACTTAAAATTAAAAACATGCCGTTAAAGGGTGAAAACCAAAACCATTCCCCAAACGACTCCCTAGGAGGCACGAACACCTCGCACGGGATGAATGTAAGGAACTGACTGCGTAGTCCCGGGTCTCTCGGTTTGAGAGTATGACGATAATTTGCAAAAATCACACTGAGATTTAAAAACAGGCCGTTAACGGGTTAAAATCCAAACCGGCCCCCAATCGACCCCGTACGAGGCACGAACACCTCGCACGGGACCAATGTAACTTGTAGGAACTGACAGCGTAGACCCAGGTCTCCCGGTTTGTGAATAGCATGATAATTTGCAAAAATCAACACTTTAAATGTAAAAACATGCCGTTAAAGGGTGATAACCCAAACTAGCCCCCAAACGACCCCGTAGGAGGCACGAACACCTCGCATGGGACCAATGTAACTTGTAGGAACTGACCTCGTAGTCCCGGGTCTCTCGGTTTGAGAGTATGACGATAATTTGCAAAAATCACACTTAGTTAAAAACATGCCGTTAGAGGGCAAAAACCAAAACCCGTCGCCAAACGACCCCGTAGGAGGCACGAACACCTCGCACGGGACCAATGTAACTTGTAGGAACTGACCGCGTAGTCCCGGATATCCCGATTTGAGAGTATTACGATAATTTGCAAAAATCAGACTTAGAATTAAAAACAGGTCATTAAAGGGTGAAAACCCAAACCGGCCCCCAAACGATCCCGTAGGAGGCGCGAACACCTCGCACGGGACCAATGTAACTTGTAGGAACTTACCGCGTAGTCCCAGGTCTCCCGGTTTGAGAGTATGAAGATAATTTGTCAAAATCACACTTAGAATTAAAAACAGGTCGTTAAAGGGTGAAAACCCAAACCGGCCCCCAATCGACCCCGTAGGAGGCACGAACACCTCGCACGGGACTAATGTAACTTCTAGGAACTCACAGCATAGTCTCGGGTGTCCCGATTTGTGAATAAGACGATAATTTGTAAAAATCAGCACTTAAACTTAAAAACAAGCCGTGAAAGGGTGAAAACCCAAACCACCCCCAAACGACCCCATAGGAGGCACGTACACCTCGCGCGGGACCAATGTAACTTGTAGGAACTGACCGCATATTCTCGGGTCTCCCGGTTTGAGAATGTGACGATAATTTACAAAAATCAGGACTTGTACTTAAAAACAAGCCGTTAAAGGGTGAAAACCCAAACCACCCCCCAAACGACCCCGTAGGGGGCACGAACACCTCGCACGGGACCAATGTAACTTGTTGGAACTGACCGCGTAGTCTCGAGTCTCCCGGTTTGACAATATGATGATAATTTGTAAAAATCAACACTTAAACTTAAAAACAAGTCGTTAAAGGGTGAAACCCCAAACCACCCACCAAACGACCCCGTAGGGGGCACGAACACCTCGCACGGGACCAATGATACTTGTTGGAACTGACCGCGTAGTCCCGGATCTCCCGATTTGAGAGTATGATGATAATTTACAAAAATCACACTTAGAGTTAAAAACATGTCGTTAAAGGGTGAAAACCCAAACCGGTCCAGAAACGACCGCGTAGGAGGCACGAACACCTCGCACGGGACCAATGTAACTTGTAGGAACTGAGCGCGTAGTCCCGTCTCTCCCGGTTTGAGAGTATGACGATAATTTGCAAAAATCACACTTAGTTAAAAACAGGCCGTTAAAGGGTGAAAACCCAAACCGGCCCCCAATCGACCTCGTAGAACGAACGAATAACTCGCACGGGACCAATGTAACTTGTAGGAACTCACAGCGTAGTCACGGGTCTCCCGGTTTGTGAATAGTATGATAATTTGTAAAAATCAACACCTAAACTTAAAAACAAGCCATTAAAGGGTGAAAACCCAAACGACCCCGTAGGAGGCACGTACACCTCGCACGGGACCAATGTAACTTGTAGGAACTGACCGCGTATTCCCGGGTCTCCCGATTTGAGAGTTTGATGATAATTTACCAAAATCACACTTAATTAAAAACAAGCCGTCAAAGGGTGAAAAACCAAATCAACCCCCAAACGACCCCGTAGGAGGCACGAACACCTCGCACGGAACAGATGTAACTTGTAGGAACTGACCGCTTAGTCCCGGGTCTCCTGGTTTGAGAGTATGATGATAAGTTGTAAAAATCACACTTAGAATTAAAAACAGGTCATTAAAGGGTGAAAACCCTAACCGTCCCCCAATCGACCCCGTAGGAGGCACGAACACCTCGCATGGGACCAATTTAACTTGTAGGAACTCACAGCGTAGTCCCGGGTCTCCCGATTTGTGAATAGGACGATAATTTGTGAAAATCAACACTTAAGCTTAAAAACATGCCGTTAAAGGGTGAAAACCAAAACCATTCCCCAAACGACCCCCTAGGAGGCACGAACACCTCGCACGGGACTAATGTAACTTGTAGGAACTGACTGCGTAGTCCCGGGTCTCTCGGTTTGAGAGTAAGACGATAATTTGCAAAAATCACACTGAGAATTAAAAACAGGCCGTTAAAGGGTTAAAATATAAACCGGCCCCCAATCGACCCCGTACGAGGCACGAACACCTCGCACGGGACCAATGTAACATGAAGAAACTGACAGCGTAGACCCGGGTCTCCCGGTTTGTGAATCGGATGATAATTTGCAAAAATCAACACTTTAAATGTAAAAACATGCCGTTAAAGGGTGATAACCCAAACTAGCCCCCAAACGACTCCGTAGGAGGCACGAACACCTCGCACGGGACCAATGTAACTTGTAGGAACTGACCTCGTAGTCCCGGGTCTCCCGGTTTGAGAGTATGACGATAATTTGCAAAAATCACACTTAGTTAAAAACATGCCGTTAGAGGGTAAAAACCAAAACCAGCCCCCAAACGACCCCGTAGGAGGCATGAACACCTCGCACGGGACCAATGTAACTTATAGGAACTGACCGCGTAGACCCGGATATCCCGATTTGAGAGTATGACAATAATTTGCAAAAATCACAGTTAGAATTAAAAATAGGCCGTTAAAGGGTGAAAACCCAAACCGGCACCCAAACGACCCCGTAGGAGGCACGAACACCTTGCACGGGACCAAAGTAACTTGTAGGAACTGACCGCGTAGCCCCGGGTCTCCCGGTTTGAGAGTATGAAGATAATTGGTAAAAATGACACTTAGAATTAAAAACAGGCCGTTAAAGGGTGAAAACCCAAACCGGCCCCCAATCGACCCAGTAGGAGGCACGAACACCTCGTACGGGACTAATGTAACTTGTAGGAACACACAGCGTAGTCCCGAGTCTCCCGATTTGTGAATAGGTAGATAATTTGTAAAAATCAACACTTAAACTTAAAAACAAGCCGTTAAAGGGTGAAAACCCAAACCACCCCCTAACGACCCCGTAGGAGGCACGTACACCTCGCACGGGACCAATGTAACTTGTAGAAACTGACCGCATATTCTCGGGTCTCCCGGTTTGAGAATGTGACGCTAATTTGAAAAAATCAGGACTTATACTTAAAGACAAGTCGTTAAAGGGTGAAAACCGAAACCACCCCCCCAAACGACCCCGTAGGGGGCACGAACACCTCGCACGGGACCAATGTAACTTGTTGGAACAGACCGCGTAGTCCCGGATCTCCCGGTTTGAGAGTATGATGATAATTTACAAAAATCACACTTAGAGTTAAAAACATGTCGTTAAAGGGTGAAAACCAAAACCGACCCCCAAACGACCCCGTAGGAGGCACGAACACCTCGCACGGGATCAATGTAACTTGTAGGAATTGACCGCGTAGTCCCGGCTCTCCCGATTTGAGAGTATGACGATAATTTGCAAAAAATCACAATTAGTTAAAAACAGGTCGTTAAAGGGTGAAAACCCAAACCGGCACCCAATCGACCTCGTAGGAGGCACGAGCAACTCGCACGGGACCAATGTAACTTGTAGGAACTCACAACGTAGTCCCGGGTCTCCCAGTTTGTGAATAGGACGATATTTTGTAAAAATCAACACTTAAACTTAAAAACAAGCCGTTAAAGGGTGAAAACCCAAACCACCCCCAAACGACCCCGTAGGAGGCACGTACACCTCGGACGGGACCAATGTAACTTGTAGGAACTGACCGCGTATTCCTGGGTCTCCCGGTTTGAGAGTATGACGATAATTTACCAAAATCACTCTTAATTAAAAACAAGCCGTCAAAGGTTTAAAAACAAAATCAACCACTAAACGACCCCGTAGGAAGCACGAACACCTCGCACAGGACGAATGTAACTTGTAGGAACTGACCACGTAGTCCCGGGTCTCCTGGTTTGAGAGTATGATGATAAGTTATAAAAATCACACTTAGAATTAAAAACATGCCGTTAAAGGGTGAAAACCCAAACCGTCCACCAATCGACCCCGTAGGAGGCACGAACACCTCGCACGGGACCAATGTAACTTGTAGGAACTCACGGTGTAGTCCCGGGGCTCCCGATTTGTGAATAGGATGATTATTTGTAAAAATCAACACTTAAGCTTAAAAACATGCCGTTAAAGGGTGAAAACCAAAACCATCTCACAACCAACCCCGTAGGAGGCACGAACACCTAGCACGGGACCAATGTAACTTGTAGGAACTGACCGCGTAGTCCCGGGTCTCTCGGTTTGAGAGTATGACGATAATTTGCAAAAATCACACTGAGAATTAAAAATAGGCCGTTAAAGGGTTAAAATACAAACCGACCCCCAATCGACCCCGTACGAGGCACGAACACCTCGCACGGGACCAATGTAACTTGTAGGAACTGACAGCGTAGACCCGGGTCTCCCGGTTTGTGAATAGGATGATAATTTGCAAAAATCAACACTTTAAATGTAAAAACATGCCGTTAAAGGGTGATAACCCAAACTAGCCCCGAAACGACCCCGTTGGAGGCACGAACACCTCGCACGGGACCAATGTAACTTGTAGGAACTGACTGTGTAGTCCCGGGTCTCCCGGTTTGAGAGTATGACGATAATTTGCAAAATTCACACTTAGTTAAAAACATGTCGTTAGAGGGTAAAAACCAAAACCCGCCCCCAAACGACCCCGTAGGAGGCACGAACACCACGCACGGGACCAATGTAACTTGTAGGAACTGACCGCGTAGTCCCGGATATCCCGATTTGAGAGTATGACGGTAATTTGCAAAAATCACACTTAGAATTAAAAACAGGCCGTTAAATGGTGAAAACCCAAACCGGCCCCCACTCGACCCCGTAGGAGGCACGAACACCTCGCACGGGACCAATGTAACTTATAGGAACTGACAGCGTAGACCCGGGTCTCCTGGTTTGGGAATAGGACGATAATTTGCATAAATCAACACTTAAACTTAAAAACATGCCGTTAAAGGGTGAAAACCCAAACCAACCCACAAACGACCCCGTAGGAGGCACAAACACCTCGCACGGGACCAATGTAACTTGTTGGAACTAACAGTGTAGTCCCGGGTCTCCCGGTTTGAGATTATGACGATAATTTGCAAAAAATCACACTTGGTTAAAAACATGCCGTTAAAGGGTAAAAATAAAAACCGGCCCCCAACGACCCCGTAGGAGGCACGAACACCTCTCACGAGACCAATGTAACTTGTAGGAACTGGCCGCGTAATCCCGGATATCCCGATATGAGAGTGTGATGATAATTTGCAAAAATCACACTTAGAGTTAAAAACAGGCCATTAATGGGTGAAAATCCAAACCGGCCCTCAATCGACCCCGTAGGAGGCACGAACACCTCGCACGGGACAAATGTAACTTGTAGGAACTGGCAGCGTAGTTCCGGGTCTCCCGATTTGAGAGTATGATGATAATTTGCAAAAATCACACTTAGAGTTAAAAACAGACCGTTAAAGGGTGAAAACCCAAATCGGCCCGCAATCGACCCCGTTGGAGGCACGAACACCTCGCATGGGACCAATGTAACATGTAGAACTGACCGTGTAGTCCCGGGTCGCCCGATTTGAGAGTACGATGATAATTTGCAAAAATCAACACTTAAGCTTAAAAACATGCCCTTAAAGGGTGAAAACCAAAACCAGACCCCAAACGATCCCGTAGGAGGCACGAACACCTCGTACGGGACCAATGTAACTGGTAGGAACTGACCGCGTAGACCCGGGTCTCCCGGTTTGAGAGTATGACGATAATTTGCAAAAATCACAGTTAGAATTAAAAACAGGCCGTTAAAGGGTGAAAACCCAAACCGGCCCCCAATCGACCCCGTAGGAGGCACGAACACCTCACACGGTACCAATGTAACTCGTAGGAGCTGACAGCGTAGTCCCGGGTCTCCCAGTTTGTGAATAGGATGATAATTTGCAAAAATCTACACTTAAACTTAAAAACATGCCGTTAAAGGGTGAAAACCAAACCAGCCCCTTGATGACCCCGTAGGAGGCACGAACACCTCGCACGAACCAAAGTAACTTGTAGGAACTGACAGCATAGTCCTGGGTCTTCCGGTTTGAGAGTATGATGATAATTTGCAAAAATCTCACTTAATTATAAACATGCCGTTAAAGGGTAAAAACCAAAACCGGTCCCCAAACGACCCCGTAGGAGGCACGAACACCTCGTACGGGACCAATGTAACATGAAGGAACTGACCGTGTAGTCTCGGGTCTCTCGGTTTGAGAGTATGACGATAATTTGCAAAAATCCACACTTAAGCTTAAAAACATGCCGTTAAAGGGTGAAAACCAAAACCAGCCTCCAAACGACCCCGTAGGTGGCACGAACACCTCGCACGGGACCAATGTAACATGAAGGAACTGACCGCGTAGTCCCGGGTCTCCCGATTTGAGAGTATGACGATAATTTGTAAAAATCACACTTACAATTAGAAACAGGCCGTTAAAGGGTGAAAACCCAAACCGGCCCCCAATCGACCCCGTAGGAAGCACGAACACCTCGCACTGGACCAATGCAACTGGTAGGAACTGGCCGTGTAGTCCCGGGTCTCTCGGTTTGAGAGTATGACGTTAAGTTGCAAAAATCACACTTAGAATTAAACATAGGCCGTTAAAGGGTGAAAACCCAAATCGGCCCCCAATCGACCCCGTAGGAGGCACGAACACCTCGCACGGGACCAATGTAACTTATAGGAACTGACAGCGTAGTCTCGGGTCTCCTGGTTTGTGAATAGGACGATAATTTGCAAAAATCAACACTTAAACTTAAAAAGATGTCGTTAAAGGGTGAAAACCCAAACCAGCCCCCAAATGACTCCGTAGGAGGCACGAACACCTCGCACGGACCAATATAACTTGTAGGAACAGACCGCGTAGTTCTGGGTCTCCCGGTTTGAGAGTACGACGATAATTTGCAAAAATCACACTTAATAAAAACATGCCGTTAAAGGCTAAAAACCAAAACCGTTCCCCAAACGGCCCCGTAGGAGGCACGAACAACTCGCACGGGACCAATGTAACTTGTAGGAACTGACCGCGTAGTCTCGGGTCTCCCGGTTTGAGATTGTGATGATAATTTGCAAAAATCACACTTAATTAAAAACATGCCGTTAAAGGGTAAAAACCAAAACCGACCCCCAAACGACCCCGTAGGAGGCACGAACACCTCGCACGGGACCAATATAACTTGTAGGAACTGACCGCGTAGTCCCGGATATCCCGATTTTAGAGTATGACGATAATTTGCAAAAATCACACTTAGAGTTAAAAACAAGCCGTTAAAGGGTGAAAATCCAAACCGGCCCCCAATCGACCCCGTAGGAGGCATGAACACCTCGCACGGAACCAATGTAACTTGTAGGAACTGGCAGCGTAGTCCCGGATCTCCCGGTTTGAGAGTATGATGATAATTTGCAAAAATCACACTTAGAGTTAAAAACAGGCCGTTAAAGGGTGAAAACCCAAACCGCCCCGCAATCGACCCCGTTGGAGGCACGAACACCTCGCACGGGACCAATGTAACTTATAGGAACTGACCGCGTAGTCCCGGGTCTCCCGATTTGAGATTAGGATGATAAATTGCAAAATTCAACACTTAAGCTTAAAAACATGCCCTTAAAGGGTGAAAACCAAAACCAGCCCCCAAACGATCCCGTAGGAGGCACGAACACCTTGCACGGGAATAATGTAACTTGTAGGAACTGGCCGCGTAGTCCCGGGTCTCCCGATTAGAGAGTATGATGATAATTTGCAAAAATCACACTTAGAATTAAAAATAGGCCGTTAAAGGGTGAAAACACAAACCGGCCCCCAATCGACCCCGTAGGAGGCACAAACACCTCGCACGGGACCAATGTAACTTATAGAAACTGACAGCGTGGTCCCGGGTCTCCCAGTTTGTGAATAGGATGATAATTTGCAAAAATCAACAATTAAACTTAAAAACATGACGTTAAAGGGTGAAAACCCAAACCACCCCCAAATGACCCCGTAGGAGGGACAAAAACCTCGCACGGACCAATGTAACTTGTAGGAACTGACCGCCTAGTCCCGGGTCTCCCGGTTTGAGAGTATGACGATTATTTGCAAAAATCACACTTAGTTAAAAACATGCCGTTAAAGGGTAAAAACCAAAATCGGTCCCCAAACGACCCCGTAGGAGGCACGAACACCTCGCACGGGACCAATGTAACTTGTAGGAACTGACCGCGTAGTCTCGGGTCTCCCGGTTTGAGATTATGACGATAATTTGCAAAAATCACACTTAATTAAAAACATGCCATTAAAGGGTAAAAACCAAAACCGACCCCCAAATGACCCCGTAGGAGGCACGAACACCACGCACGGGACCAATGTAACTTGTAGGAACTGACCGCGTAGTCCCGGATATCCCGATTTGAGAGTATGACGATAATTTACAAAAATCACACTTAGAGTTAAAAACAGGCCGTTAAGGGTGAAAATCCAAACCGGCCCCCAATCGACCCCGTAGGTGGCATGAACACCTCGCACGGGACCAATGTAACTTGTAGTAACTGGCAGCGTAGTCCTGGATCTCCCGGTTTGAGAGTATGATGATAATTTGCAAAAATCACACTTAGAGTTAAAAACAGGCCGTTAAAGGGTGAAAACCCGAACCGGCCCGCAATCGACCCCGTGGGAGGCACGAACACCTCGCACGGGACCAATGTAACTTGTAGGAACTGACCGCGTAGTCCCGGGTCTCCCGATTTGAGAGTAGGATGATAATTTGAAAAATTCAACACTTAAGCTTAAAAACATGCCCTTAAAGGGTGAAAACCAAAACCATCCCCCAAACAATCCCATAGGAGGGACGAACACCTCGCACGGGACCAATGTAACTTGTAGGAACTGACCGAGTAGTCCCGGGTCTCCCGATTAGAGAGTATGATGATAATTTGCAAAAATCACACTTAGAATTAAAAATAGGCCGTTAAAGGGTGAAAACCCAAACCGGCCCACAATCGACCCCGTAGGAGGCACGAACACCTCGCACGGGACCAATGTAACTTGTAGGAACTGACCGCGTAGTCTCGGGTCTCCCGGTTTGAGATTATGACGATAATTTGCAAAAATCACACTTAATTAAAAACATGCCATTAAAGGGTAAAAACCAAAACCGACCCCCAAATGACCCCGTAGGAGGCACGAACACCACGCACGGGACCAATGTAACTTGTAGGAACTGACCGCGTAGTCCCGGATATCCCGATTTGAGAGTATGACGATAATTTACAAAAATCACACTTAGAGTTAAAAACAGGCCGTTAAGGGTGAAAATACAAACCGGCCCCCAATCGACCCCGTAGGTGGCATGAACACCTCGCACGGGACCAATGTAACTTGTAGTAACTGACCGCGTAGTCCCGGATCTCCCGATTTGAGAGTATGACGATAATTTGCAAAAAATCACAATTAGTTAAAAACAGGTCGTTAAAGGGTGAAAACCCAAACCGGCCCCCAATCGACCTCGTAGGAGGCACGAGCAACTCGCACGGGACCAATGTAACTTGTAGGAACTCACAACGTAGTCCCGGGTCTCCCGGTTTGTGAATAGGACGATATTTTGTAAAAATCAACACTTAAACTTAAAAACAAGCCGTTAAAGGGTGAAAACCCAAACCACCCCCAAACGACCCCGTAGGAGGCACGTACACCTCGGACGGGACCAATGTAACTTGTAGGAACTGACCGCGTATTCCTGGGTCTCCCGGTTTGAGTGTATGACGATAATTTACCAAAATCACTTTTAATTAAAAACAAGCCGTCAAAGGGTTAAAAACAAAATCAACCACTAAACGACCCCGTAGGAGGCACGAACACCTCGCACAGGACGAATGTAACTTGTAGGAACTGACCACGTAGTCCCGGGTCTCCTGGTTTGAGAGTATGATGATAAGTTATAAAAATCACACTTAGAATTAAAAACATGCCGTTAAAGGGTGAAAACCCAAACCGTCCACCAATCGACCCCGTAGGAGGCACGAACACCTCGCACGGGACCAATGTAACTTGTAGGAACTCACGGTGTAGTCCCGGGGCTCCCGATTTGTGAATAGGATGATTATTTGTAAAAATCAACACTTAAGCTTAAAAACATGCCGTTAAAGGGTGAAAACCAAAACCATCTCACAACCAACCCCGTAGGAGGCACGAACACCTAGCACGGGACCAATGTAACTTGTAGGAACTGACCGCGTAGTCCCGGGTCTCTCGGTTTGAGAGTATGACGATAATTTGCAAAAATCACACTGAGAATTAAAAATAGGCCGTTAAAGGGTTAAAATACAAACCGATCCCCAATCGACCCCGTACGAGGCACGAACACCTCGCACGGGACCAATGTAACTTGTAGGAACTAACACCGTAGACCCGGGTCTCCCGGTTTGTGAATAGGATGATAATTTGCAAAAATCAACACTTTAAATGTAAAAACATGCCGTTAAAGGGTGATAACCCAAACTAGCCCCGAAACGACCCCGTTGGAGGCACGAACACCTCGCACGGGACCAATGTAACTTGTAGGAACTGACTGTGTAGTCCCGGGTCTCCCGGTTTGAGAGTATGACGATAATTTGCAAAATTCACACTTAGTTAAAAACATGTCGTTAGAGGGTAAAAACCAAAACCCGCCCCCAAACGAACCCGTAGGAGGCACGAACACCACGCACGGGACCAATGTAACTTGTAGAAACTGACCGCGTAGTCCCGGATATCCCGATTTGAGAGTATGACGATAATTTGCAAAAATCACACTTAGAATTAAAAACAGGCCGTTAAAGGGTGAAAACCCAAACCGGCCCCCACTCGACCCCGTAGGAGGCACGAACACCTCGCACGGGACCAATGTAACTTATAGGAACTGACAGCGTAGACCCGGGTCTCCTGGTTTGTGAATAGGACGATAATTTGCAAAAATCAACACTTAAACTTAAAAACATGCCGTTAAAGGGTGAAAACCCAAACCAACCCACAAACGACCCCGTAGGAGGCACAAACACCTCGCACGGGACCAATGTAACTTGTTGGAACTAACAGTGTAGTCCCGGGTCTCCCGGTTTGAGATTATGACGATAATTTGCAAAAATCACACTTGGTTAAAAACATGCCGTTAAAGGGTAAAAATAAAAACCGGCCCCCAACGACCCCGTAGGAGGCACGAACACCTCTCACGAGACCAATGTAACTTGTAGGAACTGGCCGCGTAATCCCGGATATCCCGATATGAGAGTGTGATGATAATTTGCAAAAATCACACTTAGAGTTAAAAACAGGCCATTAATGGGTGAAAATCCAAACCGGCCCTCAATCGACCCCGTAGGAGGCACGAACACCTCGCACGGGACCAATGTAACTTGTAGGAACTGGCAGCGTAGTTCCGGGTCTCCCGATTTGAGAGTATGATGATAATTTGCAAAAATCACACTTAGAGTTAAAAACAGACCGTTAAAGGGTGAAAACCCAAATCGGCCCGCAATCGACCCCGTTGGAGGCACGAACACCTCGCATGGGACCAATGTAACATGTAGAACTGACCGCGTAGTCCCGGGTCGCCCGATTTGAGAGTACGATGATAATTTGCAAAAATCAACACTTAAGCTTAAAAACATGCCCTTAAAGGGTGAAAACAAAAACCAGACCCCAAACGATCCCGTAGGAGGCACGAACACCTCGTACGGGACCAATGTAACTGGTAGGAACTGACCGCGTAGACCCGGGTCTCTCGGTTTGAGAGTATGACGATAATTTGCAAAAATCACAGTTAGAATTAAAAACAGGCCGTTAAAGGGTGAAAACCCAAACCGGCCCCCAATCGACCCCGTAGGAGGCACGAACACCTCACACGGTACCAATGTAACTCGTAGGAGCTGACAGCGTAGTCCCGGGTCTCCCAGTTTGTGAATAGGATGATAATTTGCAAAAATCTACACTTAAACTTAAAAACATGCCGTTAAAGGGTGAAAACCAAACCAGCCCCCAGATGACCCCGTAGGAGGCACGAACACCTCGCACGAACCAAAGTAACTTGTAGGAACTGACAGCATAGTCCTAGGTCTCCCGGTTTGAGAGTATGATGATAATTTGCAAAAATCTCACTTAATTATAAACATGCCGTTAAAGGGTAAAAACCAAAACCGGTCCCCAAACGACCCCGTAGGAGGCACGAACACCTCGCACGGGACCAATGTAACATGAAGGAACTGACCGTGTAGTCCCGGGTCTCTCGGTTTGAGAGTATGACGATAATTTGCAAAAATCAACACTTAAGCTTAAAAACATGCCGTTAAAGGGTGAAAACCAAAACCAGCCTCCAAACGACCCCGTAGGTGGCACGAACACCTCGCACGGGACCAATGTAACATGAAGGAACTGACCGCGTAGTCCCGGGTCTCCCGATTTGAGAGTATGACGATAATTTGTAAAAATCACACTTACAATTAGAAACAGGCCGTTAAAGGGTGAAAACCCAAACCGGCCCCCAATCGACCCCGTAGGAAGCACGAACACCTCGCACTGGACCAATGCAACTGGTAGGAACTGGCCGTGTAGTCCCGGGTCTCCCGGTTTGAGAGTATGACGTTAAGTTGCAAAAATCACACTTAGAATTAAACATAGGCCGTTAAAGGGTGAAAACCCAAATCGGCCCCCAATCGACACCGTAGGAGGCACGAACACCTCGCACGGGACCAATGTAACTTATAGGAACTGACAGCGTAGTCTCGGGTCTCCTGGTTTGTGAATAGGACGATAATTTGCAAAAATCAACACTTAAACTTAAAAAGATGTCGTTAAAGGGTGAAAACCCAAACCAGCCCCCAAATGACTCCGTAGGAGGCACGAACACCTCGCACGGACCAATATAACTTGTAGGAACAGACCGCGTAGTTCTGGGTCTCCCGGTTTGAGAGTACGACGATAATTTGCAAAAATCACACTTAATAAAAACATGCCGTTAAAGGCTAAAAACCAAAACCGTTCCCCAAACGGCCCCGTAGGAGGCACGAACAACTCGCACGGGACCAATGTAACTTGTAGGAACTGACCGCGTAGTCTCGGGTCTCCCGGTTTGAGATTGTGATGATAATTTGCAAAAATCACACTTAATTAAAAACATGCCGTTAAAGGGTAAAAACCAAAACCGACCCCCAAACGACCCCGTAGGAGGCACGAACACCTCGCACGGGACCAATGTAACTTGTAGGAACTGACCGCGTAGTCCCGGATATCCCGATTTTAGAGTATGACGATAATTTGCAAAAATCACACTTAGAGTTAAAAACATGCCGTTAAAGGCTAAAAACCAAAACCGTTCCCCAATCGACCCCGTAGGAGGCATGAACACCTCGCACGGAACCAATGTAACTTGTAGGAACTGGCAGCGTAGTCCCGGATCTCCCGGTTTGAGAGTATGATGATAATTTGCAAAAATCACACTTAGAGTTAAAAACAGGCCGTTAAAGGGTGAAAACCCAAACCGCCCCGCAATCGACCCCGTTGGAGGCACGAACACCTCGCACGGGACCAATGTAACTTATAGGAACTGACCGCGTAGTCCCGGGTCTCCCGATTTGAGATTAGGATGATAAATTGCAAAATTCAACACTTAAGCTTAAAAACATGCCCTTAAAGGGTGAAAACCAAAACCAGCCCCCAAACGATCCCGTAGGAGGCACGAACACCTCGCACGGGAATAATGTAACTTGTAGGAACTGGCCGCGTAGTCCCGGGTCTCCCGATTAGAGAGTATGATGATAATTTGCAAAAATCACACTTAGAATTAAAAATAGGCCGTTAAAGGGTGAAAACACAAACCGGCCCCCAATCGACCCCGTAGGAGGCACAAACACCTCGCACGGGACCAATGTAACTTATAGAAACTGACAGCGTGGTCCCGGGTCTCCCAGTTTGTGAATAGGATGATAATTTGCAAAAATCAACAATTAAACTTAAAAACATGACGTTAAAGGGTGAAAACCCAAACCACCCCCAAATGACCCCGTAGGAGGGACAAAAACCTCGCACGGACCAATGTAACTTGTAGGAACTGACCGCCTAGTCCCGGGTCTCCCGGTTTGAGAGTATGACGATTATTTGCAAAAATCACACTTAGTTAAAAACATGCCGTTAAAGGGTAAAAACCAAAATCGGTCCCCAAACGACCCCGTAGGAGGCACGAACACCTCGCACGGGACCAATGTAACTTGTAGGAACTGACCGCGTAGTCTCGGGTCTCCCGGTTTGAGATTATGACGATAATTTGCAAAAATCACACTTAATTAAAAACATGCCATTAAAGGGTAAAAACCAAAACCGACCCCCAAATGACCCCGTAGGAGGCACGAACACCACGCACGGGACCAATGTAACTTGTAGGAACTGACCGCGTAGTCCCGGATATCCCGATTTGAGAGTATGACGATAATTTACAAAAATCACACTTAGAGTTAAAAACAGGCCGTTAAGGGTGAAAATCCAAACCGGCCCCCAATCGACCCCGTAGGTGGCATGAACACCTCGCACGGGACCAATGTAACTTGTAGTAACTGGCAGCGTAGTCCTGGATCTCCCGGTTTGAGAGTATGATGATAATTTGCAAAAATCACACTTAGAGTTAAAAACAGGCCGTTAAAGGGTGAAAACCCGAACCGGCCCGCAATCGACCCCGTGGGAGGCACGAACACCTCGCACGGGACCAATGTAACTTGTAGGAACTGACCGCGTAGTCCCGGGTCTCCCGATTTGAGAGTAGGATGATAATTTGAAAAATTCAACACTTAAGCTTAAAAACATGCCCTTAAAGGGTGAAAACCAAAACCATCCCCCAAACAATCCCATAGGAGGGACGAACACCTCGCACGGGACCAATGTAACTTGTAGGAACTGACCGAGTAGTCCCGGGTCTCCCGATTAGAGAGTATGATGATAATTTGCAAAAATCACACTTAGAATTAAAAATAGGCCGTTAAAGGGTGAAAACCCAAACCGGCCCACAATCGACCCCGTAGGAGGCACGAACACCTCGCACGGGACCAATGTAACTTATAGGAACTGACAGCGTAGTCCCGGGTCTCCCAGTTTGTGAATAGGAAGTTAGTTTGCAAAAATAAACACTTAAACTTAAAAACATGCCGTTAAAGGGTGAAAACCCAAACCACCCCCAAATGAACCCGTAGGAGGGACGAACACCTCGCACGGACCAATGTAACTTGTAGGAACTGACCGCGTAGTCCCGGGTCTCCCAGTTTGAGAGTATGACGATAATTTACAAAAATCACACTTAGTTAAAAACATGTCGTTAAAGGGTAAAAACCAAAATCGGTCCCCAAACGACCCCGTAGGAGGCACGAACACCTCGCACGGGACTAATGTAACTTGTAGGAACTGATCACGTAGTCCCGGGTCTCCCGGTTTGAGAGTACGACGATAATTTGCAAAAATCATACTTAGAATTAAAAACAGGTCGTTAAAGGGTTAAAACCCAAACCGGCCCCCAATCGACCCCGTAGGAGGCACGAACACCTCGCACGGGACAATGTAACTTGTAGGAACTGACAGCGTAGTCCCGGGTCTGCCGATTTGAGAGTATGACGATAATTTGCAAAAATCAACACTTAAGCTTAAAAACATGCCGTTAAAGTGTGAAAACCATAACCAGCACCCAAACGACCCCGTAGGAGGCACGAACACCTCGCACGAGACCAATGTAACTTGTAGGAACTGACCGCGTAGTCCCGGGTCTCCCGATTTGAGAGTATGACGATAATTTGCAAAAATCACACTTAGAATTAAAAACATGCCGTTAAAGGGTGAAAACCCAAACCGGCCCCCAATCGACCCCGTAGGAGGCCCGAACACCTCGCACGGGACCAATGTAACTTGTAAGAACTGACAGCGTAGTCCCGGATCTCCCGATTTGTGAATAGGACGATAATTTGCAAAAATCAACACTTAAACTTAAAAACATGCCATTAAAGGGTGAAAACCGAAACCAGCCCCAAATGACCCCGTAGGAGGCACGAACACCTCGCACGGACCAATGTAACTTGTAGGAACTAACTGCGTAGTCCTGGGTCTCCCGGTTTGAGAGTATGACGATAATTTGAAAAAATCACACTTAGTTAAAAACATGCCGTTAAAGGGTAAAAACCAAAACCGGTCCCCAAACGACCCCGTAGGAGGCACGAACACCTCGTACGGGACCAATGTAACTTGTAGGAACTGACTGCGTAGTCCCGGGTCTCCCGGTTTGAGAGTATGATGATAATTTGCAAAAATCACACTTAGAATTAAAAACAGGCCGTTAAAGGGTGAAAACACAAACCGGCCCCCAATCGACCCTGTAGGAGGCACGAACACTTGGCACGGGACCAATGTAACTTGTAGGAACTGACAGCGTAGTCCCGGGTCTCCCGATTTGAGAGTATGACGATAATGTGCAAAAATCAACACATCAGCTTAAAAACATGCCGTTAAAGGGTGAAAACCCAAATCGGCCCCCAAACGACCCCGCAGGAGGCACGAACACCTCGCACGGGACCAATGTAACTTATAGGAACTGACCGCGTAGTCTCGGATCTCCTGGTTTGAGAGTATGACAATAATTTGCAAAAATAACACTTAGTTAAAAATAAGCCGTCAAAGGGTGAAAACCCAAACCAACCCCCAAACGACCCCGTAGGAGGCACGAACACCTCGTACGGGATCAATGTAACTTATAGGAACTGACCGCGTAGTCCCGGGTCACCCGATTTGTGAGTATGACGAGAATTTCCACTCATATATGTAATTTTTTTGTTTTGAGTATTTTTTTTTGGTAAATTATTGGGTTACTAATATCGTATCTTTTTTGTATTCTATTTTTTTTGCAGGATAACAGTTTATCGTTGGATTTTATTCGCGTGGAACACACAAAGAACTCAATGGTTTACAACAAGGGGTTTATTAATGATTCCATTTTTTTGTGTCATGACCTTACGGTCTTTTGTTGTTTTATTATCGACTTTTATGGCCATGAGGGCTTTTGTAAGTTATTTGTTATATTTTGTGGCCGTGCGGGCTTTATGTTAGGCAGGTTTTGTATTAACAGGTTTTGGAATGTCCAAAATATAGAGGAAACTCTGCCCAATTTTTTTTGGGCCTGTGAACTGTTAAAGACTTGTAATATTTTAAAGTTTGTATGTACATTTATTTATTAATAACGCACAATATTATTAATTTGTGAATTTTGTGTTTTCAAATAATTATTTTTTTTTTAAATAAAAAAATTTGGCACAGTTCTAAACCGTGACAAAGGTGCATCATATTTGGCACGGTTTTGAACTGTGCCAATTTCTTTTAAACTGTGCTGAATCTGGCACACTTAAAAACTGTGCCAAAAGTGTGCTAGAAATATCAAATTCTGGCACGGTTTAAAAGTGAGCCAGAAGTGTTCCTGTTTGGATGAATCTGGCACAGTTAAAAACTGTGCCAAAAGTGTGCCAGGAATATCAAATTCTGGCACGATTTAAAAGTGTGCCAGAAGTGGTCCTGTTTGGACGAATCTGGCACAGTTAAAAACTGTACCAAAAGTGTGCCAGAAGTGTTCCTATTTGGCCAAATCTGGCACACTTTTGAGCCGTGCCAGAAAAAAATTGCCATTTTGGAACACCTGATTCTGGCACAATTCAAAACCGTGCCAGATTTAATCTGGCACAGTTTTAAACCGTGCCAGATTCCTGTTTTTGGTGTAGTGAAAAAAGAGGGGATCGATCGATCGATGGAAAAATATCAAGCCCACTATCTTAGCTCGATGAAAAAATGTGAAGGATAGATTTATCTATGGGGCTTTATCGATTGATCGATCAAGCAGGTTCCAGCCCACTACATTCCTTTTCCTCCTCTTTTCTCCTCTTTTGGTTTCCTTGCATTTCTCCTCCGCTAAAATCTCCGTAACTTCTTCGTTAGGGATCCTAATCCTGCACCATTTGCATCCATGTGAAGCTTGAAAGGAGGGATACAACTTCTGTGTAGATGATGGGCCAGGTGCCAAAAATGTGAATTGACTAAATTGCCCTTGAACGTGCGATTGCGTACGGAACTTAAGCGAAATGCGTCTGAACTCCATACTTAGTATCTAAATACCTATAAAAGCCCAATTATACCTCATATAGCATGTTAACAATATAAATTGAGGTTTTCTAGTTAACGGGCTTAAATATAGAGATTAAGGCACCCGAGGGGGCTAAAATGCATAGGTTCGAGAGATGAAATACGCAATATTTGCGTATTATCAGCTATGGGTATCGAGTTGTGATTGAGTACTACCTATCACCCACACACAATGGGAAGATAAAGAGGACGAATCATATGTTGGAAGATATGCTACGAATGTTCCTCCTTGATTTTAGAAGGGGGTGGGAACAATATCTTCTACTGGTGGAGTTTGCGTATAATAACTCCTATCAGTTTAATATTTGTATGGCACCATTCGAGGTTCTGTACGGTGGGCCTTATCGTTTGCCCTCTTATTGGTTAGAGGTGGGGGATAACAAGATACTTGGACCAGAGTTGGTTCAGGATACTTTGATCAAAATTGAGTTGATTCGGAGTCATATACGGGTGGCGCACGATTGACAGAAGAGTTATGCCGATGCCAAGAGTTTCTTCCTGGAGCTTAATGTGGGGGACCAGGTGTTACTACATGTATCTCCTATGAAGGGGATAATGAGATTTGGTAAGAAAGGGAAGTTGACACCAAGTTATGTGGGGACATTCCTTATCATTGGACGGATTGGGCAAGTTGCATATAGACTCGGGTTGTCGGAGCACTTGTATCGGATTCATGATGTATTTCACATTTCTTTGCAGAGGTGATATCTCTTAGACGAGTTAGCTCAGACTCACATTGCATTGGAGAAGATTAACTTTCAGCTCGATATTTCATACGAGGAGAGGCCAATTGTTATCCTAGACCATGGTAAGAGTATATTGAGGTCGAAGGTAGTTCCACTTATACGTGTTTAGTAGAGGAACCGTAATGCCGATGAGTCTACTTTGGAGCGCGAGGATGAGATGTGCGACAAATATCCAGAGTTATTTCTACCACATATTCTCTTTTTTTTAATTTCAGGATGAAATTTAGTTATTAGGAGGGAAGTATGTAACACCCCCGATTTTTAATGATTTTTATATTAGAAATAATTAAATTTAAAATGAGAAATTAATAAGAATGAGTAATAAATTTAAAATAAATATTACCTAGCGACACAAGGGTCAATATTTATTTATATTTAAAATTACTTACTGAATGAGTAATAAATTAATAAGAATGTATTGTGATGGTAGTGAGCGAGAGATACGATAACTATGGTAATTTAATCGGGACGCATGTGTCCGTCGTGTCGGGACTTAAAATTATGAGTTAAAATATAATTTAATTTTGGGTCATCCAAATGGTCATTTTAAGTGCTCCAATGTGTCCGGAAGGGTTGAAATAGCAAGAAAAGTGTACTCGGGGGTTTGTTTTGAGTCCCGCGGCATTTTTAGACCACGTCGGCACGCCAGAGAGGTATTTTGGTCTTTTGGATTTTTGGGGAATAAGGGGCCTACAAAAATTACATGTTTATATTAGCATATGTGATGAGGGAGTTAGGGTTAGAGTTAGAAAATCATAGAGAGTCTACTAGGAGAGGAAGGAAAGGAGTTCCAAGGACATTCCCACACCATTTTGCATCACCACCACCACCGAAGCATATATCGGGAGAAAAGGAAACCAACCACACCAGAATTCTAAAAAAAATCCGAGCTTCGATTTGAGGCAAATATATTATTTGGTAAATTCTAAATATATATACCATCCATGTTAGTGTAGGATGAATATCCTATTGAATTCATGAATTTTGTCCCTAAATTGGAAGATGTAAATCTTGTTCTTGGGTAGAAATCGAGATAGATTTAATCCCTTAAGCTTGTAGAATAAATGTGATGAATTAGTTGCATGAACTTGTGAAGAAATATGTATTCTTATTGAAGTTCTTCAAAAAGAAATAATGATCTAGGTTTTTTAAGATTTAATGGTGAATTAATTCAATTTGAATGTGTTTCTTAATGATTAAATAATTCTATTATGTTAGAAATCATGCGCATATTGGTGTACTTGGTTGGGAGATTGGGATGGAAACATGGAGGTTTTGAGGTTTAAAAATGGTGAAACCTGTAATTGTCATAATGAAGAAGACAAGACTTGCAATGGGTGAACCGATTCGGCTCGTTGGACGAATCGATTCAGACAGCAAATCGATTCGGTTTCCCAAAAATTGATAATTTTCCCCCTTTTTGCTTAGAACTTGAGGAAAACGATCGGGTTGGTTTTTCTAGTAAGTTTAAAATATAATGGGAGATATTTTAATTACAAGTAGGACAAAACCTAATTCGGAGAATGAGCTAATTTTAGGGCTAAAGTTAATTAGGTGTGATTGGGTAATAAAACCTAATTCGGAGAATTACATCATGTCAACCTTTCTATTATTGGGAAAAACTCGGTATTATACGATGAGAAGTATTATGGTAAAGTAATGATATGTAGAATATTCGAGGGTAATAAAGACTATGAGTTGATGTATATATGTTAGATGTATGCTTATACGAAGATTATATATATATATATATATAAGTTGCGTGAATACCTATTGTGTAAATTTTTATGTGTAAACATACCTAGGATACTTGCTATCACGGGAGGTTCCGCGTCATGGACAGTCTTATCCTGTTAAGCCCATTGGGTGGATTTTGACGTGTACCTCAGAGCGTAGAACACAGGGGTTGAGCACCACTTTGTGTGAATAAGGGTGTGACCAGTCATTAGGGTGCGTTAGGTGTGTGCACATACCAAAGGTTTATAGCTATGTTTGCCTCCAATTTGGGTGAATTACGTATGTATGGTTTGAGAATAATTCTGAACCCGATGTCCTTTATTTAGTACGTGATGTACCAGGACTTGATATCAGAGTATGTGCGCATCGTAGGTCTCTGCTTAGGGATGCCATCTTCGTATATATTATAAGTATGGTGTGTGTGTGTGTGTGCGCGCGCCTATATATATATATATATATATATATATATATATATATATACATACACACACACACACACATGTGATTTAACCTACTACGAGTGCACTAGTAAATGAGATATATAGTGATATCTAAAATAATCTATGTATGTGGGAACTTAATAATTAATTGGTAATTTTCATTGATAAATGATCTTGGAAATTTAATAACATATTGTACGGGACATACGGGTGGGCATAATGAATTATTAGATAGGACAAGACGTGGTTTGAACTAGTTACGCAGTGCAACATAACTAGGACGGTTTATGAGTATACATTAGGTGTGCACAATTGTTGAGGGGTGAGGATCTCATGTGAGAGCACGTGGAATTAACATGTATACAATATCTTCTCTTATTGCATTTTAAATATTTGCTAAACTTTTTCAAACTGTTTTACTTGGGCTGAGACCCGTTTCAAATCTACTTTTGTAAAATCAATTTCGGTGCCCATCCAGGGACGCCAGACTTGGGAGTTCCTTAATTTGACATGTTACAACTAGTTTGGAAGTTACAGGATCTCAATTGTAAATGCCTTCGCATTTATTCGTTCCCATTTAGCATTTATCTATCTCAGTCGGACATGTCGCCCATCTGTAGAAATTGATTATTTTCAGCGAATTGCATTTTTATTTTATTTCCAGTATTGATGCTGGATTTTTATTATGTACAGTTGTATTAGGATTTTTCATGTGGAGTGTTATTCCAGACATATTTATTAATCTCCTTGTTTTATCATTTAATACTATGTGTATGGAAATGGTGGATGTGATTTATTAGTTTAATTCATTGCCTGTTAATAAAAAGATTAAAAATTTGACATCGGGCCATTAGAGTATAGTAAAAATAAATTTGTTTTCGACACTGATGCTAAGAATGACACCCTTAATAGTTCCTGTTTAATTGAATATTGGACTGATCACCCAGGATCAGAATACGCGGGTTGTCACATCCATACATGCCTCGTATCCCTCAAATAGGCTTAATAATTATCTATAGATAAGGAGCATAGACGTATCGCTTCTTCACCGCAACACCACACCACAGAGTCCACCGTGTGTAAACAGAAAACCAAGTTCAAAATGCTCTAAACAAAATGATTCTCAATCAAGACGATGAGAATAAACCTCTTGGTTCCCACAAAAAATAAATTCCAAAGCATATAAAATGATGAAGTTTGGATCTTAAACTCTTTGGGTGAAGCTAGGGATTGGGAGATTTTGGATATGTATAGGAAAATGATTTTTTCCAAAAATATCTCTAAAAATAAATGCTTATACTCCTTTATGTAGCAAGCACATTTTTTGAGGAGGAACATTTTTAGAGAATGTCCAATTGAATGAAAATAATATCTCATTCAAATGAAACTGCAAACTTGTTCGAACGAAATCAAAACTCATTCGAATCAACAATCGAACTCGTTTGAACGAGCTTCAAATGACATTATTTCTATAAATAGAAAAAACTCGTTTGATGTTCATTTGAAGTTCGTTTGCACGAACTGCTAAACTTGTTCGAACGAGATTCATAAATTTGTTCAAATGAGTTTTAAAAAAAATTCATTTTAAAAATATTTTGAGAATACCTCCCGAAATATTAATAACAAACACCCAAAAATAAAATTTCAAGGATCAAAATTCATATGCATCAATACCTATGAGATCCTCAGAAACAAGAAGAAGAAGCATGTCACAAAACACGACACGATATGTAATATCTGAAACTTTATTCTACATCTTTAATCAAACATGTCACAGGCTTGAAAGTTCAACAACACAAAGCCTAACATATGATTGAAAATGTCTTGTTCGAAATTAAGCCAATAAATATAAATTGACTCAATTGGAATTTTTTTCTTACAATTGGGAAAATCGTTAATCACCACTTACACTCAAATTATGGGAGTTACCTTCCAATATCACTAGGATCGCCACCAACTATCTCAATTATATGGTTCCTAAGATTGTTAAAGTCGAGGACGAAGTAGGCCTAAATGAATAAAGTTAGTGTTGAGTCGACTGGGTAGGAACAACCTCACCAACAAAAGGTACCATATTATCGGGAGTATACCTAAAGAGGTTTCGAAGAGTAGAAAATATGATATGATATAACTAATAGTGCTGAGGGGATAATGACTAGTAGTGTCAAGACCAATGAGGGCAAGCTCAATAAGACAAGCTTTAGTAGAAACGACTGTAGAGTCAAGGTTAGCAGGGTCGTCAGTATTGCCTCTTCTTAAATATTTTCCTTAGAATAAGGTGTTATACTTATGGAAAGTGATACCATTGAATTGGTAGAAGTTGTAGAATGACCTGTGTTATGGAGAAAACCACCGAGGGATCAGTACAATTACATTTATGGCTCACGCGCATGAGTCTGACTGATACACTGAGTTGTCATTCTTTACTAGTAGTGTGTTTACTATAATTATGATATATATATATATATATATACGCACCGCAATGATTAGGGGACTGCTTTACGTTGTGATTGTAGAGGTGTAGCGGTTAGTTAGTCGGCTTAGTGCTTAGCCTCTTTATTAATTTAAACACGTGGGCTTATGATTCTTATTATTTAGCTTTGAGAAGTTGCTATATTTATTACTCTTATCTCAACTACCGGGGATAGGTTTCTACGATTTTCGTTTTCGGGCAGGGGATGTCTCTTATAATTATGCTTGGGTCTGAGGGAGGGTCTAGCACCTAATTATATTACATACATGCGACTTCAGTTTAGGAGGCTATCATATCATTAGACTTAATATATATTTTCCTAGGCTTTACGAACGTATGTGATGAGGTAAAAGGATTATAAGTAGTTAGAGAGGTAGACTTCGGAATAGATTTGGCACTGGGTAACATACCCATTGCAAAGGCACCGTATCGAATGACTTCATAAGAAATACAGTAGCCTAATGAGAAGGTACAAGCATTTTCAAGAAAGGGGTTCATACGTAGGTGCACATCTTTGTGGTGAACCCGATTTTATTTATGAAGAATAATGGCAGTTCACTTCAATTAGGTGTGGACTATCAAGAGTTGAACAAGGTCACGATACAGAACAACTATCTATTGTTGTATATCGATGACCTATTCGCCCAATTGAGGAGTGCTTCCTTCTTCTCTAAGATTGTCTTGCACTCAAGGTTTCACCAATTACATATTTTAGAGAAGTACATTCAGAAGATGGATTTTATAATGCAATATGGAGCACAGAGTTTCGAGTCATGCACTTTGGGATGACCAATGCACCAGTAATGTTCATGGACATGATGAATTGGTTTTTTAGACCATTCCTAGATGAGTTAATCATTGTACTTATTGACGACAATCTCGGGTATAATTGAATGAAGGGGGATCATGTGGAACAATTGCGATTTATTTTTTAGACACCATAGGAACCTAAGTTGTACGCTGAGTTCTCTAAGTGAGAATTTTGTCTTCGAGAGGTAAAGTTTGTGGACCAAGTCATATCTAAGTCTAGTATTTCGGTTAATCGTAGTATGATATATTTAGTTATGAACTAGTGACAAGCATAGCACATATACATAGGGTGGGAGTTCTTGAGGTTTAGCAAAAAACTACAGGAGGTTTATTTATGGTTTCTTATAGATGATTGGGAAACTGACTCACCTAACCTAAAGGGGTACCATTTTTCAGAACGTAGAATATCCGATAGAGGTTGAATAACTCAAGGAGAATCTCACCAAAACTATTATCCTCACATTACTGCGAGGCAGCGTGGACAAGGTCGTGATACAGAACAAGTGCTCGTTATCGTGTCTCAATGAACTGTTAAATCATTTGGAGAGAAGTGCCAAGTTTTGTTTGGACTCAAGTGTGGAACTATAGCGAGGGAATATATGGAGGTTGTAACTCGAAAGAGTTCCTATCCACGCTAACGAATGTAAAAGGTTACATTTCCAAGCGAAATTGGTTGTTCCAGAAGGTCCCAGGCTATAGAAGGTTATTTTGGACAAGATGAATATTTCATGGGTTACTTTCCATTCCATAATTAAGTGGGTGTAGAGTAATTTGTAAGATTAAAGCGACAAAGCAACTATTGACATAGTTTGAGCAGAGAAGGGGCTCCTACCAATAGATAAGGTAGAGCACCATAGACATTCAAAGAGTTATAATGTTCCAAATCCCATTGTATAAGTTAGAGAAGAGACCCATTAATTTTCAATCGGGTTCATATATTCCAAAGGGGTCATAGAATAATTTAAAGTCATTTCAGTTCGATTAACCAAGTTGATTGAGAACTAAGAATTAATAATTTTTCGTGTGGGAATGTATTCAGGCCACATCGATAAGAGTCGTGTTCATAATAGTGTGTACGGAGATTGACGGAGTAGACAACAAATATTTGGGACAAACAAGACCATGAGATGGGTTCCAAAGAGGTAGGTCTGATACTTTTGAAGACATCCACAAGAATGGATATTTCGAAGTCGGATTCTAAAGGGAAGTGACATTCAGATGGATGGTCCCATTTCCATACTAGTGAATTGGGTGGGGATTATATCATTTTATCTCACCTTATCACTGCCAGTGAGGATACAATGTTTCTAAGGGTATACAACGGAGTAAGTTTTATGGGACAAGTTGAGATTCCTATAGTTGTACTAGTTGGTTGTGGTTTATAAAAATACAATTTATGATGAGAGACCTTACTGTGCATTAAGTCATAATATGAGTAGATTATGTATAGAGTACGAGGATGCTACAAGTGAGATATTCTTAGGATTTCGAGTATGAGTTTAATGAATTCAAATTTCAAGTAAGAAATTCCTTGTTTAGGGGGGGGGGGGGGGGGGGGGGAGGATAATGCAATACCCCATAATTTTAAATCAATAATTAAATGGTGAAATCTATTATTTATGATTATATGCGAATCCAGTGACATGAAATGTCACTAATTATATTTTTTATATGTGTTGTATTATGTGTATTTTATTCAAAATTGAAATATGACTTAATACACGAGAATGCATTAATAATTATTTAATAAATAAATAATTTAATAAGGATTTTGGAACTCATACAAATTAGAATATTAAGAATATGGCTTGATAGCTTGGGTTCATGTTTGGGACATTTAGAATGTTAGATTAAGACTTAAATAATGGGTAGTATATAGTTTGGGCTAGACTATAGACTATTTGGAAGTTATTTTAGGCTTAATGGGTCAAGTCCAATATGAGTGTTAACCTAAATTTCATGGTTAAGCATATAAAAAGGGAGACTAGGGCTATTATAAATCATTTTAACACTTGAAAAAGGAAACCCTAGGGAGAGAAGAAGAAGATACTTGGAGGAGAAGAAAAGGTAGCAATTGGACATTAAAGAAGGAGCGAACTGGGGAAAACTGAATTCAGAATTCATCTATTCTACCAAGGAAAGATTATTTAGTATATTAATATAATTATATTAGTTTTAGAATATGGTTATTCATTTTATTCTCAACCTAAATATAAATTACCTTGAATTAGATAATTTAAATCAATAATTTAAAATTTTATTTAATTAGTAAAATTTAGGTTTTTATCACTCAATGGAAATTTGTACAAATATTATTGAAATTGGGTTAGATTGAATAAATTTGTAGTTGTATTATGTTCTAATTTTGAAATTTAGTAAAATCCCTTGATTATTCCAAGGATTGATTGAAAATTTGGGATTTAAAGATGAATTTCTAACTTAGGGTTCTAAAGTTTTAATTCTGAACCCAAATCTCTAGGTGAATGAACTAAAAACTATATGGAAAGTATAAAGTTATAATTCTAAAGGATTACATGTGAAATTGGGTTGTATGGGGGTGGATATAAGCTCAGGAATAACCGAAAATACGGATTCTGCACATAGGAGTCATTATAACACCTGTAGGTTGAAGAAAATGGAAATTCTAGAATGTCTCGTGGGGTAGCCGTGTGAATGGATATATTTTAGCATTGTGCGCATGGTCGAGAAAGATTTTTAAGTTTTTCGAAATTGAGAAAAAAGGAATGTACGATGAGCATTAGGACTTAAATTTTGGTGACATATTGATTTATAACCTTTAATAATATGTGCTAAACTACTCGGTTTAAGATAAGTAAGTTAGTACATGAATGAAAGAATTATGTTTATTTATATTGTAACTTATGTACAACATAGAGGATATGTGTACTTATCTAAAACGTACTAGGTGGTATATTTATTATTATGGTTGCCAGATATGTGTTGTACCCTGGGCCAATCGACAACACCTCTATGGTGTCCCAGTTGAGAGAGATGGGCTTTACCCTAGGCCATGCGATGATTATCGCTTTGGTACTCCAATATGTAGAGATGTGTCGTCCCTGGTCCAATCAACCTCGCCACTTCGGTATCCCAATAGAGAGTCAAGGGATTTACCTTGGGACATGTGACAGTTACCTCTTTGTGACCCCGGTATAGAGATATGTGTTGTACCCTAGATTTGGGGATGATGCAACTTCGGTATCCTGATAAAGATCGATGGGATTTACTCTGGGTCGTGTGACAGTTACCGCTCCGGTACTCCGGTAGTTATAAGATAGTTGTTATTAACCATATATATAAGGACATACACATGGGTATGTGTTTCATAGTAATATGTTTATGCTTGAGAAGTATAGAATATTATATAGTGGATGATATTCAATGGAAGACGAGTAATACATAATAATGGATTCACTTAGGTTTGTAATTCGACTTATGTGATATCTAGGACTCTTGGGTTTGGCATAACCTAAAATTTACTAAAATACGAGAAGAAGATGTATAACTATATTGTAGTCCCGAATTAATTATATTCTTATACTACTTAGAGTTCTTGTTAACGTGTCATATTGTTATTTTTCAAGACATAGAACACAGGTAAAGCCTCACCCCTGATCCAGTCTTGAGTTCTCAGTTGTTGATCTTCTAAGATGTAGGTGTTGGGCCTAAGTGCTAAATGTTTATCCCTTTACTATTCTATCATGTCTATATTATTATTACTACCTTGGTTTAGGATTTTATTTCGAAATAGTGCATTTTTTTATGGCTTTATTAGTGTTATTGGCTTGGTATCAGAGATTGTATGGTTCACCACCTTTGTATTGAGTTTTTATTAATAAACTTAGTTTTAGTTTTCGTTTATGCCGAGAATTTTACCAAATGGTTTTGATTCCTTTAATTTTTCTATTCGACTTGATCAATCTATTTATGAATTTTTTGGGGTGTCACAACTTCGAACCTCTTGGGAAGGATCACAACCATATTAATTGGGACTTATTAAGGTCGAGATCCAAACTTATCAATTTTTTATCGTTAAACCCCTTGAACGTGTGTTGTGGCATCAAATGTCATCATTTAGCATTTCTCTTATTCATTCGAGGACATTTCCTCACATGAACTCTCTTCATCCATGCTCATAGTCTTTTCCAAAGCCTTCAGTGTTTCTACTAATATGTCGTCATAGGTGATACTCCCATCTGGTTTCCCGTGAAACCTTAGGTTTGACTTTGAGGCTGAAGAAGCAAAGCCTTCTGTTTCACTATTTGGAAAAAAACTCAATGTCATGTTTTCATGGTCCTGTACTTTCTTTGGATCCTTATTTGTTGAGGTCAATATATCACCACTTCTGGCTCTTTTCTCATTGATTTGGGCTTTTACACCATATGCCATATGCTTGGGGCCACCTGTGTATGTTTGACTGTCTTTGGTTTCATTAGATTATAATTGAATTTTTTAACAACCTTTGAGTCTTGGAACAAAAAATAGTCAGGCACACCTTACACAATTGGAACATAATTAAGAATCTTGGTTGGCCCCAAATTTTCCCTATGTTAGCAATATTTGGCCTCTCTAAATCTAGGCCTAATGTAATGATTATTAATTTGTATCATATCATTTCCTTGGGGATAAAAAGGACCAAAGTATGAAGTTATGTACCAAAAATGTTTACTTTAAACCTCTTGATCTTGGAACATTTGGGCCTTGGATAGATTGCCATTAGTCCCATTCTTTTTCAGCTTCTGTTGATATTTCTTCTTCGAAGCGACAAATTGGCACATTTTAACAAAGTATTATCCATATCTGATGCATAGGTGTTTCATCACATTCTTATCATAATCTGTAATGGTTTCGGGCTTCAAAGCCTTGGAATTATCTTTAGTTTTCACTCTGAACTCGACATGCCCTTTGTTTCTAGGCAATTGAATTGATTGCACATTAATCCCCACTTATTTGCCCATGGGAATGGGTTCATTTGTAATACCCCAAAATTTAAAGTAAATCAAATAAATTATCCAAGTGTTATATATGTGTTATACTCTTTGTATTTATCTAGAGTGAATAGTGATGTCACTAGATTTATGTTATTATTTTATATTACTGAATTTGAAATATGGTAACTAAATTTATGTTATTTTTTAAAATTGTTGAATTTAAAATATGGTAATCAATGCATAATTTTTCAACGGAATGTTGGCAAAATAATTCGAGTGACTTTGGGACATGTAGAAGGTCCAGTTACACCTTAAAGGTTGGGTTTTACGTCCCATAGGTTAGTATATGATTTTGGCTAGATTTTAGACTATTTAAAAGTGGGTTTAGACTAATAAGGTCAAAGTCCATGTGGGATTTAAACCCAATTTTAGGGTTAAGCATATAAGAAGGTGGTTTAGTGTTAATAGGAATCATTTTAACATACTGAAAACAAAACCCTAGATCTAGAAGAAGGAGGCTACTTAGAAGAGACGAAAAGGGGGAAATTTGACATTAGAGAAAGAGAGAATTAGGATTTCACATCTTCAACCAAGGAAAGGCTATTTAGTATAATTGTATAATTCAGATTGTGTTATAATATGGTTACTCATTGGTTTTTAAATCAAAATAGCTAAAATTGGAATTAATATTAATTTATATTTTTGTGAATTGTTAAATTTGGAATTGATGTTAAACTTCACGCTTATGGGTTGATTGACAATTTTCAATAATGGCTTGGGTTAGAGTGCCAAATTGAGGATTGAATTATGTTAGATTTTGTAACACACGACAAGCCCTTTGATTTTTCATGAACGAGTTCAGAAATTTGATGATTTTGAGATTTAATTGAACTCTAGGGTTCTAAGATTTTAGATATAATGACATAACTTAAAATTTATATGGGAATGACTAAAAATGGTAGTATTGTTAGTTAAGAGAATGTGTATAGGTAAAATGAACATATAGGGTGTATTTGGGGGGAGGGTGTTAGGGACCTTAGTAGATTCGTTTATGGGTGATTTCCATATTAGCACTTCGTTTAGTGTTGTGGGATGAAGAAAATACAATTCTGGGAAGGTTTGGAGGCATGGTCATGTGAGCAGACTATTTTGTGTACCGTTCATAGAGACCCTTTGAACAGATGAAAATTAGTGATGTACGAACGGCTAGGGTAGTTTGGGAAATTTTTTAGATTAGGGGGAAGGAAAAGGAAATACACTGTGGAGAATTAGATTTTAATAGGATACAGATCTAAGACCTTAAATTATGTGAACCTAGATACTTAACTAGGAGATAAGTAAATTAGTATTTGTCCAAAATACTTGTAACCCTTAATTGAGTAGGGATTACTTGTATTATGTATTATTGGGTGTGCCTAACCGAGAACTACATACTAAGTTTTATTATGGGCCAAACATTAGGTGTTCCACTAAAAAAAAAAACTTTTTATGGTGCTCCAAAAAATAAGTTAAAGAAATTTATTACAAAATGTCATTTAAAGGTTAATGTTATTACTAAGGTGACATTTCTAATATAAAACGTCATTTTATACGCATTAGTACTTTTTATGACAATTTAAATATAGAAATTATATTTAACTATATATATTATGACATTTTTAAAAAGTCTAACATAAATATACATATGGTGATACTTATTAGTTTCCCCCCTAATTTATTTTTTTGGTATTTTGTTTTACCCACGCCCTTACTAATGATACTAGAAATGGTATCACCAAAATAATGTATTGAGTAAGCTCAAACCAGTGCAACAATGGTGTATGAAAGATATATGTAGATATAGAAAAAGATGAGGTAAAGAGGAAGATAATACCAAATGTAAGTGGTTCAGCCTTTGAAGGGCCTCCATCCACTGTGTGAGTGTGTGAAATCAACTAAATAAGAGCTTTAATGGCCTTGGGATAAAAACCCTCAAGATTTCTCTCTCTACACCAAATTTGACAGAGTTTCAATAAGGTTATGAATTTGTGATCCTTTACAAAGATGTAGAAGACAAGTATTTATAATGAATGGGGTTGTAGTGTACCCCAAGGCATGTAATATGCATGTGTGGAATGTTCCTAGACAGTGATGAAAAGCCATCTATCTCTATTACATGTAGGTCATGATGATCAAATATTCCCTCACATGTTAGGGAGATGTTGTTATAATGACTTTGGTACACGTGGGATCTATAGCCCATGCGCACACTTTCACGCATTCCCCAATGCATGTGCCCTGCCAGTAGTCTTCCCTTGGACATCATCCCAAGACGAGGACGAGTTGTTGAACTATGTACCCCTGATGGAATGACACCTATCCTTTCAGTTTGTCTCGTCCTGGCTTCGTCGTCTAGAGGTAGGCCGAGTACGAGGGGTATAATTCATAGGATTAATAAGTCAAGCCACATTGACATATCTTGAAGGACGAGAGGTCATTGTCTAAATGCGATTCTGCTCGGGCTGAGTTCATGGACGAGGCATAACTGGTCATTAAGGACATATTGGCATCGATCGGCTTTAGCCGAGGTAATTCAAATCCCAGACGGGGCTATACTTGGCATATTAATCGCCCCTAGCCCTTAGTCTCCGACTTTAGGAGGTGGCAGAGGGGTAATAATGTATGAAGGTGTTAATGGTGGTTATTAAGGAGACACATGGCAATCTTTAAGTAGGTTACTGGTATTATGTGACACTTATCATAATTCACACTGGGTTGCATCTGATCAGAGCCTAAATGACGACTGAACGCTTAGGGTTTTATGCCTGTAATGATGATGTACCTTGAAACTTTCACGCATTTATTTTATGATATTTAAACCCCAATTTTTTTCTTTATCTTTCCTTCTTTCCAAAACCTTTCCCTCTTCAACCTTTTGTAATCTCCATTAGAGCTTCACCAAGCACCTTTAATTTCTGCCATTATTGAACCTTTTTGTATTCTTCTTCTTCCCAGACGTTCTTCTCATCCATGTATTTCACTTTCCCTATCTTATTTCTCATTTTAATTTGGGTTCAAGGTTGAAATCACTATTATTTATTTTTCAACAACTTTTTGCATTTTTTGACGAGGTACCAAACTTTGTATGGGCCAAACCCTTAGGTTTTTAAGAGATTTAGGAATTTCAGAGGCAATAGCTGGTGTTTTTAGGGATTCCTCTTTAGTTTCTTGCCCTTTTCAGCCACTGTGTTGTTTTTTGGCCATCTTCTCTATAAGGATTGGTTTATGTTCTGGAGCTATTCTTGGTGAAAACCGTTCATCTACCAAGTTTGATTATTTGGTCAACAACAGTTAACGTTTAGTATGTTTGTGCCTTTTAAGAGTTTTTTTTTCTAAATCAAGCCTCAGCTTAGTTTAATGTTAAGAAGCCTTTATTCTCTAGATGAGTAATTCCTCAAACTTAGCGAGAGACACTTCACAGAGATTCATAGGATAGAGGAGGTAGACGAGGTTCAACGTCGAGTCGGGGTCGATCGGACTCGCCCCATTTTCCCAATACCTTTAAAAACTATTTCCCATTATCCCCTGAGATACCCATCTTATACTCTACTCAAGCCGACACCCCTGCTCAAGCCAAGGATAGAGATTTTAAAAAAAACCTGAGCGAATCACAATCTCAAATGTCATCTTCTAGTGAAGCATAATCATATAGTTAAGATGACTCTTCCATTAATGTCATCTCGGATAGGATGATTCGATTATTAGCACAACACCGCCTATCGTTCCTCTCTCGGCCATGACCGCTCATGAATTTCATGTGAGGTTCCCAGATGGGGCCCCGACCCTTGAGGATTATGGGGAGAATGCCGACTCCGAGGTTGAGGAACCAGTTGACACTTCATACACTGAATCTTTCGTCCCGATTGTCAAAGATACTGATCTCCTTCTATGAAGACACTTGTGTGGCATTAAGTTCTATTTTTCAACGAGAATCCCAGATAAAGACGAGAAAGTATTCCAAGGACATGAGCGAGAAATTGTCGTTTATGATCAGATGTTTGGGATCAGCATCAGATTTCCTGTCCACCCTGCCATCTGAGTTATCTTATCTGTAATAGGGGTTTAACCTTACCAGTTGGCCCCTACTTCATGGAAGATCATCCTCGGATATGTCTCCCTATTAAAGAATACATTTACATATCAACCTTCAGTTAAACTTTTCACAGCCTACTATAATATCTTGTCTTCAACCAATTAAGCTGGCTATTTTCATTTAGGATCTAGGAAACCAGAAAAAAAGATTATTCAAGTGGCCCAAACATCAAATCATCACCTCTGATGCCTAAAAGTTTCCAGGCGATGTCGACCCAAGTGAGGATGAGCCTTGAGTTCCACGAGCCTGGGCTAACCCATCCATGATAATGAAGTTAGACCCCGGCCTCAACCTTGAGTAATGGGATGTAGTTGAATATTTGAGGGATCAAGGAAACAAGGGTCCCCTTCTAAAATTTGAGGATCTCATGGTCTCTAAATATCTTGAGCAGTCCGGTCTAAGGGTTGGCCCCCTGGAAGAGTTGTGTGAGTTACTTAAACCCTTGATGAAGTCTTCCCTCGTCTACTGACATTATTCCTAATAAGTTTTCCTTTTTGTGTCGCAGATCATCCTCCTAACACCTTACATGATATCTGGAATATAACGGCCCCCGATCTTTTATCTTGTTTGGGGAAGAAGGGCAACAAGCAACCTGTCAAGAAGTCGACAGCTAGAGGGCCGGCCCGACCTGAGGTCAGCCACAAAAGGAAAGAGCCCATAGCTCCTTCAGATTCTCATCCTAACCCTTAAATAAGGAAGAAATTCCATTCCTTAGAGACTGTTTCCAACTTCTCCTCGTCATTTGAGTCTTTTTGGGAAACCCATTAGGCCCACTTGATGGCCGACCCAAGCTCGTTGGTCACCAACATCTCCGTAACAAAGGTTTCCATGTTTATATCCTCCTTAGAGACTGACTATGAATTTTTATGGAAAATTCCCCCTTAAAGGATTCTAACTTCGGCCTCCACCACTTGGTGTAGGTATCTACCTCGTAGTTCCCTTTGGTCTCATCTAGTATTGTTTATTTCTTCATCTTATTCTTTCTTTGTCTTCGCAGCTGTGTGCGCCCTTACTCTAGATGGATGAGAGCCATCAAAAGCTTCAGGATTTTGATAAGGCAATACAAGCCGAGGATAACCTTAAACGAAATTTGAGGGAGCGCAAGGTTGAGTACAAACAAGCACTTGATGATTTAAAGATGGAGCATGGAAACCAGATTAAGGACAAAGCTAAAGCCCTACAGGAGAAAGTTTAAGACCTATAGTCCTAATCCCTCATGTTCCAGAATGATCTTCCCGCTGTTTTAAAAAGGGCCAAGGATGAGGACATCGAAGCCTATAAGGATTTAGGAAAATTTTAAGGATTTAGTCTGGAATACCTCAAAAGGGGTGTTAATACGGCTTGCAGATGGGTTGTACTCAAATTTTTTGATGTTATCTCAGCTATCTGTCCATTTTTAGAGGCACTAGATATCGGGGACCCTCTTTTTACTGAGGCTCTACCATATGTTGAGTCCTCGACCGCTCCCAAGGGAGAAGGGACCACCGTCCATACCTTTATATGTTTGCATGTCTGAATGCTTCTGATGCTTTAATAAGTAACCATAATTAAACAGGTCATAATCTTAAGTTCACCAGTTAATAACTTTTTTTCACACAATGTCTCATCCTTAGATGAGATAAATATGAATTACAAACTTCGTAATCACGAGCATCGTCTCATTTTTAGATGAGATAAATATAAATAACCAATTTGAATTCATCAAACTATGGTGTTTGAATCACAAGTCCCCTCTCGTCGTTTTGAGAGTGGATGGACGAGAGCAATGTCATCTATGCACTATCGTCTCGGTCGAGAGGGTTTTTCACGAAATTAATGATGTTTAACATGAACCACAACTAAGTGATTTTTAAATTTGAATTCAACAAATTATTGTGTTTTCATCACAAGTACCCTCTCATTTTTTTTAGAGTGTATGGACAAGAGCAATCTCGTCCATGCATTGTCGTCTCGACCGAGAGATTACACCAAATTATAATGTTTGCATCACAAGTCCCCTCTCATCATTTTGAGCGTGTATGGACGGGAGCAATCTCATCCATGCACTGTCATCTCGGGCAAGAGAGTTTTTCACTAAATTAATGATGTTTAATATGTTCCCCTCCTCTTGGTGTTATCGAGAGTCCATGAACGGGGTTGACCTCGTTTGGACTGTCATGTCACCGAGAGTAAGTAAGAGCTACTTCACTATTAATGATACTCTATAGATTAGGATGAATTCATACATATAATTTAAAGCTACTCATATAATAAAATAGGACAAAACACTTGAACTTTTTTCATTCATAATCTTCTTCTGATATACATAGACATGTGAAATTAATATAATACTCCTACTCATAGCATTTTTTTAGATGACCAGCGTACCATGGATTGGAGAATGGATCTCTTTCTAAGTTCTCCAACCAATACGTTCCTTGAACCACCTATTCAATTACTCGGTACGAACCATACCAATTAAGATAAAGTTTGTTAGGATTATGCTAAGTTTTTTTAAAACCAAGTCACCTAGTGCCAATGGACGAGCCTTCATTCTCTTATTATAAAATTTTATTGTTCTTTGCTGATAGGTGGATTGCCTAACCTCAGTGTCCTCTCTTCTCTCTTCCACTAGGTCCAAATACAGTCTCCGTTCCACAATATTCTCCTCTGAGTCATATATCTAGACCCTATGGGTTATAGGACCAATATATATTGGTACCACAGACTTTGAGCCATAAGATAGTATCAATGGGGTCTCCCACATTGGTGTCCTCTTTATTGTCTTATACGCCCATAGGACAATATGCACCTCTTTGGTCCATCTTCCCTTAGGATCTTCTATGTTTATCTTGATTCCATCAAGAATTATTCTATTCATCACCTTTGTCTTCCCATTGGCTTAGGGTCAATCGAGAGTTGAAAAGAATTATTTAATGTTGACCTTCTCACAGTAATTTTCGAGGGATATGTTCTTAACTGCTTCCCATTATCAGAAATCAAAGTGTTTGGCAGGCCGTATCTACAGATAATGTTTTTCAAAATAAACTGGAAGGCTTTCTTCTCTGTTATCGTGATCATCGCCTCGGCCTCCGCCCACTTCGAAAAATAATTGATCGCAACAATCTGATATCGGTAATTATGCATAACCCTTGGAAATGGTCCAACCAAGTCAATCCCCTAGACTGCAAATGGCCGGGGGGAAGTGATGGAAGTCAAAGGCTGTTGAGGTTGATAGGAAATGATGGCAAACCTTTGACACTTGTCATATTTCTTCATATATGCAGTTTCATCCTTGGCCAGTGTCAACCACCAATATCTTTGAGTGATGATTATCTTCGCTAATGATCTTCCTCATATGTGACTGGAGTAAGATCCCTCTTACACAGCCTTTAAAATATACTTTACCTCAGACGGATGGAAAGATCTCAGTAGAGGGAGTAACAATCCTTTCTTGTACAAGATATCTCCTATAATGGAGAACTTAGTCGCTTTGTACTGTAGTTTCTTCTTCTCGGCTTTTGAATCTTCTTCTTCTCTTCTTTTGAATTGAACAATTCCCCATCTCCGATGTATAAGATAATAGGTTTTATCCAAGAAGATCACATATTCAAGTTCAAGAAAAGTTCCATAGTGTTGTCTTCCTCTTCAATGGTCGACCGATGTAGGATCTCTACAGGCAACAATCTTATAATTTATATTCTTACGGGGGAGGCTAATATTTCTAAAGCATTGTCTTGGTTGTTGTGTAGATGATGGATCCTATTTAGCTTTACTTCTCTAAAATTCTCCAGTGCTGCTTTTACCCTTCCAAGGTATTTGTCCATTCTGTCATCCTTGGCCTCATATTCTCCCAAAATTTGATTCATAACTAACCTGGACTCATTTTGAACTAAGAGTTGGCCGACATTGAATACTCTGGCAAGGGAGAGTCCTGCCAGAAGGCCCTCATACTCTGACTCATTTTTGGAGGCCTTAAATTTTAATCTTAGAGCATATTCAATGTCAGTCTCATCTGGGGCTGATACAATCAAACTTGCTCCACTTTCGGCCTCGCACGAATAGCCAACAACAAACAAGTTCCTCACAGTACAATCTTTGGAAAAATTACCTTCTTTCAGGGTCCCATTCTTGAAAATGTATCTCTCTTCCTTATTCTCAAACACCTTACCCATTATTGTACTCGTCTCGACCTCAGCCGAGGGGAGGCATATAATTTTTTTTGGCTCATAGGCTGGAGTCCTAATCTTTTCTTGCATCGACCTCATCCCATGTGAACTCAACTATGAAATTAGTTAGGGCCTACCCCGTGATGGTCATTCTTGGTTGGTAGATGATATCAAATTCCTTTAACTCTATTGACCAAGCCATCAACCTACCCGATTTCTCAGTTTTATGGATAGACTATCTAAGAAGGGCATCGGTAAGGATGACCATAGTATGTTCCTAGAAGTACGACTTCATATTCCTTGAGGTGTGAATTAAAGCATAGGCCAACTTCTCCATTTTAGGATATCTCTACTCAGCCTCCTAGAGGGCCTTACAGTTGAAGTAAGCTGGCTTCTGCACACTATCTTTATCTTTCACAATGGTAACACAAATGATTGACTCCGACACAGCTAGGTACAAATATAGATTTTCTCCCTGAACTAGTCTTGATAGTAGGAATGGAGAGTCGAGGTAGGTCTTCAACTCTTGAAAGGCCTTATCACATTACTCATTCCACTCAGAAGCTTTCCTAAGCAGCTTAAGAAATGGAAGACACTTATTAGTAGCTCTAGACACAAACATGTTCAATGCTACCACCCGTCAAGTTAACATGTACACATTTGTTATCGTTGTTGGAGTCTTCTTCTCCATCAAATCTTTGATCTTCTCGGGTTTGGCCTCAATCCCCTTTTGATTAATAATAAATCCTAAGAAATTACCTTCCCCTACATTTATATACTCGTCCATAGTATCAAAATTTCTCTCAAGTTCGTCCACATGAGTGTCGGGCTTGAGACTCTTTATCAATATGTCATCGTTATACACCTCAATTATCTTCCCGATCTACCCCTCGAACATCTTATTTACCAATCTTTGATATGTTTCCCCGGTGTTCTTTGGCCAAAAGGCATTACCTTGTAACAATAGGTCCCTCTGTTAGTTATGAAAGATGTCTTCTCAGTATCGGTCGGGTCCATGAATATCTGATTATTACCTGAGTAGGCATCAATAAAACTCATTAATTTATTATCGGGCGTGGCATCAACCATCTTGTATATCCTTCACAGGGGAAAGTTATCTTTGGGGTAGGCCTTGTTCAGGTCTATTAAATCAATGCCCATCCTCCATTTGTCATTGGACTTTGGGACGATGACATAATTTGCTATCCATTTAAGGTAAATGACTTCCCTGATGAAGTTGACCTTCTCTAACTTCTTCACCTATTCTTTGATGACATCGTAATTTTCTCGAGAATACACTCTCCTTCACTATCTTACAAGATTTGCATCCTCGGCCACATTGAGCTTATAGCAGAGGAACTTAGGATGAATGACAGGCATATCCTCATGGCTCCAAGAGAAAATAATTTGTCTCTTCCTCAGTAATTTGATTATCTCCTCCTTATTCTCTCCCTTCGAATCTTTACCGATTCGGATGGTTTTTTTTGGCCCGTTCTCATTGAGGACGATGGATTCTACCTCCTCGCTAGCTTTTCCCTTATTCATCTTAGTCTCATCTCTAGATTCAAGAGTATCAATATTATATATTGTAGTGTCCCATTTATATGCCTCCTTCTCCTCAGCCGAGTTGAAGTAGCATTTGTGTGCCTCAACTTGGTCACCCTGAACTTCTCCTACTACATATGGAGTCGGGAATTCAATCATCTACTGAACTGTTAAGGGAATGACCATGAACGCCTTGAGGGCTACTCGTCCCAGGATTATATTATAGGCTGAGTAGACGTTCATATCTATAACAAAGAAATTGATCTTCTTTGTGAGGCATTTTGGCCAACTGTTCCCCATTCTAACTCCCATCTCATAGATTCCTAAAAAATGCACCTTCTCTCCACTAAAATCAATGAGAGGTTGGTGATACGGGACCAACCTCTTCTTTCTCAACTCCAGACCCTTGTAGCAGTCCCAGAGCATTACATCGGTCGAGCTGCCACCAACGACCAATATTATGGGAACTTCATACCCATGCACTAAGGTGGTGATCACCAACATGTCATTATGTGGGTCTAATATCCCCTTAAAATCTAACCTAGAGAAACCAACAATTAGAGTATTTATATCAACTTTTGTTCTTTTTAACTTCTTCGGCTCAATCATTGACGAGTGCACTTATTTGCATATTGGAGGAAGAGCTTTGGACTCTGATACATGAGCCTTTCTATCTAGGATTTCCATTTCCCCTTCAGCAAGTCCTCCATAAATCATCTTAACTCTGAGATAAATTATGTGGATTCGACCCTTTGGATCGGTGATTAGAGGTGGCAGGTCAGGGTCTGCTTCATCATCATTATCCAAGTCATCGTTCTCTCGGTTAGCTCGAGCATCAGGATTGCACTTATCATTCATCCTCTTGTGGGTGTTATCTTGGCTACCCTTTGAACTGTTATTGTCCACACACTTTCTTAACTTGCTAGTTTTCAGCATTTTCTCATCTCATCCTTGAGAGCGAAACATTTGTTGGTCATATGGACATGATCTTGGCGAAATTCAAACCTCAGAAATTTGTTCCTCTTATGATGAGGAGATCTTAACTTCTCAGGCCATCTATGAGACCAATCATTCTTAATCTTATTCAGGATGTTCTCACAACTGAGAGTTAGAGGAGTATATTCAGCAAACTTATCATCCGTCGACCTCTTCTTTCCATTCTTATTCTTTTTTGGGAACTTTCCTCCATTGTTTGTTCCATTCGCATCTTCACTCTTAGCATATATTTCATCCTCCACATTCATAACCTTCCCATCCATAGCTAAGAGTTCGGCCATTGACTTAGGAGGATCTTCAAAAAGCTTCCAAAAGAGTATTTCTTTCCATAATTATCCCATCAGGGAAGTCATAGCTATGCTCTCTTCGTAATCTTCAACCTACAATTTCTCCTTATTTTAGAGAGATATGTACTCCTTTAAACTTTCATTCTTTCCATGCTTCATGTACAACAAGTTTGATATTTTCTTTTGGGGCCTCACTCCGAAGAAAAAACTATGTATGAACTTCTTTGCAAACTGCTTGAAATTTTTTATTGAGTTTTTTAGAAAAAGAGGTGAATTACACATGAGCAACTCCGATAAGTGTGTTAGAGAAGGAATGATATCTTATCTCGTCCGAGATCGAGTAGATATTAGCAGTTGATTGATAAATCTCCATGTTATGGAATGGATTAATGAACACATCATACTTGGATGTGACTACTGATAACTTTAATTTAATCGGGGTTCGATAACTATCGATCTTATCCATAGAGCGAGAACCTTCATTGTAACCCCTCTCCAAGGGGTCCCGACTCTTCAGTATATCCCCTATCTTATCCTCCAGTCGTTGCATGGAATCATTACAAGGCCTCTCGATTAGAGCTACAACCTCGGCCAGAGCCACATTATCTTTAACCCCCCCTCTGTCGACTAGGAAAACTGAAGGCTCTCTGGCTACTGTCCTCTATTAACTATTCAACTCTCATTGTTCCTTATCTCGACCTCTAGGTCAACGATCATCATATCTATCATTCCTTATAGATCCAGCTATACTTTTAGATCTAGATAGACAATTTCTTAAGTCATCTGCTGCTGGGCTGAACCTATCAGAGGCCAACCCTCTAATTAACATGTCTAAAGATGATGCCCTTGGCCTACACTCTCAGTTCGACCTATCGCTACTCCCTCGATTGGGCTAAATTGGTCGCATAGTTTCTCTAGAAAATTTATTAGGCTCATAACATTCTCTATCATCCACATTATCATATTGTTCATCATCATCACCAGGGTATTCGTGACCCGACCTCCCTAGGCGTAAACACCTAGGGTCAGCTATATCTCTACGCCTTTACTGAGGAGGGACAACTTTATGTGGGGCCTAGGGTGGTCCCTTGGTTACTGTATCTGGAACACCTTCCCTGGCGATCGGATTTATCATCTCATCTCCAACACCGACATGTCTAACCACCATATTCTGGCTAAATACACCAAGATTCGCTTGAATATGCCATTGGTTTTCCATTAAGGAGCTTAGCGTCGCTTCCACCTCAACCATTTTTGATTGAGTTGGGGCTTGACTGGAGCTTGGGCCAACTCCTAGAGGAAAATCGGAGGCCATATCTTCGGTGAACTAGAAGAGCATAAAATTTGAAGAAAATCTTGAGAGGACAAATAGGATCTCTTTAAATGGTGATACAGGCCCACTTGAGCGGAGCTGGATCACCACCAAAGAATTCAGTGAGTTTAAGATAAACAAAGATGAGGAAGAAGTTATACTTCATTCCCACAGACGGTGCCAGATTGATGATACCAGAATTGGAATCACCAAATCAATATGTTGAGTAATCTCAAAACACTACAACAATGGAGTATGACAGATATATTTAACTACATAAATAGATGAGGCCAAGAGGAAGATAATACCAAATGTAAGTATTTTAGCCTTTAAAGGGCCTACATCCATTGTGTGAGTGTGTGAAATCCACTAAAAAGGGATCTAATGGGCTTGGGATACAAATACTCAAGCTTTTCCTCTCTACTACGAATTTGATAGAGTTTCAATAGGGTTGCGGTTTTTTTATCCTTTACAAAGATATAGAAGACGAGTATTTATAGTGCATGGGTGGTGTAGTGTACCCCCCAGGCATGTAATATGCATGTGTGTAATGTTCCTAGCCAATAAGAGAAGCCATCTGCCTCTGTCACATATAGGTCATGATTATCAAATATTCCCTCACGTGTGAGAGAGATGTTGTTATAATAGTTTTTGTACACGTGGGATCTATAGCCCACGCGCACACTTTCACGCATTCTCTAATGCATGCGCCCTGCCAGCTCTCTTCCCTCGGTCATTTTCCCAGGTTAAGGTCGAGTTGTTAAACTATGGACCACTAATGGAATGACACATGTCGTATCGTCGTCTGGAGGTAGGGTAAGGATGATGGATATAATTCATAGAATTAACAAGTCAAGCCACATTGACATATCTTGAAGGATGAGAGGTCATTGGCCGAGGATGAGTAAACTCGGGTTGAGTCCATGGCCGAGGCATAATTGGTCATTAATGATAGATTGGGGTCGATCGTCTTTGGCCGAGGTAATTCAAATATGGGATGGGTCTATACTTGTCATATCACTCACGGCCCCTCCAAAATTTTATTTTAACCGTGTTCTCCTTTCTCCCCTCCTTTATCCTCACGGATCCTCTGCTATCCTATCTTCATGGCTCCTCTCCACTCCTCACGTATCCTCTCCATTCTCTCTCAGGTTGGGCTCCCTACGTTCTCCTCTCCATTCTCTTGTGCATTTTCTCCTCTTCATTCTCAAGTTATGGACATGTATATGTATATGTATATGTATATGTATATGTATATGTATATGTATATGTATATGTATATGTATATGTATATGTATATATATATGTATATGAATGTGAGTTATCTAACATCCCTTTTGGTAATCCCATAAGGTGTCTTTTCCTCAGGTTCTTTGATACATATAAACATAATCAAGAGGTCTACCATTTCTTGTTCCTTTGGAATTATATTTGATCTATACTTGATAACCAACTCTGTACTACATATTAAAACTTATCATCTTTCAAAAATGTTTGGTTTATGTTGAATTTTCTTTAGTTGATGTAGTTAGTACAACCGTGTTGTGGGGTTTGAAATAGTGATGTACCTTCCTAATGGAGATGATAGGTGTGAAGGACAGTTTTCTAAATTTTTTTATACTAGTTTTTTTTTCCTTTATGCTTAACATATATAATAAAGTGGACTACATACTCCAATTTAGTGTCGAACATATGTCTAGTGTTGATATTGCCAAGTAAAAATACAGTTTGTCTCCCATTAATGGTAAACAATCGAACTTTCAAAATGAATTCTTTAGGGTTGAGAATTTTCCTTCACACTGTTGGGTTTGGAGAACATTCCTCTTGATTTCAATTTATATACATCATTAATTATTAATTAGATCAAAAAAATGTGGGCCCATTTTATAACTTGTTTGTTGCTTATTTAATGATAAAAAAATACATAAGGACCATTGAAGCATAGGGTAAACATAACTATATGGTTTTCAAGTCCCACTTTACATATATCATTTACGTAATTGGTTTCACTTGTGAATGGTTGTGTTTGCACGCGAATCATTGGAATGGTTGTGCACAATTAATACCAGTTCTTAAATTAGTTAAATTTAAATTTGATGGACTAAGATTAACTATTTCCATCTAGCTTTATTTCAAGTGAAGTCCGTCAAATTTCAATCTAACTATTTCAATCTAGCTTTATTCACTTCACATTTCTTAGCTTCTTAAATTTGATGGACTAAAATTAACCATTTCATTGGAATGGCTGAGACTTTGTAATCAAATTTGTCACATCAATTGAAATCAATTCTTTGAATAAAGAAATAGATTTTGCACAACCTCTACTGGAGTAACTGAGAATAAATGCATTCTAAGAAACTAAATTCTTCTCAGTTATTACTATTACTAATCAGATCTTCCTCACCAGGGAACGCTAATGAAGTTATTAGGCATTTAAATCTCATGCCCATATCATGCCACATTCAATAACTCGAGTTCATTATTAAATCTCATGCCCATATCATGCCACATTCAATAACTCGAGTTCAATAACTTTAATTCATGAATGCATACATGAGGTTAGATGGAGCTTGCATATTTGCATACATGAATGCCCTTCTAACTCACGTGCATTTGTTTTATGTATAGATGCCTATATGAAAATTTTGGATGGATTTTTTAAGATATTAGATTAGTAAATCCCCTAATCATCCGGGATGTATTTTTTAAAAATATTGGGCATAAATCTATAACAGAAACTCTACATAAGGCATAAGATAAATAAATATTTCTTATTCCAATCAATACCGGGTAAGTTTGGTAGATATGTAAAAGTTTTTTAGCATAATTAATGTGTGTATTTACAATATTCCTAATCTCAAATAATTCTTCACAAAGTAGGTATCATTGAGCTTTCTTGTGAACGGCTTTATTTCGAACAATATGTTTTGGGTTCATTATTTACACGGGGAACCGAGCTGGGATCTTAAGCTCTATATAAACACGTAAATAGTGTACTAAATAAATGCTTACAATAATATTATTGATTTCATTTTACATAATTGTAATATAAATATATGTCATTGTGTTTTTTTTATTGAGGAAGAGTTAGATAATTTTTGTCAATCAAAGGAAAAATATCACTACTAAATTGGGAGAATGTTAAGGTATTTATTCGATAAATTAAATTTAATATTTAGGTATTCAAATTTGGCATGGGTGATATACGAACTCCTTTATTTTCAGGGCTCTAATCAACGAGGAGAAATTGTTTGTTATTTTTTTTTATATTAAAGTTCATGCGAGTGCTCTTGAAAAATTAATCGAACTCTATAAAAACTAAAGTGACATGTTTTTTAATATTTTTTACATTCTTTCTTATTTAGATGTAATAAGAGATAAATGTTATTTTATTTATCTTGTTTAGATGAAGGAGGTGGCTGGAAAGTTGTCAGATCAATCTCATGAGATCAATGAACTTCAACATGAGTTCATTGAATTTATTCAGCCTTATATTATATGATTTGGAGCAATTTGTCTACACAATTTCATGAAACTCAAAGGAGGACCGACGCATTCATGCGTGATTTTTGGATGCACATATTTTTGGAGATATTTTTCTTATCATGATGTACATAGTGGATATTTCTAGCTATGATACATGTAATTAGTCATTATTTTTTTGTGAATAATTAATATAGATGGTGGGCATATCTATTTGTGTCTCACTATTTTTTTGATATGGACAAATGATTTCGTATGGTGCATTTTAGGTATACGTGGCTTCATATACAAAAAATTTCAAGACTGTTTTTATGTTGAATTTTAATTTGTGCTTAGATTTATTTGTCAACTATGATATTAATATTGATTATTAATTTTTTTATTATATGTTTAATTTATAACCGTTTATGTTAAAACCTCTTGTGATGAAATTTTTTTGAAAACTATTTATCATGACACTTTTTAAATAAAATATGACAACTTATAGAATATATTATGACTATTTCCATGGCAAATACGACTGTTTTGGAAAAACAGTCATTTATAATTATTAACCTAATATGACAGTTTTTATGGGTATTAATTATGACACTCAAACTTATGACATTTTTTATTAAAAGATAAACGGTCATAAAAGGCATTTTATGGCACTAAAAAAATTATAAAATGTATTTTTCTTGTAGTGTGTGTAGCTAGGAAATACTTACCAGATTATATTATATGCAAGAAATTGGGTGTGTGTACCTGAGAAATACGTGCTAGATGGGTTATATTTATGATAGTATGATGACAACTACTACAGTTGTTGACGCAAAAATTCTCCATCTACGAGGACCAATCAGAAAATGACACATGTCATCCTACGTGGCAATTATCGGCACCCGAGGAGAGTTGATCGACACCCGAGGAGAGTTGGTCGGTACCCGAGGAGAGTTAGTAGGCACCTGAGAAGAGTTGGTCGACACCCGAAGAGAGATAGTCGGCACCCGAGGAGAGTTGGTCGACATACCAATCAGGAAGATCAAAGGATAACTATGCATTTAATGTGCATTAATGAAGATGACAACGCATTTAATGAGCCTTAATGTACATTTCTACTGTATTAATAGATGACAACACATAGCATACCAAGCAATTCAAGGAAGACCAACCATGATAGAAGGCCAACAATTAGATTCATTGTATGTAGACATAAATCTCTGAATGTATAAAGACATTGTATCTCTTTACCTCCCATCACTATAAATACATGTATTCCCTTATCCAAAAAAGAAGAGAAAACTAAGAAACACCATACATAAGATACACATCCTTTCTCTCTCTACACCATATTGTGCTATTGTAAACCCCTGGAAATAAAATAACAGTGGACGTAGGCTTTATTCATAGCCGAACCACTTTAAAAATATTTGTCTCTTATATGTTTGATGTGAATGTTTTTCTTCATCTTCAATATCATCCTCATTATTTATCTGCTGTTGACGCCACTAAAATGGCAGCGGCCATTTTCTGTCTTCAACAGATTGGCGTCGTCTGTGGGAACATGTTACAAGCATCGTTCTCCATCAAAAGCTACGTTTTTATTTTCTCTACGTATAAGTAGTTATATGAACGCATATTTTTGTTCAAATCATGATTCTCATATGTTTATATCCATAAACTTAGAGATCAAATCAATTATATATCGTGTATACATCTTTTAATTCAATCATGATTTTAGATTCACAAATTGTTGAATCAATTTTTACAAATCTGCATAAATGTATATTTCATAATGACAAAGTTTGAGAAATTTGTGTACATATTATATTATTTCTATTTTAAGGAGATAAAATAATTTCTCTGTGTTCATAAATCTCTTTCATATGAGTATATACATTTTTGATTCATTTGGAAATCTTTTAATTTAGTCATAATTTTTATATGCACTAACCGTATGATCGATTTCAATTTAGGGATCTGGTGAATTTTAGACTCATAAATATTATACAAATCCTTACATATATGGATCCACTTGAAAATTTTCTAAAAAAATGTTGGATCTAATTTTTATATTTATCGTGCACGTTCACGAACTGCGAATTTCTTATAATCTGCACACAGGTATTTATTTTGAATAAATTTCATAATAATAGATCTGAAATGATTAATTGAAAATTTTGGGCTCTCATGATAGTTACCAATAAGTTGAATATTTTTTTTTGTATGCATATTGAAAATCAAAGATATAGATCCTTTTTTTCTCTCTTCAATATTTCATCTTAACAGATAACAATCAATTGAAAAAGGGCGATTTGTATCCCACAACATGTACAGAGAAATAATATTCAACAAGCCAAATCTAAAGAAGAATCCGGTTTTGGCTCCGGACCATTACACGGTCATCAAAAATGAATTTCTTTTTATGAAGATAGTGGAGATTCAGATTTTTCTGAAAAATCATCTTGGTGAAATCAAATAAATCGATCGGATTATTACGGGATTTGGATGTGGTTCACTCATAAATCAAAGCAATTTTATCCAGATTTATCCTCGGATCCCATGATATTTTCTCTTTGACCAACATATCATCACATCAATAATAAACTTGTGTTGGGACTGTAAGCCAAAACTCATAACGGATGACCATAGAAAGCCCAAAGCATCACCGAACTATTTCCGAGCTTGGCAACCACTAAATACACATTCTCACACTACAACATCACCGAGAGGATCATCCACTAGTTGGAGAACATACTTTTTATTGGTCGATGGTAAGGTGCGATACCCATCAACAATGTTACATAGGTCGGAGTTTTATTGGTATCTTCAGTTATGTTGATCACGAATTTTTGGTCGGAGTCGACAAAATTTTCTAGACGGAACCACCTATACTTGGTCGGCAACAGGTATCGAACATCGTAGAAGGTTCCTAATCCATTGTTTGTTGGTCGGCGACATCAATTTCATGCTCGGAGGGAAATCGCCCATGATCCATTACTCGGTCAGTGTTTCACTGTCAGTAATATGGATATGGTACCAAAAATTCTTCTACAGGTCAGCGCTGGATTGGCACACGTCGGAGGCTTCCCGACCTCATATAACTGGTATGTAGCAGTTTGAGGGGTCCCCGAGCTCCTATTCTTGGTCGGTAAATCCTACATGTTGGTCGACGAATCTTGTATAATGAACAAACCAGGTCGGTGGAACCATTTGCTGGTCTGCGAAATCAAATTGATGGTCGGAGGCATATATTGCACAGTTGGAGGTGTTTCCCGACTTCCTATCGTTTGTCGACAGCAGTAATTCTTGGTCGGAGCCATATCCAATCTTGATCGGCGACCACTGAATGCAAAATATTGGTCGGCAACTCTTATGTGTTGGTAGGCAAGCCACTATATTTCTATTCAATTATGATTTGCACAAATCCGGAGCTACCCGACCACATATAACTGATCGGCGAATGTATAAATCCAAAACAACGGGTTCTCGAGTTCCTATTTCTTGGTCGGAGACATGGATGTACCAGAATTAAGATTGGCACAGTGTGGGAGATTCTCTGAATATAGATCAGCAACACTAATTTCTTGGTCGGAATCATTATTTGTTGGTCGGCGGAAGATCTTAGGGAAAATATCTGTGAAAGAACCACTTGTGTGCATAATATTTCTCCTACAATTTTCTCCTCGTATCACCTTAAGTTTCCTCTATGACCAGCAGATAATCATTGACAACTGAAAGGCCAAAGTTGGTCGGCAACAAGTTTTTATACAAAATAAAGGCTTCTTGATCGTATGTACCTCATCGACGACATCTCAGCGTTGGTCGGAGGCAGTAGAAAGATAATACCAGAATTGAAAATTGACGACTCCTTTCATTCTCTCATTTTGACTTTGACAAAATCAATACTTTGCTGCCAAAGGACAAGACTATCCCCTTATCCTTATCCTTTATTAATTCAAAACATGAAACTCCTAATTGAAAATTTGCATGGAGAAAGATTAAATGCATTACTGATTATTTTCTGATTTATTAAATCACAAAAACTTCATGTGAACCAAAAAATTATATTTGAGCATTTATTGAATTTCAAACAATTCCTAGAGTGATAAATAATAATACCTCCTCATTATTCTTTCTTAAGAATCAAATAAATATTTTAAAAATCAATCTATACTTGGTCTTTTGCTTAAAATTGAAATTATTTTGAAAAGGTCCAAATCAAACATCATGTCTTGCATATTTGATAAAAAAATATATGCCCACATGACACACGTGTGGCACAAACATATTTTGAAATTTTTATTGCTTTGTGTTGATACACATTATATATTGAGTGGATCACTAAATTATTCTCATGACTAACTATTTGAACTAGTCTCAACAGGAGTTCGAGCAACTTATTAAAATTCCTTAGGTACAAGATTCAATCCCGACGAAAGCTCGATAACAATCTTAAACTTCGAAAAATTGTTATTTCTCGGCACCAGGCAATTTTGCCTCGACATATCAGCCAACATATATTATTTCATTTTTTGAAATTAATATTTTTATTGCCCGAGCATATACATGTCATATATATTAGATGGCTAAATTATTCTTATGACTAATTTGGTAGGTCAAGTTATTAATTTTTACAGGTACAAGATTCAACGCCGACGAATGCTCGGAAACAATCTTAAACAATCTGGAAACTATTATCATTGCTCAGCATTATGAAATTTCACTTCAGCGAGACATTATATATTTTATTATTGCTCGGAGATATCGGCTCAAGCACAAATTATTCTATATATCCCTTGGGATTCATATTAAATATTCATCTCAACATGGAACTCAGCAAGATACTCATTATCATATTCAGCTCCGAGGAAGAACTATAACATTTATTATATTTCACCCCCAACGGATAGTTGGTCGGGGTAATTCTTATTTATATTCAGCATGGAGCTCGGAAAATTTCTTCTCTCTATATATATTCAGCTTCAAGGAGGTCTCCAGCATTTATATTATCTTATTCCCAACAATCTGTTGAGGAGGTCTCCAGGATTTATATTCCCAACAATTTGTTGGTCAGCTCGAAGAAACTCTCTAGAATTTATATTATCTTATTCTCAATAATCTGTTGAGGAGGTATCCAACATTTATTATATCTTATTCCCAACAATCTGTTGGTTAGCTCCGAGAAAGTCTCTAGCATTTATTATCAATTACCACCAACTCCGATTGGTTGGGAACAAATAAAATCCAACTCCGGTTGGTAGATAAAATCCAACTCCGGTTGGTAGATAAAATCCAACTCCGATTGGTCGATAAAATCCAACTCCGATTGGTCGATAGAATACAACTCCGGTTGGTAGATAAAATCCAACTCCGGTTAGTAGATAAAATCCAATTCCGATTGGTCGATAAAATCCAACTCTGGTTGGTGGATAAATCTCCTCCAACTCCAGTTGGTCGAGAATCAATCTCTTCCAACTCTGGTTGGTCGGGAACAAATCTCCACCAACTCCGGTTGGTCGGCTAATCAATTTACAATCAACTACGGTTGGTTAAACTAATCAGGATCATGGGATGAAAGTTGTTTCATTGTTTAGGCCCAAAGAGTGACAAGTCACTATAATTATACAGCAGGTGGAGTAGGCTTCATTGTTTATGCAAAACAGGACAATTTCTCTGTCTACATATGTATATTCATCAGCAAACAACAAAGAAAGCATTCAAAGTTTATATTCCATACTTGGGGGCTTTTATTACAGATTTAGTTATTCATTCGGTGGCACGTTCTCATAACATCGTGCAGTCGAGCATCAAATTCAACTCCACAAACTCACACGGTCGGGCCCCCGACCAATCATCATTTAGGAGTTGTTTTTCTTTCTCAGGAATTATTTTTGATATTGAAGTTCAGGAGGTATATTGAAGTTTAGGAGGTGTATTCAGAAGTTCAGGAGGCATATTCAGGAGTTATTATGCACATGCTATTGAAGTTCAGGAGTCAAATTCAGCATCTACAACACTGAGATCTTTACTACTACTATCCCGACCAATAATGAAGAAGAAGTGGTATGAAAATTTTTTGAAGTCCACCACTAGCTTGGTATATTGAAGAATCGAGTTCAAAAGCTAGAATGTTACTCGACAAAGTATTTAGAGGAGCATAAATCATAAAAATCAAGCACGTGAAGTTAGCACTCAGTTGCTCGGCACATGAGGCAGTTGGTCGGCTAGCAAACCAATCAACATACTTGAAGATTATGACAAGCTATAAGCTGCATACTAGGGCATGGGTGCATCCAAATTCCCAGGGGTGATACATAACACACGTTCACTTGACGAACGGAGTTCCTTAAAAGAGATATCAGCGACCTTCGATCAGCCTATAGCATATGTCATCGAGGAGATAGTGCACTTTATGTTGAACAAATTAAGAAGGTAGATCAAGAATTTCACAAGAAAAACACTGCAGAACAAATACTCCATCCTTTCAGTAAACCATCGAGCATGGAGCATTGGGGGCTTTTGTTGACGTAAAAATTCTCCATCTACGAGGACCAATCAGAAAAGGACACATGTCATCCTACGTGGTAATATTCGGCACCCAAGGAGAGTTGATTGACACCCGAGGAGAGTTGGTCGGTACCCGAGGAGAGTTAGTCGGCACCCGAGAAGAGTTGGTCGGCACCCGAACAGAGATAGTCGGCACCCGAGGAGAGTTGGTCGACATACGAACCAGGAAGATCAAAGGATAACTATGCATTTAATGTGCATCAATGAAGATGACAACGCATTTAATGAGACTTAATGTAAATTTCTACTGTATTAATAGATGACAACACATAGCATACCAAGAAATTCAAGGAAGACCAACCATCATAGAAGGCCAATAATTAGATTCATTGTATATAGACATAAATGTTTGAATGTATAAAGACATTGTATCTCTTTATCTCCCATCACTATAAATACATGTATTCCCTTAGCCAAAAGAGAAGAGAGAGCTAAGAAACACCATACAGAAGATACACATCCTTTCTCTCTCTATACCATATTGTGCTATTGTAAACCCTTGGGAAAAAAATAACAGTGGACGTAGGCTTTATTCATAACCGAACCACTTTAAAAATCTTTTTCTCTTATATGTTTGATGTGAATGTTTATCTTCATCTTCAATCTCATCCTCATTATTTATCTGCTTGCCACTGCCATTTTAGTGGCGTCAACAACCGTCTTAGAGTAATTGAATTGAATTTTACCCTAAACTATATGGAAATACATATAGATATGTGTCCTGGGTCGGCATATACTTGAGATGAGTAGAAAAATTGCTTAGGAATATTCTAATGAGCTTAATAATATATAATCATGGGATACACTTCGGTATAGGATTATAGGCATGTGATATCTAGGATTGTTGGGTTGGGATAACTTCAAAACAACTAAAATATGAGAAGATTGTGTGTTATTGTGTTGTAACCCAAGATCAATTATATTGTTATAATACTATGGCACCATGGTGACATCTCATATATTATCATTTTCAGGACATAGGTCAGCAGTGCAGCCTCACTCTTGATCCAGTCTTGAGTTCTGTGTTGTTGATATTCTAGTATGTAGGTGTCTAACTAGCGCACTCAATCTTTAATTCTTGTTTACTATTATGTTAAGTCCTTATTATTATTATTATTATTATTATTATTATTATTATTATTATTATTATTATTATTATTATTATTATTATTATTATTATTATTATTATTATTATTATTATTATTACTACTACTATTGTTGTTGTTGTTGTTGTTGTTGTTGTTGTTGTTGTTGCTATTAATTTGGTATGGGATTTTTATTTCAAGATAGTGTAGCATATGAAAACTCTATTATTGTTATTGGTTTGGTATTAAAGATTACATGATTCACCACTTTGTGTGTAGTTATCTATTTATATATCCAATAATATTTATAGTCATGCTTAGAATAATACCAAATTATTTATAAACTCCTATTTATTTACTTTAGACCTGATCAACCTAGCTTTAATTTTATGGGGTGTCATAGTTGGTATGAGGGCATTCGAAGTTCTAGTGTCTTAGGGATCTTGAGTGCGTCCATCACTTTTTGTGTATATTTCTTTGATAGTTGAGAGATTTTATTTAGATTTTGTACTCTATATAACATATGTAAACTTATACGTTTTGTTTATTATCTTTTCAATGTTGAACACATGTAGAAAAGTAAGCCGACCTCATCAGGCCGCTAGTGCCGAGTCCAAGGCAGCGGCACACCAACAGCATCCATAACCATCTCCATCATCGCCACAGGGAGAGGCACCTGTTATTGCACACGCCGACTTGGCCTCTATCATCATACAGACTATAGCTATGACTATGGCATCCATGCAATAGTAATAGCCACACCACCCTCACCACTACATGTAACTACACAAGAGCATGTTCAGTTAACTAAAACATCGTGGGAGAAGGTTATTGGTGATTTTGAGAAGGGATATCCATCAGAGTTCTTTGGGTCTACAAACTCTATTGTTACACTCCAGTGGAGGCATGACATTAACTGCCATATATGCCTACTGGAGTGTACCGACAGTCAAAGGTAAATGATGGACAATTTCATACTCATAGGCCATGCGTTACACTGGTGGGAGTGTGTTACCCCCGTAGTGGATCTGTCTCAATTGACTATTTCATAATTCCAGGAGAAGTTTGAAGGGTGATACTTCTCTCCATTGCATCAGGGAGTTTTGGGCATTAAGTTTGATCGATTAAAGTAGGACGACCACAGAATGGAGGAGTATAAGAAATAATTTAGTCGACTTTTGAACTTTGCACCAAATATAGGAGATTAGTAATTGAGGAAGATAGATTGGTTCATGAGAGGCTTGATATGGGGGATCAAGACTATACTGATAGGATGATTCTTAGAGGCAGATAATTAATGCCTCGCTATGCCATTGTCATGACTTAGTGAGTTCCAAAGGGAGAGGAAACCAAAGAAAGAGAAAATGGGAAATAACCAAGGGCTAAAAGAAGTTGAGACAGGTGAATTGTCAATGGGATAGGGAGGATCGTAGTTCCGATGAGGAAAAATTAATGGGGATAATCCTCCGAATCAAGTTTTAGGAGGACATGACTATCTCCGTAGGGCAGCTAGAGGCAGGTCCATGGAAAGTATGACTAATAAAACTCCGAATCAAGTTTTAGGGTACAGTGCCAAGATCAGAGGAATGAGAGAGGCCTCAGGGGCAAGGATAATATATTCAACGTTAAGAAAATTACTTGAAGGGATAATGTTTCACTTGTGGAAATCTTGGTCATACTTTTCGTCAATGCCCTAAGGGAAATGGGGTGGGTTAGGGAAAACCGCAACAAGGACAACCGTAGGATCTTTTAGCCCCGCAATAGTATTAGGCCTTATTAATAGAACCAACGTATTTGACTTTTTCGCAAGCAAAGGTACGCCCGCAACTTTGCTTTAGGAGTGTGTACATGTCCATCAGGTAGTCCAACCAGTGCAGCCTCAAGCGATTGATGATATGTTTTATGTTTATGGTACCTATTCATGAGTTATTTTTTACATGGGCGCATCACACTCCTTTTCTAGTTACACATTTGAAACTACATCAGGATTAGTAAATGTATCTGAGGACGTATATTCACATTTGGATAACCCAATAGATAAAGTTGTTACCTAACACTAGATTTGTAGAGGTATGGCAGTAGAGATCGGCTGATTGTGCTTTTCTGCCGACTTTTTATTATTGTATATGTCGACCTATGATATCATATCGGGCTTGGAGGGGTTAGGTTAGTATCATGCATAAATAGATTATAGAGGGACGGTGGTGACTATTATATTAATGGGAAAGATATGTTCTTAGTTTCTATACCTAGACTTGAGGGAGGGTCTTTCACACACTAATATTATATAGATGCGACTTCATATGAGGAGTTCACCGTGTCATTAGATTCGATACCTATTGTCTATGAGTTTATGGACGTACTTGATGAGGTGACAGGGTTACCACAAGTGATGGAGGTATATTTTTGTATATACTTAGGACCGAGCTCCAGACCCTCACGAGGGTACCTTACATGATGGCTCCACTAGAGATGAAGGAGTTACAGGAACATATTCAGAAGACATTGATTCACGGGTTTATATGGAGGATCACATCTCCATGGGGAGCCGTAGAGTTGTTTTCTAAAAGAAAGGAAGGTTCGCTTCGGCTATATATGTATTAAATGGATCTGAATTGGTCACGATACGGAACAAGTATTCATCACATGTATCAATGATCTATTTGATACATTGAGAGGCGCGTCTTTATTTTCCAAGATTGACTTGATCTGGAGTTTCCTTCAGTTACATATTAGAGAGGATGATGCCCCGAAGAATATTTTTTTAAGCGATGTGGATCATATGATTAAGGGTTATGGCATTTAGTTTGTTCAACATACCACCAGTTTTCATGGGCTTGATGGATCGGGTGTTTCGACCATTTGTAAACTAGTTTATCATTATTTTTATCGACTATATATATATGTACTCTTGGTCCAAAGAGGATCATGAAGAGAATTTGAGTTGGTATTACAGATATAATGGGAACACAAGTTTTATGCTAAGTTCTCTAAGTGTGGATTTTGGCTTCGAGACGTACAATTATTAAGCCATATCGTATCTGAGGCTAGTATTTCAGTGGATCCTATAAAGGTATATGTAGTTGTCAAGTGGGAATAACCCACCATGCCTACCAAGGTTAGGAGTTTCTTTGGTTTTGCAGGGTACTACAGAAGGTTCATTTGCAGGTTCTCAAAGATTATGGGGCCACTGACTTATCTCAACCGTAAGGGAATACCCTTGGTTTTGAGTACAGATTGCTAGAGATATTTTTAGGAACTCAAGGAGAATTTCACTACCACTCCTATACTTTCATTGCCATTGTCCGGCATATAGTATTTATTATTTATAATTGTATCCCTTCAAGGGTTAAGCGAACTATTGATGCAAGAGGAGAAATACATAGCTTATGCATCCCAAAAGATTAAGCCTCATGAGGGTAACTACCCCACCCATGATTTAGATTGGAAAAAATTGTTTTTCTCTTTGTGTATGGAGGCACTATCTGTTGGTTAAGAGGTACACGTTATATTTTGATCACAAGAGTCTCAAGTATTTGTTTACTGAAATAGAGTTGAATATAAGGAAGGCGAGATGTCTCGTGCTTGTAAAGGACTACCATTTTTTATCTAGTATCATCCGGGGAAGATAAATGTGGTAATCAACGCATTGATTCGGAGACCGATTGTTTAACTGGAAACTTTATGCACCGACCATGCGGAGGAGTTATAAGACAATTGGGAAGTACGGTAGTGAGTTACTCAGGGCTTGGATTTGTCTGATGTCTTTTCGAGGGTAATGATCAATAAACTAGACATGGTGACAAAGGTGATACAAGAAAAATCTTTAAACTCCTTCTTCCAGGAGAAGTGTGAGGGATGGTAGCAGGCGAAGTTCCTTCATTCTGGATAAGTTTGGATGGTAGGTTGAGATTTTAGGGAGTGTTGGTTATATTGGAGTTTCCTGACTTGAAGAGGATAGTTTTAGCCAAGGAATATGGTTCACGATTCACAATACATTCCTTGGGGTAAAAGATGTATCAAGACATGATAATGATGTATTGGTGGACCAGGATGAAGAAGGATATTATAGAGTTTGTGCGACTTCATGGTATTTGGGACAGTACTTTCATATCTCAATTTTGGGGAGGTTTTCAGTAGTCTATGGGACTACAACAGAGTTTGAGTACGACAATCAAGTCTTAGTAAGACGTACAAAATGATTGGGTGAATTTTATTTTGGACGATATGCCTTCGACATGTGTGTTAGATTTTAAATGTGGTTGAGATCAGCATTTACCTCTCATAGAGTTTACCTATAACAATAGTCATCAGCGGACTATCGGTATGGTACCATACGAGGCTCTATATGGACGGCCATTCTGTTCATCGAGTTATTGGCTGGAGTCAATGGAGCATAGGATGATTGAACCGGATATTATTCTAGAGACCTCAAATAAGGTGGCACTTATTTCAGCACGGATGAAGACAATCCGTGGTTGTCATTAGGGTTACGTCAACAAGAGAGAGATGAAATTGAATTTTCAAGTTCAAGATCAAGTACTTATATGAGTCTCCATAATGGAAGTTAGCACCCCGCTACATCGGTCCTTTCACAATTTTGGATAGGTTAGGCCACTGGGTACATGATGTTTTTCATGTGTTGATACTGAGGACTAAGGATGCTTACCGGCATATTGATCTCGATAGGATTGTGTTGCAGCTCGATACAAGTTATGAGGAGATACCACAATCCATACTTGATCAAAAAGTGAAAATTTTTCGATCAAATTTCATACCATTAGTTTCAGTGTAGTGGGGGTACCACAATGATGCGGAGTCTACATGAAGTCAACAGGTATAAATTTCGAATTTTGAGGATGAAACTCCTTTTTTAGGGGGAAGAATTTAATACCGCAAAATTCAAAGTAAATTAAATAAAATAAATAAATAATATATGTGTTATACTATGTATATTTATATGTAGTGACTGGTGATATCACTAGAATTATGTTATTATTTGAAATTGTTGAATTTAAAATATGGTAACTAGATCATTTGAAATTGTTGAATTTAAAATATGGTAATTAATTAATAATTACACAATGAATGAAAATAATAACGTCGGTAGAATAATTCAAGTAATTTTGGGACGTGTAGAAGGTTCAATTACACCTTAAAAGGTTAGATTTTAAGCGTTATAGGTTAGTATATGGTTTGATTTAGAGCTGAGTTTAGATTAAGTGGGTCATGGTCCATGTGGGAGTTAAACCCAATTTTTTGGTTGGGAATATGAAAAAGGGGGTTTAGGGTCAAGAGGAACCATTTTAACGTATTAGAAACAAAAACCTAGAGCTAGAAGAAGGATATTACTTGGCGAAGAAGAAAAGGGGCAATTGGAGATTGGAGACGGAAAAAATTGAGATAATTTATATTGGAACATCACCACTTCAACGAAGGAAAATTTATTTAGTATAATTATACAATTAATATTGTGTTATAATATGGATACTTATTGGATTCTAAATCTAAATTGTTAAAATTGAAATTAGAAAATAATTAATAATTTCTAGAATTGTTAAATTCAAAATTCATGTTAAACTCCATGCTCATGGGTTAATTGATAATTTTATTAAGAAGTTGTGTTATAGAGAAATAATGAGGATTGAGTTATGTTAGATATGTGTAATAGTGGAAATGTACTTTGAATTTTCGCGAATTAGTTAAGAAATTTGATGGTTTTGAGATTTAATTGAAATCTGGGGTTCTCAGCTTTTATATCCGAGGATATAACTTAAAATTGATATGGTATCAAAAAAACATGGTAGTTTTATTAGATAATATATTGTGAGTAGGTAAAATGACCATATATGGTGTATTTCGGAGTGTTAGGGACCTTAACAGAGTCGCTTATGGGTATTTTGCATATTGGGGTTGTGTTCAGTGTTGTGGGATGAAGAAAATGAAATTATGGGCAAGAATGAATGAACGACCATGTGAACAGATTGTTCAATGCATTCGAACCAACAAAAATTGGTGTCGTATGAATGGCCAGGGCAGTTTGCAAAATTTTTATAGATTAGGAGGGAGGAAATGGAAATGGGCGATGGGGACTTAGACTTTAATAGGATAGTTTTCTATGACCTTAAATTATGCGAACCTAAATACTTAACTCTGAGATAAGTAAGTTAGTATTTTAACAATAGACTTGTAATCCTTATATGTGTAGGGATTACTTGTATTGTGTATTATGTGCAAAACATTGGGCGCGCTTACACGAGAAATATGTACTAAATTTTACTATGGGAAAACAATTGGGTGTGTGTAGCCAGAAAATACGTACTAGATTATATTATGTGAAAAATAATGGGTGTGCGTACTAAAAAATACATACTAGATGGATTAAATTTATATATCGTGCGATGACAACTACTACAATATTAGAGTAATAGAATTGAATTCTACCATGGACTATATGGATATGGTAAGATGTGGGTTCTATAAATACAATTAGTATCAAGCGAGGCATAACCCCTTATCAAGATGATGATTCGTGCCAAAGAACAATTATAAGTGACAATAAAATGTAAGTCGAAGGTTAACAATATTAAATATTCAAAATCTTGTATTAAATGAGTCTTTTACAAGATAAATGCTTTGGGAGTGCAATAAATAGAAGGAACCCCACAGGTAACTTGATTGGAGGGAGAATGAACAAGAACCTCTAGGGTAATAAAGGTAAGGAAGTAACCTTAAATGCAATAAATGCTCAATAATAGTATCAATGGAGTAAAGAGGGTGGTCACATAATAAATGGTCTCACGGTAAGCTCCCTTCCTTAGGAATATTTTGGCAGACAATCTAAGTTCAATTTGTGATCCTAGAAAATATATAACTTAGGAGTATTTTTATGGGGGCAAGGTCAAGTGACCTTGCTTGCATTAAATAAGTCTGAGCGCATTTAGTTCCAACAATGCACATTAATAAATGCCAAGGATATTGCATTAAATGCACAGGATATGATATTTTGGCGGGAATTTTGTTTAGCCCATCAGAGGTATGGAAACATTAAATGGGATGGAATGTGACAGCCATAAACTTACTATCCAATGAATAATCTCACTTGAGTGCTATTTAATCGAGTTCCTAAATGTTAGACGCTATAACATCATAAAGTTTATAAATAGTAGTTTAAAAAGGAGTGTTGTCACATCACTTGGAAATATGATTAATCGAATGAAGGTTGCTCGGCTGATGATTGCTCGAGAAACTTATGAACTGTCTACGATGAACAAAGGGTAACCTTTGGGACAACTATTAGGACTCAAGTCCCTCGAGGAGGTTTTTCAGCAGATGGTAGCTCGATCATATGTTTAGATTCGTTAGTACAAACTAAGGTTTTACCTAAGTGATCTAAAGGGGTTGGTATTTTCTAACTTTTCCTTGCTCCCAATCCTCCAAACCAAATCCCTATGAGGTACCTAAGATGAGGTTACTCGATAGAGCATGTGAACTCTCCCATGCCCTGCTATACATGGTCCCTCGAGGGTTCGATCAACCTCACAAAATTACAAAGTAAACTTAGTATTTACAAATTGTTTTTCCATATTTCTCAATTGGGCTTGATCTTCGTGAAAGATCCATTGAGAAATTTAGTCTTGTGAGAATAACCATCTTTGTTTTTCCATTTATGCAATATTGGTTTGCTAATCGTCTTTGAGCTTGGACCTCCCTCTACATTTGCCCCTTCATAAAGATATTTTTTTCCTGTGATGAAATATTTGTACGAAATATCATTTCTTTGAGCAATCTGTATGCATTGTTATTTTAAACAGATATGCAATTAATATATAAACTCAATAATTTGTTTTGTGTGCGAGGGACCTTGAAACCTTTTTTTCACTCGAATGAGGTTGTGTTCAAATGATTGTTAAAATTTTGGTCCCAGAGATTTAGTGTGTTACATTTGTGTGTAGAAATTGCTTACTTGGGGAATTATAATGGTTTTTTAAATATTCCCCCCCAAAGCCATTTTACTTGCTCAAGCGTATAAGAGATCAATCCAAGCGTCTTTCAAATTTCCCAATCTTTATCATCATTACTGCGTCACTTCACTTTAAATGTAACTGAAATACAACCCCCCAGCCGTAAACGTGGTAGACTATGGTACGCGCATGAAATCCATGCGAGGAACCTCAGGTGTCACAATTCCTACCGTGACCATTACCCTTATCTCTTAGAATGTGTGTATACTTGAGGGGCGCATTTTATTATTAAAATTTGCCACTTAATAAAGGGTTTCTTCCATCTCTAAACGTACTTACCTTTATGGTTTTGAGCAAAATTGTTTCCCTTGAGCAGAGAGAGAGAGATATCCAAGAGTTCTTTTGTGATATAACCATTCCAAGTTCCCCTCTTTTTGTCAATTTCTTCTATTTTTGTGAAATTGCACCCAAGAAAGCTACCCCTGTTAGGGAAACCTCTTTTGAAACCGTCGATCGTCAGCTCCAATGGGGAAAATATCACCGTGCTCCGTACTTTGGATCTGTAGATGGTGGTGAATCGATTCCCTGGTTCCCCTACCTCTAAGGAAGAAGATGAAAATCTTCTTGTGGATGAGGACAACGTCATTGAGAACTGGGCGTACATACCAGGCTCTACCATCACCAAGTTTAGGGGTGAGATAGGGGATTACCCTTATTCCACTATGGAATTTGAGTCTCTTGAGGGCCCATGTGAAGGTTTGCAGTGTGAACGAACTCTTTGCATGAATATACGATGCATAATTGTCACTTGTTGGTATGTCCTCCACCATAAGATTTGGTAATCTTACTTTGGCCAAAACTAACAACACTCTAAGGATGTTGGTCTCTCGCTGGAGACACCGGACTAATACTTTTAATGCTGGTTGGGGGAGTTCATAATTATATTGGAGGATGTGTGTGAACTCCTAGTACTTAAAGCTACTGGCATAAATTCCTTATTTGAAGAAGCTATCTCGGGGGATGAGGCAACTGATCGCAAAGAGTTGAGGGGGGGAGGAATCATGAAGTGCATGAAAATTTATAATAAGTGTACCTTTTTGGAGTTTATCAGGTACTTCTATTACATGGAGGATAACGTCAGTGCCCAAGCCTGAGAGGCAACCAAACATGATCCTAAGGGAAAATATATGTTCGTGATGCCTCCTACTAGAGAGGGTTATATGAGAAGTATTATACTTATTGGTTATATCTGGGTTATCTTATCGAGGATCTTCCTACCTGGAAAGCCTCATGAATGTCTAAGGAGTGACCTTATCAGTCTTGCTTTTTGACTAGCCTTTGGGGTGAAGGTTCCCCTAGCCCCCATCACACTTGGCTCCTTATATACTTGGATGATAGGATACAGGTTGACTATGTCAGGTCTAGTGGTAGATGATGTGTTAAATCATGATGACCAAGTCCATCTGACGGGTTTCACTTATGACAGGTTCCCCAATTATTCCCCTGTTGGTGTCTTCCATACTACACATGATATTAAGGTTCCTCGCATCCTTACTTGGATCCAAAAATAATCTATCAAGACTTCCCATTCTTTCATTAATAATGTAAAGTGTTTTAAGTTCCATCCTTAATCTATTGTTGACCAATTCTTTACTAATAATTTCTTTGATGAGGCTTTTCGACCTGTTACAGTAGTCGAGGAGTCTCATGCCCTCAATTTCCCTTGTTTCAACATTATTTTAGTACTTACTCCTTTATATCTTCCCTCATATACAGAGTGGGATAACTTCTGGACAACTTACTTACCCTATCATTTGGCCATGCAATTTGGCTTTGACTAGGGGGCACCCTTCTCAACCATAATAAAACTGAGGCAGCCATAAACTTTTCCATGGCCTGTGGATATTCTCTTACCAAAGGAGTGGAAACTTTGTCAAGTCAATGTCAAGGACAAATGGTCATACCTACCATACGTGCTCAAGAAGGTAGGTCCCCCAATTACCTTAATGTATTTTGGCTGAATCAATTTGGCAGGTTTCCAAAGTTGTGGAGTGAGACCTCATATATCTAGTAGTTAAGCATTTTCCACCAATGGAGTTAGGATTGAGAACTTGTTCCATTAATCAATCTTAATTTTGTTTAATTAAATCCAATGATACCATGCCTCCAGAGCTACCTCCCTTGGCTTCTGTGAGTGAATCCATTTTGAAGAAAGGGGCTTTACCTCCCAACAAGTCAAGGAGGCTGAGGATCTACCTGCCCCCTCTCTCGATACTATTGGTGAGGAAACACCCATTGGTTCCTCAAGCATTTTAGTTACTAAGGACAAGAAGAATGCCCCCATTAAGAACAAAATGGTTGTCCCCCTAAGTCCCCCACATGCATATTCATCTAAGTCCCAAGTTGATCCTCAGTTGGCCAGTCAATGCTCTTATTTACTCCTCCTGCTAGTATGAGTGGCCAAAATAGGACCAGGTCAAGCACAATAATACTTGAGGCTACTGAGGAGGAGGAGGCTGAAATGGATTTATGAGCAGGTTGAAGAAGAATATGAGGATAAAGAGGATGTTCCATTGGGCCGTCCATCGCGAAGATTACGTCAAATGTATTCGACTGAGAAACCATCCCCCTATGGATTACAGTATTTTAGATGACATTATTATTGTAATGAGCAAAATAAGGAGCAATGAATACAAACTGCCCAACAACATTCCTCTCAATAAGCTTCTCTTGATATTCATTCATCATCCCCACCCTCAGAGAAGCACATTTCCCTTGTTTTAGACCCAACTCCTTCCTCTCCTATTATTCATAATGATAAAATAGCTGGTGAAGTAGGGAAGACTATATCTACTGAATCAATCTTTGCGGTGAGTATTTATTGTTTATCAGTGAAATCTTATGTATATTTGCTCCACTTCTTTGAATGAACTAACTTTTCCCTTTTTACTCCTTTGTGATCATAGGTTGTTCCTATCGAGGAGGTCCCCATCAATATCTGTTGTGACCTCATGGTTATTCCCCCAAGCCCACCATTAATGGGTAATTTTTAGTGTCGTTGTTTGGAGCTACTATTTTTTATGGGAGAGAAGTTGCGCTAGAGTAGGCAGTTATTAATCAAGTTGTCGAAGCTGAGTAGGAAAACATTGTGGGAGCTTCTCCAGAAGTGGTATGATTTTTTCTCCACACTTGACTTTGTATGTATGTTTTGTAGCTAAATGTTAATGTATCAATGCCTAATTGACCTAGTTGAACAACCATTTAGGTTCTTTAGATAAATTGGGACTTTTTAAGCATCCGTAATGCACCCAATTGAGCAACGAGGTCCTTTAGCTATATTGGTGCTTTAGGAATGCCCAATTTATTAAGTTGAGCAACCATTTAGGTCCTTTAAGTAAACTGGGACTTTTTAAGCGTCCTCAATGTACCTAGTCGAGCAACCATGAAGGTCCTCTAGGAAAACTGGGGCTTGAGGAATGCCTTATTTACTTGTCGAGCAACATTTAGATCCTTTAAGTAAATTGAGACTTTCTAAGCATCTTCAGTGTATCTAGTCGAGCAACCATAAAGGTCCTTTAGGCACACTGGGGCTTGAAGAATGCATAATTTATTTAGTCGAGCAACCATAAAAGTCTATTAAGTAAATTGGGACTTTTTTAAGCATCCTCGGAATGCCTTGTCGAGTAACTATAAAGGACCTTTAGGCACACTGGGGCTTAAGGAATGCCCAATTTACTTTGTCGACGGCCATTTAGGTACTTTAAGTAAACTGAGACTTTTAAGTATCCTCGGTCTACCTAGTCAAGCAACCATAAAGGTCCTTTAGGCACACTGGGGCTTGAGGAATGCCAAATTTACTTCGTAAAGCAACCATAAAGGTCTTTTAAGTAAATTGGGACTTATTTAAGTGTACTTAGAGTACCTAGTCGAGAAACCATAAAGGTCCTTTAGGCATACTGGGGCTTGAGGAATGCGCAATTTACTTAGTTGAGCAATCATAAAGGTATTTTAAGTAAACTGAGACTTTTTAAGTGTCCTTAGTATACCTATTAGAGCAACCATAAAGGTACTTTAGGGACACTGGGGCTTTTGAACATCTGTTATGCCATAGTTTTACTTTTCTCTAACTTTCATCTCCTTTTTATTTCGTTCAGGTCGAAGTTGATCTACCAATCATTATGGAGGAACTTGCTTCTATTATTTAACAGGTGGATGTGAAGGCTAACCACGAGGAGGTTGTAGAGGGTGATACAGTTATTGGTGGCCTTGTGGACCAACCTATTCTGCCCCTTGTCAGCTAAAATATTAAAGAGATTTAGCGGGCCACTACTCCAGTTTTATAAAATGGTAACAGGGTTTCTAATTCCATTTTTCCTTCTGCGAGTGACAATGCATTTAGTATACATCTGCCTGAGGTTTCCCTTGTCGAAGTTATGAGGTACACTTAGATAGATTTACCTCACATTTTAATAATGCCATATCAAGAGTTTATTTAATGCTTATTGGATCGCCATCCTTCCACTTTCACCTCTCGATGTGTCCAAGTTTTGTCTGTTATGACGGTTTGCAAGTTATTAGGGCTTTCTATAGTCTTGAGAGATGTATTACACACCTGTTTATAATCTTTAAGTCCATCAAAGATCAAGGAATTATTGGGGAATATCAATGTTCTTATTGGTGATGGGTTTTCCATGACATGGTTGACTAACTTGCTCAAGGCTTTCAAGAAAGTTGACCTTCTTGCCTTCTATTCCAAACTCCAATCTGCTAACTGCTCACAAGATGTAATAGCTAAAGAAATGGAAATTCTGAGTCATAAGATTACCAAAGATGAGGAGGAAGTTGTTTCTATTCTAGAGGCCTTAGCCAAGGCTAAGGCAAAGGTAGTCCAACTATAGGAGGTGATGGATCATCACCAAGCAGATATGGCAGAATTCACGAGCGAACAATCTTCTTTTGCCTCTGTACTACCCCATCATCACTATAGACTATTAGGTTCTTCCAACTTGTGGTTTGTAACAAGCAACCCAAACAACTATTAGGATTTTTTGTTGTTTCTTTCATTGCCCCTTTTGGATATCTACCCTGAGGCAGTAGCTCCTCTTTTTGTAATGTTATTATTTTGGACTTTTAATTAATTCAACGAGAGTGTTTCATATATCTTCTTTATATGCTCGTTATCTTTGTGCCATAAAAAATTACATTACTTTATTTCATCACACAACATCCTCATATCATATAAACAAAATTTCATGTGTTCTTGCTAAGTTGTGGGAATAGCCTCTCCACAAACTTCAAGATTTGCAATAATACATAAGGGTAAAGAAGAATGGGGTAATAATGTTAAATGTTTCTAAACATAATAAATTTTGATCCACTTGTTATTATTCTTAAAAGCTACATCATCTTCAACCTTTGAGATCTCACAACAGCCTGAGTCATGTGACTTTCGAACAATATATGGTCCTTCCCAATTTGCCTCAAACTTAGGTAGTGAGAGACCTTGAATATGTCTTGTTTAAGCCTTCAAAACTAAGTTTCCTTCCTGAAACTTTCTTGGCTTCATCAGCTGATCGTAGGATCTGGACATCGTGCCTCTTAACATTATCTTTATGCTCTTCAAGCGCTTCCAGTTGGACATTCCTGCTATGGGGAAGCATTGCGCTTCACGAGTTGTAGTGTGAAGAATGTACCTCTAGCTCCACTGGAAGGATTGCATCAGCTGCACAAACTAAGAAAAAAGGAGTGCACCTCATAAGTTTCCTCTTAGTTATTTTGTAAGACCACAAGACCTCCAGTATTTTGTCATCCTCGGTTCCTAGAAAGTTATTAGCGTCTTTATGAGGATGTTCACCAAGGTCTTTTTGGTAGCTTCTGCTCACCCATTGCACTTTGGGTGTGCCACAATTGACTTATGATGAATGATGGAGTATTTTTCTATGAGCAACCTCACGTTATCGTTCACAAATAGGGTGCCATTATCTGATAAAAACACCTTTGGGATGCCAAGCTGATAAATTATATACTCCTTCACAAATCATGCGACCACCCCAGATGTGGCTTTTCCAATGGAATAGCCTCTGCCCATTTAATGAAACACTCTGTAGCAATAAGTATCTAGATCTTGCACCCTGAGAAGGGGTTTATTTCCCCCACTAGATCGAACGCCCATGTGTGTAACAGGAAAGGAGTAGAGAGGAAGCATAATTCCACTAAAGGAGCATTATTCATATCCTCATGGAGTTGGCATGCCTTGTATTTTCGAACGAACTTCGCCGAGTCTTTCTCCATAGTAGGAAAAAAATACCCTAGAGTCATTAGTTGATCGTAGAGTTTTTCTCCCCAAATGTGACCTAGCTCGTGTGACTTCTTTAGTACTTTCCCTGCTTTTTCCAACATCGTTTCCCTTAGAGGCCTTTTTGTCATAATCTCTTTGGTAGAGTTGCCCTTCTTAAATGTAGTTTCTGGGAATTTTTCGCTTCAGTCTTGTAGCATCATCTTTATCTTCGAGCACAATCTTATCTACTAACATGTCGATATACGACTTCCTCCAGTCAGATGCTTGGTCTATTAAGTTGCATTCAAAAACTTGATAATACAATCGACACTTCCCATATTCTCTTTGTAGCATCGTAGCATCCTGCCTCATCGTATGTCAAAAGTAGCATGCTCTTTGGATCCTCCAATACAAAGTAATTTTTATGGTCTCAAAGCTTCTTCATGAACTTTTACCAACTTTTTCTCATCTTCCTTAAATTCCACACACATAGACAACCAACCTCCCTTATTTTTAAGTATAAATTGCCAATTGTAATGAAGTATTGTGTAAGATCAACCAAACTTAATGGTCCTTCCCCCATTTTCAGTTGCTTCCTTATCTTGCCTCTGCAGTCATTGTTATCATTAGTGGGTAGCATTTCCATTACCACTAAGGGATATGTCCTCTTAGTTATTCGAATATCCGTTGAGTCTCTTTAGAAGTTAATTTTTTGGGCAATCATAGCATAGGCATCAACATGCTTAATCATTATTTTGGGATGTCTCTTGATCTTTACTTCATGGAACTAATTGAGCAACCTCTGTATAATTGTTCAGTAGGGTGCCAAACTCATGTTCTTTAGAGCATACTCTCCGCTCACCTACTTCACCACAAAATTGGAATCTCTATTTTATTATGATCATCATGATCCCCCTTCGCTGGTTTTCTAACAACCCAAGTACAAGGGCCTCATACTCAGCTTCACTATTTGAGCTACTGAAGTCCAATTTGAAGGACAGTCGGACTTCATCTCCCTCTTTTCTCAGAATCACTCCTACCCCTCTATTATTTGCAGTCAAGGAACCATAAAACTCCATGCTCTCTTCTTCCAAGATGGCTTCCAACTAATTGCCTTGGAGATCATATCCTAGAAGTTCTTCAATTGGTGGCTTAAAGGTCCTAGATGGGAAAATGTCCAATAAGTATGCATAAGCTTGGCTCTTGATGACTCGAGGAACCATGCACTTGAGATCATATTCTAAAAGTATTATAAACCATTTGGATGTCCTGCCTATTAGCACCGTTATAGTAAGTAAAAACTTTAAGGGGTCACATTTAGTTATAATGTGAAGCGTAAAATAAAACATGTAATTCCTAAGCTTTTTTACAATTAATACAAGAGCCAAACAATGAATCTCAATACTGGTATACCTAGACTTGGGCCTATGTATTATTCTGCTTAAGTAATACACATGTTTCTTTACACCCTCTACATATTTATTTAATAATGCTCCAATTGATCTTCCGATAGATGTGAGATAAATCTGTGAATGAATACCTTCCTTTGGAGGGATCATCGTCTGTAAAGATGTTAGGAGCTTTTCAATTGGTCCAAAGCATCCTTCTGTGGCTACTCCCATACAAATTTCTTCTTTTCCCATTGTAACGCCATCATCACATGAGTGACCTCAGCAAGTCCAGACATAAACCTCCTCAGGTAGGAAACCCTCCTTAAGAAGCTTTTTAACTCTTTTGCAAACTTGGACCTTTACATATTGAGGATGCCTTTTGCTTTTCCATCTCCATTAGTATTCCTTGCGTTTTCACAACAAACTCCATAAAGATGTCGCTTGTCACATGAAATGCACACTTGAGTGGGTTCATCTTCAACTTATACTTTATACACCCCACTAACACTCTCCTCCAGTCTACCAAGTGGGCAGCCTCATTCTTAGACTTTATTACCAAATCATCAATATAAAACTCCACAATATCATGAAAGTGATCATGGAATATAGTCATCACGGTTCTTTGATAAGTATAACCTACATTGTTTAGTCCAAAAGGCATAACCGTATACATGAAGTTACCTAATTAAATACATAAGGTAATCTTTTTTAGCATCTTCTGGATCCATCTTGATCTAGTTGTATCCCACATAGCCATCCATAAAGCTATAAATAACATGCCCCATTGTTGCCTCTATCAAATTGTTAATAGAAGGTAATGGGAACTCGTCTTTTAGACAGGCATTGGTTTAAATCCCTGAATTCCACACAGATCCTAATTTTGTTCTTGTCTTTCTTCCCTACTCGCACAATACTAGACAACCAAATAGGATCTTGTATAGACACGATGAAACCCTCAGTGAGCAACGTCTGGACTTTATCCTTTATCTTAAGATCCGTATATGCCTTATACTTTCGAGTAGCTTGCTTTACTAGGATTATTGATGGTATCACATTGATTTCATGGAAGTTCACCTCTTTATATACCCCTGATATCTTAGTATACTTCCACATGAAGACATCCATGAACTCTCACAGAAGATCCACTAGAGAACCCTTAGTTGTAGCATCAAGGTCCTTTTGAATAAACATTATCCTAGGATTATCACCTTCTTTCACCAAGTATATATGTTCCAACTCTTGTACGTGGGACTTTAGCCTATTTTTCATGCATTTTAGTTCTTACTCAACCTCCTTCAAAAACTCTTGGACTTATCAATCACCATGCACTGGCTAAGTTATTCACCAAAAATTATTAATAGATCGAGTCATCCTCATCACAAAGGCCTTCAGATGCCCACTCACACCTTCATAGTTTGTAGTTCATTTTGCCATCGTCTAACACCACCCTTTTGCACTTGCGAGGGTTATCCTATCGATGGGATCTCTTGCAGCTTTTTTCTTCCCATTCTCTTACTGATAATCTATTAAGCACACTTTTCTATTAAACTTGGTTCTCAATAGGATCAATATGAGAAATAATTTTATCACACAGTTGTCTAGACAGGTTGGGAGGCGAAACTTCCATACGATTAATCTCCTCTTCCTCGTATGTCACTACCGAGAAAGCTGTTGCGCACAACCTTTCCCTGGTGTTAGAAAGATTAATTCCCCCACTATATCGAGTGAGTATGGTAGCTTCCTCGGCCAAATCTATGTAAAAGGAAATGCACCAAGTGTGTTTCCTCCGGCGCGAAAGGGTTCCTAAAATTCGGATGACTAATTTACCTTTGATATTTTCCTTAGCACATTGGTGATATATGGAAGGCACCAGATCATGGTTATGCATCCACACCTTTCTTAAAAGCAACTGGTAGGATGGCTCATAGTCCATAAGATTGAATTTAATATGGAAAGTGGTATTTCTCATCGTGATTCTCACGTTAACATCGCTAATTGACTTGGAGGATTGATTATCATACCCAAATATTGACAAAGAATTTTGCACAATCCTTGTCTTAGATATATTTCAAGTGTAAAAATATCCCATGGGAATGATTTTGATGGAGGTTCCCCTATCTATCAATACATGGTTGACACTACACCCATTGAGGCTCGCTGTCACATAGAGTGGCCTGTTACGGGGATATCTAACTGATTTGTCAGCCTCCGAGAATGTAACCTTCGAGAGGAATTTTATCACTAACTTAGCTAATGGCCCCCTCTATCATAGTTGTAGGAACATGTTTTTCTTAACAATTTCCAATATTTCTCGTGTGACCTCCAATTGAGAGTTATTTGGCAACCTCACTTAGTAAAAAAACCAGCCAAGCTTTTGTGTTCGTGCAATTATGGCACATTCCACCCACGGATCCACTTTCTCTTATTCCAGCTCATAAAGCTCTTATATATCTCTTTATACGAACTCATCATGCGCTATCACGGTTTTCACTTCCCCTAGGGAGAAAGCTTCCATCTACCTACTTAAATCATCGATCAGGATCCATTCACTTTCTATTTTATCTACCAACATAGACATTCTTCCATGGATTCTTCAAAGTATTCCAGCATAGACACTCGTATGCTCTGCCTCCTCATCAAATGTTCTAGCCATGTTTGTCCCATGTACTGGCAAAGGATCATTATTTACATCTATTTATGGAAACTATATGTCTACTCTCTTGACGTTCATATTAATAAGCCTTCGTAGTGTAAAACACATGCCAGTTGGGTGTCCTAATTTGTTATGGATCACGCAGAACTTCAATTTTTCCCCATCTTCTCACGCGATTGGTGTCGTGCTGGACCCAACAGGCCAACACATTTTATCATGAACCATGAGATCATAGGTTTCAATAGCCTGCTCAACTATGCAAGGAAGTTTCAGGGGATCATCTTTGCTATCAAACTTACTCTTGTTACCTCTATCTCTTCCTCTTTGGTTGTGATTTTCGTCTCCCTATGTTCCATATTCACCATTAGTGTAGTTTACAACGGGGTAGACCCCTCCTCGAGAAATCTGATGGTTTTAGAAACAAACTTGACAAGGCATATGGTGTTGGAAGTGGCTTTATGACCAAAGAAATATTCTTCGCAAATTTTAGAAAATTAGCGAATGTACCTTCTTGAGTTTTTTTTTATGAAATGGCATATATATTCGGGAAACAAACCCTCATCCTAAACTTTATAGAGATTATTCTCTAGTGTTTCCTCTCTCGCATCTAAAGAAAACTCGTGGAACCTTCGGTTGTATGCCACAACATCCTCATCGGGCTTCTGCTTTTAGCGTTCCAGTTGTGTAAGTGTAAATTCATCCTGTGCTAAGAAGAATTTTTGTGTGAACTAAACATGAATATCCTCCCAAGTGGCCACACTACCTAGCTCTAGATTGAAGTACCACGTGTAAGCCTTCTCATTCATAGATTTTAAGAACTCCCTCAACCTTAGCTTCTTTATATTAGAGTTGGCCCTAAGGTTTTAAATGAACCTTTTAACATGCTCCTTGGGGGTTCCCCCTTTTCCATTATACTTTTCAAAGATAGGTGGAATATACCCCACTAGATACGGTTCGTTATTATACTCCTCTAGGTACGGAGTGTGAAAATCCTATAATAAAAGGAAGTTTCTCCTCCCACCTTAGAAGCTACCATCATACTTAAAATATCCTTCTCCATTTCCTCCATACTAGGGGGAGGAGGGATGCACTGCATAAGATCCACCAACATTGGGACCACGATGGGTGGCATGATTGTTGTGCCACTACCTGGACACGTAATAAAAGGCATGGCTAGTGCAATAGCAGCATTGTAAGTAGATCCTCCCACAACAAAGGGTGGAGCATTTAGTGGTGGTGTTGCTGGAACAACATTGTTAGTCATCTTTTGAGTAACACCCCCCCCCCCCCCGAGATAAAGGGAACTCGTAGTACCGTCGGTGGTGTTATGAAAAAACTTCGCCCACCTGTGACCCCTAACACCGCCTGAGCACTCGGAGTCTTAATAAACTCCGTAAAAAGGCTCATCAGCCCAACCATTTGCGCTGCACCTATGTCGGCCACAACTTTAACCGACAGGAAGCTAGCCTCCGTTCGCCCTACTCGCTCTCCGTCTGACAAAACAGTGAGTTTGCCTTCTTCCTGATGCTGCAGAGCATCAAAATCCTTGTTCTTCTCCAAATTATTATTAGCAATCTCTCAAAAGATAATACCTCCCCAGCGAAGTCGCCAAATGTAAGACGTTGGTTCTTTAAATACAGTTAGTATCAAGCAAGGCTTAAACCCTTATCAACATGATGATTAGTGTCAAAGAATAATTATAAGTGAAAATAAATGTAAATCAATGGTAAATAATATTCAATTTACAAACTCTTGTATTAAATGATTTTTTTGAGCATAAATGCTCTGGGAGTTCAATAAATAGAAGGAACTCCACGGGTAACTTGATTGAAGGGATAAGGAACAAGCACCTCTTGTGCAATAAAGGCAAGGTAGTAAACTTAAACATAATAAATGCTCACTAACGGATTCAATGGAGTAAAGAGGGTGGTCAGACAATAAATGTTCTCACATTAACCTATCTTTTTTAGGGAGATTTTGGCAAAAAAATGTAGGTATTAATTGCGATCCTAGAAAAAAGACAACTTTGGAGTATTTATATGGGGGCAAGGTCACTCGAGTGACCTTGCTTGCATTAAATGCATATGAGCGCATTTAATCCCAAAACTTCACATTAATAAATTCCAAAAATATTTCATTAAATGCATAAGATATGATATTTTGGTGGGAATGTTGTTTAGCCTATGGTATAGACCCCAGTTTACAAAGATCCCTATCCATAATGGGTAGGCGGGATTAAATTTCTTAAAGGATTCACATTTTCATCCTTTATCCTATCCTCAGGGGATGAGAGTCATTCCACAGTGGAACACATTTCTAGGTTCACTAGTCAATTTGTTGATACTAAAATAAATTATTACTTAAGGCTATCTTTTTTTCAATTCCCTCACAGATGCAACCTTGGCATGGTTCTTAATTTTGCCTCCAAAATCTATTTGATATTGGAAACAAATAGAAGATATGTTTCATGTTCAATTCTTCCAAGGATGACTTTTAAAGACTAACCCAAAAGCCCGATGAAAAGGATATTAAATTCATAAGTAGATTCTAGAGGGCTAGGATTAAGTACAAAACAGTCTTTCCTGAGTCAGAATTTACAAAATTGGCCCAAAATTGTTTAGATTTTAGTCTCAGAAAGAAGTTTGATTCCACATAATTTAAAGATTTGATAGAATTAACTACCAAAGTATCCATACATGAGGCTCTTCTTGAAAAAGAGAACAAAAGAAATACCTTTTCGTTGAGAACATATTATAAAGATCTTAGTTTTGAAATTGATGCTACTAGAATTATAGGAACTAAAACTATAATATGTGAACCATTGGTTTGAAAGGAAACTACACCAAAATCATTTTCACCAAAGTGAAAAGGAATGATTAAAAATTACTCTTTTGACATTACTAAAGCTGATGAGATTTTTTATTCTCTTAAAGGCTAAAGTGTTAAAACCACCTGATGAAGCCACATGAAATTAAAGGAAAAAATTATTATAAGTGGCATAATGTATTTTCACACTCAACTATTGTGTGCTCTATATTTTGTGTTAGGGCATAAGGGTTGATCAGGTTGGGGAATATCAAATTCTCTACAGAAATGGAATGCACAACGGGGGTAGATTGTGATGTGAAACCCCATAAAATTTAATCTAGATTGAGCAAGTCTAAAGTAAATAAAATAGGAGTCTACGAAAAATTTAGTATCATCCTTAGCATAACTCTAAATAATACATAAATACATAACTCAACACACAGTGGTGAATCATATAATAGATTATACCAAACCACTAACAATAATAGAATCACCTCATGCTTCACTCTCTTGAAATAATAAATCCCATGCCAAAGTAATTATAATAATTACCGACTCAACAAATTAGTAAAAAAGAATGGAAGAGTGAGCATGCTGGCTCGACCCCTACATCCTAAAATATCAGCAACTAAGAACTTAAGACTGTATCAGGAGTGAGGTTGCACTGGTGGCTAATGTATTGAGAAATGTTAATATGAGATGTTAACATTAAGTTTAAGGAATATAAGAATATAATTGATTTTGGGTCACAACACGACTACACATCTTATTCTCCTATTTAGTGGATTTTAAATTATCCCAACTAAAAAATCCTAGATATCACATGCGTTTAATTTTCAAACCCAGTTTATCCCGTGATTATATATTATTAGGCTCATTACAATATTCCTAAGCAAACTCATCTCAAGTATATGTCAACCCAGGACACGTCTATATATATATATGTGTGTGTGTGTGTGTGTGTAGAGGGAGGTCCAAGATCAAAGATGATTAGCAAACCAACATTGCACAAATGAAAGACCAAAGATGGTCATTCGCACAAGACTAAAGTTTCTTAACGGCTGCCCCACAAAGATTAAGACCAATTGAGGAATATAGAAAATGCACTTTATAATATGGATAATGATGTACTTGTATTAAGTTTTTTTCATAAATACTAAGTTTACATTGCAATTTTTGTCACGTTTATTGGTACCCTCAAGGGACAATGTCTCGCAGGGCATTAGAGATCTCGCATGTTGTATCAAGAAACCTCATCTTGGGTACCTCGTAGAGATTTGTTTTGGAGGATTGGGATCAATGCAACGTTGAAAATTACCAACCCCTTTAGAGCACTTGGGCAAACCTTGGTTTTTACAAACATAGTTAAATATATGCTTGAGCTACCATCTGCCGGGGAACCTCCTCGAGGGACCTCTGTCCTAACAGTTTTCCCAAAGGTCAGCCTTTATTCATTACATACAGTTCACAAGTGGCTAGAGCAATCATCAGCCGAACAACCTTCATTCGATTCATCACATTTCCAAGTGATGTGACAACACGCCTTTTTATACTACTATTTACAAACTCTATGATGTCATAGCATCTAACATTTAGGAACTCGATTAAATATCACTCAAGTGAGGTTATTCCTAGGATGGTACCCGAGCTAATGGTCCACATATACCATGTAACAAGTCCACAATTTCATTCTTTCATACTCCCCCAGGAAGTTGCCTTTTGGGGTGGACAGTTATTTGGTTTACTAAAGGACTTGATTGTACTAAAGGTTGGAAAATATATGGAGGTAGAATTTGTTATGTTAGGTAAGGCTTAGGCTAGGATACTTGAGGAGTTTGGTTATTCAGCCTCTTAGGGTTCCCCAAGCCCTAAGTTCTAGTTAGAATATTGGATTATTGATTATTCCATTATTTAAAGTACTTAGAAAACCTAGATTGGTCTCATTTGGATAAGGCCTAACCCTTCTTAGCCGTGGGAGAGATGTTCACCCATTGGGTTGTTGTAACCCATTTGTTGGTAGGTGTTGGATGGTCGAACTATTTCCATTGCTTACATTTAGTCTAGTAGTACTAAAACATCCTTCTATCCTAAGGTTATTTCCAATATTGTCTTCACCATTATTGGGTCTATAATTGATAAGATGAAAAGGATTTTATTGAGTAGTTGGATTTACTCCAAATTGTGGTATATAAATCTGACTACTAGATGTCATTCCATTACACACGAAAAATCTAATAGTTATCGTGGTGATCATATTGTTAAGTTTTTGTACCATATTCACAAAGAGATCTAAAATTGGGTTTAGTTAGTTAATGAGTTGGTCTTGAATACATGTGGGCATACCAAGTCTTGGTGTACTTTGAATATTACTGACTCTCAGATCCATTGGGATATTCAACTCTTCACTACGAATTAATGGTCTCAATTCTTGAGTTTTTTCAACAAGTAGTTTCTCTAAAGTGTTAATATGTTGTCTACTAGAGATAATTTTACCAATATTTTTAGTTATATATTTTCTTTGACATGTCTAAGACATTTATAATCTTTACACGGTACTGGGATACCACCGGGCATGCCAGAAATTTGTTTATGTTATTTTTACTAACATGATAGTTAATTAGGATTGCGAGCGTGCAAGGTATGATTTGTGGTCTTGCCAACCCAATATTAATCCTAGTGACAGGTATCAGATAATTGTGTTGCGTTTGGTGCCTTGGTTAAGAGGACTTATGCTTCCCTTAAGGCTTTAAAGTGAGTGCTAAGTTGTAGTAACTAGCTAGGAAAAAATAGTATATTGTATAAATTAAAGAAAAGTAAATCATTGTAAATAAGAGAAAAGAAAATGCGATGAAAGTACATATTTGTAAGAAAACAAAATTGCGAGTAAAGTAAAGATTTGTGGGAAAGTAATTGCGAGTATAATACAGATTTACAGGAAAGTAAACAACGTAAAATGTAAAAACTAGAAACTTTAAATAAATTTTGAAAGAAAGACTACAACTACCTTGCAATCTACTTGCGGAACTAAAACAAAAAGCTATAAATAAAAAGAAGAAAAGAAAAGGTAAAAACAAAAAAAAAATAATGTAAATGAATTTTTGGTGAGGGGGTCCTCCCTTCCTTGTTGGGTTCGTTACTTAGTTATAGTTCTTCTTGCCCATGAAACGTAATTACTGTGGTAACCACTGGGTGATTACTCAACCATTTGAGTTTTTCTCACCTTTGTTCACTTACAGATGTCACACATGCATATTGATCACTATTTTATATAATAATTTGACTATTTGTACAGGTTTAATAATTAAGTGGCAACACCCCATTTGTCCAAATTAATATGGTGTAAACAATAATTATTTTATTTGAAGTATTATAAAATAAAATTTGTTGCATGATTTTTCTTTTTTGCATTCTCAGCGCGCGTAAGTATTTTTTTGTTAGTGCAAGTTAAGTGAGTATTCATATATGGAAAATGATAACTTGTGCCCTTAGTGCACATGTTTTGATCCTCAAAATAGTAAGTATCAGATCTCCACATGAGTATTTGTTCACTACACTACAAGAAAAATGAGTATTAGGGACAGGAGTATTTAGGACAGCCGTGTAATTTTGTCCCATATGCTATACCAAAAGGGACAATTTTAATTACTGTCCTTTTTTATAGTAGAAAAAAGGACGGTTTTTAAAAACCGTCCCTTTTGGAATTTATCAAAAATGACGATAATTCAAACCGTCCCTTAAAGTATATGAGAATTTTTAGCGCTAATTTTTCCCGGGCTACCAAATGGGACGGCTTTTAAAAATCCGTACCTTTTACTATAAAACCCATCCCTTTTACTATACCAAAAAGGATAGTTTTAAATTCGTCTCATTTAGTATAAATTGAATTTTCATTTTGTTTTCAAACGAGTATTTGGGACGTATTTTAAAAACCGTTTTATTTGGTACAACAAATGGGACTGTTTTTAGGATCCATCTCATTTGGTATAGAAACTAGGAACATTTTAAAAATCATCCTTTTTTATATAACTTGAATTTTTATGTATTTTGGAAAAAAAAAATAAGGGACGGATTTTTAAATCGTCCCTTTTAATATACCAAAAAAGACGGTTTTAAAATTCGTGCCTTTTAATATATTAAAAGGGACGGTTATTTCTGACCCTTTTGATGGTTAACCTTATTTTCCCACACTTATTTTCATTTTTCCAAATTGATTCCCTAACCTCTAACAGAGAAAACTCCCGCTATCTCTCTCTTTATCTGGCTGCTCTCTCCGTTCTCTCTCACTGATCTCACGCTCTCCGCCGCCCCACCCCCTCCGTCGATCCACCATTATGCTGCTCCATCCCCTCCGCTGCTTCCTCTCCCCTGCACCTCCTCCTCTCCCCTACGCAACCCTACCCCCTACACCCACAATAACATCCCTCTCTCTTTATTTAGTGGTTGATTGTCTCAGAGGTATGTCTACTCATCTATATGGATGTTTTAATTTTTGACCTCATTGTTATGGTGTACTCATTTGATACATGCCCTTTTGCTTTTGATTCTTCTTGTATGTATTGTATTTATCAATTTTGTATTAATTTTTTTTTTTTGAGTCTATGCATACTAACAATATTTTTTCCAAGATTTGCGGTATATTATCTTATTGTATCTTGCATAGAAAACATTTGTCTTTGCCTCATATGAATGGAAATGAAAAATCTGTTAAAAATATTTTTTTTTCGAGGTTCGGTAGGGAACATACGAATATGCAAAGGTTTTGAAAATGACTTAGGGCTGAGGGCGGGGATGGTTAAATGGGGTAAAGGTTAGGTAGGGCACATACGAATATGCACAAGAAGTAACTTATATATGTGACATCGTCATATGTTATGCCTAATTTGTAAATCAAGGTTCAAAAAAACGGGGGGCATGATCGAGGCGTGGAGGCTAAGAGTTAATCCTTAGAAGACGTGCAAATGCGTTTAGGCCTTTTTAATATTTTTTTAATCATAATAAGGCTACTAAAATACTAAAATTGCACATATCATAAGAATATGTCTAAATATTGGTGAATTAAATTACTATTTGATTATTTTGGACGAGATAATGGTCCGATTTGTAAAAAAGGTCTTCAAAAAGGCGATATCGTTTCACTAAAGCAATGTAGTTTTTATATAAAAAAAAATTGTGCCTTAAGGATTTTACCAAGAATAAGGTGTATAAAGTTTAAGGCAGAGAGTTTCTCCCTAGCCTCAAGCCTAGGCGGAGCCTGGAAGGGACTTTTCGAACATTGATATATATATATATATATATATATATATATATATATATATATATATATATATATATATATATATATATTCAAATGCAATTATGTATATATTTATATATATTTTTTTCGATATTTAATAGGGTTTCAATAAGATCAATATGGATAAGAGTTTGATCCGAGGAGATAGGACCACATAGGCATACCCTGATGGTGTTCAAATCTTTATTGATTTTTTATATAGAAATAAGGATATTCTTACTTCTAGCATCATATGCCCATGTAGTACTTATGCTAATCGTGTCTACCACAACTCACAAACTATGAGAAGTCACATAGAGATGTATGTTTTTTAAAAGAGTTACAAGAATTGGATTTATCAGGCGGAATCATTTGGTGATTTTAATATCAATGTAAATAGTTGGAGCGATGGTATGGTTGTTGATGATGTATTAGCCAATTTAAACTTGGGGCAACCATGATTTCAATGGTTCAAGAAGGAAGGGGGATTCCATGTATAGAGGAAAATATGGGCAATGACGATGAACCTAACATCGAAGATCATGATGTGCCGGACGCAGACCTCGCATAATATTTTAGACTTTTAAAAGAGGCACAAAGTGAGTTGATGAGAATTGTCCTAAGGACATTACCGAGTTGTCATTTGTTGTTGAATTATTGCACCTGAAACAACTAAATGGATGGACAAATCGTTCTTTTACGATGTTGATGGTATTCTTGCAGAAGGTGTTCCCAAAAGCCACGATTCCAAAATCCTTCTATCAAGACAATAAATTAACAAAAGATTTAGGATTTAATTATGAAATGTGGGATACATGTCCTAATAGTTGTATGCTAGTTTGAAATGAGAGCGAGAATCTTGAGAAATGCAAAATTTATGGGGAATTTAGGTTCAAAAATTAATTTGATAGTCGTGAGGGTACTAAAGTGGCAGTGAAAAAGGTAAGGTATTTTCCTTTGAAGCCGATACTACAAAGATTGTATTGCTCATCGCATACTGCTCCACTAATGAAATGGCATGCTGATGAACGAATCAATGATGGCGTGTTGAGTCATCCCGCTGACTCCCTTGCATGGAAGACGTTTGATGAGTGAAATAAATCTTTTGCAAGTGATTTTTGCAATGTTAGACGTGTGCTAGAAATCGATGGATTCAATCCGTTTGGTAATATGAACATTGCTCATAGTACTTGGCCTATTCTGCTAATGGTATTAAACTTACCCCCATGGTTGTGTATGAAACAACCCCACTTAATTTTGTTTGTTCTTATTGACGGACCAAAAGGGCCCGGTGATAAAATTGATGTATATTTACAGCCACTAATTGATGAGTTGAAAGAGTTAGGGGTTAATGGGGTACGTACTTATGATAAATCAGCAAAATAATTTTTTCAGTTACATGCGGCGTTGTTATGGACAATTAACGATTTTCCTGCTTATACCATGTTATCAGAATGGAGCATAAAAGGTGAATTTTCTTGTCCTTATTTCAATGAGGATCATCAAGCTATACGATTGAAGAATGGCCATAAGTATTATAATTGGGGTCATCGTCGATTCTTACCAATACAACATAAATTTCGGAAAGAAAAAGTTACATTTAATGGCAAGGTTGATATCAGGCCACCTCCATTGAAACTAACTGGATCACAAGTTCAGCAACAATTAAGTGACCTTGACGTTGTAACTGAATATAAGAAAGAAGATGTGCTGAAAAGAATGACAAGAGACTAAAAGGAAAATGATCTTGCCAAAAAAACTAAAGGTAAATTCCAAAAAAAAACTGAATCGGAAGAATAAAAGTATCTGTTTTGAATTGCAATATTGGGAGAATAATTTGATATGCCATAATCTTGATGTCATGCATATCGAGAATTTTTTTTGCGATAATATTCTTTTTACATTGTTGGGCATCAAAGGGAAAACAAAGGATAATTTAAATGCTTGAAAAGACCTCTAAGAGATGAGTATTAGGCGCATGATACATCCTCGGCTGCGAGGAGCAAATCAATAGTATGTGACCCCCGCAGAGGTTAGAATGAGCAACAAAGAGAAGGATATATTCTTGAGAGTGTTGCTTAATCTCAAAGCTCCAAATGGTTATTCATCGAATATTTCACAATACGTGCACCCTCAAGAGAAAAGCATTTAGGGACTTAACAGTCATGACAATCAAATTCTAATGCAACAAGTACTCCCGATAGCTGTATAAACAAAGGAGACTCTGTTGAATTTTTTTAAACATTGTAAAGAGTTATTGATGTGCGAGATTCATATTTTCAATTTTTTTATGGTCGTGCGGGCATTTGTGTTGATCAAATAGGTTGGTTTTCATGCATAAACAAAGGAGACTCTGCCAATTTTTTTAAAAAATTGTAAAGATTTATTGATACAATTAACTAATATATTTGGATATTTTATATTACTATAATATTATTTTGATAAAATGAATATTTATTGATTGCAATTTGTGCACAAGAAGTTGAAGAGACATGCTTTTCAGTGTGTCTACTATATGGTTCACTAAAATAAATTTTTTAAGCGTGACAACTATATTTATCATCTTAATTTAGGGATGATATTTTTTTGGCAATTGTAAATCTTATTAATTAGTATGATTTTGTGCTCATTTAAATATTTTGACTTGAATATAGTTTAGTGGAAGAAATTGTTATTGGATACGTGTTTCAATGAATGCAGATGATATATTGCATTTAAAATTGGATGATTCGATTTATAATGCAAATTGGATGTCATTTATTATTGCAGCATAAAACATATAATAATATAACTATTTATGATAATTTTTTATTTATCAATTGGGATAGTTATAAACCATCCCTAATACCGATTTTGTATTAATTAACAATACCTTTTGGGACGGATTTTACTATCCCTAATACCCATTTTTGCATTAATTGAAACTACCTTTTGGAGTTGTTTTTACCGTCCTAATTGGGTTGCCGGAATCTGAGTAGTATTAGGGACGGTTTATCTGCCCCTAATACTACTCGCGGGAGCGGGAATTTTTTTCTCCAGAACACCTTTTGGGGTGAAAAAATCCGTCCCTAATGCCAAATGTAGAGCATCCATGAATTAACATTTAAAACGGTAAAATTCGTCCCTAAAATATTTACGACGCCTAGTATGAGGGACGGATTTTTTTCATTGCAAAATCCATCCTAAATACTCTTTTAGGACGATTTTTGTACTTTTAGGGACGGATTTTTACCGTCCCTAATACTCATTTTTCTTGTAGTGCTATTAAATGTATATCGGAATTCTGTCCCTACTATTTTGGGGGTCTTAATGTGTGCCCCTAGAGCACATGTTATCAGGACCCTTCATATATAAAGGGCCTTATTTTAACCAAACTATAAAGATAATTATTCAAAAAAGGAGAGGAAAAAGTATTTCCCAAACGGCTCACGAGCAAATTAAAATGGACATGAAACCACATAAATATGTGAGGTGTAGATCTACTGTCAGGATATGGAAGGTTATATTTTACAGCACTCTTATCCTTTGACCAAAAAAACATAAAAAAAATTCTTTAACACTATGTGACTCACTGTCCATCATTTTAGTCTCTGAATTAGCATCTTCAATAGTGCCGTCGTTGACCACAATAGGAGTTGTCTCTAAGTTAATTCAAGTGTTCTCACTATTTGTATGATTCAACTTAAAACATTTATTTTTTATCTCGAACTGGGGTAAAATCTTCTTTGGCATTAGAAAGCATTTGGTCAATATTTCTTCCATCACAAATATCTTTGAGATCGTCATTGTTTCCTCGACTGTGAAAGGCCTGCTCAAAGAACAGATCGGCATGGTTACGATGAGAACTACCCTTATGGTGGTATATTGGACTTGTGATTTTGAATATATGTTGTTTGGTAATATTTTTCTTTTTGTTGTTTTTCCAGGATCCGTTTGGAGTTTTCTTTTTTATTTTGTCTCCTTTGTGAGCATTTTATCCACTTTTGTTATAGTTGTCAGTGTTTAGGGATCTTGGTGCAACTGTCCCAGCGGTTGTTCCCCTCGAGTTGAGGCTTAGAAGATCTCCGTGACTTTTTGGGTTTCTCACACCTTTACTAAGGTCTGCCTATTTTTAGGTCCCTTAGTGTTTGAGCCTCCCTTGTTAGCGCTGGTGTTTTTGATGTGTTTGTCTGACATTATTCCACCGTCTGTTTCCCTTATGCACAGACCTTGTTCAGAGAAACTTGCCATCTAGTTCATTCGGTACAAGTTTCTTAGTTTTTTTCCTAGGATATGTCGTGTGCAGACCCCAAAACTTATCGGTTATAGTATAAGTCTTTATTTAGGATTTGTCCTATTTTTCCTTTTTTTATGTTTTTTCTCTTCTCATCCCTCTTCTTAACTTGATCACGTTTGGGTTAGGTTATTCTTCTTTTTTGTTATCTCATGTTACATTAATTAAATCCCACTTGGGACGATTAAAAAAAAGATGAACATCGATCGCTTGGTGTCATCTCCCCTCTCACGATAGGAGATTCATCTCTAGGCGATTCCTCCATGTTCCCAGAGACATTAACCACAATGGGATTCCAATTATTATCCAAAGACTTGACCTTGAACTTCCATATATTCAATAGCTGGTTGGTTTAGAATCTTATTTTTAAGACCGTCTCTTTACCTCCACTAACTCACTCACATTATTTATTAGGATAAAAACTTTTGATTTCATTTTTTCTATTTTCCTTGTTACCTTATCATTTCCAACTGTTTGAATAACACAATTAGGCTTAATTTTTTTTTCAAATTTTTCCTTTCTTATAAGAAAATGATTTTGAAACCCAACCCTTTCTAGAATCTTTCACCTATTTTCCTTATATTTTCTGGCTACATTAGCAGTGATATCTACTTTCCTCTCTAAAGGTTTTGAATGAGAATCCACATCCTCGCTAAATTAACACTCAGCCCCATGACACTGCTTTACACAGAATTCCAAAAACTTGTGGAAATATAGTTACTGAATATATTTCCAAAAGCCACTACTCTCCCTTTGTCCAATCCACAAACAAGATGGATGTTGTTTGAGAAGGTTCAATTCCACACATATTTTATCCAAACTAGACAATTGGTAGATGCGTCTATTTTTTTGTCAGGGATTCACTTGAAATATAAATATGCTTGATATATTATATAGGTGTATTGTAAGAAGTGTTAAATAAATCAATACACAATATGTCGATGATTCAACCTCCGGGTGGAAATTTGGGACACATTTGAAGATTCTCATGGAAAATTTTTAAACCAACCAAGTATCATGCGGCCACAGTTCAAATAAATCTCCCTCATAATATAATCTGATGAAAATGTGTTTTTGTCAATCCAACCAACTTGAAGTGTGTGGACTTGAGACCAAATAAAGAGTTCTCTAATATCGTCCAGTGACGGTCTGTCTCAAGAGAATTTTCCTACACTAAGGAGTGTGAATGATTCTGGTAGATTCTTGATATCTTATTTTCTAGGGACCTTAAGTATTTAGTCCTATTTATAAAGATTTATTTGTCACCACTCCATGTTTTTATTTTTTTTAGTTTTGGTCCCATTTGGGACAAGTGTCATTGTCCTCAAAAGGAAGGATGGGTGGTTACCGAGAAGTTTTAGGGTGTTTTGTGTGGTTATGGGACTTTTTACAATTCTAAAAATGCATGGGAGTGGAGCCTAAATACATGTTGCAGATGTAACTAAAGCCAACAAACATATATTTTGTAATGTAAATTTCTCGTGCATCTTTATAATTAGAGACAATGTTAAGAAGGAATACTATCAGTTGTATTATGTAGCTTGTGTGGATATTTTTGTATTGCTTTGCCTCCTATTTAATTCATCAAATAGTAAGAAAGACTTACTCGGTACAGTATAAATAAATTACAGAAACAGAAAAAAATGGAATTTGAGCCTTGTGTAATATTACAGGGTCGGAATTAATGTGTCCCAAGATATAACAAATTTCGAATCAAGACAGGAAGCACAACAATGAATTGATTTCGATGAACTCAAATTTTGTGTCTTTCACTCAAAACATGAACAGGGCAAACGAAGATGAAATGCAGGAACTAGTAGCATTTTTTCTGGAATGCAGGAAAGGAATTTTTTTTAGTTTTACAATGACAGGGGTGTTATATATAGTTATGTTGGTTGACTGTTCAGATAGTCAAAAGTTACAAACGATTGTAGTTGTTAGGTCAACTAACTGCCCAAATGGATTTTAATTTGGGTTAAAATTTGGCCCAAAAAATTTAATTAATTGGCCCAAAAAATGAAAGGGATTTTTTATAAGTGCACGATCAAGCCCAGGACCGAACCAAGCCGAGTCGGTCGGCCGGTCGGATGACTCTCTAGGGCTTTTATCCCAAGCCCAATATTTGGATAGTGTAGGCCATCTCCCCTTCAAAGAGTTGGGATACCCCAAAGGCATCCAAGCCTTAGTGCACACTTGGGATTTTATTAACTCTTCAAATTCCACTATTCTTCCTATGTGGGACAAGAACAATGTGACACCCCTCTTAATAAAATACCAGGTGATCAGTCATATACCAAATTAAAACAGGAATCCCAGTTGGATCATCCTTAACATCACTGTCGAAAACTTTTTAAAACAGACTAACCACCTAGTATTCCAAAAACTGGTGCCAATTTTAACTTTTTATTTAAACAAAACAGTACTTGCGAAAATAAAATATAAACCATTCACACAACTGAATGAAAGTAAATTAAATATTAATTACACAACTTGCCGAATAAATCACCGGCCACCAAATAAATAATCCAATACAAATATTCAACACCTGAATGAATTACACCTGAAAACTGTACCGAGAAGTCTGGGCTACAAGCCCTAAATAAAATTGAGACTGATACAAGATTCCTACTCTAGGAATGAATGAATGATGCGTCTAATCCAAACTCCTGCTAACATCCACATATTCCGCAGCTTCGTGTCCCTGGAATAGAATATCAATCCTGGCGTCCCTGTGTATGGACACCTAAAAGGTTTTGAAAATAGTTTTATAGCAAGGGTTAGAACCCAAAACATTTTGAAAATATTTAGCAAGTGAATTAACTGCAGTAATTTAAAATGCATGAATGCGCTTCATATTTAAGTTAGTGTCGCACTCCCTTATGGACATTCTCACCCCTCCACTATTGTGCACACCTACCGGTTACCTTAACCCCACCTAGTTGTACTACCCCGTCCAACTAGTCCTGGTATAACCTTCCCTTGCCATACTACTCTAACCCGAGTATAATGATTCTTGAATTACAAGTTATTTCACCATTAACTTAATTAATTCCTCTTAAATAGCAGCATATAACCGTATCAAGTTATATAAAGTAAATACATCACACACTGTATTATTCCTACAAATGATTAACTTAATTAATTTATCATTATTTAACTGCATATAACTGTAACCCGAGTTATATAAAGTAAATACATCACACACTGTATTATCACCTACATATAATATTTACTACCATATTATATGTACCTTTACTAACATCCACACATATATCATACGTGTATCCATCCTTCCGAGTTTACCCTCACCGGATGATTCCCTCTAAAATGCTATCTCACTAGGTGTGCTCACAAAACCTAGTTCCCCAAGTTGGAATCGCTCACCAACCAGGCCCAAAAATATAAACGTAGTGGAGGCGGCCATATTCCTTCCCTGAAAGTGAGATAAATCCCTCACCCATATATACCGGACGCTATGACCTGGGGATATACTCGCCCTACTCCTCAAGCTAGGGGATTCACCCACATCGGGCAACCTCCCTTGTTAGCAATAGAGTAAATAAATTGAATAAATATCTAGTTACTGGTATTTAATATCCCACATAATATAAACACGTATATATATACTATCACCGTACCGTATATATATAATATGAATCCCGGCTTTACCGTGTACTCAAAATCCCGTACACTGCCCGTAATTTAATATCACACACAATATATACACGAATATATATATATACTATCACTACACCGTATATATATATTATAAACCCTGGCTTTACTGTGTACCAAAAATTCCGTACACTGCCTAAAATTTCCTGAGTCTGTGGCCCGACTCAATGTAATTAATTTTCTCACTTAATAATTTATCGTCTTCCCGAGTCTATGGTCCGACTCTAATATGTTTAACTCATACCTCAATTTATATAATACTTTCCCCGAGTCTATGGTCCGACTCCAATTAAATTAATTAACACACTTATTGAATTAAATACCTTCCCGAGTCTACAATCCGACCCTAATTAAATTAACTAACACACTTATTAATTTAATTTAGAACTACCCGAGTCTACAATCCGACTCTAATTAAATTAATTGTCACACTTATTAATTTAATACTACCCGAGTCTACAATCCGACTCTAAATAAATTAATTATCACTCTTATTAATTTAATACTACCCGAGTCTACAATCCGACTCTAATTAAATTAATTGTCACACTTATTAATTTAATACTACCCGAGTCTACAATCCGACTCTAATTAAATTAATTATCACTCTTATTAATTTAATACTACCCAAGTCTACAATCCGAATCTAATTAAATTAGTTATCACTCTTATTAATTTAATACTACCCGAGTCTACAATCCGAATCTAATTAAATTAATTGTCACACTTTTTAATTTAATACTACCCGAGTCTACAATCCGACTCTAATTAAATTAATTGTCACTCTTATTAATTTAATAACTTGGTGTCACCCAACCATTTTCCCCGGACTCACTTACTTGGCCCGTAACTTAATATTTCCCGAGTCTATGTTCCGACTCCAAATTAATTACTCTCTCTCAATAATTAATTTAACACTTTGATGTCACTTAACCAACATACCCGGACTCGCTCACTTGGTCCAATTTACATCTCATAATATCATACCCACATTTTCGCCTACAATGTGTCACACCTTTATTTCTATAAATTTCCCAATTATATTTTCCTATAATTATTAACATTCCCGGACTCAATTCACTTGGCCCGAAATTAAACATTTCTTGAGTTTGTATCCCGACTCTAAATTAATTAGATTATCTCAAAACTTAATTCACTAGCTTGGCGTCGCTTAGCCAATATACCCGGACTCACTCACTTAATCCGTATTTCACCATTTTGGAATAAAACCTCTCGATTTCATTCATTAAGTGGCCCACATAAATTTATCCTAGTCCTAATTACTTTCTCCCATAATTGCTAGGAATATTTGTTTCATAATTATTTATCACTTATTAATGTATGAAACATAACTTTTAATAAAATTTCCCTTCATATAACAAACTGGCCGAACTGCCCAGATTTCACCATCATCGATCGATCGATCCCCCCTGGTCGATCGATCGATCGTTCCCGTATTCATCTTCTCCACCCACTGTCATCCATGGACGAAACTTTAACCTTAAATCCTTAACCTAAGCCTTTACCCAAATACAATTAACACATCCTCCATGTAAGGAAAGGGTCTAAACACCTCACAGGCCTAATTTCATCATCAATATCCATAAATTCCAAGGTTTTCCCGGTTTTGGTATTATCCGGGTTTCAAATCCCCAATACGAATTTCATTTCTTTTAACAGTAATTAACCATCTACTCTTACTGGTTTTAACATCTGACTCAGTTCTCTACATTCTAGAATCATAAACACGATCAATCTCCCCATTAATCCCATTAAGGTATGTAAATTTACAAAAACCCAATTTAGATTTTGGTGACACACCCAAAACGAATTTTTCATATACACATCACTATGATATGAATTGATTATCATAATTTTAGAAATCACAACAGTTAACCACTTGCCTGTAAGTGTTCATAGTGTCTGATCCATTGTTGATGCACCTTAATTTGGCTCCAATAACTTCCAATTTGTTCTTGATTTTCTTTCCCCCAAATCTCCTCTCAAACCCTAGGTTTAGAGTTATGTTGGCTGCCATTCCTTAATCTCCCCATTAGGTTAAAAACCCGTAATCCCATTTTTAGTCTAATGGGCTTAATTAAAGTGGCCCAACTCACCCTGTGTGGGCCCGGCCATGCCCAAAAATATCTCGAGACCCAATTACTGCCCCCGGGTACTCTTTTATGACTATCTCGATCCATTCGGACTTAACCGCGCACTCAGAATTGGCATCCGAATTAATTTATAAAAATTCTTATCTCACACCCAATTTAGTCTATACCGACTCCCGATTGAGATAAGTGCATACCCCGTCATTAATACCCGAAATGACGTAATTAAATTATTACTATTCACTTAGTAAATAAATTTTCCTAAACATTAAGCATTCACTTCCCGATTAATATTTAAATAAATATATTGTCATAATTAATTCAATTAAAATTACAACCCAACAGTAATTTAAAATTCCCGAATTAATTAAATATTAAATGCACAAAAATACGGGGTGTTAGATACTTCCCCCCTTGCAAAGGAATTTCGTCCTCGAAATTAAGATAAACCTAGTGTTCCAGTATTCACATATTACTCACTAGTCATGTGCCTCCAAGCCCACTATATCTATCTCATCCGATTCTAACCATACGTTACACAAGTATGCATTTAACTTTACCAGGGCCCCCATACACCCTATACCCGTGATTAACCGCACAAAATTTTGCCTTAATTAACTCGGGTGCCCATACACCCTATCCCCGCGCTCTACCGCACGAAAGTTACCCGACTATGCTAGTCGTAACCCGTAATATAAGTTCGAACCCGTAGTCATATTACATATATATATACATATATATCTACTGCTTGGGTACCCAACTCATGTGCTACGTCCAAACATCTCCCCATAAATACTTATCTCTCAACGCAAAAGTATATACGCTTACCCTTATGCTACCGAAGAAAACATGAAATACCGCGCCCTTACTACCACTAGTCCTTGCTCAAAATAAACCCCGAGCTATCTCTCTTTGCTCGAAAATCAATTTAACCACCATGATTCACTTCAGTAAATATCCCCTCTTATCGCGAGAAAATGTGAGAACACAAAACCTCACTATGTGTTATTGCACCACGTAATACAACATATATACCCACATATATATAGGTTATACGCCCTCTCAGGTGATACCTAGTACCAACCATACCCTGGTGTCGCGAACACCAAAATTGAACTCCATTATCCACAATAGTTAAATTCCATCGCTATGCAGCCGATATTTTGAAAATATTATTAACCCTACTCCCATAATTCTCAAAAGTAGTAATTCCTCGCATAATTCAACCAATCACTCAGTGTACGCCTCCACTCTCCCGTGAAGAACACTAAGGAACTCCGCTACCCTACGGAAAGTTTACCCACACGCTATGGCTGCTACCGTCCACGCACCCACTAAGTTCGACTCACCTGCGTACTCTAGTGAAAAATAAGTCTTATACTGTGACATCCTCTTTGTCACTCAAAAATATACCCATGCCCCAAGGGAAAAATTAATTACCTCTATACCCCAGCTGCAATGGCTGGTTCTCAGGTTTCGAAGGAGTTTCTCCCTGCCCGAATGCACCCGTGACTTGCTTTAATGGCTGTACATCCAGGACCTCGTCTTGTAGTTGACCCCTGCCTCACTTAAGGAAATATCTCTTCATGTGTCTCACTTTTCCCACAAATGAAACACTTTCTAATATGTTCACCCTACCACTGATCCCTTCCATGCCAACCTTGTTGGAATTCCTGGCCATCCCGCCGATAGCCTCCAGTTCTAGATCGTTTGGCATGATTTCCCTACCGAAAATCCTGCCCCTGATCTTCCCCAGTCTTCTGTTGCGATACCCCATTGGTATTGTTCCCTTCTGCCTCATCCGACCGGCTAATCCCCACTCCCCTCCCGCTTCCTTTCGCGTGGAAGTGATATTCCCAACAGTGCCGGAGTGTTGCGTTAATGACATCAGTATAATCTACTAATGCAGAATTATCAATTAAATGTTGTCTGATTCTCCTGACTAACCCATCCATAAACTTTGCTTTCTTTCTCTTTTCCTCGCTTACCTCATCCGGTACAAAATTTGCCAACGAGTGAAATCTTCCTCGTAATCGGCCACTGAACGGTCTCCCTTTGAGTCACCTCACAAAATTTTCTCCTCATTTCGGTCTCAACCGCTGAAGGAAAAATACTTGCGGTCAAATTGCACCCAAAACTCTGCAGTAGCTAGTGTGTCCCTTTCCTCAACTATGGTGATCGACTCCCACCACTGTAGCGCCGCTCCCACTAACTAAAAGTGGTTAGCATTTACTTTCGTACCCCATCGCAATATCCCATGCGTAGGTGACACTAGATACCTCTCTTCCTTGACACGCTAGTACTACACCTGAACCTCCTCGCAACTCTGGTGGGTTCCCACTAAAAATAACCTCTCTTTCTTGTTTGCACCCCAACGACCCCGCGTGAGTCTGAACATTCGGCGCCACTAACACTTGTGGCTGATCTCGTGGAAAGTACCTTGTCGTTGTGACCACCGTTGTCTCAACCTCCAATGCCACTAGTTCAGTTACCTGTGCTGCTAAAATCATCTCTGGTCGTTGATGCGGTAGCTCTTGCTCCTAACGAGCCTCCTTCGTCTCATCTCCCCCTGCTGCCCTAGTTGCTCTCTCATCGGGGCGTCATCTGGAATGAGAATCGAATTTTGTATGAGTTCACTCTCAAATATCAATTTCATAGAAGAACGTATATGCGCGTACGTATGAGAATACAACAATCCCCTAATAGGGCTCTATATCAAAGATTGCTAAGCCGAAACGTGAAAAGCCGCACAGATCCTAAGGACACTAGAACCTCATGCTCTGATACCGTCTGTGACACCCCGTTTAATAAAATACCGGGTGATCAGTCCTATACCAAATTAAAACAGGAATCCCAGTTGGATCATCCTTAGCATCACTGTCGAAAACTTTTTAAAACTTACTAACCACCTAGTATTCCAAAAACTGGTGCCAATTTTAACTTTTTATTTAAACAAAACAGTACTTGCGGAAATAAAATATAAACCATTCACACAACTGAATGAAAGTAAATTGAATAATAATTACACAACTTGTCGAATAAATCACCGGCCACCAAATAAATAATCCAATACAAATATTCAACACCTGAATGAATTACACCAGAAAACTGTACCGACAAGTCTGGGATACAAGCCCTAAATAAAATTGAGACTGATACAAGATTCCTACTCTAGGAATGAATGAATGATGCGTCTAATCCAAACTCCTGCTCACATCCACATATTCCGCAGCTCCGTGTCCCTGGAATAGAATATCAATCCTGGCGTCCCTGTGGCTGGACACCTAAAAGGTTTTGAAAATAGTTTTATAGCAAGGGTTAGAACCCAAAACATTTTGAAAATATTTAGTAAGTGAATTAACTACAGTAATTTAAAATGCATGAATGCGCTTCATATTTAAGTTAGTGTCGCACTCCCCTGTGGACATTCTCACCCCTCCACTATTGTGCACACCTACCGGTTACCTTAACCCCACCTAGTTGTACTACCCCCTCCAACTAGTATTCGTATAACCTTCCCTTGCCATACTACTCTAACCCGAGTATAATGATTCTTGAATTACAAGTAATTTCACCATTAACTTAATTAATTCCTCTTAAATAGCAGCATATAACTGTGTCAAGTTATATAAAATAAATACATCACACACTGTATTATTCCCACAAATGATTAACTTAATTAATTTCTCATTATTTAACTGCGTATAACTGTAACTCAAGTTATATAAAGTAAATACATCACACACTGTATTATCACCTACATATAATATTTACTACCATATTATACGTACCTTTACTAACATCCACACATATATCATACGTGTATCCATCCTTCCGAGTTTACCCTCACCGGATAATTCCCTCTAAAATGCTATCTCACTAGGTTTGCTCACAAAACCTAGTTCCCCAAGTTGGAATCGCTCACCAACCTGGCCCAAAAATATAAACGTAGTGGAGGCGGTCATATTCCTTCCCTGAAAGTGAGATAAATCCCTCACCCATATATACCGGACGCTATGACCTGGGGATATACTCGCCCTACTCCTCAAGCTAGGGGATTCACCCACATCGGGCAACCTCCCTTGTTAGCAATAGAGTAAATAAATTGAATAAATATCTAGTTACTGGTATTTAATATCCCACATAATATAAACACGTATATATATACTATCACCGTACCGTATATATATAATATGAATCCCGGCTTTACCGTGTACTCAAAATCCCGTACACTGCCCGTAATTTAATATCACACACAATATATACACGAATATATATATATACTATCACTACACCGTATATATATATTATAAACCCTGGCTTTACTGTGTACCAAAAATTCCGTACACTGCCTAAAATTTCCTGAGTCTGTGGCCCGACTCAATGTAATTAATTTTCTCACTTAATAATTTATCGTCTTCCCGAGTCTATGGTCCGACTCTAATATGTTTAACTCATACCTCAATTTATATAATACTTTCCCCGAGTCTATGGTCCGACTCCAATTAAATTAATTAACACACTTATTGAATTAAATACCTTCCCGAGTCTACAATCCGACCCTAATTAAATTAACTAACACACTTATTAATTTAATTTAGAACTACCCGAGTCTACAATCCGACTCTAATTAAATTAATTGTCACACTTATTAATTTAATACTACCCGAGTCTACAATCCGACTCTAAATAAATTAATTATCACTCTTATTAATTTAATACTACCCGAGTCTACAATCCGACTCTAATTAAATTAATTGTCACACTTATTAATTTAATACTACCCGAGTCTACAATCCGACTCTAATTAAATTAATTATCACTCTTATTAATTTAATACTACCCAAGTCTACAATCCGAATCTAATTAAATTAGTTATCACTCTTATTAATTTAATACTACCCGAGTCTACAATCCGAATCTAATTAAATTAATTGTCACACTTTTTAATTTAATACTACCCGAGTCTACAATCCGACTCTAATTAAATTAATTGTCACTCTTATTAATTTAATAACTTGGTGTCACCCAACCATTTTCCCCGGACTCACTTACTTGGCCCGTAACTTAATATTTCCCGAGTCTATGTTCCGACTCCAAATTAATTACTCTCTCTCAATAATTAATTTAACACTTTGATGTCACTTAACCAACATACCCGGACTCGCTCACTTGGTCCAATTTACATCTCATAATATCATACCCACATTTTCGCCTACAATGTGTCACACCTTTATTTCTATAAATTTCCCAATTATATTTTCCTATAATTATTAACATTCCCGGACTCAATTCACTTGGCCCGAAATTAAACATTTCTTGAGTTTGTATCCCGACTCTAAATTAATTAGATTATCTCAAAACTTAATTCACTAGCTTGGCGTCGCTTAGCCAATATACCCGGACTCACTCACTTAATCCGTATTTCACCATTTTGGAATAAAACCTCTCGATTTCATTCATTAAGTGGCCCACATAAATTTATCCTAGTCCTAATTACTTTCTCCCATAATTGCTAGGAATATTTGTTTCATAATTATTTATCACTTATTAATGTATGAAACATAACTTTTAATAAAATTTCCCTTCATATAACAAACTGGCCGAACTGCCCAGATTTCACCATCATCGATCGATCGATCCCCCCTGGTCGATCGATCGATCGTTCCCGTATTCATCTTCTCCACCCACTGTCATCCATGGACGAAACTTTAACCTTAAATCCTTAACCTAAGCCTTTACCCAAATACAATTAACACATCCTCCATGTAAGGAAAGGGTCTAAACACCTCACAGGCCTAATTTCATCATCAATATCCATAAATTCCAAGGTTTTCCCGGTTTTGGTATTATCCGGGTTTCAAATCCCCAATACGAATTTCATTTCTTTTAACAGTAATTAACCATCTACTCTTACTGGTTTTAACATCTGACTCAGTTCTCTACATTCTAGAATCATAAACACGATCAATCTCCCCATTAATCCCATTAAGGTATGTAAATTTACAAAAACCCAATTTAGATTTTGGTGACACACCCAAAACGAATTTTTCATATACACATCACTATGATATGAATTGATTATCATAATTTTAGAAATCACAACAGTTAACCACTTGCCTGTAAGTGTTCATAGTGTCTGATCCATTGTTGATGCACCTTAATTTGGCTCCAATAACTTCCAATTTGTTCTTGATTTTCTTTCCCCCAAATCTCCTCTCAAACCCTAGGTTTAGAGTTATGTTGGCTGCCATTCCTTAATCTCCCCATTAGGTTAAAAACCCGTAATCCCATTTTTAGTCTAATGGGCTTAATTAAAGTGGCCCAACTCACCCTGTGTGGGCCCGGCCATGCCCAAAAATATCTCGAGACCCAATTACTGCCCCCGGGTACTCTTTTATGACTATCTCGATCCATTCGGACTTAACCGCGCACTCAGAATTGGCATCCGAATTAATTTATAAAAATTCTTATCTCACACCCAATTTAGTCTATACCGACTCCCGATTGAGATAAGTGCATACCCCGTCATTAATACCCGAAATGACGTAATTAAATTATTACTATTCACTTAGTAAATAAATTTTCCTAAACATTAAGCATTCACTTCCCGATTAATATTTAAATAAATATATTGTCATAATTAATTCAATTAAAATTACAACCCAACAGTAATTTAAAATTCCCGAATTAATTAAATATTAAATGCACAAAAATACGGGGTGTTAGATACTTCCCCCCTTGCAAAGGAATTTCGTCCTCGAAATTAAGATAAACCTAGTGTTCCAGTATTCACATATTACTCACTAGTCATGTGCCTCCAAGCCCACTATATCTATCTCATCCGATTCTAACCATACGTTACACAAGTATGCATTTAACTTTACCAGGACCCCCATACACCCTATACCCGTGATTAACCGCACAAAATTTTGCCTTAATTAACTCGGGTGCCCATACACCCTATCCCCGCGCTCTACCGCACGAAAGTTACCCGACTATGCTAGTCGTAACCCGTAATATAAGTTCGAACCCGTAGTCATATTACATATATATATACATATATATCTACTGCTTGGGTACCCAACTCATGTGCTACGTCCAAACATCTCCCCATAAATACTTATCTCTCAACGCAAAAGTATATACGCTTACCCTTATGCTACCGAAGAAAACATGAAATACCGCGCCCTTACTACCACTAGTCCTTGCTCAAAATAAACCCCGAGCTATCTCTCTTTGCTCGAAAATCAATTTAACCACCATGATTCACTTCAGTAAATATCCCCTCTTATCGCGAGAAAATGTGAGAACACAAAACCTCACTATGTGTTATTGCACCACGTAATACAACATATATACCCACATATATATAGGTTATACGCCCTCTCAGGTGATACCTAGTACCAACCATACCCTGGTGTCGCGAACACCAAAATTGAACTCCATTATCCACAATAGTTAAATTCCATCGCTATGCAGCCGATATTTTGAAAATATTATTAACCCTACTCCCATAATTCTCAAAAGTAGTAATTCCTCGCATAATTCAACCAATCACTCAGTGTACGCCTCCACTCTCCCGTGAAGAACACTAAGGAACTCCGCTACCCTACGGAAAGTTTACCCACACGCTATGGCTGCTACCGTCCACGCACCCACTAAGTTCGACTCACCTGCGTACTCTAGTGAAAAATAAGTCTTATACTGTGACATCCTCTTTGTCACTCAAAAATATACCCATGCCCCAAGGGAAAAATTAATTACCTCTATACCCCAGCTGCAATGGCTGGTTCTCAGGTTTCGAAGGAGTTTCTCCCTGCCCGAATGCACCCGTGACTTGCTTTAATGGCTGTACATCCAGGACCTCGTCCTGTAGTTGACCCCTGCCTCACTTAAGGAAATATCTCTTCATGTGTCTCACTTTTCCCACAAATGAAACACTTTCTAATATGTTCACCCTACCACTGATCCCTTCCATGCCAACCTTGTTGGAATTCCTGGCCATCCCGCCGATAGCCTCCAGTTCTAGATCGTTTGGCATGATTTCCCTACCGAAAATCCTGCCCCTGATCTTCCCCAGTCTTCTGTTGCGATACCCCATTGGTATTGTTCCCTTCTGCCTCATCCGACCGGCTAATCCCCACTCCCCTCCCGCTTCCTTTCGCGTGGAAGTGATATTCCCAACAGTGCCGGAGTGTTGCGTTAATGACATCAGTATAATCTACTAATGCAGAATTATCAATTAAATGTTGTCTGATTCTCCTGACTAACCCATCCATAAACTTTGCTTTCTTTCTCTTTTCCTCGCTTACCTCATCCGGTACAAAATTTGCCAACGAGTGAAATCTTCCTCGTAATCGGCCACTGAACGGTCTCCCTTTGAGTCACCTCACAAAATTTTCTCCTCATTTCGGTCTCAACCGCTGAAGGAAAAATACTTGCGGTCAAATTGCACCCAAAACTCTGCAGTAGCTAGTGTGTCCCTTTCCTCAACTATGGTGATCGACTCCCACCACTGTAGCGCCGCTCCCACTAACTAAAAGTGGTTAGCATTTACTTTCGTACCCCATCGCAATATCCCATGCGTAGGTGACACTAGATACCTCTCTTCCTTGACACGCTAGTACTACACCTGAACCTCCTCGCAACTCTGGTGGGTTCCCACTAAAAATAACCTCTCTTTCTTGTTTGCACCCCAACGACCCCGCGTGAGTCTGAACATTCGGCGCCACTAACACTTGTGGCTGATCTCGTGGAAAGTACCTTGTCGTTGTGACCACCGTTGTCTCAACCTCCAATGCCACTAGTTCAGTTACCTGTGCTGCTAAAATCATCTCTGGTCGTTGATGCGGTAGCTCTTGCTCCTAACGAGCCTCCTTCGTCTCATCTCCCCCTGCTGCCCTAGTTGCTCTCTCATCGGGGCGTCATCTGGAATGAGAATCGAATTTTGTATGAGTTCACTCTCAAATATCAATTTCATAGAAGAACGTATATGCGCGTACGTATGAGAATACAACAATCCCCTAATAGGGCTCTATATCAAAGATTGCTAAGCCGAAACGTGAAAAGCCGCACAGATCCTAAGGACACTAGAACCTCATGCTCTGATACCGTCTGTGACACCCCGTTTAATAAAATACCGGGTGATCAGTCCTATACCAAATTAAAACAGGAATCCCAGTTGGATCATCCTTAGCATCACTGTCGAAAACTTTTTAAAACTTACTAACCACCTAGTATTCCAAAAACTGGTGCCAATTTTAACTTTTTATTTAAACAAAACAGTACTTGCGGAAATAAAATATAAACCATTCACACAACTGAATGAAAGTAAATTGAATAATAATTACACAACTTGTCGAATAAATCACCGGCCACCAAATAAATAATCCAATACAAATATTCAACACCTGAATGAATTACACCAGAAAACTGTACCGACAAGTCTGGGATACAAGCCCTAAATAAAATTGAGACTGATACAAGATTCCTACTCTAGGAATGAATGAATGATGCGTCTAATCCAAACTCCTGCTCACATCCACATATTCCGCAGCTCCGTGTCCCTGGAATAGAATATCAATCCTGGCGTCCCTGTGGCTGGACACCTAAAAGGTTTTGAAAATAGTTTTATAGCAAGGGTTAGAACCCAAAACATTTTGAAAATATTTAGTAAGTGAATTAACTACAGTAATTTAAAATGCATGAATGCGCTTCATATTTAAGTTAGTGTCGCACTCCCCTGTGGACATTCTCACCCCTCCACTATTGTGCACACCTACCGGTTACCTTAACCCCACCTAGTTGTACTACCCCCTCCAACTAGTATTCGTATAACCTTCCCTTGCCATACTACTCTAACCCGAGTATAATGATTCTTGAATTACAAGTAATTTCACCATTAACTTAATTAATTCCTCTTAAATAGCAGCATATAACTGTGTCAAGTTATATAAAATAAATACATCACACACTGTATTATTCCCACAAATGATTAACTTAATTAATTTCTCATTATTTAACTGCGTATAACTGTAACTCAAGTTATATAAAGTAAATACATCACACACTGTATTATCACCTACATATAATATTTACTACCATATTATACGTACCTTTACTAACATCCACACATATATCATACGTGTATCCATCCTTCCGAGTTTACCCTCACCGGATAATTCCCTCTAAAATGCTATCTCACTAGGTTTGCTCACAAAACCTAGTTCCCCAAGTTGGAATCGCTCACCAACCTGGCCCAAAAATATAAACGTAGTGGAGGCGGTCATATTCCTTCCCTGAAAGTGAGATAAATCCCTCACCCATATATACCGGACGCTATGACCTGGGGATATACTCGCCCTACTTCTCAAGCTAGGGGATTCACCCACATCGGGCAACCTCCCTTGATAGAAGTAGAGTAAATAAATTGAATAAATATCTAGTTACTGATATTTAATGATGATGCTGCAATTAGCACCCCCAGATAAGGTGTCTTCAAGCTTAATCTAAGAACAACAATGGCAGCACAGCAATGTAAAAGGTAAGAGAATGAGATGAGGAGAAGAGGAGAGTGCACCAGGATAAAAGTGGTTCAGCCTAATTTGGCCTACGTCCACTATGTATGTGTGAATAACCTCACTGCAATAAGGCACTAATGGCCATGGATACAATCTCTCAAGCTTTCTCTCTCTACTGTGTATTTAGACAGAGTTTCAGCTAGGGTTGAATATATGGGGATCCTTTGCAAGGTAGAGGATGACCTCTATATATAGTACCTAGGGGGTGTAATGTAACCCCCCATGCATGCAATGAGCATGTGTGTGTTTGCCTCACCAATATGGGAAAGCCATCTGTCACTGTCACATGTAGAGAATGATGATGCAATATTCTCCCCACGTGTGGGGAATAATCTTGTTATAACTGATTTGTGTCCACGTGCCTTTATCCAAATGTCAGCAGATGATCGGCTATCGCGTCTGGGGTATGACCTCATCCTGGGGGAGGTCGGGGTTGGTAAGTTTAGGTACCTGTTCAGTCCGAGTATTCCATGGAGATCTTGGTCTAATACCAGTCGAGACAATGGGCAAGATCGGTCTGGGAATAAGATGAGCTGGAGTGTTTGGAGTATCGACTAATGTCTTGATGAAGTTGCTGGTGGTCTCCTGCGAGCTCGGCTTATGTATGGCCGAGGTTTCCATCCCAAGGTATACGAGAATGCTACTGGTCCTTGTGACGCCCCTTGGAGAGGCTCATGGTAGTGTCGGCCCTGGCCGACCTTGCTATGGCTGAGGGCTGATATCGTGTGCCCAAGACTCATCCAACGTCGGCCGAGGTTGGTGTTTTTGGGCCGAGGTTACACTTCGGGCATATCAATCACCCCCCAGCCCTTAGTCATATGTGGGAGCAGGTGACTAGGGGATTACCACACCTCCGAGGCCTGTCTATTATAAGCCAATATTTGTTTGACACTTGTCCAATGCTGAGGTATGCTTGCTAGGTGGGCGTGTGCTGTTAACCTACCTTTGGGGCTCCCAAGGCAATGATGGGCCTTGGGAGTTGTGCCTGAGTATTTAAGGGTTTTGAACCCTATTTCCTTTCCTTCTTCATCACTTCTCTTGTTTCCAGCCATCTCGCTCCTGCAGCCTTCTCTCTCTTAGAAAGATCGTTGCCGAAGCTTTTGGAGGGTGGTTTTATCGCGTCTTCTCGTCTCCTCCTTACTATTTCACCCTCAGGTAACCTTTGCCATAATTTTTCCTTCATTTTTCCTCCAAGTCTCCTTATTTTCGCATTTTCCGGGGAGTTTTCTGAGTTTTTCGGTGAGTTTCTGAGTTTTTTGGCGAGGACACCATTACCTCAGGCGAACAATTCTTGCCACATTTAGGTAGTTTGATCTTTTACTGCTTTATTTCACTAGCCAACCTTGTTTGTGGTTTTAGGAATCCTAAGTGTAGTGTCATCCTCTGATGCTCAGACCCTTATATCAGCTTCTTGAGGAGTTCCCCTCCCTTAGAGAGAAGACTTTAGAAAAGATTAGACAAATAGAAAGAGCACAGGAGGAGGCTCGCAGGTCACAAGATTTTCCCATTAGATCCATATTTCCACCACCTCTAAAGGTGATATATCCTGACCCCCCAGAGTTTTTTTATCATACAGAGGTTCCTGTTGATCCTATATCGATGTCTGAGTCTGAATCTTCTACCTCAGACCCCATGTCTGGGGATTCCTTTCAGGAGGCCATGGACTTCACACCTCGGCCTGATCAGGCCCCTGATCAGGCTGAGGTCTCCAGTTGAGCCTCGTCCCATAATAGCTCAAGCACCTCAGCCTCTTCCTCAGAGGTTGAAATTATTGAGCCAAGTGTGGCTATACCACCACCACTTGACGCCATCCCTCTGTCGGCCTTCACTGGTGTTGAGTTCGCTCAGAAGTTCCCGAGTAACCCATAAACATCTGCTCTGGTCGACATTGAGTTGGATGATGATGATGAGGCAGAGAGCGATGTCGACGTCACTGAGGCGGCCGAGATCGAGAGTACTATTACTGAGGTAGATCTTCTCTGCTTCAGATACCTGTATGCTATCAGTCCCTCAATAAAGCTTAGGAGACCTCTGAGGGAGGAGAGGTCTTATCATGGCCGAGATGGCGAGATCTGCCTGTACGAGCAGATGTTCAAGTTGGGTTTTCGTCTGCCCATTCACCCCATTATCAAATCCATCCTTTCTTATATTAATTTGGCCCCCTCTCAACTATCCCCAAATGCCTGGAGAGTCATAATAGGGGCCATCGTCTTATGGAAGGCTGTCCACCATTCAGACCTTCCAGTTCAGGTCTTCGTAGGTTGCTATGTCCCAGCTTGGCAAATCTGAGCTGAAGGATTATGAGAAGAAGGTGAAGGGGTTGGAGAAGGACATCTACCATCTCAACAAGGATCACGCTGCAGCACTGAAGGCTAAGGATGACATTCTGCAACAGAAAGTTAACTCAGCTGTCAGGGCCGCCCTTGATGACGCCTCTAAGAAGATAATTGCTTACTACAAGTCTTCTGATGAGTTCATGGGCTTCGTCTTTGAATACCTTGAAAGAGGTATCAAAGCCACTATTAAATGGGCTGATGTCCGGAAGAGAGAGGCCGGCACTTTGAAGGCCTCTGATTTCGTGGGTCTCGGCTTTGCTGATCCTCAGTTTGCCCAGGATCTTTAGGAGGTTGAGGAAGAGGCTGCCGCTCCTGCCAAGACTGCTACGTTGGAGGGCATCGAGGTTGGAGGGGCAGACCATCGTGATGATGTGGACGAGGTGACCAATCAAGCTGAGGATGTCAAAGTTCCCCCTTCAAACCCTTAGAGGATTTTTTGATCATTGTTTGTAACTCATTGTATTATGGAGTTTGTCTGTAATCGTTGAACATTTTATTATTTCTGAATGTATATCAACCTCTGAGGAGGACCATCTTCACTTTCTTTTCATTGAATGTCATGTGATGCTTTTCATTCTTTGTTTCGTTGTAATGGTGTCTGCTAAAAATAAATTTATAATCTGAGCTTCCACCTCTGAAGCCCTCTTTCTAAGGTTGTCTTTTTTGCAATGGTCTTGTTTAAACTCAACCAATGGTCCTGAGCTCAGACCTCATCACCACTGGATGGTGTTATGAAGGTCTGAGGTCATCACCTAAGATGTTTATCCTGATAATTAATCTCACCAAATTAATGATGTTAAGGGCCTGAGGTCATCTATTATGGTGTCTGGGCTCAGACCTCGTCACCACAATGGTGTTATGAGGGTCTGAGGTCATCACCTAAGATGTTATCCTCATAATTAATCTCACCAAAATAATAATGTTAAGGGTGTGAGGTCATCTCATTATGGTGTTTGAGCTCAGACCTCGTCCCCACTGAATGGTGTTATGAGGGTCTGAGGTCATCACCTAAGATGTTATCCTCATAATTAATCTCACCAAATTAATGATGTTAAGGGTGTGAGGTTATCTCATTATGGTGTCTGAGCTCAGACCTCGTCACCACTGAATGGTGTTATGAGGGTCTGAGGTCATCACCTAAGATGTTATCCTCATAATTAATCTTACCAAATTAATGATGTTAAGGGTCTGAGGTCATCTCATTATAGTGTCTGAGCTTAGACCTCGTCACCACTGAATGGTGTTATGAGGGTCTGAGGTCATCACCTAAGATGTTATCCTCATAATTAATCTCACCAAATTAATGATGTTAAGGGTCTGAGGTCATCCTAATATGGTGTCTGAGCTCATACCTCGTCACCACTGAATGGTGTTATGAGGGTCTGAGATCATCACCTAAGATGTTATCCTCATAATTAATCTCACCAAATTAATGATGTTAAGGGTCTGAGGTCATCCTAATATGGTGTCTGACCTCAGACCTCGTCACCACTAAATGGTATTATGAGGGTCTGAGGTCATCACCTAAGATGTTATCCTCATAATTAATCTCACCAAATTAATGATGTTAAGGGTCTGAGGTCATCCTAATATGGTGTTTGACCTCAGACCTCGTCACCACTGAATGGTGTTATAAGGGTCTGAGGTCATCACCTAAGATGTTATCCTCATAGTTAATCTCTGATCTAAGAATAAAGAAATAACTTCCATGGTAACTGATCTTTATTAATAACCTCTTCATAATAAGATGATACATTTACATAAAACTCTATGCAACATCATATGTAATATATCTTTAGGTGATCAGCATTCCATGGGTTAGTGAAAGGTTCCCCTTCTAGGTTTTCTAGCCTGTAAGTGCTAGGTACAACCTCTTCTGTCACTTTATAGGGGTCGTGCCAGTTTGGGTGAAGCTTATTTGCTTTCTGTAGGGTCTTCTTTAGCACTAGGTCTCCCACTGCAATGGGTCTTGACTTCACCCTCTAGTTGTAGAATTTCACTGCCCTCTGTTGGTAAGTTGCTTGTCTGACCTCTGCGTCCTCTCTTCTTTCTTCGATAAGATCTAGGTCTAGCCTCCTCTCTTCCCCATTATTGTCAAGGTCATAGGTCTGAATCCGATGAGTTGGGAGCCCTATCTCCGTTGGTATGACGGCCTCTGAGCCATGTGCCAACATGAATGGGGTTTCATCTGTTGGTGTCCTTGTCGTGGTTCTGTAGGCCCATAACACAGTGTAGACCTCTTCAGTCCATTTTCCCTTCGCATCCTCTAACCTATTCTTGATTCCATCCAGGATAGTTATGTTTGTGACTTCGGTCTGACCATTTGCCTGAGGTTGACCAGGAGATGAGAAGAATTGCTTAATCCCTACTCTTAGGCAATACTTTTCTAAAGAGGAGTTCTTGAACTGGGTCCCATTGTCCGAGATGAGAGTGTTTGGGAGGCCATATCTGCATATGATATTCCTCCAAACAAATTGGAAGGTCTTCTGCTCTGTGATTGTTATCATCGACTCTGCCTCCACCCATTTTGAGAAGTAGTCTATGGAAACTATCAAGAATCTATAGTTGTTAGCGGCTCTTTCTAGGGGTCCTACTAAGTTAATCCCCCATACTGCAAATGGCCATGGAGCGGTGATTGACGTCATAGGCTGATGGGGCTGATGAGGGATGGTGGTGAATCTCTGACATTTATCACATCTTTTTACGTAAGCTGCGGCGTCCTTGGATAAAGTTGGCCACCAGTACCCTTGTGTGATGATTCTCTTGGCCAAGGGTCTTCCCCCTATGTGGCTAGAGCAAGAACCCTCATGAACCTCCTGTAAGACCCAGGGAACTTCCGTGGGGTGCACACATCTGAGGAAAGGCAATAGAAATCCCTTTTTGTACAAGACATCTCCTATCATCGAGAACTTGGCAGCCCTATATCTCAATTTTCTCCTCTCTAGCTTGGACTCAGGTAGCTCTCCCCCTCTAATATACCTGATGAGGGGGTCGATCCATGAGTCTCCTAGGTTCAAATTATGACACGGGTTACATACATCTTCTTCCTCGATGGTTGCCTTTCTCAAGACCTCAATTGGAATGGTCCTTCTAACATTTATCTTTATTGTCGAGGCCAGCCTTGCCAATGCATCTGCGTGACTGTTACTTTGTCGAGGCACTCTCTTCAGTTTTGCCTCTTCAAAATATTCTAGCAACCTTCTTACCCTCTTCAAGTACTTGGCCATCCTTTCATCTTTGGCCTCATAGATCCCCAGTACTTGATTGACAACCAGCCTTGAGTCGCTGTAGAGTAGGAGTCGCTTTACGTGAAGAGTTGTTGCCAATAAGAGACCTGTTATCATGGCCTCATACTCGGACTAGTTATTTGAGGCCTGGAAGTTGAATCTCAGGGCGTATTCAATGTTCGCACCATCCAGAGCTGAGAGTATCAACCCCGCACCGCTTCCACTGTCGCAGGAAGAACCATCAACGAAGAGGCTCCAAACGTCTGTATCTGATGAAAAGGCTCCTTCTGTCATGACTCCTTGTTTGAAGAGATATCGATCCTCCTCATCCTCCGCAATTCTGCTCATAACTTTTTTGGATGCGACCTCTTCCAGATCTCGGAAGACACTTGGTGTCGTCTCTTCCTGATTTTGGAAGACACTGCGGTTTGTCTCTTCCATGCCCCCCAGGCCTTTTTCTGCCTCGGCCTCTTCCCATGTGAACTCAGCAACAAAATCTGCGAGGGCCTGCCCTTTGATGGCCGTTCTAGGTTGGTAGACAAGATCGTACTCCCCCAACTCGATGGCCCAGGTCATCAACCTCCCGGATTTCTCAGGTTTATGTAGGACCTGTCTTAGTGGGGAGTCAGTGAGGACTACCATGGAGTGAGCTTGGAAGTAGGGCTTCATTTTTCTTGATGCATGTATCAGGGCATAGGCCAACTTTTCCATGCGAGGGTAATTCTGTTCAGCCCCTTGAAGGGCTTTACTGTTGAAATACACAGGCCTTTGGATCCCATCGTCTTCCCGTATTATGGTCGCACTGATGGCTGATTTGGAGACTGCTAGATACACATACAACTTTTCCCCTGCGACGAGTCGATATAGTAATAAGGGGGATCCTAAGTAAGATTTGAGTTGGTTGAAGGCTTTTTCACACTCTTTGTCCCATTGGAAGGCCTTTCTTAGAACTTTAAAGAATGGAAGACACTTGTCCATTGCCCTAGAAACAAACCTGTTAAGGGCATCCACTCTCCCCGTAAGTCTTTGGACATCCTTGATACTCCTAGGAGTCTTCATGTCAAGTAATGCCTTGATTTTCTGAGGGTTCGCTTCAATTCCTCTCTGGTTAACGATGAATCCCAGGAACTTCCCAGCTCCTACTCCAAAGACACACTTTGCTGGGTTGAGTTTCATTCAGTACGAGTCTATAACATCGAAGGTCTGCTCAAGGTCTGCTACGTGAGTGCAAGCTTTCAAGCTCTTTGTTAGCATATCATTCACATACACCTCCATAGTCTTACCTATTTGCTCTTTGAACATCTTATTGACAAGACGTTAGTACATTGCCCCTGCATTTTTCAGACCAAAGGGCACCACTTTGTAACAGTACGTCCCTTTGTCAGTAATGAAGGTTGTCTTCTGAGAGTCTTCAGCATCCATGTAGATTTGGTTATAGCCTGAATACGCATCCCTGAAGCTCATGAGCTCATGTCCCGCCACCGCGTCCACCATCTGATCTATCCGAGGTAAAGGATAGCTATCTTTTGGATAAGATCTGTTCAGGTCAGTGAAGTCCACACACATTCTCCACTTCCCATTGGCCTGAGGCACGATGACTGCATTTGAAAGCCACTCCGGATAGGTAACTTCTCTTATGAACTCAGCCTCTTCCAACTTTTTGACCACTTCTCGGATGACGTCGTATTTCTCCCTGGAGTAAACTCTTCGTCTCTGTTTGATAGGCTTGGCATCTCTGGTCATGTTGAGCTTGTGATTCATCACCTCAGGGTCGATGCCAGGCATATCTGCATGACTCCATGCAAAGACACTATGTCTCCACCTGAGGAAGTTTATCAGCTCTTCCTTGGTTCCTGGCTCTAGGGCTTTACCGACCTGGACGATTTTTTCCGGCTCGTCTTTATTGAGGACGATGGATTCTACCTCTTCCGCGGCCTCTCCATTCTTTAACTTTGTTTCATCTCTTGGGTCAAGAGTGTCAATGCTATAAGTGGCGGTTGCCCTCTTATGGGCTTCTCTCTCTTCGGCCGAGTTGAAGTAACATTCTCGCGCTGTGGTATGGTCACCTTGCACTTCCCCTACTCCATAAGGAGTCGGGTATTTTAGCATCTGATGGACCGTCGATGGCACAACTTCAAACTCTTTAAGGGCCACCCTTCCTATGATGAGGTTATAGGCCGAGAACACGTTCCCGTCCATGACGAAAAAATTTATCTTCTTGGTCAGCCTCTTAGGCCACTCATCACCCATCTGTACGTTCATCTCATACATGCCCAAGGGGTGGACCTTTTCGCCACTGAAGCCTATCAATGGGTGATGATAGGGCATCAGCCTTGCTCTGCTAAGACCTATGCTCTTGATGCAAGGCCAGAACATCACGTACGCCGAGCTCCCCCCGTCTATGAGGATCCTCTGCACCTCACACCCATGAACCCTTGTTGTTATGACTAGAGGGTCATCATGGGGGGCTAATATACCCTTGAAGTCGAGCCTGGAGAACCCAACTACGAGGGTGTCCATGTCTACTTTCTTCCTCTTCTGTACTGTATCGGAAGACGTTAGATTAGCAACTTGAAGCTTGGCCACTGACCTGGCCTCTGCTACGTGAGCCATCCTATCAGCTACTTCAGAGTCACCTCCTGCAAATCCTCCACATATGGTGTCAATACCAAAGGATATCGTACCGACCCTCTTCACCGAGGTGTTGTCATCTTTCGGCGGAAGATCCGGATCATCTTCGTCATCTCCTTTTGAATCATCGTCTCTTCTGGCCGGGACATTTTCACGGCATTTGTCATTTCTCCTTTTCTTAGGGTCATCTCTTCCACCCCTTGGAGCCTTACCATCCACATACTTCCTCAGCTTTCCAGATTTCAACATCTTTTCAATCTCATCATTTAAAGCGAAGCATCTATCCGTGACATGGACATGATCCTGATGGAACTCACACCATAGGTTTTTATTCCTCTTATGTGGTGGGGCCTTCAGTTTTTCTAGCCATCTCAGAGTCCTGTCAGTCTTAATCTCATTGAGGATGTGCTCGCAGCTTATAGTCAGAGGTGTATAGTGAGCGAACTTTTCATCACCCGACCTCTTCTTCCCATCTTTCTTGCTTTGGGACTTTCCACTGCCACCGCGATTCTCATCCTCATACTTGGCGGCCATTGCCTCTTCCGCATTCATTACTTTCCCTGCGGTTGCCAGTAGCTCCGCCATAGACCTAGGGGGCTCTTTCGCCAGTTTCCACAATGGCTTCCCCTTCTGGAGACCTCCTATAAGGGCAGTCATGGCTATGTTTTCTTCATAATCTTCGACCTCCAACTTTTCTTTGTTGAATTTTGCTATGTAGTCTCTTAGTCTCTCACCCTTGGCCTGCTTGACATACAGCAGGTGGGTAGTCTTCTTTTGAGGCCTCACCCCAAAGCAGAAGTTGTGGATGAATCGCTCAGCCAAGACTTTGAAGTTCTCAATTGAGTTCTTCGGAAGGGAGATGAACCAACTGTGTGCTTCCCCTGTCAAGGTCCCAGAGAAGGCCCTACACTTCATCTCATCGGGTATTGAGTAGATGTCTGCTGCCGACTGGTACATTTCGATATGATGCACAGGGTTAGTGCTGCCATTATACTTGGGAGACACTGTAGGAGGCTTGAACTTAGCTGGGGTTGGGAACCCCACTATCCTTGCCACAAATGGGGAGCCCTCTGAGTAACCCCTTTGTAATGGATCCCTGCTTTTAATGAGGTCTCCTATCTTCTCCTCAAGGCGTTGGATAGAATCATTCCATGGTCTTCCGCCGTCGACTTGGCTGAGGTTATCCCCTGCCACTTCCCTGGGATGGACCGAGGGTTCCCCTGCCGCGACACGTCGACTGTTGATCTCTTCCTGTTCCCTGCCTCTTCTTTCACTGTGTCAGCCTTGATCTGGCCAACCCTGCTTGTTCCCTCTCTGAGAGCCTGCTGTGCTCCTTGATCTCGACAGTCTCTGTCTTAGGTCATTCATCGGGCCCAATCTCTCAAAGGACGACCTTCTGCTCAACCTATCAAAGGCTGACCCTCTTTGTTGGGCCTCTTCACCTCTTCGGCAGACACAACCGTAACTTTGCCTAAGAGGTCGTACAGTGTTATTTGACACCTCATACGGCTCCCAGCAGTCTTCTGGTGCTTCTTTCGCCTCTAGATCATCATACATGTCCTCTGGGCAAGGGTTTCCCTGCCTCCCCAGACGCAAGCACCTAGGGTCAGCAACGTCCCTTCTTCGCTGGGGTGCAGGCTGGTCCTTCATTGGTGCCTGGGGTGGTCCCCTGGCGCCAGGATGAGGCTGATTTGCCGCCGGAGTGATCATGTTCGGTGAGACTCCAGGTGACCTCATCATAGTTTGGCTGAGCTGTACAAATTGCTCCTGCATGGCTTATTGTGTTGCAGCTAAGGATCTCAAGGCTGCGGCTACCTCCGCCATTTCGGACTGGGGGGACGCCTGACTGGAACTAGGCCCTCCACCCCCAAGTGGCGGAAGAGGCGGTGGTAAGTTTGGTGCCATATGTTAACACTATAGAGCTTGAGTAGCAGGTGAGCTTAGTACCTCAAAGGACCTCTTTCAAGGCGAAATAGCTCCGCGCTAGGGGGAGGCCTGGTTCACCGCCAGAGTCTCCGGTGAGGTTAAGCAGAAAAAGAGGAAGAGATAGCTTCTCGTTCCCACAGACGGCGCCAAAATGATGATGCTGCAATTAGCACCCCCAGATAAGGTGTCTTCAAGCTTAATCTAAGAAAACAACAATGGCAGCACAACAATGTAGAAGGTAAGAGAATGAGATGAGGATAAGAGGAGAGTGCACCAGGATATAAGTGGTTCAGCCTAATTTGTCCTACGTCCACTGTGTGTGTGTGAATATCCTTACTGCAATAAGGTACTAATGGCCATGGATACAATCTCTCAAGCTTTCTCTCTCTACTGTGTATTTAGACAGAGTTTCAGCTAGGGTTGAATATCTGGGGATCCTTTGCAAGGTAGAGGATGACCTATATATATAGTACCTAGGGGGTGTAATGTACCCCCCATGCATGCAATGAGCATGTGTGTGTTTGGCTCACCAATATGGGAAAGCCATCTGTCACTGTCACATGTAGAGAAGGATGATGCAATATTCTCCCCACGTGTGGAGAATAATCTTGTTATAACTGATTTGTGTCCACGTGCCCTTATCCAAATGTCAGCAGATGCTCGGCTATCGCGTCTGGGGTATGACCTCGGCCTGGGGGAGGCCGAGGTTGGTAAGTTTAGGTACCTGTTCAGTCCGAGTATTCCATGGAGGTCTCGGCATAATCCCAGCCGAGACAATGGGCAAGGTCGGCCTGGGAATAAGCTGAGCTGGAGTGTTTGGAGTATCGACTGATGTCTTGATGAAGTTATTGGTGGTCTCTTGCGAGCTCGGCTTATGTATGGCCGGGGTTGCCATCCCAAGGTATACGAGAATGCTACTGGTCCTTGTGACACCCCTTGGAGAGGCTCATGGTAGTGTCGGCCCTGGCCGACCTTGCTATGGCCGAGGGCTGATATCGCGTGCCCAAGACTCGTCCAACGTCGGCCATGATCTCGGCCGAGGTTGGTGCTTCTGGGCCGAGGTTACACTTCGGGCATATCATTTAATATCCCACATAATATAAACACGTATATACATACTATCACTGTACCGTATATATATAATATGAATCCCGGCTTTACCGTGTACTCAAAATCCCGTATGATGATGCTAAGATTTAGCACCACCAGGTAAGTGTTAGTGAGCTCAAGCGGTAGCAGCCATGGAGATGTATAAGTGTATAAGTATGTAAGTGTATAGAAGGGGATGAGTATAAGAGGAAATTTGACAATGATATATAGTGGTTCAGCCAAATTGGCCTACATCCACTGTGAGTGTGTGATCCACTAAGTATGAGCACTAATGGCCTTGTATGCAATGCACATAACCCTCTCTCTCTCTCTACTGTGTGTACAAGCAGAGTTTTAGCTAGGGCTACAGTTAATCTGATCGATCCCCTGTAGGGTTGGGGGTGACAAGTATATATAGGTCTTGAGGGGTGTAGTGTACCCCCCAAGTAAGCATGGTGCATGTGAATAATGATCTAGCCAATCCCCTGTTGACACCTGTAGATGCCAAATGATGACATAATATTCCCTCACGTGAGGGGGTGATTCGGTTGTAACGGTCTTCCACGTGTCATATGAGCCTCACGCGCACTGTTCCACGCGTCTCCCAAACCACGCGCTGTCATGATGTCACCCTCGGCCTATGAGCCGAGGCCGAGGGCAAAGTTTCTTCCGGCAGTGAGTCTGGCTTGATTATGTCCTCGTACTGTCGTACCCTCGTAGGGTCGGCCGGAGCCTGGTGAGGGGTCGGCCCCTCGTAGGGTCGTCTGGAGCCTGGTGAAGGGTCGGCCCCTCGTAGGGTCGTCTGGAGCCTGGTGAAGGGTCGGCCCCTCGCAGGGTCGTCTGGAGCCTGGTGAAGGGTCGGCCCCTCGTAGGGTCGTCTGGGTCTGGTGAAGGCCGGTTGGGGCCTGGTGAAGGGTCGGCCCCTCTTAGGGTCGTCCGTTGTGGAGGCGACCCTCCTAGAATATAAACGGGTATATCAATCACCCCCCAGCCCTTAGCCATAGGTGCCGTTGAGATGGCTGAGGGATAATGTTGAAATTGAGATGTGTGTATGATCAGTTAGGTGAGTGACACTTGGGCAGGTACTCATTGTTGTTCCGGTTTCCAAGGCAGGGCGGCTGCATACTTGCATGGGGCTTTGTGCCCTGATTGCACCCTTCTTGGCAAATGTGCTCATTTACTGCTAAGGTATTTAAGGGTTTTTAAACTCTCTCTCTCCATCTTCTTCTTCTTCGCGCCTAACCATTTTCTCTCTCTAGAACCAGTCGCCATTTGCAGCCTTCAGCTTTTCTGGCCCTACTGCGCTCTTGCTCTCTCGTCATCAGGTAACCTTTTTCTCTTCGTGCCTTCTTTTGTCTTCATTTTCGTATATTTTTTAGGGTCGTAGGTCAATACTTTCTTAGAGTTTCCCCATTGCATTTTCCGGTGTCTTCTCCGGTTGGTAGTTCTTGAACATTCTTGACGAAAAACGTTTTAGTTCTTTAGTTTGATCCAAAAGTCAAACCTGGTCAATCCCTCAAGTGTTTGTAGTTGAATTAACCAAGTCCAGTGTAATTCTTCAAGTGTAGGGTCTTCCCCTTAATGCTTAGAAGGCTTTACAACTTAGTGTCTGAATTCCCATCTCTGAGTGAGAAACTATTTACCGAGATCAGACGAATAGAGGAAGAGGAAGAGAGGAGACGAGGGGCCGACCCTAATTGGGTACGACCCATCTTTGCCATCCCTCTTGCCACTATAAGACCGTCTGAACCCTCTGAGTCTTGTGGGTCGTCGTCTCGTCCGTCCGACACTCCCAAACCAAGTGAAATGGACGAGAGAACCTCCTCTCCTACTGGTGCTGGAACGTCTGGTAGGAGGGACTCTCCTGACCTTAGCCCTCCCCGAGAGGCCGAGGGTACGATCCCCTCTGAGGCTGTCCCTGTGACAACCCTATCCCCCAACGCCTTCCAAGTAGCATTTCCTCAGGGTCCTCCTGCAGGTGATGAGGGGGATGAGGACGATGATACAGATGATGAGGTTGATACCTCCCATGCCTCGTCTTTTATCTCCTCTGTCAGGGATAGGGATCTTCTGATATGGAGGCATATTTACGGAGTGCCACCTGGGGTGACTATGAGGGTTCCCTCTGAGGATGAGAGGGTTTTTGAGGGTGAAGAGGGAGAAGTTGCAGTCTACGAGCAGATGTTCAAAGTAGGTGTCAGACTTCCCTTCCACCCTGCCATTGTAGACATTCTGTCGGCTCTGGGCGTCTCCCCCTCTCAACTTCCACCCAACTCATGGAGGACGATTCTGGGGTACATCTCTTTGTGGAAAAACGCTTTCACCGATGAACCCTCGTCCGACGTATTCTTGGCCTGCTACAATATCACCTCTTCATCTAAGCAGCCCGGATACTATCATCTAGGGGCGAGAAGGTCTGAGAAGAAGCTGCTCCACGTAGCTCAAACTTCCAATCATGATTGGAAAAAAAGGTTCTTCTTCATATCTGGGGCATGGGAGAGCTCCACCGAGGCGTCCCCTTCTGCCGATGCTCCGAGGGTTCCTAACAGATGGTCTAATCCCTCCATGAAGGCTAGGTCAGACCCCGGACTTAGCCTGGAGGAAAGTGATATTGTTGAGTATCTGAGGGGACGGGGGAGAGAGGGTGAGATCCCAAAGTTCGAAGATCTGATGACCCCTCGGTACCTCAAAGCAGCTGGTCTGAGGGTCGGCCCTCTGACGGAACTATGTGAGTTATACAGCACGTTTTACTTTTTCTCTTTATGCAAGTGTTTCCTGTTTATCTCTTTATTTTTCTGATGCATCGTATCCTTTTCAGATCGTCCTGCAGGTGTGTCAGATTACCTCTGGGATATGACTGCTCCAAGTCTTCTTGCTGGTCTGACAAAGAAGAAGGGGAAGGAGCCTCAGCAAGCTCCGAAGAAGACAAGGGCCTCAGGGCCGACAGTTGATGAGGCGACAGCTGTTAGCCTCAAAAGGAAGGAGCCTGAGGCTCCACTCGAGCCTCGTCCTGACCCTAAGACGAGGGCCAGGGCCGAGGCCTCTGAGGGTGCAACCTCTTCATCAAGCATGGGGGCCTTCTGGTCTCAAAATCTGTCCCATCTGAGGGCCGACCCCTCATCTCTTATTGCCAACTTGAAGGCAGCAAAGGCCTCGATGTTCTCTGCACCGTCGGCCTCCGACTTCGAGTTCTTGGCGAAGATGCCCCCTGCCAAAGTGTATGACTACGGTCTGCACTCCCTGGCTCAGGTATTGGTCTTGACCTTTAATTTCATTCTTTCATTAACTGTTCCATCGGCTCCTCTTGACATTTGTTCATTTTTTTCTTGCAGTCTGTCTGTGCCCTCACCTCAGCCACCAAATGGATGGCTGAGAACCAACAGAAATTTCACGAAGCTGAGAGGGCCATTCAACAAGAGGCTGACCTACGGACAGAGTTGGACACTGCTAGGGCCGAGCTGGAGAGTGCAAGGACTGAGCACGCTAGAGTCCTTGATGAGCTGACGAAGCAACATGATGCCGATCTTCAGGCTAAGGACTTGTTGATCAAGGGCAAGGATGAGGCTCTGCTCAACCTGGAGGCCCAGCATAAGACTGATCTGGAAGCAGCCATCAAGAAAGCTGAGGCTGATGCTGTGGAGGCGTACAAGACCTCAGATGAATTTCAGGGCTTCGGCCTTGAATATCTTGAGAGGGGTATCAGGACGGCCTGCCGATGGGTCGTCCTCAAATTTGGCGATGTCGTCTCCTCTGTTCGCCCATCATTGGAGGGTGTTCAACTGGACGACCCCCTCATTGCCGAGGCCCTCAATCAGGTGGAGGCCCAAGCCCAGATCGAGGGGGTTGGCACATCTGAAGATGATCCGGTGCTGGTAACTGAGGAGACCATTCCCATTGATGTTGAGGCCCTGCCCTCTGATGTCGTCCCCTAGGGTGGCTGCCTGTAGCCCATACCCTTGTTTTTGTATTTTTGTTCTGTATATTGTAAAACACTTGATGCTTTATATTAATACCATCGTCTCTTCCTTTCACAATTGTCTCCCATATTTAATTCTGTTATGGTTTGTTCCTTGCAAATTTGCTTCTTCGTTGATGATGATGATACTAACCCTTCCCTCGTCTTTTTGAGGGCCAATGTGGGGTCGTCTCCTCATCAGGCCTCATTATAGCCGAGGGTTCAAATGATCAAATTAATGATTTTTAAATAAAGTCTACCCTCATCTTTCTTGAGAACAGTGGTGGGGTCGTCCCCTCCACTGGTCCCCATTATAGCCGAGGGTTCTGATAACCAATTTAATGGATTTTAAAGTCTTCCCTCGTCTTTCTTGAGGACAGTGGTGGGGTCGTCCCCTCCACTGGTCCCCATTATAGCCGAGGGATCAACTTTCCAATTTAATGGATTTTGAAGCCTTCCCTCGTCTTTTTTGAGGACTGTGGTGGGGTCGTCCCCTCCACTGGTCCCCATTATAGCCGAGGGTTCTGATAACCAATTTAATGGATTTTAAAGTCTTCCCTCGTCTTTCTTGAGGACAGTGGTGGGGTCGTCCCCTCCACTGGTCCCCATTATAGCCGAGGGATCAACTTTCCAATTTAATGGATTTTAAAGCCTTCCCTCGTCTTTTTTGAGGACTGTGGTGGGGTCGTCCCCTCCACTGGTCCCCATTATAGCCGAGGGATCAACTTTCCAATTTAATGGATTTTGAAGTCTTCCCTCGTCTTTCTTGAGGACAGTGGTGGGGTCGTCCCCTCCACTGGTCCCCATTATAGCCGAGGGATCAACTTATAAGATTAATGATATATATGAAATCTTCCCTCGTCTTTCTTGAGGACTGTGGTGGGGTCGTCCCCTCCACTGGTCCCCATTATAGCCGAGGGATCAACTTTCCAATTTAATGGATTTTAAAGCCTTCCCTCGTCTTTTTTGAGGACTGTGGTGGGGTCGTCCCCTCCACTGGTCCCCATTATAGCCGAGGGTTCTGATAACCAATTTAATGGATTTTAAAGTCTTCCCTCGTCTTTCTTGAGGACAGTGGTGGGGTCGTCCCCTCCACTGGTCCCCATTATAGCCGAGGGATCAACTTTCCAATTTAATGGATTTTAAAGCCTTCCCTCGTCTTTTTTGAGGACTGTGGTGGGGTCGTCCCCTCCACTGGTCCCCATTATAGCCGAGGGATCAACTTTCCAATTTAATGGATTTTAAAGTCTTCCCTCGTCTTTCTTGAGGACAGTAGTGGGGTCGTCCCCTCCACTGGTCCCCATTATAGCCGAGGGATCAACTTTCCAATTTAATGGATTTTAAAGCCTTCCCTCGTCTTTTTTGAGGACTGTGGTGGGGTCGTCCCCTCCACTGGTCCCCATTATAGCCGAGGGATCAACTTTCCAATTTAATGGATTTTAAAGCCTTCCCTCGTCTTTTTTGAGGACTGTGGTGGGGTCGTCCCCTCCACTGGTCCCCATTATAGCCGAGGGATCAACTTTCCAATTTAATGGATTTTAAAGCCTTCCCTCGTCTTTTTTGAGGACTGTGGTGGGGTCGTCCCCTCCACTGGTCCCCATTATAGCCGAGGGATCAACTTTCCAATTTAATGGATTTTAAAGTCTTCCCTCGTCTTTCTTGAGGACAGTGGTGGGGTCGTCCCCTCCACTGGTCCCCATTATAGCCGAGGGTTCAACTTCTTTGCATGTATACTAGAACTGATAACCACTGGATGAGGGAAACACTGATACTTCTCATTAATCTTCAATGTGTTCTGTCAAAACAATGCTTATTACAACTATGGCTTATCAAGACCTTACAACACTACTGGTAGTATTTTTTCAAATGATCTGCATTCCAGGGGTTTGAGAAAGGTTCCCCCTCCAGGTTCTCTAGCCTGTAGGTCCCCGGGACAACTTCATCGATGACCCTATATGGGCCATGCCAATTAGGATGGAGCTTGTTGGGTTTCTGCCAAGTCTTTTTAAGAACCAAGTCTCCCACCGCGATAGGCCTCTGTTTCACCCTTTGGTTGTAAAACTTTGCGGTCCTCTGCTGGTAGGAAGCTTGCCTTATCTCAGCATCCTCCCTTCTTTCCTCAATCAGGTCTAGGTCAAGTCTTCTCTCTTCCGTATTCCCCTGGGGGTCATACATTTGGACCCTATGAGTAGGAAACTCCACTTCGGTGGGGATGACTGCTTCTGATCCATAAGCTAACATGAATGGGGTCTCCCCGGTAGGGGTCCTTACTGTCGTCCTGTATGCCCACAACACTGCATATAACTCCTCGACCCATCTTCCTTTTGCCTCCTCAAGCCTCTTCTTAATCCCATCTAGGATTGTCCTGTTCGTAACTTCGGTTTGCCCATTGGCCTGAGGTCGGCCTGGGGAGGAGAAAAATTGTTTGATACTTACCCTCTCACAGTACTTCTGTAAAGAGGCATTCTTGAACTGAGTCCCGTTATCCGAGATGAGGGTGTTGGGTAGACCATATCTGCATATCACATTTTTCCAAATGAACTGAAAGGTCTTCTGCTCCGTGATCATGACCATCGGCTCGGCCTCTACCCACTTTGAGAAGTAGTCAATTGCTACGATGAGGAACCGATAGTTATTGACTGCTCTTGGTAAGGGTCCTACCAGATCAATACCCCATACTGCGAACGGCCATGGGGATGTAACGGAGGTGAGAGGCTGATGAGGTTGGTGAGGGATGGTAGCAAATCTTTGGCACTTATCACACTTTTTAACGTATGCGGCAGCATCTTTCCCCAAGGTCGGCCACCAGTAGCCTTGGGTGATCACCCTCTTTGCCAAGGATCTACCCCCAATATGGCTTGAGCACGACCCTTCATGCACGTCTTGTAAAATGGAAGGGACCTCTGAGGGATGCACACACCTAAGTAAGGGGAGCAGAAACCCCTTTTTGTACAGCGTGTCTCCGATGACAGCGAACTTTGCAGCCCTGTATCTCAGCTTCTTCCTCTCTTGGCTCGCTTCTGGCATCTCTCCCCCTTTAATGTATCTGATCAGAGGGTCCATCCATGAAGGTTCTTGAGAAACATTCATGCAAATGCCAAGTGTTCCCTCGTCGTCTTCGATAGTTGGTCGAAGCAAAATTTCTACTGGGACTGTCCTCCTTATGTCTGTCCTAGTAGCTGAGGCCAACCTTGCAAGGGCGTCAGCACGGCCATTGTCGAGCCTAGGTATCCTCTTGAATTTCACTTCTTTGAAGTTTTTCAGCAATGACCTCACCTTATCAAGATACCTAGCCATCCTCTCGTCTTTGGCCTCATAGGCTCCTAATATCTGATTCACCACCAGCCTTGAATCACTGTGAACCAAAATTTGGCTGACACTAAGGGATTTGGCTAAGGAGAGGCCAGCTATCAAGGCCTCATACTCAGCCTCATTGTTGGAGGCTTTGAAATTGAACCTCAGGGCGTACTCGACGTCCGTGCCATCGGGCGCTGATAGTATCAGTCCAGCACCACTTCCGCTATCACAGGAGGACCCGTCAACGAAGAGGCTCCACGGAGTCTTTCCTTTAGAAAAATTTTCCTCAAAGAGGGACCCCTGTCTAAAGATGTATCTTCCCTCTTCGTTTTCAGTCACTTTCCTTCTAGCGGTGCTCGTCTCAGCCATTTCTGCAGGTGTGTCTGCGGGTCTGTCTTCCGTATCTGCCTTCCCGAGGGTCTCACCCTCGGCCTCATCTTCTTCCCATGTGAACTCGGCCACGAAGTCTGCCAAGGCTTGCCCCTTAATGGCTGTCTTAGGCTGATACACAATGTCAAATTCCCCCAACTCTATAGCCCAGGTCATTAGCCTTCCTGATTTCTCAGGCTTGTGTAGGATCTGCCTAAGAGGAGAGTCAGTAAGGATGACCATAGTATGGGACTGGAAGTACGGTTTCATCTTCCTTGAGGCATGGATCAAGGCATAGGCCAACTTCTCCATCCTCGGGTATCTCTGCTCTGCCCCCTGGAGTGCCTTGCTGTTGAAATATACGGGCTTCTGTATCCCATCTTCGTCTCTTACGATTGCTGCACTGATAGCGGATTCTGAGACAGCAAGGTACACGTACAGTCGTTCACCCTGCACGGGTCGTGACAGCAGCAAGGGAGACCCTAAGTATGATTTCAGCTGCTTGAAAGCCTCATCACACTCTTCGCTCCATTCAAAGGCTTTCCTGAGGATCTTGAAGAATGGTAGACACCTGTCTGTAGCCCTTGACACAAATCTATTCAAGGCAGCCACTCTCCCTGTGAGCCTCTGAACGTCTTTAATGGACTTGGGGGTCTTCATCTCAATAAGGGCCTTTATCTTTTCAGGATTGGCCTCGATGCCTCTTTGATTGACAATGAACCCCAAGAACTTCCCCGCTCCGACCCCGAAGACACACTTGGCCGGATTGAGCTTCATTTTGTATTTGTCCATTGTATTAAAGGTCCTTTCCAGGTCTGCCACATGATCCTCTGCCTTCAGGCTCTTGGTCAGCATGTCATCTACGTAAACCTCCATAGACTTCCCGATTTGATCTTCGAACATTTTGTTTACGAGGCGCTGGTACGTTGCCCCCGCATTTTTTAGGCCAAAGGGCATGACCCTGTAACAGTATGTCCCCTTGTCAGTGATGAAGGCGGTCATCTCTGAGTCCTCGGGGTTCATGAAAATCTGGTTATACCCTGAGTAGGCATCCATGAAACTCATGAGCTCATGGCCTGCGGTAGCGTCTACCATCTGGTCGATGCGGGGGAGAGGGAAGCTGTCTTTGGGACAATGCTTGTTGAGGTCTGTGAAGTCCACCCACATTCTCCACTTGCCGTTGGCCTTTGGGACGATGACTGCATTGGACAGCCACTCAGGGTAGATGACCTCTCTGATAAATTCAGCGTCTTCTAATTTTTTAACCTCATCCCTGATGACCTCATACTTTTCTCTAGAGTAAATCCTCCTCTTCTGCTTTACCGGCTTCGCTCCCTCTACCACATTGAGTTTGTGGCACATGATTTCAGGGTCGATCCCTGGCATATCTACATGACTCCACGCGAAGACGCTTCGCCTTCTCCTCAACAGTTTGATGAGGTCTTCCTTGATACTGGGCTTCAGAGATTTGCCGACTTGGACGGTTTTTCCCGGGTCATCCTCATCGAGGATGATGGGTTCTACCTCCTCAGCGGCCTCTCCTTTTTTGAGCTTCGTCTCGTCCCTGGGGTCTAGGGTATCAATGTTGTAAGTGGCTGTAGCCCTCTTGTGTGCCTCCCTTTCTTCAGCGGAGTTGTAGTAGCACTCTCTCGCTGTCGTCTGGTCTCCCTGAACTTCCCCCACCCCATAAGGGGTAGGGAACTTAACCATCTGGTGGACCGTGGACGGCACAGCTTCAAACCCTTTGAGGGCCACACGTCCCAGTATGATGTTGTATGCCGAAAACACATGCTCATCCAGCACAAAGAAACTGACCCTCTTGGTGAGCCATCTCGGCCACTCGTCCCCCATCCTGACATCAGTCTCATATATTCCTAGGGGGTGAACCTTCTCCCCACTGAACCCAATCAATGGATGATGGTATGGGACAAGTCTGGCACGACTGAGGCCCAGGGCCTTGAAGCATGGCCAAAACATCACATCTGCGGATGAGCCCCCATCCACCAGGATCCTCGGCACTTCGCACCCGTGCACCCTGGTGGTGATGACGAGAGGGTCATCATGCGGGGCTAATAGGCCCTTGAAGTCCATTCTTGAAAACCCCACAATCAAAGTGTCCATATCAACCTTCTTCCTTTTTTCGGACTTGACCTCTACGGAGGTTGAGTGCACCGTCTTCATCACTGCCTTAGCCTCAGCGACATGGGCCTTCCTGTCGGCGACCTCAGACCCTCCTCCTGCAAGTCCCCCGGAGATCATTCCCACCCCGAGCGAGATCATATTGAGCCTCTTGACAGGGCCGTGGTCGTCTCTCGGCGGGAGGTCGGGGTCGTCCTCATCATCAGAGGGGTCGTCCCCTCTTTTTTGAGGACCTTCTCTGCAGACATCGACTCGCTTCTTTCTGGGGTCGTCCCCTCGGCCCCTCTTGAAGTCGGCTTTGTCGACGTACTTTCTGAGCTTCCCTTCCTTCAGCATCTTCTCAATCTCATCTTTCAGAGCAAAGCATTTGTCTGTTACGTGGCCGTGGTCTTGGTGAAATTCACACCACAGGTTCCTATTTCTCTTGCCGGGGGCTGCCCTCAGCTTCTCAGGCCACTTCAGTGTCCGGTCACTCTTTATCTCATTGAGGATCTGTTCACAGCTGACCGTCAGAGGGGTGTACCCCGCGAACTTATCATCCATGGTCCTCTTCTTCCCCTCTTTGTTCTTCTTGGGGTATTTATTCCCACTTGCACCTCCTTTTTCGTCTTCATGTTTTGCGGCCATCGCCTCTTCGGCGTTCATCACCTTCCCTGCTGTTGACAACAGCTCAGCCATCGTCTTCGGAGGGTCTTCGGCAAGCTTCCATAATAGCTTCCCCTTTTGGAGCCCTCCAATCAGGGCTGTCATAGCTATGCTCTCCTCATAGTCTTCCACCTCCAGCTTCTCTTTATTGAATCTGGCTATGTAGTCTCTCAGAGTCTCGTTCTTTCCCTGCTTAACATAGAGCAGGTGTGTGGTCTTCTTCTGTGGCCTCACCCCAAAGCAGAAATTATGGATGAACAGGTCTGCCAACTGCTTAAAGTTTCCAATAGAATTTTTTGGAAGAGACGTGTACCAAACATGCGCGGCCCCTGTCAAGGTACCAGAGAAGGCACGACACCTCATCTCATCTGAGATAGAGTATATGTCCGCCGCCGACTGATACATTTCCACGTGGTGGACAGGGTTGGTGCTCCCATCGTATCTTGGGGTGACCACGGGAGGCTTGAACTTCGATGGCGTGGGGAAGTTGACTATCTTTGCCACAAAGGGTGAGCCCATGGTGTATCCCCTCTGAAGAGGGTCCCGGCTCTTCAGTATGTCGCCAATCTTATCCTCTAACCTCCGGATTGAGTCATTCCAAGGCCTCACAGGGTCGGCCTGGCCGATGTTATCCCCTGCTGCCTCTCGGAGGTGGATGGAGGGTTCCGCCATGGCAGGCCTGTGTCGGCTATTTACTTCCCTTTGGCCGTCATCCCGTCTTTGGGGTCGGCCTTCTGCTTCTTTCCTAGATCTCGCTGCGCTCCTTGACTTGGACAACTTGTCTCGCAGGTCATTCACTGGGCCCAGCCTCTCGAAAGCCGACCCCCTGCTCAGGCGGTCAAAAGCAGAGCCTCTTGGGCGATCATCAGGGTTTGGTCTCCCGCACTTTCCTCTACTGTCCTGGAGGGGTCGTACTGTATTGTTGGAGACCTCATATGGCTCCCAGCATTCTACTGGAGCCTCTTCTTCCTCCAGATCATCATACCTGTCCTCAGGGCAAGGGTTTCCTTGCCTCCCCAGGCGTAAACGCCGGGGGTCAGCAACATCCCTACGCCGCTGAGGGGGTGGCAGGTCTTTATGTGGTGCCTGGGGTGGTCCCCTGGCCTCATGATGTCCTGGAGCTGCTGCCGGAGTAATCATCTCAGGTGAGACCCCTGGTGGTCTCAGTATGTTCTGACTTAGGGCTGTGAACTGCTCCTGCATCATCCGCTGGCTGGCTGCCAGAGACTTTAGGGCTGCTGCCACATCTGCCATCTCAGACTGAGGCGGCGGTTGACTGGAACTGGGTCTTCCCCCCTCATCCGGTGGGGGAAGAGGTGGTGGTGGCATCTCAGGTGCCATGTGCTTGAGCTATGAAAAGTTGAACTGAAGAAAATACTAGTGAGCTTGGGAACCTTAGTGGGTCTCTTTCAATGGTGAAACACCTCCTCTCAGGGGGAGTGTTGGTTCACCACTAGAGTGCCCAGTGAGGTCAAGCTGTACAAAGGAAGAGATGTCTTCTCGTTCCCACAGACGGCGCCAAACTGATGATGCTAAGATTTAGCACCACCAGGTAAGTGTTAGTGAGCTCAAGCGGTAGCAGCCATGGAGATGTATAAGTGTATAAGTATGTAAGTGTATAGAAGGGGATGAGTATAAGAGGAAATTTGACAATGATATATAGTGGTTCAGCCAAATTGGCCTACATCCACTGTGAGTGTGTGATCCACTAAGTATGAGCACTAATGGCCTTGTATGCAATGCACATAACCCTCTCTCTCTCTCTACTGTGTGTACAAGCAGAGTTTTAGCTAGGGCTACAGTTAATCTGATCGATCCCCTGTAGGGTTGGGGGTGACAAGTATATATAGGTCTTGAGGGGTGTAGTGTACCCCCCAAGTAAGCATGGTGCATGTGAATAATGATCTAGCCAATCCCCTGTTGACACCTGTAGATGCCAAATGATGACATAATATTCCCTCACGTGAGGGGGTGATTCGGTTGTAACGGTCTTCCACGTGTCATATGAGCCTCACGCGCACTGTTCCACGCGTCTCCCAAACCACGCGCTGTCATGATGTCACCCTCGGCCTATGAGCCGAGGCCGAGGGCAAAGTTTCTTCCGGCAGTGAGTCTGGCTTGATTATGTCCTCGTACTGTCGTACCCTCGTAGGGTCGGCCGGAGCCTGGTGAGGGGTCGGCCCCTCTTAGGGTCGTCCGTTGTGGAGGCGACCCTCCTAGAATATAAACGGGTATATCACCGTACACTGCCTGTAATTTAATATCACACATAATATATACACGAATATATATATATTATCACTACACCGTATATATATATTATAAACCCTGGCTTTACCGTGTACCAAAAATTCCGTACAATGCCTAAAATTTCCTGAGTCTATGGCCCGACTCACCGTAATTAATTTTCTCACTTAATAATTTATCGTCTTCCCGATTCTATGGTCCGACTCTAATATGTTTAACTCATACCTCAATTTATATAATACTTTCCCCGAGTGTATGGTCCGACTCCAATTAAATTAATTAACACACTTATTAAACTAAATACCTTCCCGAGTCTACAATCCGACCCTAATTAAATTGACTAACACACTTATTAATTTAATTTAGTACTACACGAGTCTACAATCCGACTCTAATTAAATTAATTGTCACACTTATTAATTTAATACTACCCGAGTCTACAATCCGACTCTAATTAAATTAATTATCACTCTTATTAATTTAATACTACCCGAGTCTATAATCCGACTCTAATTAAATTAATTGTCACACTTATTAATTTAATACTACCCGAGTCTACAATCCGACTCTAATTAAATTAATTATCACTCTTATTAATTTAGTACTACCCGAGTCTACAATCCGACTCTAATTAAATTAATTATCACTCTTATTAATTTAATACTACCCGAGTCAACAATCCGACTCTAATTAAATTAATTGTCACACTTTTTAATTTAATACTACTCGAGTCTACAATCCGACTCTAATTAAATTAATTGTCACTCTTATTAATTTAATAACTTGGTGTCACCCAACCATTTTCCCCGGACTCACTTACTTGGCCCGTAACTTAATATTTCCCGAGTCTATGTTCCGACTCCATATTAATTACTCCCTCTCAATAATTAATTTAACACTTTGATGTCACTTAACCAACATACCCGGACTCGCTCACTTGGTCCAATTTACATCTCATAATATCATACCCACATTTTCGCCTACAATATGTCACACCTTTATTTCTATAAATTTCCCAATTATATTTTCCTATAATTATTAACATACCCGGACTCAATTCACTTGGCCCGAAATTAAATATTTCCCGAGTCTATATCCCGACTCTAAATTAATTAGATTATCTCAAAACTTAATTCACTAGCTTTGCGTCGCTTAGCCAGTATACCCGGACTCACTCACTTAATCCGTATTTCACCATTTTGGAATAAAACCTCTCGATTTCATTCATTAAGTGCCCCACATAAATTTATCCTAGTCCCAATTACTTTCTCCCATAATTGCTAGGAATATTTGTTTCATAATTATTTATCACTTATTAATGTATGAAACATAACTTTTAATAAAATTTCCCTTCATATAACAAACTGGCCAAACTGCCCAGATTCCGCCATCATCGATCGATCGATCCCCCCTGGTCGATCGATCGATCGTTCCAGTATTCGTCTTCTCCACCCACTGTCAGCCATGGACGAAACTTTAACCTTAAATCCTCAACCTAAGCCTTTATCCAAATACAAATAACACATCCTCCATGTAAGGAAAGGGTCTAAACATCTCACAGACCTAATTTCATCATCAATATCCATAAATTCCAAGGTTTTCCCGGTTTGGGTATTATCCGAGTTTCAAATACCCAATACGAATTTCATTTATTTTAACAGCAATTAACCATCTACTCTTACTGGTTTTAACATCTGACTCGGTTCTCTACATTCTAGAATCATAAACACGATCAATCTCCCCCTTAATCCCATTAAGGTATGTAAATTTACAAAAACCCAATTTAGATTTTGGTGACACACCCAAAATGAATTTTTCATATACACATCACTATGATATGAATTGATTATCATAATTTTAGAAATCACAACAGTTAACCACTTGCCTGTAAGTGTTCGTAGTGTCTGATACGTTGTTGATGCACCTTAATTTGGCTCCAATTACCTCCAATTTGTTCTTGATTTTCTTTCCCCCAAATCTCCTCTCAAACCCTAGGTTTAGAGTTATGTTGGCTGCCATTCCTTAATCTCCCCATTAGGTTAAAAACCCGTAATCCCGTTTTTAGTCTAATGGACTTAATTAAAGTGGCCCAACTCACCCCGTGTGGGCCCGGCCATGCCCAAAAATATCCCGAGACCCAATTACTACCCCGGGTACTCTTTTATGACTATCTCGACCCATCCGGACTCAACCGCGCACTCAGAATTGGCATCCGAATTAATTTATAAAAATCCTTATCTCACACCCAATTTAGTCTATACCGACTCCCGATTGAGATAAGTGCATACCCCGTCATTAATACCCGAAATGACGTAATTAAATTATTACTATTCACTTACTAAAATAAATTTTCCTAAACATTAACCATTCACTTTCCGATTAATATTTAAATAAATATATTATCATAATTAATACAATTAAAATTACAACACACCAGTAATTTAAAATTCCCGAATTAATTAAATATTAAATGCACAAAAATACGGGGTGTTACAAACAATACACACCCAATTCATTAAGCTTTCATTGATTAATGGGATACTTTGGAGACAAAATTATTATTCATAACTTAATGGGATTGGACATGTAAATATATGACGCTAATCTCCTTTCCAAGGAGAATGTGTTCGTATATGGTCCCACTAATTTTGTGATGTGGGTCTCGTCTTTAATTGAGCTCAAAGTTGCTAAAAAATTATGTCCAATACCCATTTTCAACAATCCCCCACATGAATAAAATTTGGCTATATATATATATATATATACGCACACAACATGCTAATGATAATGTAAACACTGGTTTGAGTAAAACTGAAAATTTATTGCATCTGGAGAAGTAGCCTAGTAGCCTTGAACTTTCCTTAGTGGTATACTATCGGATTTACTTGGTTAATCATTATATTATACATCCTTGAACTGTCAACCGTTTTGTAAAACTATACAAAATTATTCACACAATAATTCTTCAATATGGGTGGTTCTCACATTTGTGTTCGTTTTGGCCATAAACACCACTTGGTTCTGTGAGTATTTTAGAGATTTTTCCTTTCACTATTCTCATAGAATTGGACCCCTTCTTACTCACGTAGGTGATATCCATAAGGAGTATCCTGATATACCCCACTTAGATGTACTAAGATATGGATGTCATTAAAAACGTAACTTATCCTAACTTCACGGCAGATGTAGACTGTCTCATCTTTGGAATATATAGGATTGAATATCCCTCAGTGCGGACTAAATAAAATGTAGTTTGATTTGCCCATTGAACAAAGATCTTGGGATCTCCATTCAACTAGGTTGGGTTACCACTATATTGATTCTTAATTATTTGATAGGCTTTAAACCCAATCTTCTCGATTTAAACCTTTGGTAAGTGGATCCATTATATTATCTTTTGATTTTACATAATCAATTGAGATAATTGCATTTGAGAGAAGTTGACTACGGTATTATGTCTACAACTAATATGTCATGACTTTCCTTTATACAAGTGATTCTTTTCCCATCCAATCATTGATTAACTATCATAATGTATACATGTTGCGACACAGGTTTTGACCAATTTGAAACATCCTCTAAGAAGTTTTGAGGCCATTCAACTTCTTCCCCAGCTTTATCTAAACCAATGAATGCAAATTCCATGGTTAATCTAGCAATACACGTTTGTTTTGAGGATTTTCAAGAAACGGTTGCACCTCCAAGGGTAAATACACACCCACTTGTTAAATTAGAGACTTTTGTATCGGATATCCAGTTTTCATCGCAATGATCTTAAAGTATGGATGGATATCTCGAATAATGCAGTCCATAATTTTAATTATATTTAGAGAACCTAAAACTCTCAAAATTGCCTTCTACTTATCTCTCTCTAGATTACTTGTATATCGACTTAGCTTAATTATTGAGTATTCTATGTCCGGTCGAGTACAGTTCATGATGTTCATTAAATTGCCAATAATACGAGAGTGTTATAATTGAGATATGTTATCACCATTATTTCTTGCTAGATGTAAATTTATATCTACTGGTGTCTTAGTAGGACTGATATTATACTTCTTAAAATTTTCAAGTATTTTCTCTATGTAAAGAGACTGTCATAATATGAGTCCATCATATGTCTGTAACACCCCGTGTCTTTATTAAGTAATTTAATTAATTAATTGGAACATTCGAGAAAAATAACTTCTTCAATTTAGTGATTTTTATTAAATAAATATGTTGGTTATGATTTTAGAAGAATAAAACTTCAAGCGGAATTAAAATCAGAGTCTAAATGGGATTAGGAATCCTAATTGGTATTTAACCATTCTAATCCATAGGGGGACATCTCATAATCACGTTTTCCCAAGTTTTTCACTAGAGAACTCTTCCAAAAGTTTTTCCTCTCCACCATAATCATCAACCTCCAACATAATCAAGTTTTTGTCACAAGTTTTGGAAGGCTTAATTGAGGTTTAATCAAGTTTCTTCAAGAACACTTCTTTGTTAATTTTTTCGAGAGGAATCCAACCGTGCTACCAGTTTTTCTTCAACTTAATTTCAGGCATGAATACACTATTCCTTTCCTTTAGTATTATGCATTTTAAGTGTCGCCTAAACACTTAATTACATATTTTTTTAAAATTAATTAGTTACTTAATTGGAGAAAGTGGACACTAATTATGGGACTATTTTTACTAAATCTTTTAATCTGAATAATATTCATAACCCTTGGGTACGTTGATAAGTGGATTTTGGGTTTTATTTGTGTATGTTGCATGTAGAAAAACCTTGGTTTTTAATTAAATGAATTTGGGGACATATTACTCATGAAAATTGTGTAGAGATAATGAAATTGGAAATATGATGTATTAATGATGTAATCTCGGTGTTTTTGATTTAAATAATTAAATGGGATTAATTGGGTGTTTATGACGATGAGATAATTAAATTAAGATTTAATTGAATTGGACTATCATGCGTAATTTTGTACATTGATTTATTATGCTTGTTTGAGTGAATTGTTGGTATTATTAAATTGCCTTTGTGACGACAGGTTGTTGGGTATTTTTTCTCTCCCTATATTTTTAGGATGCCTTCTAGGTATGGGACTAGTGGAGAGGCCTTTTGATGATTTACGCCTTCTAAGTATGGGACTAGTGAGGGTAGATTACTTTGACTTTATTATGTCGGGGGTGGGCTGATTTTTTATACTTTATCATTGTTATGTTAACCTAGGCATGAGACTAGGTCGAGGTTTATGTTAGGAATCCATCCTATACATAGGGTAGGACGTATTGATAACTTGGGGACCCTTAGGTATGGGACTAAGGGGTATTTTGAGGATCTCACATCGATTAAAAGGGTGGGATAATTTATAAGTTGTGAAATTGAGAATTAATGCCTAAGATAAAAACGGGTATTAAAATTTGTGGCGACATAAATTGCGGGGGATCGACAGTTTAACCGGATTCGGCTGGCGTTTTATGTCGTGTCGTGTGTGGAACTTTGTCAAATTGCGGGGGATCGACATATTAGACCGATTCGGCTGGCATTTTGGCAAGGGGAAGTGTGACACTTTAGTGAGAACAATAATAAAAGTTGGTCAATTTAATTAATTAACATTGTGGGACTTGAGAATTCAAAATCATATTGGTGTGTCTTTTTAAATGGGGATCTTTGCGGATAATTAGTGATTTATGTTTATCACGTTTAATTATCTCGTTTAATTTAAAATACTCTATTGTGATATTTATTGCGTATAATGCTACTGTCTAGATTCAAGGATCCTATTTGAGGGGAATAGTGTGTATTAATGCTCGGGGCTCTGACCTCGTGTATTGACTAACTTTTTCAAGATATGTTTTGGAGAAGCTGCATAGGATTATCGAAGTTTATCATTTGGAGAAGCAGCTGGAGTTTATTCTTTTTATTTCTTTATTGAGTTAAACTTTCTTTTCAGTCGTATTTAATTATGAGACTTCATTTGAGCTTTACTGGGCCACTCGGTTTGAAAGTTGTTTATGGATTTCAGTTGGAATATTTGTAGTCAGCTGATTATTCAAATTTTAAATCAATTCATACTTTGGAGATTGGATATAATTGAAAGTTTAGAATATGATGGATATTTTATCCTTATCATTTGGGATTGATTCAAATATTTATCTTATGTATTGAATTTATTATGTCTCATATATGTCTCATGCTAAGAATGGTATTTATTTAGTTCGCGCCCGGCGTAGTCTGGCGGTGGTGGTTGGCCACCCCGTCCGCCGAATTGCACGGGGTGTGAAAGATGGTATCAGAGCATGGTCTTAGGTCTCGTAGGTTATGAGTCCATTTAGCTTCCGCGTTACTTATCTTTGATTCTTTTCGATGATTTGTACACTTAGTCATTCTGAGTTTGATGTTTTTTTGTCCCTATCTCTTCAGATGGTGAACATAAGGAGATCTCGAAATAGGAGAGGAGTTCGTTTCTGGTCCCGCGACTCAGGAGAGGCGGCGTCAGATTGTTTTGGAGGCCGAGGAGTTAGCGGCTATCATTCATGAGGTCACAACGGCCATTATGGAGATGGGGAGGCAGAGAGGATTGAATTTTCAGGGGCAGGAGCAAGTTACACATGCTTCGGCCTGGGATAGGGTGAGGACCAACTTCCTTAAGGGCAATCCTCCCACCATTGGAGGCGGATCTGACCCAACAGTTACTCACCAGTGGAGGAGAGACATGGAGAGGCATTTGAGGATGGTGGACTGCACGAATGTGCAGAAGAAGATGATTGCAACATTTAAGATGATAGGGGATACCTTGCAATGGTGGGCGAGTGCCACCAAATCAAAGGAGAGAGGTCAGTTAGGTTATTCAGAGTTTCTAATAAAGCTCAAAAATAAGTACATTCCGTATGCAATTAGGAATGCAAGAAGAGATAATTTATGGACTTAGAGTAAGGTTCAAAGTCGATTGTCGAGTATGAATAGGAGTTAACAAATTTATCCATGTTTGTACCAGAGGAGGTTAGTACTGAGGTGAAGAAAATGGAGTGTTTCATTAAAGGATTATCTTGGTCGATTAGGCAGATGGTGTTAGGAATTCCAACGTATACTACTTATGCTCAAGTGGTGGACGTCACAATGCTACTAGGGCAAGAGAAGACAACTTATCAAAAGAAATTGGTAAAGAGACAAGCATCTAATGGATAAGGAAGTGAGAGTAAGGGTCGCAATGATCAAGCATGGAAGAGGCTGAGGACCAATCAGGAACAACAAGGTCAATGTGATGAGCGAGCAACTTCTAGACATTTCAAACCTTTAAAAGATGAATTATTTATCTATGGTAAAGTAGGACATCAAGCGGCTAGGTGTTTCAAGAAATCGGGCCAACAACAACAATTAATTCAGGCCCAATCGGGCAAAGTCATGCAAGGGAAGCAAGGGCAAGGAGTACGGGGGCAGTTAGATTGCGTATCTAGTAGAGTATCGCGGTACGTAATACTTTTACATACTTATATATGTAGGTGTTAGATATATGATATTTTGTTAATGGTTACGTTCGGGGACGTTACATTTATGGTCGTCTAATTGTTGTACTCTATGGGTACGCGTATGTGAGCCTTATTCCAGTTTGCCCAATTACGAATTGCTGAATTTCGAGGACGAAATTCTTTTGCTAGTAGGGAAGTATGTAACCCCGCGTGTTTTTATTAATTAATTTAATTAATTAATCAGAATATTTGAGAAAAATAAAATTTTGAATTTAATGATTTTTATTAAATAAATCTGTTGGTTATGATTTTTGAAGAATAAAACTTCAAAAAAAATTAAAATAGGAGTCCAAATGGGATTTAAAAAAAAATAGATAAAAAAAACCTTTGCCAAGGATTTAGGCCGTGACTAATAGAAAAAAAATAGTTAGATGGAATTAAACGAAGAGAAATGGCAGAGGCGGCGTGCCAGATCGATCGATCGACTATGTCAAATTTGAGGCGGTTGGGTGATTTTATTTGTAGTGTTAGAGTGGGATTAGGATTCCTAATTGGTATTTAACAGTTCTAATCTATAGGGGACATCTCATAACCACTTTTTTCCAAGTTTTTCACTAGAGAACTCCTCCAAAAGTTTTTCCTCTCCGCCATAATCATCGACCTCTAACATAATCAAGTTTTTGTCACAAGTTTTGGAAGGCTTAATTGAGGTTTAATCAAGCTTGTTCAAGAACACTTCTTGTTAATTTTTCGAGACGAATCCAACCGTACAACCAGTTTTTCTTCAACTTAATCTCAGGCATAAATACTCTATTCCTTTCCTTTAGTAATATGCGTTTTAAGTGTCGCCTAAACACTTAATTACATATTTTCTTAAAATCAATTAGTAACTTAATTAGAGAAAGTGGGCACTAATTATGGGACTATTTTTATTAAATCTTTTAATCTGAATAATATTCATAACCCTTGGATTTTTGGGTTTTATTGGTGTAGGTTGCATGTACAAAAACCTTGGTTTTGAATTAAATGAATTTGGGGATGTATGACTCATAAAAATTGTGTTGAGATAATGAAATTGGAAATATGATGTATTAATGATGAAATCTCGGTGTATTTGATTTAAATAATTAAATTGAATTAATTGGGTCTTTATGACGATGAGATAATTAAATTATGATTCAATTGAATTGGACCATCATGAGTAGTTTTGTACGGTTATTGATTATGCTTGTTTATGTGACTTGTTGGTATTATTAAATTGCCTTTGTGACGACGGGTTGTTAGGTATTTTTGCTCTCCCTATATTTTTAGGATGCCTTATAGGTATGGGACTAGTGGGTAGGCCTTTTGATGATTTATGCCTTCTAGGTATGGAACTAGTGTGGGTAGATTATTTCAACTTTATTATGTCGGAGGTAGGCTGATTTTTGATACTGTATCGTCGTTACGTTAACCTAGGCATGAGACTAGGTCGAGGTTTATGTTATGAATTCATCCTATACATAGGGTAGGACATATTGATATCTTGGAGACCTTTAGCTATGGGACTAGGGGGTATTTTGAGGATCTCACATCGATTAAAAGGGTGGGATAATTTATAAGCTGTGAAATTGAGAAATTAAGAATTAATGCCTAAGATAAAAACGGGTATTAAAATTTTTGGCGACATAAATTGCGTGGGATCGATAGTTTAACCGAATTCGCCTAGAATTTTATGTCATGTCGTGTGTGGAACCTTCTCAAATTGTGTGGGATCGACAGTTTAAACGAATTCGGCTGGCGTTTTGGCAAGGGGAAGTGTGACACTTTGTTGGTGGAAATTACAACCCGGGACACGAGGACCGCCATAATAAAAGGCGAGAACAATAATAAAAGTTTGTTAATTTAATTAATTAACATCGTGGGACTTGGGAATTTATAATCATATTGGTGTGCCTTTTTTAAATGGGGATCTTCGCGGGTAGTTAGTGATTTATATTTATCACAATTAATTTAAAATACTATATTGTGATATTTATTGCGTATAATGCTACTGTCTGGATTTGAGGATCATATTTGAGGGGAGTAGTGTGTATTCATTCTCTAGGCTCTGACCTCGTGCATTGAATATTTTTTTCAGGATAAGTTTTGGAGAAGCTGCATAGGATTATCAAAGTTTATCATTTGAAGGTGCAGTTGGAATTTATTCATTTTATTGCTTTATTTAGTTAGACTTTCTTTTCAGTCATATTTAATTATGAGACTTCATTTGAGTTTTATTGGGTCACTTGGTTGCAAAGTTGTTTAAGGATTTCAGTTGTAATATTTGTAATCAGTTGATTATTTAGATTTTAAATTAATTCATACTATGGAGATTGGATTTAATGTAAGGTTTCACACGTGATGGGTATTTTATCCTTATCATTTGGGATTAATTCAAATATTTATTTTATGTATTGATTTTATTATGTCTCATATCTGTCTCATGCTAAGAATGGTATTTATTTAGTTCGCGTCTGGCGTAGTCTGACGGCTGTGGTTGGGCACCCCCATCTGTCGAATTGCACGGGGTGTGACAATGTCCTAGAAATTTTAATTCTTAATATAACATCGGCGATACCTAGGTCTTTCATGTCGAAAAAACTATTCAACATGCGTTTAGTAGTTTTGACAATGTCAATGTTACAACCCATGATTAGTATGTCATCCAAATAGATACATACAATGGCATATCACTTTTTCAGTAAATACATTTATCACACTCATTAATTTTGAAACAATTTAATGACGCAACATTATTAATTTTTCATGCCATTACTTCGTTTGTTTTAATCCAAAAAGTGATATTACAAGATTATATACTTTCATTTCTTGTCCAGGAGATATAAACCCTTCGGATTGCGACATAAATTTTCTCATCCAACTCACCAGTCAATAAATCTTTTCTCACATCTATTCGATGTATTTCAAGTCCGTTTATAGAGGATATTTCGATCACCATTCGAATGGAGGTGATTCTTATCACGGCTTAGTATGTATCGATGTAATCCAAACCTTCTGTTTATCTATATCCTTTAGCAACAAGTCATGCTTTATTCTTGTCAATTTATCCATCAACTTAAATCTTTTTTTTTAAGATCCATTTGTATCCTAAAGGTTTTGAACCTGGTGGTAAATCCACGAGTTTCCATGTATGATTTTGCATTATGGATTCAATTTCATTATTAATTGTTTCTTTTCAATTTGAAGCATTGGGTGAAGATATAGCTTATTTGTACGTTTGATGATCATTTTCTAACAAATATATTAAAAAATCAGGACCGAAAGAAGTGGACATTTTTGTCCTTTTACTATATCTTGGTTCATCCATTAAATATTCTTGATATTTGGAGTGATGACTGCAACTAGATGTAGCTTCATGTGTCATTTTAGTAGGGATATATTCTCGGGTCATGTTATACAAAAATTCATTTTCAAAAAATGAAGCATCCCTCGATTCAATAATTGTATTAAGATAAAAATCTGGAATCTCGAATTTATAAACTAAAAGGCAATATGCACTATTGTTATTGGCATGACCAATGAAAACACAATCAATAGTTTTTAGTCCTATTTTGACCTTACATTTAGGAACCATCACTTTGCCTAAGCACACCCACACTCATAAGTATTTGTAGCATGGTCTTCGACCTTTCCATAATTTATAAAGTGTTTTTTGAATTTTCTTGTGAGGTATTGTAGCCATCCCCGATCCCCACCGCGGAGGAGAAGGATCCTTTGAGTCCCGCGCGTACCTCTCGGGAGCGCTTCGGCCGGCGTCGTTTGAGATGTGGTGTAAAAATGTAGAGAGATTTAGAGTCGCCAGTCTATTTTACTCAAAACAGACAAAAAAAAAAGGGGAAGCCACCCCGAAGGATGGCATCCAAAGATATACCGGTGCGTGCGAAACTAAGATGATTCGAGAAGGGTTCGGAGGCTTAGTTACGAAATGGGAAGGTGTTAGGCACCCATTCCGCCCTTTCGGTCTCTCATGAATATTTGCTATTTTCCTTTAGTCTACCCCCGTGATATGTGTTCATGTGTATATATAGAATGGAGTTTGGAATCCTCGACTTATATCATGGAAAAGATAAAGCGAGTCAGCTGTAGGAAGATATAAAGGTAATATTAGAAAAATAAGATTTATGCGATTACCCCTATGTTGATCGTTATAAGGGAACGATAACGCATATGGAATAAGGCGTTATTAAGAACAAGTATATAGATAATATAAGAAAAATGGATTTAGAGAAGATAGAAAATGAGAGAAAAAGTGAGAAAAAAGGACTCGAGTCTCGAGTTTTACCCCGAGACGCCTATATAGCCTATAAAGGCATCAAAGTCCACGTAGTTCGCATACAAAATGAGGGGTGGGATTTATCCCATAAATCCAAATGGGGAATCTCTTATTTGTAAGTGTGTGTGTGTGTGTGTGTGTGTGTAGAAAAAGTGTTTTAATTGTGAGAAAAGTGTGGAAAAAGTGAGAGAATCCCTACTTGGAATTTATGAGTAAACCCTTCTTTTCTTATTTTTTTTTTTGGGTTTCATTTATATAAAAATAAGAGATGTGTGATAATACCAAATAAAAAGTATATTAGTATGTGAGAGATGAGATAATAAAAAGTGACAAGTAATAAAGCAAGTTATTGAGAACTCAAGAGAATTAGAAGAGAAATGTGAGAAAGTTGGACCTTCTTGAAGATATTGAGCATGATCTTGAGTGTTGAATAGCAGCCCTTGAGCTTGGATGATGATGGAGAGTGGTTTGTTCACCAAGTTTGATGAAGAGGATGATGAAAAGTGAAAGTAAAAAAGGGATTTGGGAGTTGAAATCACGCTGCCTTCGATAGAGATTTCTGGGATTCGTTCAGAGATATTTTTATCAGATTTGTGCTCCTCTTGCAAATGAGGTGAAGGCCTCCTTTTATAGGCCCAGGTGAGTGCCAATCGGCATAGAGTTGTTCCTGCCTATCGGCAGGTGCCGATAGGCAGGGTCTAGAACCTGCCATTTGGCAGTGTGGTTCAGGCTTTTTCAGAAAATCGATCGCCGAGGGCAAACCGTTTGTCAGAATTGTGCACAGGGCATACCGTTGGAAAGGTGATTCAGATACCTTTGAAAATATTTTGGACCTCTCCCGAGTTTGGGAGTTGACTTTGGGTCAAATATGGCTCGGAAGCATTTGTCGATCCATTGGACGGGGAATCGCTCAGACGCAAACGGATCGTTCGTCCGCATGGGAAGTCCAAATCATGCACGGGGCATACCGTTGGAAAGTTTAGGAGATGTACTTCAACATTACAAAGAGTTTGACCCGGTTTGGAGAGTTCACTTTGGTCAACCGGGCCCGAGAAGCGCTCGGTGGCCTCCTGGAGTCAAACGGATCGTTCGTCCGCATGGAAAGTCAGAATCGTGCACGGGACGGATCGTTGGAAAGGGTATTCAGTTCCCTTCGAAGATAAATTTAGCCTCGATCGAGATGAAGAGTTGACTTAGGTCAAATAGAGCCCGGGAGCGCCCGGTGGCCTCTAGGTCAGGTTTCGAATGCAAACGGATCGTTCGTCCGCATGGTAAGTCGGAATCGCGCATGGGACGGACCGTTGGAAAGGGTATTCAGTGCCCTTTGAAGATTCATTGAGTGTCGGTTGAGATGAAGAGTTTGAATTTGGGGTCAAACTGAGTCGAGGAGTGCCTGATGGCTTTCAGGTCAGTACTCGGGACGTGACCTGGGTTTATAGTGATGAAGGGAGGTACTAGGGACGTAAGGAGAGTTAGGGGGTAATAGAATGGGGTCTCTACGGGTATTTTGTTGAGAATAGAATTAGCAGAAAGTAAGGCTTCCCCCCATAAGTTTTGTAGATCTCCGGGACACATTAACATAGAGTTCATCATTTTTTTCAATGTGCAGTATAAAATACTAGAGCTCATTCCATATTAACATAGAGCTCATTCCATAGGATTCTTCTCACTTTTCTTTTTTGACCAATGATTGTCTTCTTTAATTCGAAACCTCATAATTAATTCTTCCGCATTCATCTCTTTGGATTTATGGTTGAGATAGTTCTTGAAGACTTTCTATGATGGAGCCAATTTTTCAATCATTAATGCTACTTGAAAAGAGTCACTAACAAACATTCCTTCAGTGCGAATTTCATGATGAATAATTAAAGTTGTTGGACTTGAGCTATCACCGATAAAATATATCATTTTAAAGTTAAGAAACTTTCCAACTATGAATTTCTTCATGCTAGCATCTTCAGTCCTGTACTTTTTATCTAAGTATTCCCAAAGTTTGGTACAATACACATTATAGAGTGAATTGTCGAAATAAGTGAGGACATAGTTTCGGCATAGATATTCATAATGTTTCCACGCTTCCACTGCTGAACTTTCTCTTTTTCATCTCGTTCCAAAAGTAGGGGACATTCCTCATGTAAGAACCTTGTCAAATGAAAGGTAATGAGGTAGAAATACATTTGTTACTGCTAATGCTTGAAATCAATTCCTTTAAATTTTTCAGGCTTTCCCCATGAGGCACATTTATGGGTGTGACAACAGTCATTCTATGAGACACTCACGGTTAGTGAAATAGTAGATGTACTTTTATCATCCATTCCTGTTACGAAAAATGATTTTTTTTTTATCAATAACATAAATTAATTATCAAAATAGAATAAAAAATTCCATTTAATAATTTAAATGGGAATAATTTATATATACAAAATATAGGTACCAATTTGAATTTATAATTATAAACACAATTTCTAATAGAATTTCAGAATAATATAAATAGTTTAATAACATAACAATATTTTATTAAATTTCAATTATAAAACAAAATTTTCCAAATTTCCTGTAAAACAGATTTTTTATGATACTAATAAAATTGTGTTCAAAAGTTACAATTTCTGTAAAAAAAAATTATGTACTTGTTATAAAGAGTAGAAAAAATTAAAATTATCTTAACATTGTTATGCCTACTATTTAATTTATCAAATAGTATATAAATACTAGTAATAATATTTACATAAATAAAGAGAAATTACAGAAAATAAGAAATACTTACTTGGTATAGTAGAAATAAATTACAGAAACAGAAAAGAATAGAGTTCGAGGCATGTGTAATACCACAGTGTCCTTAAGACAATTTTAATTCTCTTCCATAGTTCTTTAGGGTCTCAATTAATGTCTCCCAAGATATAATGGATTTAAAATCAAGACAGAAATCATAGTAATGAATTGATTCTGGAAAACTAAATTTATGTGTCTTTTGCTCAAACCATAAATAGGAGAGACAAAGAAGAAATGCAGGTGGTAGAATTTTTTCTAGAATTCAAGAGAGGAAAAAAACCTAGACGAGACGAGCCAGTCAGATGGAGGTAGGGGGATTTTGGCCCAAGCCCAACACTTGCAAAGTGTAGACCATCCCCCCTTGAAAGATTTGGGATACCCCAGAGGAATTCACACCTTAGTGCACATTTGGGGGTTTTTAACTCTTCAAATTCTCACGATTCTTCCTATGTGGGACAAGAGTAATACACACCCACTTGATTAAACTTTCATTACTTATTGGGTTACTTTGTAGACAAATTTATCATTCAAAACTTAATGGAATTGTACATGTAAATATACCACGTTAATCTCCTTTCTATGGAGAACGCGTTCGTATATGGTCCCACTAACTTCATGGTGTGGGTCCCGTCTTAAATTGAGATCAAAGTTGCCCAAAAAATTCTGTTAAATACCTATTTCCAACATATATTTCATTTCCTACATTAAACATGCACTATTGCCTATTGGAAGTTTGATATGTTGGTACATATAATTGTTTTGCATAATAATTTCCCTAAGTTCGCAACTAAATCCCAAAAAAAGAATTAGTCTATTAAAAGTTTATATCTTTCATCTTGTGGGCTTAAAACATCTAAATTGATGGAGTTGAATAAAAACCGTTTTTTAAAAGATAGAAAGAGATACCATTAGAGAGATTAAACATTATTCGAATTTGATTATCATTAGCAAATGTATATTTAAAGTTTTGGGAAAGCATCCATTGAAAAAGGCCAATTTTTGTGATGAAAAATCCATAGCCAAGAGCTTTAATATGAAAGGAAAGACAAATAATATATATTCTTCTTTAATCCATTTGATGTACATTCTGATTACTACCCTTAGATAATTGAAAACGCTATATCATATCGAGGGTTCCTTGATGGTTAGAAACTATATAGAGTTATCTTTTTGGATTTTGTCATTTGGTTAAGTCATAACTTGATTTGTAAACCAAATGGAATTCTTAATATGTTTTAAGTTTCTCAGGTGATTTTCCTATTTATTTTAATATATTATGCCATATTTATATCAAGTGACATATCTATAATTTAATCAGATTTTTTCGGCTTATGTTTATGATTTCCTATTTTTCAAATTATAATTCTAAACGAAAATCAATATATGTGACAAGTTCGAAATCAGATGGAGCTTAATAAAGCTTTTACTGACTATGTTCTATATGGATATAGTGGTTTTTAAATTATTGCTTGAGTTGTTATGAAAAAATATTTCTAAAATTATACATTTGCATGCATCTCATAACAATTATATGATAAATTGGGATGTTTGGTTTCCTTTTTCAATAGGTCTTTCTTGGAACTCATTTTTCCCCGACTTATGATTTTTTATTTGAAGAAAGAGGTTTCATAAAAAATTCATTCGCTGAAATAGTTTCCCGAATACACAACTCGACCCCCCTAAGACTACTATCAAAAGGTGTCAGCATGAAATGAATTTATTGGTTTGCCATTTGCACGACATATATTTTTTAGGGTTTTACTCTTAAAACCATGTTAATTGAAATTTATTTTTTAATATATGTTTGTCTAATTATATTTTGAAATATGCACCAAGTTTTTTAAAATGACTTCTATTTGTTTAATATATATTGTATATATTAGCCAATTGTACTTAGTAGGAATTTGAGTGAGTTGGGTTCAACCTAATAACAAAAAAATGAATTAAATTTAAAGTACAATTGAAAAATTCACAACCTAAATAAGGAGTCGACATCCTATCACTAAAGTTGTGAGTGATATCTTAGAAGTCTATCTTAACTATGGGATCTTGTCTAATGTTTTAAGAACTTGTCTGATGGTAGAAAGGGAATTGTAGTAGTCCATCAGGAATGTATTGAATATTACCAATAATGAGATGCTAGTATAAATAATGACTAGATTAGACTTTCATGATCTTACAAGTTTCTAATGGGTTAATAGATTCTTAATCCTAATGATTATGAGTACTGAAATATTCACATAATTATTTCTTTGATCGTTATGGAAGTTGGCAATTGTTGTGTGAATATGTTTGAGATCATATTGAGGATAAATCCATATAAAATAGATATTTTGGCTTGTGATACCCCCTTGATAGACTTATAAGTTTTGATTATATCGATAAACTTGGCCAGTGGATTTATATCCAGTAGATCATAAAACAAATTAAGTTTGAGGTCAATGAATAAATAAAATGTTGGTGAAAAATAATTGGCGACAAGTTGAATTGTGCCAAGAGGGCATATAATGCTTAACGCGGGGAATAATATTATGTTATGTATACTTTTGCAAATAAGGTTGTACTATTCGAGTAATTCTCGGATAATTAAATTGGTGCGCATTTGTAATTGTTTAGTTCGATTAATTTCGAAAAAAATTCAAGTGCGAGGTGTAATTTGGGATTTTACATAATATAGTGAATTTATCAAGCAGCAGACCTAAAAGTCTTTGGAAACCCTATTTAGACTAAGGCCACTACATATACCAACATATATGGGTCTAAAAAATGGGTATAAGGTGTATCATCACACCTAAGTTATATATATATATATATATATATATATATATATATATATATATATATATATATATATATATATATATATATATACACACACACTAGGGTATGCCCGTGCCTGGAGGCACGCTGATAATCACAAAACGACAAAAAAAATCAAAGTACGTGCCTAAAGGCACAAAGAGAATTTTCAATGTAATGAATATGTAAACAATTTAAGTTATAAAGTTTTTCTTTACAACACAAACGTGTAAACAATTTAAAAGATGTAGGCAAAATTTTCTTTATTTATAGGACTATCCACATTATTTGAGAAATAAAAAAATACTCGAACAACAAATGTGTGAAGACAAATTTATAAATAAAAACCAATTATGTTAATTAGCTCGGCCACGAACTCATTTAAAAAACCAATTATGTTAATTCTAGATTTACAAAGATACACTAATTTACAAATAAAATTAATAAAGTGAACTCATGGGTATTACTAATTTATAATCATGCTTCTAGGCGAAAAACATTAACTTTATTACTATCTTAATATGGCTAAGTTATGTTCGGTCATTAATAAAGTGTTCTACGCGTCTATCATTTTTGGCATCTTGAATTGGAAAGCTCAAAATAGCTTTTTCCTCCTCTTAATTAGCCGGGCCATGAACTCATCTGAAAAATCAATTATGTTAATTCCAGATTTATAGAAATACACTAATTTACAAATAAAATTAATAAATTGAACTCATGGGTATTAATAATTTATAATCATGCTTCTAGGCCAAAAAATCAACTATTATATTAAAAACAATGGTAAAATGATGGTAGAAAGTGTTAAGGGCTTTAAATTGAAGTACATGAACAAATTTACAATAGGTTTTTGTAACATTAAATAAGGGTATTAATTATTAGGGTGTTGGACAAAAAAAACATTAGTTACTATGTTTGAGGCAAAAAATAATATATTTAAAATAGGTATTTGTAACATTCAATATGGGTATTAATAAGTGTTGTGTACGGAGTGTTTGTTAGGCAAAAAAAAATGTTGATTTTTAACAGTTTTGAAGTATCTTTGGGTGTAAATGATCAAATTATCCTAATATAATTTTTAAGAATCAGTTATTTAAATAACAACGATGATTTTGTTTCAAAATTCTTTATAAGATATTATTACACGAAAGTATTTTTAAAATTTTATTTTTTGTATAAAAAAATAATAATGAAATTCGGTACTCTTGCTAAAAAATTCATGTCAAACTTTTATATCGAGCCTAGTGCCTCCATGTGCCTACCAGTTCCTACTTACCTCGAGCCTTGTGCCCCAAGGACTCCATAGTACATGATCAATCAAGCAAAAGAAAAAATTGGGACATACAATCTAGACAAAAAAATATCCAAAATCAGAACCAACGCTGATGGAGACATAAAACTGGCCAAGGGAATTTGTGTATAATAGAATCAGAATTCCTCACAATTTATAAACCTAAACTATTCTAAACAAAAACGGAACACTTAACTGAAATTAGAAATCCATGAAATAAACTATGTAACGAACAAAACACGCTGCACATATAAATCAAGGTAAATCCGTGTAAACTACGTTACAAACGAACTGCATCGATCTGTTCAGAAGTTTAATGCTAGCAGTAAAGAGGATACCCACCTGTTGAAAGACCAAAAAAATGCAGATATAAGGAAGGTGGAAAAAAATGCCCAAACATGCAAAAAATTAATATGACAAAAATGAAATCAAAGAGAGAGTCGGAGAAAACAAAAAAAAACTGTAAAAAGTTATCTTTATTTCCACCTCAAACCAAACCGTTACATACTTGCAAATAAACATCAAAGCCCAGATAATTACAAAATTAAAATGAGTGACCCGAAATCGAAAGAGGAGATGAGGGTTACCTTCAAAAGAAAGTGGCCCATTTCTAAAGAACCACTTCACTACCTGTAGCTGCATTTCTGTTTTAGTCACCACAAAATCAAAACGATTTAAAGAAGACAAATCCAATATTGTGTCACCACAAACCTGATTTAGTCACCACATATCTGATTTTAAAAAAAAGACATATTTTTTTATGCAAACATAAAGAACCAGCAAAACTGTAACATAACAGTCACACAACAGACTAAAACCCAAATTAAAAGCTTAAGACAAAACTCAAACAAACTAAATCAACATTTTTTACCAAAAAAGGCAAAAGACTTTGCGTCCTTTTCACAACACCGTTCAGCTGGCACAACACCGTATGTAATTCGAGCAAGGCCACCAGTCGGCTAGCACAACACCGTCTTACAGTTTGAGAGTGGCTGAACATAGGGTTGTTTCAAAATAAAAACTGTGCGTCCTCTTCACAACCCTGGAAGTTTTTTGTACCTCCTCTTCTCAATATCAGCTGGTGGGTTAATAAGAAGAACCATTTTCGCATACAGATATGAGGGTAATAAAAATAGGAAGCGGGGTCGTTGAATTGGAGAAGGTATAGAGTGGATAGGTAGGTAAGGAGAGGTGGGGAGGGGCTACAGAGGGACCAGAGAATGGAGGAGTCCAATCGATCGTCGTGAGATTCGATGGTTTGCAGGATGGCGAGATCCGATGGTTTGCAGGATGGCGTGGGATGGATGAGAGGCGATGGCGTGGGAGGGATGAGAGGTGGTCCGGATGGCGAGATCCGATGGTTTGAAGGATGGCGAGATCCGATGGTTTGCAGGATGGCGTGGGATGGATGAGAGGCGATGGCGTGGGAGGGATGAGAGGTGGTGGAGTGGTAGGGGAGGCGGCAACAAGGGAGATGGGACAGAGATGGGTTGTGAGAGGTAGAGAGAGAAAGCTATTGTGATATGCGAATGTATTGGATTCGGCTCTTTGTAAAAATATGCGTGTGTGAGAGGTAGAGAGAAATAAAAGAGGTTTTGGAGAAATTTACTTTTTTACCCTTATTTTTGAATTTTGAAAAATAGGGGGGAATAAATTAGTGTGTAAAAAGAGGGGGAACTCAAATATTTGGAGAGCAAAAGAGGTAGTATATGAAAAGCTCATATAGATGACATCATGAGACAAACTTGTGACATACATAAGTTTTATACTTTATTATATATATATATATATATATATATATATATATATATATATATATATATATATATATATATATATATATATATATATATATATATAGAGAGAGAGAGAGAGAGAGAGAGAGAGAGAGAAATCTCTTATTTTCACCTACTTTTTCAGATTCATAAGTGACCACATATATATCTTGGTTTGGGTGGATCATATAGTAGAAGGTATGAGGTATTTTCCACATTCAAATCAAGGATTGGGAGGTGGAATAACATCAACATCATTTTCTTTATCAAATTAGTCACCTACTTTGGATCACCTAAAAGATATGCAGCAATATGGTGATCAAAACTTGAGATCTAGACCCTAGATTTAGTTCTTTTCTTCTTATTTTCAAAAAATGATCAATCAAAGCTTTGGTGCGTTAATTTTTTTTCAATCCGCATCAATTGATATCAGAGCCCAATTAAGTATTGATCATGTTTTAAAAATGTTCATGTTGTGCACCATTAAAACCGTAGGCCGACTTGTTAGAAAATATATTCGTGGATGTGTATATTTTGAACTAACTTTATTTTGTAGGATCTTATTATTTCCTCTATCATGGTCACATGGTTTTGTTGTGTGCATGAATTCTATTGTGGTTTATCATGAGTTACTTTTCTTATATTCCATTTGGTTGTAATAATTATATTTTTTTAAATATTGCATAAATTGATGTTTATGGGGGAGTTTATGAGGATATGTTATAGTTTTCATATTACCGAATCTTATATTATAATAGGATTTGACTATGGAGGAAGTTACATGGATTTTTGTTGCATTTTACTCAGTGTTCTAAAAAATGACCCTAGGCGGCGCCTAGGCACGAGGCTTTTTTTATATGCCCTGTTTAGGGCCTAGGCATGGACAAAAGCGTGGTCAACTTTGGTCAACGTTTTTTTTTTAAAAAGGCGTAAAAATGCATTTTTTTTACGATAAAACGCACCTTAGGCGGCGTTTTTTGTTAATTTTCGGGGTTAACCAAAACAACATCATTTTGGTAGCTTTTAAACCCAAAAAAAACACGCTGAATGAAAAATCAGTCTAAACCTAATTTGTGTTTTGATTGAGTTCTGCCCTTTTATTCTAAAAAAAAAACCACGCTCAACCCTTTTCACCGTTCTGCCCTTTTCTTCTCACGATCGGCGTGACCTTTTCTTCTCAGCTGAGTTCTCCCCTTTTGTTGACGGAACTCCTTCACTGGAACTCAGTTAAGCATTCGTTAACTCCTCTTGGTCTATAACTTTTGTTTGTTAGTGATTTGACAACTTTTGTTCACCGGAACTCGGATCGCCGGAACTCAGAGAGGGAATCAGTAACTTTCTTAACTTTTGTTCTATAAAAGTTATACTCAGAAAGGGAATCGATTTCTTTGATGAGATTTCGTTCTCCTGCTATGACTATATACATTAGTGAATTCTAATTTCGTTCGGATGTGAGCGTGTGCCGAGCGATGACAGATGTCAGAAGAGGACCGTTAAGCGGACATCAGGAAGCAGGGCCCGGTTGAGGTTGAAAAATATATCCGAGGATGATGACCATAGTCGAGGTCACCTCCATTATGGCACGATAAGCCAAGACTAGAAAGGTGACTAAGGCGCAGCAACGATTTCCAAATGCTGCTATAGTCGAATGAGGTGCGAGAGTAAACTCACCCAACGTGTTACAAAACGTGTAGAGAACTGTCAGTGAGAATTCTAGAAATGCGGGAATGGTATGAGTTTACCAAAGGAAGTAAAGTATCCAAAGGTTTAGATATAGGACGGAGTGTGGCTAACTGAAAGTGAAAATTTAGAAAAAAAACTCTTGGTTGTCGGAACGAAGTTATAATGATAGGAGTCAACCACAAATTTAGAAGTGGAACTCTATGTCTATAGGAGAACCTTGTGTATAGTGTTGACCGTATGTTCCTTCATCAGATGTTCAGGATTAGAAGTGAACTTTGTCCTGAACTCATCACAGGAGGACGTGACAGAGGTACATTGGTGAATGTGAATCCTAACCATTAGCGAATTTTGTATCGTGAGATGTAAATACAAGTGGAGGAAATGACTCCAAGTGGGAGATCGACTCGTAATAATAGTTGATAACACTCAAAGAGGAAATTCTGATGGACGGTCGAATCAGAGGTTGACAATGTCGTATTTTGTCAATAAAGATGGTAATGCTCCTTTGTGTGGGAAGCTAAAAGAATCGAAGAATTTAGTCGAGAATAAGATTGAATACAACAGTGGTGGTGTAGCGCCACAAAAGGGTGTGGATACACATCAGGGGACTCATTTAAATGATTCAGATAGCTAAATTCTTACCAAGCGATGGCAGATTTAGTAAGGACTGGTGTAGTCAGTAACATGCTCTTTAGGGCCTAAAAGGCTAAGGGAATAACCGGGATAGCCAACAGGAATCGAGTCTACTAAAGTACGAGAGAAGGACAATCCTAACATGGTTAGTAGGCCAGATGATAAGTAGATTATGTGTTGAGGTATTTTGTGGGGAGTGATATCGCACGCGATAATATTTTCCGAAGTGAGTAAAAGGACAAGAATACGGTGCCTAGTAAAAGACAACGATTAAAGTAGTTCTGTTTTGGTTTGGGCAGACGTGTTACATTCGGAAACCATTTGTGCAGTCAAGACAATTGCCCAGGTAGAAGTAAAAGTTGTATCCTCGGAGGATGAGGCGTGTTTATGTGGCACGAACGAGTCACTATATTTTTTTCATTGCTAGATTAGCATGTGAGACGAGTTTAATGCATATAATTATAAACGTTATTATTATGTGAATATTTTTCCCTAGTGTAGCGGGATTTTTCTTTAGTACTATCCGCGGAGGATGAATGAGTATATAAACAGTGTTATGTACTTTATTGAGGTTACTCGTTGTAGTGATGCGATATACGAGTATGATATTATCTTTGTTAAAACGTTATAGAAATGGTTAGTACGATAGTGGGCATTTATTGCAAGGCTATCGGAGTGGTTGCGCTAGTGTAGCATATTTTGTCCTGGCGAGGCTTCACCTACAAGAGGGTCGGACTGACACTTATATTATCTATCCTAGAGACTTCGGAGGGGATAGTGGGCTCGAGATATTCGATAACGATGTACATATGGACTTTATCATTATGATTTAGTATGTATCGGGCTTACCGTCGAGCGAAAAGATTTAATTCAGTATTATGTTGAGCACTCAGGACTTGGTGATAGGAAGAGTGCATTGTTATATCTATCCTCTAGAGATGTGGGAGTTAAGAGTGATACCCCTATTATTAAGTAAAGGGATTTCAAGAATTCCGATTGTATGTATTTGAGGTTTATGGAATGCAATTACCACTAACTAATACTGAACGATAGTGCAATTGGTGAAATGTTCTTTGTTAAGTGTAATTATGAGAGGAAATGTAACTTTTCTGTCAAGAGAAGGAATAAAGGGGTACATGCTATGGACAAAGGACCTAACAGATTTTGATAACCGACAATGCTAGGTAGTAGTGTATCAGGGGGGTTTCTTGTTTGGATTTCGCTTTGCGAGACATCCCACGCATGAAACTTAGCGTAAGGTTGGAATTAGGGAGATGTTAGTCACTAGTCCGTGAGTTCGGTACCTCGGTCGTACTAGGGGTAGGTAATTACATCTATAAGTTAGAAGTTGAATCATGAGTTAAAGCCAGTGGAGCCGGTTATGTGGTAAGAAAGCATTGAAAGTTATCCTCACGAGTTGAGGGGTGGAATGATGATAAGGAGGATTTAAAAATTTTGATTTTTTTGGGTGATTGAGAGTACCCAAGTGTTGTAATCACGTTGCGAGCACTAGGGAAAACAAAGAATCGGTTATTAGGTGAGAAGCGTATGTGATGCTTACACTAGTATGCACGGTTTATAGGGTGTGTAGACATCCTAGATAACTAATGTTAAAATCGTCTGAGATGAAGGGACGTGGTAATAAACGTGTGAAATATATGTTTGTGGGACTAGCATAACGAAGGGGGAGTGATAGAGTGGAATAAACGTCACATGAAGGGCAATAACCTATACATAAGTGTGCAGTTAGAATAGCACACCCTAATTTGATTGGAAGGATGTGGGAAGCCATTTAAGAAGGGGTATTCCTTGAATAGAGTAGAATTTAATTATTATGAAGAACACTCGGAGCGGAGTTGTTATTAGTCAAGTGTGAGAGCGAACTTGCGCATACAAAGAGTGATGATGTTAGTATAGTATAAAAGATCCAGAAGTGCGCATCGTGGAGGAAAGAGCACGGGTCAGAACTTTCGACATACACCAAGGAAGGAAGGGGAGTATTATGTGTCACTTAATGTGAGACATTTCAAGGAAAAATCGATGATTAGAGGGACGTAGTGAGTAGTCTCTACATGCACCGCCCATTGGTAGGGTTCGGTTAGAAGAGGAGAATCAACCAGAGAATTTTTGTGTTTATCGACAATTCCTGAAATGGGAAGAGGTCGGTAAAGTCGGTAAAGTCCTTGAATGGGTTACCATCCTCAAAACAAGATCAAGGGTTCATCCGAACATATGAATTAAGTCGCCCAAGAAGGAAGTGATTGATATTCCTTTGGGGTGGTTTACAATATTAACTAGTGTGCCCCAGACTTCCTTTGAAAGGAAGGATCGCGTCGGTACATGGTCTGGTACAGTATTAATTTCTGAATCGGGATGAGGTTTGTGAATCCCACCTTTGATATAGGATTTCAGGAACCAGCGGAGGTAAGGTTTCATTTCGAGTAGGATGTATCACCCTTAGCCGGGGAATAGGCGCACGGTGATTAAAGATTAGTGGAGCCACGTGCAGAAAATTTTGGAATCTTAGTACGGTGTTTTCAGGAGTCCTCTGTAAAGGCACTCGTACTTGTTAGTCACGTACGATGTGCTTATTAAGGTTTTGGTATGGAAAAACCTCAAATATTCTCCTTCCGTATATTTAGAGGTGAGTGGATACTCAGAATTTTGGATCGGTCGAGAATAATCTGATAACTATGGTGGAATTCCACGACTGTTTTAGGCGAACAAGAGGGGTCAAATACCCTATGTTTTTTTCAGAATGGGAGTTTTGTATATAAATAAATTCGAGTAGTTGTCATGTAGTGAGGTGCGGCCTCCCAGTAATAGTGAGATAATGGAAATTTATAATGTATAGGCGTGACCTATGCGAATGTTGTCGGATAGGAGCACAATGTGAAGTATCTTTAATGAAGAGTGTTAAACAAGCTTGCTACGAGGCGGGGGTTATAGTAATTGAACGCCTTACTATGTAGATGGTTTGTGTACTGAAAAGGATACCCAGAATTATTCTACCAGGTAGGCCTTATTTTCTGAATTTCGGGACGAAATTTCGTTATTAGGGAGGAAGTATGTAATACCCCGTATTTTTATGGCTTTTAAATTTAGGAATTTGTTAAATTTAATTGAGATAAATTAATTTAATTTTTTATCCGAAATGTTGTTTTAAATACTTACTAGCGTGACGAGAGTTAATAATTATTGAAAATTTGTTGAATGTTACTGGATGAGTATAGTAATATATGAGATTTATTTTATAAAAATTGTCACGTGTGAATAAAATGGCAATTATGGAAATTTAAGTCGGAACGCGCCCGTATCGTGTCGGGACTAAATGTTGATTAATAAAAAGTGAATAAATTATAAGTTACTCGTATGGTCGTTTTGAGTGCGTAAAAGTGTTCGGAAGGGTCGAGATAGTCAGAAAAGAGTACCCGGGGGTTTAGTTTGGGTCTCGGGGCATTTTTAGGCCTATTTAGTATCCCGGGAGGGCATTTTGGACATTTTGTAATTATGAATAATTAAACCCACGAATTTGCTAGGGTTATATCAGTTGGTAAGTGATGTCTTCTAGGGTTAAGATAACCAAAAACTAATGACGTCCATTGGAGAGGAAGAGGAGAAATTTTTTAAGGAGTTCTAGGTCAAGAACTCCTCCGGTTGCACCGCCGTCACCGCCAAATCGTAGATCGCGCGAAGGGGATCACCACCACACATTTTTCTTCCACAAATCAGAGACTAAATTTCCAGGCAAGTATCTATCTTTCTTTAATCAAGTTAATGCATCCTTTTATATTAGTCTAAGGTTGATTAGAATTAGTGTTCTTGAAGAAAAACATTAATTGGAGACAAAAATTACATGTTGTAAAGGTAAAGATTATATTCTGGAAATTCATTTCACATGTAGAGGTTGAACCACGAATTTCCATGGTGTTAGTGATAGAAAATCAAGAAAAAAAATAATGAAAGAAACCAAGCTAAAGAAAATATTAGGGTTCTTGAGGTTTATATAGATTTTTCCCTCTTATGTTGTTATAATCGATGAAAACTCGCATGTTTTACGTAGGATATTATTTACATGGGTATACAACACTTGTAGTATAAGTTGTTGGGAGTTTGGGATTGATATATGATGATTTGGATGAGTTTGGGGTGAGATTTCCGTAGTTGGGTTTTCTGCAGTTTCGCCATAACTGGTTGATCGATCGATCGAGCCCAGAGCATCGATCGATCGATAGATCGATCGATCGACCCCCTTTCATCGATCGATCAACCCCTCCTGGAAAACTACATTTTTACGCGTGTTAGCTTAATCCGATTTTATACGTAGTAAACCTTGATTAGGGTTGCTAGAACATAATGGGACACAAGAAGGACCAGTAGGGTCAAGATAAACCCCGTTAAGTGGAACTTAAATGTGAAGGGAAATAAAGGGTAAACGGGGAGACATTCATACTTAATAAATCATACGTGCGTTGATTAAATAATCGAAACATCTAGGAAGTTGGATTAGAAGGTGAGTGAGGGCCTACTAAAATTGTACTTAGGTAAAGAGAATACTTCGAGAGACGAGAAGTGGGTTTAGAATAACTTAATTATAAGAATAAAAGGAATGAGTCCGTTATACGAGATAATTGAGTAAAATGTGTAATAACGGATAATTATAATTATGGGTCGTGAGCTCTCCTAATTTAATAATGTGGATGTGAATACATATATTATATATATGGCAGTGTGATTGTGCATATATTATTTCTGTGTAAAAATCGTACCCGGGCTACTTGATATCACGGGGGTTTTCCGCGCCGGGACAGTCTTATCTCGATGGGACCTTTATGGGGGATATTGACTTGTACCCTAGAACATAGAATTCCCTTGTAAAGGCTATCTGATTGATAATCTGACGGTCCTAAGAGACGTGTGGGTATGTGCTGACCTCTTAGGACTGGGAACTATATTTCGCCTCCATTTGTATGTGTTTGTGTTAATGCAGTTCGAGAGTGATTCCGAACTAGCATTTCCCTAAATATGTGTGATATAGGGACTTGATAGCAGAGTATGCCAGCACCATAGTTTTTATGTGGGGTGTCGTTAGTATATATGTATTATATGAGTGATTGGTATATATATACTTATTTATGGAAACTTTGCACCATAGATATTATGTGGGGTGCCGTTTGTATATATATTATATGTGTGACTAATATATATACGTGTATCTATATGAGAATTTTCTACTGAGTGAAATAGTAGTTAAGTGATGTATAAATTCTTCAGCTTCACTACAAGTATTCGGAAACATTATAACGATACGAAATTATTCTAAATTACGTAAGACAATCTTGAAGAGACAGATTTTTCTAAAGTGAATACCATAACCTAAATTTCACGTGTTAAGACTTATGGATAATAAGTTAGAGAGATATATGGGATTCATTAGTACGGTAGACGTGCACACTAGATGAGAGGTGAGAATTCTCAAGAGAGTGTCGCATACTAATATGACTGTTGCATTAGCCAGTAAGCATTTTAAATACTTGCTAAACTATTTTTAAAACTGTTTTACATTCGGGCTCTGACCCGTTTGCTATTACCTCTGCTCTCTTGTGTATATATATATGTGTATTACAGGTGCCCAGCCACAGGGGCGTCGTACTTAGGATTCTTTGGATGGAACGCGCTGTAGCTTTTGTGGGAGTTGCAGGCCATTGCTTAGACGACCTCATTGTTGACTATACTTCTAGTCCAGTTTTATCCAGTGGGGCATGTGTCGCGTTTTCCATTATTTAGTTGGTTTTGTCAGAGATTGTAATTCTTTTACTTTCAGTATCTTTATTTCGGGATTTATTACTGTGAGGATGTTTTCCTTTAGTGTTTTAAAGTTGGGATTTGTTATTGATGGTTAGACTCTTGAATGTTCATTTCTATTCTTATACTTAATGTGTGACTTTTAAAATGTTAATGGTTAAAGGTTTTATAATTGGATTTAATAAAATGGAAATAAGGTTTTTAAATGGTGTTGACACTTAGCTTAATTACTCAGGGTGTTCAAATTTGGAAATTTTAATTTGCGACAGTGATGCTAAGAATGAACCAACTGTTCACCTTGATTTTAATTTAATAAAGGATTGATCGCCCGGTATTTAATTAGGCGGGGTGTCACAATATGCTGCCGAATTTTCCTCAAATTAGAACGATGTTCATGAGCTGTTAAGTATATTACAGAAATATGCGGTCTTGAATGGGATAAGAGCACTCACCCTTTAAATGAAATGGAGGAAATAGGAATTAATATTATAAATTGAATTTGGATTTGAAATTGAAATTTAAAAATCGAATATAAATAATATATAATTAAATGAAACATACTATAAATTTTATACAACAAGTAATAGGTGATTGTTTATACTAATGGGAACTAAATGTTCACACTTTCGTTTATACTAATCCACGAATATATGCTTCTTACCCATAATAGGTGATTGTTTGGAGTAACTGTGATGGGATAGGTAATATACCCAAACTGATGTCCGATAATTGAAACAATTTATAGATTTGTAATAGTATTCCAATTACCGGACATCGGTTTAATGCTTTTAACTCATATGTACTTGATCAGTTTACTGCATGTGATATTTAGATTTAATTATTAAGCATTAATTCAAAGTCCATGTCCAGTGAGCATATTATTCTAGTGATTTATTATTATCGAACATCAGTTTAATGCTTTTAATTCATTTGTACTTGATCAGTTTAGTGCATTAATTCAAAGTTGTCAGTATTTTGTTATAATATGGTTAGTGCTTTATATTCTTCTAATTCATTTGGATTTGTAGTAATAATAACAATTTTTATAGAAAATGTCTTCTTGAGGGCTTGGCGACAGCGGAGGCGACGAGGGCGCCTCGTCCCCTAGGCTCCCAAAATAGGGCAAATTAGGATCGGCCGTTGAGAACAAGACGGGATTATTGGATAGATCCCTCGAGTTGGTGAGGATGATTATGGCTCGGGGTATACTAGTTGGAGGTATGTGCTAAATGAGCTCAAGTTGGCTATTTGGGTGGCACTACAGGTAATGTATTTATATTTCAATTTCAATTTTATTTATATTTATATTTATATTTTAATTTATATTTATATTTATTGGCAACTAACATTTAATTTATTTTTGTTTTGTATTTGTTTGCTAGGATCAATTTGTCTTAACCCCACAACTTCGTGATTCCATGTTGGAGCAGTTAAGGGAACAACATAAGACGTGGAAGATGAATTTGCGAGCCCAGTACTTTGGGAAGATCTGGGACTCCATTCTCAGACTGCGTGATATCGCCCCGATGAAGGAGACGATCGCATTGGCACAGTGGTAAAACTTTGTCGACGATGAGATCGAGGAGAGACAATTGGCAACTCGCCAATCCGGGAGAGAAAACCGAATGAAAAAGTCGAACGTGCACTATTTCGGGAGGACGTCTTACGCCGAGGTGGAGCACAGGGTGGTAAGTTTTTAGTTTTCTATAATTATGGTTTTCTGTTATTCTGCATTATTTTATTTTGCGTTACTTACTGATTTTGCATTATTTTATTTCAGGGGACGATGAGTGGCCTTGGGGTGGGGGTAGGCCACATAGGCTCGATGCCTATGTGGAAATTCGGACGAAGAAGGGCAAGGACAAGGAGGTGTCCCCGAGCGTCGCGGTCACGATTGTAAGTTATAAATGTTTACTTTTTATTAATTACGTTATAATTTCTTTTTATATACTTAATTAACTAATCGTGTGTCTTTTGTCGTTTCAGACAAAGCTTAAGGAAGTGCATGAGTCGCAGTTTGATGCCGACAAGGCATCTTTGGCTACGGACGCACTTATCCAAGTGATCGGCGTTGATCGCAAGGGGAAGACTAGGGGGTGAGCTCACGGGTGGGAAAGTCTAGGATCATCGGAATGGAAACGAGCAACACCGGGTTGGCTCGTCAGGTGGACATGTATGACGAGAAGCTATCAAGGTTGGAGGCGATGGTCCTAGCTATGTGCGCCCTCATGAAGCGTAAGCTGGGAAAGGGCAAGGGGAAGGAGAAGACGGTGGAGGTGGACGAGGATGAGGACGTTGACATCCCTGCTTCATCGTCGATACGCGCGGACTCGCCGCTATATGATCCAACTCCCATCTTGACTCCCTTCAAGCGACCTATGTCAATAATCGGTTGGTCGAGCATGTTGTTACTCGACACATATGATGTCCAGCAGATAGCATGGGGGTTGAGGGACCCGAGAACCCTCCCGGGTATGGAGGTTCATGCGGCGTGATGCATATTGAGGGGTGTCTCAATGCGTATATCGTTTGGCCTTCCTTCCTCCTCCGACCAACTGATGACTCTATGCATTGGCATTATTTGTACCTATTTTATTTGAACACTTGGATTATATTTGTATTGTTTTGATTTGTTACATTTTGTTTTGGATATGGATTGTATTTCTATTTTATTTGGATATGGAATTATATAAGCAATGATTTAGTGCATTCTTTCTATTTTATTTGGATATATGTTATTTAAACAGGTATAATTTTGCTATAACAGGTACAAATATACTGCTAGGCAATGGCAGTGGCCATACTGCCCAGCAGATTTTTTTTAAATTCTGCCCAGATTTGTCACGATCAATGACCGTGATAATTTTATTAGACTTGTCACGGTCTTTGACGGTGACAAAACTTATCAATGTCAAAGATCGTGACAGGACCGTGACAAGTCTAATGAACTTATCACGGCCTTTAACCGTGACAAAAAAGTTGTCACACCCAGACTTGTCACGGGTCAATGATTGTAACAATTTGACTATTTTGGTGTAGTGAATGCCATAGTCTTTTCAAGATCCTTTACGTTATCTATGTAGCAGTGGAATCCTCCCTTCAACAATCTTCTGGCTCTCAAAGATGATATTAATAAAGATTTCCTACTTTTTTTAGTTCTCTAACTACATCAATTGGCCTCAATAATGGTTTATCCCTAAGCTCATCAGTAAGTAATGTCGAAACCAACTTGGAGTCCATCATTTTGCTTGAAGGACTACGATAGACACCCCTACACGCATGCTCATTATTTAAACTTCTTATATAAAAGTAACCATATATTATCGATAATGAAGTATGAACTCTCCACATGCAATTCTCAGTAATCCTTTTAGAGAACTCTGCTCACCTGAGTTTTATTTTTCTTCAAATATATATACTTGAAACCAACCTCAACAACATAATTTATCTCGAAACTCAACCACACCTCCTTCAAAACACTGCTCTTCATGAGTTATATATGTCTTCCAATCATTGGAGAGATAAACTTTTGACATACTTAGCTCCACACCTCTAATATAAATATCATTTTCAACACCACTACTAATATCAATTGCAGTGGTTGATGAAATACAGTCTACCCTTTCTCTACTTGTACCATTGCAGTCAACCCTCTCGTAACTTGTATAAGTGCAGTCAACCCGTTCACGAATTCTATAAGCACATTCAACCTATTCATTAATTGTATTAGTGGACAAAGCTGGTGAATCAAAGACATATCCAAATAAAATCATCTTTGACAATCACTTGAGACCGCAACATACAACGAATATCTTTGTCACAAACCAACATGACCCGACTTTTATCTCTAAAGGAGTACTTCAAAGAAAAACACTCAATTTTTTAATCAATAAACCCGCTACACAACTCATTTCATATGAAATCTAATGAGTTGTCTTCAAATATATCATTGTAAGCCATATTGCCCAAATAATAACACCGGACAATCCTATCTTTCCATTATGACCTGCATTAAATAAACAAAATACTTTTGTTAAAGTTCAAGATTGGTTAATGCCGCTAGCATGAACCCACAAGCATATGTCCAACTAAAACATGACAAGTCTATTAAGTCATGAAACTAAGTAATAAAGTAAATGCACATTAACATATTGTCAAAATATAGTTAAAACACAAAATGAGAATAAAGCAGTACAAATTCAAGTGTACTTTATATCTTAATGTGTCTACTTTACTATAATTTTATTGTGAGCTATATATAAATGAGTGTACTTTTGTTAAAGCTCAAGATTGGTTAGTCCCACTAGCGCGGACTCATAAACACATGCCCAATTAAAACATGACAAATCCATTAAGTCGTGAAGATAAGTAACAAAGTAAATGCACATTAACATATTGCTGAATTAAAGTCAAAACACAAAATGAGAATAAAGCAGTATAAATTCACATGTACTTTATATCTTAATGCATGTACTTTACTGTAATTTTAATTAAAGCTCAAGATTGATTAATGTTGCTGGCGTGGACCCATAAACACATGCCCAACTAAAACAAGACAAGTCTGTTAAGTCATGATAAGTATATGCACATTAATATATTAAAATAATCTCAATGCACATAATGAGAATAAATCATTATAATTTCATTTGTACTTTATATCTTAATGCATGTACTTTTCTGCAATTTTATTGTGAGCTATATGATATGCGTGTACTCTATGCTTTATGACACATCACTATAACATAAAGTACAAGCACACATGAATATACAATCAAAACATATGCATACATAACCTGTTAGAAAATGAAAATAAAATGTTTTGATTTTTTATGTTTATACATCAAAACACAAAGTCATTCATATGAAATTACAAAACAAATTATCAAAACACACAATTAAATCATTCAGTCAATATTGAAGTTATTCCAACATATGCATTAAACAATTACAATGATTTCATTGAATCGAAACTAAATACATACAACACACAGTCAAATCAAATTCATATAAATTTACAAAACACATTATCAAAACAAACAATCAAATCATTCATTCAATATTGAAGTTATTTCATCATACGCATTACACAATTACAGTGATTTGATTGAATCGAAACCAAATACATACACATATTATAATTGATCGACATGCAAAACAATTCTTGATAACGAGTATAAACTTATAAATAATTGAATTATGACATACGTAAATCTAGGTTAAAATTTATGTATTCGAGTATTCGAGAGAATTGTTTTCTTCTTTCTTGGGGAGAACGAAGCTAGTTGAACAGAAGTGAGAAGACGGAAGAAGATCCTAGGTTATTAGAGAAACTGTCAATCGCAAATTAGGTTTGGACCTAATCGTTAACATATTACTGAATTAAGTCATGATAACAAAATGAATTAAATGACTGAAAAAATTATTTATATGGACCTAATCGTTTAAAATTTGTTTGTCCAAATTAAAACGTTCAAAATATCTAATTAAGGGATTAGATCGTAAAAACTTATTTTTGTATTTTGTAGCACCGTTTATGAAAGATCACGGGGTGGGATATGTTAAGGGCTTGGCAAGTCAGGTCCGGAACAAATGACCACAGGTCACTTTGGTGAGGTAGGATATTTGGCTAAAGTAGGTCAGGTTTGGTGCTTTCAAGGTATATGGAAACAAGCCGTATATACTAGACTTGACATATAAAAATTTACCCATCGTGAAACTAAACCTGTTGGACCTCTGCATATTTTCCAGTATCAGAAAATATAGTGAGTTTAAAGTTAAATGGAGCTGTTTTAAGGGACTAAATATTATTTTTCATTAAAAAAATACAAAATAAACATTAAAATGCAAGACGTGTGCATATGTGTGAAGGTGCCACGTCAAGAAATAAAGAAAGATTGTAAAAAAGATTATATTTTCTTTCTTTTAACTGTGGGAGAAAGGTTGATGATTTTCAACTAATCACGTCAGTTGATATAGAATGATTTGAAAATGTTGAGCTCTATTGTTGATTTACGAACATAAAAGCCAAGCAACTTTAGCAAAAGCTAAATTAACTTTTGCAATGGAACAGAAAAAAATCCTTAAATATATGAAATGGACATTAGAAAGAAAGTGGTTTTGAATCTTTTTCAGATCATAGAATTGGAAGATTTGTATCGTTCGTATTCAATAATATCGCATCAACATCTCTACAAAATTATTAAAGACATATCACTGTAGCCCTAGAAGGAGTGATCTCAACAATTTTTTACTTAAGAATCTTTGGTGTCGCAAAATGAGAGTAAAATACCAAATATAAGAGAACTCTATATCATTAGGAACGTCTAATGAACTGGAAAGTGATTAATTTTGTAGATTCTAAAGTGATATAATAAGTCAACGTTTGTCATTGTCTTATACCATCTTTTAAATTGTTATTAACACTAAAATGGTATTCTAAAAACCTTTTTTTTAACTACCTGGTAGATAACTTTTGGGGGGTTTAAAAGATGTTGAATTTTTTTTCAACACGGTGGTTGTGTGTAGCATATACTTAGTTTGTTTATTAATGTATACGTAAAATTTTATAATGTATACATAAATTGTTATAATAAATTTATAATATATATGCAAATTGTTATAATTTATATGTAAAATGTTATAATGTATGGATGAACTTTTGTAATGTACACATATTGGGTTCATTGTCCATGAATTCAGGGAGGAGGAGGGAGTTATGCCGAAATACAAATTGTTGAGTGTTTTCTAACCGAGTTTAAAATCCATCAATACATGAGAGATTATGTTCAATATTTTAATATTGAGTGGGTCATGGGGGTATTGTCAAAATATGTGATTACTGCAGGGGTTAAGCAAGAAAAAGCCATGTTTATAAAAGTTAAATACATTCTTCCTGATGAATTTTGATTGGATATTTTTTTATCTCTGTTGATGACTTGATATAACTTGGGTTCTTATGTTCATGTTTTGGATTTTTCTAAAATAAAACGTTCACCAAAGTTTTTCTCCTAATAGCATGTCTAATGGTGGGGGGAAAGTCCAAGAAAATTGACAAAATTACACATTCTGCAACTCACAGTTGGGGAGAAAATTGTATAAAATCCGTAGAAGAAATGTAAGGGAATTGCAAAGTTGATATTCATTTATTCATATCAATTCTTGCCAACAAATAAAATTTGTAATAAATATATTTAAACTAAAATATTATATATTTAATTTCATATAAACTATATTAATTCGTAATAATTTTCTATGAACTAATATAATTCATATAAAATTTTAAACTCTCAAATTTATAAATCATTATTGTGAAGCATACTCATATAAAAAGTCAAAATTCCATTTCAATTTGTAAATTTTTCTTTGGTGAATGTTCACCACTGCACATGCTTTTAAAAGCTACGTAAAATCCCCAGTATGTTAGTGTGGGGACTTCCACATGTTTAATTTGTAAACAAATATTCTTCAAGATCTCATATTACCCTAATTAGACTTTCAGTGCCGGTAATTTTATAAAAGTATAACCTAGTGCCTTGGCTTAGTTGGAAACCTAAACCTAATTGCGTTGGTATGAAGAAATGAGACATAATGAATGTTTCGAATATATCGGATATGAATTGCTCCAATCAGAGAAACTGCTTCTATTAAATTTAAAGGGACCATGCTTATGTTTTGTGAAGTACACAGGATGTACATGCTGATCAGTCCCATCAGTAGGTATGTATTATGATTATAATAAGACATGGTTTATCTTGTAATTTCATTACTCTTCCTCCTCTGTTTTTGTTTTTTGACCTTTTGTCGAAGATGATGGTTTTGTCTTGGTGTGCAGAAAAGATAACTTGGATAGTGACCTCATGGAAATTGTTGATCTCTAAAGATCCTTAGAAAGGGATTTGACACCATAGATGCGATGTTGTTTTGCAATTTAAAGAAATAAGGGTTAATTGCATTTTAGATTTTAATGTTTGGCTGATTTTGAATTTCAATGTTAAACCTATTATTTAAAAAGTCAATGTTAACTATGGAGTTTCTCATCCGTTCAATTTTTTTTTTTTTTTTTTTGTAAGGTATTTTTCATACTACGAGGTGTCCGACCTAGCTTACGCGCACCTCGACTAATTCTCGCTCGCGGTTCGTGGCTTCCGCTGGCCAAGCATTATTTTGACGCTGCCAGGGATCGAACTGGGAACCAAACCCAATTCACCCCCAAACAGTATCCTAGTGGCAGCCTTATACCACTGGGCCAAGACGCTTGGTTCTCATCCGTTCAATTTAACCCCTCTTTACACCTCCTTGAAACTTTTAAGAGCTAACTGAGCATCCTACGTCATGTGTCCAGATTTATCAAAGTAACCAGCTTTTAATCAAAAATAAAATTTGTAAATAAAATAAACACATTTTTAAAATAACAGTTTTTTAAGGGAACAAATTTTACGTTTTATAATTTTTTTTTTAATAAAAAAAAAAGATTAGATTTACATTTTTAAAATAATTGAAATATTTTTGTAAACAGTTATAAAAAGTGTAAAAACATATTTTTTAAATAGAATCATATTAAGAACATTTTTTTAATATAAAAATATTTTTTTATGGAAAATATATTTTTTTGATTTTTATCAAATGGATTTGTTTTAGTTTGTGGTAACATGGTTTTTGAATGAAAGAAAAAGAGATAGTGAGGTTTGAAGGTATTGTAGTCATTTGGTGTAAAAGGTGGACCGGAGTTAGATTGTTTTGGAGTGGGAATAGAGGGACCCACCTAAATATATATAAACTATTAAAATAATGGGGCATTCCCATTTAAATTATATTAGACCTCTTTTTCGACATTCTTACCCCACCGTGTTTTTCCCTTAAATATAAGTTATAATTCTAATTTTTTGGAACTTTTTTTTTACAATTTTACCCTTTTAAAATCAACTATCGTAACTTCCTTGAGTAAATTACATAAGTGGTTGAATTTTTTTTTTTAATCTTCAAATGATCTTAACTTTTAATTTACATATCCGTTTTTCGCAAAACTACTATTTTTGAAATCTGCTCGACGAGATTTATCAAACAAGTTCCATGAAGCTTATATAATTTCAAAAGAAAAAAATTACACAGACAGTAAACTTTACTATATGCACCAAAAAGAGAAATAGGTTTATATATGTAACATTTTCACAAACAGTAACATTTACTGTGTAAACACAGTGTATATATATACACACACACACACACATACACACAGTGGATCCAAACCATTGTTTGCAAAATTTTCTTTTTTTTAAAGGTTCACGCTATCCAACAACCTTCATCAGAGAGTCGATTTGGGGTGGGTAGGATTGGCATTGGGTTATGTTTATATCTGTAACATTTTCACAAACAATAACATTTAGTGTGTTAACATAGTATATATATATATATATATATATATATATATATATATATATATATATATATATATATATATATATATATATATATATACGGTGGATCCAAACCTCTTTTTTTCGATATTATCTTATTCTCAACGCGCCGCGCTAGAGGCATTCAATCCCCACCACCACCCACCCCTATTGTCGGATCTACAACAACATTCATCAGAGCTCTGATTTTGGGTGACATGGGGTGCCGCTGGCGCGGACCTTAGAAAATAAGAGAATATTGGATAAATGTGGTTTGGATCCATCAGAGCTCCGGGTTGAGGTGAGTAGGGTTGACATTGGGTTAGGTTTATATCTGTAACATTTTCACAAACACTAACATTTACTGTCTTATAACACAGTATATATATATATATATATATATACGGTTTATCAAAACCGCTTTTTTCTAATATTGCCTTATTTTTAACGGTCCGCGCTAGCGGCATCCAATCTCCACCACCACCCACCACCATTGTTGGAGCTACAACAACCTTATATATATATATATATATATATATATATATATATATATATATATATATATATATATATATATATATATATATATATATATATACGGTTTATCAAAACCGCTTTTTTCTAATATTGCCTTATTTTTAACGGTCCGCGCTAGCGGCATCCAATCTCCACCACCACCCACCACCATTGTTGGAGCTACAACAACCTTCATCAGAGCTCTGATTTGGGGTGCCGCTGGCTTGAACCTTGTAAAATAAGAGAATATTGGATAAATGGAGTTTGGATCTACCGGAGCTCCGGTTTGGGGGGGAGTAAGGTTGGCATTGTGTTACAGATATAAACCTAACACAATGCCAACCTTACTTACCCCAAACCGGAGCTCTGGTAGATCCAAACCCCATTTATCCAATATTCTCTTATTTCTTAAGGTTCGCGCCAGCGGCACCCCATGTCACCCCTAATTAAAGATCTGATGAAGGTTGTTGTAACTCCGACAACGGTGGTAGGTGGTGGTGGTGAAGATTGGATGCCGCTAGTGCAGACCGTTAAAAATAAGGCAATATTAGAGCTCCGGGTTGGGGTGAGTAAGGTTGGCATTGTGTTAGGTTTATATCTGTAACATTTTCACAAACAGTAATATTTATTGTGTTATATCACAGTATATATATATATATATATATATATATATATATATTCGGTGAATCCAAACCACTTTTTTTTATATTGTCTTATTTTTAACGGTCCGCACTAGCGGCATCTAATCCCCACGACCACCCACCACCATTGTCGAAGCTCCAACAACCTTCATCAGAGCTCTAATTTGGGGTGACATGGGGTTCCGCTGGTGCGGACCTTAGGATGTAAGAGAATATTGGATAAATGGGGTTTGGATCCACCGGAGCTCCGATTTGGGGTGAATAGGGTTAGTATTGGATTAGGTTTATATCTGTAATATTTTCACAAATAATAAATGCTACTTTTGTGAAAATGTTATAATGGCATCCCATGCCACCTCAAATCAAAGCTCTGATGAAGGTTGTTGGAGCTCTGACAATGGGGGTGGGTGGTGGTTGAGATTGGATGCTGCTAGCGCGGACCGTTAAAAATAAGATAATATAAAAAAAAGAGGTTTGGATACACCATATATATATATATATATATATATATATATATATATATATACCAGCGGCAGCCTATGCCACTACTACCCACCCCAAATCGTAGCTCTGATGAAAGTCATTGAAACTCGGACAATGGGGGTGGGTACACTACACCAAATCTGTCGAATTGTCGCGGTCATTGACCTTGACAAGTTGGACTTGTCAATGTCAATGACCGTGACAATTCTGGGGGTGACAACTTTTTTTGTCACGGACTTGTCACGGTCATTGACCATGACAAGTTCGTTAGAATTATCACGGTCATGTCACGGGCCTTGACCTTGACAAGCTTTGTCACGGTTAAGGACCGTGACAAAATCGTGATAATGTTTTAAAATTTTGTCACGGTCAATGACCGTAACAATTCTGGACAGAATTAAAAAAAAAATGATGGGCAATATGGCCACTACCACTGCCCAGCAATACATATGTACCTGTTATAGCAACATTGTACCTGTTCAAACATTATATATCCAGATAAAATAGAGATAGTGCAAATATACATTCAAAATAGAAACAATCCCGTACCTGTTCAAAACTTTGGCATTCTCCACAAAGTACCTCAACTGTTCAACTCTATTGTTCGACCCCAATCCCGTAATTTCGATTGTCTTTAGGTGTGATCTCAAACAATTAGGTACATACCATTCCAACCACAATGTCTCGATTTGTTCACAAGAAAATGAAAAACCCTAATATAAGAAGAAACAACATCACCATCAATTATCTCAAATCTACAAACTATTTAGCTGGAAGTGATGTTATGAACTCTTGACGTACCTCAAAAATAAGAAACTCTAGAAGACGACAACTTTTGAGAAAATCCAGCACCAATTTTCAATTCCAGTTCTACTATAAGAATCAGCCAATGCAAGACACTGCACAAGAGTGTAATGCCACCCAAAACGCAAATATTCATAAAAATCGAAATCGAAATTGAAATTTAAATATTCATATAAATATAAATATAAATATAAATATAAATATAAATATAAATATAAATATAAATATAAATATAAATACATTACCTGTAGTGCCACCCAAACAGCTAACTTGAGATCATATGGCACCTCCTTCCAACTAATGTACCCCGGGCAATCGTGCCAAATATAATTCCCTTCATATCTGAACACTAAGAAATGTCATAATCCTATGGTGTTATGCTCTGCAAACTCCTTCCAACCGTTGTGTAGCCAAACATCACCAGTTGAAGTTGTCGATTCCACTTTCCATATTTTCTCATGTTTTTCTAGAGGTTCCAAGTGGTGGGGTATGAAAAGTGTAATTGACAACTTCAACTAGTGATGTTTGGCTACACAACGGTTGGAAGGAATTTGCAGAGCATCACTCCATAGGATTATTGCATTTCTTAGTGTTCGGATATAAAGGATAGACGAAAAGATTCAATCTCCTCTCCACAAATAGGACACCCCAAATAACTATGTACGAATCACCTATTAAAGGTAAGAAGCGTATATTCATGGATTAGTATAAACAAAACTTAAATTTTAAATTCAAATTCAAATTCAATTTATAAATAGAAAATTCCTCCAAAAGTAACAACTTTAAGCCACTAAGAATATTATACAGAAATTATGCAGTACCAAACTGTCCAAAAGCATTGCAATATTTCGGTACAAATTGGAATATTTATTACAAATTGAAAAATTGTTTAAAATTCGGGTTATCATAAAAAATGGATTGATATTCGGTTGGAGAAGCCAAGTCATCCACACTATAATTTAGACGTTTTGGCGTGTTGGACAATTGACCACGGCTCGTTGTTGATATAATCCGAGTAAAACACTTGCACTACACCAAAATGGGCAAATTGTCACCTTTCAGCCGGCCAGCCTTGTCAAGGTCATTGACCGTGACAAAAAAACACGCGTTTTATGTCACGGTCATTGACCTTGACACGACCGTGACAATTAAATTTGTCACGGTCTTGTCACGGTCATTGACCGTGACACGACCGTGACAATTCTTGTCACGGTCAATGACCTTGACACGACCGTGACAACTTTTCCAGCAAAAACCCTTTCCCCCTTCTTTTTTCCCTCCCACCGTTCCCTCCCTCTCTCTCTCTCTCTCTCTCTCTCTCTCTCTCTCTCTCTCTCGACTCGACGCTGCTCTCTCTCTCTCTCTCTCTCTCTTCCATTTATATATATATATTTGTTTGTATATTTATGTGTGTATGTGTATATATATATGTGTGTGTGTGTGTATGTGTGTGTGTATGTGTGTGCGTGCGTGGGGGGTGGGGCGGGATGGGTCAGGGGGTGGGGAGGGGTGGGGCAGGGTGGGGGAGGGGTCGGTGGAGGGGGCAGGGGGTGGGGTGGGGTGGGGTGCGGTGTGTGTGTGTGTGTGGTGGTGTGTTTTGGGGGAGGGGGTGGTGGAGGGGGGCAGGGGGTGGGGTAGGGTGGGGTGTGTGTGTGTGTGTGGTGGTGTGTGGTGGGGGAGGGGGTGGTGGAGGGGGGCAGGGGGTGGGGTGTGTGTGTGTGTGTGTGTGGTGGGGGTGGGGGTGGTGGCGGGATGGGGCAGGGTGGGGGAGGGGGTGGTGGAGGGGGGCAGGGGGTGGGGCGGGGTGGGGCAGGGGGTGGTGGAGGGGGCAGGGGGTGGTGGAGGGGGCAGGGGAGGGGGCAGGGGTGGGGTGGGGTGGGGTGGGGTGCGGTGTGTGTGTGGTGGTGTGTTTTGGGGGAGGGGGGGAGGGGGGGGAGGGGGTGGGGGTGGTGGAGGGGGGGAGGGGGTTGGGTAGGGTGGGGTGTGTGTGTGTGTGTGTGTGTGTGGTGGTGTGTGGTGGGGGAGGGGGTGGTGGAGGGGGGCAGGGGGTGGGGCGGGATAGGGCAGGGTGGGGGAGGGGGTGGGGGAGGGGGGCAGGGGGTGGGGAAGGGGGTGGTGGAGGGGGCAGGGGAGGGGGCAGTTGGTGGGGTGGGGTGGGGTGCGGTGTGTGTGTGTGTGTGGTGGTGTGTTTTGGGGGAGGGGGGAAGGGGGTGGTGGAGGGGGGCAGGGGGTTGGGTAGGGTGGGGTGTGTGTGTGTGTGTGTGGTGTGTGGTGGGGGAGGGGGTGGTGGAGGGGGGCAGGGGGTGGGGTGGGGTGGGCACACCTACGCACACACGCACACCTACGCCACACACACACGCACACCTACGCACCTACGGACACACACACACCCCACCCACACCTACGCACCTACGGACACACACACACCCCACCCCACCCCACCCCTTGCCCCCCTCCACCACCCCCTCCCCCATCATTGTGTGAATAGGTATGAGATCATAATTTGGAGGAATTCACGTCCAAGAAATAATTTGGATTCCCTTTAGGGTCTTATGTCTTGAATTAATCTGAGGGGGTGGGGGTGGGTGGGGTTTTGAATATTATTTACATTCAAAATAAATAATTGATAATAGTTCGATAATAATTGGATAATAATTTTTTTTATACCTATAGAACAGCTTAGATAGTGTGTGTGTGTGTGTGTGTGTGTATGTGGTCAATACATGAATTTATTTTTGTATTTGAATTATCCCATGAATTTATTTTTGTATTTGAATTATCCCATGAATTTATTTTTGTATTTGAATTAACCCATTATATGAAACATACTTGAAATTAAATATAGTGCGCATAGATACTAGCATTCTAGTTCTTATGCGTACGCATTCAATAACCCTTAGACCCGTTCGAGAGTCATTACCCCTGTAATGAGATCTCTCGAATTGTCCCGTTTGGACAGTTTGAGACTGTATAATTTTTGTATAATATTCTTATTGGCTTAAAGTTGTTACTTTTGGAGGAAGTTCTGCAGTCGTATCTTAATGTTCTCTGGGTACATACTAGATTGACAAGTGTGACTGTTATTTTAATTGACCAATTGAAATAACACTCACACCTGCCAATCTACGTCGTGTACTTGGAGAACTAATGGGATATGCTGTCGAATTTTTTTCAAATCGTAACAATGTGCATGAGCTGTTAAGTATATTACAGAAAAATGCATTCTTGAATGGGATAGGACCACATACCCTTTAATAGGATAATTAAATTATGGGATAATTAAAAAAAACATACTATAAATCTAAGTTTTGTTTACCTTTAATAGGTGTTTAGTTGTGGTAGCTGTGATGGGATATCCGAAATACAAAGAGTGGATGGGTGAGACTAATAGAATGGGGGATGTGTTTCGCAGAGGTGCTAACGAATTTGTGAAATATGCAAAGAGATGTTGTAATGATGAAGAGTTTCCGTGTCCGTGTGCTAGGTGTAAGAATGGTAAGGTGTTTGAGTGGAAAACAGTTGAACTACATTTGTTAAGATCGGGTATGCAAGATAGTTATCGATTTTGGAGTTTTCACGGTGAATTGAAAGTTCCTTTTGTCCCTGACCAACCTTCACAACATCCTTCAACAAGTAGAATAGATGAAGAAGGGGACGACGTAGATCATAATATGTTATAGGATTTAGTTGATGATGCGTACGGAGTTTATGAAGCTGAGGAGAATGAGGTTACTGATGATGTAGAAGATTCAAGTGCTCGTGAAGATAACACGATAAAACTTGACGATGACTACCAAAGTTTAAAATTTAAGGCGACCCAACCGTTATACTCTGGCTGTGAGAAAGATCAAACAACTTTACATGCCATGGTTGGTTTGCACAGTTTGAAGACGCAGTACGGTTTGTCTGGCAGTAGCGTGACGGGAATTCTGAAATGGGTGAAGGGCTTATTACCCAAGGTGAATACACTTCCAAATAGCTATCCTGTTATGAAGAACAGTTTGAAAGGTTTGGGAATGAAGTATAAATCGATTCATGCTTGTGTGTATGACTGCATACTATACCGAAAGGAGTATGAAAATCTCGATCGTTGTCCGGTATGCGGTGAACCTAGATATGTCCAATCTACTAGTAAGGAAGGCACAAGCTCAAAAGTGCCTCAAAAAGTATTGAAATATTTTCCCGTTGGGCCTAGATTAAAGAGATTTTTCACAGTACCATGGATTGCAGAGGCAATGACTTGGCATGCTAGTGCAGAAGTAGGGGGTAATATCATGCGTCATCCTATTGATTCTACTGCCTGGCGGAGGATGAATTATGAGTATCCCGATTTTGCTCGAGAACAACGCAACTTTCGTTTGGCTATATCAACAGATGGTTTCAATCCATTTGGAAATCTAAGCACCAACCAGAGTGTATGGCCAGTGATCCTAGCCCCACTCAACCTCCCTCCTTCACAGTGTATGAGACCTGAATTTTCGATAATGGCTTTATTGATACCTGGGCCAAAGGCACCAAGTGAAGACATTGATATCTACCTGGCTCCTTTGGTAGAAGAATTAAATGAGTTGTGGGAAGATGGTGTGCAATCATTTGACTCTTTTAGAAAAGAAGAGTTTACGCTGAAAGCTATGTTGATGTGGGCAATTCATGATTTTCCAGCTTATGGGACATTATCCGGATGTGTAGTACATGGTTATTTGGGGTGTCCTATTTGTGGAGAGGAGACTGAATCTCTTCGTCTATCCTCCAGCTTAAAAAATGTATACCATTGCCACAGGAGGTTTTTACCCCCAGCTCATAGTTTCAGATTTGAGAAAGCTTGCAATTTTTTATTGGGCGGAGTTGAACATAGGCTACCGCCGAGACAACTTTCGGGTTCAGAAATTGAAAGTAAATCTTCTAAATGTGGCCCAAATATGCCAGGTAAGAATCCAAAATTTAAGAATGTCAAGCATAAGAAGACCCCAACTGGGAATGAAACTGAGATAAGAAAGGCATGGTCTCGGAGGTCAATTTTATTTGACTTGCCTTATTGGAAGAAAAACCCGGTGCGCCATGTATTGGATGTGATGCATGCAGAGAAGAACTTCGCTGAACATATTGTGGGTACTTGCCTTGGGGGGAGTCATTCGAAGGATGGAGAAAATGCACGAAAAGACCTTAAAACGTTAAAACTTAAACCACAACTATGGTTGAAAGAAGATAGTAGGGGAAGGACAATAATTCCCCCTGGTGCGTTTACTTTGACGAGTGAGGAAAGGAAGGTGCTTCTAGACACAATATATAATTTGAAGGGCCCATCTACTTTTTCGTCCAACTTGCAAAGGATTGTGAATTATGCTACTCATGATTTACATAAGTGTAAGTCCCACGATTGGCATGTGATCATGCAATTGGTTCCTCTATTGTTTAAGCACTGTTTCTCCAAGCACAAGGATTTGCGTAGGGCTATTATGCAAATTAGTATTACCTTCTCCCTCTTGTGTGAGAAGGTAGTGAATCGAGAACACATAGTGGCCGCAAAATTGGCTGTGAACGAAGCGATTTGTGTATTGGAGAAGTACTTTCCCCCAGCATTCTTTGACATAAGTGTTCACTTGTTGGTACACCTATGCGACGAGGCACTTCTTTGTGGTCCAGTTAGATATCGGTGGATGTATCCGTTTGAAAGATTGATGAAAGTTTTTAAAGATTACGTCAAGAATACGCGATATATTGCAGGATCAATTGCAGAGGAATACATCACCGTGGAGTCATCAATATATACTCGGGAATATATGACTGACTCTACCAGCGTTGATGACACTGATGAATTCCTCGATGATGGTGGTAATGTGATGGGAAAACGAGTGAAATTAACGAGTTTGCAACATGAACAAGTAGCTCGTTATCTATTTGACACACATGAAGATGTCGAAGAATGGAAAAAGTAAGTTTCGAATATTATAATGTTTAACATTATTTTAGATTATTTTATACATGATTAATTTTGTAATATGCAGTAAATATGAAGCCTGTGAGAACAATAAAAGACGAAAAACAGTGGTACAATCAGACAGCGAATTTAGGCTATGGTTGACACAAGAGGTAATTACAATGAAAACAGTCGTTATATAACGTTACATTACACTCAAATTTTACCACTAATATAATTAATTTATCTATATTCTCAGCTCCTAAAGATGGGTGATGCGACATCAAGGCTTGCTCGTCTAGCCACTGTACCCTTGTTCATGGCACAAGAGTACAAAAAATATCGATTGAACGGTTACATTTTCGGCGCTAAAGTGTACGAGGAAAGTACAAATGTACAGAACTCGGGAATTTCATACAAGGCTCTTACTTTCTTTCGAGCGAGCGCAAAAGATAAAAACCTCGTTGAAGCTGAAATGACTTACTATGGTGTAATCCAAAATATATTTGAATTGGATTATATAAGCTTCAAAGAGGTTGTATTTTACTGTGAATGGGTAAGAGTTGAGGATAAAAATGCTTCTAAAGTTGATCCTGTCACCAATTTGATCATGGTTGACTTGTCCAAGTTGAAGAGCAACGACCACGTGAGCGATGAGCCGTTTGTTTGTGCATTTCAAAAGGTTAAGCAAGTGTTTTACTCGGAGTATATCAACAACGAGCCGTGGTCAATTGTCCAACACGCCCCAAGGCGTCTAAATAGTAGTGTGGATGACTTGGCTACTCCTACCGAATATCAATCCATTTTTGATGATAACCCGAATTTGAAACAATTTTTCAATTTGTAATAATTATTTCAATTTGTACCGAAACATCCATTTTTAATGCTTTTACTTGATCTGCACTTTATCATTTTCACTCTTGTGTAGTGTGCGTGTGTGGAGAGTAGATTAATACATAAATATTCCAACTACATCTAAGTTTTGTTTATACTAATCCATGAATATACGCTTCTTACCTTTAATAGGTGATTAGTACATAGTTATTTGGGGTGTCCTATTTGTGGAGAGGAGACTGAATCTCTTCGTCTATCCGAACACTAAGAAATGCCATAATCCTATGGAGCGATGCTCTGCAAATTCCTCCCAACCGTTATGTAGCCAAACATCACCGGTTGAAGTTGTCAATTCCACTTTCCATACCCCACCACTTTCCATACCCCATTCAAAGGTGGAGTTGACAACTTCAACTGCTGATTTTTGACTACACAACGGTTGGAAGGAATTTACAACGCATACCTCCATAGGATTATGGTATTTCTTAGTGTTTAGATATGAAGAGAATTATAATTGACACGATTGCCCAGGGTACATTAGTTGGAAGGAGGTGCCATATGAGCTCAAGTTAGCTGTTTGAGTGACACTACAGGTAATGTATTTATATTTATATGTCAATTTCGATTTCGATTTCAATTACAATTTATATTTATCTATATTTGAGGGGCGGATACTAATTTTACTTTATTTCAATTCAGGGGACAGGGAGTGGCCCTAAGGGTAGGCCACATATGCTCTATACTTATGTCGCTATTCGGACGAGAAGGGAAGGATAAGGAGGTGTTCCCGAGCGTCGCGGTACAAAATCTCTTTTCCATGCAAATAGTTTGTAGATTTGAGATAAAATGATGGTGATGTTGTTTCTTTTTAAATAGTTTCTTATTTGAATATATATTTGCATTATCTTTAGTTTGTTCGGATATATGATGTGTGGAACAGGTACAACGTTGCTATAACAGGTACAAATATACTGCTGGGCAGTGGCAGTGGCCATACTGCCCAGCAGTTTTTTTTTAATTCTGCCCAGAATTGTCACGGTCATTGACCGTGACACGTCCGTGACAAAATTGACACGGGCGTGTCACGGCCAATGACCGTGACAATTTTTTTTAAAAGGGTCACGGCTTTGTCACGGTCAATGACCGTGACAAACGTGTCACGGTCATTGACCTTGACACGACCGTGACACAAAACGCGAGTTTTGTGTCAAGGTCAATGACCGTGACACGACCGTGACAAAAAAAGTTGTCTCACCTCGAAATGTCACGGTCATTGACCTTGACAAGGTGAATTTGTCAAGGTCAATGACCTTGACAAATGGGCAGATTTGGTGTAGTGTTGGTTAACCTTTTGAAATGCACAAACGGCTCATCACACAAGTGGTCGTTGCTCTTCAACTTGGAAAAGTCAACCATGATCAAATTGGTGACATGATCAACTTTACAAGCATTTTTATCCTCAACTCTTACCCTATCACAGTAAAATACAACCTCTTTGAAGCTTATATAATCCAATACAAATATATTTTGGATTACATCTGAAAGACCCCGTAATTTCCTCTTTATAAAATAAACTCGTGATGATGCGGAAGCGTAACGATGGTTCACCAAAATTAACAAAAGCCAAATTTTAATTTCTTAAACAAATTAAAATAGCACCAAGTCCTAGAATTTGCCTATGTCATAATTATCAATTATCCAAAGTTAGACGAAACCAATTTTAGCAAAAGACTTGAATTAAACAAACTTTACCCAATATTTAATTTAGCACCAAATTAAATGAGTGATAATTTAAACCGAATTTTATCTTGAATTATCCTAAGCATGCGTTCTACGTTATGATGCAAGATAAAATAAACAATATCACACTACGCCGCGATGTACGAGGAAAAACCCAAGACGGGAAAAAACCTCGGACGGCCCTAGCCACAAGTCCACTAGATATGGAATTACAATTACAAGACAGATAGACTTACAACGACTGACTCGATCCCTCTCAAGCCTCGACGCTTCTTCTTGTAGACACCTCTTCTTAGCGGAAAACCTCGGAACTCCACCGCGGTCTCGGAATCCACCGATGGGGCTTTCTATGGTCACCGTCACCCTAGCAAGGAGCCTTTCTCCAAGTGGGTAGAATCGCAACAAAAAGTCTTCTTCTTTGATGGATGTAGAAGCAAATCAAAACTTCTCTTCTTGAATTCGGTAGAGATAAACCGGTGCCAAACTCCAAGCAATTTAATATGTAAATAAGAACTTGGACTAAACACAATTGGGTGTAAACTAGAGTGTGAAGGATTTTCTCTTTAAAAAATAACACTCAAAACATGAACAATTTCCTAAACCATTTTTGCTCTCAAACACTCTCTAAGAGATGGAAATATTTTGGAAATGTTGGTTTGGAAAATGTGATTCCCGTCCTTCATAAAGTCTGAAAAAATTAGTTAAGAAACAAGTGGGAAAGTGGGATAAAAACTGCCAAAAACTGCCAAAAAACTGTTCCCGCCTAGCAGTTCGTTCGAACGACATTTCGTTCGAACGAACTCTCGTTCGAACGAGACTTCTAATGACACACCAGTATGGATTTCGTTAGAATCTCGTTGGAAACCTCGTTAGAACGAACAATCTCGTTCGAACGACATTTCGAACGACAGACCAGTTTAGACTCGTTGGCAAACTCGTTCGAACGAAACCTGGTTCGAACAAAAAATTTGTTCGAACGACATTTCGAACGACTTCCAGAATTTTTACAAAATTCGATTTTTGGCCCAGAAACTTTATATACTTTATTTTTAAAGTTCTAATTAAATTTTTCTGAAAGTAAACATAGTTTTAATTCAACCTAACACCCAATAAACTTTGTTCCAAGCTCTTATATAAATATAATTGCATTCATACCTTGGGAGCATTGAACCATAGTTGATGACGTAGAAATGAGGCACGCAAACCGGCACATTTGATGAAGCTTTATATTCTTTGCCGCTACGTCTTCAACAAACACTTCATAGGATTGAGAGTATTACAATAACCTACTATCCTATGAATAAATGTTTTTGTCCGGAATTGAGCCAACACAATACATGGACTCAATTGGAAATTTGTGTCCCTACAAATCTCCCCCTTTGTCTATTTCGGGACAAAAACCAAAACAAAAATCCTAAAGGGCCGTCAAGCTCACTAAACTCAAAACATAACCCGCCCAAACTTGACTCAACCCAAGGATCAAACGCTTTGCCTTAAACAATGCCGCTTTAGAAGAAATCCTGCACACTTAAGCAAACTCATCAAATGCATAGGGAATATCAAGATATTAAATGCAATTAATTAAATTACTCCCCCTAAATTAATTCTCCCCTTTATCAAACACATGACCTACTTAGAAAGACGTCTCCCCCTAAGATAAATCTCCCTCAAACGAAGATACGATTATAATAGGATTAGATACCATTTCTCCCCTTATCATCATTCTCCCCCTTTTTGTTCAGGAATAGACAAAGGCTAAAGAATCAAAACATAAAAGCGTGTTGAAGCTTAAAGTGATAAGACATGAAAGCATATGGGCAACAAAATCAAGGCAAAGACAAACAAATATCATATATATATATATAAACTAGAAATATACCAATGAAGCACTTGCATATATATAGATATAAACACACATATAACACAAAATACAATAAGTTTTCACACTCGTATGACAAAAATTTGTCATATGGAAACGGAAGTGTAGGGGTGTGAACTAGCAACAATTAAATTTAGACCCAAACACTTAATAAACGTTCACGAAGTTCTCATTTGATTGCAAACTTCATCACATTGAAATATAACCTCATGTGACAATATAGATTGAACTCAATGAATAAACATACACAATGCATACAAGCCTAGCATGATGATGATTCTACAAACCAAATAGAGTCATGACATTAAAGACAACTAGGATAAACGGACATTGTGCAAACCGTTGATATACCATCCAATTCTCCCTCAATAAGCATATATATTCTTTTGTTGGTGAATGAATATATCAAACAAACATAGGCCTTGGCAATTGTTTTCTTTTGAATGCCAAATATTCTGTTTTTAGGCCTTTGGATCACGTATTTCTTTTAGATCCAACAAACGGTGGCTTACTATCGCAAAGGATTTAATTCATCCTTTCGGAGCCCTTCCACGTGCACATTTATCTATCATGTTTTCGTTTTTCACACAAATCTCACATGCAACGGATTTTGACATGCACTAGTCCTCCTAGGTCATAGATATGTAGATGACTAGATTGGTAGGAGAACACCTCAAAAATCTCAAATATAACATGTGACATTAAGATTTCAAAAGAGCTCGTGCATGTGTGAAAAGAGGCATATAGAAATAGAATCCATTTAAACAATACAAAATCCAACTACTCCATATAAAACATGGTAAAGAACATTTTAAGGATTAAAAATCTAAACCAAAAGTTCTAGCCACATGGGAGCGTAAACGAAGGGATTCAAACACAAATATATGCCACTTAAAGTGTGTCAAACTAAGATACACACAAAATAAAATCTTTGAGTTTTTAAAATTTTTAACCAAAAATAATATATACTCAAAAGACAAACAAAAATCATTTGTATTTTTCATTAAGCTTAAATGAAATAAATAAAATACAAATGATAAAAAAAATCTTTTTATATTTCTCAATGAATTCAACCACAAAATATAATACAAAAAGATAAACAAGTCATAATTTCTAGCATATGATATGAAATGAGGCAATTACTAGAAAATGACTAAATAAGCATACATTTAGCATGTGAATATAGCATGAAGTACAAACTCTAAAGTATGCAAATACTAACACATTCATCCTTTAGATTTAGCAAGGGAGGAAGCATGTGAAAGTAAATGAGAATCATAAACCCTATTTTGCAAGGCAACCAAGTCGGATTTCCTAACCCAAATTAATGAAGAATGACTATCTTGGGGTGTTGGAGCGTTAACTACTGTGGTTACTTTACTATGGGATTTTCTAGGAATTCGTTTAAGATCAAAACAAAATTTTCTAAGATGACCTTTTCGACCACAAAGTGTACAAGAAAAAACATGTCGAAAAGATTTACTTAAGGAGTGATCTTTAAATGCATTCCTAGTAGATTCTCCTAAAAAATTAGTTTGGGCATTATGAGTAAATTCATTACAAGTATTGAAGCCTAAACCACAAGTGTCATTTTTAATTTGGACCGTTCCTAACATTTTATCTAGTTTTTTCGAACGACACTCCAAATCAAATTTGACATTACTAGAGTCTTTTAATTTATTTTGTAATTCAAAAATGTTAGACTCTAATAAAACATTTTGCTCTTCAAAAGCAAGAAGCTCCTTTTTCAAGGATTCCATTAAACCCCTAAGGCTATCTCTCTCGCCTTCTACATATTCAAGCTTCTCTTGAAGAGTCCTCTCATGTGTCCTAAGGTCTTCTATTAAAGCATTTTCATCAACGACCTTGACACTCTTTCTTAAACTAGCTTCTAACTTCAAATTAGCTCTTTTCAATTTAATTGATTCTTTATAAAGCTCTTGAAAAGCATTTTGAAGTTCACTCACATTGACCTCTTCTTCATTTTCACTCTCTCTTTCTTCTCCACTCTCACTATCATCAAAAACAAGAGAATCGTGTACAATGACCTTGGAAGTGGCATGTGCTATCGTTTCATCAATCGATGAGTTCTCACTATCGCTCACATGACTAGCCATAAAAGCCACAAAATTTTTCTTAGTGGGGGAATCGGGCTTCTCTTCCTTATCACTATCACTAAGGGTCGCATTATATGAAATGGGTCTCTTACCCTCTTTCCTTAGTTTAGTGGGGCACTCAAAAGCCCTATGGCCATAACCTTCACAACCAAAACACTTGTTAGACTCGTCCCTATCTAAATCTTCATTTCTAGGTTTAGGGATCTTTTCGGCTTTAGAAATCTTCTCGCTTTTATCATGTTTAGAAGATTCAAATTTCTTAAAATCATTTTTAAATTTATCTTTGTTAATTTTAAGAAATTTTCTAAATTTACGAGCAAATAAAGCCATGTCTTCCGAGTCACTATCACTCTCGATCTCTACTACTTGTTTGACCTCTTTTTGGGCTTTGAAAGCAACGCCCTTTTCGATTTTCTTTTCAGTTTTAGAGGGAAACATGTCCAGTTCATAGGTTTGTAAATCACCTACAAGCTCTTCTAATTTCGTAAAGGCTAAAGTGGGTAAAGAATTTAAAACGGTCACCTTTGGAATAAATCTATCGGGTAGTGACCTTAAGATTTTCTTTACAACACGGTCGTCGGGTGTTTTTTGTCCCAAGTTAAACGATAAATTAACAATATCAGAAAGTCTAGCATAAAATTCATCAAACGTTTCTTTTTCATTCATTTTGATAGTCTCAAATTGAGTGGTGAGGTTTTGGAGCTTTGAAGCTTTAACGACACTAGTTCCTTTATGAGTTAATTGTAAAATATCCCAAGCTTCTTTAGCGGTTTCACACGTCATAATACGTCGGAATTCATCCGGTGTGACAGCGCTAAACAAAGCATTTAAACCACGGGAATTGAAATTAGCAAGTTTAAACTCATTTTCAGTCCATCTATCGGCGGGTTTGATAACACGTTCATTTTCAACTAAATAAGTTGGTGGGGACCACCCGTTAACAACAGACATCCAAACTCTTTCGTCGATAGATTTTAGTGCCGACCTCATACGCGCTTTCCAATACGCGTAGTTTGAACCATCGAAAATAGGAAATTTTGAAAATGGGGAAAAATCCATTGTAGCCAAAAATTATTTAAGGATCTTTAACGAAATAATTTATTGTTTTTGGCTCTGATACCAATTTGAAAGACCCCGTAATTTACTTTTTATAAAATAAACTCGTGATGATGCGGAAGCATAACGATGGTTCACCAAAATTAACAAAAGCCAAATTTTAATTTCTTAAACAAATTAAAATAGCACCAAGTCCTAGAATTTGCCTATGTCATAATTATCAATTATCCAAAGTTAGGCGAAACCAATTTTAGCAAAAGACTTGAATTAAACAAACTTTACCCAATATTTAATTTAGCACCAAATTAAATGAGTGTGATAATTTAAATCGAATTTTATCTTGAATTATCCTAAGCATGCGTTCTACGTTATAATGCAAGATAAAATAAACAATATCACACTACGCCGCGATGTACGAGGAAAAACCCAAGACGGGAAAAAACCTCGGACAGCCCTAGCCACAAGTCCACTAGATATGGAATTACAATTACAAGACAGATAGACTTACAATGACTGACTCGATCCCTCTCAAGCCTCGACGCTTCTTCTTGTAGACACCTCTTCCTAGTGGACAACCTCGAAACTCCACCTCGGTCTCGGAATCCACCGATGGGGCTTTCTATGGTCACCGTCACCCTAGCAAGGAGCCTTTCTCCAAGTGGGTAGAATCGCAACAAAAAGTCTTCTTCTTTGATGGATGTAGAAGCAAACCAAAACTTCTCTTCTTGAATTCGGTAGAGATAAACCGGTGCCAAACTCCAAGCAATTTAATATGTAAATAAGAACTTGGACTAAACACAATTGGGTGTAAACTAGAGTGTGAAGGATTTTCTCTTTAAAAAATAACACTCAAAACATGAACAATTTCCTAAACCATTTTTTCTCTCAAACACTCTCTAAGAGATGGAAATATTTTGGAAATATTGGTTTGGAAAATGTGATTCCCGTCCTTCATAAAGTGTGAAAAAATCAGTTAAGAAACAAGTGGGATAAAAACTGCCAAAAACTGTCAAAAAACTGTTCCCGCCTAGCAGTTCGTTCGAACGAACTCTTGTTCGAATGAGACTTCTAACGACACACCATTATGGACTTCGTTAGAATCTCGTTGGAAACCTCGTTAGAACGAACAATCTCGTTCGAACGACATTTCGAACGACAGACCAGTTTAGACTCGTTGGCAGACTCGTTCGAACGAAACCTGGTTCGAACGAAAAACTCGTTCGAACGACATTTCGAACGACTTCCAGAATTTTTACAAAATTCGATTTTTGGCCCAGAAACTTTATATACTTTATTTTTAAAGTTCTAATTAATTTTTTTTGAAAGTAAACACAGTTTTAATTCAACCTAACACCCAATAAACCTTCGTTCCAAGCTCCTATATAAATATAATTGCATTCATACCTTGGGAGCATGGAACCATAGTTGATGACGTAGAAACGAGGCACGCAAACCGGCACATTTGATGAAGCTTTATATTCTTTGCCGCTACGTCTTCAACAAACACTTGATAGGCTTGAGAGTATTACAATAACATACTATCCTATGAATAATTGTTTTTGTCCGGAATTGAGCCAACACAATACATGGACTTAATTGGAAATTTGTGTCCTTACAACATCATAGTAAGTCATTTCAGCTTCAACGAGGTTTTTATCTTTTGCGCCCGCATACCGGACAACGATCGAGATTTTCATACTCCTTTCGGTACAGTATGCAGTCATACACACAAGCATGAATCGATTTATACTTCATTCCCAAACCTTTCAAACTTTTCTTCATAACAGGATAGTTATTTGGAAGTGTATTCTCCTTGGGTAATAAGCCCTTCACCCATTTCAGAATTTCTGTCACGCTATTGCCAGACAAATCGTATTGTGTCTTCAAACTGTGCAAACCAACCATGACATGTAAAGTTGTTTGATCTTTCTCACAACCAGAGTATAACGGTTGGGTCGCCTTAAATTTTAAACTTTGGTAGTCATCGTTAAGTTTCATCGTGATATCTTCACGAGCACTTGAACCTTCTACATCATTAGTAACCTCATTCTCTTCTGCTTCATAATCTCCGTACGCATCATCAACTAAATCCTCTAACATATTATGATCTACGTCGTCCCATTCTACATCTATCCTACTTGTTGAAGGTTGTTGTGAAGGTTGGTGGGGGACAAAAAGAACTTTCAATTTACCGTGAAAACTCCAAAATCGATAACTATCTTGCATACCCGATCTTAACAAATGTAGTTCAACTGTTTTTCACTCAAACACCTTACCATTCTTACACCTAGCACACGGACACGGAAACTCTTCATCATTATGACATCTCTTTGCATATTTCACAAATTCGTTAGCACCTCTGCGAAACACATCCACAATTCTATTTGCCTCACCCATCCACTCTTTGTATTTCGGATATCCCATCACAGCTACCACAATTAATCACCTATTAAAGGTACGAAGCGTATATTCATGGATTAGTATAAATAAAACTTAGATTTACAGTATGTTTCATCTAATTATGTCTTATTTATATTCAAATTCAATTTATAATAGAAATTTCTATTTCCTCCATCTTCTCTAAAGGGTGAGTGGTCATATCCCATTCAAGATCTCATTTTTCTGTAATATACTTAACATCTCATGCACATTGTTACGATTTGAAAAAAATTCGACAGCATATCCCCGTAGTTCTCCAAGTACATGACGTAGATTGGCAAGTGTGAGTGTTATTTCGATTGATCAATTGAAATAACAGTCACAGTTGTCAATCTAGTATGTACCCAGAGAACATTAGGATACGACTGCAGAACTTTCTCCAAAAGTAACAACTTTAAGCCACTAAGAATATTATACAAAAATTATGCAGTCCCAAACTGTCCAAACGGAAAAATTCGAGAGATCTCATTACAGGGGTAATGACTCTCGAACGGGTCTAAGGGCTATTGAATGCGTACGCATAAGAACTAGAAGGCTAGTATCTATGCGCACTATATGTAATTTCAACTATGTTTCATTTAATTATCATACTATATATATATTGTTCGATATACAAAGTAATTTTCAAAAAAAAGTTGAAAAATCCCACCCCCATATGGACAATAATCCAGTGGTCATGCCACTTTTATAACTAACCAACCCAACATCAATCCACTATAATCCAACAGAAATGTCAACAACAAATGTGTATCCCGTACTCCTTCTAAGTCATCTACTCAATTAATTCATTTCATCAATTAAACTAACAATTAAAGTATACAATTATTAATTTACTAATTTACAATGAGGGGCGATCCTACTTTCACATGAAATGGGCACTAATTATTAATTTACTTTCATATAAAACTATACAATTAAAGTTACAATTAAATCTATACAATTTATTAATTAAAGCTATACAATTGTTGAGATTGCCCCACCACACACACACACCACCACACCACCACCACCACCTGCCCCCCTCCCCCCGCTACGCACACACCTGCACACACACACATATACACTCCACCCCTCACCCCACCACACACACATACCACCACCCCCTGTCCCCCACCCAGCCCCCCTGTCCCTCCCTTCCCCCCATCACACACGCACACGTATACGCACACACACACCCCACCACCCCCTGCCCCCCTCCCCCCATTACACACATATATACACACACATATAGAAATGAAAGAAAAAGAGAGGAAAAAAACATACCTTAGAGAGAGAGAAAGCTCGAAATCGCTTAGAGAGAGAAAGAGAGGGAAAACCAAAAACGGTGGGGAAAAAAAGAAAGCGTAGGATTTTTTTTACTGAACAAATTGTTACGGACGTGTCACAGTCCTTGACCGTGACAATATTATAAGTATTTATCACGGTCATTGACCGTGACAAGTCCGTGACAACTGCACTTATCATGGACTTGTTACGGTCAATGACCGTGACAAAAAACGCGTGTTTTTTTGTCACGGTCAATGACCGTGACAAGGTGGGTGGGCTAAAGGGTGCCAATTTAGTCTTTTGGTGTAGTGGTAGTGGTGGGGATTGAATGTCACTAGCGAAAACCTTTAAAAATATAGTAATTTCGAAAAAAAAGAGGTTTGGATCTACCGTATATATATATATACTGTGTAATGTGACAACATAGTACTGTATAAGCCACAAAATGAAATAGTTTTATATTTGTGACATTTTCACAAACAATACCACTTATCGAGTTAATATTACACAATATATATATATATATATATATATATATATATATATATATATATATATATATATATCAATATGCTCCTATTTTGAAAGGTATGCGCCACCGGCACCTAATGCCACCCCTACTCTGTAATACCCCGCAATTTTAATGACTCTTAAAATGAGTTAAATTAAAAGTTAATGAGATTAATTTTAAATTAATTAATTGGGATTAATCCAGAATTTATATTACTTTTGGATAATGAACTATAAGATTCTGAATATTACTTAGTGATATTTTAGTAATATATGAATATGATGTTATTTATATTGCTGTAAGTTACTTATACGGTAATAATGAAACTTTAGTCGAGACGCGGTATGGGACGTGTTGGGACTAATTTAAATGAATAAAAAGGAAACATTATTTTATATCAATCTTATGGTCGTTTCGAGTGCCCCGTTGTATCCGGAAGGATCGAAATAGTCAAAAAAAGTTTATTCGTGTGTTGGATTTGGTCTCGGGTCACTTTGGAGATGAAAGGACACCCCGAAGGGGCATTTTAGTCATTTTAATTGGGAGATGAATAGTAATTTCAGGATTTGTCTTATTATAAATGTGATGGATTAGAGGAACGTAGGTTCATTTTATTTTGTCACAAAACACTTGAGAGGTCTTAGTGTGAGAGAAAGTGAAGAGTTTCTTGGAAGGAGAATAGGTTGCTTAGGAAGGAGGAGAGACTTTCGGGGCAAGCCAAATGGGATTAACCACCTTCTACCACCAGTACCACAACCGAAAAGTCACAGAAAAATGAGAAAAGAATTCTACACCATCATCACCAAAGATTCAAACCTACATAATTAAGGCAAGTGTAATTCTTGCTTTATTTTATTGCTTACAATATCCATGCTAGATAGGTTAAGTAAGAAGTATGAACTTGCATGATATAAGGATGAACTATAGAGTTTTTGGAATTTGTTCTTGATATTAGATAGAATAAATCTCTTTCTGTTTAAATGATTTAATCCACGAATTTTGGGTTTCAAATGATAGAAGTCTGAGTTATTATGATTTTTGGAGAAATAAGAACCTATGAGAATTTTGGGAACAATACGATTTAATCCAAACTATTTGATGATTTTAGGTTGTTTGATTATTAGAAACTGATTATATATCTTGCTATATAAATTGAGATTAATTAGGAGAAGTTTTGGATTGATTTGTGTTGGTTTTGATGAGAAAGAAAATGGTTAAAACGCATAAAAAATTGTTGTAAAAAGGACTAACATTGTATGATAATTTTAGGTCTGTGTTAAGAGGAAATTGGCAGTGTGCTCACGAGTTTTTGTATAAAATCACGTTCTGCATAACTTTGCAGTTTTGTGTTAAGAGAAAATTGGCAGTGTGCACACGAGTTTTTGTATAAAATCACGTTCTGCACAACTTTGGAGTTTTAAGTTTTTTCAAAATCGGAGTAGAAAAGCCTCAAAATTGTAATTTTATATTTCTGGCAGAATTTATCTTTATCGGGAAAAAAAAGGTTGGAAAATGGTAATTTGTCATATGGTGAGATTTTATTAATTTTGGTACATTAACAAAGAGCGAGGGACTTGGGTTAATATTGGAAAATTATTTGGATTTGAGGTTTAAATTTTGTGAGAGATGTCTACATAATTATATTACGATTTAGAGAAAAATAATCGTTATATCAAGTAAGGGTAATATTGATGATATATTTACGGGTACTTGAGTCGGATAAAATATTATGTGAGTGATAACTACATAAAAAAATATGATGATAATCATGATTACAAGTGTGGGTAGCATTAAATAAATACGCGGGGTACTTGTGATAGGATGAATTCCTAATATGATATAGGTAGTGTAAGTACCTAATTTTATATAGGTAGATGATAATGCCTATTTGATTGATTGATAATTTATGTGTATGACATACCTGGCTTACTTGTTATTGACGGGAGGTATACGCGTGAGGGCAGTCTTATCCTAATGAATATATGGGACCTTCGACTTGTCTCTCGAGAACATAGGACTTAGCTCGATTACCATTAGTGAGAACAATGGTATATAACAGTCATTTGGGTGCGTAGGTGTGTGCGTAGCCTGTGCGTAGCCCAAAGTCTTAGGACTATGTTTGCCTCCATTATTTGTGATTTGATATTTGTGGTTCGAGGGATCTTTACCGAACCTATAGTCCCCTATACAGTGACAAGATGTATTGGGACAAGATAGCAGAGTAATGCAGCACCGCAGCTGTGTCTCGGGGTGCAGTATAGTATATATATAATATAGTGAATGTATATATATACATGTGATGATATCTACTATGTGGCTAAAGTAAAAATGTAAGATAGTTATGTATGAGAACACTTAATTGAATTGAATTAATAAGGGACTTATCCATGTTGAATCTAAATGGATATATATGTTTATAACATCATTATATGTATTATAGGGCTAATACGTGGAAATAATTTGGGCTATAAAGAATGGATACATGTGATTAATCTAGTTAGCGTGGGAACTATAACTAGGATGACTTAGAGGTATGTTAGGTGTGCACTCTAGATGAGAGGTGAGAATCTCAAGAGAGAGTCCAATAATTTAACATGTATACTATAAGTGATAAATATTGCAATTATTCACTTGTTATTTTCAAAACTATTTTACCATCGGGCTCTGACTCGTTTCCTTGCATATTCTCTTTTCTCTCTTGTATCTTCTATATCAAGTGTCCGGTCGCAGGGACACCAGCCATAGAGGATTATGATGGTTGACGAGCTACAGAGCTATGGAGTATTATTTAGATGCCTTTATTTATTTGATTCATACTCTATAATGATCTTTCATTTATGGTATGTCGCACAAGAGGATTTAGATATTTCTCTTCTATCTGAGTCAGGATATTATACTCGTGTCGTTGTGTTACATTTACTATTGTTGGGATTTATGTATTGAGATATATTTACTGAAAAAGTTTATTCCAGTTGCATTTAAATTCTATTATGACATCTATTCAGTTTATTGTCGTTGTGGAATGGAATGTGTATAATTGTTCGAAATGGTAAAATGAATTTTTTATTGGAAAGTTTTTAACACCAGCGTAATTGAGTATTAGGTGATAGAAAAATGTTTTCGACAGTGATGCTAAGAATGACTCAACTGTATATTCTGATTTAATTGGGTATGGGACTGATCACCCGATATTTAATTAGGCGGGGTGTTACATACTCACCCCAAATCGGCGCTCCGGAGGATCCAAATTCCATTTATCCAATATTTTCTTATTTTCAAAGGTCCGCACCAGAGGCACCCCATGCCACTCCGGTGGATCCAAAACCCATTTATTCAAAAGTCTCTTATTTTCAAAGGTCCGCGCCAGCGGCACCACATGCCACCCCTACCCATCCCAAATCGAAGCTCTGATGAAGATTGTTGAAGCTTTAACAATTGGGGTAAAGATTGGATGCCGCTAGCGCGGACCTTTAAATATAAGCTAATTTTGGGAAAAGAGGGTTTGGATCCACCGTATGATCGGACATGTGTCATCTGGCGGTGAGTCCAGAAAAGAGAGAGAGTGTGCCTATAATTTAGACGATAATTTTAGGCGCACCGTTAGACGACATATGTCAGGTCCGCATTCTTAAAATGCGAACTTGTCCGCACAAGAGCGTATATATATATATATATATATATATATATATATATATATATATATATATATATATATATATATATATATATATATATATATATATATATATATATATATATATATATTACTACAGTAAATGTTACTATTTGTTTGTGAAAATGTCACATATATAAAACTATTTCATTTTCTAGTGCATACAGTAAAGTTTACTGTTTATGTAAATTTTTTTATTTGAAATTTTATAGGCTTGGTGGATCTTGTTTGATAGATCTCATCGAGCAGATTTCAAAAATAATAATTTTGCGAAAAACAGATTTGTGAATCAAAAGTTATAATTATTTTATTTTTAAAATAAAAAGTTCAACCACTTATGTAACTTCTTAAAGGAAGTTATGGATGATTTGTTTTAAAAAAGGTAAAATTATGAACAAAATATGACCTATATGATTGTTAAAAAGTTAATATCATTTATATATATGTTGACATAACAAATGAAACTTAAATATAATGTTCTCTAAAATAATAAAAAAGTAATCGCAACTAATTTGAGTAGCCAAAATAAACATTGATTTGAGTTTGTTTAATCGAGACTAACCTTGGGGATACAGACAGTTGAGAAAGTAGAGGTTCGTAAAAGAGGCATTTATGTAGATCACGGAACTTCATAAATGATGCATACATGGAGAGAGAAGAATGTGTCCATCCACACAAACACATGCTGCCAAATGCCTTTTGCTTCATTAAGATGGTGATGTACACACATTCAAGACTCCAGAGTTGCACGAGGGCCTCCATTTTGTACTTTTGTGCTTTTTCTGATCTGGATTGGTTGGTAGTTGGTACTCGTACCACTCCATTATCTCCTCTTAATTATTGACGACAGAATTCACAAGACCACTTCTCTTTATTCTGTCTCACACACACCCCACATAATACAAGTCTCCGTGGAATAGATTTAGCCTATTAATAAAAGGTCGGCAAAAGCTTCTTACTAATTTTTTTACCATCACCCTTTTAATTTTACCACACCTCAGTATAGATTGCAATTCACATAAAATTGAGGGGATTATCTATACTTAGTTCCAATTATCTAAATATTCCCGTTGGTTGAATGAAGATGCCTGCCTGGTGACAAAGTTGAAGGGTGGATAAGACGTTTTCCAAACTGGGATCGAAGATATGACCATATCCATAATACACGTATTGCATTTGTTTTGGTTTGAGGGGTCTTAATCCCAAGTGAGGAGAGAGAAAGGCTTACTGATTGGGTCTGATGATTGACTGCACGTGTGGTTCGTTCTAATGGTTAAATCCCCGTGCGCCTGTTTTATTCATTCAATTTATTGATTTTTGTCTTTTTTTTAATTCCTTTTCTCTCTCTTTTGTGGACCCTATATAATTTTCATTATTTCCAATCAACTCTTGTCTCTTTGCTTTAATGTATACGAAGAGGCAAATTCAAAATACAAAGTATACGTTCGTTTATAGAAAATAAATCATAAAATACAAATCTTTTCAAAATAAGATAATAAATAATAAATTTATTTACTTCTAGAAACCTTTAGGGGGTGACCAAGAAAAATTAAAGTTGAAATATGCAAATATTCATTCTTTATGAAATTGCACATTCTTTACAATAGAAATTTGTGTGATTAAATACCTCTAAATTTGTCATGACCAAAGTTGTTGGACAAACATAATCAGAGTAACTATTAAATAGTAAAATTATAATTCAAATAATGGAAACGATACTTTTACCGTTATTTCTTATCACCTTTTTTTTCCTACCGATCACTTTAAATGGTTATAGGCTTGACTAAAAATTGAAATGTTAAAGCTAACTGGTAAGAAAAGTCGTTAAACGTAACTAGTACTCTGCAAATAATGTGTAAAATACACAACATCCGTCCCAAATTAATAATTTTTAAATGAAAGTCAAACATTTAAATAAAAATTATTTTCTAAATTTATTCTCCTCAAAGTGATAGATACCTTTGAATTTAAGACATGCATTTAAATGATTGTTCTATTTTGAGCATTAATTAAATGAGAAACTTTGTAATCCTACCTAATTTTACATATTTTTTAGATAAATATTAATTTGGACTAAAAAAAAAAACCTTAATTATTAATTTGAGAAAGAGGGAGTTAGTAAATTTGTATTAAAAGTATATATGACATCATCTTTTTTAGCCATACCAAATGATTATAGGTAATCTTATTTGTCTTTTTTGATCATTTATGAATATTACTGTACTATTTGATATGAATATATTATGCTTATTAAATTTATATTTAATAATATGTAAAGCCATTAATGCATGTAAACTCAGTTTGTAAAATATTTTTTACATTCAAATTTACTTTACTCTACTTATATATGATTTCATTACTTAATAAAACAATATTATATCAATATTATGTCACTCCAAAACCAAAACAATCAAGAGAGATGAATGGACCTAGGGGTGGCCATGGGACATACCTGAGGGTTGTTCAGGTTGGAGTCAGGCCTCAATGTATAATCACAAGTCCGTCCGAATTCATAAGCTTTTTGCCCATGCCCGTTATTCACACCTGAACATAATTTTTTTTAATCTAAATTTTATTGTTTATATATATCAAGGTTCTAAAAAACGCGGGGTGTGACCAAGACGTGGAGGCCAAGCCTTAAGCCTTAGAACCCTAGGCGGGCCTTGGCGTAAAAAGGCGTGAAAAGGCGTTTAGGCATTTTTTAATATATTTTAATATTTTTTGACTATGACAAGGCTATTTAAAATACTAAATTGGTACATACCTTAAAAATATGTCTAAATATTTGTAAATTAAAATACTATTTTTTTAAAATACAAAAAAAAAAAAAAAAAATTCATCTTTTCACGCCTTACTTCTAAAAAACTCGCGTTTTTTCACGCCTTACCCCAAAAAAACGCACGTTTTTTCACGCCTTGCCCCAAAAAATGTTGACCATCGTTGACCACGTCTTGATCCACGCCTAGGGCCAAAACTTGGCGTATCTAAAAAGCCTCGCGCCTAGGCGCGTTTTTTAGAACACTGATATATATATATATATATATATATATATTCTTAAGTGAACCAAAATAATGAACTTTTTAATGAACCTAATAAGACATTAAAAAATAACCCTTAATTCCTTATTGTAATTTATCTGCGTCAACTAGGGGTGTGCAGTGAAACCGAAAATCCGACAAACCGAACCAAACCAAACCGATGGTACTGATTCGGGTTGGTTCAGTTTTTTGAACTAATGGTTCGGTTCCGATCCCAAAAAAAAATAAACCGATGTTTCAGTTCGGTTCCCGGTTCCAAAAATAAAAAAAACCCAATCCAATCCAAAAAATCGATCCGAATTCGAAAATCGACCCAATCCGAAAACCCTAACCATATATATACTAACTTAACTCTCTCAAAATATTTCAGCCCTCATAATCTCTCTCTCTACGCCATTAGATCCATCTCTCTCTCTCTGCTCCCTCTCTGAAAACATTTTAGCCGTCTCAGAGATCAAGTCGGAGTGTATGGCCGGCCAGAAATTCTTATGGGAATGAAGACGTGGGCTATGGAAAGATGGAAACCCGATCGGAGCTCTATTATGGTCGGAGCTGTATTTTTATTTTCATTTACTGGGCATGTTTTGCTGAGCTTAGATCGGAGCATATTTTCAAGATTTTTAATCTTTTGCTGAGCTTTGATCAGAGCATATTTTCAAGATTTTTAATCTGCCTCATTTTCTTATCATAAATACCAAATACCAAACAAGTAGTAAGACTAATATCAAACAAGATTTTTAATCTGTCGGAGCTGTATTGGATTTTTTAATTAAAAAATGTGATTAAAAACAAGAACCGATCCGAACCAACCCAAGAACCATCGGTTCGGTTTGGTTCGGTTCCAAAAAACATCGGTTCCGGTTCCAAAATCCTGGAACCGGACCACCTCGGTTCTGGTTTAGTAGTAAAATCAAACCAATCCGAACCGTGTGCACCCCTAGCGTCAACAGCAACGGACGCTTTTTTTGTAATTTATACACACACCTCACACACCTCACAAACCTTAAACCCCCACCCCACCCCCACCCCCACCCCCACCCATCTGCCATCAGGTCAAGATAGTGGGTAACTATTACGTATCCCCAATCACTTACCAATACAACCCGAACACTCTTCTTTTCTCTCTTCCTCCGTTATCTTCACCGCCGACAAAGCCTCAATCGAGGCCTTCGTCACCGGCAAGGGCCCGTTCTTGTTTGATAGCTCACTAAGCATAGAATCGACATCACCCGAACCTAAAATCATCATCACCTGAACCTACGGGTATGGGTCACGGTTTGGAGAGTAGCAGATAAAGGTTCTGGTGTATGGGCTACGACGTTGGCATGCGTTTATAGCCACCGGGTTGGGTCATGTTGGTGAATCTGGGTTAGTTTTTGGAAGATATAGAGGTGGGTCTGGCCGGAAGCTTTTTCGGTGGGTGGGAAGGTTGGGCAGGCGAGTTGGGTTTTTAATGGAGGTTCATCGGAGGTCGGGGTTATATGGTGGGCGAGATTGGAACTGGAGGTCGGTGATGGGCTCTTTAATTTTCGTCGGTGAGGGGTTAGAGCAGGTTAGTGGCAAGTAGTTGGTTGTTGGCCGAATTTTTTGACTTGGGTGGTAAGGGGGTTAAAAATGGCTTTGGGTTTAAGGGTCGGGGTATGGGATACGTGGGATGGCAGTTTTTTGTTTTTTTTTTTGGGGGGGGGGGGGGGGGGGGGAATAAGGTTTATCAGGTGTGTGTGTATTAAAAAACACGTATGTCCGTTGCCGCTGACGCGGACCAATTACAACAAAAAAGTAAGAGTTATTTTTTAATGTTATTAGGTTCATTAAAAGTTCATTATTTTGGTTCACTTAAGAACCTCTCTCTCTCTCTCTCTCTCTCGATACCAATTTGAGAAGCCAAGAATTACGTGTGATAATTGATTAACTTCACAACTTTCTAATATAGCACACTTATTTAATTTCATCCCCTAATCATGCATCTAAAGTGCGTGTGTGTGTCAAATCATAAATAAAGCATGTGACACAAAAAATATGCCGAGACACAGATTTCAGGAAAAAACCCCTTTCGGGTAAAACCTTTATTTCACTATGAATATACAAGCCGCAACTTACAATTACATAGAGAAAACTGCAATGGATCAACGCGCAGCCAACCCACAAAGACACGCAGTCTTGAACTCAGCAAGAGAATACACGCATCACCCTCCAAGGACTCGCAGCCCAAACAACGAAGGAAGAACCGCAGCTCTCCTCAATGACACGCAGCCATAAAACTTTGTAGAGACTCCCTCAGCAATGACACGCAGCCCTCGGTTGCAAAGATCTCCCCACAAAGATGAACAGTAGCAAAGCTTGTGTTCTAGGGTTCCAAAAGATTCACAAAAGTAATTGGGATTTTTTGTGTGAATCAAAAAGATGTTTTGCACATCAAAAAGGTGAAGACTTAGAGTATTTAGGACTCTGAAAATAGTCTTTAAAAGTCTTAGAAAACAACTCCCCGAAGTTGCCATTAAATAAGAAAACTTTGTTCCTAAAAAATCTCTAACAGATCTGGCCGAAATTATCCCAGGCGGATCGGTCCGGCTTGGTGGCGGATCGGTCCGATTTGATCGGATCGGTCTTTTATTAAGAGGCGGATCAGTCCGGATGAGGTCGGATCGGTTCGGTTATTTCTGGTTCATCAGTTTGCATTCGATCCGGGGTCTACTGGACCTTGAGCAAGGCGGATCGGTCCGGGTAGAGGGCGGACCGGTCCGATTTTCCCAGAAAAATAAAAACTTTAAAAAGCCTCATTTTGCTTGAAAAAACTAACTTCTTATTTTTATAAAAAACATTTTATAAAAATTTCCCAATACTAAATATGAACTTTAAGGAACGTAAAAACAAAATTTCACCAAGTTCATTCTTGCAGAGGCTATGATGTTGAAGACGCTTTGATATTCGGATCCGTTGATGTAGATGCGATCTTGAATTTCTTCAACGGTGTAACGACGTATGACATACATATTGATAATGGACAAAAATGTCCTTACAAATCTCCCCCTATGTCTATGCCGGTACATACATAAAAAATATCTGAATTATCAACTAATGACCTATACAAATCTACCCTCCCATGAACCCTAAAGATGGAAAGATACAAATGTTTAAATCTTCATCGTTTGTTCTTCAATCTTCAACAATCATCAAATCTCAAAATAAAAGGCTTTACCATGCTGCTGACGCGAACCTTTAAAGATAAGAGAATATGAAACTTTTGGTACAAAATAAAAGGCTTGGACTAAATGTGTATTAAAAAAATGTTTGAGGGACTTTTTGGTATTTGATCCTAAAAAAAATTTGCAATTTTTTTTTGATATTTTTAAAAAATCGATCGAACTTTTGCAGCTTTTAAAGTATTTATAAAGAGTGAAAGTTTAACCAATTTTTTAAAAATAGCAAAAAAATTTGTGACCTGAATTTTTTTAGATAAGTTCCTTGAAATATTTAAATATCACACAAAAAAATCAGTTCAAAAATATTTTTTTTACTATTTAAAAAAAAATTAATGTGCAAACTTAGTATGCATATGAGTCTGACTCTCTCTCTCTCTCTCTCTCTCTCTCTATATATATATATATATATATATATATATATAGAGAGAGAGAGAGAGAGAGAGAGAGAGAGTTAAAACAGGCCTAAAAATACATATCAATGTTCGGCCCGAAAAAAATTGGCATATATATTTACCAAGTCCTATTTGCGGGGCCTTTTTACTTTCGCCCAGCCCATTATAAACCTGCTGCTCTGCTAAAAATTTACTCAGTTCAATTAATAAAGTCAATAGCATTTTCCAAAAATTTAGTAGCAGTTAAATTGTGAACCCCAAGTTTAAAAGCCTTGCATCGTATTAACTCACACAGTAACCATATTAATTGTGTCCTTTCACTTTCGCTTTCGGCCCAAATTAATTTCTTGGTGTCAGCCGCTTCTACACTCGGTGCATAGGGAGAGCCTCCTAGGAAAGAGGAAAGCAATCGTTCGAGCCACAGCCCACTTAAATACATGCTGCCATAATTTTACACTGTTAACGTTTTATGAAACACTACTAAAGTCAATTTATTTGGGCTATACATAACATTTCTTTAATAACAACAAATTTATCATTTCAAACATCACCAACAATATTTTAAATTTCGCATGGTTACTTTAACTTAAAACGTTAGATTGTTATTCACTAACATAGAAAAGTAAAATATTATAACCATAGGCGTATATTGTAATATTTTGTAATTTGAGGTAATTTAAAAATTTATTTCATTACATTTAACACTTTCATTATAATATTCTTCATTTTTGTGCTTATTTCTTTACGTGTTTTCTTGGTTGTTATTGTTGGAATTTTCAAAATATAATTGGTTATTCACTTGTTTCATTGAACTTTTACTTTGGAGATTTTATTTTTGGATTTTTTTTGTAGAAAGAAAACTTAAGAAAATGGATGTAAATGAAGTGGGTATAATAAGAAACTCCCATATAGAAAGTTTACTCAAAAGTGAGAGGGCATATAACGAAAGTCAAAAGGTGATTATCTTATAGTCAAAGAGGGTATGATATTATGCTTTCTAGTGGTGAAACACCACTAATTGGGATATACGGCACGCATTCACGCGATGTATGAAACGACGGTTGGGCGACTTAGGGCACATTGAGCGGTTTGATGACGCATTTGGCACTTATCACCTCTCTTCATGAAGAGACACTAAAATAGATATAAAGGGAGTTTCAGACCTCTAATTTGGACACCGAAAATTGCTTAGTTCATCGCTCTCTGTCCTCTACCGTTTAGCATTATCAGGATAAGCACAAGGCCATAAATATGTGTGCTAAAAAACACTCTTAAACACAGAAATCAGTATTTGTAGTGGTTCCGTCTCATCTCAAAGGGTCCTTGGTTCAAGATACGTTCACCACATTACCTTGATAAAGCTTTGAATTATTTTCACTAAGTGGAAGTTTAAGTCCGAATAACACTTATCATTTATGTACTAGATTTCAGTGATAATACCAAGAGCTCTGTTAATGTCCTTATACTCTTTTGTATCTTGAATTCTTTATAATAAAATGTAAGAGACAGATTTTATGATTGATCGTAGATTAAACCTTTTGGAATTTTGGCGTATCCCATTACAAATCGGAGTTTCAAACTGATCACTACATCCGCATTGCCTCTATGATCATTTGAATATATATTAGTGACTGAGCATCATTTTCAAATTTCAATCCGTTGGATTTGTCAACAAAACTTTATGGAGATATATGACTTATAGTTTTTATTTCTTAGTCAAATCATATTATGGACATCTGTGTTTTCAATAGAGGCTTTTTGATAAAAATGAATTTTAAAAATATATAATTTTAATTTTCTAATCTTGTTAGGACGAGATTGATCTCGTTAGATGCCATCTAACGTCCATCGAATGAGAATCCTCTGCCAATGCCATTTTCATTCGAACGACTTCACTTCCTCGAAATTCATGATCTTTTTATAAAAAACAGTTTTAATGAGTTTTTCTCAAGACTTTCGGCGAAAACGAATTCCCTATATCTGAACCAAAAGTTATCATCTTTATGTTTTAGAAAAAATATTTTTTCTCCAAATCATTCATCCCATTTATGATTTGTTGATTTTTTTCAAACCCAAGTTTCCATACGCTTGAATCAAACCTTTGTAGAGTTCCACTTTACTATTGACTTCGGGAGCCGAGGCTTTACGATTGAAAAAGATATGATCTTGCAATCCTGTGGATGATCGGTGGATATGATCGGTGGATACCGATGGAAGATGACTTCCTGTGGATGATACTGGACGGTGCCATATTCTGTAGAAGATTTGAAGACCCTACATGTTATACTTAGTGGAGCTAAGTAGTTTGTAAGTCGATTGTGTTTGTCAAATTCTTTACATTGCTGAATACTAAGGTTTACTCGAAAGGGATTTTTCCTTACTTCTTCCTATGTTTGGTTTGATTATGTGATTAGCATATTTAATATGGACTTCATCATCGCATGTACACCTAATTACTAATTAAGATAAAATTTTGTTAAAATTTTACATTATGTTTGATTAGCCTAAGATATAAATAAATCCATACAAAACTTCTATCTTGTTTTCTTAACTTGGTACGAGAGAGCCTGCTACACTAAGTTTTTGTGTGATCCTTTAAAATTTGGGTTTATGAATAATTTATATAATAGGATACCTATTTTCGATGGGTTTAATTATGCGTATTAGAAAGCTCGAATGAGGTCGACTTTGAAAGGGATTGACGAGCGTGTTTAGCTTATTCGTGAAAGAGGATGGACACCACCCACTATGACCACTGTCAATGTCATACATCCTAAACATGTCTCTTCTTAGACAGAAGATGAACTAAAATGGAGTCAATTTAAGTTACGAGGTTTAATTGCCATTTCTTGAGCTGAATTCTATCGCATCATGACGTGCACCACATTTAAGAAAGCTTGGGATACCCTTCATCTCATCCACGAGGATACAAATTCTGTGAAAGCTTCTAAGCTTCAAAACCTCACCACATAGTTTGAGACTATTACCATGCTAGAGTCTGAGTCTTTGATAAATTTTATACACGATTATCTAATATCGTCAACTCTAGTTTTAATTTAGGTGAAAAAATTCCTGAGATGTGCGTAGTTAAATATTTTGAGATCAATTCTAGCTTGTTTTATTCATAAGGCTATTGTGATTAATTCTTTACGTATTTTAGATACGATTTTATTAGAAGAACTCGTAGAAGACCTTCAAACTTATGTGATTATTATGTTTCTCCAAACTGTTAAACCTAACAAAAGGGAATTGCTTTAGAAGTTCAATCTAAAAAGAAAAAGTAGGTTTCTTTTGACTCTGAGTATGATTTAGATCTTAATGATCTTGACCTTTTCGCAAAAAAAAAATTAAAAAAATTCTCAAACTTAGAAAGAAAATAAATTTTTTGAGAAAGACAAAAAATATAAATCGGGCAAGAAAAATGTTGAAAAAGAAATAAAAGATTACCCTAAGAAAGATGAATATAGATTTTATGAGTGCGACAGTAAGGGTAACAAAGTTCATGAATGTGATACGAGATTAAAGAGAAAAGGCAAAGGCAAAGTTGCCTTCAATGCCACGCTTAGTGGTAGCGATGTCGAGACAGTGAATTTTGGGGATAAATCAACGCATGGACATAACATGACCGCATTCATGGTCGATCATGTTAGTACATCTAGTACACCTCATGCCAATTAGAAAGTTACTAAATATGATGACCTCGATAGTGAGTCTAGTTATTTATGAGAGAGTGACCTTCAACGTGATAAAGTCAATCTTTATGCCGAGTCCTTTAAAAAGAAAAAGCAAAACAAAGGTTTAACGCTTAGAGTTTTATCATTAGAAAAGGATTTGAGATAGGTAAGAGAGAGTGAGTCCTCGATGAGAGTTTCTTTGGGAGAGAGAGAGACGTTTTAGTAGAGAGGGAAAATGGTGACTTGACTAATAAAGTAACTAGTCTTACGAGAGATCTTCAAGCATCTATGAAGACTCATGAGAAACTTAAAGAACTTGTATCCCAACTCGAGAAAGATGTAGAATATGCCCGGAAGGTTAAGGTTGACACAGAGGATAAATCGCAGAAGGTTGAGAAGATGCTCTTCGATGCCACTTTAAGTTTTGGGAAGAGGTGAGGAATAAGTTACGCCGATGCATCCACTTCCCATGCCACACTGAAACCGATTATTATATTTATGGTAGATCCTTATGGGCCTCGACCTAAACCACAAAAGAGAGTTCAACTTAATAAATTAAACCATGTTAGACCCAAACAAGTCTATGTTTGCACCTATTATAAGAGGATAGCTCACCTTAGGAAATTTTGCAACAAATTAGGTAGAACTAAATATATACAGACTATCGTGCACCGCTATAGCAACTATGCTAGTCTTAGAGAGCAAGTTGAGTCCATAGTTGTGACTTCTCAAAGCTTAATGGAAGAATTTCAACGTATGTCTATGTTGTTTGAGAACAACCTAATGCTACAACTAGACCCAAGAACGATAAGGGTAAACAAAAGGTTACCTCTACTTGGGTACCTAAGCAAGACGACAAAGCCCATGTTATTCACGTCACTCTCAAGGTTCAAAATACTTCCAAATGGTATTTTGATAGTGGGTGCTCTAGGCACATGGCTGGTGATAAGTCGCATTTTATCGACCTTGTGGATCACAAGAAAGGTAAAGTCACCTTTGGAAATGGGAGTAGGTCTAGTATTTTAGAATGTGGTTGTGTTGAGATATCCGAATTTCCTAAATTAGACATGTTGTCTGTCGAAGGATTGAAAATGAAATTGATTAGCATAATCCAACTTTGGGATGCAAACTTTACGATAAATTTTAATCGGTCCGAGTGTAATGTATATGATAAATTCGTTGAACTATTACTTCAAGGAGTGAGGACCGACAATAATTGCTATGGGATCATTCCAAAATCCTCCTTTATGTGCAAACAATGGCACGGTCTCCTCTACGGACCTTTGGCATCAACAACTTTGTCATATGAACTTTAGAGATCTTGAGAGACTGGTGAAAAAGGACCTAATTCATGTTTCACCATCGCTTGGAAAATCAACTTCCTCGATTTGTGGACCTTGGCAACGAGAAAAACAAATTCAAAGTCCCCATCGGAAGTTGAATATCATTAACACTACACGTATTTTGAAATTAATTTACATGGATCTTATATGTAATACCTCGCTCTAGAAATTAGATATTTAACGTTATTTGAGGTGTTTTGTCTAAAGAAAAATTCAATGAATAAATAATCCGAGTGTAACACGTAAAATAATACATAAAGTGGCGTATTATGTAAATGGTTTAAACAAGAAAAATCCCATGATACATGTATTTTTAATCTCCAATATTATAACCTAGGATGTCCGTTAAGTTTGAGGGAAAAATGTTAAAGAACGGATGTGACACATACAACGTTAATACAACGCATCATTTAAATAATACGAAAGGCAAAGTATCACAATATGGATTAAACAAGAAAGTTTTGCATTGCATGAATCTCATGAGTTTTATTTTGAGTTTATATAATTATTTTAAGTACTTAGGCTAAGTTTCACCCGATTCGTACAAGCAACGAGCGCTACGCGAGCCTGTGTACAAATTGTCTAACGGCGCGTGATACTGCGAAAGTGTAGTTTTGGGCAAATTGTTTAGGACAATTGGTAAGTCAAAAAAATATTTTGATCATATATTTTGACTCATAAAAATATAATGAATATTACCATGTGAAGAGAAATCGAAAAAATATATTTTGTATGGAGGTCCCGATTCTTGCGCACCTTATATAGGACAATCGGGAGGCCAAACGACTATTGTAAATATGACTCTTTAGCTAAAAAAAATGAAAGGAATGTGATTCTTAAGTTAAAAGTTAAAAAAAAAAGAAGATTTTTTTTGGAGCTGGTACAAAAAGTGATGCAAATCACCATTTTTGGTGATTTTGGGTGGCATTGGGGGTCACATGTGAGTTTATTCTTGTGTTATCTCAATCCACCTCACAAAAATCAGATGTAAGAGCCTTGAGAAGAGTTTTTCACTTAATTAGAAGCCTCTAGGTCTTGACTATGAGCTCATAGGGTTATAAATTACCTCTTTTGTTTACTTAGAGAAATGGGAGGGAAAGTGAGTTGGCCATTTCTATCTCACTCCTTTCATCAGATTTTCTTTATCATTATGGCCAAGCAAGAGCTCTTCCTTCACCCCAAATTTTTAGCACTTTTTCCCACCATCTTTACACCATGAAAGCACCATTGTGGAGGTCATAAAAACCATTAAAACACCTTGAAGTTTTGGGACAACTTATATGGAGAGTTTTAGAGAAGCTTTTGATGAGGTTTGGGAGTTATAGAAGGGGGTTTTGAGCTTGAAGAGTAGGAAATTGTGACTTTCTTTAGGGCCACCTTTGGAGGTGGGGGAGTCAACGACCTTCTATACCATTAATTGAGGACATTTTGAGGTGAAAAATACTTATCTCTTACTAAGTTAAGTTGATGATGATATTAGTATGAGTACTTTTCATGTTATTGATATTAGGTTTGTAGAAATAGCCTTCCATAATTCAAGATTTAATACTACATGATTTCGAGATATAGTTTAGAAGAAAATGAGATTTTCTATCTTTGACATGGATCTTGTAGTAAACCTATGTTTAACTTGATTTTTCTTACATATTTAGAGCTTAAAATATGTTGATTATGGTTCTAAATGTACTAATAGACTTATTAATATCATTCTTACTATTTTCTGTGAAAATGGGCACTTAAAAATGAAGGAATGAATGGGTTTTAATTATGGATAACTTTCAGCCCATTATTCACAAATATTTTATGAAATAACATGTTTTAAACTCATGTTTTAAGGTAAATAAATGATTTCTTTGATGTGAAGAACACTTAGTATGTATATGCCTTTTTATGAGATTAATATAATGATTTTAATGTTGATGAATCATTATGAAATTAGCAAATGGAGTTTCATTTAGAAAGTGTACTATTTAGTTTGGTAAACTAAGTTTTGGGGTTAAAAGTGTAAATATGTGAAAGTGTAGTCTTCTTGCAAATTTTGGGTAAAAATATAAATAATGAAAGTGTAGAAGACTACGTGTGAATAAAATGACTAAGAATGGGTCTTTATGCAAAAAGTCAAAATTAAAGTGTGTAACACTAAGTTTGAAATGCCAAGCGTCAAATGTGTAAACGTTGACTAAAATGGGGTTTTAGTGTTAAAACTCATAAATAAAGTGTGTAGGCTTTAATATGTGAAAAGTATGATTTTATATATTAAGTGAGAAATGTACAAAAATGTTATTTTCGACAAAGTGAGAAGTTAAAAAAACTGTCATAGTGACTAAAATGCCTACATATTAAGTTTGAAACTTAAAAAGGATATTTTTTTAAATAACACTTGAATAAGGAATGAAATTATGTATTCTGATGTAAATTGGGTAAATTGACAACATTGGTAAGATAATGATATTGGATGATGTCGGGTTAAATAATTATGCAGGGCTATGTTGTCCCTAGGGTGAAAAATCCAAAAGTAACTGTAGTTTACTTGGCGCTCAGTACCGGGCGGTGAAATTCCATGAAATCGTGGGCGTGCCTGTGTTGTGATGGGTGTGTGTGTCGGCGGAGTCCCTAAAGAAAATGCTAATTGATGAATTGAATATTTATGAAAGAGGCATGAATGAATGGTATTGATTCATTGATTTATTAATGCAAGAATAATGCATAAATGTTTAATATTTATGTGGTAACATGGGATGGTTAAATAAGACGACTTAACGATGTTTAACCTACCTAATGAGGTTTGAATCATAATAAACACAAGTGTGCATTATATGAGGTTTCCAAAGGAAATTGAGTATTTTTTTTGAAACACGGTGTGTGCTTACGTTGAATGGAAGTCCTATCAAATGGTTAAGTAACTTAATAGACGTTGCGCTAACGAACGTTTAACAAATGTCATTTGTTTCACAATGTGAATTAACGGGAAGGAATATGCTTGTTTTATGCATAATCATACAAAGTGACTATTTTGTAATAATAAAGAAATATATTGGAGTAAATAACGTTTTTGAATAAAATGGTTTAATACATTGGGATATGTATTTTTAAAGGTATATACGTAGGTACATACTTACTTTCGCATGCATGTAGTGTAGCATGTGAGTATTCTTTCTGCCGTTCCTTTCTATACTGCATTGTATAGTTCCCACTGAGCATTCTGTTACGACATGTTGCATGTAGTTTCGTATTTTGAGCACGTTATATAGGTAATTATTTACTTGCATTTACGTTAGTAGCTCGGTTTACTTGGCCTTGGCGTATTTCCCGTGGGTCATATCACGTAGTGACTGTAAATTAGACTCGCATGCTAATAAGTATAACGCTAAATATTAATAAAACTAGATTAGAAATATTATTTAGTGTGCTTCATTGCACTTCATGATTAATGCATGGTTCGGATCGAGTTGATCCTTTATCAACCCATAAATCCGGGCCGGGGTGTTACATTATGGGTCATACTAATACAAAGAGCTTAAGTGATAAGCGATATATTCTCGTGATTGTCAATGACTTTTCGAGATACTCAATCATAAGGTTTCTTAAAGAAAAGTCTGATGCGGTTGAGATCCTAATAACCAACTGCCTTATCCTACAAAACCAACATGGTGTCCCTATTAAATAGATGCATAGTGACAATGACAATGAATTTGAAAAAATCAGAGTGAGTAATTATTATGATGGAGTGGGCATCAAACACGAGTTTTTGACCATCTGTACTCCTTAACAAAACTAGACAGTTGAGAGAAAGAATTGAACGACTCAAGATATGGCTATATCCATGCTTCTTGGGAGAAAAGTGCCTAGACACTTTTGGGCATAGGCAGTGAGTACCACATTCCATACAGTGATTTGGGCATATCTTCGTCCACATATATTACATACACCATATGAGTCGTGGAGAGGGAAGAAACCCAACTTATCATATTTCCATGACTTTGGGAGTACTTGCTACATCTTGAGAGATAAAGAGCAATTAGGAAAGTTCGATTCCCAAAGCGATGACGAGATATATTTATGTTATTCATCGACGAGTAAGGCTTATAGAGTATATAACCTTGCAATCTCTAAGGTATGGTCTTAATAAACGTCAAGATTAGAGACAATGAGTTGTCGAAGTCTATTAACCCTGACCCCGACCCCGAGTGTGAGGACGATTCACTCCATAGTGACGATCCTATTACTCCTCATACTACCCCAGTGGACCCCACTCTTGATTTAGAGGATCCACTCTCTTGGGATCGAAAGATTTATGACCCTTTCGATATATTTGGTGATCTTACACTAGGTGTCAAGACTTGGGCTCAACTTGAGAATGTGGTTAGTTACCTTTGCTAAACCTCCTTAATCGAGATTAAGAATGTGAAAGAAGAACTCAAGAATGAGCATTGGATATCCATTATTCACGATAGGTTGCTTCAATTTCACAAGAACGATGTCTAGGAGTTAGTCCCCCGACCGAGAGAGACAAATGTGAATGGTACCAAGTGGATTTATAAGCATAATATGAATGATAATGGTACCATAGATCCCAATAAGGCTAGGCTGGTCTCTTAAGGCTACACACAGATTGAGGGTGTAGACTTTGACGAGACATTCTCTCTTGTTGCTAGGCTTGGGTCCGTCCACTTACTACTCGCCATAGCATGTCATCTATGTTTCAAGCTATATTAAATGGATGTCAAGAATACACTCCTTAATGTAATTCTATAGGAGGAAGTGTACGTGGAACAACCAAAGAGGTTCGGAGACCCAAAGCACCCGAGATACGTATATTATTTTATAAAGGCCTTGTATTATTTTGAAGCAAGCACGCCATGCTTGGTACAAGAGGCTCAGTTATTATCTCTTAGCTCATGGTTTAAAGAAAGGGGTAGTAGATAAGATGTTATTTATGAAAAGAGAGAGAGTGGTTATATCTTCGTTGCCTAAGTCTATGCGGACAACATAATTTATGGATCCGCATGCTCCCGATCGACATGCTCACACTTTTGAGGAGGAGATGAAGAGCGAGTTTAACATGAGCATGGTTGATGAGCTTACGTTCTTCTTAGGTCTCTAGGTGCATCATCTTAAGGATGTGATATTCATATCTTCATCCAAATATGCTAGAGACCTAGTGAAGAAGTTTGGTTTAGACTCGGCTAAGTACTCATGGACCCCTATGAGTACATCGACTAATCTTAACAAAGAAACTTTAGGTGAGTACATAAAGCAAACCCTTAATAGGAGAATGATAGGTAGTGTACTCTACTTAACTACTAGTCATCCCGACATTACCTTTAGCGTTGGAATCTATGCGAGACACCAGGCGTCCCCGAAGGAGTCTCACTTGCTCGCAATTAAACGTATCATCAAATACGCGAGTGATACTATTTCCTATGGTATTGGTATTCCTTTGACGCCAATGATCATTTGTCCGCCTATTTGATTGTTGATTAGGTCGGGAATGTTGATGGTTGTAAGTGCAACTCAAGTGGGTGTTTTTACTTTAGGAGTGCTCTTGTCTTTTTGTTGAGCAAGAAGCAAAATTTCATATATTTATTCATGGCAAAGGCTGAGTATATAGCCGTCGACAGTTATTGAAAGCAACTCTTATGGATGAAATAAATGTTATAAGATTATGGAATTTTCCATGGCACAATGACTATTTTGTGTGATAATATGAGTGCGATCCATATATCCCGTAATTCGGTCCAACATTCCCGCACAAAGCACATTAAGATACACTAGCATTTTATTTGTGATCTAGTTGAGGAGAATGCCGTGTCCTTGAGCTTTATGAGCACCAAACATCAATTAGCCAATATTTTCGTGAAACCTTAAGATGCACTTAGATTCAAGAATCTTAGGAAGTCTTTGGATATTTGCTCTGTTGATTGAGTTCAGGTATTTTATCTTGAATAAGGTGATTATCATGTTCATATTGTATTTATATTGCATTCATACCTTTTTCTTTGTGATATATTTTGAAAATTCCAAAAAAGAATTCGATTTTAAGAAAAAAGTTTGAAAAATTGAAAAAGATGTAATTTTTGATAAATTTTTTGAAAAAGACAAAAAATGTTTGTAGTTTCATTTTTTTTCTAGTATTTATGGATGAACATTTATGGTATTCGGATCAACCCTACATTATAACACCCTGCCTAATTAAATACCGGGTGATCAGTCCCATACCCAATTAAATTAGAATATACAGCTGGTTCATTCTTAGCATCACTGTCGAAAATATTTTCCTATCACCTAATACTCAATTAAGATGGTGTTAAAAACTTTCCAATAAAAATTTCATTTTACCATATCGAACAATTCTACACATTCCATTCCACAACAACAATAAACTGAATAGATATCACAATAGAATTTACATGGAACTGGAATAAACTTTTCAGAAAATATCTCAATACATAAATCCCAACAATAGTAAATGTAACACAACGACACGAGTATAAAATCCTGAATCAAGTAGAAAAGAGACAACTGAAATCCTCTGGGGTGACATGCCCTAAATGAAAGATCACTACAAAGTATGAATCAAATAAATGAAGGCGTCTAAACAATACTCCATAGCTCCATAGATAGTCAACCATCATAATCCTCTATGGCTGGTGTCCCTGCGGCTGGACCCTTGATATAGAAGATACAAGAGAGAAAAGAGAATATGCAAGGAAACGGGTCAGAGGCCGATGGTAAAAATAGTTTTGAAAATAGCAAGTGACTAATTGCAATATTTATCACTTATAATATACATGTTAGATTATCGGACTCTCTCTTGAGATTCTCACCTCTCATCTAGAGTGCACACCTAACGTACCTCTAAATCATACTAGTTACTATTCTCCGTTCTAACTAGTTCATAACTGTATCAACTAATCATAGCCCATATCTATCCTGCATAATTTACATATATCCAATAAGATTCAACATGGATAAGCCTTTTTATTTATTCAACATAATTAAGAATTATCACACTTAATTAATTACATACTATTATCTTTCAATTTTACTTAATTCACACAGAAGATAGATCTAACCAGTATATACATATTCATTAAATTCATTATATATATATATATATATATAATACAATACGGCACCCCGAGACACAGCTGCACTGCATGCATTACTCTGCTATCATGTCCCACTATAGCTTGTCGTCGTATAGGGGACTATAGGTTCAGTAATGATTCCTCGAACCACAAATATCAAATCACAAATAATGGAGGCGAACATAGTCCTAAGCCTTTGGGCTACGCACATACCTACGCACCCAAATGACCGTTCTATACCATTGTTGTCACTAATGGTAATCGACCTAAGTCCTAAGTTCTTGAGCGACAAGTCAAAAATCCCATGGATTCATCAGCATATGACTGCCCTCACGCGCAAACCTCCCATCGATAGCAAGTAAGCTAGGTATGTCATACACATAAATTATCAATCAATCAAATAGGCATTATCATCTACCTATATAAAATTAGGTACTTACACTACCTATATTATATTAGGAATTCATCCTATCACAAGTACCCGTCGTGTTTATTGAATACTACCCGAACTTGTAATCATGATTATCATCATTTTTTTATGTAGTTATCACTCACATAATATTTTATCCGACCCAAGTACCCGTAAATATATCATCAATATTACCCTTACTTGATATAACGATTATTCTTCTCTAAATCGTAATATAATTATGTAGATATCTCTCACAAAAATTTAATCCTCAAATTCAAATAATTTTTCAACATTAATCCATGTTCCTCGTTCCTTGTTAACGTACCAAAATTAATAAAATCTCACCATAGGCCAAATTACCATTTTCCAATTATTATTATTTTTTCGATAAAGGTACATTCTGCAAAAAATATAAAATTATAATTTTGAGGCTTTTCTGCTCCAATTTTAAAAAAACTTAAAACTGCAAAGTTGTGCAGAACGTGATTTTATACAAAATCTAGCATGCACACTGCCAATTTCCTCTTAAAACAGACCTAAAATTATCATATAATGTTCGTCCTTTTATCCATTTTATTTCTCATCAAAATCAACACAAATCAATCCAAAACTTCTCCTAATTAATCTCAATTGATATAGCAAGATATATGATCAGATTCTAATAATTAAACAAACTAAAATCATCAAATAGTTTGGATTAAATCCTATTATTCCCAGAATTCTCATAGGTTCTTATTTCTCCAAAAATCATAATAACTCAGACATCTTCTATCATTTGAAACCCAAAATTCATGGATTAAATCATTTAAATAGAAAATATTTATTCTAACTAATTTTCATATCAAGAAGAAATTCCAAAAACTCTATAGTTCATCCTTAAATCATGCAAGTTCATACTTCTTACTTAACCTATCTAGCATGGATATTGTAAGCAATAAAATAAAGCAAGAATTACACTTGTCTTAATTATGTAGGTCTGAACCTTTGGTGATGATGGTTTAGAATCCTTTCCTTATTTTTTGGTGACTTTTCGGTGGTGGTGCTGGTGGTAGAAGGCGGTTAATCCCCTTTAGCTTGCCCCAAAGTCTTTCCTCCTTCCTAAGCAACCTCTTCTCCTCCCAAGAAACTCTTCACTTTCTCTTACACTAATACCTCTCAAGTGTTTTGTGATCAAATGAAATGAACCTACGTTCCTCTAATCCATCACCTTTATAATAAGATAAATCCCAAAATTACTATTCATCTCCCAAATAAAATGACTAAAATGCCCATTCGGGGTGTCCTTTCATCTCCTAATTGATCCGAGACCCAAATCCAACACCCGAAAAGACTTTTTGACTATTTCAACCCTTCAGAATGCAACGGCGCACTCGAAATGACCATAAGGTTGATATAAAATAATATTTTCTTTTTATTTATTTAAATTAGTCCCGACACGTCCCATACCGCGTCGCGACTAAAGTTTCATAATTACCGTATTAGTAACTCACGGCAATATAAATAATATCATATTCATATATTACTTAAATATCACTAAGTAATATTCAGAATCGTATATTTCAATATCCACAAGTAATATAAAATTCGAATTAATCCCAATTAATTTATAATTAATTTCAATTAATCCCATTAACTTTTAATTTAACTCATTTTAAAAGTCATTAAAATTACTGGGTCTTGCATACATTCCGTCTATACATGTGACTTTTTCACATTGTTTTGAGACATTGCTTTATTTCATTAATGTGCTTAATAATATGTGAATTTAATTTCGTTGATCCTTAATGATTACTTTCTACATATTAGACTCCTTATCACCTTTATTGTACATGTGTAAGGACTTTTTGAATATTGTACCAGATTATTATGTGTCAAATACGATATTTTTTTAATAGGAAGATCCCCTATATTTATTAAATTTAAGAGAGAATAGCCATCGCATTACAAGAAGAATACAAAACAATTTTAATATTGGGTTCTCATCTCAGTCCTGCTTAATAATGAACAAAATGTAAAAAGAGATAGGTTGTACTTGTAAGAACCATTGCTCGGATTTCATTTCCCAAATTATTTTTATATGTTAAGCAATGGAAAAGGGCTACGAAAGAGCAAAATTCTCTTTGCGTTAAAAGCCACCATTTATAAAAAAGAGCCTAAAAAGATTAACAATATAAAAAAATAGAAGTGTGAAGGCCATTTATTTTATCTTCACTGTATAACAACCCGCATAATTTTGGGCTATTTTAATTAATTTTTGGAAAATGGAGGAAAATAAAGTTTTTGATAAAATTATTTTTATTGCTCAAATATGTTGGTTATTATTTTTAAAGGCGAGAATTTCAAACGGTTTCGAAATCGGAGTTATAACGGATTTTAAAATGATTTTTAAATGTTTTTAACTCTTGGAGTTGTTTTGACTTCCAACTTTTCGTTTCTTTGCCTTATTTAAAGGAGTCTTTTGGATTCCAACTTTTCATTTCTTTGCATTATAAAAGGAAGTCGCGGGCAAGCCTTTTAACATACTTTTGGCACAAATTTTGGCAGCAAATATATTTTATATTCCTCTTCTTTTTATATACACATTGGCCCTTGAGATTTGTGAGTTCCAACCTTAGATTAGAGGTGTTCTTGGGGCTATTTTTTTGGAGGTTCTTGGAGGAGATTTTGTAGATCTTTTGTGTTGATCTTGAGGATGTTATCATTGGTTTCTCATCATGGTTTGAGGTATGGGGTTTTACACAATATGCTCCTTAAATCTCGCGAGTGTCATTCTCTTTGAATTCTTGTTTAATTGAACTCATATTTGAATTGATAAATTCATAGAAATCTGGAAAATAATTGTTGAAATTGTTTTGATTCATGTGGTATCATTATATTGTTGATGAGCACGTTGTCATGAGATTTTAATATGGCACGGATGTTGAGTACCCGCCAAAATACCTATTCCCGACTATGGCTTGATAAAGCATATGCGAATGGGGTGAGGCCTGGTTACCCATTGATGTGTTGTTGAGAAATTATATTGATAAATGCTTTGAGATTTTCATTTTGATTTGAATATTCGTACTCATGTTGTTACGTTTTATTCACCACTAACATATATTAGTTGAGCATCTTTCTTGTCATATTGTGTACGTCCCCATATTTTCTTTAGTTGGCAGGTTAGCATGGATTTAAGCCCTATGGACCAATTGGGATTATTTTAGCGAGGATTATTTGGGAAGAATTTTTAATACAATTTGGAAGATTTGTATTAATTATTTCATTGATGTATAGAACTTTGGAGATTTGTATTTTATTTTCGAGTTAGTTGTAATTTTAATTCGAGAGACTTGTTGTAATTGAAGAGATTGAGATTAGTGGATTTATATTATTGTGGGTTTATTTAGATGCTCTATACCTTGTTACTTGTAGATTTAGTTATTTTATCGAAGTGGCGCTCCGTTCGCTCTCCCCAGGCGGGCAGGGTGTTACACACTGATGCTTCACTACATATGAGCATTATGACATCTTCAAATCATTTGAGAGTGAATTTATATATATGTGATATTTTAAGGGTGTTATAAAGTAGAAGATCAATGGGTTTGCACAACGGACTCTATGGAAAATAATTAAATAGTTTGGCATTATTGATTTGAGAATCATTTAAATTCATGGAATATTGCATAAGTCGAGTCAATTTCATTAAGTTCAACATTTTACACCTAAGGTTGACATTGAGTTCTTTCTTTAGAAGTATATGTGTTTTGTACCAATATGTATCTTTTATATACGTACATTGGTTATGCTTGAAATTTTTTTGAAAAAGTTCAAAAATAGTTGTTTGACAAGAGAACACATTATTCCCTTTTGGATTATCATTACATATGTTTTATTGATTATCTTTGTGGTGATATCTTTGCTTCTCCATGTGATACTTATGATTCATATTTAGGTTTTTCTCCTTTGTCTATTATGGGCAAAAAGGTGGAGAACAAATTGAGGGGGAGTATTATTTTTCTTTAAAACTCGTACGCATCATAGTATTTTTTTTATTTCAAGTGTGTAGGTCTCTTCCATTTTGATGATGATTTCATGGACTACACGAGATGATGAAGAAAAAGTGGCCAAGGGGATAACAATTTCAGCTGAAGACAAAGTTTCAAATGTAATTTCCTTTCTTGGGTTTGGGAGGACAATAGGATACATTGTCTTAGTAGTTTAATTATAATTTGGTTTTCGATTTTTGTTTTGTATCAAAATAGCCAAAGGGGGAGATTTATAAGAGCAAGATTTGTTTATTTCTCATAGCTTAAATATTTTGGTATTTTGGCGTATCCCGTTACAAATCGGAGTTTCAAAATGAACACTACATCCGCATTGCCTTCATGATCATTCCAAGACATGTTAGTGACCGAGCATCATTTCTGAATTTCAAGCTGTTGGGTTTGTCACCAACACTTTATGGAGCTATATGGCATGTGGTCTTTATTTCTCAGTCAAATTTTATTAAGGGATGTCTATTTCTTAAATGTAGGCTTTTAACCAAACGAATTTTTTATTTTTTAATCTTGTTAGAACGATAATCGATCTTGTTAAATCAAAATTGAGGTTTCGTTCGAACGCTAGCTAATGACCATCGAACAAGAATCCTTATCCATGGATTGCACATCTTGTTATAAGCTCGTTATAAGGACGATAAAATGATAATGTTTTTTCGTTTGAACAAAATGTGTTTTCATTAGAACAAAAAGCTAATCTCGTTCGAACGAGATGAAATTTTTGTTCTTAGGACTTTGCCGCCTCAAAATTTATGATTTTTCTATAAAAATCTATTTTGATGTGATTTTCTCAAGACTTTTGGTGAAAACGAATTCCCTATATCTGAACAAAAAGTTCTCATCTTTTTGTTTCAGAAAAACACTTTTTTCTCCAAGTAATTCATCCCATATATGATTTACTGAGTTTTTTCAAACCAAAGTTTCAATACACTTGAGTCAAACCTTTTAAAGTTGCACTCTACTACTGACTTGTGGATCCAAGACTCTATGGAAGAAGAAGATAGGTTCTTGCAATCCTGAGGCTGATCAGTGGTTACCGAGGGAAGCCTGTGGATGGTGATAGACTATGTCCTATTCTATAAAATATTTGAAAACCCTACGCGTTGTACTTAGTGGAGCTAAGTAGTCTGTAAGTCGATTGTTTCTATTAAACTGTTGAATACTACGTTTGACCCGAAAGAGATTTTTCCTTACTTCTTTGCATATTTGGGTTGATTGTGTTATTGGCATATTTAATTTGGACTTCATCATTATATGTACACCTAATCCCTAATTAAGATAAAATTTTAATTTGTAAGTGGGTCCTAATATACGGATAAATCCATAGAAAACTCCAATCTTGTTTTCACATAAAAGTATTGTTTCTTACTTATGTGTATTTTTAATTGGTAGGGGATTATTGGAAATTTCAAAATATAATAGGGTATTATCATTGTGTAAGTGATTTTTTATTTTTGGGATTTATTTTTGGGAGATTGGGCGACTTAAGGAGCATTGGGTACTTTGACGGGCACTTGGCACTTCGCACGTGCACATTGTCGCTCGAAGTGTGGGAACCTAAAGTTAGGCCGGTGAGTCGTGAACCTGAAAGTAAGTGATTGTTCATGAAAAGGCACTATAATGGATATAAAAAGAGTTGCATACCTCATCTTTGGACACCAATAATTTCTTAGCTCTTCTCGTTTCGTCCTCTACCTTTTGGCATTACTAGGTTAACAATTTATGGCGTTCATGATTTGATCAAACCTTACATAGTTTGCATTAAATAACTCACATCATTGCATAGTATATCGGAAGAAAATTTCTATTATAAACTCCGTTGTGTACTCGTGGCCTTTAACCATAGAGGAGAAATATTTCCTAAAAGAAAACGTTCCTAGAACGTGCTTGATAAGATAATAAGATCCCATGTTTTTAAAGTAAATGATGCTGACAAATATATATATATATATATATATATATATATATATATATATATATATGTGTGTGTGTGTGTGTGTGTGTGTGTGTAAAATAAAGTTGAAGTTCCAGCAAAACTCAATATACTTGTCTTAGTCTTATTTTTTTTTATGTTGAATGGGTATGCTATTGTTATTTTGAAGAACAATTTATTTGGATTTTGAAGAATAGTTGTATTGCTAGTTGTTGTAATGATTTTGTTTGGATTTTGAACAATTTGGGTTTGTAATAGTTGTGTTGTTATATGATGCTTTTGAACAATTTGGGGTTGCTACTTATTTACTATTTGTTTAGGCTATTGTTATTTAATTTTGTATCATATCATTGAGTTAATTTTCATCATTTTAGACTAAATTGACACTTAAACTTGAAACGAGTGAAACGAATGAAATGGGTTAATGAGTGAAACGAATGAAACGGGTTAACGAGTGAAATGAATTAAACGGGTTAACGAGTGAAAACGATTTGTGTCGGGTCACACGGGTTAACAAGATTCAGTTAGTTAAACGGGTTATGTCGTGTCACCCGCTAAGAAAACGAACTGTGTATGTATTCAATTTTTCCACCCGTTTAGTAAATGAAACGTGTATGGGTGGAGCCATTTACCGCACGATTCGTTTATCACCTGACACAAACCAGGCTCGACACGACCCATTGCCACCTCTATAGGTAACCAATTTGAGCTTATCAGTATAGATGTGATAAGTGTTCATGTTTATCCATGTGATAAATACTTGTGCTGACTTCTTTGAGGAGTTGGGCCAGGTGTGCCTCTTATACTACTGGGCTTGGTCGGCCAGTCTCAATTGTGCCTAACTAATAATTTAGGTTTCCACATGTACCATAATTAACTTTGCAAACAAGAAGTCATTATATCAGAGTGATTTTTTAAGAATAAAACCATTGAGTGAAAATTGAATTCATTATTGAAATCTTAGAATCATAATTGAAAAAAAATAATTTATAATTAAATATGAGATAACTAATTCAATTAAAATTTTAAATTGGCATTCCTCTACCATTAATAAAAAATTAATTTCGTCGAACATCCTTGTTCCCTAGTGAAGTGAGATTTCGTGATGGGAGCTTAAATCACATCACCCTGAACCAGAAAAAGTTTCATTTTTTAATTATATTCTATGGACAGTCTAGAAAATTTATATTGTACATAATTGAATATCCAATGACTTTCGTTCATACACCGAATGACAGTGACTCTGATGGGGAGGATATAATTAGTTTATTCGATTCCAGGTGTATGTGGCCTATAGTTTTATTCAATTATGGATGAAGTTTGTTTCAAGTCAAGTTGGGGATTAATTATCTAAACATTCAAGTTACGAGTATAAAAGAATACGAGCCCTAAAAAACCCCAGTTTTTGTCGATGTCATGAGATTAAAGGAGATTTAAGGCATGATAAGGAAAGGAAATGATAATATAAAAAATAGTTGTGAACTTATATATATATATATATCCTGCATGATAGAGGATGAAGGTTACTTATTAATAAATCATATAAATGTGACTTGTAGAAAAACTAAAGTTGATATACCTGTATGAGTGATGAAAGTATGGCCGACTTCTATATAAATAAAACCGATCCTAAAGCACTCATGAAATCTGGATAAGCACAAGGACATAAATGTGCGTGGTAACAGAACACTCATCAACATAGGGATCAATTTCAGTAGTAGTTTTGGCTCGTCTCAAAGGGTTCTTGGTTTAAGATAAATTCACCATAGCTCCTTTATGAAATTTTGAATTATTTTCACTAAGCGAAAGTTCAATTCTAAAAGACACTTCTCATTTAAGTACTAGATTTCAGCGATATTGCCAAGAACTCTGTTATTGTCCTTATACTCTTGTATCTTCGATTCCTTATAGTAAAAGTATTGTTTCTTATTTATGTGTATTTTGAAATGGAGGGAGATTGTTGGTATTTTTAAAATATTATAGGGTATTATCATTGGGAAAGTGAGTTTTTGTTTTGGGGATTTAATTTTAGGGTCTTCTTGCAGACAGATAGAGAACTCAAGAAAATGGGTGTATATGAAATGGGTATATATTCTAACTCCCACATAGAAACATTACTCAAAAGTGAAAGGGTCTATATAACGAAAATACAAAATATGACTATTAATCTTATAGTCAAAGAGGGTATGATATTGTGCTTTTCGATAGTGCAAAGCACCACTAATCGCGACACGCGTTTGTGCGAATTGTGAAAGGGAAATTGGGCGACTTGGGGTGCATTGGGTGCTTTGATGGTGCACTTGACACTTTGAACATGAAAATAATTTCTCGGAGCGTGGGAGCATAAAGTTAGGCCGATGAGTCGCGCATTTGAAAGGAAGTGACCATTCATGATGAGGCATTAAACTGGATATAGAGAGAGTTCCAGGACTTTATTTTAGACACCGAAAATTGCTTAGTTCTCCTCTCTCCATCCTCTACCTTTTGGAAATACCAAGTTAACATTTCAGAGTGTTATTGATTTGATTAAACACTACATAGTTTTTATCAAACAAGTGACATCACTACATTGCATCCCAAAGGAAAATTTCTTTTATAAACTTCGTACTGTATTCATGGCCTTCAACTGGAGGGGAAAATATTAGCTAAATGACAACGTTCCTAGAACATGATTGATAAGATAATAAGATCCCATTGTTTTAAAGTAAATGATGCTAATAAATGCGTCTATAATAAATTTAAAAATGGTATTGGTGTCATCATTTGCTTATATATGAATGGCATGCTTATATTTGGGCCAAGTCTCTAATATGTGGAAGGAACTAAAAGGTTTATCATCAAACTTTGATATGAAGGATCTTAGGAAAGCTAATGTGATTTTAGGAGTAAAAAATAGTAAGAAAATATAGTACCTTAACATTATCTCAATATCACTATATTGAAGAGGTTCTTAAGGAATATAATCATTTAAAACTTAAGCTATAAGGAATACCAATGGACTCTAGTATCAAATTAATGAAAAATATCGGACGTACAATGGATTGACCTAAATATGCCAGTGTCATTAAAAGTCTTATATATGCAATGCATTACACTAAACCAGACATTGCCTATGAAGTAAAAATACAATGTAGATTTATAAGTAATCCAGAACAAGAACATTAATGCGATTTCTAGAGTACTTAGATACCTGAAGAGGACTATGGATTACGTCTTACATTATGTAGGGTATCCATCTGTAATAGATGGATATAATGACTCTAGTTGGAATAACCTTGAATCAAAATCCAAGTCCATTGCTGGTGGGATATTTACACTAAGAGGAGCGATTATTTCTGGGGGACCCCAGAAATAAACGAGTGTGTTTGATCCAACACTGCAATCAGAATTCATAGCCCTAGCAAATGAAAATAAGGAAATGAAATGCCTTAAAAACTTAATATTTGAAATTCCCTTATGAAAAATCCATCTCCCTCTATTATGATTAAATGTGACAACCAAACTACAATATACCAAGTTTCAACCAAAATCTATAATGGGAAATCCAGACATCAAATTTTAGGGCAATTACTTAAAGAAGGAGTAATTACAATTGATTATGTTAAAACAAACAAGAATTTAACAAACCTCCTAACTAAAGGTCTCGTTAGAGAGATGATATATATCACCTCAAAAGGAATGGGACAAAGTTATGTTAAATAAACCGACTTTATTTAATAAGAACCCAATTTATGTCCTGGAAATATGGACAAAGTTAAATGTGATACTAATAAGTTAAATGATAGTGACGGAACACGAGGAACTGGTATGTAAAGGTCAATTCATATGTGCTTATTATTGGTATTCAACATGATAGAGGATGAAGGTTACTTCTTAATAAAATATATAAATGTGACTCGTAGAATCACTAAAGTTGATTTACCTATATGAGTGATGAAAGTATGTCCGCTTTCTATGGATGTAAGACCGATCCTAAGACATTCATAAAATTAGGATAAGCACAAGGCCATAAATTCCCATGCTAATAGAACACTCTTCAACATAAAGATTAGTATGTGTAGTAATTCTATCTCGTCTCAAATGGTCCTTGGTTAAATATACGTTCAATACATCACCTTGATGAAGATTTGAATTATTTTTAGTACGTGGAATTTCAAGTCATAAAGACACTTCTCATTTATGTACTAGATATCAACGATAATGCCAAGAGCTCTGTTGTTTTCCTTATACTCTTGTATCTCTGATTCCTTAAAGTAAAAGTATTGTTTCTTATTTATGTGTTTTTTAAAATGGTGGGGTATTATTGTAATTTTCAAAATATAATTGGGTATTATCATTGTATAAGTGAGTTTTTATTTTGGGGATTTTATTTTTGGGTCTTCTTGTAGAGAGAGAACTTAAGAAGATGGGTGTATATGAAGTGGGTATAGTTTCAAAGTCCCATATATAAACTTTATTTAAAAGTAAATGGGTATATAATGAAAAGTTAAAAATATAACTATTAGTTTTTATCATCAAAGAAGGTATTATATTGTTCTTTGAAGTGGTGCAAAGCACCACCAATTGTGACATATTGCGCGCGTTTATGCGACGTATGAAAGGGCAATCGAGCGACATAGGCGTGTTGGAGAATTTAATGGTGTACTTGTCACTTTTCACGTGCACATCGTCGCTCAAAGTGTAGGACCTAAACTCAGTCTGGTGAGTTGCGCATCATGAAAGTAAGTGACTATTTGTAAAGAGGCACTTAAATGTATATAAAGAGGGTTACATGCCTCTGTTTTGGACATCGAAAATCATTTAGTTCTCTTCTCACTATCCTCTACCTTTTGGCATTACCAGGTTAACATTTCAGAGTGTTATTGATTTGATCAAAGCGTACAAAGTTTGTATCAAATAATTAGTGAAACCACTGTATTGTGTCCCGAAGGAAAATTTCTATTATAAACTCCATTATGTACTGATGGCCCTTAATCGAAGAAGATAGATATTGCCTAAAAGATAAAGTTTCTAAAACGTGCTTCATAAGATAATAAGATCTCATGGTTTGAAAGTAAAGATGCTAATAAATGTATCTATAGTGACTTTAAAAATCTTGTTGGTATCATAATTTTCTTATATGTGGATAATATGCTTACATTCTCAAATATTGGGAAGAAACTAAAAGGATTCAATCATCAAACTTTGATATGATGGATATTGGGGATGCTGATGTGATACTAGGAATTAAAGTAGTAAGAAAATGTAATACATTAGAATTATCTCAATCTTACAATATTGAAAATATTCTTAAGAAATATAATCATTTTAAACTTAAGCTATCCACCACATCAGTGGATTTTAGTATCAAATTAATGAAAAATACTAGACGTACCATCAATAAACCTAAGTATGGAAATGTCATTGGAAGTCTTTTGTGTACAAAACATTGCGCACTATATGATACATTGCTAATATGGTAGGAATATTATGTATGTTTATAAGTAATCCAGGAAAACAACATTAATTTAGTTTTTAGAGTACTCCGATACCTGAATGGGACTATGGATTACGACTTACATTATGTAGGGTATTCATATGTATTAGAAGGATATATTGATTCTAGTTGGAATAAGCTTGAATCAAAATCCAAGTCAACTACTAGTTGTATATTTATGCTAGGAAGAGCAGCTATTTCTTAGGGATCCCAAAACTAAACATGTGTGTCGAATTCAACAATGCAATTAGAATTCATAGCCCTAGCAGATGGAAGTAAAGAAACGAATTGATTAAAAACTAATCATTTGATATTCTTTGAGGGAAAAAAGTCATGTCCTGCTATTATGATTAATTGTGATAACTAGGGTACAATATACAAGGTTTTAACCAAAATCTACAATGGGAAATCCAGACACGTTAGTCTAAGACATCAAATTTTAAGGCAATTACTCAAAGAAGGAGTAATTACAGTTGGCTATGTAAAATAAGAATTTAGCAGATCCCCGAACTAAAGGTCTTATTAGAGAGATGATATGTATCACCTCAAAAGGAATTGTACTAAGCTCTATTAAATAAACTGACTCTACTTAATGGGAGGCTAACTTATGTCCTGAAAATATAGATAAATTTGAATATGGTACTAACAAGTTGAGTGATAGTTATGGAGCACTTGGAACTTATATGTAAAGGTTCGTTCCTATGGGCCTAGTGTTAGTATTCTGCATGATAGAGGATGAAGGTTACTTCATAATAAATCATATAAATATGACTCACACAATCGCTGAAGTTGATTTACCTATATCAATGATGAAAGCATGGAAACTTTATATGGAACTAAGACCGATCCTAAAGAAATCGTGAAATCAGGATAACCATAAGGTTATAAATGTGCGTACTAACAGAACACTCTTCGACACATAGATCAGTATGCGTGGTGGTTTCGTCTCATCTCAAAGGGTAATTAGTTTAAAATATGTTCACCATGACACCTTGACGAAGCTTTGAATTATTTTAACTAAGTGTAAGTTTAAGTCTGAAAGACACTTCTCATTTATGTACTGGATTTCAACGATAATGCTAAGAACTCTTGTATTCTCCTTATACTCTTGTATCTTTGATTCCTTATAGTAAAAGTATTATTTCTTATCTATGTGTATTTTAAAATGATAGGGTATTATTGGAATTTTCATAATATTATTGGATGTTATCAATGTGTAAGTGTGTTTTTATTTTAGGGATTTTATATTTAGGCCTTCTTGTAGAGAGACAACTTAAGAAAATGGGTGTTGTGACACCCCGCCTAATAAGATACCGGGCGATCACTCCAATATTAAATTAAGACAGAGTCTCATATGGATCATTCTTAGCATCACCGTCGAAAACCCATTTAATTACTAATAACCTATTAGGCCGGTGTCAAAATTTTAACTTTACTACCCTTTTTAACAACAATAAATAAAACATCCACATAGTTTATGCGTAAATGAAATAAAGTAACCGAACACTCGGTTAAAATATACAACCATATCGGATGATGTACTAAAAGAATAAATAAATGCAGTTGAGCCACTGACTGGAATGTTTATACAGTACCTCCTATCTAGAGTACAACGATGGAAGCGGCTATCAAAAACCAGCACGCATCCACAGCTACTGCAGCTGACATCTGACTCGAAAGAATTTCCATCCAGGCGTCCCTGTGTCTGGACACCTATATATATATATATATAATATAGAAAGAAAGGAGAGTAGATAAACGGGTCAGAGCCCGAGTTTTGAAAATATTTAGCAAGTGCATAAATGCCTTATTATTTTGAAAAAGGTTTTATCTCATATTTAAATTGGTATCGCACTCCCATGAGATACCCCTCACCTCTCCACTAACAGTGCACTCCTAGCGCATCCCTCTAGACATCCTAGTCAAGCTATCCTGCTAAACTAGTCTATCACTAACCCACTATCAATCCTAGATAGTCCAAGCAATGTACTAAGGGCTAAACTTCACCCCAGTCTCAACGCTATGCCATGTTCGTGCGTGGGGTGTCTCGCAAATAAAAATCCAAACAAGTAACCCCCCCCGATACACTACTACGCGGCACGGTCGATCGTCGAGATCCGCTAGTCCCTCAGTACAGAAAAGATATATATATAAATATATATATATACCATAAACATTTATAATATTAGAGCATTAAGGATTAAACTTCTCCCCAGTCTCAACACAATGCCATATTCGTGCGTGGGGTGTCTCGCAAAGCTAAATCCAAACAAGTAACACCACCGATACACTACTATGTGGCAAGGTCGATCGTCGGGATCCATTAGACCCTCGGTACTCGATTTATCCATTTATCTATACATATACATACTTTACCATAACCATCCGGATCTATCTCCCGGAATGAGAATCCATATACAAAGTATTTATCAATAATTATCATTTTTATCTCAAAACCTTCCATTTCCCTTCTCATATCCAGGAAATGTATTTAAAAGCCAATTCATTATCATGAATTGCTTTAACAAATCATATCTCTTTTTAAAGCCAGTTTTATTATCATAAAAATGCTTTACCTTTTTAAATCATCCCATTTCCCTTTTTATACTCAGGAAATGTATTCAAAGCCATTTTCATTATCATAAAAATGCTTTGATCATATCATATGCTTCCACATCCCTTCTTCCATCCTGGAAGTGTTACCGAAGCCAAACCTTTATCCCATTTCCCTTCCTATATCCAGGAAATGTAATTAAAGCCAATCCATTATCATGAATTGCTTTAATATAACGCGTTCTAAGACCGCCCGTCTGGATTTCTCCACTGTGCGCGCCCCTAAATGGCTATCATCTTCCAGGGCCTATCATAAGACAACCTGGGATCCTACATCGCAAGACGTCGGGAAGCGGCCATGTGCCTGCGGGATAGCCAAGACCACACCCGGAATCTCCTAACCAACGTAGAAAAATATATAACAACAAACGCTCACATGGCCTATAGGACTATATCCACCCTGCATTAATTTGTCAGGGGGCTTCACCATACGCACGCAACTTCCCTTATGATAGCAATTTAGAGAGGTGTGTAATCCATATTTTATTAATTATGAAAAACATTTCTCTTTCCATTTTGAAAATATTCATTTTTATATTTTCAAAATCATTTCCATCATAACATATATATATATACCTAAATCACACAGTATATACATATCCTATATATTCTTCCTGAATATATATATAAACGGCCATAGTGGCCTATAGCATCTAGCGATGACTAATAATCCCAAAGATTCCCTCCAGGAATCATAATCATGCATTCATATAAGCATGATACTAAACCCAAATATTTCTTAATTTAATAATCACTATATACCTCAATCCCATCTAAGGATTTATTGGATATGTCCAATGATACCCTTCACTCTAATTGAAATCACACATACCTATATTACCAAATTATCCTAATTCTCTCCTAGGATACACTTAACGATAATCGATATAATTATGCTTTCTATAAGCATAATTATATAGGCCTCTATGCCTACGAGAAATATCCTCGGGATTTATCTCCCCCGAACAACCTTAAATTCAACGAGTTAAGGATTTCATTTCCTTGAACCCCAAAGACTATACCTAGTCCAATTAATCATTTAGAAGTCCCCAATATAATTTAGGAATCCTAATCCATCAATTTCTACAATTATTCTATTTTCCTCGAAAATATAGATTGAGGGTTATATACTAAAAACCCTTACTTTACCCTCCTAAATTGCCTTAATTTATGGACCATAAAATCCTAAAAGGTCCTCTAGGTTATCACCTAAGTAACCTCAAAGCAAGATGAAATGGAATCTATCCCATCCAAATCATCCTAGAGAAATTGTCAACTTTCAGCAGGGGTCGATCGATCGACCCATGGCCGTCGATCGATCGATGGCTTCGATCGATCGATCCCCTATGATCGATCGATCGATCAAGTCGGGCAGCTTCTTCTTCGAGAAGCTGTTTAGGCCATGGAAGCTTCCCCCAATCTTCCATCTCTTCACCAAATGGCCTACAACTTCAACCAACTATAAATACACCTATAATACGGGTTCTAAACATCCTAGAACCCGGAATCACCAATTAATTTCAATTAAAACCTAAGTTTCTCCAATTTATCATTTTTAGGGATTTATTCGTTTTAACTCCCAAAAACCCGTTTTATCCATGAATACCCAACCCAAAATCATTAGGGTTTGTTATACCAACAATGATATGAGATATTTATGCTTAAAAACAAATAAAGCAAGTAAACACTTGCCTCGTGGATAAAATCCGACGTCCTTCAGCCGAATCCCGCGGAGGCTGGCCGAAATCTCCCCCTTTTTCCTCTTTTCTTCCTCCTCTCTCTCTTCCCTCTCTTCTTTCTATTTTATCTTCTCTTTTCTCCCCCTCTCCTTCCTTTTATAAGGAGAAAAGGGTTTAACCCCTTTAAAACCCAAAAACGACTCGTTTACCCAATTATGAGGTACTTTTACCTCTAAAATTACCCAAAAATCATTTTCGACTATCGGACACTCTTTTCCGACTATCTCGGACATTCCGAGACTCATGGAGCAGTCAAAATTTCCATCCGAGGTACTTGACTGTAAATCACTATTCTAACCCCAAAAAATTAAATGCAGTATTCTACTCAAAGTCTTACCTCTTTTGTCGCTATACTCCACGACGACATATAATTAAATTACTTCGACCTATATAGTCCCAAAATAATCACAACATCCTTCGAAACTCATTTAATCCTCGAAAATCTCAAAAATTACTATTTAAGAAAATTCCCCAAATTCTAATTTATTTTTAATTATGGAATTTAATCGTCTCCAAAAGGGCGGGTTGTTACATACTCCCTACCTTACAACGGAATTTCGTCTTCGAAATTCGGATACAACCTACACCATAAAACTAGGATCACTCCAAATCCTAATTTCTCAAGGGAAACGATACTAACCCAATGGTTCCCAACCATATGCTACACGACTACCACGATCGTAAAGTGACTCTAATACGTCACATAATACCCATCATCTATAATGCCTATCGGCATGAATTTCAACCTTATATACTACGCCCATTCTATTCCAGGCGGTATATAAAACCATCTTACCAAGGTGCCCATACACCTTTCCAACTGTGCACATCTGCACATCCGTAGTGGACGTCTGACACGTAACACTCTCTTCCATAAGGATCTCCTTTCCTCGGTGAAATACTCACCTATGGGTCCTCCCAACCCGCGAAATCAATTCTCCTAATCTCGGCGCCACTAACATTAACGAACTTACGTCCTAAATAATACTAAAGTCTATGCGATATCTACATACGCGAAACTACTATAATCCTAAGTATGTCCCTAGTGCCCAAGGCCTCTCTCAACTCCCAACAATTGCTTGGTTTCATGCGTGGGGCGTCTCGCCAAGGAGAAATCCAAACAAGGAACCCTCCCATTACACTACTCCCTCTCATAGTCGGTCATCGAGATATAGCGACCTAAGGCACACCAGCGGGACGTCCTAAATACTACCTACGCTAAACTACGAACGCATTTCTATTATCATATCCTTCCGCCCATACGGAAGGAAACCTAACCAATCGAAGTGCCCATTTTCTATAGAAAGTGTCACGAACATAATACCCAAAATTTATCTCCTCAAAATTTGCCTTTTCATTAAGGCCTGACTATTATCCTCAAACCAATTTCTAAGTCCAACCTCAACCACCCACTTGTGGCGAGGGGACCACTTTAGTGCTTTTCCATAGCACAATCTTTCCATAGTATATCAACATCATGTGGCTCATAGCCTATAGTAGTTCATCCACACTATAAGACCTTTCCACAAAATCAACATCCTTGCATCCCATAACAGCTCCCCACTCCCGACGCCGTTAAGAGTCATGTGTGGAGTGTCTCGCAAAGCGAAATCCAAATAAGGAACCCCTCCACACATTAACCCTTGACTTCGTTGGTTATGGAGTTCCGTCATTTCAACATGCAACCGGGATATCCCTATCCCCTAATCCAACAAAAAGGTGGTCTGAACTCCTATCTCTAACTAAGAGTCATACCACCCTGCACTCGCACTTATTTTTAAGTCCTTGCGCAAACAATAATGAGCTTTATGTTCAGCTCAACACAAATCCTGCGGCCTTAAATCATATATATAAGGTCTCCGTATACCCAAATCACGATAATGAAACCTCTACTCATAGAAGTTTCGTATCCCACAATAAATAAGGTGAACTCAACCTATATCTAGGTGAGACGCCGCAACAATAACCAGTTCCCTCCAGGAACCATGGACACGATAGACTTGTCATTTTTAGCCAGCTATCGCTCCGAAAATACACCATAATGTATTATACTCATCATATCACCGTACTCGTATAGACATATAAAACGAGTATCCCAAACCAGAGATATATATATATATATATACACACAATATATCAACACCCGTCTTTATGGCGAATGAAGGAAAATAAAATTCCGCTATCGCGGAAAACAAATAGACATACATTATATAATGTTATCGAGACCGCCATAAAACTCAAGATACACACATGAGTCTCGGGCTATCGAACACCGCTCCTTACAATCATCTTACTAATCCTCTTAACTCCTTATTTCAACAAGTTTTCTCGGGTGGATTTCCACCAATGGGGTCCACGAATACACACATTCTCTAGTGAGACTATCCTTCCTGGAAAGGACTCATCATTCATTGCACCTAACTCATTTAGGTACAAGGTTCACTTTTCCATATTACTCTTTATTCACTGTCGACCTCTGGCCGATCCTTATGTGAATAATCCAAAACTGCATTCTTTTCATTCATGCTGAAATCATGGGGACCCACGGTTAAAACTATCCGTAAAATCCCTTTGGAACCCTTATCTCCACAGGGTAATTCAACTTGAGTACCACTTTCTACCACAGTAGTACTTGGTTGCTCATAACTATTATACTTTAGTAGCCGTTGCAAAAATCCTTAGCAATTTTCCACAAGGAGAGTGGCCTCTACTAAGGTCCTCGTCCCCATCTTCTACCAGCTTCCCCAGCTAAGCCTTGCCTCCTGCTACCATCCAAGATCCGCACACGATTCTCAAACGAGCGCGCAAAAGATTTCTATAATCTCATAATATGGCAGGAGAACGAAATCTCACAAGAGAAATCAACAATCCTAATCCTGAGGCTGTATAACAAATGAGAGCAACGCTGAAAGCGTAGTAGGTCCACACATATTCCTAAGGACACTAGAACCTGATGCTCTGATACCATCTGTGACACCCCGCCTAATAAGATACCGGGCAATCACTCCAATATTAAATTAAAATAGGAGTCTCATATGGATCATTCTTAGTATCACTGTCGAAAATCCATTTAATTACTAATAACCTATTAGGCCGGTGTCAAAATTTTAAATTTACTACTCTTTTTAACAACAAAAAATAAAATATCCACATAGTTTATGCGTAAATGAAATAAAGTAACCGAACACTCGGTCAAAATATACAACCATATCGAATGATGTACTAAAAGAATAAATAAATGCAGTTGAGCCATTGGCTCGAATGTTTATACAGTACCTCCTATCTAGAGTACAATGATGGAAGCGGCTATCAAAAACCTGCACGCATCCACAGCTGCTGCAGCTGACGTCTGACTCGAAAGAATTTCCATCTAGGCGTCCCTGTGTCTGGACACCTATATATATATATAATATATAGAAAGAAAGGAGAGTAGATAAACGGGTCAGAGCCCGAGTTTTGAAAATATTTAGCAAGTGCATAAATGCTTTATTATTTTGAAAAAGGTTTTATCTCATATTTAAATTGGTATCGCACTCCCATGAGATACCCCTCACCTCTCCACTAACAGTGCACTCCTAGCGCATCCCTCTAGACATCCTAGTCAAGCTATCCTGCTAAACTAGTCTATCACTAACCCACTATCAATCCTAGATAGTCCAAGCAATGTACTAAGGGCTAAACTTCACCCCAGTCTCAACGCTATGCCATGTTCGTGCGTGGGGTGTCTCGCAAATAAAAATCCAAACAAGTAACCCCCCCGATACACTACTACGCGGCACGGTCGATCGTCGAGATCCGCTAGTCCCTCAGTACAGAAAAGATATATATATATAAATATATATATATACCATAAACATTTATAATATTAGAGCACTAAGGATTAAACTTCTCCCCAGTCTCAACACAATGCCATATTCGTGCGTGGGGTGTCTCGCAAAGCTAAATCCAAACAAGGAACACCACCGATACACTACTATGCGGCAAGGTCGATCGTCGGGATCCATTAGACCCTCGGTACTCGATTTATCCATTTATCTATACATATACATACTTTACCATAACCATTCGGATCTATCTCCCAGAATGAGAATCCATATACAAAGTATTTATCAATAATTATCATTTTTATCTCAAAACCTTCCATTTCCCTTCTCATATCCAGGAAATGTATTTAAAAGCCAATTAATTATCATGAATTTCTTTAACAAATCATATCTCTTTTTAAAGCCAGTTTTATTATCATAAAAATGCTTTACCTTTTTAAATCATCCCATTTCCCTTTTTATACTCAGGAAATGTATTCAAAGCCATTTTCATTATCATAAAAATGCTTTGATCATATCATATGCTTCCACATCCCTTCTTCCATCCGGGAAGTGTTACCGAAGCCAAACCTTTATCCCATTTCCCTTCCTATATCCAGGAAATGTAATTAAAGCCAATCCATTATCATGAATTGCTTTAATATAACGCGTTCTAAGACCGCCCGTCTGGATTTCTCCACTGTGCGCGCCCCTAAATGGCTATCATCTTCCAGGGCCTATCATAAGACAACTTGGGATCCTACATCGCAAGACGTCGGGAAGCAGCCATGTGCCTGCGGGATAGTCAAGACCACACCCGGAATCTCCTAACCAGCGCAGAAAAATATATAACAACAAACGCTCACATGGCCTATAGGACTATATCCACCCTGCATTAATTTGTCAGGGGGCTTCACCATACGCACGCAACTTCCCTTATGATAGCGATTTAGAGAGGTGTGTAATCCATATTTTATTAATTATGAAAAATATTTCTCTTTCCATTTTGAAAATATTCATTTTTATATTTTCAAAATCATTTCCATCATAACAAATGTATATACGTAAATCACACAGTATATACATATCCTATATATTCTTCCTGAATATATATATAAACGGCCATAGTGGCCTATAGCATCTAGCGATGACTGATAATCCCAAAGATTCCCTCCAGGAATCATAATCATGCATTCATATAAGCATGATACTAAACCCAAATATTTCTTCATTTAATAATCTCTATATACCTCAATCCCATCTAAGGATTTATTGAATATCTTCAATGATACCCTTCACTCTAAGTGAAATCACACATACCTATATTCCCAAATTATCCTAATTCTCTCCTAGGATACACTTAACGATAATTGATATAATTATGCTTTCTATAAGCATAATTATATAGGCCTCTATGCCTATGAGAAATATCCTCGGGATTTATCTCCCCCGAACAACCCTAAATTCAACGAGTTAAGGATTTCATTTCCTTGAACCCCAAAGACTATACCTAGTCCGATTAATCATTTAGAAGTCCCCAATATAATTTAGGAATCCTAATCCATCAATTTCTACAATTATTCTATTTTCCTCGAAAATATAGATTAAGGGTTATATACTAAAAGCCCTTACTTTACCCTCCTATATTGCCTTAATTTATGGACCATAAAATCCTAAAAGGTCCTCTAGGTTATCACCTAAGTAACCTCAAAGCAAGATGAAATGGAATCTATCCCATCCAAATCATCCTAGAGAAATTGTCAACTTTCAGCAGGGGTCGATCGATCGACCCATGGCCGTCGATCGATCGATGGCTTCGATCGATCGATCAAGTCGGGCAGCTTCTTCTCCGAGAAGCTGTTTCGGCCATGGAAGCTTCCCCCAAGCTTCCATCTCTTCACCAAACGGCCTACAACTTCAACCAACTACAAATACACCTATAATACGGGTTCTAAACATCCTGGAACCCGGAATCACCAATTAATTTCAATTAAAACCTAAGTTTCTCCAATTTATCATTTTTAGGGGTTTATTCGTTTTAACTCCCAAAAACCTATTTTATCCACGAATACCCAACCCAAAAGCATTAGGGTTTGTTATACCAACAATGATATGAGATATTTATGCTTAAAAACAAATAAAGCAAGTAAACACTTGCCTCGTGGATAAAATTCGACATCCTCGAGCCGAATCCCGCGGAGGCTGGCCGGAATCTCCCCCTTTTTCCTCTTTTCTTCCTCCTTTCTCTCTTCCCTCTCTTCTCTCTTTTTTCTCTTCTCTTTTCTCCCCATCTCCCTCCTTTTATAAGGAGAAAAGGGTTTAACCCCTTTAAAACCCAAAAACGACTCGTTTACCCAATTACGAGTTACTTTTACCTCTAAAATTACCCGAAACTCATTTTCGACTATCGGACACTGTTTTCCGACTATCTCGGACATTCCGAAACTCATGGCGCAGTCGAAATTTCCATCCAAGGTACTTGACCGCAAATCACTATTCTAACCCCAAAAATTAAATGCAGTATTCTACTCAAAATCTTACCTCTTTTGTCGCTATACTCCACGGCGACATATAATTAAATTACTTCGACCTATATAGTCCCAAAATAATCACAACATCCTTCGAAACTCATTTAATCCTCAAAAATCTCAAAAATTACTTTTTAAGAAAATTCCCCAAATTTCAATTTATTTTTAATTATGGAATTTAATCATCTCCAAAAGGGCGGGTTGTTACAGGTGTATATGAAGTGGGTATAGTTTCAATGTCCCACATGGAGACTTTAGTCAAAAGTGAAAGCGTATATAAGGAAAAGTCAAGATGACGATTAGTCTTATACTTAAAGAGGGTATGATATCTTGCTTTACGGTGGTGCAAAGCACCACCAATTGCAACGTGCGTTCGTGCGACGCGTGAAAGGGTGATTAGATGACTTAGGATGCATAGGGTGCTTTGATGGGGGCAGTTGGTAGTTTGCACATGCGCATCGTCGTTCGAAGAGTGGGAACCTAAAGTTATTATGGTGAGTCGCGCACCTGATAGGAAGTGAGTGTTCATGAGGAGTCATTAAAATCATAGAAAAGAGAGTTCCGACCCTCTATTTTGGACACCAAAAATTATCTAGTTCTCTTATTTCTATCCTCTACCTTTTGGTAATTCAGGTTAACATTTCAGAGGGTTCTTGATTTGATAAAATTATACATAGGTTGCATCAAACAAGTGACATCACTCCATTGTATACCAAGGCAATTTTCTATAATAAACTCCGTTATGTACTCATACCCTTCAATCGGAGTGGAGAAATATTGCCTAAAAGACAACATTCCTAGAATGTGTTTGATAAGATAATGAGATCCCATGGTTTTAAAGTAAATGATGACGACGAATGTATGTAGAGTAACTTTGAAAATGGTGTTAGTATCATCATTTTCTTATATGTGGATGACATGCTTATATTTTGGTTAAGTCTCAAATATGTGGAAAAAACTAAAAGGTTTCTATCATCGAACTCTGATATGAAGGATCTTGAGGAAGTTGATGTAATTCTAGGAATTAAAATAGTAAGAAAATATAATACATTAGTATTACCTTAGTCTCACTATATTGAAAAGGTTCTTAAGATATATAATCATTTTGAACTTAAACTATTAACCACACTAGTGGATCCTAGTATCAAATTAATGCAAAGTACATGATGTAGTATGGATCAACCTAAATATGCCAGTATCATGAAAGGTTTTATGTATGTAATGCATTGTACTAGACTAGACATTGCCTATACAGTAGGAATACTATGTAGATTTATAAATAATCTGGGACAAGAACATTAATGCAGTTTGTAGAGTACTTAGATAACTGAATTGGACTATGGATTACGGCTTACACTATGGAGGGTATCCATATGTATTAGAAGGATATAATGATTATAGTTGTAATAATCTTGAACTAAAATCAAAGTTTATGATATTTACGCGAGGTGGATCGATTACTTCTTGGGGATCCCAGAAATAAATGTGTGTGTCGAATTCAACAACGCAATCAGAATTCATAGCCCTAGCAGATGCAAATAAAGAAATGGATTAAAAACTTAATATTTGACATTCCTTTATGGAAAATTCGTTTCCTGCTATTATGATTAATTGTGATAACCAGGCTATAATATATATGGTTTCAACAAAAATATATGTTGGTAAATCTTGACACATTAGTCTAAGATTATGAGGTAATTACTCAAAGAAGGAGTATTTTCAGTTGACTATGTTAAAACGAACAATAATTTAGCACCTCTCCCGAATAAAGGTCTTACTAGAGAGATGATATATATCACCTCAAACGGAAATGGGACTAATGTCTATTAAATAAACCGATTTTATTTAACGGGAATCCAACTTATGTCTTGAAAAAATAGACAAAGTTCAATGTGGTACTAACAAGTAAAATGATAGTTATAGAACACCAGGAGATTATATATAAATTTCCATTCCTATGTTCCAACTATTAGTATTCTACATGATAAAGGATGAAGGTTAATTCTTAATAAAATATATAAATATTACTCACAGAATCAGTGACGTTGATTTGCCTATATGAGTGACGAAAGTATGGACGTTTTCTATGGAACTAACACTGATCTTAAAGCACTCACGAAATAAGGATAAGCATACGGCCATAAATGTTCGTGCTAATAAAACACTCTTCAATATTAAGATCAGTATAATTGAAATCTCATTTTTTCGTGTTGGCTCAATTTTGAGACAAAGTTTTTTTTATGTGCTACTACATTATTTTGTTTATTATTAAAGTCTATTTGTATATACCTTATATCATATTTTCCTGTATTGATTTAATATATAAATTATTTTTGATAAAAATATTTTTTGTGTAGTATACAAAGTGTTTTGGTTTATAGACAATTTCGTGTGTATTTTTTTTATAAGTTTTTATATACAATAAATATAAGCTTCAGTCTATTTTTCCAGAATTTTATCACTTTTCTATTTTATTTATTTATTTATGTTTCTAGATTTTAAGTGTGTCAAAATAATTTTTTGATTAAACATTATAGTTTGTTTAACTAAATTTTTTGACTCAAAGATTAAAAAGGCAGCCCAGTGCAATTGGTTTTGATTCAAAACCACTTGTGGCTTTCGAGAAATTATCTTTCTCGAGGTCTGTTTGTGTTAGGCTTGCTGTCCGTTGTGTTCCCCAAGCCTTGACGAGTTTGCCCCATTTTACTGTAGGAATTTTCGTCTTTTTTAAGGGGCTTCCTTTGTTTTGTTTGGGGTCTTTATATTCGTTTGTGGGGATAGAGTTTCATTATGGTTTTATTTCATCTTTTGCTCCCAAATGCTGCTGACATGATCTCTCTTTCTCTCTCTTCAAACATATACTATTCTTGGTATTTATTTGTGAGTTTTCCCTATTTTCTTTACATACATTAAACTTCACCAATCATATACAAATTTTGGGAGTTCTCGTGGCTTTTATTTTGGTGGTGTTCTTGTGACGATTTTGGTTTTCGCTTATTTTGAATTTGAGAATCTTTGAGGCTGTTCATATACTAATTTCGGGGCGTGCAATTTGAAGCTTTGGCTTGTTTTATTTGAGCCGTGTGGATGCTGATTTTGTTTGAAGGAATTTCGAGTTTTCGGTGGCTATTTTTTCTTTCCGGTGAGGAGTCTTCTCTCGTGCCTTTGTTGAGGTAACCTTTCATTTTCCCTCTTTATATATATATATATATATATTTAAAATTCGTATTAGTGTACTCTTTTTGTGCCTAAAGTATATTATTTGTTTGTGTTTTACTTAATCCAATAGTTTTATAGATTCTAGTGTTTGGGTTCTTGATCAGTAGACTATTCATTGTGTTAATAAGTTTTTTGTTGGTTAAAATATTTATTTTAGATCTGATTAAATAGTTTTTTTTACGATTAAAATCGGCATTTAAAAAAAAATTGCTTTTGTTTTTTTTTATAATCTAAAAGTTGGATTATTGGGTGTTTGGATCTGTTAAGATTTTTATTGTTTAAACTATAACCATTTTTTTTGGTTGGTTAGAACCCTGAACATTTATTGAGTTTTTGTGTAGTAAGATCCATTTGAGTACACACACTTTTAACAGGTGTTTAATTTTCTTTTCGAACTGTTTGGACTATGTCAATACTTTAGCTCCTTTTGTTGGTTGATGAATTTTAAAATCTGATGTAGTATTTTGTTTAGATCTGTTAAACTATATTTAGCCATGTTCTTGTTTGGGAGTTAGATCTGTGCATGTGTTAGATCTATTAAACTAATTTTTGGGGGGGATCTAATTTTTTTTGGGACTGTATAAGATTCTGGTTGAGTATCTTAGTTTGTGTGACTTAAAATCAGTTACCCATTTGGACTGAATTTTTTTTGGCCCTTTAGAGCAAGTCTAATTTTTTGTTGGGTGTTTGTTGTTGTGATTTCATTTACAAGCAACTCACTTTGTGTGTGTGCACTTATTAAACTAAACTTTATTTTTTTTGTCACACATTTTTTATTAAAATATTTTTTTTATTTTAAATTTGATTTAGTTTAATTAATTTGGATTAAAGATATGTTGATTTTTGCCTCTAACTAGTTATATCCTCTAAGTTGAACTTTTGTGCATTCACTTTATTTAGTTGGGTTTAATTAGTGTGTGGTCTTTAAATCATATCTTTTATTTATTTAATTTTATTCGGTCCTAATTTATATGAGCTAAGTGCTACACATATTTATTTTTTTCTCATTTTACTTGGAATTAATAATTTCACATAACATCGATTTAAATTGATTCATTCTCTATTTGGTGTTAAGTTAATTTTTATTTTAGTTGCGCAACACAATTGTTGGAAGTTTATCTTCTATTTTATTTGTGGTCATTTTCTCCAATTAAATTATTTTAGGATTAATCTTTACTTGAATATTAATTATTAAGGAAGACCTGACTTCTGTCTTGTGACTTAATATTTAAGCATTCTTTTAGTACTGGTTAGTTCAATCTCATCTTATTATTATTTATTTGTATTGTGTACTTCTACACGGGGCCTCGAGTTTGAGTGCGTGGTTGTGCGCGTGTAGTCACTATTACCTGGGTGTTATTGAGATGACTGATTCTTAGTTAAGTTGGGTTGAATTTAGACTAGGCTGGGTGTACGGGGTTGTATTTGCTTAGTTTAAATCATTGTAAACTGGTGGACTGTAATTTGTAACGTATAATTGGTAATAGTGGACTTAGGTGTGTGAGTTGTCCTGGAACTAGGGCCACGTGATTTACCACCACGGTGGGTTCCTCGAGAACAAATATTATGTCACCTTCTACTTTTCCTCATCTCATTCTTAAAGGGAATTATTTTTATATCTAACATCACCACTTTTACTTACTAGTGTGCGTGAGTATTGTCTAACTTGTAATTTATAATAGATTTTATATCAAAGAGTTTAAAAGAGTTTTTTAAATAACCTAATACGCATTAGCGAGTGCCGTTTGGTCCTTTCAAGTAACCCTTAGGTTGTTTCAAGTGGTATCAGAGCGTCAGGATTCACTTTTTAGAATTTTTTATTCCGCATAAATCCTTAACTCCTTTTAAAATCTATATTTTATATCTTTTAAAATCTATTGTTTAAATATGGGAAACTTATATGGTGATGCTGATTTTTCTTCTAGAAAATCCCTTTATGAATGTTTTAAAGAGGCAAAGCTTTATTCACTGTAACACCCCGCATTTTTAGAGATAATTAAATTTCATAAATGGGTGTAATTTGGAAATTTGAGGAATTTCTCTAAATAATAATTTTTGGAATTTATGAGGGTTAGATGATTTCAGAGGCTTGTTTCATTTACTTTTGGGATTAAGTAAATAAGTCAGACTATTTTAATTACATGTCGCAACTGGGTAAAGCGACAAAGGGTAATATTTTAATTGGAAAACCCGTAGTAAGAGGTGTTGAGTCTAATTAGTGAATCGCAGTTAAGTGACTCGGATGGAGATTTCGAGTGCGTGGTTGGTTTCAGAATGGCCAAAATAATCAGAATAGAGTATCTAGGGGTATTGTTTAGGCTTCGAGAAATTTTTGGGCTAATAGGGACTTGTAATTGAGTAAACGAGTCATTTTTGGGGTTTAAAGCGATAAACCCTTATTTCTCCCTTATATAAGGCACGAGAGAGGGAGAAATAAGAAAATAAAAGAGGGAAAAGAGAGAGAAGAGGAAAGGAAGAGAGAAAAGAGGAAGAAAGGGAGATTATGTCCAAACTCCGCGGGAGTCGACTCGATGTCGTCAGATTTTATCCACAAGGCAATTGTTTACTTTCTTTATTTCCTTTTGATCATAAATCTCATATTTTAATTTGTTAATAACAAATTAGATGATTTTTGGGTTGGGTTTTCGTGAATCAAAACGGGTTTTTGAAAGTTAAATGAGTAAACCCCGAATAATATCCAATTTGAGAAATTTAAGAAATAAATTAAAATCGATTGTTGGTTATGGGTTCTAGGATGTTTAGAACCCTTTTCATGTGTGTATATGTCATTGATTAAGGTCGGAGGATGTTAAGAGAGGAGATAAAAGCTTGGGTTAAGCTTTAATGGCCAAAATAGCCTCTCAAAGAAGAAGCTGTCCGGATCGATCGATCGATCGATGGCCTAGGGTCGTCGATCGATCCACCCTTCAGGATTTTTGACAATTTTGCCTAGGTTTAATTATATGGGATAATTTTCAATTTTAATTGATTCTAGTTTATTTAATTAAAGAAATGAAGATTGGCAATTATTTAAGTAAGGGAATAATTGTGAGGTATATTTAAGTAAGGGAATACTTAAATATCATTACAAGATTGGCAATTATAGCCATGTATACATTTGAGGGATGATAAATGTATATATATACGATGTGATCATAGTATATATTATATGATATGAATACATATATATCTATGTATTATTGGTATATGTGTATTTTAGAGGTTGATTCCATGGGCTTTCCTTTGGCATAGGGTTGGAACAACCAAATTATATATTTTCTCTGGTGCGATCCAGGGAGGTTGCGCGATGTGGGTGAATCCCTTGTCTTGAGGAGCACGGTGAGTATATCCCCAGGTCATCTCGTCCCGTGTTTGAGTGTGATGTGTGTATTCCACTTGCAAAGGGAACATGACCGCCTCTACCATTGTGTATTTGTTTACCATGACCATGAGAGAGTCTGGCTTGGTACCGTGGTATAGTGAGTAAACTCGGATTTTGGATTGGCATTATGAGGCTGCATCCTCGAGCTATAGATCGGTGGGATGGTTATTATACTTATGTTTGTGATAGGTATAATCATATACTGGTTGCGTATAGTATATTGTTTATATATGAAAATGAGACATTATATAGTAAACTTATGTATATAAAGTGAAAATCCTAATAGGGTGTATTTCCCCCCTTCTAGTAGACTTATATGAATATGAATCAGAAGTTCTAGTAAGAACTATATATATATATATATATATATATATATATATGAGTCTTATATACGCGTCAGGTGCTGAGGGACTCATGGATCTCAAAGATCAACATTTCCAGGTAGTAGTGTATCGGTGGATGTTCCTTATTTGGATTTCGCTTCGTGAGACACCCCACACACGAACATAGAGCAGTGTTGGGAATGGGGAGAAGTTTAGCCCTTAGTACTTGGGTTAAATAGGATTTTGAAATGGTTGGAACGAGTTTAGTTAGGCAGGGTAGCTTGACTAGGCTGTTTAGAGAGATGCGATAGGTGTGCACCATTAGAAGAGGGGTGAGGGATATCTCACGGGATCCCGATACCAATTTAAATATGTGATAAAATATATTTTTTCATAATAAAGTATTTATGCACTTGCTAAATATTTTCACAACTCGGGATCTGACCCGTTTATCTACTTTTCCCCTATTTTGCTATATATTTATAGGTGTCCAGACACAGGGACGCCTGGATGATGATTCCTTCGAGTCAGACGTCTGCTGTAGCAGCTGTGGATGCATGCAGGTTTACTATAGACACTTCTTTCCTTGTAATATAGATAGGAGGTACTGTATAAACATTCGGACCGAAAACCCAATTGCATTTATTTATTCCTTTTTCGCCTTTTTAGTGCGGCGTTCGATTTGGTTGTATTATGTTAAACCGAGTGTTCAGTTATTTTTATTTCATCTCAGTTTCATTTATACCTAAACTGTATGCATGTTTTTATTGATTAATTTGTTTAAAAAGATTAGTTAAGTAAAATTTTGACGCCAGCCTAATAAGTTATTTGTAATTAATTTTGTTTTTGACAGTGATGCTAAGAATGAACCATATGAGACTCCTGTTTTAATTTGGTACAGGATTGATCACCCGGTATTTTATTAGGTGGGGTGTCACATTCACGAGATGAAATTAAAAGCGATAATGCCATTTGCCAAGCGATGGGTGCAACCGAAGTTAAAGTTATTTCATTTTGCACCACATCTGTAGAGTCTTGGGACATTTCACTATCTCCTACCCATTTATCTAGTGTATGCGATGATATGTTTATTTGTGGTAGAGATACTAGTTATGATAATTTAGTTGCTTTTACTTCTCATTGTGTCTTTAAGTCCAAGAATATTTTTGACTGCTTATCTACTAGTAGTGATAATTCTGATTTATGTGTAGATAATTCTGAATTAGACTATGTGATTTCATCTCGTATCTCATGTGCTCAATTTCACCATACATTCACATCTTCTATATCTAATATTGATAATATTTTTGATGATGTTGATGAATATGAAATTATAGATGATTCAATTGTTTTAGAAGGGTGTGTGAGTCCGAATTTAGAAGGTTGAGTAGATAATATTTCCATTGATAACATTATTGAGGACTGCACTGATTTAGGCCAAATTAATTCTAGGTTAATGGCTAAAAATGACGTTTTAAACAATCAAATCAAGTTAATGTCCGAAGAATATGAATTTCGTATAGATGAACTTGAAAATGATGTTTCTTTTTTAGAGAAAAGAATTATTATGTTAATGGAGCTTAATCACTCTCTTGAAACTAAAAATAAGGAATTTTTGTTTAAATTTTATTAATCTCAAAATGAACTTAAAGTTGTTTTAGATAAGTGTGATGAATGCCAAAGAGAACTTAAGATTTCATCTAAAAAGGTTGATGGTTTTTCTAATTATCGTTTAATTGTCGAATCCCATAATAAGTATGCTGATGAATTTGTTCCTTTAAAAGGGATTGGCTTTAAAAGCGAAACTTTTGACGAAACTAATTTTGTTAGTTGTAGCGAACAATGTCCTGATTCGACTGAAATTAAACTAAGCTATAAACATGATGAATTTGAGGATTGTGATACCGCATTTGTTAAGCTGGTATTTGAATGCAATTTTTTCCCTAAATATTGACGTCTTGAAAATTTTTATTTTAAAAAGTTAGGACAAAATAATTCCGATTTAGGCAAATTTAGGCAAACTCAGACTGTTAGGAATGTTCAATATGCTATACCTGCATTTAAGTGTACTTTTTACTCTCAGAAAGGTCATTTAGAAGATTTTGTTTTAAGAAATTAGGACAAAACAAATTTGATTTAGGCAAATTCGAAATGTTGGTAATTTTAAAACTGCCAAGCCTGCTCTTAGGTGTGATTTTTTCTCTAAAACTGGACATTTAGAAAAATTCTCCTTTAACAGATTAGGACAACATAGAGCAAATGTAAGCAGTTTTAGGAAAACAGAAATTATGGGAATAATGCTTCTACTAAATATTTTTTTTAGTGAGGGTCTTGTTCTAAAAAGGGCCATTTAGCGTAGTTTTGTCATAAAAGATTAAATGTGAACATAAATTCTAATGAAAAACTACCCACTAGGTATATCACTGCAGAATGTGCTGAAAGAAAGACTTTTTCTTGCAAATTTTATTCAAAATCTGTCCTTTTAGAACAATTTTTCCTTAAACGTTTAAATTTATCTAGAAAACCTGAAAATGCTAAATTGAATCACATTTCTTTTAATGCTAAATCCAATGATATGCATGTACATAATGTGATTTTTGTCTTAAAATGGGCCATTTGGGACAATTCAGTTATAAGCGCTTAAGTAGACTATAAATTAGTGTTAATATTATGCCCATGATCCCTTTAAAAACTCACTTTGTTGCGAATAGTCCCCAAGTAAAGTTTGGTACGTCCCCATTCAAGACTAAATTTCCTATTGTTAAATCTAAAGTGGATTGAGAAAAATAATTTAGGTTGTCAAATGAATGGTTCCAAAATTTCAAACTAGTTTGTTTTAGTTTGTTTGTTAGTGCTTTTATTTGCATATTTATGTTGTACTAACTTTTATTTAGTAGGAGTCTTCCCTACCCTTTGTCCATTTGAGACAAATAGGGGGAGGATTTGAGACTCTTTTATTATTGTACTTTATAATTATTTTGAGTCTTTTAGGATTTCGTGTTGTTAATTGACTTATGTTCTCTTCTATTTTGTTAGGACTCTTATTGTTAGTTGAGTCATGTAATATTTTATTGCTAGGACTCTTGTTGTTTTTTGAGTCATGTAATCTTTTGTTTCTAGGACTCTTGTTGTTAGTTGAGTCATGTAATCTTTTGTTTCTAGGACTCATGTGTATTGTTGAGTTATTTAATTTGAGTCATTTCTTATATTTGAGTCTAAGTTTCAAAATTGGCCAAAGGGGGAGGTTGAAAATCTCATTTCTTCATGTTGGCTCAATTTTGAGACAAAGTTTTTTTAGGCACTACTACAATATTTTTTTATTATTAAAATCTATTTTTTATATACCTTATATCATATTTTCCTATACTGATTTAATATATAAATTATTTTTGATAAAAATAATTTTTGTGTAGTATACAAATTATTTTGGTTTAAATACAATTTCGTCTCTATTTTTTTTATAAGTTTTTATATACAATAAATATAAGCTTCATCTATTTTTTTAGAATTTTATAACTTTTCTATTTCATTTATTTATTAGGTTTCTGGATTTTAAGTGTGTTAAAATAATATTTTTGATTAAAAATTATGTTTGTTTAATTAAACTTTTTGACTCAAAGATTAAAAAGACAGATCATTATTTTTTTTTGCCGTTGGTTTTGATTCAAAACCACTTGTGGCTTTCGAGAAATTGGCCTTCTCGAGGTCTGTTTGTGTTAGGCTTGCTGTCCGTTGTGTTCCCCAAGCTTTGACGAGTTTGCCCCGTTTTACTATAGGCATTTTCATCTTTTCTAAGGGGCTTCCTTTGTTTTGTTTGGGGTCTTTATATTCGTTTGTCGGGATAGAGTTTCATTAGGGTTTTATTTCATCTTTTGCTCCCAAATGCTCCCGACATTATCTCTCTTTCTCTCTCTTCAAATATATACTGTTCTTGAGATTCATTTGAGAGTTTACCCTATTTTCTTTGCATACATTAAACTTCACCAATCATATACAAATTTTGGGCGTTCTTGTGGTTTTTATTTTGGTGGTGTTCTTGTGACGATTTGGGTTTTGGATGGTTTCGAATTTGACAATCTTTGAGTTTGTTCATGTACTGATTTTGGGGCGTGCATTTTGAAGCTTTGATTTGTTTTATTTGAGCCGTGTTGTTCCTGATTTTGTTTATAAGATTTTCGAGTTTTCAGTGGCTATTTTTTTCTTTCCGGTGAGGAGTCTTCTCTTGTTCTTTTGTTGAGGTAACCTTTTGTTCCCCCACTCTCTCTCTCTCTCTCTAGAGTATATATATATCTGTATCTCTAGATCTTTAGATATGTTCTTATTAAGAACTTTTTGTTTAAAATCCGCATTAGTGTACTGTTTTTGTGCCTAGAGTATATTATTTGTTTGTGTTTTACTTAATCCAATTGTTTTACAGATTGTCGTGTTTGGGTTCTTGATCAGTAGACTATTCATTGTGTTAATCATATTTTTGTTGGTTAGAATATTTATTTTAGATCTGATTAAATATTTTTTTTTCCGATTCAAATCGGCATTTTAAAAAAAAAAAAAATTTCTTTAGTTTTTTATTATCTAAAACATGGATTATTAGGAGTTTGGATCAGTTAAGATTTTTCTTATTTAAACTATACCCATTTTATTTTGGTTGGCTAGAACCCTGAACTTTTATTGAGTTGTTGTGTAGTAAGATCCATTACAGTACACACGCTTTTAACAAGTGTTTAATTTTCTTTTCTAACTATTTGGACTATGTCAATACTTTAGCTCCTTTTGTTGGTTGATGAATTTTAAGATCTGATATAGTATTTTATTTAGATCTGTAAAACTATATTTAGCCTTGTTCTTGTTTGAGAATTAGATCTGTTAAACTAATTTTTTGGGGGGATCTAATTTTTTTTTGGGACTGTGTAACATTCTGGTTGAGTAACTTAGTTTGTGTGACTTAAAATCAGTTACCCATTTGGACTGGAATGTTTTTTACCGTTTAGAGCTAGTCTGAATTTTTGTTGGATAATTTTTGTTGTGATTTCATTTACACCCAACTCAGTTTGTGCGTGTGCACTTGTTAAACTAAACTTAAGTTTTTTTTTTGTGTCACACATTTTTTATTAAAATATTTTTTATTTTAAATTTCATTTTATTTAATTAATTTGGATTAAAGATATTTTGATTTTTGCCTCTAACTAGTTATATCCTCTAAGTTGAACTTTTGTGTGTTCACTTTATTTAGTTGGGGTTAATTAGTATGTGGTTTTTAAATCATATATTTTATTTATTTAATTTTATTCAGTCCTAATTTATATGAGCTAAGTGCTACACATATTTATCTTTTGCTCATTTTACTTGGACTTAATATTTTAACATAACACCGGTTTAAATTGATTCATTCTCTATTTGGTGTTAAGTTTATTTTTATTTAGTTGCGCGACACAATTATTGAAATTTTATCTTCTATTTTATTCGGGGTCATTTGCCCCAACTAAATTGTTTTAGGATTAATCTTTACTTGAATATTAATTATTAAGAAAGAGCTGACTTGTGTCTTGTGACTTAATATTTAATCATTCTTTTAGTAGCGATTAATTCAATTTCATATTATTATTATTATTATTATTATTATTATTATTATTATTATTATTATTATTATTATTATTATTATTATTATTATTATTATTATTATTATTATTTATTTGTGTTGTGTACTTCTACACGGGGTCTCGGGTTTGAGTGTATGGTTGTACGTGTGTAGTCACTATTATGTGACAACCCGCTCCAAATAATAACGGGTGGCCAGCCCTATACTACATAAATCAGGTATCTCAGATGGTACAGTCTCAACATCAACAACTAAACACAGTAATATAAGGCTAACTACCCGAAATCATAAGGTGCGAATCGCCAAAAATTTTGAAACTTTTATTTAACAACAACAACAAAACCAATAATGCATACACACAACAATAAACATCTATCTATAATGTGGAAAGTGCATGATCCAATAATGAAAGAGTACAATACATTGTACAACAAAAATCCCAACAATGAAATACCCGAATATGCTGTCGGGCAACAGACAATACAATAAACTGATAATTAAAACATATGAAAGTGATAATCTATAACACTTGAATACTAACTCAATACAACTGAATCCTAATCTAGGTGTACAAAGATAGGAATCGACTAAAACCAAGTGCCGCAACAGTCCGCTACTGCCACAGCTCTACAAATCCTGAATGGAGGGATAATAAAGGCGTCCTTGCGGGGGAACACCTGAAGTAATACAATAATATATGTGCATGGGGGAGGGGAAATAGAAACGGGTCAGAACCCGAGTGTGAAAAACATTTATAGCAAGTGTATTAAAATGCATAATAATTATAAATGCATTATTACATGATTTAGCTAGAATCGAACACTCCATAGAAATTCAACTCACCTCTCATCTAAAGCGCGCACTAAGCGTATGCACGTGTCTCCAAAAGGATGTTCGATTCTGATTTGGTAGGAGGATTCTAACTTAAACCCAAATAAAGTATTTAAGTGAAACCATCTAACCTATCACCCGATTCTACACTTAGTCCATTTCCAATAGTTATAATTATTAACTTATGTATAAACATTACGCTTATCTTTATAATATTCTTTTGTTGAACATATAAAGTTACATGATCCTATCATGCTCCATCATCACAATACATAAACAATATCATGTACTAGATTTATTCTAGTGATGCCCAATAAGGCAAGAAACCATATATATAAGTAATAATAGATGAGTTATTAGCATCAAGAACTAAGGACTAAACTCCACCCAATTTTCAACACGGTACTGCGTTTCGTGCGTGGGACGTCTCGCCGAAGCGAAATCCAAACAAGGAACCCCCCCGTTACACTACTCCTGACCGTATCAATCCTCGGGGTTCATTATGGCCTCAATGCAAGATGCATGTAACCCAAATGATTAGTAACCAATTTTAATTAATTAATATTCCCAAGTCTCAACAGTACACGGCGTTTCATGCGTGGGACGTCTCGCCGAAGCGAAATCCAAACAAGGAACCCCCCCGTTATACTACTCCTGGCACTGTCGATCGTCGGGATAGGTGATAGATATATAATATAATATAATGATGAGCATTAAGGACTAAACTTATCCCCAAGTTCCAACATTACACTGCGGTTCGTGCGTGGGACGTCTCGCCGAAGCGAAATCCAAACAAGGAACCCCCCCGATACACTAATCCTGGCAATGTAGGTCATTAAGGTCTGTTATGCCCTTGACACCCAAATACAAACGCAAGCAATTAATAACCATCCAACCGAGCTATAACTCGAAGGACGCAGGCTCACATGCTATCATCATCCAGCAGCCCATACGCGTAGCAAACTGGGGTCACCTGGTGGGGTTCAACGACACCCACCTCGTGATCAACTCACGCACACGACGTCCGGGAAGCGGTCATAGTTCCTAACCGGCAAGTGAGAGCATCACATACCCCGACCTCTCACCCCCAAAATAAGTAAATATATATATATGTCATTTTCTGACCACAAAGGACGACTATGACCTGGGGAATATCCACACCCTGCATATTTGTCAGGATGCTCACCCTCAACGCACGAAACTTCCCAATGATAGCAAGGAGGGGGTATGCTTAACATGAATATACACCATATATAAGGTATACATACATCCCACATAATAAAGATACACCATTATATAAGGTATACCTGAAACATCACATTCATGTTTATTATACGCACTTAGGCGCAGTTAAATCACATCATAGTTTAGTATACTCTCTCATGATATACTAATCGTTAATACTCACACACATTACCCCCACTTAGTATATACTATACTAATTCTCGCTTGAAGCTCTCATGACGCTTCTAATAATGAATTTCCTTTCAATACAATTTAGTTAGGGGTATTTTAAATCCTATTACACCTTAATGTATTTCTCACATTGTGAGGTATCTCTCAATTCAATCATTAATAAGGATATTTCTATATCCATGGGTACATCAATTTGCATTAGTAGACATCCAATCATAATAGGGTTCATTTCATTTAAGAATCCTCTAAAGTTATCCCAAACGAAAGTGGGCTCCCCCACTTAGAAGATACCAAATTCTCTAATCGGAAATCCTCAAATTAAGTCTACATGACTCCAATAATATCTTGTGGGGGAAACTCTCTAAAAGTCTCCAAAACATATTCCAAACGTCTCCTATGGAGATCCCCGATCGATAACCTCGAATAAAACGGAAAGAAATTCTCCTTAGAAAAACTTTCCCTCAAAAGCCCTGTTTCCGAATCGATTCGGGCATATTCCGAATCGATTCGGCCTAGCGAATCGATTCGGCCAGGAAGGCGAATCGATTCGGGTCATCAGACCTGGGACTCTGCCTCAGGCCGAATCGATTCGGCTAGGGGTCCGAATCGATTCGGTCACTCAGACCTGGGCATCTGCATATTTCCGAATCGATTCGGCCCTGCTGAACCTCGAAAATGGCTACTGTTTGAGTAGCCAAAATACCCAAAAATCATTCTAATGGTTTTCTCTCCATTTTTCTTCAACCAAAACACAAGTATAACATTAATATTCATCCTAGAATACATACAAACTAATTTCTAACCTTAAATCCATTATATACACAACAAATCTAAGGTTTTCCCAAAAGTTAGGTTTTTAACATTTTAAACCTAAAACCCAAAAATCAATCCACAAATCATGCAATAAATGGTACACAACAATTATTTAGCAAGTTTAATCACTTGCCTCGGGTTCGTAGGGTCTGAATCCGCCTCTAGATCGCGAAATGGCCGGAAATCCTCCACTTTCTCTCTCTTTTTCTCCTTCCTTTCTTCTTCTTTCTTCTTCTCTCTTTCTTTCTTTCCTTTTCTCTTTCTCTCTTAAGTGAGAATGATTCTCACGTGGCTTTTAAGCCTAATTTCCCAAGGTACACATCTTTAAATGATAATACACACTTTAAATGACTCGGCGACCTTAATTCGAGTCAAACGGTCCTATTTTATTTCGGAACCCAAATGGACCCCAAGTACAGTCATTTCGACTTTCTCGACCCTTCCGGAAACAATGGTACCCTCAGAAATTCCATTCGAGACACTTTATAACAACTCCAAATTCTGGCCTCAACTGCCAATTTTATTATTTCTCCAATAAAATATTATTTATCTCTCCCGAAATAAATAAATTATCGTCTCCAAGACCTCGGGTTGTTACATATTACTTGGGTGTTATTGGGTTGACTGATTCTCAATTAAGTTGGGCTGTATTTAGACTAGGCTAGGTATACGAGGTTGTATTTGATTAGTTTAAATCATTATAAACTAGTGAACTGTAATCTGTAACTTATAATTGGTAATAGTGAATTTGGATATGTGAGTTGTCCCGGGACTAGGGATACCGGGTTTACCACCACGGTGGGTTCCTCGAGAACAAATATTGTGTCACCTTCTACTTTTTCTCATCTCATTCTTAAAAGGAATTATTTTTATATCTAGCATCACCACTTTTACTTACTAGTGTGCGTGAGTATTTTCTAACTTATAATTTATAATAGATTTTATATCAAGGAGTTTAAAAGTGCTTTTTAAATAACCTAATATGCATTAGCGAGTACCTTTGGTCCTTTCAAGTAACCTTTAGGTTGTTTCAATAATTTCAGCTCGTCTCAAAGGGTCCTTAGTTCGAGATACGTTCCCCACAACACCTTGATGAAGCTTTGAATTATTTTCACTAAGTGAAAGTTCAATTCGGAAAGATACTTCTCATTTATATACTAGATTTTAGCGATAACGTCAATATCTCTGTTATTGTTATTTTACTCTTGTATATTTGATTCCTAATAATAAAAATATTGTTTCTTATTTATGTGTATTTTGAAATAGTGGGGGATTGTTGGAATTTTAGAAATATAATTGGGTATTATCATTGTGTAAGTGAGTTTTTGTTTTGCAGATTTTATTTTTGAGTCTTATTCTAGATAGATAACTTAAGAAAATGGGTGTATATGAAGTGGGTATAGTTTCAAAGTCTCACATAGAAACTTTACTCAAAAGTGAAAGGGTATATAACAAAAAGACAAAAAATGACTAGTAGTCTTATAGTTAAAGAGGCTATGATATTGTTCTTTGCGATGGTGAAAAATACCACTAATCGCGATGCACGATGCGTGTTTGCATGAGGTGTGAAATGGCGATTCAGATACTTAGGGCGCATTGGGTGCTTTGGTGGTGCACTTGGCACTTCGCACATGTGCATTGTCCCTCGGAGCACGGGAGCCTAAAGTTAGGCTGGTGAAACGCGCACCTGAAAGGAAGTGAATGTTCATGAAGAAGCACTAAATTGCAACAATCTATCCTAAATAAACATTTAGTCCCTTCAAAGTTATAACTCCAAGAAATCTTAAGACTTTGTCAAAATGACCAAATTACCTTTGAATAGAAATTCATGTTATTGTACAATTTCCTATACTAATTAAACCCCAATTTTAACCTATAGTTGACCAAATGACTTATGTTTTGCAGGAATATCAGGGACAAATCCCTCTAAGTTTGAGAAATCGCACATAAGACACTAATTTTTTAAAAAATTAACTTATAGGCCTTACTCTCTAAACCAAAACTACCCTAGGAACAAACCAAGAACCTAACTTATTTTCACTTACCTCCTTGCTGACGTGGAACTAGTTGGACTGCAGATATGATATGTACCACATGGTGTACATAAGGTACCCATTTAACCCCACATGTACCTTTCTTGAAACTTATACAAAATAAGTTTAAAACTCACCTCTAAGTCCACCAATGAACTCTCCCCCAAAAACCATATAAAAGGCACCCTTTACCCCTGAGAAAACTCACTTCATCTCAACACAGTTTTAAAGTAAAATTTTCAATTTTTATGCATTTATGCCATTTTATGTGTGAATGTTGTTTTCTTTCATTTGGTAATGTTTACGAATTTATATGGAGTAAATATATGCAATTACATGTGAATGTTAACGTGTGAATGCAGTGTATAAGCTCAAAAAGTAGAAAACTCCATTGAAGCTTGAGCTTCAATGGTGGATTCTTCTTCCTTGACTTTGAACTAGTTTCAAAGTGAGGAAGCTTAAGCTTTGGTCCTTAGTAACCTACATGTAATGTGTAAATGAGATAAAACTAATATTTAATAGCCCAAATCGAAGTTTGAATTTTCTACGCCTGAAAATTTTAGAGTTTGAATTCAGGAGATATACTCAACCAAAATCCTTCAAAACCCAAAAGTCAAACTATCGATGGTTGAAGGTGAAGTGTATTACACGTGCGCGAGTGAAGGTCAAACCTGATGCATATGAAATTTGACTGAGCATGTGAGAGCATTTCTCCAATCAGAAAAATCTAATTTTTTTCCAAAATTTTTATTTTTAGATTTTGAATTAACTTGTTATATTACATCACCCTTTTCATGTATCCAAAGATGTGCCTTAGATCAATTGGGTTAGCTAAAGTCGGCCTGTTCTTCTTATTGGATCAATTAGGTTAGATAAAGCCGACCTGATCTACTTATTGAATCAATTGGGTTGGGTAAAGCCGACCTGGTCTACTTCTTAGATCAATTGGGTTGGCTAACCCGACTTGATCTATATATTTGGTGCAGTCAAAAGACGTGCATTAAATCAATTGAGTTGGATAAAGTCGACCTAATCTATTTATTTGGCCCAGTCAAAGTCGTGCATTTCCAAATATAAGGAAGGTATGTGATCGGATCTTGTCTATACATCCTCTCCAAAAAATGTTTTTGTGCAGTCAAAGACGTGCAGTAGATCTATTGGGTTGACTGTTGCTAACCTGCTTTATTTATTTGGCACAGTCAAAGATATGCAATTCTAAATAAGGAGGGTATGTGATAAGATCTTGTTAATAAATCCTCTCCAAAAAATATTTTTTGAAGTCAAAGACATGCATTAGATCGATTAGGTTGGTTGAAGCCAACCTGATTTATAGAAATAACAATTAGATAAAGTCTTAAGAAAGTAAAAATGCTTTCATATAATAAATTTTTGTTCGTACAACTTTTATAAGATCTACTGGTAGACATTAATGATAATATTTTTTGAGGTGCGCTGAATTCCATGGGTTTTTAAATGGCTCCCCTTCCAATGTTTCAATACGATAGGTTCCTGGTCTTACTACTTCGTCCACCCGATATGGATTGTGCCAATTGTCTTTTTGTGTGAGTTTGATCGGCTTGATTCTTTTATTGTAGAATTTATCCACGCGTTGTTAATATGTTGCTTCCCTTAGTGTTGATGCTTCTCTGACTTCATCTATAAGATCTATGTTCAATCTTCTTACAAAATCGCTTTTAGGGGAGTAAAAATTCATCACTCTATGGCTTGGTAAGCCAATCTCTACCAGTACCATTGCTTCGCTCCCAAAGGACATCATGTAAGGACTTTGTCATGTTGTTGTTTATGCTGTCGTTCTGTAAGCCCATAACACACTTTGTAACTCATTTATCTAGTTTCCTTTAGCTGCTTCGAGTCTTCTTTTCATCCATCTAGCAGAGTTCGGTTGGTGACTTATGTCTATCCACTGCACTGTGGATGAGTTGGTGATGAGTGCAACTTCCTTATGTTGTATTGTAAGGACATATTTTTGATTGTCCATAGTTTACATTGAGTATGTCATAGATCGTTACATCCGTCAAAGGAAGTTCACGTTCATACATTCAAGAAGGCAGATTTGAATATCAAGTATCTTCAACAACGGTCCTCAACAAGATTGATTTTAGTAAGGATTGTGTTTATGTTTCATAGATGTTTTACTTTAGTATTGTGATATTTTTTCTAAAATATTTTTTTTATTACAATAAGGAGTTTTTCTAACTTTAAATGTTATCTAAAAGACCTATATGCGGACTTTAAAAATAAATATTTTCATTCTAGTCATTCAAATGACATCTTAATGAAATATTTCAAGGTTTTGGAAAATTGAAGAAGGTATTTTTAAGAAAATGGGCACTTCTAGAAATATTGGTGTTAAATATTTTATGAAATAAATTGTTTGAAGATAATGACATATTTTGGTAAATATTGACAAAATAATGTTCTTGCAAAAATGATGATTTTATTGAAAATAGACATTTGCTGAATTTGAAAGAATTAAATGTCTTTTATATTTTGAAATATAATTTTTGCAAGTGTTATGAGATCCTAGAATAAAAAATATATGTAAATGAAGTAATTGGATTTTGGGTTTAAAATGCATATTCTCACGCAAATAAACTTGTAATATTTTGACATTAACTTTATAAATATGTTTAGAGAAGGTTTTGTTGGGTTTAAACATGAAATAATAAAAGTTGGAATTTTAGTCTTCAATGCATGTATAATCGGGACTAAAATATAAGATGGGAATGAGGTTAAAAGACTACATGTTAAATAAAAAGAAATGGCAATTTTCTTATAAAAGTAGTCTTAAGTGTGAATATATTTATTGAATGAAGAAGTAAAGAAATGTGTGTTTGGGAAAGTATTAATAAAAGTGTTCATTAAGTGTCAATGGGTAGAAATGGAAAAGTTAGTTTGTAACTTTGTAATGTTGTAAAAGATTAACACATATGGAACTATATATGAATAAACGGTGTAAAGGTGTTTCCAATTAAGTAGAATATCACTCCAAGTATAAAAAGGTGTTAAAGGGATAAAAACACTTAAGAAGTTAGTATGAATGACTTAATTGTGTTTTGGGAAATTAACACTTATGAAAATGGAATAAAAGGTGATTTTGGAAACAAATGGGTAAAAGGACTTAAAGTAGAACATTTTTATGAAATAAAAATGTTAGAAAGAGTGTTACATAAAGTGGTACTAAACGAATATGATTTTTGGAATAAAATTCAAGGTTAAAGTGTAAATGACATGAAATCGTAAATTTTCAAAGTGTAACACAGGTTAGGATGGTAAAGTCTCGGGTTTTTCCTTCGGTCCGGTAAAAAGGAAAGTGGAATAATGTGGACATTTGAGAAATGTTAAAACATATAAAAGGAGCTCGGATGACACCAGGATGAAGCAAGAAGGGCCCACAGCCCTTAGGTGAAAAGCCATAAATCAATTGCCGGAGCATATGGTGTGCATAACCAGCGGTGTGGAGCTCATGGAAGTATGCAGTATAGGAAGAATTCAAGAAAAGATAAAGAAAATATGAAAAACGTTAAGAAATGGGCTGTGTGGTGAATGTGTTAATACAACCTAACTTGAATGAATGTAATAAATATTCCGTTAATGGTGAAATGGACTAGTTAATGCATAAATCTAATGTCCATATGATAAGGAAAAAGGGTAAAAAAAAGTGGGTAATTGGGTGGTTAAGAAAGCTAAATGGTTAAACCCATATTTAATACAAGAATGTGTTGTGAAGGATTTTCAAAGATTAAATGAGTATTTTCTAACACGGTGAATGCGTGTGTTGGAATGGTGTTTTTGTAACAACCCGCCTAAAATAATAACGGGTGGCCAGCCCTATACTATATTAAATCAGGAATTTCAGATGGTCCAGTCTCAACATCAACTATCGGTACTATATAATATAGGACTAACTACCCGATATCATATAAGCGAGATGTTAAATAAATTAAAACATGCAACATAACACAACCCAACACTACAAAATTTCTAATAAATAAGAGAGATGCAAGAAAGAACTATAAGAAATGAAAGGTATCACTATACATGAATATGCCATAAATAAATAAACCCGAATAAGCTGTCGGGTCACAGCAAATAAAATAACTGAAGGGAATAAATATAAACATGTAAGTAAATATCCCTTGGGTACAAACCCGATATACAACATGAATCCTACCTAGAATTTTAAAGAAGTAAGAAGCGGCTACATGAAACATCCCGCAACAGTCCGAACCTGTCACGGCTCCCGAGACTCTGGATAGAAGGTCATCCGGCATCCATGCGGTAGGAAACCTGAGGAAATATATATGTATATACAAGAAGGAGGGAGAAGTAAATGGGTCAGAGCCCCGAATGTGTAAAATATTTAGCAAGTGTGTTAACCGTGCATAATAAATACCGGTGTACTTAATTTCGTAAATAAGTGAGACCGCACTCTCGTGGAACCCCAACTCACCTCTCATCTAGAGGCGCGCACCTAATCGCGTCCTCAAATTTTAGTTAAATTACCCCCATTGATTTTAGGACAACCTAACTTATCAGGCCTAGCCTATATCCACGAGAGCTACCTTCCCGTCACAATCTAAGGATCCACCCGCTTCTAATCCTATTAGATTAGATTACAACAATTATGCCATAAAAGGCTTAATGAATTCCGATTAATAATCTCATGAATTATAATTATCATAATTCCTAAAAGATTACCCCTATACATACACACACACACACACACACACACACACACATATATATATATATATATATATATATACCTACATAGGCTAAAAACGTAAGAATTAATATACTTAATAATATGCACATGGAATATTGGCAAGACTTCTCTCTAATCCCGAAATTGTACTACGTTTCGTGCGTGGGGAGTCTCGCAAAGCGAAATCCAAACAAGGAACCGCCCCGTTACACTACTCCTGACAAGGTCAAGACCAGAGATCCGTGATGCCACCTATGGAATTACTTCTCTCAAATCTCGACATGGCACTGCGTTTCGTGCGTGAGGTGTCTCGCAAAGCGAAATCCAAACAAGGAACCACCTCGTTACACTACTCCTGGGCAATGTCGATCCTAGAGATCCATAATCCTCAACATACAAGTAAATACTACCATTATTACTAACTATAACTACTAAAGAAAGAAAGAAGAAAAGAAAAGAAAACAAATAAAATAAAATAAAAGAACCTCCAATAATATCCTTGGGACGATGTAACCGAATAATACCTTATGTGCGATACATCAACCCCCATCAATCTAGTACACCATAATCATCTAAGATGTAATTCATAAAAGTCCATATCCTTTCATCTATCAAATATATATATAAATATATATATATAGGTATTTATTTCTAATCGTATATATATATCATCATCAATCCAATAGCCAAGTGTACATACTACATATGATGTACAAGGCCATGCACATAATATACCCGGCTATATATATATCGCCGATAAACTGCATCAATGCTATCATCTTCCCAGTGCCCGACTCACGTAGCAATACTGGGGCCACCATGGTGGGACTAAACGACACCCATCTCGTGGTAAACTCACGCACACGACGTCCCGGGAAGCGGTCATAGCTCCAAACCGGCAATGAGACGAAACATACCCATCACGTCTCATCCCAAAAATAAATATATATATCATATAATAACACACGGGACGACTATGACCTGGGGAATATCCACACCCTGCTTTTCTAGCTAGGATGCTCACCCTCTACGCGCGCAACTTCCCAATGATAGCATGAGCGGGGTATGCTTAACCAATATAGTATACATATCATTTATATGCATAATATATATAATCCACATGATCCAATCATATGATCAAATAATAAACCATCATATACGGTTTAAATATCCATACCAAGTATATCCACAATATGAAGATATCCATATATCTATATACATACATGTATATATATATATATATATATATATATATATATATATATATATATATATATATATATATATATATATATATATATATATATATATCAACACATATTCACATATCCTTATCTATATATATAAACTAATTCTCGTTCATATGTATAAGATATATATATATACCTAGCTATAAGTATACATAGTCCTCAATATGCAAGCCGTCACCACAATTCCTTTAATTTACCTCGATACGTGAATATAATCCCATACTTGAAACATATTCGATCATTTTCCTATGATGAATAGTCTCCCAAACCATATGTATATATCTATACCTATATATATTCAACATTAGGGCTATCACCCAAGAGTTTGTGTAGAAATCCATCACTACACCTTTCACCTCTAAATGTGAAAGTACATAATTATCTTTAGTACTATCTAACCATAGGCATTAACAGGACTTAATAGTCTAAAACCTCAATTATTCCAAACTCATTTCAAGTATTGGAAATCTCAATGGCCATATCCCCATAATTGCGTATAAACTATCCTAACTAGAATTTACGCTACCGCTTATCCTAGTCGATAGTACACCCCCAAGTTGTTTCCCATTTTTACCTATGGTTCAATTTATTATGTGAACCCTTACTCCTATCGGGTTATCATTTGTTCCTTAGTCTAAATATTTCTAAATATAGGATACCCCTCACTCTCTAAGAGTTCTCAACCTCAAACACATATATATACCTTTATCTATAATTGGTAATTCCAACCTCAAAGAGGTTTCCCCGATATCCATATGTAACTCCAATACGTACATGGGTACATTTCTCCCAAGTTACCCTAAGGAATCCCCAAATCCCAATATGTGAGAAACTCCTTATAGGACTCCAAGAATATATCTTTTACATCCTAGAGAAAGCCCCCAAATCAATAAACCCAACCAAAAAGGGTTTGAAATCACTATGGAGAAAATACCTCAAAATGCCCTGTTTCCGAATCGATTCGGCCCTGTTCCGAATCGATTCGGACTAGCGAATTGATTCGGCCTCCAAGGCGAATCGATTCGGGTCCAAAGACCTGGGCTTATGCAATAGGCTGAATCGATTCGGCTTGGGGTCCGAATGGATTCGGTCAATGCAGACCTGCCAATTTTACCAAACCGAATCGATTCGCTTGAGGGGGTGAATCGATTCGGACCTGTAATTTTTGAAGGGTTCTTCTTCTTCATCAAAACCCACGAATTCTAAACCCTAAATTTTCATTTCCAACAATTAAAACTTCATCAATCTATGATTTTAAGCCCATAAGTCAACCCAAAGTTGATCCCAAACATTTCTATTCCATTAAATTCATATTTAATCATTGATTTCAAGATTTAAACCTAAAAAATCTAGGTTTTGACATTAATACCCAAAAATCCATTTCTTTAACCCACAAATTATGAAATGAAATACACAAATAGCTATTTAGCAAGATTAAACACTTGCCTCAGATTTGTAGAGGTTGAATCGTCCTCGATGTCGCGGTAGGGTCGGAAATCTCCAAGCTTTCTTCCTCTCTCTCTTCTTTTCTTCTTCTTCTTCTTTCCCTTTTCTTTCTCTCTTTTCTCTAATGAGAAGGCTTCATCCGTAAGCCTCCAAATCCTTTAAAACAAAATCCCAGTTTTAAATGTTAATACACACTTTAAATGACTCGTTTACTCCAATTCAAGTCAAAATAACTTAAAAACATTCCGGAGCCGAAATAAGACCCAATGACAGTCATTTTGACTATCTCGACCCTTCCGGGATCGATGGTACCCTCAAAAATATCATCCAGAATACTTTGAAACGTCCTCTATTTTGGACTTAAATTCCCAAATTTTAAAATTCTCCAATTTAATTTAATTTAATTTTCCCAAAATTAAATTTCTCAGTCTCCAAAATCGAGGGTTGTTACAGTTTTAAATGAAAATACTAAAATATATTTTCATGAATAAGAAGGGTGATTCCGATAAAGGACAAAGACAAACTAGATACGTGTACAACAAAGGAAAATTATCGTATGAGATGAATTGAAATAATATCATAACCCAGGAAAGGGATATATATATATATATATATATATATATATATATATATATATATATATTTTTTTTTTTTTCGCTTGCATGTGATTGTAGAGTGCCAATATCCTTTTTGTCGTTCATTTCAATACTGCTTTGTAAATTTCTACTGGGCATATGATCACACACTCGCTTTGCTACAACAGGTGGGGTAATGAATGAAAAAAGGGATACTGACACTCTACAATCACATGCATGCGAAAATATATATGTATCTACATATATATATGTATCTACACACACACACACACACACACACACACACACACACACACACATATATATATATATATATATATATATATATATATATATATATATATATATATATATATATATATATATACATACATACATACATACATTAAAAAAAATGGGTAATTATTTTGAAGTCCCATTCACATGGTCAATGATGCAAGAGATGCTTTGATTGAGTTAATGGTGTCAAAGGTCCTATTTTGCCAACTCAGCACATTAAAATGACAAATACACACTCAAAATCACCCTCGCAACTCTTTATAGCTATGAAGATCATTTTTAAAAAAAAAACACCAAATCTTTAAAAGTCCATAACTTCAAATCTCCAAATCCAAAATTCATAAAATTTATATATATGGAATCTACTCGTCGAGATCTATCAAACAACACCCATATTCGATATTTTTTGACCAAAAAATCGAAACAGATAAACTTATCTGTTTCTGTAAAACCTCCATTTTTTTCGACAAAAACTCTTGTTCTCTAGCTCCAGTGATGGTGCCGCTGGCGCGGACCAAAAAAATAAAAGAAATATACGAAGAGAGAGAGAGAGAAACAAGGAGAAAGAAACACTTCGGCAAGAATTCCGGGGCCTCCGACGAGATTTTTCGGTGGGCTATTTTCGGTGAGTCTCCGATGGGGTGGGCTGGGGTGGGCTGGGGGTCGGGGTGGAAGTGGAAGTGGGGCTGTTAGAGAGAGAAAGAGTGTGAAATTATGTGTTTATTTTTAGAGAGAGAGAGTAAGTGGGTTTAAAATGCATACATGTGAGGGTATATTTGTTAAAATATATGTAGTCTATAATGAAAAAGGACTTGGTGCATTAAAAAAAGTCAATGGTATTTGGTGCATCTTTGACCCAATAAATGGGACTACCTTTGAATTATCCCTTAAAAAAAATACATATTCCAATACATTAACCGCTTTACTATAGTGGTGACACCGTAGTTATTAGTGAGGTGATTATGTTAAATTTCAATGGCATTAAATCGTGTGAGGTGTCAATAGAATGAAGTGGCGCCCAATGGTCATGTGATACATATTGCATGTAGCATATGGTCAACGATAGAGGTTGCTGATTAGGGTGTCTCTACTAAGAACTAATAATTTGTGATTAAAAAGTATATATCAGTCTTAGTTACGACGCTTATGGATATTTAACGCCAAAGATGTAATCAGGCAAATTCGATCGTTGGGGTGATATCGCAATTGATAGCATTTCAGTGAACACACGAAGTTATGTAGGCTAATAGTGGCAACGCTGTGATCTTTTGTGTGAGAGGTGTGGTGGGATGACTTTGGTGATGAGAGTAGCCTCGTAATGGCAACAATGAGTGGTATTTGCTACAACCTTGTGGTAAAGGTTGTGCATCTCATGCATAGAGAGTAGATAGCTGAATAGCATTCACAAGTGATGATTTTTGTGGTAAAGACGTATTATCCCCTTCGGTTGAGGACTTAGGTTGGATGTACCTTGGTTATGATATGATACTGAGGAATAGGATCTCGCGCGGCATAGTGTTTATAGGCAATACCCAACATCGTATCCTACCAAGATTTATATAGTCGTGTTAACTCGTAGGCCAGCACTTGATATTATATTAGCATAGTGAGGCAATTTTGGTTGCCATAGTTCAACGATCATTGAGAATTGGGTAAGTAAGACCTTAAGGTTTATAGGGTGCATGCGACGTCCGGTATGTATCCTTCCATAAATGATAGTAGCATTAATTATGGTTTGTATGTGACTTATAGACACATTCGTTTAGAAAATAAGTAAGATTAGTATCTAAGTGTTAAAACCCATTTTAGTCGTCGAGGTAATGGCTAGGTGCGAGAAAATCCTAGTGTGTGGGTAGTTTCTAGGCACGTTGAGGTTCCCATAGGACAAATCGTGTGTGGCATCATTGAGGATAAATATCAGATATTTTTATGTCTCGAGACATTTGGGGATTAAGGTGCACTATAGTTAGAAGCTCGTAGACTATCGTCTTTGCGAGCACCAAGTAACATCGACGTGGGTATTGAAAAATTTACAGAGTGCACCTATGATGATAAAAGTATAGACGATGAAACCTTATCGAGTTTTGGGACTTTACATTAAATATGTTTGGTGTTATTAGGAGACCAATTACGTGTAGTAAAAAGAGGCAGTAGCACTCAGGTAATGATGCAGTTGAGGGTCGAATAGTGATTCCAGATTGCCAGCCGTATAGTATACGTGTCGGGTATGGATTTCTAATCGGCACTGGTGGGTTGTGTAATCCCTAGGTTAGAGAGGTAGTTGTGTCTTTATGGGGATGATGCTCTAAAGTCATGGAATTACTTGTACGGGTGTGGTACTACTCGGTTTCGAGATGTACTAAGAAATGTATTCTAGACTTAGAGTGATGATGCAATGTGGATATTTGAAAAGGGCAGTTTAGGTGGGGTAGCATCAAAACATGATTGTTTTGTTGGGGTGTCGATAGTGTATGCTAGAGTAGACTTAGAAATGAAAGGATTGGTTATTGGCACATCTTGTCAAGCTGGTACGGGTTAGTAGATACAGCCCAGTGTGATATTAATTTCCCTTAGAGTACCAATGACAGTGGGTGTGGTCGTCACAAAAATTTTGTGTGGATAAACAAGATAAGGTGAATTGTAGGTTGAGAACACACTATATATTGACTCACTTGAGTCTGCATATATAGGAGTTCCAACTAGTTTGGATATCTAGACAAAATAGGTTAGAATAGTTTGAGAACTCCATCTCCTCAAAGGTACATACTCCATGAAGAAATCAAGTCCAAGAGAACCTTCAAAGGGAGGTTAATTCTAAACCCTAAAAACCACAAATAGGACACCTGCACTGCATCATTCATATCATCTATTGGTTTAATGGTTTTTAAACACTTCAAATATTTATAAAATCAATTTAATTCATTTCAAATCATTTTATATAATTTTAAATAATTTTTGAAGATTTTTCAATTAATTAAAACTTGGTTTTTAAAAGTGTTGTGGGTAAAATTTGAATTTCAAAAATTTATTTTTTATGCTGATTGTTTGCCTGGGTAGAATTCGAAAGCACTAGAGAGTTGGAGGTGTGCGTTGTAATTATTTTCAAACACACGTCTCAGCATTCATCTTGTGCATACACGTGTTGGCAACCTAACGTGTAGATTTGTGTTTTCTGTTAGACACAAAACACTTGAACATCCTTAGCCCTTGGATCATTTTAATCAACATACTGCATGCGATTTAAAAAGATCCTTGTGAACCCAGCCTTAACCAATCATTGTTCATATAACCCACCACCTATGTTAAACCGTTGCATTCAAGTCAACTCATTTATACTTAATTTCAGCCTTAGGATAGAGGCAAAAGTTCTCTATCCTTCTACGCTTAGTATAAAAAGGGATCAACCCTCAACATTTTGAGACTTTTATCATTTCTTCAATCCTGAGAAAAATAGAGAGGAGAGAGAGAAAGGAGAAGAGAGGGAAAGAAGAGAGAGATATTAGAAGAAGAAACACTAGTTTTCTTCATAGTTCAAACCTCTGTGAGGTTTCTCCCAAACCAAACACCAAAACCCAAAAGTCCCATACACTAAAAAACCTACTTTTGAGAGTTAGATCTTCTAGCGTTTTCCGTGTTGTTGGTTTTGTGTTTTCGTTTGAAGACCTCTTCAAATCATTGATTCTCTTATAACTCATCTCTAAGAGAGATTTAAGTTTCATTATTGAAACATAGTTTTTCTAAAAGAGAACGTCTCACGTTATAGTTTTCTGTTTCTCTTTTTAGATCTAGCATTTTAGATCTATTCTGTTTCAATGAGTTTTTAAAAAAAAAACTTTTATTTTCTAAAAATAAGTTTTCAGATCTAGTGAGTTGTGTGTTTCTAATTTTTATTTCATATTTTATGAAATACTAGTGTTTAAAAATAAAAGGAACACAAAAGAACTCTTTCTAAAGTTTTAAGGCGTATAGATCTGAAAATAATTTTTATATATCGAAACTTGTTGAATCAGTCTTTGCATGTTAAGTCGGAATCTGTTTTGTTAAAGTAGACTTCTATTCTAGTGTGGATCTCAATTGGAGGTTTACAATTTCAAAAATATTTTCAAAACCCTGAAATTATTTAAGACCTTGAACCATCTTCCGAGCAAGGTATCCTTGAGATCTGTGGATAAATAAAAGATCAAGAAGTCTTTGCTTGAAAAATCAAGATTCAGAAAAAACTTTCGTATTAGAACTATTGTAGTTTGTTAGGATTGTTTGTATAAATTATTGAGAGGGTGAGTAACATGTTTACATGTAATACCACATCACAAACACTATCTCACCCGAACACTTAGACAATGTGGTTCTATCTGAGAATCTTGAATTTGAAAGAGTTGTTGGAATCTGAATTAAAAGAGAATGAGATCAAGGAAAAGACAAAGAAGCAGCATGAAAATATCAAGTTCCAAGTCAGAATACCTTTGGAGTGGAGAATCTCATGTAGGTACATTCTGAACTTAGGTTAGGATCTTTGTGGTTTGCTTAAGTGTTGTAACTTGATTTTTATTCTAGTGGATTTTTGTTTTGTGCCGTAGAGGTCACCGTGGATGTTTCCCTTGTTTAAGGGTTTTACCACGTTAAAAATTCATGCGTCTATTTCTATGAATGTTCTTAACTGTTGTTGTGATTGGGAATGCATGGTAATTTTAGTACATGTTTATTAGATTTTAAAAAAGGAAGGTAATCAACTATCAAATTTAATCCATACATCCAGAAACAGATTTTACAACACATCTTGTGTTATTCGAAAAAAGTTTTGCCCAAAACGTTTATTCGGAGTTTACACAACCGTAACATTTTGTTATCAACATTGTAAACAAAGATTTTAGTATTAAAGCAATTCTTCAACTAGTATCAGAGCAGGAACACCTTTTGTGATCCTGAAAATTGAGAATTGTTTTTGAAACTTCTTTCTGAAAAAATTTCTGAATATGGAAGAAAAAATTGAGAAGTTAGGTGACCTGTCCAGACCACTACTCTTTTATGGAAACAATTTTTCGTACTAGAAAGTGCGAATGACTGTTTTCATTCAAGGAACCCTGGGTGATGAAGTCTGGGAAATGATTGAAACTGGATATAAACCTCCTACTAAACCTACGTCTGAAACTAATCCAACAAGGATTAAGAAACTTCTCAGTGAATTTACTAAGGAAGAGAAAAAACTGTCTCTTGATAATAACAAAGGAAATAATGCCATCTTTATGTCAATAAACGAACATGAATTCAAAAGAATATCCATATGTTCTACTTCTAAAGAGGCATTGGAAACTTTAGTCATTGCTTATGAGGGTGATGAACATTTCATAGCTGGAAAAAATCAAATGCTGATACAAAAATATAATACCCTGATTATGAATGACAGTGAATCTTTATACGACGTCTACATAAAGTTAACTGACATTTTTACAAAACTTCATGCCAATGGTGTAACCTATAGTAGAAAGAAAATTGTTTTAAATATTCTTAGGTCATTTCCTTCTAAATTTGATAACAAGAGATAATGACCCTGATATGACTCCTGAATTACTTAGTAGTAAACTTAGGACTGTAAAATTGGAACCGGACCTCAAAAAGTAATTGACCAGACAAACTAGTAGAGCCTCTAGTTTTAATGTTGTGTTTTCATCTAAATTACCAGTTCCTAAATTGAACTCTATAGACTTGGACACTGACTGTCTTGAAAACTGTGATTTGGAAAACCTTGACAATGAAATATCTCTTATGGGTAAGCATTTCAAAAAGATTTTGAAATATAGAAATGTTGTAGGCTCTAAACAAGGAAAATCAAGTTATTCAGGTAATCAATCTCACAGACCTCATGACAAAGACAATACCAAACACACTTGTGATAATAGGAGGAATTATGACCCCAACAGACCTAAAACTGACATAAAGATGTTAAGTGTCATCGTTATGGTAAACTATGTCACTATTCTAGTAAATGTACAACTAATTTTAACAACAATAACAAGGCCAATATGCGTAAGACATGGGATGACTCTAGTGATTCTGATAAGGATGAAACTGAGTCAATACAAATGAATGGGTACTGCATGTATTTCTTTGCTAAGATAATATATAATGATGATGCATGCTTGCCTATTCATGAACCTGCTATGGCTGTTGATATTGTTAATGATATTGCTGATAATTTTGTTCCTATTACTGCTGAAAGACTATCTGTGAGTCAAAGTGATATTGTTGATGACGAGTTGAATGTGTGCATGAGTAAAGAACCTAACCAAATCATAGGGGACAATTTGCACGATGCACATAGTGAGTCTGATGATGACCTTCCTGATTTACATGAATTATACACTAAAACGGTTAAGAAGAGTGCTCGCCTAGAAAAGATGATGAAAACCTTAAGTGAGAATATCGATTTGCTTAACCAAACCATTAGGAAGAACACTGAAGATTATACTGTCCAATGTGTTGCTCATGAGACTGAGATTGAGAATTACAACTTGAGAATAAATTTTGTAATTCAAAAGAACCATGAGTTTGAATAAAAATACAAGGCAACCCTTATTGAACTAGAAGAGTCAAAACAAAAGGTTTCAAATGGTTTTAAAAAATATCAACACTTTGAAACACAAACCAAGACTTATGAAAAAATTATTACTGGAAGCAAATTTGACTCTGAATATAAGTTTGGCCTAGGTTTTGGAGAAATAGTGCACACAAGTGAGACCAAAGTTTCTCCTGAAAATGTAGTTTTTGTAAAACAAGGCCAAATTTCTCAAAATGTTCAAAAAGGTGAACCTAAGCTCAATGTCTCTCAATCAACACATAATCAGTACGATCAACAGTTGAAACCAAACTGTTAAACCAAATATGTTTGTCCTTCTGCCAAAGACCAAAGACAGAAACCTAAACCAAATAATGACTGGACTACTGTACCCAATAGATCCAAGCCAATTTTCAAAGACTTTAGTAAGAAAGTCAAGTCCTATACCCATCAGTACTGTTCCTACTGCGATATTTTTGGACATACTCTAGATGAGTGTTTCCAGAAAAGGACATACAGTCCTACCTACTAGAACTTTAACTATTATAGGAAATCCATAAATACTTATATACTTACTAGATAGGCAACAAACAACTCTAACTCTAAAAAGAAAAAGGGAGGGTCCAAGACTAAGAAAAAATCATTTAGAAAGACCCCTCAAACCTTTTCAAAGTCAAAAGGCCACAAATTTTTTAAAAATAGGCCTATTTGGATTAGAAAAGATGACTTACTACCCCAGCTCAAGTGCAACATTGTCATTTCTGCTTTAAAGTCATAAAGCACTTCAATTGGATGGCATTTAGACTCCGGATGTTCGAAACATATGATCGGGGATGAAACAAAATTGAAAAATAAGACAGACTTCCTTGGAGGTAGTGTCATGTTTGGAGATGGTGTTTAATCTTAGATCATTGGTAAAGAAACATTGAGTGAGTAGGGGCTTCCTGAACTGAATGGTGTTTTATATTTAAAGGCCTTATAGCCAATCTCTTAAGTATATCACAATTTTGTGAACCCAATCACTCATTTACCTTTTCTAAAAATGATTGCAAAATTATAGATGAAAAATGTAATTGTATTTTGAGAGGAAATGGAACCCCGAAAAACTGTCACATAGTATTCCAAATTCTGAATCTTGTAATGTTGTAAGATTAGAGGATTCTGATCTTTGTCACGATAGATTGGGACACATAAATTATGATAACCTTAGAAGATTGAGTTCCTAAAAGATAGTTAGAGGCTTACTAAAAACTCTTTTAATCTTGTATGTGGACCTTATCAAGAAGGGAAAATAAGTAAATCCCCACAGAAGAAAGTTAAAGACATCATGTGTCCCTCAAGAACTTATCCACATGGACCTCATGGGTCCCTCAAGAACTGTTACTTTCTGTGGAAACTCTTACATCGTAGTTATAGTGGATGACTATACGAGATATACGTGGGTAGCTTTTATGAAACATAAATCAGAAACCTTAAATGAATTCTGAAGAATCCTCTTGAAAATTGAGAATGAGAAGGATACCCATGTATTTTGAATTAGGACTGATAGAGGTGGAGAGTTCAAGGACTTTGGAATTTCTGAGTATTGTGTAGCTAATGGCTATAAACATGAGTTTAGTGCTCCCAAAACCCCACAAAAAATGGTATAGTTGAACGTAAGAATAAGACTTTACAAAAAATGGCGAGGGTTATGTTACATGCTAAGAATCTCCTTATATACTTTTGGGTAAAAGCTGTCCAAACCGCATGTCATATTATTAATCGTATCTAACTCAAAAAAATTCCAAAGAAACATCTTATGAGTTGTGGTTCAACAATAAGCCAAACTTAAAATATTTTAAAACCTTTGGTAGTATCTACTATATCTGTAAAGATAGAGAGCACCTTTCAAAATTTGATACCCGAGGAGAAAAGAGAATCTTTTATGGATATTCCAAAAATAGTAGGGCTTTGCGTGTTTTTAACTACAGAACCAAAACTATTATGGAATAAATTAATGTCATTGTAGATGACACTAGCGTAAGGAGAAGTGACAGTCAACTAGTAACATTTGATGAGGACGAACCTATTTTACTCACTGATACTCATGATGATACTGATTCATTTCCACCTGAGAGTCCTTCTGTACCCACCTGGGTTTCTAAAGATCATCCCATTGAAACCATTGTCGGTAACCCATGATACGAGCAATTGCTTACAAAAATCATTTTAAAAAGAGTATATATATATATATCACTGTTCTAAAAAACCCGCCTAGGCTCCGCCTAGGCACGCCTAGGCTTGAGGCTTGGGAGAAACGCCCCGCCTTAAGATTTTGACGCCTTATGCTTGGTAAAACCCTTAAGGTGTACTTTTTCTCTAAAAACAACAATGCTTTAGTGAAACGATATCATCTTTTAAAGATTTTTTTGCAAAACGGACCATTATCTCATCAAAAATAATCAAATAATATTTTTATTTGCAAATATTCAGACATATTTTTATGATATGTACAATTTGAGTATTTTAATAGCCTTGTTATGGTTAAAAAATATTAAAATATATTAAAAAGACCTAAACGCCTTTTCACGCCTTTTCACGCCAAGGCCCGCCTAGGCTTCTAAGGCTTAAGGCTTGGCCTCCACGCCTCGATCACGCCCCGCGTTTTTTAGAACCATGATATATATATATATATATATTTTTTTTTTTTTCAAACAAGTTGACATATTTTAAAAATTAAATCAATTTAGATTGTTTCCAAATTTTAAGTTTTGATTAGTAAAGTCTTTAGTGTATTTTACCAGCATAACTACTAAGTAAAGCTATAAGATACGAAATTAAAACTACAAAAATGAATTATAACATTTAAATAAAATCATACCTACGAAATGAATCCTTTCTTCGAAATTATAGAACTCCTTCTTTAAGATATTTCCCAAGCTTTCTATCACTCTTTCTTACTATAATTCTCAAGGAATTGGTGTGAGTTTCAAATGAACCCTAAGGACCTATTTATAGGTTTCCAAAAGTCTTACGGTGTTGACATGAGTCTAGGTGATCAAGCATTACGGTGGCAAGTCATCGTTTGGGTGTCGCATTCCGGGGTGGTCTTGCAGTCTAACATCACCAAATTATGACAAGTGTTTTAGCTTTCTCTCTGAAGATGACATGTGTAAGGTGGAGGTAACCAGCACGTGGTGGAAAGGGGATAAGGGTATAAGGGTCATTTCACACATGAAGGGTATTTTGGTAATTTCACACTATATATTTTCAATATTTCTTAGAGGTCCTTGAAAATATTTTATTTACAAAATGGCCCTTTTTGTAATTTTATTTTAGTCCCTAAAGTTTTATAAAATTATATTTTCTACCACAAAACTTATTATATACCTTAAGATATGTCATAAGACTTCGATTTCATCCTATTTACGATTGATTCTTCATATTTAAACATGGAGTTTGTTATATTGATAGCCAATAACATCACATATCGAATAATACAACATTTATAAGATAGTAAGTAACACATGAGTGTAAAAACAAACTATATACATATGAGCACATAAAAGTGGGGTCATTACAGTTATTTGGGTATGATTTTGTTTAACCTCCACTTATGAGGAGTCAAGTAGTTGGTACCTATAGGTTTGCCAAGCTTCTGGCATGCATTGAATTTATTTGCAACCAAATTTATTTTATCCTACTGGGACAATGATTTTGACAAGAACATTTGCAACTACTCCATGTGACATTTGACATTGAATATAATTTTCATCTCATTTTTCGCATTGAGTGATACATGGGATTATAAGAGACAATGTGGAAGTATTCCATAATAATTCTCGTCGTTGTTCAAGAACGAACTGTTCTTTAAGAATAATTTGTATTTCTGGTACGTTCTATCTTCCCCCTAGCGGCGAGAATAGTGTCTCATCAAAACAAAATTGCGCATATACAATAAATATTGTATTTATCAATGGTTCAATAAAGGGTGAATCTTAAGAACCATATATACCCTAGTGATAGATATCATTTTCATTCACCACATATTATGAATAACAATTTAGGTGACCAAAATGGCCATTGTATAATAATTAATAATTGAACCATGGGGTTGCAAGCTAATAAAAAATGCAGTTTTACAATTTTAAATACTGTATAGTATAACCCTTTGAATAATGTAAAGATTGTTTTCTATTGTAAGCTTATGGCTTCTCACACTAGAAGTAACGCACAATTACTTTTCACTATTTATTTCAATATGGTACCCATGTATATAGATGCCCATAAAACAAAAGGAAGTTACTTCAAGAATTGCTTTCATATAACTCATCGCTGGGAGGATACCAAATAATAGCATCACATAGGCTCTTCTGGAGCCTTAGGTTCAACTATGGTTGAAATTTTTACCGTATTACACACCAAGTTAGAAAAAACTTATGAGTTTTCATAATAACATTAGTTGTTCATTATCTGCTAGATAAGCATGATGATTGTTCACAATGGCCACTTTTAATGTCACATTTATATGAATCTTCAAGTTCATATAAATTATCAAATTAAAACTTAGGATTTGAGGTCCTACATGAAAATATCTCACATAGTGCTTAGTGAGAATTATACATAAAACTTCAAGTTTTTATTATCATTTGTGTATGAGAAATTTTGGTTCTACACAAATAGTTGAACTTCAAGATTAATATTACTAATGTCGAACGACATTAAATTATCTACCTTATTGTATCAAAACTTTAGATTTGATTAGGGGATAAAAATGTGAGAGAATCTTTCAAACAAGGACTAAATAATTTTTATTAACTCCAACCAATAATAGTCTAACCTCTTTATTAAAAAAATGAGGAGCTTAATTTTTCACATTCTCTACACATTTCCAAGGCCCCAATGTATATTAAATAATTAGAATGTGAAAAAGATTAAAATTAAATACCTTTAAAAGTACAATGTAATACCCAAAAGAAGCGAAAGGTCTAGAGACAAAAATGCAATGGTGAAACAATTAATGGAATAGTTAAAGGGACACTTAACCATTAGTAGAGTATTTAATAAAGAATATTTCATTTATTAATGAAAATGAAAACTCGAGAAGTTGAGAAGACTTGTTCTAATATCCAATTTATTTAGAAATTAATCCCAATAAAAAATATTTTATGGAGCTTTAGGTTCAACATATAAATAATTATTTTGAGAACTTTCAAATTCATATAGTCTGAATAATCAAAACTTCGATTTTTAATTTATGGTATATTTTGTTAGATCTCCATATCCACACACTTTAGATTACCACGGCATATAATGTTTTGTGAACTGTTGGTCACAATAATAAATATAGATCTTGAGATCACAAAAATAATTTGAAAATTGGGGGACTCTTGGTCTATATGCTTTCAATTTGACAATTAAAACATCAGGCTTGATTGCGATATATTTTCTTTCGACACTTTAGGTTCAAATAATTTTCCTACTCAATGTCCCAAAATTTGAACTGAGAAAATTCAATTTCCATATTTGAATAATTATTGAGGAACTTTAGATCAAAATATAAATAACTATTATGGAACATTTAATATTATTACCCTTATTATATAAATAATCAAAACTTCATGTTTGATTACAAAATTATTGGAGCTTCGAGTCCAAATTATAAGTAATTTTATGGGGCTTTTAGTATCACTTGCCCTATAATAGAAATAATCAAAACATTAGATTTGATTTTAGGGCATATTTCATTGTCATGTCCAAAAAACTTGAATAATAATTGAGAAGTTTTAGTCCTAATATAAAATAATTTGGGAACTTATGGTCCCAAAATAAAATAACTATTTGGGAACTTAGGACCTAAAATGAAATTGAAATTCGAAACTTCAGGTTCCAAAATTTAATTTTCTAGTAACTTATTTATCAGTCGAATAAAAGTACGTGGTTGAAGTGATAATAAAAAAATGTATAAGCTAATTATAAATAAACAAAAGTATATATTCGTTTTACACTAACACTATTTTAAATAAGTAATTTATAGTGTCAATTTTTTTTAAACCCAAACTTTCCTCATTTTGTTCTTATTTAGCAGTCAAATAATAACATCCAATAAGCAACACACTAAAAAAACATACGTTTGATTTCCATAAATCGAAACCCAAGTTCAAGGATGGTCAACCTAAAGACATAACACACCTAATTGAGAAAACGTGGCTAGAGTCTAAAAGTACTCTGAGATGGGTTTAGACTGAGTTTTGGATTTCGATATTTCTAATATCAAAATGCTTTCTTATTAAAGTTATTAGACAACTTTAATAATTAATCAGAGTATAACTTCATCTTCTCCTCTTAATTGGAAAACTCATAAGCCACACCATACATATTCTTTACAGCTTCTTTTGATACTCCATAGTTTATCACATGGAAAACCCATTCTCGTTACAAGAATCTTCAAATTAGTTTCTATCACTGGAACCAATATCAATTGTGGACACGTTTTCACAAAAAATTTAGAAAGTATTGGTCGGTCAGGAATTGAACGAAAATAGATTTTCGGCAAGGTTGTGTGCTAGATTCCATTAGAATATACTTTATCTCCCATTATTTTTAGTGGGGGTAAAAACAGAGAGGAGAGAGAAAGAATGATATCTAATAAGCATGTGAAAATATGGAAAAATGTTTATCGTCAGGGGAGGACCCACTATAGGCCGAGGAATTGATCCTTCTTGTGAAAATTGGTTAATGACCTACTAATATTGCCATTATCTCTTATAGGCTTCCTACAATACTAAACGAACCCTCTTACAGTAATACCTCGTATTTTATTTAGTCATATTTATGACTTATGGTGAATTTATTATTAAATGTGAATTATTATTACCATTTGTGTGATATGGTAATAATATATGCATAATTTACGTTACATTTTAAATTTTCATGTTACGTGACATTTGGACTGCATTTTATAAATTAATTAATTGGTGGAATTAATTATGTGCGATCAACTCGTAAAATATTTAAGTTGTGCATTTTATTTTACGTTGTAAGTTGTTATCATTTAGACCAAACTATATTATTGTATAAAGACCCAACATTTTTTTTACTGGTTTGGACTGGGACCCAAGGGTAGATATGTCTTTGGAGTAAGTTTTGGACAACTTTGTGTAGCATTTTTTACTTATACCGGGGTTCAAAATTAAGTCTTTAATGGACTTTGCGGGATTAAGAATATAAAAGTGACATTAACCCTCATTAATTAATTACATTAAACCTAAAATACAAACCCTAGAAGTTGAGGTGATTTGAGAAAGCTAAGGAAGGCTTTGGGATTAGATAAATGCTTGGAATCTCGATTGATGTTTAGTCATGTATTATACGTAATACCCGAGTCCAATATTTTATTATTTTTCCCTTGGGAATCGTAATAATAGGAAACCTTGAGATTTGGATCATTAGTATGGGCTTTACCTCTATATTTGGTTTACTTTTGTGGCCTTGATGGTATTTTTTAGAAGTTTGGTGGGTGAAATTGGAGATTTAAGGACCTGGATAGATCTAATGAGCTTAAAAGTCATTCGAACGAGATTCTCATTATGTTTGAATGACATTACTGGTGGTTTAAAGGAAAAGACAAGTTCATTCAAAGCGGTCATTTAATGACGATCCAACGACCCTCATATGCATAAGGTTCCAACTTCATTAAAAGGTCGTTCAATGGGAAGATCAAACGAGATCTCAATCTCATTCGAACAAGGTCCCATTCTTGTTCGAACGACCTTTTTAGAAAATTTTAGATCCAGATTCCCTTGTGTGCTGTCGGGTTTTGGACCATTAGATTTACGAAGTGTCAACTCCTGGTGAGTCCAAATGACCTAAAATCTAGATTTTATGTTGGGGCTCAATTTTTAAATGGGTTTATTTGGTTATTTGGGTAAGAAGAAGAGAGAGATAGGGAGGTTCCTCCCCTACTAAAAAACCACTAGATTTTCTCTCCCTCTCTCTACTTTGAAGGATGTTTAACCTCCCCCAAGCCTCTTTCACCACAAACCATCCTACACTACCGCCCATTCACTTTATACCCCTACATTTTACCATATATGAGTCATATACAACTATTTCCTCCATTGTTGTACTAAGGTATGAAATTCGGAGATGTTTTTTTTTTTTTTTGGGGGGGGTGGGGGTGGGGGGGCTTAGAAGAAGAAGAAGAGGGAAGTTTGGATCTTAAAGGGGGTTTTGTTGGAGATTTCATGGAGCATGCTTGTGGATACAAGTAACCTCTTTAAGGCCACCTTAGGAGTTGGGGGGTTGCCAGCACCTTCTTCTTCATCGACCATTTTCGGAGCTCCATTGAGGTGGAAGAACTCGACTCCTAGTTTTAGACCATATTTTGCACATTAGTAGACTTGTAGCTAAAATTACTATAGTAGAATGCGCATATGAGTTAAGAAGATGAATTCTTAAGGTTTTGTGTGAATGGTTTATAAAATATATCAAGAGTTTTGAAAAAAACTACTATGATTCGGGAGTGATGAATAAGTGATGTATTTTAAGAAGTTTGGTATTTAACATTTTAGGTAATAAAATATTTTGAAGATGATATTTATCTTACTAAAGATATTATGGGTGAACTATGTTCTAAAGTTTATTGGAAAAATTAAGATCTTATAAAGTTGAACATTTGTTTATGTTTTGAAGAATAACAATGTCCTTTAGTCTTGAAAAATGTTTAAATTACATTATACAGGTAAACAAAGAAATAGAAATGGAGTTGGAATAATAGTACATAAGAACTTTAAGGATGACATCATAACCATTATTAGGAAAGGTCATAGACTTATACTTGTAAAACCGGTATTTGGTAAAAATATAATTAATATTGTTAGTACTTATGCACTCCAAGTAGGATTAGATGAATACACTTAAGTACAATTTTGGGAACAAATGGACGAACTAACTCAAAAAATACCCATATGTGAGAATCTATATAGGGTGGTTTTAATGGCCATGTAGGAGAAGATTGTGTAGGATATGAGATAGTACCTGTAGGATATGGTTTAGGAGATTGGAACCACAACGGAGACTATATCTTAGATTTTGCGGTGGTTTATCATTTTGTACTAGTAAACACATGTTTTAAAAAGAGGCTTGATCACTTAATAACATATAAAGGTGGAATGCATAAGAGCCAAATATATTTTTTCGTTACTAGGAAAGGAGACCAATTAACGTGTAAATATTGTAAGGTTGTCCGGGGAGAGAATTGAACTTCAAAACATAGGATAATGGTGTTGGATATAAATATTAAAAATCAATCACGAGGGCAAAAAGAGAAGATTAACCCACGAACTAGGTGGTGGAACTTAAAAGGAGAAAAAATATAATTATTTAAAGATAAATATTAAATTAAGCATCATGGAATACTAAAGAATAGACTAATATAATGTGGAATAAGATGGTCACATGAATTAGGAGAATATCAAAAGCAATTCTTGGAGAATAAAAAGGCAAGGGGCCACATTCTAAAGAAACTTGGTGGTGGAATGAAGAAGTACAAAATATAATAAAAATAAAAAGAAAGATCTTTAAAACATGGCAAAACAAATAAAAATGAAGAAAATTTTAAGAAATATAGATGGGCTAAAAAGGAATTTAAGAAAGTTGTAAGAGAATCTAAGTTAAAACTGTTTGATGATCTTTAAATAAAATTAGGAACACAAGATGGGAAAAAGTATTTATAATCTTGCTAAACTTAGGGACAGAAAAATAAAAGATTTCAATAACGTCAAGTGTATTAAAAGTGATGATTCGAGATATATAGTCAAAGATGATGAGATTATGGAAAGACAAAAAATTACTTTGAAAGGTTTTTAAATCGAGGTAAAAGGAGTAGATTATAAATAGAGAAACTTATGGAGATACGAGAAAATATATTTTTTTGCAAAATTAGGACAATAGAGGTTAGGATAAAAAAAATGAAAACATAGAGGTCTTGAGGGACAGATGGTATACCTATATAGGTTTGAAAGAGCTTAGCGTATTAAGGAGTATCTTGGTTTATAAAAATATTTAATAGAATTATAATGACTAATAGGATGCCCGATGGATGGAGAAAGAGTGTTTTAGTACCTATTTATAAAAATAAAGAAGACATACAAAGTTGGTTAAATTATCATGGTATTAAGTTAATGAGTCATAGAATAAAAATTTAGGAAAGAGTTATTTAATATAGATTGAGATTGAAAACAACAATATCTAAAAATCAATTTGGGTTTATGTCTCAGAAGTCAACAATGGAAGCAATCTATTTATTGAGGAGATTAATGGAGAGGTATAGGGAGAAAAAAAGGATCTTCATATGATTTTTATAGATTTGAAGAAGGCGTATGATAGGATACCTAAAGATATAATATGGTTGTTCAACATAAAAAATGAGTGACTCGTAGATATATTGATGTGATCAAGGATATGTTAATGGGGCCATGAATATAGTAAGAACATCAGACGGAGAAAGTAGTGAATTTTTAATTGTGATGAAAGAAATGACTATAACAATATCCTGCAACATCCACAATTGTTGCAGCTCCGGTACCTGATAGAACAATCAAGCTTGGCATCCTTATGGATAGATACCTAAAAGGTTTTGAAAATATATTTGATATGGTTCAGCGCCCAAAAACCTTTTACAAAACATTTTGAAAGTAATTAAATTGCATAATTAATTATGCCCATTCTTTCATATTTTAAATTGGTGTCACATTCTCTTGAGATATTACTCACCTCCCATCTAAAGGTCACACCTAACGTTGACATTAACCGCCTAGTTATGAAACCCGCCTAACAAGTCATATACCATTCTTAGTTCTATACGCTATCTCATTACCACGCATTTTGCCGAATTAATTCCAATTTTCATTAATAATTATAATTCTCAATTATAATCTATTAATTAAAGTAATTAACTTTTACTAGTTAATTCAACATTATTCACACTTCATGTTTAAGTTGTATATATTTCTTCACACTAATATACAAAATACTCACATCAAAATATACACACACATATATATATATATATATATATATATATATATATATATATATATATATATATATATATATATATATATATATATATATATCACTCACTATATGCGTATACCAGTCATCTGTCCGAGCTAACACTCCCTGAGATATGGTTATCTAGTGCACTATTCTTCAGGATAATAATACTTCCTTACCCTGTAAATTCGAGACAGAATCACTTACCGTATGCCTAAAATAAAACGTATTGGAGGTGATCATAGTCCTGAGCCAGTGAGCATAACCATACCAACATTACCCCACTCGACTCCATCCTCATCAAGCATGCATGGCTCTATGATATGGGGTCGATTCTTAGCCTGCTTTCACTCGTCAGGAGGAACCCCCACATAGCACAACCTTCACTAATAGAACTCCTAGAGTGGTATGTTTAATCCATTATATCATTCACACTCATATATGTGACACCCCGAATAATTAAATACCGGGTAGCTACTCCTTTATTCAAATTAATACAAAATGCCAAGTTGATTCAGTTCATAGCATCACTGTTGAAAACGTTTCAACAATTACTAGCCACCTAATATTTAAAAAGTGAGTTGTCAATTTTAATTAAATCTGAATAACATGCAATAAGTAAATTATGAAATGCTAACATAACTCCACCACATAGTCATAATAGAAGAACCATAAAATAATAATGAGTCTGTAGGAATACTCCTCACAACAATCTGAATACTGGAATAAACAAATACCAAGTCTGCATCACTAAATTAATTACAACCCAAAATCTGAAATAACTGAATAAGTAATATGTCTCTAAAAGAAATGGGGCGACATGCCCAACAAATGAGAAAATTTGATAATGGAGTCAAGATCGAAAATGGAGGCGTCTTTTGTCAAGGTCCTGTAACTTCCACAGCACCTACAACACGTCATCTGAATGGAACTCCTATGCTTGGTGTCCTTGTGGCTGGGCACCTAAAAGGTTTTTACAAAAAAATATATTTGAAAGCAAACGGGTCAGAGCCCGATTGTGAAAACAGTTTAAAATATAGCAAGTGTTTAATATCATTAAACATTAAATATAAAGTACATGATAGTGTGTGCATTCACATGAGTTCCTCACCTCTCAACTAAGTGTGCACTCCTATCGTACCCGTACCCATTCTAGTTATTCCCATATCTAACTAGTCCAATACAAAATCTAACATTTCTATATGATTCCCAACTCAATTCCCGACATCTTTTTTTTAAACAGAGTGTTTCACTTTTCTACACAATTTACCATATTAGTACTACTAATTACTAGAGATCTTCCATTTTATCTTTACAAAACGTTGCTATAATTTATACTCACATTTATACATGACAGTTCATTTCAATTAATATTATATTATTCTCATCATAAATATACAATACTAGCACCCCGAGACTAAGCTGCGGTGCACACATACTCTGCTATCCAATCCCGGTACATCACGTACTTAAGGACCACATATTCTGAAATTCTCTCAGGAATCATTTCATTAAACAATAATAAAAAACTATGGAGGCGAACATAGTTCACATCACATGGGTCATGCACATACCTACGCTCTCATGATCAGCAGACTTATTAACTTCTCAATAAGTCCTTCTCTGACCTATTTCCTCGGGGTACCAATCTAAATCCCCCCGTAGGCACACAAAGATTAGATGGCCCTGATCGAACACCGACCTCCCATGATAACAAGTACGGTATGTATGTTATACACAGATAACTACATATACTAATCATTCACACATCTTAGATATCACAATATTTTATTAGAGGTAAACTTCTCATTTCTTGTATCATCATTTAATATCATACGCTTATAAGTTTCCGGTTTATATACATTAAAGTCGTCAACTCTTCTCACGTCGTAATTAGGTACTCGCTTCCAAATTCACAAAGGTCATCCGGTTTACTATAAGATCCTAAGTTTTACTCCTCAACGTACCCCATTTCTCACAACTATACCCACTAGTTAATAGGGGAAGGTTATCTCTCCGTATAAATAATTCTACGGGACATTTGAAATAAAAACAGGCCAAAAGGCCATTCTATCAACTCGTTAGAAGTCTCGTTCGAACAAGGTCATTCGAACGAGTGTCGTTCGAACGAAAGGCTTTGAATGAACTACCAAATCGTTAGAAGGGATACTGTCATCTCGTTAGAAACTCATTCGAACGAGGTCGTTCGAACGACCTGGGCAGGTCTTCTAACGAGATGGCAGTTTAAGCCCAGAAATCACAAAATCCATTATTCTCAATTTTTCTCTTCTCTAAATTCACCATAAGGCCATCTAGATAGTGTTTTAACGTTTATAAACCATTTCTAATCACCCTAGATCATCCCTTAACATATTTTAGGGGTCAAATTTTACAAATTAACATGCCAAAATCATAAATTCCCAATTCTTGTCCCCAAACCCTATTAACTTGAAACCAAAGTTAACTTTCATAAAAAGACTCCTTATTAATCCGTTTTCAGATCATCGAAAGTTCTGTTTGTATATTGAATTCGTCCATCATCATTCTACATGAAAATTCCTACCCAAAACCATAAGTTTCACAATAATTCCATTGGGTGTTCTTCATCAAAATTACAAGTTATAAATAGTTTTCTACACTACACATGGAGGAAATAACGACATCAAAACTCCTTATCAAAATTACAAGATATAAACAGTTTTCAATGAAAATAACGACATCAAAACACTTGCTTCAGATTTTTTTCTTCTGGATTGATGTTGGTGAATGAAGGCTGATTTATCCCCTTTCTCTACAGAATTCTCCCAAGGATGGTGATGGTGGTTGGAGGTTTCTTTTGGAGCCTCTTCAAACTCTTCCTTTAACTCCCGTAGCCCTCTAACTCAAATAATGTTGATAATGGACTTAGTGGGTTCATTAGTAATATATTATTTAACCCTAAAATTCGTGGTTTTTAATTCCCATATTTTTAAAATTACCAAAATACCCTTCTAGGTTGCCGGTTTGGCCTAAAAGTGCTCCGGGACCCAAACTAAACCTCCGGCTAGTGTTTTCTGACTATTTCGACCCTTCTGGACCCGTTGGTGCACTCAAAATGACCATTAGGTTGATAAAAATATAATTTTCTTTTTAATTTAAATAATTACATTCCTGACGCGACTGACACACGCGTCCTAACTAAATTTCCCAAATTATCGTAATTTAGTCACGCAACAATTTTAATATTCAATACTCATGAAATTTTCAATTTTAACATCATAATCAAATACCAACTCACATCTTGCTAGTATTTATATCCGGATTAATTCCCAATTAATTCTCATTTAATTCAATTAAACCCTTAAATAAAAATCAATAAAATTACGGGGTATTACAATATAATAATACATATATACGGTCTTTATACCCATATATATTTTTTTCAAAATTTCCATTTAACCGCACCTATCACTCATGGCACAAATAAATCATTTTCACAATATTATTCATTCTAACAATTAATGAATGGTTCACTCAATTAATTAATTAAATCCCACAACATTGCTCATAACAATAATTAATTAATTATTCACTAATTAATTAAATACCACAATACATTTCGAGATACATATCACTCAGCCCACATTCCTATTTTTCTAAATTTTCATCCAAATTCCCTTATTCATATTCGAATATAACTATTCCCATTTATTCTAATTTGCATCCCCAATAAATCTCAATAATTTTTACCCATCACCTCAGTCATATATTTTTCTCAAAAGTTCATAATTCTCCCTGGACACTTAATTCAATCCATGAATTAACCATTTAATTTTTTCTGGAGAGCAACGTCACTCTTTGTAGTAAGGGTTCTAAACTTTTTCAACTATGGGGTGAACTAGTTCGCCCCTGAAAATCTGTCCAGATTTTTTTCGTGTCCGAATTTCACAAGTGTTAACCTCAAACATGATCACCAATATAATTTATTTCAATGTCAATTATGTTTAATAAATTTATATCAATGGGACTCATCACTACATATAATTTTCAAAGCCCGCGCAACAAACCAAAAACGAGTTTTAGGTTCTTGGTGATTGACCTTTTAACTTTTCCCAACCATTTGTTGTTGCGGGTATCCATCGATTTTGGAGTTGGTATTTAAATCACAAGGTTATTATTGAATTACTCTTCTTCTCGGATTGGACCTGCATCTTTTTTAGGGAATCCCCCTTGGCAATAGGGTCAAAGAGTCTCCCAACCTTATTTTTATTACTCACTTGGTGGTTGGAAAAATAGGTGTGGCCATCCCCCGATCCTCGCAGCGGGCGGGCGCGTGAAGGAGGATCCTAGGTCCCACACATCCCTCTCTGGAGTGCTTCGATCGATGTGATTTGGGTGAGGTGAAAAATGTAGAGAGATAGAGTCGCCAGTCTATTTTACTCAAAATAGACAAAAGAAGTGGAGCCATCTCGAAGGACAGCATCAAAAGACATACTGATGGATACGAAACAAAAAATGATTCGAAAAGGGTCCGGAGGGTAAGTTACAAAATGGGAAGGTGTTAGGCACCCATTCCGCCCTTTCAGACTCTCATGGTTTTTGTTATTTTCCCTGTGATATGTGTACATGTGTATCTATGGTGTAGATATGAGTCATCGACTTGTACCATGGGATAGGTAAAGCGAGTCATCCGTAGGAAGGTATAAAAATATTAGAAAACAGGATTTACGCGATTACCCTTACATTGACCGTTACGATGGAATGATAGCACATGTGGAATAATATGCTACTAAGAATAAGTATATAGAGTATAAGAGAATTGAGTTTAGAGAAAAATAGAAAATAAGGGAAAAAGTAAAAATAGGACCTGAGTCTTGGGTTTTACGCTAAGACGTCTATGTAGCCTATAGAGGCATCAAAGTCCATGTAGTTCGCATGAAAAACGAGGGGTGGGGTTTATCCCATAAATCCAACCGGGGGATTCTCTTATTTGTGTGTTTAGAAAAAGTGTTTTAGTTATGAGAAAAGTATGAGAATTACCGTTTGGAATTTATGAGCATACCCTCTTTTTCTTTTTTTTTGGGGTTTTTATTTATATGAAAATAAGAGATGTGCAATAATACTAAATAAAAATTATATTAGTATGTGTGAGATGCGATAATGGAAGTGCTAAGTAATAAAACAAGTTATTGCGAATTTATGAGAATTTAAGGAGAGAGTTAACAAAATTGGACCTTCTTGAAGATCTTGAGCTTGATCTTGAATGTTGGAGGGTAGCCCTTGCACTTGGATGATGATGAATAGTGATTAATTCACCCAGTTTGATAAAAAGGATGTTGAAAAGTGATGGTTGGAAAGGGATTTGGGTGTGGAAATCAGGCTGACTTCGAGAGAGGTTTTCTGGATTTGCTGAGAGTGATATCTTTCAGATCTGGGACCTCTTGCAAGTGAGGTTAGGCCTCATTTTTATAGGCCCAGGGAATTTCCATTCGTCATAGACTTGTTCCTGCCAATTGGCAGGTGCGTTTAGGCACACTACCGATAGGCAAGGTCTAGGACCTGTCGTTTGGCAGTGTCTTTCAGGCCTTTTCAAAAAATTGGCCGTAGAACGCAAACCGTTGATCAGAATCGTGAACAAAGAAGACCATTAGAAATTTAATTCAGAGACCTTCGAAAGTCCTTGGGATCTCTCCCGGGTTCGGGAGTTGACTTTGGGTCAAATATGGCTCGAAAGCATTTGTCGATCCATTGGATGGGGAATTGTCTAACGCAAACGGATAGTTCGTCCGCACAGTAAGTCCGAATTGTGCACGGGGCGGATTGTTGGAAAGGTTAGGAGATGTACTTAAACATTCCAAAGAGTTTGATCTGGTTTGAGGAGTTAACTTTGGTCAATCGGGCCCTGGAAGCATTCAGTGACCTTTTTAGAGTAAAATGGACCGTTCGTCTGTACCGTAAGTCAGTATTGTGCATGGGATGGACTGTTGGAAAGGGGTTTCAGTTCCCTTTGAAGATTCATTCAGTCTCGGTCGAGCTAAAGAGTTGACTTAAGTTAAACAGAGCTCGGGAGCACCTGGTGGCCTCCTGATTGAGTTTTTGGGGAAAATAGGTCATTCGTCCGCATGGTAAGTCAGAATCACGCACGAGACGAACCATTGAAAAGGGGTTTCAGTGACCTTCAAAGATTCATTCAGTCTGGGTCAAGTTGAAGACTTTGACTTTTGGTGAAATGGAGCCTGGGAGTGCCCGATGGCTTCTAGGTCAGTACTCGGGGTATGACCTGGGTTTGTAGTGATGAAGGGAGGTAATAGGGACCTAAGGAGAGTTTAGGGGGTAACAGATTGGGGTGTCTACAGAGCCCCTCAACGATTGAGTTTGGAACAAACGATAGCCATCAAATAGACACCGCATGATGCTTTTGAGGGAGGATGACCAATTCAGAGGGTCAAGGCCGATTCTGAGGACCTAAGGGAGAGAGGATAACCAATTCAGAGGGTTGATGCCAATTTTGAGGACCTACAGAGTGTGCTGGGGATAACCAATTCGGTGGGTAGAAGCAGATTCTGAGGACCTAAGTTGAGATGATCAATTCTGCGGGTCGAAGCCAATTCTACGAGCTTGAAGATGAGGGTGACCGATTCTACGAGTCGAAGCCACTTTTGTGGGCTTGGAGAAGAGGTGACCAATTCTGAGGGTCGAAGGAAATTATGAGGGATTAAGTAGAGATGACCAATTCTGCGGGCTTACGTTGAGATGACCAATTCTGCGGGTCGAAGCCAATTCTGCGGGCTTAAGTAGAGATGACGAATTATGCAGGTCGTAGACAATTCTGTGGGCTTAAGGGTGAGATGACCAATTCTGTGGGTCGAAGACAATTTTGCGGGCTTAAGGGTGAGATGAACAATTCTGTGGGTCGAAGCCAATTTTATGGGCTTATGTGGAGATAACCAATTTTGCGGGTCGAAGCCAATTCTGTGGGATTAAGTTGAGATGACCAATTATGTGGGTCGAAGCTAATTCTGATGGGTTGAAGATAAGGGTGATCGATTCTGCAGGTCGAAGCCAATTCTGCGGGCTTAAGTAGACATGACCAATTCTTCGGGTCGAAGCCAATTCTATGAGCATATGTTGAGATGACCAATTCTGCGGGTCGAAGCCAATTCTGCGAGCTTATGTAGAGATTACCAATTCTGCGGGCTTAAGGTGAGATGACCAATTCTGAGGGTCAAAGCCAATTCTGCGGTCTTATGTAGAGATGTTCTTGAGGAACTATGCCGAGGAGATTATCTTGTTGTTTTACTTTGGGCTAGGGAACCGACTGCTGGGGAAATCTTTTGCATTCTCTAAAGGAATAGCGAAATTCCACTGGGGAGTTTTAGGTGGCCTAGGGTTTGGATGTATTGCTTGGGGAAAATTGAGGCCTTTGGGGCATAGGGGGTGATCTGTAGAGATCCTCCAGGGATGTTGCTGGGAGGAGTTTTACTTGGTTTTTGAGAGTTTCGATGGGGAAATAGGTGTTCCACTTGAGGGAGTGCGAAATTTTCTTGGTGAAAATATTCTAAATCCTTCTTGGGATTTTTAGGAATTTTCCGAGAATTTTTTAGGGCTTTCTGGTATTTTCTGGGAATTTTTATACGAAATTTAAAGGGGGTGCCGATCGACATGGTTTAGAGGGTGCCATTCGGCAGTGGTACAAACTTTTGGACTACCTCGGGAAGGTAAGGGATCAGTGCTGATCGGTGGGTGGAGGTTCAATGACGATCGGCATGACCCTTGGCATCCTATATAAAGGGGGCGAATTCCCCGCATTTTTCACAGCTTCTTGCTTTCTTTCTTTCTTAGATTTTCCTCTACAAATCGTTCTAGTATTCCGATCTCTAAGAAATGGCCGCCTTTGTGAGTATTGCAGCGCATAGGGAATGGTTGACTATTGATGACTGTGCGAATGTGGAGTGGAGGGCCAGGGCGCCTCTTACTTTGGGAAGTGAGAACCCCTTTGACTCATTCGATCCGGTTGCGGATGAGAGGACCTTGCTATGGGAGCCGTCGCGTCATCGCTGTTCGAGGGTGGTGAGCCCTGGCGGTTATGTAAGTAACCTGACTTTTGGCATTCTTCTCTTTTTGATGATTTTTTTCTTCATTCTTGAATTTTTGACAAGGTTTCTTCTTTTGATAGTCTAATATCTCTTTGAAGAACATGCGTGCCCGTGGGACGATGGAACTTAAGGACGTCTGGGAGCATCTTCCACCTGTGGTGCGTTGGGTGGTATCATCAGCGGGTTTTGGGAGGTTGGCATCTGTACTGGATGAGACACCTCAGTTGACAGCGATCTTATGCGCTTTTAGGGAGATATGGTGGGATACTACCCACACCTACCATTTCTATTTTGGGGAGATGACCGTGACTCCTATAGACGTGCAATAGCTGCTGGGGTTGGATTACAATGGGGAGCCAATAGATGTGGATCTCTCTTTGAGGGTGAGGCCGGAGGCGGTGAGGGCGGCGCTCGGAGATGTAGGGAGGATAGTTTTTGGGGATTCCATCCGGCTGTCCTTACTGAAGGATGTATTGCTGAGTAGGGTGGTTGATGTGGAGGACATGCTGCAGGTGAGGTAGATGGACCGGTTGTTTATTTTGCTGGTAATGTGAGGTTTCATGGTGGCGTCGAGCGGCGACGTCGTCCATTTGTGGTTCTTACCGGGGTGAATGCGCAGATGAGGCATTTGCTAGCGTATGAGTTCGGCGATTCCTGGTATCTCAGGGAGAGGGTGGTTTGACAGATTGCGGATGAGTAGGTGGTGGTGCCACCTGCACAACCTTCTACATCTATGAGGCGGGAGCGAATGCTACCGGAGGATGCGAAGATCGCAACTATGATCGATGAGTCCTACTTGTTATAAACTGATACGACTGCACCATATGACTATATGGACTTTGTGATGAGTTGGTTGACAGCGCCCAGCATATATAATGCCAAGCCTTTCCCTCCTGCGGGTTCGAGTCGAGTGGTGGGGTCTTCCCACAACGGCGATGGTCCATCAGCGTCTGCTGCGGTGGCGACTTCAGAGGTCCCCTTTGTGTGATTGCATACCCATTCATACAACATTCAGAGGGCTAATGGAGGGATGGTGCCTATGTTACACCGTCCTCAAGCGATGGATCCAGAGGAGTTGGGTTTGACATAGGAGGTTCTTCGTCCTACGGTATACCTTTTTCTTTTTTTGGTACCTTTTTTTTATTTTGATCCATCTTTGATACTGATTTTTCCTTTTTCTTGCACTAAGTCCGCGTCTCGACCACTTGGCTGAGGGACATCAGAGACTGGATATCTTTGGCGACTGCCTATATTCGGGATGCGGTTCCGATTCGTTCTTGCTTGGTTCCATTTTATTCGTTCGGGGAGGACTCTGGCTCGGGTAGTGGTGGTGTTTCGTCTCGCCGCAGGGGAAAGAGAGCGCATCGTAGGGGTGGAATCTCTTAGAGAGAGTGGTGAAGGGTTGGTGTGAGAGAGAGAATGTGGGTTCGGGCTGAGTCCCGTTTGTTTTTTGCTTTGCTTTTATTGCCTACAAAAGTTGATGTAACATAGAAGAATATATATATGCAATGCAATGGGATTTTTTATTATCTATGTTAATGATGGATGAGTGAATACATGCACATGGACTTTTTACTTTGCTGCTGAGGCCGTAAAAAGAGACATTTTTGGGATTTTGAAGGAAGGTTTTAAAAATGAGAAATTATATAGGGGAAGAGGATTTTTGAGATTCTGTTGAGAATATCAATTTTAATGTTGCTGGGTTTTTCTGATTTGGATACAAAAGGAAAAAGGAAAATGAAAATTTCCAAAAATGGGGGGTTACCGATTGGCAAGCCCCTTGCCCTGCCTATCGGCAGTCAAGTCCAGTCTCATCAATTCAAAGATTTTGATTAGTGCGTTCTTCAGCTTCTTGTACTTTGTGGGGTAGGATTCCCTCTGCTTTCTGTAGGGGTTATGTCTTTCGTGAGGGTTTTCAAGTATAAAGAGGGGTAGGGGTGGAGTGTTTTCATCACACTTTCATTTGTATACTGTTTCTTAGTTTTGCAAGATGGCTCTCCCTAGTAGTGTTGAGTTTTCCAGCTACCTCGAGACTTTGGAAGCAATGTGCTCTTATAATGTCGACTATGATGCTTTCAACATGCGTCGAGTCTCTTTGTGGCATAATCGGCCCATTGAGTGGAACCTGCTGATGGCGGCGGTACAATTTTAGTACCCGAAGACCATGTATTCCTCTTTGGTTTGGATGAAGTTTGTCCTACCCACGAGGAATATTGTTCCATGCTGGGGATAAATCCCAGTGTTGTCGCGGCTTTACCGGAATTTTCCTGTTCTCCCAGGGATTTTTTGGCTGGGCTCTTCGCATTTTGCCTTCGGCGGCCAGACCATTAGCTACTGGAGGAATGATCTCCCTTTCGGCGGTGTTACAGTCCATGCATTTGTGGGAAGTAGGTGATGCTAGCTATGCGGGAGCCGTTGCTTTGGGCCTGGTTTTTAAATTACTGCTGGTGACTGGGGAACTGCTGGTGGATCCGCAACTTGAAGCCATTACTTCATAGATGCCATACCGTCATTATCCTGCGGTGGTGATACTGGCAGAGACCCTGAACGGTCTGGATGCCTGGCGAGAAGGTCGTTCTGACTTCCTGCGGGGTAGCCTCGTTATGCTGTTCATGTGGTTGTCTGAAAGACGTTGCCTGGTGACTCTTACAGAATATCCTTTGTCGGCTATACCCAACTTATTTTTGTGTCACTTCTTCAGCGTTGGCCTGGATATTAAGAGCTGGGATAATTGGCTTATGGTGCATGGGGCTCGAAATCTGTACTGGTCAGTGCCTTGGTGGGGACAGTTGATGCCTGTTATGGAGCTAGGAGAATACCCGTATGTTTGGCTGGTTGGTCTCAGGCATACCTCTTTTTATTTCCCTTGGCGATTTCTACACCAATTTGGCTGGGCACAGGTCGTGCCACCTTGGACACTAAATTTCTTTTTGGTAGAGGATTTGACCGAGCGTCTGCGCCTGTGTCTTGGCTCTTTGTGGGAGAGTCATCATCCGTCGACCCATCCCTCTCAGTCTGTTGGGAGAGTTTGGCATATCCCTGGGGATTATATGAAGTGGTTGTGGAGGAGAGTAGTTAGCAAGATGTTGGCAGTGGAGACTGGACGAAGGTGGCTTGTTTTGTTTGATACCATAGAAGGAGGTGTTGTGGTTTTTTCGAAGCTGGTTCAAGCTTATCAGTCCATGGAGTGTCTGCGACACTTTGTTCAGGCAGGGGAAACTTAGGGACCCCCGGATGCAGATGATGATGATGGAGCAGGCTCCTCTGGTAGCTGTGGATAGGACTCCTGGAGAGTTTATTTTGTAATGGGGGATAAATGTGGGGATTTTATTTGGTTTTTTTATGGGGTAGGGGGAAGGGAGTTATCTGTTCCTTTCCTTATGTAATATGTACCATAATTTCTTATTAGTGAAATAAATAAGTTTCTGATCATCCAGCTGTGCCTTTCGATGAATTTTTTTGAATTATCTATACCGGATAATCCTTTTGTTCAAATATATGTTAGAATGAACTGTCGTTCTCGGAGGTAAGAAAAGAATAGTATTTTGTGAAAAAGAAAGGGCAGTGCTCATGTAAGGTGTATGATCTGCCTACGTACCTTTGGGGTTTTGAAAATTTTTTACTTTCTTTGAAAGTGGTTATTTGTAGAGGATCAGGCCCGCGTAGTTCTGGGTAAGTGGAAATGAAGAGATTTTTTTTAGAATAGAAGGGAGACAAGAAGAGTCGTAGCGCGCCGAGATTTTGGACTAGGGGTAGAATTTCTGGAGACAGTCCAGGTTGACTAGACAATTCATTTCTTACCCATCTAAGTAGAGAAGCATGGTGGCACCGCCGGACAAGATCTTCTTGATAATGTAGGGGCCGCTCCATTTGGACTTGAATTTCCCTCTGGGGTCCTAGATGGGTTCTACTATTTCTTTGAGGACTAGGTCCCCTTCTCGGACACTACGGTCCTTGACTCTCTTGTTATGAACGCGCTACTCGACGATGGTACCCTTGTATTTGGTATAGTGATTTTAATCTCCTTTCGTCTAGGAAAGACAGCTTTGGCACCAGTCTTCTTCACTGACCTTGCTTTCAAGCATCATGCACAATGAGGGTATTTACATCTCCATGGGTAGAACTTCTTCCATGCCGTAAACCAGAGAGTAAGGGGTAGCCCTAGTAGAGGTTCGATAGCCCCAGAGGGCGTACAGGATCTGGTCAGCCCAATCCTGACAGCTTTTGATATTCTTGCTGATGATGGTTTTGATGTTTTTATTGGCGGTTTCAACTGCACCATTGGTCTGAGGTTGGTAGCGAGAAAATTTGTGTCTCTGAATTCCATACTCGTTGACCACTTCTATTACTTTTGCCTCTAAATGCAACCCGTTATCTGATACTAGATCGTGTGGGACCCCATATCGGCAGATGATGTTTTTCTTGATGAATTTGGCCACTTTCTTAGCGTTCAGCACTGCGTATGACTCTGCTTTGACCTATTTGGTGTAGTAATCAATGGAAACTAGGATGAAATCATGCCCATTGAAATCCTTCGGTGTAACCTTCCCTATGATGTCGATGCCCCATGTGGAGAATGGCCAGGGAGAGGTCATGTTGTATAATTCACATGGAGGCAAATGCCGAAGGTTGGATAATTGTTGGCATTTGAGGCATCTCTCAATATAGGCAGAGAAATCCTGGGTCATGGTGGTCCGGTAGTAGTCTTGTCGGATGGTCTTTTTGGTAAGCATGTGACCGTTCATGTGGGGTTCGCATTCCCCACTGTGGATCTTCTGTATTATCTTTTCAATGTCAGCCCCTGCGATGAAGTGCATATGAGTTCTATTGAAGTTCCTTTTGAGCAGTGCTTTACGACAGATGATGTACTGGGCGAAGAGTCTTCGAAGGGTTGATCGATCTTTCTTATTAGAATCCTCGGGATACCTACCATGCTTGATGAGGCACCAGATATCATAGTACCAATAATTTTCTAGCTCAGGATCTTCTGTAGTGACGAGCTCAATGTGGTATCAGTGGGTTGGTTTGTCTTGATTTTGAACTAGGAAGGGGATCATAGATATTCCTTCGGTTATGTCGACCATGGAGGCCAAGGTAGCGAGATCATCGGCTAGGTTATTCTTTGCTCGAGGTAGATAATGGAAGGTGATATCTTGAAATTGGGAGGCTAGTTGTTCTAAGTGGGCATAGAAGTGTTGGAGTTTCTCGTCCTTGACTCTCCACTTTCTGAGCACTTGACCGGTGATGAGGGCAGAATCCCCGTAGACATTTATGCATTGAATATCATTTTTGAGAGTAACTTTGAGGCTTACCATGCACGCCTCTCATTCAGTCATGTTGTTGGTGCATGGGAAATCCAACTTGATGGCGATGGGAGTGTGGGAGTTATCTGGGGCGATCAGAAGTATCCCAATTCCATATCCCTTCTTATTGGCAGCACTGTGAAAGAACATTTTCCATTAAAGGTTGTCTTGAGCAGTGCAAAGGATGTTTTCATCTGGGAATTTGGAGATACAGACATCAGCTTCTTCTACGGGGTAATCAGTGAGGTAGTCAGAGATGTATCTTCCTTTTATGGATTTTTGCGTGACGTACATGATATCAAACTCGCCTTGGAGCATCAACCATCGATCCATTCGGATGGACATGGCGGGTTTCTCAAGCATGTTTTTGATGGGGTCCATTCGGGATGTAATCTTAATGGGGAAGGGGATCATGTAGTGCCGTAACTTTTGGGTGACCCAGACAAGTGCGATACATGCCTTTTCCAAAGAAGTATAGTTGACCTCATATTCAGCCAATTTGTGACTGGCATAATAGATGGCTCTTTTTTGAGGGAATCTTCAAGGTATTGGGCTAGCAAAGACCCAACTGCAGTGTCGGTTATGGTTAGGTATAGGAGCAAGGGGAGACCAGGCTGTGGTGGCATGAGTACCGGGGGTTGGGTCAGATATTGTTTGATTTGTTCAAAGGCTTCTTGGCATGCCTCGTTCCAAACTTTGGTTGAATACTTTTGGAGGAGTTTGAAGATAGGTTCACAGATTGAGGTTAACTGGCCGATGAACCGACTGATGTATTGCAATTTCATGAGGAAACCTCAGACTTCTTTCTCTATTCGGGGAGGTGGCATCTCAAGTATGGCTTTCAGCTTGGCGGGATCTGCTTCTATCCCCTTCTCACTGACCATAAATCCCAAGAGTTTTCCCTTTTGTAATGTTGAAGACGCATTTCTACCGATTGTGTCTCATTTGATACTTTCATAGTCGTTCGAAGAACTTTCGGAGAGAAGGAACATGGCCTTTTCTGGTTTTGGACTTGATAATCATATCATCCACATAGACCTCAACTTCTTTATGAATCAGATCGTGCAGGATGGTTGTGGCAGCCCTCTGGTAGGTAACCCGAGCGTCCTTGAGACCAAATGGCATGATAGTGTAGCAAAAGGTTCCCCATGGGGTGATGAATCTGTTCTTTTATTGGTGGTCTACGTGCATTTTGATTTGGTTGTATCCGGCAAACCCGTCGACGAATGACTTGAGAGCATGAGTGGCTATGTTGTTTACGATCATGTCGATATTGGGTAACAGATAATCGTCGTTTGGAGAGGATTTATTCAAATCCCGATAGTCTACACACATCCGAACTTTTCCTTCCGATTTTGGCACGGGTACTATGTTGGCTAGCCATGTGGGATATTCGATCACACGAATAAAGCCTACATTCAACTATTTGACCACCTCTTCTTTGACCTTGAGCAACCATTCAGTGCGGAGCTTTCGTAACTTTTGTTCGACCGACTTGTAATATGGGAGAGTGGGAATCTCATGATGAGCTATTTCAGGATCAATGCCAGGCATATCGTCGTAGGACCATGCGAAGACATCCACGAATTCTTTTAGCAATTCTCCGAGTTGTGCACACTCATGCTCGTCGAGGGTAGCCCCTATCCTAATCTCGCGTAGTTGGCTACTAGAATCGAGGTTAACAACAACAGTATCTTCATCATTAACATGAATGCGGTTATGTTGTTTATTATTAAGCTTATTTAGATCAGTTAAGAATTGTTCATTTTCAAAATCATCATCATCAAAAGTTTGATTAGAATCCAAACAGTTAATGTAAGGCACAACAAGATAGTCAAAATCTTCGTTTATTTCATTGATAAGAAAAACAACATTAAGAACCTCATCAAAAGAGGAATCGATTACAGTTGAGCAAGGATGGACAACAAAAGAAGAAAGGGGGTAAACATTAAATTAGGGTATATTTCAATAGGTAGAATTGGCGCAACATGCCAGTTGAGGAGAGGTGTATCAGCATCTTTAATCAGGTGGGATGGATCCGGTGATGTAGTGCCTAAGGGAATCATGTAGAGTGTCAGCCCCAGTGTATGTAAGTAGAAGGAATCTTCGGAGTCACTTTCCTCAGTTTCTTCGGTATCATTGATGAGCGGTTGTACTTGGTGTTGGGAACCTTCAGCCCATGGGTAGCTCTCTTGGAAAAAGATCTCCATTCCAGGCTTCATCTTCTTATCTGTATGGTCATACCATGGTTCAGGAAAGCCGCAAAAGGGGAAGTCCTCACACTTTTTGATAAATCGTCCTTTTAAAGAGTCACCTGGGATAGTCTGGATGCGGTCTAGTCTTCTCTTTGGTCGAGACTAACGGATCATTCTGAGCTCTTATTCTGATGGTTCATACCCCAAACCATAAGGAAGGAAAGACTTATTTAGTTCAATGGGCTCAAGTATACCTTGCTGTCTTTGCCCTAGCCCCAGTCCGAGCATGGAGTGCATGTTTATGAACATCTGAATCACATTGACATTTCCATGATGGTTGTATTCTGGACAAATCCTTTCTTTGAAGTTTTCCCCTACTGGGAGTAAAAGTGGTTCGATTCGGAATCCTGATAGGAGGATATCATTAAACCCGTGCTGTATCTCAAGGATTGGACTACTGGTGCTTGCACCATCAGCATTGTTATCGTCGCCCAAGATGGTAATGACCCGTCTATTGTTGAAGAAATTTAATTTCTGATGGAGTGAGGAAGACACACCCTTGATACTATGGAGCCAAGGTCATCCGAGCAACATATTGAAATAAGTTGGGATGTCAATAACTTGGAATTCGACGACAGGGTTTATAGGGCTAGCCCCTATTAAAAGCTTTATGGATCCCATCACCTCCCGACGGGTATTATCGTAGGCACGCACAACAATAAAGGTTTGAGCGAGGTCGCTTTCTTTCAGTCCTAAGCATTTGAAGGTTATCAGTGGGTAGACATTCAAGGCGAATCCATTATCGATAAGAGAGAGTGGTACAACCTTCCCCATAACTTCGAAGGAGATGTTGAGTGTATGATTGGGGTTTGGCCCAATCTTGGGGATTTCTTCTTCGAAAAAGGATAGAATTCGGGTAGAGGTCAAGGATCCGACCAAACTTATCGCTTCTTCTGGTGTGGTAGAAGGAGGAACTGTTTGTCCAGTGAGCAATTTGATCAAAGCATTTTTGTGTAGCTGAGAAGACATGAAAAGCCCCCATAGAGTGATATTAGCTTGAGTTTTCTTTAGTTGATCGAGGATCTTGCTCTCCTCGAGGGTCATCTCTGGCATAGAAAGGTTTTCCATGCCCTTTCCCTTGTCATTGGATGGTAGTGAGTTTGGGATCTGGTAATGCCTCCCTGATCTGGTTATGTAATTTACTGAAGAAGGGAAGAATACGAATCTCGTTTCCTTGTCGATCTCGGGTTGTTCCGCCACCTTGTTTATTTCTCTAAGGAGTTCTTCAAATGATATCATTCCACACATGTCTCCTACCAGGCTAGTTTTCTCGAAAGCTTTTTCTTTATTCGAATCTCCGAATTCTTCCCCCCATCCGGTGGAAATAATTATGTCTTTCCATGTAAAGTCGATGCATTCCATAACTTCAACGGCTTCTTTATACAGGTCATCCCATTCTGTGGGTATGTGTAAGGGTGAAGGGACCAGGCGCCCCTATAGTTTCAGAGAATCAAGTAACTCGATCATACTGCAAATGTTGTTAGTTTACGTGAATAATTCTTCCATGATCTGGATGACATCATCCAGGCTGACTTCATCGGTTGGTACTACCCAACTATCTGACTATCGAGCCAATTTTCGTTCTTCCAAGAACAATATACTGAACCTTTGGCAATCAATGATCATTCGTGGGGGTAATTTCATCCCAAACTCTCAGAGTTGGTTTAACACTTCTGATAATTCCATGCTTTCTTTTTCAGAACGGGTACGGACAGTGCTGCATGCTTTAGTAAGGAGTGACAATGCCTGATCAGCGAGGCTATCAGGGTGTAGGAGGAAATATGGGTAAATTTGGAAAAGTACATGGGTGTGATTTGAGTTAAGGGATCAAATTCTGGGTTCTCTTCTAGAAAGATGACATTGGCATGATTTGGAAGTGGGTTGTGAGTAGTGTTTGGCTTAGGATTGGCTGGTGGAGTGATGGTACCCCGTTCAATTAGACCTTGGATTATGTTTCGGAGGTGAAATCATTGTTCAGGGGGTATGGCTAGCAGTTTGGTGAAAGGTACAATGGGCATCTGTCTTGAAGTTTCTTGGGAGTGGATTTGGCAATGGACGGGGATCCAAAGGTTTGATAAGGTTTCGTCTCAACAAGTCTTGATAAACTTTAGAGAGAGGAGCATGGAGCTCGGTGTATTCCTTTCGGACTGGGACAGGGTGGATTTCTGGTGCCCATAAAGTGGTTGGTTGAGAGATGTTGTTGATGGTTGAGACTGTAGCACTGGCAGGCTTGTCATATTTTCTAGGGGTGAACTGTCCGAAAACCTTCTTCGGTTCAACTTATGTTTTAGCAAGAACTTCCTCAATTTTTACTCCTATTTCTCTGAGATCTCAAAAGTGGGGATAGTATTATCCTCCCATCATTGCTCAAATATTGGGCAAGAAGTTCTTCTTCACTATGCTGACTTGTTCTTCCTCGAAAGGCTGATTGGTTATGGTTTTTGCTTTTTCCCTCCATCGAGCTATGAAGTTACTGACTAATTCCCTAGAATTCTGTTTGAGCAGCTCTAAATCACGATGGGTGACCTCAAGATCTTCGTCGTATTTGTACTGTGACATGAATTCCCGGGCTACATCCTCCAAGCTACGAATTCTGAACTCTTCGAGAGACAAAAACCATTAGAGGGAGCTATCTTTTAAAGTTTGCTGAAACAATTGGGCCATCACTTCTTCGGATGCCCCTAGTAGAGTCATGGAACAATGATAACTTCGGAAATGAACAATCGGGGGTCCACTTCCTCCGAATTTCTAGATATTCGGCATCTTAAACTTCTCGGGTAACCTCTCTTTAGGATAAGGAGACATATGGGTGTAGTCCATATAATTTCCTGAGATTCTGACTTGGTCCAACTTTTTGGTGATCATCTTGAGGTCCTCTTTAACCTTGTTCAATTCTTCCTCTTTCGGACCAATGATCATAGGAAAGTTAGCCCCATGTTAGGTAAGATTCGACATTGGAAGTTGGGAAGGCGGTGACCCATTAGTAGGAGGGGCACGTGGAGCGTGCTGATACTCTTAGGGAACCCAAATGGGCTCGGGTGGATCCATAGCACGAGGTAATAGGGCCTTGGGTTCTTGAGGAATAGGAACCTGGTTTTATTGCATCTCTCGGACCTCAGTTTGGAGGTTATCAACCTTGGACACAAGCTGAGCTAGGACTGCCGTAAGATCCGGCTGCACAACGGGTACTTGATCTGTGTTCTCCATGGAAAGAGGATGGATTTCGAACTTGAAAGGAGTAATAGAGGAATGGGCGGAACTCTGGGGTGACTTGACTGAAGACCAATGCCAATAAGGAGCCAGGCCAAGGGCTTGCGATCGACCTGAGAAGGCGCAAAATGGGATTTATTTTTGAGAAAAAGGGGGGAACTTTTTTTTTGACATTGAAAGACAAAATATTTTTGGATTTTTGATAAAGAGAGGAGAAATGTTTTTGGACTTTTGATAAGGAAAGGAATTTTTTTTTTGGATTTTGGATAAAGAAAAAGGAGAATTTTCTTTTTGGAGACGGTATCAGCATAATTATTACAATTACTATGTTTTCACTTGTATTAATTATCCTAAATGCAAAATGAAATGCCGGACAGGACCCGAGCCTAAAAAAATAAGGTTTGTAATATATGCAATGCTATGGCTAGACTTGTAACCAGACTCACGAACAGGGTCCCGTTTTAAAAATGCACAAAAATTCAGGCGGTAGGTTGACCCAGAATTTCGACAGAGTTTTGGGTTGAAACCGACAATCTAACATGTGTGTCCTAGGCTCTACACCTTTATACGGGTATGCGGTTGGTAGGGTGAATCGGAAAGGGTTCCCCCCTTTGGCATGACTTCCACAATATACGTCTTGCTTTTGCGGGCAATCAGTACGTGTGGACAAGCCATTTGATATACCTGAGTGTACGTGAATTGCCTCATCATTTACCTCGTGGGGATGGTACGTGTGAGAGAGAATTCGATATACTCGACATATGTGAACGAGTTCCCTACGATATACCTCCATTCATGACTTCGGTTATGCGGTACGATGTGGGGGAACCATTCGATATACGTCGAAGGTACTTGACCAATGGAGGGTGAGAGTCATATCGCTTAGGCTAACTGCGCCCTGCCGGACCAACGCCCATCACGAAGTGACCATCTATTAACTGGGTAAAGTTTGGTCAATCACAATGCTTTTTGGTGATATCGTGTGAATCATGCATGATTCTCTTATTAGTATCTTATGAGAATGTATTTCTTGATTATGCCAACAGGGAGCAAAGTATAAGTACTAATGGTACACCAAGTATGGATCGTTGATGCGTGCAACATGTGGATATATGTGACCCTAGGTGCACGTGGTAAGAAGTGTACATGGAGAATTTTCTACAAGTGAGTGAATATAAGCATAAGCATGGGGTACACATGAGTAATAAAGGGGGAACATGCAAATAGGGGGAAAATATAAACAAACATAACACCTATGTAAATAGAGTGTAGCCCTTAAAAGAAAATCCCCAGCAGAGTCACCACTGTGGCCATCCCCCGATCCTCATGGAGAGCGGACGCATGAAGGAGGATCCTAGGTCCCGCGCGTCCCTCTCGGGAGCGCTTCGGCAGATGTCATTTGGATGAGGTGAAAAATTTAGAGAGATAGAGTCACCAGTCTATTTTACTTAAAACAGACAAAATAAGGGGAGCCATCCCGAAGGACATCATCAAAAGACATACTGATGCATACGAAACCAAAAATGATTCAAAAAGGGTTCGGAGGCTAAGTTACAAAATGAAAAGGTGTTAGGCACTCATTCCGCCCTTTCGGTCTCTCATGTTTTTTTTTCCTTTATTTTCCCCGTGATATGTGTGCATGTGTATATATGGTGGAGATAGGAGTTATTGACTTGTACCATGAGAGAGGTAAAGCGAGTCATCCGTAGGAAGGTATAAAAACATTAGAAAGTAGGATTTACGCGATTATCCCTACGTTGACCGTTACGATGGAATGATAACGCATGTGGAATAATACGCTATTAAGAACAAGTATATAGAGTATAAGAGAATTGGGTTTAGAGAAAAATAGAAAACAAGGGAAAAAGTAAAAATAGGACCCGAGTCTCGGGTTTTACCCCGAGACACCTACATAGCCTATAGAGGCATCAAACTGCACGTAGTTCGTATGCAAACCGAGGGGTGGGGTTTATCCCATAAATCCAATTGGGGGATTCTCTTATTTGTGGGTGTAGAAAAAAGTGTTTTAGTTGTGGGAAAAGTGTAAGAAAAGTATGAGAATTCCCGTTTGGAATTTATGAGCAAACCCTTTTTTTCTTGTTTTTTGGGTTTTTATTTATATGAAAATAAGAGTTGTGCAATAATACTAAATAAAAAGTATATTAGGATGTGTGAGATGAGATAATAGAAGTTCTAAGTAATAAAACAAGTAATTGAAAATTTATGAGAACTTAAGGAGAGAGTTGAGAAAATTGGACCTTCTTGAAGATCTTGAGCTTGATCTTGAATGTTGGAGGGCAACCCTTGCACTTGGATGATGATGGAGAGTGGTTAATTCACCAAGTTTGATGTAAAGGATGATGAAAAGTGAAGGTTGGAAAGGGATTTGGGTGTGGAAATCACGCTGACTATGAGAGAGGTTTTCTGGATTTTCTGAGAGTGATATCTATCAGATCTGGGCCCTCTTGCAAGTGAGGTTAGGCCTCCTTTTTATAGGCCCAGGAAATTTCCGATCGGCATAGCCCTATTCCTGTCAATCGGTAGGTACGTTTAGGCCCACTACCGATAGGCAGGGTCTGGAACCTGCCGTTTGGCAGTGTCTTTCAGGCCTTTTCAAAAAATTGGCCGCAGAATGCAAACCGTTGATCAGAATCATGCACGGGGTAGATCATTGGAAAGGTAATTCAGAGACCTTTGAAAGTACTTTGGATCGCTCCCAGGTTCGGGAGTTAACTTTGGATCAAATATGGCTTAGAAGCATTTATCGGTCCATTAGACAGGGAATCATCGGACGCAAACGGATCGTTCGTCCGCATGGTAAGTCTGAATTGCACACGGGGTGGATTGTTGGAAAAGGTGGGAGATGTACTTCGACATTCCAAAGAGTGTGATCTGGTTTGAGGAGTTGACTTTGTTCAAACGGTCCCTGGAGTCAATCGGTGACGTTTTAGAGTAAAACAGATCGTTCGTCCGTACCATAAGTCAGAATCGCACAAGGGACGGACCGTTGGAGACGGGTTTCAGTTACCTTCAAAGATTCATTTAGTTTTGGTCGAGATGAAGAGTAGACTTAGGTCAAACAGAGCCCGGGAGCGCCCGATAGCCTCCTGATTGAGTTTTGGGGGGAAATAGGTCGTTCGTCCGCATGGTAAGTCGGAATCGCGCACTGGAAGGACTGTTGAAAAGCGGTTTCAATGCCCTTTAAATATTCATTTAGTCTCGATCGAGCTGAAGACTTTAACTTTTGGTCATACAGAGCCTGGAAGTGCCCGTTGGCTTCTAGGTCAGTACACGGGGTACGACCTGGGTTTATTGTGATGAAGGGAGGTGCTAGGGACCTAAGGAGATTTTAGGGGGTAATAGAATGGGGTGTCTTTAATAGGACCAAGGGACTCCCCATCAAATTGAGGGTCTTCCTCCGTAGTGCCATCTTTTCTTCAGAGGAAATAGGAATAACTATTGGGATGATGGTGAAGACTAAAAACTCAAAGGAGACTAAAGTATTGGTGTTTGAAAGATTATTCTTAAAAAATCCACTTAGGATCTTTAATTATCGAACAACAGGGCGAGCAATAAATGAAGTGGTGGAAAAAGCCTAGGACATCAAGAGTGTAACCGACTCTAGGATGATTAGAGGTCATCAAACTCTATTAGATCTCCCATATGTTTTTTAAATCAGCAAAGTTGATGTCTTTGGGCTTGGGTTCTTTCTTTTTGTAAGGATCCACATAAAAAAATTAAAATATCAAAACAAGTATGATATGTAGAAACCAGAAGAAATAAACCCATCCAAGAATTGTGTTTAAATAATAAGTGGGACCTATTTCATGGCCTCTCTTCGAGAATTTAGGCCCCTGGTAGGGCTTAACACCCTCTAACATGGGTAAGTGTTCCCAATACTTAACAATGAACCTGTGGACTCAGTACTCCTTATTAAACTTCGACAAATTGACTACCAAGGCTCTCAACACCTTTCTTGCCTTCATGTAATAGACACTTTCATTGATATTTACCCACGTATAGAAGAAATAAATTTTTAGGACCCCAAGTTGGATACCATAATTTGTTTATCCTATCATGCCACTGATAATTCTTCATGTATTGGGAGAACATTGAGCAGTAATAATGCCACAATTGAAAGAGAAAGTGATGCCGACTTCGGCCATAAATTAGGAGAAAAAATAATATCCTCCATCAATGTCGTAATAGTCTAGGGGCCTAAGTAAAATTCAATAGTCACTCATGGATGAATTCAGCAGCTCCTAAAATCCTCTATGGTGTTAAATTTTATGATATAAACCATTATTGCAAACAAATTACATAAAAATGGGAAGAAAAGGAGAAAGTTTTTTAAGCAATTATAGAACATACAAATTGCGTAAGAGAAATTGAGAAACATACAAGTATGGAGGCACATAATTTCTCCAGAATACTTGAAGATGAATGTGTTGGGAACTGAATCAAACTGATGGTAATAAGGGTGTTAGTGTAATTTAATAATTTCAAATGAAAAACCTCATCACTAGGTAGCACCCTCTCAAATAACGACTTATGAATGCAAACTCACTTTGGGTTAGCGGTTGCCTAACTACCAGTGTACCCTTGAAAATGCTCAGGAATATTACTAAAGTCCCCCCAAAAGTTAAATAGGAAAAATGAATTCATCAAATTCGAACATAAGTAACCACAGTATCCCCTGACCATTAGCATCTATGAACGCCTAACATTATCAGCAAATGATACCTGGATCCAATAAAAAAAGAAATCAAACATCTGCACCCTCAATCAGTTATAAAATATTTAAGGGATATTATGAAGGATAATTACATCACTTATAAAAGGAGAACACATGCCTGTTGATCCTATTGAATATCTCACATAAAAGGATAAAGACTATTGATGTTGACCTGGTAGAAATATCTAACTGGATAGCTATCTAGAGTCTAGGAGTCATGCACGACTCAACCTTCTTTCTTTTTCATCGTAAATGTAACCCTCGCCCCTTGAAAAAGGAGCATGTAACCATGGTTATCAGAATGATATAAATAAAAAAAAAACACCCTATGGATGTAGGAACATTTCTAAACCACGTAAAAATTATTCTTCTATAATTGTTCATGTTTTATACTGTTCCTGGATTTAATTGTGTTGAGTAATACCGATAGGATATACCTCCAATAGCGTATATCTTATTATTTGTTTGACATGAGTGAGGATTGTGTTGAGTGGTCCTCTCGGATTATAGATCGTTTACACTATGATGTAGTTACAAGACTTTGTGGTATCTTACTGTATAGTCCTAGATTTGGGACATGTACGCAATTTTTGTGGTTTGGTATTAGGCATGCGTAATAGGTTGTTTCACTTATGCTGAGGGGTGAGGTATATCTTGCGTGTAAGGGTTGGCATGGTTACGTAAATGAGTCATATTTTATATCTTCTTCGATAAAATGTTATTTTTTCCAAATTTCAGGCTCTGAGACTTTTGTTATCTAAAAATCTTTTCCAATTTTTCCTAAGTAAGAGTAGTAGAGCCGAGTAGTCAGACCTCCCGCTCATTAATTTTCATTATTTTTATTCCTAGGATATAATGTTACTTTATTTTTCAATATTCCAGTTAGATCTATATATGTATTGTTTCAAAGATTTTTAATGGATCCATTAGTTCCAGAGTTTATTTATATTTGGTTTTGAGACTATTAGTTATTTTCATTCAGTTTTGGAGATTTATCAACATTACGGTTCTTATTGGAGATAATTTATATTTATCTCAATTATTTATTTTATTTGTTAGATGATTTATATCACACTTCTACTTATATATATACTCGGTGTTGATGATAATGATACAAATTGATTGATAACCTTATAATTGATGTATTAGGTTTGTCCACATAGCATGTGGAAAATAGGGGATGTTATAATTGGTATCAAAGTTTCGCATGTTCTAGTGTCTTTTGTTGTGGGATTATGTTATGTTCTGCATTGAATTATTTGATTATTAGATCCTTATATCTAGGATTTGTTATATTCTATATTTGTGATCTACAGATAATATGAGTTCTTGGTTTGCTTTCAGATGGAAAACGGATGAGCATCTGCCAATAAGGCTGCCAACCGGGGTGCTTCACTTGAGTAGCAACAGGCACCACTGGTAGCACTACCAGTTGATATGTATACTACTATTACTCATGCAATCACAAATAGCACCTTTAGTCGCCCCATCAGACATAACCACTAGTGGCGTGGACAACTCTGCCATAGTTATTTACTGGCGAGAGTGCAAGAAGGGACTTTGCTAAAGGTAACCAACGAGAGTTCAGGGGGGTTACCGATATCATGGTAAAACTTTAATGGATGAAGGAAATTCAGCGACAGTTGAGGATGATGGAGTGCTTTTAGGTTCACATGTAAATTCTTACCAACTTTAAGTCAGTGGGTGAGGCGCTATAGTGGTGGAAGTCTACTACCACTAGAGGGGAGAGATAACATATGACTATATTCGAGTTCTACAGAATATTTGATGGAAATTACTTTCTTCCAGAAGTTAGGGGAAAAAGAAGATAGAGTTTTTATGATTGACTCGGGGGAGCCGCACTATTGCAATGTATGAGTAGGAGTTTACTAGTCTCTCATTGTTTGAACGCGAGAAGGTGGAAGGGGTGTGTACTTAGGAGAAGAGGATGGACTACTTTATCTGTGAGTTTCCTTAGAGGATTAAGTAGATATTATTAGGTAACCTGACCTACACCAAATATATACAGGTGATAAATGTTGTTTTACATAAGTATCAGGATCATAAAGAATTACAAAAGAAAAACCAGTGATAAGAGGTTTAATGGGAACATTTTTACCTAGTTTGGAATGATAGGAGGAGGTGGTATGGGAGCGTTTTCTAGTGCACAAGAGGATTAGAAGACTAAGTGGCCACAGTGGTGAGATTATACTCAAAAGAGGAACATAGGTTATGATAACCATCACTGTCAAGGCCATCAGGGCTAACGACAAATATTTTATGAGGTTAATAGGGCCAAGGGCATAGGTCAGTAGGGATAATAATAGAGTAAAGGCCAACATTATGGTAGGCGCAACAATGAGATATTTCATGGTACTTGTTTTTCTTATGGTGAGGTAAGGCATACATTAAGAGAGGCCTTGAGGCAAATCATGGTGCCTAAGGATAGAGAGTCCCGTAGGGTTACCAGGCACCACGGGGCCAACATCAGCAGCTATGAGCTCCACCAAATGTTAAAATATTGGATCCACCACAAACTTAGGTACATGGCTATTAAAAATTGTGGTAGGAGCGTGTATACCACATCAGTCATAAAGATGCTCAGATGCCATTTCAAATAGTAGAGGGTATGTTTTATATTCATGGAAACTTAGCGCATGTATTATTTAATGCGAGCATGTTGAATTCATTTATTAGAAGAGTCTTCACTCAATCCTTTAGGATGTTAGATTTAGCATTTAATACTTCGTTGCACCTATAGTCACCATTGGGCCGAGGTACCCCTACTCGTTCAATGCGTCGTGATAGAGGTGTGGGTATTAGGTGACTACATTTTTCAGATGATATGTTGATATTAGATATGTATACTTATAATGTTATCGTGGGTGTGGATTGGTTATCCATTTATCATGCTAATGTGGACTATTCAAATAAGTCCGTAGTTTTTTCCATTTTGAGGTAGGATGTGTATTTGGTTGAATTACCACATATTAAAGTAGGGTGGATATCTCATTTTGTATTACATATATATGATACTTTAACTATATGAAATGTTTCATTAGATTCTATTCTTATACTGAGTGTGCTTCCTTATGTCTTTTAGGAGATTCTGAAGTTACCACTGAGTAGAGAGAGAGACTCTGTAACTGACTTGGCTTTGGTCACTAAGTAGATAGTTCGATCATTTTATCACATGGTTTTGTTGTAAAAGAGAGAGATTAGAGATAATATTCATCAACTTATGGGACATGGATTTATTAGGAGGACTGCTTCACCTTGGGGAGCTCTGGTCCTCTTCATGAAGAAGAGTGAAGGATCATTGAGATTGTGTGTGGATTATCGAGGATTAAAGAAGGTCGCCAATGAAATAAGTATCAATTACCCTTATTTATGATTTATTTGACGAGTTAATAGGTGCATCATATTTTTCAAAGATTGATTTGAGATCAGGTTACCATCACTTAAGGACTCTGGACTATGATAAAAATGACATTCTTGACATGATATAGATTGTAAGAGTTCATGGTTATGACAAGCTACCTGACTAATGCACTGATAGTGTTTATGGATTTGGTGAACTGTGACTTGAATCTGTTCGTCATTCTGTTTCATTGATAACATTTTGATTTATTATTGGATGATAGATGAGCACACTCAGCATTTGTTAGTTATTTTCTATACATTACAAGAGAACTAATTTTATCCCAGGTTAGAGAATTGTTGATTTGGTTGAGGGATGTGAATTTTATGGATCATACTGTGAAGGAGAGAGGAATTTATGTGGAATAGAGTAAGACGTCGACAATGCTAGAGTGGGGATAGTCCACGACACCTATGGAGGTGCGTAACTTTATGGGTTTAGAAAGGTCCTATCATTAATTTATTTAGGTCTTCTCAAAGATAGAGGACCATTTTACAAACTTGACGAAGAAAGGGGTAATATTTGTATGGTATGGGTTTTATTATAAGGCTTTTTGTGAGTTGAAGACTAAGTTAACTTCAACTCTGGTGCTTGCCTTACCTTATAGTGGGGTGGACTACATTCTTTATAGTGATGCCTCCCTAAAGGGACTTGAGGGTATGTTGATGCATGAGGAAAGGCTCATAAATTATTATTCCCAGAATTTTAAGCCTCACGAGGGGAATTAACCCACCTGTGACATGGAGTTAGAAATAATTTAATATTCGTTAATGTGTGAAGGAGTTATTTGCTTTGGAGAGATTTCACCCGTTCACGAGCCATACGATCTTGTAGTATTTGTTCATGCAAAAGGAGTTCAACATAAATGGTTAGAGTTTGTGGAGGATTACCACTTTGATATAAAATATCATCCGAGAAAGGTGATTGTAGTAGGAGATAGCTTGAGCCCCAGGCCGACGATGACATTATTTGCAATTTAAAAGTAAAAGTAGGAGTATATGAGTTGTTGCATGCTTTAATGGATCTTCTTACCATCACACATGAGATCATTATTCAGGTTGTGAGAGCACAAGCAGGAGACCCTTCTTTTTAGAAAAAGGTTAGATATTTTTTAACTGATGGTCATTCGTCATAATTAATTGGATCTGATAAAGGATTACAATTCCATGGTAGATTAGTGGTACTAGGTGATGAGGAGTTGCGAAGGTAAGTGTTGACAAAGACTCATAGTTCGATATTTGTAGTAAATCCTGAGGAGGTAAGATATATCATGATATGAGGCACTAATATCTTTATATAAGCATGAAAATGGAAATTTCCTTAAGTGTCTACATTTATGACTTGTCGGGTGATGAATTTAGACCACCAGAGACTAATGGGTATTCTACAGTTCCTTGAGGTCCCAATGTGGAAGTGTTAGAGCCTTTTTATGGACTTAATTACCGAGTGGCTTATGTCACAGTGGGACATGATTTTATTGGGTTGACAATGTATTATTTGACTAAAGTAGCCAATTTTCTTCCACTTCAAACTAATTTCACTTCAGAGTAGTACATCAATCTTTTCACAGAAAAAATAGTGAGGCTACATTTATGCACTACTCCATATCATCTATGATAGGGATAAAACCTTTGTGTCCCATTTTTGAAAGAGTTTTTAGAAGCGATGATGGCGAAATTGTGATTGAGTAACTCGTATCACCCATAAAATGACGAGAAGATAGAGTAGTTGAACCAGATGCTAATTGATATGCTACGAGATTGTATTCAAGACTTCAAGGGTAGTTGGGTGCAGTACTTTCCATTGGTAGAGTTTGCTTACAACCACAGTCATCATCATCATACGATTGGCACAACTTGACATTGTATAGGATTCCTATACATTCTCCCATTTATTGGATGAAAGTGTTCAGTACACCAAAGAGAAGGTGGAAGTCATTAGGGATAGGACAGGGACTTCTTAGAGTAGGTAGAAGAGTTATGAAGACAAGGGGAAAATAATATAGAGTTTAAAGTTGGATACTAGGTTTTTCTTAAAATGACTCTCATGAAGGGTGTGATGCGATTCTGAAAAAATGGGAAGCTTGCTCACTAGAATATGGGGTCATTCACCATTATCAATCAATGTAAGAATAGTTATGCACCGTTTATCCTTATCGAATCACCTATAACAGGTGCACGACATGTTTCATGCCTCTATACTATGGAGATTACTTAGAGATGACATGACACACCATCATATTGATCTCGGTAAGATAGAGCTTTAGGTGGATGTAAGCTATAAGGAGAGATCGTCTTCTATTCTGGATTGTGGGGAGCAGATTCCTCACTCCAGGATTATTCCCTTAGTTTGTGTTCAGTGGTGGAACCATAATGTGGAGAAGTCTACATGGAAGAGGGAGAGTGATATGTGAGAGATATAACCATAACTCTTCTAGCCAAGTACGTATCAAATTATGAGGATGGAATTCCTTTATTAAGGGGAGAATGTAATAGTCTATATTTTATTTAGTAATATTTATTATTTATGGTGCATTTATTATTTATTGTGAATTACTACTACTTGTTTGAGGTGGCAATAATATATGAATAATTTATGTGACATTTAAATTTGTACGTTATCTGCATTTACGTTGCATGTTATAAATTAATTAATTGATGGAATTAATAATGTGCAGTTAACTCGTAAAATATATAATAAGTTGTGTATTTTATGTTACGTTAAGAAGTATTATTATTTGGACCGGACTCTGGGGTGTTACATATACCCGAAGTTATATTTTTATTATTTTGTATTGGCCCTAGGGGTAGGTATTAGGGTAATTTTTGCATTGGTATGGGGAAAGGGTCCAAAATTAGTCCTTTTATGGGCCGACATGATTAAGGGTATAAAAGTGTCATTAAACCTCATTATTTACACAAACCCAAAACACAAACCCTAGTAGAATAGGTTATTTGGAATAGCTAAGGAAGGATTTTTGTAAGAACTGGGAGAACACCATATGGAGATTCAAGCTACCACATTAAACCTTTATCATCAAGTAAGAAATATCTGTCTCTATCACAATGTAACGGGTAATTTGTTTATGTTTTGATTACTATTTAGAATTAATTTGTAATTAGATACATGTTAGGAATCTCATTTGATGTTTAGTCATGTATTATCTTGGGCTAATATTTATTAAAGGGTTAAACTTGATGTTAATTGGAAATAATGACGAAAACACATGTAATATGTTTTGAATATGATGTTCAAACATTTAGGGGAAGAATTTAGAGATGATTCATGTATTTAAATGATATTTTGATGATGAAAATACTTGTTTACAGTGAAACCAAAATATAATAATGTCCTATAAATTAAATGTAGTCATATTGATGATTCAAGACATATAATGATGAACCTTTATTAGATTATTATGCTATAATGATTGGATTTAATTTACAAACATTTAACGAGGATTTGGAGTTATTTTGGAGATTATATTTCTTAAGAACCTTTTTAATATAGTTAGATTGAGACAATGCTAATGTATTATGTTTTATTACTATTTTGAATCCTGGAATCACATCAGCTTTCCCAAGATCCTTCATATCAAACTTTGATGATCAAACCCTTTTTAGTTTCTTCCACATATTTGAGATTTTACCCAAATATAAGCATATCATCCACATATAATAAAGACACCAACACCATTTTCAAAGTTACTATCGATACATTTTTCAGTATCATTTACTATAAAACCATGGGATCTTTGAATATTATCAATCACATTCTGAGAACGTTTTCTTTTAGGCAATATTTTTCCCCTCTGGTAGAAGGCTACGAGTACACAACAGAGTTTATAATATGTAACTTAGTTGATGCAAACTATGTATAGTTTTATCAAATCAAGAACACTCTGAAATGTTAACATGATAATGCCAAAAGGTAGGAGAGGAAGAGAGGAGAACTTAGCAATTTGCGGTGTCCAAAATAGAGGCTTAGAACTCCTTTTACATCCATTTTAATGCCTCTTCATGAACAGTCAGTTCCTTTCAGGTGCGTGACTCAACAGCCTAACTTTAGGCTCCCAGGCTCTGAGAAAAAATGCAAACGTGCTAAGTGCCAGGTGTGACATCAATTTGCTCTAAGTCATTTTTATCACCCTTTGACATATTGCATGAATGCATGTCGTGGTTGGTATTGCTTGAGCCACCACAAAGCACAATATCATACCCTTTTTACTATAAGACTAATAGTCATCTTTTGTCTTTTCGTTATATATCTTTTCATTTATGAGTAAAGTTTCTATGTGGGTCTTTTAAACAATACCCACTTCATATAATCCCATTTTCTTAAGTTCTTTCTCTATAAGGAGACCTAAAAATAAAATCCCCGTAATAAAAACTCACTAACACAATGATCATACCAAATTATATGGTGAAAATTCCAATAATCCCTCACCATTTAAAAATGCTCATAAATAAGAAATAATAATTTTATTAGAAGGAACCGAAGATACAAGAGTATAAGGACAATAACAGAGTTCTTGGCATTATCGCTGAAATCTAGTACATAAATTATTGGTTATAGGGGCTGCAACTGCGTAGTCGTACCTTCACAATATCGCCCATAAATTATTTGTTATTTTGTTCAGATTATAACCAGATAACCCATAAATTACTGCTTATAGGGGATGCAACTGTGTAGTCATACCATCACAATATTGCTCAAAGCATATAACACGTTTGGACATGCAACCCCAAATAATTGGGGAATAATAAATAGCTTGGAACACTTAGCTACAAGACAATTAGAACTACCATGGTATATCGGGGTCTAATCCATGAGTTTTAAGTCATTGAACTAGGGTTTCACTGATAAAATGTACAAATTCCATGGTTTATTGCAGTTAAGCAATATAGGATGTAAGGTTATAACAAAATTAATGGTTAAAAGCAATTCAATGGAGTACTGAATTTATAGGTTGTAGCAGTGTATCGGGTCTCAAGAATAATTGAGATAGTGATGGAATCAATATTCACGATAAATATGAACTACACAAAAGAGTTCATAATAAGAGTATGTATTCAAATTATAACGTAGTGATACAACAACACAGTTATGTACAAAGACATAAGTTCAATTATTTAACATTGAAATATAGTCACCTATTTTGAAAATATGGTTTACAATTTTGTATGTCTATCTCATGGTGGTTGACTAGATTTCAATCAGGGAGAGTATAAGTTGGAAGTATAGGTCTAAGTGAAGACTTATGTGATGCAGTAGAGTGGCAAATAAGAATACATTGCAGTGTAAAAATAGTTAAGATGGTTGAATATGGAATTTTGAAATGTTTATAAGATAATATTTTTCTTGATTTCTATTAGGATTTGGGTTTAGTGAAAAGAGGGAAAAGACTTTATTTGACCAAAATAATTTATGAAAAAAAATTAGGAATGTTTTGAAATACTTGGAAAATCTGTCGGGGGGTTATGTGTAAAATGAAAATTGGTTTTTAAATTTAAAAACAAATTTTCTAGAGATTGTTCCTTCCAGGGATCCAAACAGCGTGATGTAATATAACAATTTATTCAAATTTGTAAATAAAAATTTTGAGAAAAAATCAAATGTTTTTTTATTAGAGACGCACTCTCACACGCGTCTGGTTTGACCTTCACTCATGCGCGTGTAGTCCACTTCACCTTCAACCTTCGATAGTTTGACTTTAGGGTTTTAAAATTTTGACCTTAAATTCGAAACATGTTAGAAATCTATTTGAGTTAGTTCCTGAATGAAAGATGTGTAATTTTTGAAGAGGAATCCAACAATATTAGTTTCAAATATTTTGGTGGGTTAGTTTGATCTATTGATTTACTATAAAAATGGATAAATTTTGACATAAGGATAAGTGATTGAAAGCAATGATTCTTATTCTGGTATCATGATGGTTGAATTCAATGTTGAAAATGCTATCAAACAGACTTGTTTTGAAGAATTTTGATTGAGTATAGATCCTAAATTCAAACTCTAATATTTTAAGATCTGGAAACTTTTAACTTCAATTTGGGCCATTAAATCTTAATTTTGGCTGATTTACATATTGCACCTAGGTTCCTGAGGATCAAAGCTTAAGTTTTCTCACTTTGAAACTCGTTCAAAGTCAAGGAAGGAGAACCCACCATTGAAGCTCAAGCTTTAATGAAGTTTTCTAGATTTTAAGCTTATATAGTGAATTGATAGGTTAACATTCACATGTAACTACATATATTTACTTTATATAAGTGCAGAAACATAACCAAATGAAGCAAAAAAACATTCACACAGAAAATGACATAAATGCATGAAAACTGAGCTGAAGTGAGTTTTATTAAGGGTAAAGGATTCCTTTTATAGGGTTCGTCAGGGAGAGTTCATTGGTGGAATTGGATGTGATTTTTAACCTTGTTTTATACAAGTTTCAACCAAGGTACATGTTATGTTAAATGGGTATCATCTGTAGACCATATGGTACACACCATGTTGGCAGTCCAGCTGGTCCCACATCAACAGGGAGGTAAGTGGAAATAAGTTAGGTTCTTGGGTAGTTTTGGTTTAGAGTTTATGGCATATAAGTTAATTTTTAAAAGTTTTAGGGGCTTATGTGCAATTTCTCAAATATAGGGAGATTGGTCCATGATATTTCTGCAATTTCTCAAACATGAACTTCTATTCAGGGGTATTTTGGTAATTTTGATAAAATCTTAGGATTTCTTAGAATTTTAGAACTTTGGAGGGATTAAATGTGTATTTAGGGTAGCTTGTTGAAATCTTTCCACCTAAAAAAATGTCATCCTCGAAATTACCAGTGTAATGTGGGGTACTGCTGTCTCGGACCGTCGTTTGTCTCCCAAGTTGGTTCTTCAATTCCTTGGTGCTACCAAAGAACTTAAACTAGTGGGGTGATTTAACATGGGATGACCTTTTCTTGTCGAGGACCTTTTTTTATCGATCAAGGATTTGGATAGGAACTTCCTTAAATTCGTGGATGTGGTTGATGGTTATACCCTTCCAAGTGATAACATGACTTGGGCCGGGGATGCATTTTCATAATTGGGAAATGTGAAACGCATCATGTATATTGGATATTTTGGGTGGTAATTCCAATCAATAGGCTACGGGTTCGAACATTCGATGATTTCAAAAATGACCAACATAGCGAGGTGCTAACTCTCCTCTTTTTCCAAACCAAATAATTCAGGATTACTTGATTATCCACTTGAAATTCTAAAGGCTTTCTTCGGGTGTCGGCAAAAATATTTTATCGACTTTGGGATGAATACAATCTTTCCCAAATAACACATATCTTTTTCGTAGTTTTGGTGATAATTTTGGGTCCAAGTATATAATTTTCCCATGATTCGTTCCAGGATAGAGGTGATGGGTAGGGTCATCCGTAGAGAGCTTCATGGGGAGTGGTCTCAATGTTGGTTTGGTAGTTGTCATTGTAAGAGAACTCGATTAATGCTAAGTGGTTGTTCTAAATACCTAAAAAATCTAACGTGCATGCTTGTAACATATCTTTAAGGGTTTGAATTACTTGTTCAGATTTTTTGTTGGTTTGAGGATGAAAGGAGGTACTTAGATACAATTTGTCTCCCATTGATGCTAGTAGGGCTTGCCAAAATTTTCTAATAAACCAGGGGTCTCTATCTAAAATAATAGAAAGAGGTATACCGTGTAGGTAGACGATTTATCTTATAGAGACTCACTAAGTCATTGGAAAGAATCTGTGGATTGAGTTTGTATAAAATGGGTAGATTTTGTAAGATGATCAACGATAACCCATATCGAATTATAGCCTTAAGAAATTAGGGGTAATCCTTAGAAATAATCCATGCTAATGTGATCCCATTTCCACTCTGGGATAGGGAGTGGTTGAAGTAATTCACTAGGGTGTTGATGTTCAGTCTCCACTTCTTGATAAGTTAAATATTTGGCTACAAAATGGATTATATCCTTTTTTATACTTGGCCACAAATAATGTTCTTTGAGAGTTTAATACATCTTGGTGCTTTCGGGGTGAATCATGAATTTGTAATAGTTGGCTTCTTTTAGTATTTATTCCCATAATAAGGATATAAAAGGGACATATAATCTATTTTTCAATTTTAACCCTCGCTCGGGGTCCAGGATCTAGTCTTTTTCAGAGAGGTTATTTTGGAGTTTCTTCTTTTGGGAAAATTCATCTTGGTATTGAAGGTCAGTGATTTTCTTTTGTGGGATGAGGCGAGCTATGATGTTTCATAGGATAAATTGGGTTTTGAAAGAGTCAATTTGTAGGTTGTAATCTCCTACGGTTTATAAGAATACAAACATACTGTGGTGGTTTCCCTGGGTTGTACGGTGTATCACATAAATAAAATTGTATACCTTAATTTAATTAATAATCGTAAGGATATAATTTGATGTTGTAAGAACATAATTGTACTTAGATAGTGGGATGGCTTAGTTATCTAGGTAGATAGTGATAGTTTAGTTTTACTCACATGTTAATATATATCGCGCAATTTAAAATACTATATTATGCTGTTTATCATGTATAAAGAAATTTTGTGGGTTTACGGACCTTAATTGAGAGGAATATATAGCCTTCATGCGATGGTCTCTGACCCATTGCATTGACTAACATTTTAGGTATAGTGCTAAGTTAGCTACATATGATGGATTCTAAATCTTGGGAGTGCAGTTGGATATTTATTTTATCGCTTTAGTAGTAATTTAATTTTTTTCCATTCCGTCGTTCTATCATGAAACTTTCATTTCTGGATTTGGTGGGCCAATCAGTTCCACATTTGTTTATAGTTTGAGACATATGTTTATAGTTGTATTATTTCATTTGGGTTTTCATAATTTGGGGTTGGATTTTATTTGGGAATAGCATGGTATGGATTTTAATTTGCATGAATGTTTACATTTGTTGGATAAATTTGAATTATATCTTGTGGAATTAAAGTTTTTAAAGGTCTCATATTTTTGTCACATGCTGAGAATGGTATTTTATTTAGTTATACTCAACGTAGTTTGGTGGCAGTCGATTCCAGAGTGCGTGGGGTGTTATACTTGTATGCCTACTACGTGTCCAAGAAATTTCACATCTTTCATGAAAAAGGCAGACTTGCTCTGCTTAGCATAAAGTTGATGTTTACGAAGAGTGTCCAACACTATGCATAGGTGTTCTTGGTGCTTGGTCTTATGATAGATTAAGATTTCATCATTAATGATGATTACAAACTGGTCATAAAAAGGTTGAAATACTCTATGTATTAAATCCATAAAAGCAGTTGGGCCTTTTTTCAATCCAAAAGACATGACTAAGAACTTAAAATGACCACATCATCTTCGAAAAGCAGTTTTGGTTATATCTTCTTCCTTGGCACTAAGTTGATGACAACCAGATCTTAAGTCAATCTGTGAGAATATTATTATTCCATGCAATTGGTCAAACAAATCTCCTACTTCGGGGCAAAGGGTGTATGTTTTTCTTAGTTACCTGATTTAACTTTCGATAATGAATGCATAAGTGAAAAGATTAGTATTTATTTTTCACGAACAAAACTGGAGCTCCCCAAAGTGATGTACTAGGGCGTATAAATACTTTTTTTAACCAACCGTCTAGTTGTTTTCAGAGTTCTTGCAACTCTAAAGGATCCATACGGCAAGGAGGTACTGAAATAGAAGAGGTATTTGGTAACAAATTAATAAAGAATTCAATCTCTCGAGGTGGGGGTATTTCGGGTAATTATTTAGGACACACGTCCTTATATATGTCTAATATGGTGGAAAGGGAGTAAGTTTCCTATTTACCTAGTTGGGAAAATAGGGAGCTGGAGATTTCTTCCTTGAAAATGGACTGAAGGTTGATGGGCTTATTTAAATGTTACCAGCATTTCATAATAATCAATATGAGCAAAGTTTGGTGATAATACGTTCATCCATATGATTAGATCGAATTCAGTTAGGTCAAGGACTATTAAATCCGTGGTTAAGGTCATGGTTCCAAAACGTAGGGTGTGATGCTTTCAAATACAGTCTGAAATAACCATTTTTCCCAATGGCATTCCTATGGTAAAATGATAAGCTAATGGACTAGAAGTTAATTGCGTACGACTCATACATGAAGTACTAATAAAAGATTGTGTGTATCCGTATCAAATAATATATGTGATGAAATATTATCGAATGGAATATTACCTTATACCGCACCATGGTAATTTGGATTTTCATTAGTAGAAGGGAGAAATTCCAAACTCGTGTCTTGTTAAGTGGTTCATACTTATTCAAGTGATTTTTTTTTTGCACTGGATAGTTAAAATTATTGGTTGGACTTTTGAAGGAAGGCTAGGTAAAGTTGGGAGAGGTTGAGGAGGGAGACATTTATAAGAGAGGACAATGGAGCCTAATATGTCCTACTCATTTGCATTTGGCACAATGCACAAGATATTGATTGTTGTTATGATGGATTTGACTAAAATTTTGACCATCCTTGGGCTTAATGTAGGAATGATCTCGTTCATTCAGTTGGTTTCTAATAACATAATGAATTTTAGGAAGAGTAAAAATTTGGGATGTGTTACTAGAGGTTGGGTTCTTTCCTATAAGGGAAGAAACTTTGATTATTCGATAAAAATCACGGATCTATAAAGGAATAACTGAGGATTTAATGTTCTGGAATAGCTCTTGTTCAAAATGCTTACATTTTTTTTTATTTCTAAATTGATGTAATCTTGAGAATAACGTGATAATTATGTGAACTTTGACTCACATTGAGTCACATTCGTATGTTGATGTTGTAGGTTTGAGAAATCCACGGTCATCTAATCCCTAACGAATTCTAAAAAGTACTTGTTGAAGAAGATTTCTTCAAAATTCACACCGGTTAACTCATTCACATTTCGGGATCGTAGAATAGATTGCCACTAGAAGTCTCCTTCTGCTTTGAATAAATACGAAGCCAATCTTATCCTAAATTCGGGACTAATGCCTGCTCTATTAAGCACTTTGAGTGTTTGGCGGATCCATTTTTGTACTTCGGATGCATCGAGCTTTTTGAAAAATTCTAGGGGTTTTTGACTCAGAAATTCTTTAACAACATTCATCATTCGTGTTTATTCTGGTATTTCATTAGTAAGTAGTGGTATGGTTGATATGTGTTTTTATTACTGGGTTAGTATAATTAATTCTTGTAGACAACGCAAAATTCCTTCACTAATGGTAGTTGGATTAGGCATCTCTGAAATTGGTCCTTCTTTTTGGGCCCCACTGGTAGTTGCGCGACTATTAACAATCCTATATAAACAAGGTATTGATGGATAAATTACAAGTATAGATAAAGGAAACAAATTGTCATACACACATTATTACATAGTCAACTTGTAAAAAGAAAACAAAGAAAAGTAAATAGGTTCAGGTGACATGTTGCCTTCTTCGGGCTTAGTGTCCATATGGAATGAAAATAATTAAGGAAATATTCCAAGTGAATATTTTATTTTAATACAAGATGTGAGTAGCATGTGTTGTCAAAATATAACTGGTATCAAATTATGCAGATGTTATAGATGGAAACAAATGAAAGATTATAGAACTAATAGGGGTATACTGAAGTCTATTGATACGTAAAAGAATAATATGGTGAATTCCAACTAATTATAGGAAGTTACAATGACAAGGGTTCAGATTATAACAATATAACCCCAAAATTATTAGTTATAGGGGTTGCAACTGCGTAGTCATACCATTATAATATCGCCCAAATCATATAATACATTTGGACATGCAATCCCAAATAATTGGGGAATAATAAATAGTTTTGCACACTTAGCTAGAGTGGCACTCTTACAAATGTAGCAAAATAATAACTAGAAACTCACCTTCTGAGTCCTACAAGACAATTAGAACTACCATGGTATACCGAGATCCAATCCATGACAAGGTATCCTACTGGGGTTTCACTGAAAAAAAGTACAAATTTCGTGGTTTATAAGAATTAAGCCAAATAGGATGCAATGTTATATCACAATTAAGGGTTAAAAGCAATTCAGTGGAGTACTGAATTTATAGGTTGTAGCAGTGTATCGGGTTTTAGGAATAATTGAGATATCAATAGATTCAATATTCATGATAAATATAAACTACACAAAATATTTTGTAATAAGGGTATGAATTCTAATTATCACATAGTGATACAACATCACAATTATCTAAAAATACATAAGTGCAATTGTTTTATATGAAAATAGAATCACCTACTTTCAAAATACGGTTTGCAGTTTTGTACGCCTATATCACAGTAGTTGACTGGATAGTCTGAAATTAGGAAGAGTATAAGTAAGTAGTATAGGTCTAAATTAATTCTTATGTGATGCAGTAAAATGGAAAATAGAAAGATGTTGCAGTGTAAAAATTGTTAAGAGGGTTGAATATGGAATTTTAAAAAGTTTAAAAGATAATATTTTTCTTAATTTCTCTTGGGATTTAGGTTTAGTGAAAAGAGGGGAAAATACTTTATTTAACCTAAATAATTTATGAAAAAAATTGGGAATGCTTTTAAATACTTGTAAAATTTGTCAGGGGTTATGTGTAATGTTATACCATATTTGTGCGAAGGCCTTCTGGATATTTAGAGGAGCTCGGCCCGACCAAACTGCTGACAGTGCATGAGCTTGTCCACCTAAGTTCATCCACCTAACTCGTTTAGCTGGATGACAACAAGGAAAAACAGTTGCATGGGACCCTGTTAACTAGTCAAGAAACATCCCATCGCGATTTACATTTGGTAATCACGTTCTAACCTCCCCCTCTTGATGGAAAAAGACCTTAAATTACTCTAGGAGTGATCCACTAACCTAAGAGGTCCCTACTAGGACCATGCTAGCCAACACATTTATTCCCTCTATTAAGAATACTATAAATAGAGGGATCTCTACCAAGGAAGGGGCAACCAACTAATCTCAAATAGAGACATAGTTGATTCAACACCGAAGCTTATAATCTATACACATAAACACATGGGTACTTCCAAACCCTAGTTACAATTGTATTCAGTGAGATAATTCTAAGCATAGCAAAGCACTCATTGAATGTATGCCATTCTCTAGGCTGAACCACTTATATCTTATTGTCAATCCTCTTATCCTCACCCCCTTCCCATACTTACAATAATATCCCTATTTGGTATTCCATTAGCTAGAACCCAAATTGGATTCCATTTTTAGACGATAACAAAATGGTGTCGTTTGTGGTAAACTCTTAAAGGCCTAGTTGTTTCTCAACTAAATTTTACCCCATAATTGCAGAAGAATCAAAATCTCAATTAAAATACCACACCCATTTCATTTTCTCTACCAAGAGAAAAATTCTTATCCAAAATCCTTGGATTTCAGCCTCACCAATAAATCCAACGTAAAACTCCATCAAAATAATCTTTTATAACCCAAAATCTAAAAATCTGTCCATAATCTATTTTTATGTGACAATAACCTATTTTTCTGGACATTTTTTACTACAATGGAATAACACCCAGAAAGCAACGGGGAACAGGAAGACGCACCCCCACCACTGCTATCGGAATAGGAGACCTGGACGAATTCATGCGAAGCTTGGTTAAAAGACATAAGCTATGCAAGAGAACATGAGGAAACTCACGCACACTGTGCTGGCCTCACAAAGATGTGGAGATTATCCATTGATCATCTTGGCTCTGGCGAGATACACTAGCAAGCATAAAAAAATGCCTTCGCATTATCCCTATATGGATAGAAGAAAAGATAGCTGAGGTAAAGCCTTCGAAAACCCCAAAAAATTAGATATAGGATCTGAAACGAACAACTTTGTTTGTCTACAAGAGTCTTAACTAGAGGAGTCATCTTACCATCCTGGTAGAACCTATAACTTACAAAAAACTGACGATGATGAAGACCAGACGTATTCGGAGGAATGCATAAGTCTTTTAAAAGACTTAACAAGGTACTGGTCTTTGACAGACTGGGGAGAATAGGGGCCTGAGCATATCTACATCCCCATAAAGACTCTGGACGAGAAAAACCCCAGAGGTTAGATCATGGACAAGGATAAAGCTCAAAGGTTAATGCCAAGGGATAAAACCAGCATGAGCAGCAGACTACCAAATATTTCGACTGAGGAAGATCAACCTTGGAAAGGATAAATTAAAAGAATAGAGGATCGGTTGGGCAATCTCATAAAAATAAAAAAATCCACTACAAAGGATCTTTGTCCAAGGATCTCCGTTCATGGCCTATGTGGTTAGTTATCCCACTCATACAAAATCTCACCTTCCAGTGATTACTCCCAAAGGTGAATGAACATCAGACCCCATTTTACCCATTGAGTAATACCAAGCCACGTGTGCCATATTTTCTATAACCGATGAGATGTGTTGCAAAGATTTTTTAGCACCCTCACTGCCCTGCTCAAATTTGGTACAATGGTTTACCTAGGGGAAAATATTATATTTCAAACAATCGACCTCTTCATAAACAAATTTTTCTTCGAAGAAAAACATGGAAAGATGGAAGCTCATCTATCAAGCATCTGACAACGGGAGGATGAAACGAAAAGGGTGGTTCTTACCCAGTTCAATGCTGAGAAGCTGAAGGTGGTGGATTATAATTAAAAGGTGGTGATGAAAGCAATAATTAGCGAAATGTTACTTGGAAAACTATTCTGGTCACTAGCAAGGATCCCCACCAATCACATGCCCGAGATCTTGGCAAAGGCGGGAAAAATCATGAACGAATAAGAGGTTATGGCGATGAAAGAGTTCAACCATAAGAAGTTTAAGGATAGTAGTAGCACTCCAAAGAAGCACAATGAGGCCCCCAAGGCGAAGAATGAGAAGAATCCATTACAAAAATTTATTGAATACACTCCTTTAACCATAGGGGTGCATCATATCCTAAACGAGATCCAAGGAAATGGTCAACTAAAGTGGCCTGAAAAGTTGAAGACTCCTAGGGGAAGAAGTGACAATAACAAGGTTTATAAATTCTAAAAAGATCATGGACATGAGACCAAGGATTTATTGGCCTTAAAAGATGAAATTGAGACCCTTATCAAGAGAAGGAAGATCAATAAATATGTGCAGAAAAATAGTAGACCATCACCAGCTCATGGGGATTCGAGGAACAAGACAAGGTCAATATCGCCTCATATCAGGGAACAAAACCAAAAAAGAGTAGGGGAGAACCAAGATGAGAGAGTTAAACATGATCTCTTTTAGATGCCATTTCATTACAGAAGGAGATGCTAGTGGAGACGATGAACCAACTGAAAGAAAAAGTTACCTCACGGAGGCAAGATCTTGTCGCGACGATAAAGATGTTAATATGACAGCAGTGTCAGACATACACCCCCACAAGGTCCCTAAGGAAATACTGATTTTAAAATTCTCCAGAAATGACCTATCAGGATTGTTGTATCCTCATGATGATCCATTGGTGACTACCATGATGATATATGGTAAAAATGTGACAAGAATCCTGGTGGATAACAGAAATTTAACCCATGTCATGTTCTATGACATTTTTCAAACATTGAAGCTTTCTGACAAAAAAAGTTGAAGACTATCACCATCCTCTGATTGAATTTTCAGGAGAAAAAGTATACCTATTAAGAAATATTGAGTTGGAAGTCTTGGTTGGAACCGGGCTGTTCTGCAGAACTGAGAATATGATATTCTTCGTCCTTGATAAGAATATCTCATCGGCTTATAATATAATCATTGGGATAGTTAGTGTGAAGCAGTTTGAGGCTGTAACCTCTACTGTGCACCAATGCCTAAAGTTCCCTACTAAATACGGTGTTGGTATAGTGAAAGGGAACCAAATGGAAGAATATGAATGTTACTTCACTTTGACCGATGAGGAGGAAAGGAAGAAATTGACCCAAACCTATCAGATCGAGACATTAGATCCTCGAGATAAAGATATGGTAATAACATGGGAAGTCATCGAAGCAACTAAGCCAGTAATACTGGATGACAAACACCGTGAAAGGATAACCCAGATCTGCTCGTCCGTAGACCCATTACTTAAGAAGCAACTGGCAGACTTCCTTCGATCTAAAAAGAATGTGTTTTCTTAGAGTCACGAGGATATCTCTTGAATAGATCCTTCCATCGTTTGTCAGGAACTCAATATCATTAAGGACATCTGTTTGATCAAGCAAAAAAGATGAGTTTTCTCAGAAGAGAATAATATAGCGATACAAGAGGAAGTGGAAAACTTAAAGAAAGTTGAGTTCATTGAAGACTTGATGTACCTAGACTGGTTACAAATGTAGTCATGGTACCAAAAAAGAATGATAAATGGAGGATGTGCATGGACTTTACATATATGAACAAATCATATCCCGAGGACTACTATCCTTTACCTAGAATTGATTAATTGGTGGATGCAATGGCTGGACACGAACTTTTGAGCTTCATGGGTGCATACTCTGACTATAACCAGATCAAAATGAATCCGAAAGACAAGGAGAAGATGTCTTTCATCACCAGCCGAGGTACCTTTTGCTATAATGTAATGGCTTTTGGACTAAAAAATGCAGCTGCCGCTTACTAGATACTGGTGAACAAAGTATTTGAGAATCAAATAGGAAAAACATGGAAGTTTGTATGGATGATATGCTAACCAAAATTATAAAAGTAGAATATCATATAAAAGACCTCGGACGAACATTTGACGAGTTAAAAAATATCAGATTTGAAGATAAACCTAACTAAATGCGTATTCAGAGTTAAGGTTAGAAAATTTCTGGGGTTTATTGTTAACCAAATGGGCATATAGGCCAACCCTGAAAAGATTAGGGCATTGATCAACATAAAGCCCCCCAAAATAAGAAAAAAGTGCGAAGACTTGCGGGTCGTGTAGCAACTTTGAATAGATTCGTGTCCAAAGCCATGAATAAATACCTTTATAACACCCCACTGGCTTGAAAAAGACACGCGGCGTGATATTGCGATAAAACTAAACTAAATCCATCAAAAGCAACTATAGAGCATCTAAATTTCCACAATTTAAATACAACAAATCTGCAATTTTCTATTTTCACAATAATGATACAATAATGTCTCTCAAATATAAAATTCTCCAACTAAAATTTCACCAATAATTTATACATCAAAAAAATATCTTCCAATCCAATCTCTAAAATAATCCTCCAAAATTGCCCATAGAGTCACAATCCACACTAAACTGCCAACTAAAAGAAAATATGGGGAAGTACACAATATGATAGGAATAAATGCTCAAAACTAATTAGCACGATGAATAGATCGTAACAATACGAATCTGCATATACAAATCAAATGCAATACTAAAAAATTATATCAATATTAATTTCTTAATAACATATCAATGAGTCACCAGGCCTCACCTCACCTCCCCTAGGAATGTCAAAGCCATATAGCAGTTTATGGGATTATTGGCGGGTGCCCATTCTCCGTGCCATATTAAAATCTCATGACAAAATGCTCAAATCACGATATATATCACAATGAATCAAAATTTATATTCTAATAATTTTCATATTTCAAATGAATATCACAATTCAATATGAGTGCAATTGACATATAAAACAAACATAATACTCTCGAGAGAATTTATGAGCATATTGTGCAAGTCCAGTTCCTTAAAATTATTGCATGAATCTCCACCTAAATTCAGCCTCAAAATCTGATCGCACCATAGCGTTCCTCTTGCAAAAATAATCAAATCAAGTTCTATCCCCAACACGAGATAACCCCAAATAGTCATATTTTAAAAACCCAGAAAAATCATATCCTAGAATTATTCGAATCACCAATGCAACTTCAGATTTGGATTCTACACGAAAAATTAAGTCAGGTATGTGTTTTGAGTTTTTCTTAAATCTCATCCGAATGCACTCAAAAGAAGATCTAAACATTCCAAATCGACTCTTCTCATTCCACTCGTTTTTGGCTCTTTGGATATCGTTTTTGGCCTCTCTTTTTCATCTCCCTTTCCTTATAATCACCCATAATATTCCTTATATAGTCCCTCTCTCAAACCCGCTTGGATCCTAAGCTAACGCATATTATTATATTTCCCTTTAATTCAAAATTATCAACTTTACATATTTAAACCATTATAAAATGTCCAAAAGCCAATTAAATTTGAATTCAAATATTCGATCTGTTCAAATAAAAATAAATATAATTTCAATACCCGATTAATAAAATAATAATATTATTAAAATTTTGTATAATATTCATAAATAACCCTAAAAATAACGGGGTATTACAACCTTCCATTCTTTAAAGTTATTAAAAACTCTTTTGAATGGATGAAGGAATGCCATACCACTTTTGTAGGGCTAAAAGATACCTAGGAAAGTCCCCATCATTGTCAAGACCAATCTTAGGAGCCCGGCCTTAATCAGAAATGACGAGGGAACCTAGAAGCCAGTATATTACACAAGCAAAGCTTTTACTGGAGTAGAAGTGAGATATTTCATAATAGAGAAGTTGGCTTAGCTCTGATAATGACATCAAGAAAGATGAAAAAATATTTCCAGGCTCACTCTCCATTAGTCTACAACGATCTTCCACTTCGATAAACCATGCATAAACCTGAGAAATCTAGAAGATTAATGGCATGGGCCATAGAGCTGGGGGAGTATGAAATTTCCTACTTATTAAGGACAACAATTAAGGGGCAAGTTGTAGAAGATTTCATTGTAGAGTTTACTTATGAAGAAGATCAATCCACAATAACTATGTTAGAAATTCTCATCGAGAAGGTCCATAGCCCAACTGTGCTGATAAAGGCAGCACAAAATAATCAGAAAGAAAACCTTGGAGAATATTCATCTGAGGCCAATATAGTAGATATCATAAAATTTATCCCCAAACTATTCAGAGATGGTTATTTAATCTAATTAGATTTCATTGACGATTTGTCGGTATGGAAGGTGTTTGTGGATGGATCATCACGTGCTAATGGTAATAGAGTTGGTTTAATAGTTAACACACCCGATGGAGGAGATGTAGAATATACCATGCGGTTCAAATTTAAAGCATCCAGTAATGAGGCAAAATATAAAGCCTCAATTACTGGACTGGAGTTAGCTATATCACTAGTGGTCGAGCAAATTAAGGCCCATAGTGAGTTGTAGCTGGTAGTGAATCAAGTGTTGGGAGAATATGAAGCAAGGAAGGGGAATATGCTGAAGTACTAGGCCAAAGTAAAACTTCTGATCCCCAAGCTCAAAGAACTCCTGATGATTAGGATACCAAGACCTGAGAGTGTAGGCAGATGCTTTAGCTCGACTAGCTTTACCCACAAGAGCTGAGCTAGGAGAACTATTCATGTGGAAATATTGGCACATAGGAGCATCGATGTTGAAAAAGTGAACCTCCTTGGACTCACTATGGGTCCATTATGGATAAATCCAATTATCAAATACTCAGAGGAAAGAACCCTGCTGGTCGACTAGAAGGAATAAAAAAGACTGCATTATAAAGATCCTATGTATACGATGGAGAAGGGATTCCTATACAAAAGAGGACTCACAGTCTCGCTGATAAGATGTGTATATCCTATAGAGCTAAAAAACATAATTAAGGATATTAAATAAGGATCGTTCGGAGCTCACATAGCAGGACGAATATTGGTCAAAAGAATATCCATTTAGAGATATTACTTTCCAATAATGAAGAAAAATTGTGAAGATTACACACGGAAGTGTGTTAAGTGCCAGAAGTTAGGAGTGCTTCACAAGATACCTGGCATCGAGGTAGTACCATCACTTCACCTTGGACTTTATCAATCTAGGGTATGGATCTGATCATTACTTTGACAAAGACCGAGGGAAGATTCAGGTACTTGGTTGTAGCCATAGACTACTTCATGAAATGGGTGGAGGTCGAGCCCCTTATTGAGACGACATATGTAAAAGTTTTCCAGTTCATTTGGAAGAATTGATTACTAGATATGGAATCCCATTCACTTTCATAGATGATCATAGGACTCGGGTTAACAACTACAAATTCAAGGAGTATTGTTAAAAGGCCATGAGAAGGCCCTTTTGTGTGTGTACTTTAGACAAAGACAATCTTTCTAAAATTTCTCAATTTTAATTAAACTGATTTTATTAAGGAACAGGTATGTTAACCAATTTAATTAAAACGATTTTCTTGACCCTAAAACATGCAATAAGTGGTTTAAGAAATTCATCAATTGAATCATGCAATGACAAATAAGAGCAAGTTTCATGAAAAAACCTTTCGGGTAAAAACCTTTTATTTCACTAAAGTTGTGCAAATCGCAACTTAAAAATACAATAGAGAAATACTTCAACGAATTTCCCACAGAAAATACACAATCCGTCAAACTAGCAAAGATTCCCTCGAGAACCTCAAGAATCGCAGCTCCTCCATAAGTGGTGAATACCATCGAGTATCCCCAATGACTGCAGTCGTCAACAATAGTTTCTGCAAGAACTACAAATCCAGCCGTAGAGAATCCTTATCTACAAGGGAAACTTCAAAAAAGAAGTGTTTGGGTTCCAAAATGATTCAAAAAAGTATATGTGATGTTTTGTGTGAATCTAAAATATAAATTTTCCCTAAAAAGTGAAGACTAAAAGTCTGTAGATCTGTAGTTTGCGTGCAACAAAAATCTTAATGAAAATATTCACGAAAGCAGTTATTTATAAGAAACAAAATTATTTTTAAAGCAGTGAATGTCATTTGAACGACTTAAGCATGTCGTTCGAACGACAAGGACATGTCATTTGAACGACCTAAGTAACGACCTATAAAAATTCAAAACAGTACATGGTCGTTTGAAGAAAATAAGGAACGACCCTTATCGCGACCTAAGAAAAAACATGCGATGTCAGTTGATCAGGGTTTTTGATCGACAAGATTATGTCGTTTGAATGACTGGAGAAAAAATATTTATTTTTAAAGTCCGCCTGTAAGTCTTTTAGAAAACATTTTAAGTTAGAAAAATGCCTCATTTTGATAAAAAAATAATTTAGAAAAAATATCCCAATACTAAAGTAAAACATCTATGAAAATTTAACACAATCCTCACCAAAATAAATCTCGTAGAGGACCATTGTTGAAGATACTTGATGTTTGGATTCGCCTTCTTGAATGTATGAACGTGAACTTAATTTGACGGTATACGATATACTCAATGTAAACTATGGATAATGAAAAACAGGTCCTTACAAATCTCCCCCTATGTCTGTGCCGGTACAAATTAAAATAATCTGAATTATCAATCAAATGTCCTATACAAATCTAATACCCTCCCATGAACCCCAAAGTGGAAAGATACTAAATATGCAAGTCTTCAAAAATCTTTAACTTTAAAGTCTTCAGATCTCTTTTCTTTACTTACTTTTATTTTTGTGTGCTTTCCAAATGATTATCAAAGTTCTACACACAATAAACAAAGAAAATACCTATGTGACGTATCGAGTTTGAAATGAGATAACATAAATCAAAAATCAAATATCAAACCAAACCAATTCTCCCCCATAATTCAAACTCTCACTCCCCCATAATTCATAATTCATTTTTGCCCTTTTTATTTATTCTAAATAGACAAGGAAAATAATAAACAAAAGAAACACGAAGTGTCACGAAAATCATAGAAAAAAATATCATTTAAGCTCACGCAAGGATAAACTCAAAAGTCTTTTGCAATCTATTTTTGATTTTTTAAAATTTTCAAGTAAAAATAGCTTTACAAAACCAACACACCATGAATTTACACTAAGATAACCAAATTGTGGAAATGGAATGAATGGTGTGAGACAATTTGATTGGAAAATCAACTCAAATATTCATAACATATGTGGACGATGAATATGAATACTTCTAACGAATGAACTCAAAATTGTCCTTAGGTGTAAACATGTTGAATTCAAATGATATTGACTCAATCTAATCAACAAAGTCTAAAATGATTTTCACACCAATAACATCTAAAACTATGAAATGCTTTTTCAAATCTTTGTCAGGGCGTGAAGACCCATTGTTTATTTCCATCCAAACACCCTCATAAATAATAATTCTTTTTATTTTTCTAATGAAGTGCTAAACTCGCTTTTAAAGAGCTTTCCTATTGGCCCTTTTTGGCATAATTTTCTTTTTATTGCTTTATTTTTCTAGGGCTCTTTTCAAATGGTGGCTTTCATGACGAGTTCATTATACTCTCGTAGCCCTTTCCCGTGTACACTCGTAATTTTTTCAATATCAAATAAATCCTCATGGGAAACGATTCTTACATGCACTACTTTCATTGTCATGTTTTATTGAATTTGGTTCGCTTTGAAGATATAATTGAGATGAAAATACTTCGACCAACAAGTGACAGACAAGTAAAATAATCAAATAAATTCGTGCACATGTGCATTAAAGGAAATCATGAGTCAACCATGCAGTAAATAACAACTAATCACATCTCAATGACTCCAAACATTGTAAAGCACAAAATGAAATGACGTTACGTCTCAAAACACTATCAAATACTCACGTGGATAATGAAATGAATTTGTGACTTGGTCATCCTAAATGTCCATTCATAAATAGTGTAAAATGAAAAACAAAAATCTTTTTTTGTTTTTCAAAAAAATTTATCAAATTAAAATCTTTTTGTCTTTTCTGATTTTTTTTTCAAAAAATAGAAAATCTTTTTATATTTTTTCAAAACTTTTCAATAAACAAAAAAATAGAATACAAAAGATACACATGTCATAACACTAAAAAAGATGTATCATGAAGCATAAATAGCGTATGACAAAAATCTAACATGATCAACCAAAAGATCTAACATGGGGAGAATCATGTGAAAGCAATCGAGAGTCATGAAGTATAATTCTTAAGCCTTTAAGTACGATTTCCTAACCCAAATAGATGTGTAACTACGCAGGGAGTTTTGGTAACCGAAGTGATTCTATTACTAAGGTTCCTAGGATCAATTTGTAGTTTGTAATAGAAACGCCTAAGGTGACATTGCCTACCGCAATGAGTTGAAGTGTAGATATGGTGGTGAATGTTACCTAAAGGTGGTCCTCTCTAAAAGTTCCTAGGTGTCTCTCTTCCAATGTTCCTAGGTGGATATATCATATGCACGGTCTTGGATTTGGTAATGGGAGAAACATGGTCGTCGAAGCCAACTTTTTTGACCTAGCCTCCAAATCAAACTTAACCGTACTCGAATCTCTTAATTTTCCTTCAAGATCTCCAATCCTAGACTCAAGTAAATGCCTAAACTCTTCAAATTCAAGAAGTTCATTTTTCATAGCCTCCATCAAACCACGAAGACTATCTCTCTCACCCTCAACATATTCTAGCTTCTCTCGAAGAGTTTTCTCAAGTTTCCCTAAGATCCTCAATCAAAGCATCATTATTATTCTCTATGGCACGTTATTTCAACTTAGCTTCTAACGTCAAGTTAACTTTCTTCACCTTCACAGTTTTCGCATACAATTCATTGAAGGCAACTTGCAAGTTATAATGCCTCGACTCGAATTTATGGATTACCCATGAGTCAACTGGGTCTGACCCGAGCGTTTGGTGTTAAGTCCAATGGAACAACCTATATAATGTTGCTAATCTAGTATTATTTTAATTATCGTTTAACTTGTTAGAATGCGATTCCAGTTTCAAGATAGACTACGTGAGGGACCCATGTGGAGCATCCTAAAGTTCAAGTAAACAGAGCTACTAACGTAAACATAAATATATTATACTTACTTGTAAAACACCCTCAAATTACGGAACCTCTCCTAACCCCCCGCAAAAAAGTGGGGATGTGAGCCAATGTCCAGTGGGATTTATACAAATAGTATAGAAATGAACAACATAAAGGAAGATTCTCCCGTTACAACCACATGCATGCAAAAATATGTACATATCTACATACGTATACCTTTGAAAAGTACATATTCCAATGCCTTAGCCGTTTTATATGACAAAAACCTTACTTTTCCAGATTAATTTACCATAATATTATTAAAGGCCTTCCTTATTCGTACTTAGCATTTCTCACTTTATTCAACACACTCGGTCACTTGAAACCATTGAACTTCATTTATTCGAACCCATTCCTTTACCGGAATTTAAACCTTTCATTCATTTCAACACACTTTAGTATTTTCATTGAAAATCACCATTTCAACACACGCACTCACCGTGATAAAAAATAATTATTTGTCATTTGAAAACCTTTTTCCATGCATACTTAGGCAAATTATGGGTTTAACAACTTGGTCGCTTATTTACCCATTTACCCACTTACTTTATCCTTTGTACCTTACCTCACAGACATTAATATATGTACGCATTTACTTGTCCATTTCACCCTTACGAAAACATTTATTATATTCATTAAAATTAGGTATTATTAACATATTTTACCACACAACCCATTTCTTGACATGTTCCATATTTCCCTTATCTTTTCTCGAAATCTTCTTATACCACATACTTCCACGGACTCCACACCACCGGCTATACGCACCATATGCTCTGGCCTACGATTTTTGTATTTTCACCCAACGGCTTTGAGAACTTCTTGCTTTATTTTGGTGTCATTCGATTTCCTTTTAATGTGCTTTATCATTTTACAAATGTCCTCATTATTACAGTTATTATTTTTACCCGGTCGAAGTCAAAACACGAGACTTTACCGCCCCAACTTGTGTTACACTTTGAAGTTTTATCATCTCATGTCCTTAACCCTTTTACCTTGATTTTTATTCAAAAAATCATATTCATTTAGGACTAATTTATGTAACACCCTTTCCAATATTTTTATTTTACAAAAATATTTCACTTTAAGTAAAATTGCAATTTTACCCATTTATTTCCAAAGTCACCTTTTACTCCACTTTCACGTGTTAATTTCACCCAAAAACACTATCAAGTTATTGATACCAACTTCTTAAGTGCTTTTAACCCTTTAACACCTTTTCACACTTCGAGTAATGTCTTTCTTAATTCAGAACACTTTTACATCTTTAAGCCCCACTTAATTCCATAAGTGTTAATATTTCACAACATTGGTGAGTTACACCCACTAAACATCCCATGTTTACCTATTATACTTATTTAATACTTGTTATCGACATTCCCAAGTACATATTTCCTTACTTCTTTATTCAAGAAATATATTCACACTTAAGAATACTTTTGTAAGAAATTTGCCCCTTTTCTTTTTAGTCAATATTTAGTCTTTTAACTTCATGTTCATTATACCCTTTAGTCTCAATTTCACACAACTCTAAGACTAATTTTCCAATTATTCTATTTTATGTTTAAACTCAACAAAACCTTATCTAAACTGCTTCATACATTTAATATCAAAATACTACAAGTTTATTTACATGAGAAGATGGATTTTAAACCCCACAAGTTCTACTATATAGTTTTAATATATTTATCTTCATGGAAAATCATTATACTTGAAAAATTATATTTTTAAGGCACAAGGTATATTTTTATTTCTTCAATCTCGATAAATGTCCATTTTTCATAAAAATACCATCTTTCAGTATTTCAAACCTTGAAATATTTACTTACTCTTTGATTTCAACAAAATATCATTTTCCAACAAAATGGCACTATTTGCAAACATCTTACTTCATAAAAAGTTTTTTTGCAACATTACTAGAAAAGAAACTATTTTCATAAAACATCAACTTTCATTATTTCAAAACCTTTAAATAATTGTCCATTCTTTATTTTTAACAAAATAATATTTTTCCAATATTTTTATTCCAAAAAAATATTTATTGTCTTTTATATAACAAATATAACATTTAGCTAATTACACCTTACTCAAATAGCTTAAATACAAATATTCCTACACTAATAGTAAGGGTTACCCACCTCTAATGGCTCCATTGGGGGTATTGAGTTAGGAGGAACAACCCCCACCTTCAGAGGTGGCCTCAAGGAGTTACTAAATACTTTCTTTTAAGCTCCAATGCGATACCCACTTCATCTTGAGAACCCCAATATATAACACCCAAATTTTGTAGCTCTTCCTTGTCCATGGAGGAAATGGGTGTTTTTGGTTCAAATATGGAGAAAGGCATCTTGAAAGTGGTGGATTTGTGGTTGTGATCTAAGGTGGAGGAGTGGTGATGGGTGGTGACGGAAGGCCACCCACATCTTCCATTTTCTCCCACTCTCTCCTTCTTCCATCTTCTCCCAACCATAATAAACCCAAATATCCCCCAAACAACCTTAATAAAACACCCCTTAAACCCAAAAACCCCGTTTTATCCTTGAAAAATTGATCTGAGCTCGACAGGACCCTAAATCAATGCTTCAAATTGTGGCAGCGCACAAGGGAAATCTAATCTAAAAACTTGACCAAGGTCATTGGAACGACTTAACATAGGACGTTCAAACGACTCAAGCTACGTCATTCAAAATGTGCTTCCAACGACCCTTCTAACGACCTGCTACTATAAACCAATAGCATGTCGCTGGAAGCCCTGCTTCTAATGACCCTTCTAACGACCTAAACACAGTCGTTCGAATGACATCCCTTGTCTTTTGAACGACCCTATTTCCTTTCTTTTCATTTTTCTGCAACTTTTCACCCATAATTCCTCCATATTTATAATTATCCCCTCCTCAATTATAACTAATATATAATTTCATTAATTTACTGGGCGGGATATTACACAATTCATGATCATCCACCTCTTCATCCTCACTCACATCATCCTCGCTTTCTTGGGATTCACTACATAGGGAAGGGAAAGAATCATGTAGATAAATATCTTCATGAGAAGATTTGTCATCATCACTCACATGATTTTCCATAAAAGTGGTAAGGTCTCACTTACTAGCATAAAGTTTTTCCTCTTTCGACTCACTATCACAAATGGTGGAAACACAAGCTATCGGTTTATTAACATCAATTATTAGATTCATGGGGAACTCTTCTAACTTATGACCAAAACCCTTATAACAAAAACACCTCTCAATGTCATCCTTTTTAACAAAAGTCTTAAGAGCATACTTTATAAGCATTTCCAATTAGACCGTTCAGACAAATGTGTTCTAAAATCATGAAACCCTCTGAAAGGCATACCTAAAGACCCGCCGGATCACTCAAAAATAATGTTTCTAGCTATGATACCAATTTGACATTTTGAGAAGTGAAAAGGTATTAGAAGGAGAAACTTATTTGAAAAATTAGGATCACTCAATGACTTGGAGAAACCCGCTCTGAAACCAATTTGAGAAGGACCTTTTGAGTGTGTGCTTTAGGCAAAGGCAATCTTTCTAAAATTTCACAATTTAATTAAGATTCTTGACCCTAAACTACTCAACTATGTGACCTAAGACATTCATCAATTAAAGCATGCAATCACAAATAAGTGAAAGTTTAAGGAAAAATCTCCTTTTGGGTAAAAACCTTTTATTTCACTAAAGGTTTGCAAATTTCAACTTATAATACAATAGAGAAATACTGTAATGAATTTCTCAAAGAAAATCCACAAACCTTCAAACCAGCAAAGATTCCCTTGAGAACCTCAAAGAGTACAACTCCAACTTCAGTAGTGAATATTCTCGAGTACCCTTAATGACCGTAGTCGTTAGCAATAGCTCCAGCAAGAACTACTAATATAGCAGTAGATAATCCTTCTCTACAAGAGAAACTTCGACATAGAAGTGTTGTGTTCCAAAACGATTCACAAAATTATATGGGATGTTTTGTGTGAATCTAATACATAAATTTTCCCTAAAAAGTTAAGAATAAAAGTCTCCAGCTATGAAGTTTGTGTGTAGTCAAAGTCTTAAGGAAAATCTTCACGAAAGCAGGTATCTATAAGCAACACAAATATTTTGAGGCGGCAGAGCGACTTAAGCATGTCGTTCGAACGACAGAGATATGTCATTTGAACGGCCTAATAGCGACCTATAAAAATTCAAACCAGTACATGGCCATTTGAAGCAAATAAGAAATGACCCTTCTCGCGACCTAAGAAATGACATGTGATGTCGTTTGATCACGTCATTTGAACGACAACCTTAGGTCGTTTTAACGATTACTTTTTTTTTAATTTCAACAACATATCATTTTTCCAAAAATTACATCAATTGCAAACATTTTATTTTATAAAATGTTTTATTAGCATTTCTAGAAATAGATTATTTTAACAAAACACCCATTTTTACTATTTCAAAACCTTAAAATAATTATCCATTCCAAATTTTTAACAAAAATGACATTTTCCCTTATTTTTATTCCGTAAAATTATTAATTATTTTCTACACAATAATTATACCCTTAAATTAAATACACCCTACTCAAATAGTCTAAATACAAGACTACAATGCAAAAATAACATTCTTACACTAAGGTTTACCCAGCTCTAATGGCTTCGGTGGTGGTGTTGGTGTACGAGGAGAAACTCCCATCTGCAAAGGTGGCCTCAAGGGGTTACCAAATGCATCCTCATAAGCTCCAAATAAAGACCCACTTCAACTCCATTAAAACCCACATTCTTCTTCTCCAACAATCCCCCAATTATTCTTCCCAAAATTCGTATCTCTACTATACTAATGATGGAAGTGGGTATATTTGGTCCAAATGTGAAGAAATACATCTTGAAAGTGGGGGTTTATGGGTGGTTTTAGGTGGAGGAGTGGTGGTGGAACACCACCCACCCACCTCCCTCTATCTCTCTCACTCTTTCTCCCCTTCCTCCAATTTCTACCAACAGTATTACACCCTTAAATAACCAAACAACACCTTATGAATCATCCCTTAAGCCAAAAAATCCCTTTTTTTCATTTCTGGGATGATTTGGGCTCGACAACACATAAAATCAACTCTCCAAATTATGACAATGCACAAGAGTAATCATATCTAAAAACTCTACCAACGTCATTCGAACGACTTCCCTATGTCGGTCAAACGAATTATGCTATGTCATTCTCTTCCAGCTTCGCGTGACCTTTCACTTGACATACTATTGTAATTCACTAGCACGTCATTAGAATCCCTACTTCTAACGACCCATCTCACGACATGTGTACCGTCATTCGAACAAAAGTTCCATGTCATTTGAACGACCCTATTTCTTTTTCTTTTTATTTTTCTCCAACTTTTCATCCGTAATTACTATTAACTCCTCAATTATAGTCAATATATAATTTAATTAATTTACTGGGGTGGGATATTACAGAGGAGGCGACCAAAATTAATAAAGACTTATGCCATTAATAAGAGATGGTAAGTACTACTTCTTTTAAAGTATCTTTTCGGAGGAAAGAGAGTCATTATTGAAGGAGCTTCAGTTGTTATATCCACGTGGCTGCATGGACAACATGAAATAATATTAGCATTAAATATGTGTAAATCATTTTATAATATTATAAATATATAGTATTCTTTGTCAATACTAATAAATAATAATTGGTACGTCTTTATAGTTGGATTTATTCTATTCTTACCCCCTGTAACTCCGAAGAGGCAAAAAGTTTAATAATAGGCATGACTGAGTTTGACTATAACACCAATAATTAAAAGAGTATCATTATTTATATAATCTTCCTACTAGGACAATGTTCATAACCCTACCTTTATAGATAGAATGAATCAATTCTTATTGTAGTATTCGAACTAATAGATACTGTAATACCCCTTATTTTTATGGCTTTTAAATTGGGGATTTATTAAATTTAATTGAGTTATTAATTTAATATTAATCCGGTGTTTTTTTAATATTTACTAGCGTGATGAGAGTTAGTAATTATTGAAAATTTGTTGAATATTAGTGGATGAGTAAAGTAATAAATGAGATTGATTTTATTAGTATTGTCACAAGTGAATAATATGACAATTATGAAAATTAAAGTCGGGACGCGCCTGTGTCGTGTCGGAACTAAATTATTATTATATAAGTGAATATATTATAAGTCGCCCATATGGTCGTTTCGAGTGTGCCAAAGTGTTCGAAAGGGTTGAGATAGTCAGAAAAATGTACCCGGGGGTTTAGTTTGGGTTTCAGGGCATTTTTAGGCCTAATTGACATCTCGAGAGGGTAATATTGAAATTTTGTATTTTTGAATAAATAAACACACGAATTTTCTTAGAATATATCAGCCATTTGGAGTTGTCTCTTAGGTTTAACAAACACAAAACCTAAGCCCATCCATTAGAGAAGAAGGTGACGAGATGAGAGAAGAAGGTGAAGAGTTTCCAAGCAATACAAGGCCTAGAACTCACCCGATTTCACCGCCACCACCACCAAAATGCAGATCGCATGAGGAGGAATGCAACCATATATTTTTCATCAACAAATCAGATCCTTGAATCCCAGGAAAGTATCTATCTTACTTATTTCCAAGTTATTATACCTTCCATGTTAGTTTAAGAATGGAAATCATATGTTTTAATTGAAGAATTATATGTTTTGGAAGATACTTTATATGTGTTGTAGGGAGAATCCATATAGTCTAAAATCTTGATCACATGTAGAGGATTAACTACGAGTTTAGTATGATATTTGGGAAGAAAATCTGGATTTAAATATAGGTTTGTGATTATTCATGCAAAATTTGATTTTATAAAGAAAATTCGTTGAGGATTATTGATGTCGTTATGTTAGAACTTGTTTATATACATTGCTAATACATTTAGATAATTTTGATGGGAGTTTGGGATGAAATTATAGAGGTTTGGAGGGGTTAGAATGATTGAACCCGTAGGTTGAATATTACAGAAAACTGGGCAAGAACTGCTTAATCGATCGATCGATCCCTTTTGGAAAAGTGCATATTTTTCTCCTTTTTGTTTACCCGATTAAGATACATAGGGACCCTTGATTATTATTTATGGAGTATAATGGGTTATGAAGAGGACCAGTAGGGTCTAAGTAGACTTCGTTGAGTGAAATTAATGTGAGATGAAATTGTGGGTTATCGGGGAGTTATTCACGCATAAGAAATTGTGCGTACATTTACTAAAAGACTGAGACCCGTGAAAGATTTAGACCAGAAGGTAAGTGAGGGTATACCTACTAAAATTATACTTAGTGAGAGAGAATACTTCGAGAGATGAGAAGTATGTATGAAATAAATTATAAATGGGAATAAAAGAGACAAATCCGTTATGTGAGATAATCGAGTAATTTGTGCTAAGAATGGATAATTATAATTATGGGTCGTGGGTGCACCTAATTTAGAAAATGTGAATATTTATGTATATGACTGTGTGACTGTGAATATATTATGTATCGGTGTAAAAATCATACCCAGGCTACTTGCTATCACGAAGGTTTTCGCGCCGTGACAGTCTTATCTCGATTGGACCTTTATGGGGGATATTGACTCATACCCTAGAACATAGGATCCCTTGGTACATGCTATCTGGGAATGATAGTCAGACTGTCCTAAGAGACGTGAGGGGTATGTGCTGACCTCTTAGTGACTTGGAAATATGCTTCGCCTCCATTTGTATGTGTATTGTGTTAATACAGTTCGAGAGTGATTCCGAACTAGTATTTCCCTTAGTTTGAGTGATACGGGGACTTAATAGAAGAGTATGTCAACATCATAGATTTATGTGGGGTGCCTAAAGCATATATATATATATATGTAAACTTTCTACTGTGTGTACAAGTAGTTAAGTAATGAATAAGTGCTTCAGCTTTATAACAAGTGTTCGTGAATTTGGTAACGGTACTAAGTGATTCTAAGTAACGTAAGAATATGGAAGAGAATGATTTTCTAAAACTAAATATTATGGCCTTAGTACTTCTCGGGATAAAACTTTATGGAATATAAGTTAGATAAACTTATGAGATCAGTAGAACGGTAGGAGTGCACACTAGATGAGAGGTGAGGATTCTCAAGAGAGTGTCGCATATTAACATGGTTGTGATATTAGCGAGTAGGCATTTTAAATACTTGCTAAACTATTTTTAAAACCATTTTACACTCGGGCTCTGACCCATTTTCTATCGTTTCGCTCTCTTATATATATATGTATGTATTACAGGTGCCCATCCACAGGGGCGTTTTGCATAGGTTGTTTGGATTGGACGTGCTGTAGCTTTTGTGGAAGTTGCAAGACTTTTATTTAGACAACCTCTTCATCGATTCAGCTCCTATTTTAGTTCTTCATAGTTAGGGCAGGTGTTGCCCGATCTCCCATTGTAGCTGGATTTGTCAGAGGTTTATGTTTATTTATATTTCGAGTATTCAAAACTCTTTGAGAGTTAATTGTCAGGATGAGTTCATTTATGGTTCTTAAACTTGGATTGGTTTATCAAGATGGTTTAAATTCATGTGTGTTAATTTCCATCATTAGCATTTATGTGATTATTAAACTATTAGTTATTAAAAAGGTTTTTATATTGGAATTTAATAAGATGAAAATAAGACTTCAAATTGTTTTGACACTTAGCTTAATTATTTAGGGTGTTCAAATTGGAAATATTATTTTACGACAGTTATGCTAAGAATGAACCAACCGTTCACCTTAATGATAATTTAATAAGGGAATGATCACCCGGTATTTAATTAGGCGGAGTGTTACATATACTATACAATTACTTCTGGTACAGGTAATATAGAAGACGTGGCTTATGAAATTGATGCTTCCTCTATGGTGCACATTTTTTATTAACTGGTCAACTAGTTATGAGTTTATTCTTTATACCTCTAAAACAATATATTGTTATATCTAAAAGTATACAGAATACATATTTATTTACAATTATGAGTTATTTAATGATTATATAAACCCCTAAGAGACATATTATCTATTCAATTCCCTTTTTCAGTTTAATGTTTCTCATTCATTTCATTCGACACCATGATCACACCCAAAGGTATATTGTAATGGATTGTAGTAGTTGTATCTCTAATATTGTAGTTGTCAATTTTGTTTCTAATATTCTGTAACAACCCTCGCCTTTGGGAGCCCATTTTATATTTATTTGCTATGTTGAGCAATTGCATATATATAAATGCTGGATGTGGGTAAGAAATTATTTAACATGCGGTGTTCTATTTTGTCATGTTAATTAAAAAGGAACCGGAACTTAAAATGGCTTATAAAATCTCCAAATGATAATTTGGAGGGTGTAGTTAGTTCCGGGAGGTGCGAGACAGTCAAAATGTGTGCCATATTGTATTTTGAGATTTTGGGCACTTTTGACTGGTTTTGGCATATTGCGTATTAGAAATTAACTATTGCGGTATTAACACTTAAGGTGAGAGACCTTTTAACCTAAGCCACGTTTAGTCTTCCCCCAATTCTTTCATTTCCTCTTATTTGCCCTAAGTGTTTGAGCCCTAGAGTGAGAGAGAGAGTGGAAGATTGGAGAGATAGAGAGAAAATCTTGAAGATTGGTGGTTTGATCTTGCTTCCTTCTTCAATCAAGACTGAATTTGAAGCCCCAAGGCAAGTTTTCTACTTGCTAATGTATAGTTTAAGATGAATAATTAGTATGGGTAGTTATGTATAGTTTTGTGGTATTATAATTGTGATTTTGGTTGGATTTATTGGTTATCCACATCTTTGAAAGAATTGGTTGGTTGATTAAAGTAGAAAATGTTGTTGGGAGCATTTATGATCTTTTCGTATCATTAAATGTAGTTGGAAGATTTTGGGGTAGTCATGGATTTTGTATTGGTTGTTGATTATGGGTTTAGAAGGAAAATAGGAGAGAAAGGTCTAGGTCTGCTACGGCCGGTCGACCGCGTCTCTCAGACCGATCGACCGGGCCTTCGGAAGAGGGCTCACTGCTTTCTTTCCAGGCTTGAAATTAAGGGAGCGGTCGACCGCGGTTTCCCACCGGTCGACTGGTCCATCCGAAATGAACTTTCTGTTTTCTTTCAAAAGCTAAATTTTGAGACGCGGTCGACCGCGGTCTTGGGACCAGTCGACCGGTCCCCTGTTTTCTTTCCCAAAATTTCCCACTTTTGTTTTAATCCTTTTCTTTCCCCAGGAACTTAGGACTCTTCTTGAATGAAGTAAACCTTGGCTTTTAGAGTCCTAGTTGAGTTGGTTGTCACCCTAGTGTTGAATGGGTTTCACTTGGGGTTAAGTCCGGGGGAGGGGTTTTCCTAAGTGATGTTAAGGCATCACTTCTCTAGGTGCATCCAAATAAATTGGATGGGAAATGAAGGCCCATACTTGGAGACTTTAGGGGCTTGAAATGAGGCATATGAGACCTTAAGCTCGGGAGCGTAATATGATCCCTTGGAGTTTTATTCGAGGCATAACCTAGGATGATGAATGGTATATCCTAATTGTAGTTTCAAACAAATGGAACATATTAATGTAATGAAAAGAAAAAAAAATGGTTTTTATAGTAAATGCTAATTTACTTAAACACACCTCTCTAAATGCTATCATAAGGGAAGCTCGCGCATGAGGTGATGTTCCTTGACTAGTGAATGCAGGGAGACTATAGTCCTCGGCCAGATGCGGGTTTATTATATGTATATTTTTCTGCGCTAGTGAAGTAATTCCGGGTGTGGTTATGACTCACTCGCAGGCATATGGCCACTTCCCGACGTGCGTTAGGTACCCAGGCTGCCTTGTTTGATGGCCCCCTGGAAGATGATAGTCATTTAGGGGCGCGCCCAGTGGGGAAACTCGGAGGGGCGGTCTTAGAATCGTTATATGAATAAGAATGTAACTTTTCTAAACTCAAGTAGGACTTGCGGGATGAATAATTTCCGCTAATGGTATTATGTTAATTACATTCCTGCTAAGGAATGGGAATTTGAAATGAAATGAGAAGAAAATAATACTGAAATCCTGTTAAGGAAATTTATCTGGTTTAAAGTGGAAATTAGAGAGTGGAAGCTTTTAATTTAATTTAATTTAGTATCCTTTCATTCTCTTGCATAGCTTACTTAGTCACGTCTTTTTACTTGTAATTGTATCTTTCATGATAGGTTGTTAGATTCTTGTTCTTTTCATTTTCATGATTTATCTGTTCATATCTAGCATGCTTTTTGTTCATCTGGGAACTATATATAAACCGGGTCCTGACCCGTTCATTTTCTTCTATGCTGTGCTTGTTGTTGTATTCGCTCAGGTGCTCCTCCGCAAGGACGCCCGTGTTAACATTCCTACTCTTTTGGCTTTTAAGGAGCTGTATGAAATTGCGGATATTACAGGATGTTTTGTTAGACGCCGTCCTTCTTTTGACATCTAGTTATGATCGGGTCTATCACTCGGGCGAGTGGCCCAAACCTGTAATTGTATAATGATTGTAAAGCATAATATTTAACTGTTGTGATTACTCTTGTGTAGCTGTGAACCGACAGCATATTCGGTTCTCCTTTTCATATATAGTGGTTTTAGTCATATATTAATTATGTTTCTTGGAATTCCACTATTGTTCTAAAATGGGTTGTTTAAATTGTTTTTATTAACTTTTAATCTGCATAAATTGTTTTGGCAACCCGTTCTCTGAACTATTGGGTGGTTTTCTCGGTTACTCTTACTATTTTTGTGGTGCTGAGAATGATTTCCGTCCATGATTACCGTATATGTCGGAGTATCGGGCTGGCCACCCCTTATTTCGGAGTGCGGGTTGTCACATATTCTTCATGTATCCTCTCTTTAGGGATTTAGATATAATATTTTAGTTTTCTAGGTTCAAATACAACACTAATTAGGGAGTTTCTTCATGTAATTTTTTTATTTGGTTTTCCAGAATTTTTCTTGTTTCCAAACTCATTCCACATATGTAAGCTATGGTAGGAGGCTTTATAGAAGTGACATTATTAAGATATGTTGAGTTGTTATGGCTTTATAAAAGTCAAGATATTGTGAATTTCAATGCAACTTAAGAAAGGTCGGGTTATTGAAAAAATCCATGTATATGTTTATCACCTACATGATAGATATGTGTTTTTTAACTCCGAATATGTGTATAGGGGAGAGTTGTCTATTGCAAATACATTTTTTGAACCATGGTTCGTATAGTTGGAAAATTGTTTATGAATGGATCAAATTAGTATATGCATAACATGTGGATATGATTTATTTCTTTTTATTCATACAATGTTTGTGTTGTGATGCATTCGCTGAACTAGTTTAATATGGTTATTATGTTTATGTTTTTCAAGTGTTGAGTTATCACCACAAAATCTAAGGGGACGATTTGGGTTAGTAAGGATGAAGTAAAATAACAAATTTGTTTTAATATAAATGATGTGATTAGTTTAGCTTATATTTCTACAAAGTTTGTATAAGTTTAAGTATTTGAATATTCTAAAATGTTTTTAGTTTACGAATTCTCATTGATGATTCTGTAATTAATAACATGTTTATGGTTTTGTTAATCAATATATGGTTTTGACTTACTTTTGACTTTTAAACATAATTATAAGATTCAGGGTTAGAGTGTGACATAAAGTCTCATTATGTGACAACTACCATGTTACATAACTTGGATTAAGATATGTGTCAATCCATGCTTGTAAGGATGATTGTTTACAATTTTGTAAGGAGACTAAATGGATAAGAGTGTTTGATATGTGGGGAGTTGAGGTGGAAAATTAATGATGGAAAGTGTAAGAGAATTACTTTTAAGGTATTGTGTTAGTTTCACCTAAAACCAAAGGAACAAAGACTATTTATGTCTAGGAAAATTGGTGGTGATATCAGATGGCATAAAAAAAAGACTGAAAATACTACAAATAAAATGATGCACCCAACTAATTCTGAATCTTGGAATGAATATGAAAAAGAAAATGAGTGGTTTTATAAAGAACTTCGTAATGTAAGGCTTTGACTAGAAAGTGACTATTTTAACACCTTTCGTAACATGCATAATTGTTATATCATATGGATATTTATACTTAGGACTTATAACTTACCTCCCTGGATGTTTATGAAAGAACAATTTAGTGATGTCTTTAATCATTCCCTAACCTACAGAACCTGATAAGGATATATATTTGTATCTACAACTACTAATCGAAGAATTGAAAGAGTTATGCTAGATTGGTGTATAGACACACTAAGCATCTTATGAAAATAGATTATGGATGCATGAAATGGTTTTATGGCTTATTAGCAGCGTATGTTATTTTATTTGGATGAATTTGTAATGAGTAGACATATTCACAAAAGTTACGAAGAAAGATTTATAACGCCTGAATTTTATTGAAATATTAAAATCGCGTTATATATTTGGACTCGCGTGATTAAAAAAATATATGGACTTGGAGTAATGAAAATTTAATGGGATTGATTTAAATAGGTTATTATTAATTGAAACTAATGTTAAGGAGAAAAATACAATTATTGCGTGCTATGTACCTCGTGATATATTAAATTGTGCGTCTTAAATAGAATTAAAGGAAATTGTAAAAAACGAATTATATAAATATACTATTCATGTTGTAATATCATTAAGATAAATAAGGAATTCTAAAAAAAAGGGACCTCAAGGGGTGAATTGATTTGGTATAGGACATAATCGATTTGGAACCTCCTAGAATTCCATTTCTGAAGGTTTCCGAGATGAATAAATTTAATATGGTAAATGTGACGATTCTCCATCACTTGGGACCATTTTTATCTCATATATTGACTGATCAAGGCATGGGAGGACTACCCAAAAGGTCTAGGAACATTAATGGTGGGTTATGGAGTTTTTAAGTGGTAGTTGAGAATATCAACCACATATCCTTCATTTATGCAAAAATAAATTATGCCCAAATGAACAATCCAAATTTTCTCTTTCCCGCACCATTTTCTCAAAATAAAAGATTCATTACCCTCCTTATAGTCATATAAACTAGAACACATTTCCATACTCCATTTCGTAGAGTTTAAAAGTGATGTAGAAGAGGGTTATTTTGTGTAGAAGAGGGTTTTAGAAGAACGCAAATTTTAGAAATCATCAAACTTTTGGAAACTTTTCAGATGATTTCTTAGAGGTTTTAGAACTTATTTTCTTGTAATTATATGGTGGATTTCATCACATCAGGTAGGGGCTTTACACTCTATTTTCAAGTTTAAAGTTAAAGCATGTTAGATATATGTATATCTGTATGATTCAAATGATTAACTATGATTATTATCACAACATATGAAGATATGTTGAAGAATATGTATTTAAAATGGATGAAATCCAAAGGTTGAAAGAAGGATAATTTTCAAAAAGTTTAAGAAAATTAGTTCTTGTACAAATCATGTAAAACTTATAGTTTTCTTAATAAATGTTATATTTAACATTTTTGAACAAATAGTAGGATGCATTTATGGGTTTTATGGGTATAAAACCTTACATTCACAACCTTATATTCACAATACAAAATTACGTAGTTGGTATAAATGGGTTGAATGCGTATGGAAATAAGTCTTTGAATATGAAATGATAAATCTTAAAATTTCAGAATACTAATCACATAAAATAATACAATTTATGCGGACAAAGTTTGAGAAACTTGAAGGAGACAAAGTAAATGGGTGCTAAATGTAAAAGTAGAAAAAGCACGTTTGTTTAAAATGAGCAATATTAAAAGGTTAAGGCCAAATGTAAAACAAAGGACCAAGGGGAATAATGTAAATTTATCAATTTGTAAGAGAATTCTTGATATGTCCAAAGTGTGGTTTTGGTGCCAAAAGTGTGGTTTTATTAAATTTTTTGACTAAGTAGTAATATTTACAAAAGTGAGTATTAATTTGAAAAATTAGTTTTAAAGGAGGACTATGAAATGATATATGCAAAGTTAATTTTTTGAAAGGGAAAGTCTTGAAATGACAAAGGAAATATTTTAGCACAAAAATGTCATTTTATGTGAAATATGAACTTATTAATGATTTCAACGAACTAAAGGACTCTAGTTAACGAGTTAGATTTTATGTTATGAAAAGCCTTGTTTTGTAATGTAAAGATGAAAATAAGCATTTTTGGCAAAATTTGTAAAATACAAGTTTTCAAGTGTGTGTGAATGGTGAAAAAAATATTAAAGTGTATAAATGGGTATTTGAACTCAAATATCAAGTTTCATAAAAAAAATGATAAATAGCATTGTTTTCAAAAGATGAAATATCAAGTTTTATAGTGAATAAATATTAACTTTTTATTAAGTGTAAAACTTGGAAATAAAGTATGTTAGGACTTGTCTCATCCATGGTGTTTGGCCTCCTCTACCGATAAAAGGAAATAAAGAAAAAAGCTTAAAAGCAAATAAGAAAGAAATAAAGAAACAGGGTTACAATGATAAAAAAATTAAAGGACCTCATAGGTAATCATGAAATTTAAGGAGGGCTCGGAGCCCTAGGGTGCGTCTTAATTATTAGACCCAAGACAACAAATCAGGAGCATATTTCAGCATGGTAGGAGGCAATGAAATGCGGTATAACACTCGTGGATTGGTAGCCCTATTAATTAAGTTCAAAGATGATTTTGAGTACGACGCTCACAAATGCAAAAAAAAAAGTTCCCAAAACAACTAAGAAAAATATGAAAGTACGTTAATGTTTGAATTAACGGGATATAGGTGGTAAAGTAATAAAAATTAACTATGAGTGGGCTCATCACCTGAAAATTGCATGGTTAGGATAAAACTTACATGGGAAGACGTAATCAAATGAAAGATGATTTCATAATTGATAAAATACGTTGTATATGTATGTAGATTTCATTTCTATATTATACACTGCTAGTGTTTCTCCTACTCGACGCAATACTTAAAGTAGATGAAGTGATAAGAATAAAGGGAATGGAAAGGTGAGTTATCCACGATTATAAAGCTCTGATAGACAGGGTTTTATCGCGGCACGAGCGTCACCTGTGTGCCGATCGCTTTGAATTCGGCTCACCTGAACTATACAAAAACCTAAATTACGACTACACTCAACGGGTGAGTATAGTGGTAAGTCGGGTATCAAAAATCCACAGAGACGAGTTTCTAGAATTTATAAGGTTTAATACTCCTAAATAAAAGTGTAAAAGATGATTATACACAAAAAGGAAAAGATGCACAAAAGGGAAATATTAATCTAGGCGAGGGAAAATAAAACTAGATTAAGAAAGCGAGTAAAAACTATAGGTTGCGTCGAATATCCCTCACCCAAGTTAATTAGTATAAAATGGTTATATGGGTCGACAAGTTATTTAAACTGCGTCTCGTTTCGACAGTTAATTAAATCAAGAGTTGTCACACTCCCAAATTCGCATAATAGCCTAATATGATTTTGGCGTCAACAAATACCCCGAAAATTACGCATGCAAGGTCGTAAGCACGGGGCATACATGATATGCCCCGTCAAATCCCCTAGGCATAATAACTAGGACAGTAGACCCGAAATAGACCCGTAAACTCCATCACCAAAGAAAAGCAACATGTCAACCCGAAATGAGATCCATCCGACACAACCTAGACTAACGTAGCTAGAAAGAATGATTAAAATGCAGCAAATGGAAGCGGTAAATAAACGCAATAAAAATACACTAAAAAGCAATAAATGAAATCATGTAGACCTAATTATGAAAGCATGTAAATTAACTACAAAGAAATAATAACGGAAATACAACATATATTAATGGAGAGGGAAGATTAATAGTGAACTTACAAACCCAATTGGTGTCAAACCAAGAAGAAATGTAGAAGAACTCTCCATACCCCCAAATTCAAACCTAACCTAATCTAAAATGAAATATATATGATATTTACAACAAAATTGGTTTATATAGTAAGTTGGAAAAGAAATAAAGGAAAAAGAAAAGAAAAGGAGAATAGCAACAAATATCTAGTGACCGTGGTTGACCGGTCGCAGGGGCGCAGTCGATCGCGCGTTCTATTAAAAGCATACTGTCTTCTTTCCATGGAAAAACTCAAAACTACGATCTACCGGGCCTCAAACCGTGGTCGATCGGGCCTCTATTTTGGGCAGCTATTTGGTCCATAAAAAAGGGGGAAAGGCCCATTAACGAAAATGTCCCTAACTTCATCGTCCGGGCTCGAAATCGCGCACCGTTTGCGACCACGTGAAGCTTGCTCAACGAACTACACATACGTGGAATTTCCATGAGTCTAAGATGAAATGTGAATTGAGTAAAATGCCCTTGAAGTAGCATCCGACGATGAAACTTCTCCAAAATGCAACGAATCCTCACTTTTAGCATTCCAATACCTACGAAAGCACAATTTACCCATGCAAAGCATGTATATATCCAAATCCAAGGTTTTCTGATCAATGAGCATAAATATAGGCATTTAGGACTGTAAAAGCACTAGAATGCATAGAGATATAGGGCAGAAACATGCAATATTCGATACAAATCAAGCTCTGTCACTATTTTATTGTAATATGTACTTTAAATTTGAAAAATAGTTTTGATCATTTAAATGTAAAGTAAGAACTTTATGTTTGGTCGTATTAATACTAGAAAAATGCATATTTTATTTTAATGACTATTTAGTACATGAAACGGCAAAACTCTTTTTTTTTTTAAATGTTCTTATTAATTTCGTAAGCTGGACATCATTTCATTAGTTAAATTGAACACATTTTTTGGCACAAATAAATAAATATAGTGTTTATTTCAAAAGGGTATTTTCTTAAATGAAATAAGAGTATAAAAGGTTTTCCACATTAACGCCCCAAAATGGAGTGTCACAACTTGGTATCAGAGCATAAGTTACGTGAGCACCGGTGTGTGCTCTTACGTTTCATTTTCGTATGAAGTTAAACCGTTATATTCTGTCTATGTTAAGGCATTAGTTCATTTTGGATACATTGAGGGTAAATGTAATAGTTGGTTATTAGAAGATGATTTAACGCTTAAATATTCGAGTTTACGTTAGAAAGATAATCTGTAAGGCTAATTTAGGGTTATACAAATTTTATGTGTGAAGTGCAAGGTCATTCCATTGGTGGTTGTGTAATGCCCAGGCTCAGATTTATGGATTACACATAGTCAAGCCAGTTTGAACCGAGTGTTAGGTGTGAAGTGCAATGAAACAACCTATGTGATGTTGTTAGTCCAATTTTATCTTAATTAACGTTTCACTTATTTAACATGCGATTACGAATTCAAATGAAATTATGCGAGGGACCGTATGGGAGCACCTCGAAGTCCAAGCATACACAACTACTAACATAAGTAAAAGAGAATACTTACCTGTATAACACCCTCAAAATACGAAATCGCACCGAATCTGCCGTAACAAAGCAAGGGAATTAGTCAAATGCGTAGTGGAAAATATAGAAGATGCAACAAAGAAACGAATGATGGAAAAGAGACTCTAATACGTTATTCTTACACCCACATGCAACTACCTTGTATATATATACGCATATTTATGCATGAAACTGTTTTAATTGTGAAAACCTTACATATCCAGATTAATTCACCTTAATCTTGTAAAAGACTTCATTTTTCTCATTTGACATTCATCCATTTAGTTAACACACACAATTAAATATTTGAAACAACTCCGCTTGAATTGACCAAAAGCCATTTTTTTAATCGAAGTTGCCCTTTTTAATTTTAACTAATCCATATTAGTATTTTCGTTGAAATCACCGTTTCAATACACGCAAAAAACGTGTTAGAAAATACTTATTAAGTCTTTGGAAACATTTTATAACACACACTTGTATTAATCATGGGTTGAACCACTTAGGTTGCTTAACCACCGGTTTACTAACTTACTTTACCTTTTTCCTTACCTTATGGACGTTAATCAATTTCACATTTACTTGTCCATTTTAACCTTTACCGAAACCTTTATTAGTTCATTCAAGTTAGGTTGTCTTAACACGTTTTTACCGCACAACCCATTTCTTGACACGTTCCTTCTTTATTTATCTTTTTTCTCACAATATTCCAATAATTGTATACTCCAATGGGCTCCACACCGCCAGCTATGTGCACCATATGCTCTGGTAGTTGTTTTGGGTATTTCACCCCAGGGCTCCGATCCCTCCTTAATTATCCCGTTTTTATCCGTGTTCCTTTTTATGTGTTTTAATATTTCACAGAAGTCCACATTATTCCCTTTTTTCTCTATTTACCAAATCGAAGACACAATCTGGGGTTTCACCCTAACTCCTGTTACAATTGAAATTATCATTTCATGTCCTTTACACTTTAACTTGGATTTTATTCCAAAAATCATATTTATTTAGGACCAATTTTTGTAACACCCTTTCCAATCTTTTTATTTCATAAAAATATTGCATTTTAATTAAAATTATCATTTTATCCATTTGTTTCCAAAGTCATCTTTTACTCCATCTCCACAAGTGTTAATCTTCCCAAAATACTTTTAAGTTACCCATACTAACTTCTTAAGTGTTTTTAACACCTTAACACCTTTTTAACCTTGGAGTAATATTCTTCTTAATTGGAAACATATTTATTTCATCATTTCCTTTCCAATTACATAAGTGTTAATCCTTTACAACATTATTAAGTAATGCACACCAACTTTACAGTATTTAACCTTTAACACATATTCAACATCTTTACTATCCATCTTTCAAAATTAGACATTTCTTTACTTTATTTATTCAAGAGATCTAAATACACTTAAAAACTACTTTAATAAGAAAATACCATTTTCTTTTTATCAATTCAAATAGTCTTACATTTTGTACTTATCACACTTTTAACCCCTTTTTACACACTTTGAATAGTAGAATTTTTACTTTCCTTATTTCATGTTCAAATCCATCAAATCTTCTTTAAACTTATTTATGTGGGTAACATAAAAATTACTACAAGTTTATATATGCATGGGAAGATGAATTTAAATCCTAAAATCCAAGTAAATGGTTTAAACATGCATTTCATTCTAGAAATTCATGATACTTTAAAAAATGCACTTTCAAGTCGCAAAAAATATTTTTACTTCTTCCAAAATCAACAAATGTCCATCTTTTATAAAAATTACTTTTTTGAAAGAAATTTTAAACATTATTTCACCAATCCTTTAGCAAATAAGTTATCCTTTTCAACCACTTTATTTTATAAAATGTTTAACATAAATTTTCTAGAAAGTACACCATTTTAATAAAATACCAAATTTAATCTTTCAAACATTGAAATATTTACTCATTACTTTATTTTTATATAAACAACATTTGTATTCCATAAAATGCTTATCATTTCCTACACATGAATTTCATTCTTTAACCAATTGCACCCTACTCATGCAATCTAACTACAAGACTACAAATACACAAATAGAGTTTTAATATTAAGAGTAGGATTTCCCACTGACGCGACCACAAATGTGTCTAGTGTGCGTGCTATTTAAGCTCAAGTGCAAGCTTGTCGCTCAAGTAATAATATGATAAGTCGGGTATCGATCCTCAGGGAAATAGGACGATCAAAGTTGTAACGACGCTGGAAAGACGAAAGTAACCTAACTTTGACTCTAAAAAGAACGAAAAGGTGATTGGAATTGTGAAACAACTATAGCTAGATGCAATTTTAAAAATGATTAATTGATGAAATCAGGAATAAATGAAATGCAATTACTTTAAATTAACTAAAAGACTGATGATGATTTAACTAGACTTTAACCATAAGATGAGAAAGATAGGTCGGATTACAACCCACCACACCCTAGTTATTCACTTCATTGGATACTAGATTCAGAATTAAAGCTTTAAATGAATCTGATTTTAATGCTCCTAAGTATTACATATATGAAGGATCATAGCCCGCACAGTATGTAAGCAAAAGTTGAATTAAAATTCAGTCCTTATTTATCCTAAGTATTACACATATGAGGGATTGTAGCCCACATAGTATGTAAGCAAAGGAAGAATTAAAGCAGTATCATATTAACTATGACACAATTCTTCTAAGGTTTTAATTCCAACTTCTATTTCCACTATCATGAATTACATCGGGTGGGGTTCATGCACCCTAACCCTTGAAAACTTAGTCAGACATATTAAAACTAGAAGAAAACACGTTTTGAATGAAAGAAAACATTTTTACTAATGAATTGTAATAACCCTCGCTTATGAGAAAGTATTTTATATTAATTACTAGGTATGGTAATTAGATATAAGCGTTGGGTTATGATTTGAATGCTAATTTAATGAACAAAAGCTAATGTTCACTATGAGTTTGCATATGCATTGTAACTATGGGTGAATATTGCCATGTTATGTTTTATTATATCATATGAATAAAAATGATATTTGACTTAATAATGAGAACGAAACTTAAATTGAAGTATAAAATGTCCAAACAATAATTTGGAGGCTGTAGTTGAATCCGGAACGTTCGAGATAGTCAAATAATGTACCATATTGTATTTTGAGGTTTTGGGAATTTTTGACTGATTATGCCTTAAATATGTATTTACGTATTATTTTATCGCACTATTGGTTAATTAAGTGGGATTTTTGTCTTAACCCACGACTTAGACTCACTAAGTCTTCTAATTGCCCTAATTTCACTTCTAAACCTAAAGAGAAAGAGTAGAGAGAGAGAAAGGGGATTGAAGATTTGAGAGGGATTCTTGCTTCTACCCCAAGAAAATCTGCAATTTCTGAATCAAGGCAAGTTTGTTACTTGCTATTTATGGTCTAGGATAAATGATTTGTTATGATAATGATGTGTTGATGTAAGTTTAATTAGTTTAGGGTTTTTGTGTATATTTGTGGTTTTGATTCATGGAGGAGTAGTTTGGATGAATGTTGATGATTATGATGGTAGCTAGCAGCATTTATGTGTTGTTGGAGTCAATAAATGAGCTTGGAAGTAAGGGATATGAGTTGGGAGTATATTTGGAGTCAAAGACTCCATAGCCAAAACTTGGCAAAAATCGTAGGGCCGAATCGATTCGGCCCTCTGGGCAAATCGATTCGCTTAGGTCTAGTGCCCAGGTCTAGTGAACCGAATCGATTCGGATTGGTCCAAATCGATTCGGTAGTTATGCAGAAACCCAAACTTTCCTACCGAATCGATTTGGTTTTCATCCGAATCGATTCGGAAACTATGCAGAATCTCGGGTCTTCTGACCGAATCGATTCGGAAACCCTGCACTTCTAAAATTTTTATCTTTTCAATTTTAAACCCTGTTCGTAGGAGTAATGTTTAGGGGCCTTCTTAAATGAAGTAAACATAGGATTTTAGAGTATTAGTTGAGTTGGGTCAACACCCTAGACTCGAAGGGGTTCATCTAGGGTTCATTCAAAGGGGAAATTTAAAGTAATGTTAGGCATTACTTCTGTTGTGTAGTTATAAGAATCTAGAAAATATTTACGTTCGAATTTGGAAACTTTAAGAGTAAATGTGAACTAGACCTTACTTGATGGTTTATTATAAGTCCAAAAAAAAAGGACATTTGGGAGAAATAACTTGGGAGTTAAACATTCCTCGAGGTTATTAGGACGAAGTAAATTCCATAACCATAATGCATTTGGTAATTGTAACATGGATAACGTAATTGATAGTTTACAAAATCATGTAATGGAAATAAATAAAATGGATGTTACACAACTCTCTAAATACCATCTTAAGGGAAGTCCGTGCGTGAGGTGAAGCCCCCTGGCTAGTGAATGCAGAGTGGATATGGTCCTAGGCCATATGAGTGCTTATTTTATATTTTTCTGCGTTGGGTAGGAGATTATGGGTGTGGTCTTGACTACCCCGCAGGCATATGGCCACTTCCCGACGTTTGCGATAGGATCCCAGGTTATCTTATGTTAGGCCCTGAAAGATGATGGTTATTTAGGGATGCGCACAGTGGGGAAACCCGGACGGGCGGTCTTAGAATCGTTATATTTATATTTATAACTATTCTATTATCGAGTTGGGCTCGATGGAACATTAATGCCATAAAGAGCAAAGGATATGCCACAAAGAGCATCCTATTGAGATAAGTGACATAAAGAGCACATGGTAATAAATGCATTCCTGATAAGGAATGGAAAGAAGATGGAATTGGAAATGATGATAGATGAAAAAAGGTTTATAAGTACTTTTAATTCTTGTATAATTGGATTTCATTTTAATAATCATTTATCTGTCTTAGTTCTTTATATGATGTTACCATGCTAGAATATTATCCATGCTTACTTGTACATTATTGTCATACCTGTCATTTATCTAGTGATCATATCAAACCGGCCTCTGATCGGTTCTTGTTATTGTTGTATATGTATATACTATCCGTTCAGGTGTTCTGCCGCAAGGTCGCCCGTAATGACCTTCCCATCCCTATGTCTTTCGAGGAACCGTGACATTTTGCGGGTATCACGGGATATTTTGTATAGACACCTCCATTATTGTTCTCTAGTTATGATCGGAGTTTATTCGGGCGTGTGGCCTAAACCGTTGTAATTGTATAATGGATGTATTATGTAACACCTGAGGCCTATTGTGTATTGTATAAATGCTTTTGATCGATGTTTCATTCAGTTCTTTTCCTTATTATTGTTGGTATATATATATATTCTTGTGGGAGTTTCCACCCTCTTTTCTATTATGGGTTGTTGAAAATGTTTTCTTCAAATTTCAAAACTAAAATTTTTGATAACCCGTTTTCTGGAACGTTGTGTGGTTATTCCTGATACTCTGCATATTTACTGTGATGCTGAGAATGATATCTATCCATGATTCATGTTTCATCGGGGTATAGGGCTGGCCACCCTTTATTTCGGATAGCGAGTTGTCACAGATTGTATCAGAGCATCAGGTTCTAGAGTCTTTAGGATCTATGCGGACTTGTCACGTTCTACCATAGCGTTCTTTGATATAGAGCTTAATGTTAGTATTTTCTTGTTGCTTACGTATGCAATCTTCTGCTAGATGGATTGTTTTATATAATATTCTAACTCTATCTCTTCTCTATCTCAGATGTCGCGAAAGAGAGGACGTCCCGCTAGACGTAATAGAGTTGTTGAGGATGAGGTTGGTCCTCCACCGCTGCCACCAGGGAATATCAGTGCCGCTGAGGTGGCAAATATCGTGGCCCAAGCTGTTAATTCAGTGATGACTGCAGTGGCACAACCAATGCCACAAGCTCAAGCGAGAGGACAAGAAGTACTAGTTCCTACGGGACCTTCTCAATGGGAACGGGTAAGAGAATCTTTCCTAAAGGGTCATCCCCCGAAATTTGAGGGAGGTTCTGACGTTATAAAGGCAAACCAGTGGAAGAAGGATATGCAGAGCCATCTTAGGATGGTGGAATGTAGTGAGGAGAAAAAGAAAATCCTCGTTACTTTTAAGCTTGTCGGGTCGGTCTTACACTAGTGGGAGTCAATGACGACGACCGAACAAAGGGATACTATGTCAATCACCGATTTTTGGACTCTGTTTGATGGAAAATATTTCCCTCCCACAGTTCAAAGGGAGTTGCAGAGGAAACTTCAAGATTTAGTACAAGGGGAGAGATCGGTAGCCGAGTACAAAGAGGAATTTACCCGATTAGCAAGCTTTATACCGGATGAAGTGACTCCGGAAGCGAAGAGGATCTCCAAATTTGTAGGAGGGTTGCACTGGCGAATAAAACAACATTTGCTTGGAAATCTATCTTTGGTAACCTTTGGGGATGTGATGAATGCTGCTTTACTTCACTGTCAAGAACATATATTATTTGTGCAAAACAATAAGAAGGCTGCAGCAATAGGGCAAGTGGTGAGACCTGGAGGAAATGGGGGCGGAGGGGGAGCATCTTCTTCGTCCCAATCCTCGGGGAACAAGCAGAAAGGGAGGGATCCTCAACAAGGGGATTTGTCCAAGCGTCAACGTTTCGGTGGGTTTAATGCTGGTGGCAACAACAATAATAACAGGCCGGGTTAAGGCGGACAACAACAACAGGGAGGTAGAGGTGGAAATGGAGGTAGGGGCCAACAGGGCCGAGGTGCGGGGCAATTTCGAAACAATCAAGGTAGAAATCAGGAGAATGCGGCTAATAAATGTTTTCAGTGTGGGGAGTTAGGTCATTATAAAAGGGCGTGTCCTTAGATGGTTGGAGGGCATCTTCCTAGGGCCCCACAATAGCCGTATGTAAAGTTTCCGCCCCAGGCACCTAATCCGATTGCTCCTCCTCAGCAAGGACAATTGCAGTATGGACGGGTTTACCATATTCAGGAGGCTATGCTTCCTCCAGCTCCTCCGGCACCGCCAGCGATCAAGGGTAAGTTTTTCATTCATGGTCATATGGGTCGAGTACTATTTGATACGAGTGCTACACACTCCTTTATTTCTAGAAGTTTTTCCCAGACCATGAATTTGATTAAATTTGCTGAAAGTACCTTCACTAGCGTTGAATCCTCTATGGGCGATGGTTCATCGATTTTCTTTGTTTGTAAAAACGTAAGGATTAATCTTGATGACTTGTGTTTTGAGGCCGACTTGCTCGTCCTTGATATGGTCGGGTACGATGTAATATTGGGTATGGTTTGGCTAGTGGAATACCGTGCGATAGTAAATTGTTATGGGAAAAGCATAGTTTTTGCAGTTCCGGGACAAGAAATGTTCCTGGTTGTTATGCCTTGTATGGAAGGGAGTACGAGTGATTATTTATATTGTATTGCAGAAGATGCATCTAGGGATGTTTTGATTCCCCTAAATTCTCTTCCAATTGTTAGAGATTTTGAAGATATTTTTCGGGAGATACCGGAATTACCTCCAAGTCGGGAAATAGAGTTTGTAATTGATTTAATGTCGGGAACTCGACCGATTGCTAAAGCTCCTAATCGAATGGCTCCTGTGGAGATGAGGGAGTTGAGAAATCAGATTCAAAAGTTGTTGGAGAAGGGATTTATACGGCGTAGTACATCGCCATGGGGTGCTTCAGTGTTGTTCGCTAAGAAGAGAGATGGTTCTCTCCGGTTATGTGTGGACTATAGAGAATTGAATAAGGTCACCATCCGGAATAAATACCCTTTACCTCGTATCGATGACTTGTTTGATCAACTTCGAGGAGCGATGTACTTCTCTAAAATCGATTTGAGGACGGGGTATCATCAATTGAGGATACGAGAGGAGGACGTGTCCAAGACAGCTTTTCTTACGAGGTACGAATCCTATGAATTTTTGGTCATGCCCTTTGGACTAACCAATGCCCCGACTGTATTTATGGATCTCATGAATAGGGTCTTTCGGGATTTCCTGGACCAATTTGTTATTGTGTTCATCGATGACATTTTAGTCTATTCTCGAACGGAGTCTGACATGCTATGCATTTGAGGTTGGTCCTACAGAGACTACGATACCATCAACTGTATGCCAAGTTCAAGAAGTGTGGATTTTGGTTGCAGGAAGTGGAGTTTTTGGGTCATGTGGTGACGTCCCAGGGTGTATTAGTGGATCCAGGCAAGGTAGCTACGGTGAGGGAGTGGGATCAACCCACGACACCTACCGAAGTTCGTAGTTTTCTGGGATTGGCGAGTTATTACCGTCGGTTCATCAAGGGTTTTTCTAAGATTGCTAGCCCTTTGACCAACTTGACCCGGAAAGGGGTGAGATTTATTTGGGATGATTCTTGCCAAGATGAATTTGATGAACTTAAAGATAGATCAACATCGTCTCCGATCCTTGCTTTGCCAAAACCAGGATTGGAATATCTAGTCTTCACTGATGCATCTCTTCAAGGATTAGGAGGTGTACTTCAGCAAGAGAGACGGGTTATCGCTTACGCTTCCCGTAAGTTGAATCCACATGAAAGAAACTATCCGGTGCATGACCTAGAACTAGCCGCAGTTGTTTTTGCCTTAAAGATATGGAGGCATTATCTCTTGGGAGAGAAGTTTAGTCTTTTCACGGACCACAAATCGCTGCAATATTTGTTTTCACGGAGGGACTTGAATATGAGACAGCGCCGATGGTTAGAGTTCATTAAAGATTATCAATTTGATATTCATTATCATCCGGGTAAGGCCAACGTAGTAGCAGACGCCTTGAGTATGAAGCCTAATGGAGAATTAGCTGAGGTTTGGAAAGCTAAATGGAAGGAACTCAGTCAGGAGGATGCGATGGCGAGGGCATTCATGTCAGTAATGACTATTACTCCTACCATTGTGGCAAGGGTGGTATAAGCTCAAGGAAAGGATAAGGAGTGTCAAGACCATATTCGCCGATTGCTGTCCGAGGGAGCAGAGTCCTACTCGATTGGTTCCGAGGGTGGGTTGCGCTTCCATGGAAGACTCATCGTTCCGGAGGAAGGAGATTTGAGGCAGGCAGTGATGGCTGAATCTCATGGGTCTAGGTTTACGGTTCATCCTGGTGGGGATAAAATGTATCAGGATATGCGTCGTCAGTACTGGTGGTCGGGTATGAAGAGGGATATTTTGGAATTTGTGTCCCAATGCACTACTTGTTAATTAGTCAAGATCGATCATCAGAAACCGACAAGTTTGTTAAAACCGCTAGAGATCCCCGTGTGGAAATGGGGTAGTATATCGATGGATTTTATCACGGGCTTACCGAGATCACAAAGAGGGTGTGATTCTATTTGGGTAATTGTCGACCGATTGACAAAGTCGGCACACTTCCTACCTGTGCGGACAGATTATGACACCGCTCGGTATGCTCTCTTATTCATCGAGGAGGTGGTGAGACTCCATGGGGTACCTTTGAATATAGTCTCCGATAGAGACAAAATTTTCGTTTCCCACTTTTGGAGGAGTTTCCAAGAAGTGATGGGGACCGAATTGAGGTTAAGCACGTCATACCATCCTCAAACAGACGGCCAAACTGAAAGGGTAAATCAAATGTTGGGGGATATTCTTCGCATGTGTATGCTTGGCTTCAAAGGTGGTTGGGAACAATATCTCCCATTGGTTAAGTTTGCCTATAACAACTCTTATCAATTCACAATTGGAATGACACCTTACGAGGCTTTGTATGGAAGGCCGTGTAGATCACCTGCTTGTTGGTTGGAGGTGGGTGATAATAAATTTCTTGGGCCTGAAATGATCCAAGATACTTCCTCGAAGATTGAGTTGATTTTAAATCGCATTCGGATAGCCCAAGATCATCAAAAGAGCTATGTCGATGCAGGTCGTCGACACAAGGAACTGGAGGTTGGGGACCAAGTTTTGGTTAGAGTGTCACCCATGAAAGGAATAAAGCGTTGCGGTAAAAAGGGGAAACTTGTGCCGCGCTTCGTTGAACCATTTCCAGTTATTGCAAAGGTGGGTCCCGTGGCATATCAACTCGCTTTACCAGAACAATTGCAAAAAATTCATGATGTGTTCCATGTTTCCTCCCTAAAGAAATATAGAAGGTGTGAAGGTGCACTATGGCACATTCCTTTCGAGGATATCGATTTGCAACCCGATGTTTCATATGAAGAACAATCGATTGCAATATTAGAGTATGGGGAGCGTAGATTGAGATCTCGTGTTTTTCCATTGGTGCGGGTTCAATGGAGTCACCATAATGCTAGAGAATCAACGTGGGAGCGTGAGAATGACATGCGGGAGAAGTATCCACATCTCTTCTCATAAGGTACGCTTGAATTTTCAGGACAAAATTACCTCATAAGGGGGGGATTATGTAATAACCCTCGCGTATGAGAACGTATTTTATATTAATTACTAGGTATGGTAATTAGATAAAAGCGTTGGGTTATGATTTGAATGCTAATTTAATGAAGAAAAGCTAATGTTCACTATGAGTTTGCACATGCATTGTAACTATGGGTGAATATTGCCATGTTATGTTTTATTATATCATATGAATAAAAATGATATTTGACTTAATAATGAGACCGAAACTCAAATTGAAGTATAAAATGTCCAAACAATAATTAGGAGGCTGTAGTTGAATCCGAAACGTTCGAGATAGTCAAATAATGTACCATATTGTATTTTGAGGTTTTGGGCATTTTTGACTGATTATGCCTTAAATATGTATTTGCGTATTATGTTATCGCACTATTGGTTAATTAAGTGGGATTTTTGTCTTAATCCACGACTTAGACTCACTAAGTCTTCTAATTGCCCTAATTTCTCTTCTAAACCTAAAGAGAAAGAGTAGAGAGAGAGAAAGGAGATTGAAGATTTGAGAGGGATTCTTGCTTCTACCCCAAGAAAATCTGCAATTTCTGAATCAAGGCAAGTTTGTTACTTGCTATTTATGGTCTAGGATAAATGATTTGTTATGATAATGATGTGTTGATCTAAGTTTAATTAGTTTAGGGTTTTTGTGTATATTTGTGGTTTTGATTCATGGAGGAGTAGTTTGGATGAATGTTGATGATTATGATGGTAGCTAGAAACATTTATGTGTTAATGGATTCAATAAATGAGCTTGTAAGTAATGGATATGAGTTGGGAGTATATTTGGAGTCAAAGACTCCACAGCCAAAACTTGGCAAAAATCGCGGGCCCGAATCGATTCGGCCCTCTGGGTGAATCGATTTGCTTAGGTCCAGTGCCCAAGTCTAGTGAACCGAATCGATTCGGATTGGTCCGAATCAATTCGGAAGTTGTGTAGAAACCCAAACTTTCCTACCGAATCGATTCGATTTTCATCCGAATCGATTCCGAAACTATGCAGAATCTCAGGTCTTCTGACCGAATCTATTCGGCCAGGCCGAATCGATTCGGAAACCCTGCACTTCTAAAATTTTTATCTTTTCAATTTTAAACCCGGTTCGTAGGAGTAATGTTTAGGGGCCTTCTTAAATGAACTAAACATAGGATTTTAGAGTATTAGTTGAGATGGGTCAACACCCTAGACTCGAAGGGGTTCATCTAGGGTTCATTCAAAAGGGAAATTGAAAGTAATTTTAGGCATTACTTCTGTCGTGTAGTTATAAGAATCTAGAAAATATTTACGGTCGAATTTGGAGACTTTAAGAGTAAATGTGAACTAGACCTTACTTGATGGTTTATTATAAGTCAAAAAAAAAGGACATTTGGGAGAAATAACTTGGGAGTTAAACATTCCTCAAGGTTATTAGGACGATGTAAATTCCATAACCATAATGCATTTGGTAATTGTAACATGGATAACGTAATTGATAGTTTACAAAATCATGTGATGGAAATAAATAAAATGGATGTTACACACCTCTCTAAATACCATCTTAAGGGAAGTCCGTGCGTGAGGTGAAGCCCCCTGGCTAGTGAATGCAGGGTGAATATAGTCCTAGGCCATATGAGCGCTTGTTTTATATTTTTCTGCGATGGGTAGGAGATTCTGGGTGTGGTCTTGACTACCCCGCAGGCATATGGCCGCTTCCCGACGTTTGCAATAGGATCCCAGGTTGTCTTATGTTAGGCCCTGGAAGATGATTGTTATTTAGGGACGTGCACAGTGGGAAAACCCGGACGGGCGGTCTTAGAATCGTTATATTTATATTTATAACTATTCTATTATCGAGTTGGGCTCTATGGAACATTAATGAAATAAAGAGCAAAGGATATGCCACAAAGAGCATACTATTGAGATAAGTGCCATAAAGAGCACATGGTAATAAATGCATTCCTGATAAGGAATGGAAAGAAGATGGAATTGAAAATGATGATAGATGAAAAAAGGCTTATAAGTACTTTTAATTCTTGTATAATTGGATTTCATTTTAATAATCATTTATCTGTCTTAGTTCTTTATATGATGCTACCATTCTAGAATATCATCCATGCTTACTTGTACATTATTGTCATCCCTCTCATTTATCTAGTGATCATATCAAACCGGCCTCTGACCGGTTCTTCTTATTGTTGTATATGTATATACTATCCGTTCAGGTGTTCTGCCTCAAGGTCTCCCATAATGATCTTCCCATCCTTATGTATTTCGAGGAGCCATGACATTTTGCGGGTATCACGGGTTATTTTGTATTGATGCCTCCATTATTGTTCTCTAGTTATGATCGGAGTTTATTCGGGCGTGTGTCCCAAACCGTTGTAATTGTATAATGGATGTATTATGTAACACCTGAGGCCTATTGTGTATTGTATAAATGCTTTTGACCGATGTTTTATTCAGTTCTTTTCCTTATTATTGTTGGTATATATATATGATTGTGGGAGTTTCCACCCTCTTTTCTATTATGGGTTGTTGAAAATGTTTTCTTTAAATTTCAAAACTAAAATTTTTGATAACCCATTTTCTGGAACGTTGTGTAGTTATTCCTGATACTCCGTATGTTTACTGTGATGCTGAGAATGATATCTATCCATGATTCCTGTTTCATCGGGGTATAGGGCTGGCCACCCTTTATTTCAGATAGCGGGTTGTCACATGAATGTAGAAGAAGAATAATGAAAATACTCACTAAAGAAATAACTACTGCAATAATGAAAGCAAAGATTAGAATGATATTACTTGAATTAGAAAACTGGAATCAAAACTAGGGTTTCTTGTTGTCGTCTTATCCAAACTAATTACAATGCTTCTCTAACGAATTAGAAGCCTCCTCAATGCTGTAACAACCCTTACTTTTAAGAAATTTATTTTATACTAATTTACTGTGTAAAGTAATTATATAAAATAATGGATGAATGGAGTAAATATCAATTAAGTGAGTTAATAAAGAATATTTTCTAGATTGTTGCATATTTACTGTTACGTGTATGTAAATATCATCATATTATGTTTTATAGTGTCGTGTGCTTTAAACGACATTTATGGTATAAAGGAAGCCGGGACTTGAAATTATTTAAATATTTCCGGATGCTAATTTAGAGGGCGTAATTACTCCCAAAAAATGCGAGATAGTCAAAATAAATGCCATATTGTATTTTTGTGTTTCGGGCACTTTTGACTGGTTATGGCTTAAATGTGTAGTTACGAGTCATATTAATGAAGTATTAACAATTTAAGATGGGAATTATGGAGAGAGGCACGTTTAAGTCTTGCACCTTATTTTATTTTCTTAAGTGAATATTTACTAAACCTAGAGAGAAGAGAGAAGAAAAGAATTGTGGAGAAAAGAAGAGAAAAAGGAAGAAATTGAAGATTGAGGCTTGGGATTGTTGCTACCATAAAGAAATCTGAGATTTTAACCTCAAGGCAAGTTTCTTACTTCATAATATATGATTTAAGGTGAATAAATGGTATTGATGGTTGTGTATTTGAAATAATTTAACAATTTTAGGGTTTTAAGGGATTTGTAGAGTTTGAACACCTAGAATTTGATTTAGATGGTTATTGTGTGGATTAGAGTAGTTAGGATGCATTTATGATTGTTTTGGGATGAATTAATGATGTTGTTTGGAGGAGATATGTGTTTTGGGGAAAAACTAGGGTTCATAACCCATAGCCTATTCTTGGCAAATTCGCCAAGGCGAATCGATTCGCTAAGGCGTGAGGCTACAGGTCTGGGAACCCGAATCGATTCGGGTTAAGGCCGAATTAATTCGGCCTTAGGCAGAATGTTGGTTTCTCCACCCGAATCGATTCGCTTTTGGGCGAATCGATTCGCTTCATCGGGAGAATCGATTCGAAATCTTGCTGTTTTGAGTTATTTTTCTAACCCAATTTTTACCCTTTTCTTTTAGGCTTAGGACTTAGGAACCTTCTTGTATGAAGTAAAATTAGTGTCCTAGAGTCTTATATTAGTTAGGCAACTACCTTATGTTAGTAGGGGAGTAGTTGGGACTTATTTTGGGGATTAGTAAATAGATGATTAGGTATTTTCTTTTCCTCAACAAGTTAGTTCGATATTAAGAGATGTAGAACGAAATAATTGAAGAACTTTTGACACGTTATTGGGATATGCTAGACTTTGTGGTTTATAGGAACACCATAAATCATTGGAGAATAGATTAGGGGTTTATCAATCATTGAGGTTATGATGATGGTATAAATTACTTATGGCTCCGGATAAAAGGTGATGTATATTTTAAAATGAGATTTAAAATTATAAATGATAATTTACATAAACACACCTCTCTAAATGCTATCATAAGGGAAGTACGCGCATGAGGTGAAGTCCCCTGGCTAGTGAATGCAGGGTAAATATAGTCCTCGGTCATATGAACGATTATAATGTATTGTGTATTTATTATTTGATGTGAGGTAATTCAGGCTGTGGTTATGACTCACTGTCGAAGGTATATGGCTACTTCCCGATGTTGCGTTGTAGGATGCCCAGGTTATCTTGTTTGATAGGCCCTGGAAGATGATAGCCATTTAGGGGCGCGTCCAGTGGGGAAACTCGGATGGACGGTCTTAGAATTGTTATATATAGTTGAAAATAACTATTCTTATTCCAGTGGGACTTGATTTATGATAAAGTGCTATAAGAATTAAAGGGCTTTGATTTACGTTTCCTAATGAGATACGGAACGATGAAATGAAACTGTGTATAAAGGACGGTGATTCTTGGTTAATAATATTTATTCTTATCCTCTTGTGTAAATGAATTAAAACTTATGGTCAGGGAAATTATTTTAGTTTATGCTCTAAAATTGTGAAGGTAGATTCTAGATTCTTATAATTATCATCATGAATAACTGTTCATAATTATCATACTATTTATTCATTTGGTGATCATATAAAATCGGACCCTGACCCGTTCATATTTCTTGTTGTGCATGAAACTTGTATTCACTCAGGTGCTTCGCCGCAAGGACGCCCGTATTGACTTCATCACTTCGGTGTCTTAGAGCTGCAACACTTTGCGGACGTTGCGGGTTATTTTGTTATAGATGGCTTCATTTTTGTACTCTAGTGATGATTGGGTTATTTACTCGGGAGTGTGGCCCAAGCTTTTGTACTTGTCAACTGTAATGTATTATGTAACTTAATTAACTTGTTAAGTATAGTTGTAAGAGACTGTTAATCGACAGCCTATTCGGTTATTGCGTTATGTATGTACTCTTCAGTTTAATTCTTGTAGATTATATCCACCTTCTTTTCAATTTGGGTTGTTTAAAATGCTTTCTTTAACTTATACAATAAATATTTTGACAATCCGTTTTCCAACATTTAGAGTGGTTATCACGTATACTTATTATATTATTGTGATGCTGAGAATGGTCCATCTATGATTCCTATTATTATTGGAGTATCGGGATGGCCACCTCTTATTTTGATAAGCGGGTTATCATAGATGGTATCAGAGCATCAGGTTGTGGAGTTTTTAGGATCTATTCGGACTAATCACATTCTACCGTAGTGTTCTTTGATATAGAGCTTAATGTTAGGACTGTTTTGTTGCCTATGTTTGCAATCTTTTACAAAATAGATTGTTCTAAATAGTATTTTAATTTTATTATTTCTATGTCTCAGATGCCGCCTAAAAGAGGTCTCCCCGCTAGAAGAAATAGAGTTGTAGAAGAGGAGGTAGGTCCTCCACCGCCACAGCAAGGAGCTATAAATGGTGTCGAGGTAGCAAATATTGTGGTCCAAGCGGTCAACACTGTGATGACTGCTCTAGTTCAGCAATTACCACAAGCCCAACAACCAAGAGCTCAGGAGGTACAAGCTCCCGCGGGACCTTCTCCGTGGGAAAGGGTTAGAGAATCCTTTTTAAAGGGCCATCCCCCGAAATTTCAAGGAGGTTCTGACGTCATAGTATCTAATCAATGGAAAAAGGATATGTAGCGCCATCTTCGCATGGTGGAGTGTGGTGAGAAGGGAAACAAATCCTTGCTACTTTTGAATTAGTTGGAGATGCGTTACATTGGTGGGAGTCGATGACTACGCCAGAGTAGAGAGATACTATGACTATCAATGATTTTTGGGTTATGTTTGATCGAAAGTATTTTCCTCCCGCAATTCAAAGGGAGATTAGAAGAACAAATGAAGATGTCGTGCAAGGTGAGAATTTAGTTGCGGAGTATGAAGAGGAATTCACTTGATTAGCCAGTTTTGTACTGGATGAGGTGACTCTAGAGGAAAGGAGGATATCCAAATTTATTGGAGGTTTACACTGAAGGATACGACAACATTTTCTGGTCAATCCAGTCTTACAGACTTTTGGAGATGTGATGAACGTGGCGTTACTCCATTATCAAGAACATCGATTGTGTGTCCAAGGTAGTAAGAAGGATTCAGTTTTGGGGAAAGCGGGTAAACCTGGAGGCAATGGGGTAGGAGGAGGATCACTACCCTCGTCCCAATCTTTGGGAAATAAACAAAAATAAAGGGACACCCAACAAGGGGACTTGTCGAAATGGCATCGTTTTGGTGGATTCATTATTGGTGGCAGTAATAATAAGCACGGTCAGGGTTCCCAACAAAAAGCAGTTCAGGGTGGTAATGGGGGTAAAGGACATCCAGTCCAAGGCTTCGGGCAGTTTAGAAATAACCGGGGCCGAAATAAGGAGAACATGACGGGTCGATGATTTCAATGTGGAGAGTCGGGTCATTTCAAGAAGGCGTGTCCTCAGTTGATTGTTGGACAACTTCCTAGGGTTCCATAGTATCCACAGGTCCAGTTTCCGCCACAAGTGCCTTATCCAGTTGTCCCTCCACAACAGGGACAACTACAATATGGGCGTGTTTATCACATACAGGATGCTTTGCTTCCTCCGGCTCCGCTAGCGCCACTAGCTATTGAGGACAAGTTTCTCATTCAGGGGCATATGGGTCGTGTATTATTTGATACGGGTGCGACACAATTGTTTATTTCCCAAAGTTTTGCTCCGTCTACAGAGTTGATTAAATCTGTGAAAAGTACCTTCACTAGTGTTGAATCTTCTATGGGTGATGGTTCACTCATTTTCTTTGATTGAAAACAAGTAGAAATAAACCTTGGTAATTTATGTTTTGAGGCCGATTTTCTCATCCTTGATATGGTCGGGTATGATGTAATCTTGGGTATGGATTTGCTAATGAAGTATCATACGATAGTTAATTACTATGGGAAAAGTATAGTTTTCTCCATTCCGGGGCAAAAAATGTTTCTAGTGGCTATGCCTCGTTCGGAAGGAGGCTCTAGAACTTACTTATAGTGTATCGCAGAGGAGACTTCTCGGGATGTTGTTGTTTCCTTAGATTTGATTCCGGTTGTTAGAGATTTTGGAGATGTTTTTCAGGAAATACTGGGTTTGCCTCCAAGTAGGGAAATTGAGTTTGTAATTGATTTAGCACCGGGAACGCGACTTATTGCTAGAGCTTCATATCGTATGGCTCCTATTGAGATGAAGGAGTTAAGATTCAGATTCAGAACTTTCTAAAACAAGGGTTTATTAAGCGAAGCACATCTCCGTGGGGCACTCCGGTGTTATTTGTGAAGAAGAGAGATGGTTCCCTCTAGTTGTGTGTTGACTACATGGAGTTGAATAAAGTCACCATCCGGAACAAATACCCATTACCTCGAATTGATGATTTGTTTGATCAACTTAAGGGAGATTCGTACTTCTCTAAAATAGATTTGAGGACGGGGTATCACTAGTTGCGGATACGAGAGCAAGACGTGTCCAAGACCGCTTTCCTAACTAGATATGGGTCTTACGAATTTCTAGTTATGCCTTTCGGACTAACCAATTCCCCCACCGTGTTTATGGACCTTATGAATAGAGTGTTTCAAGACTTCCTGGACCAATTTGTTATCGTGTTCAGTGATGACATTCTAGTGTATTCTCAGACAGAAGCCGATCATGCTACTCATTTACGGGTGGTCCTGCAGACATTAAGGGATCATTAATTGTATGCCAAGTTTGAGAAGTGCGGTTTTTGGTTGGAGGAAATGCAATTTATGGGTCACATTGTGACTGCCCAGGGCATTTTGGTAGACCCAAGTAAAGTTGTTGCGGTAAGGGAATGGGGTCAGTCCACGACACCTATTGAGATTAGTAGTTTTCTGGGTTTGGCTGGCTGTTACCGCCAATTTATCAAGGATTTTTCTGAAATTTCTAGCCATTTGATAAATTTAACTCGGAAAGGGGTGAGGTTTGTTTGGAATGATTCTTGCTAGTTAGCTTTTGACGAGCTCAAGGATAGGTTGACATCTTCTCTAGTCCTTGCGTTACCAAGGCCAGGATTGGAATATTTGGTCTTCACCGACGCATCTCTACAAGGATTAGGAGGTTTACTACAACAAGAGCAGTGGGCTATTGCTTATGCTTCTCGCAAGCTTAAGCCCCATGAAAAGAATTATCCGGTGCATGATTTGGAACTTGTTGCAGTAGTTTTTCCCTTGAAGGTTTGGAGGCATTATCTCCCGGGGGAGAAATTTAGTCTTTTCACAGACCAAAAATCGTTGCAATATCTGTTTTCACAGAGAAATTTAAATATGCATCAACGCCGGTGGTTAGAGTTCGTGAAAGGCTACCAATTTGACATCCACTATCACCCGGGCAAGGCGAATGTGGTGGCAGATGCATTGAGTCGAAAACCCGAGGGGGAGTTAGCCTCGGTATGGAAGGCCAAATGGAAGGAGCTTAGCTAGGAGGATGTGGTTTTTAGGACATTTATATCGGTGTTGACCGTTACGCCTACTATTGTGGCAAAGGTGGTGGAAGCTCAAGGAAGGGACAAAGGTTGTCAGGGTCGTATACACCAATTGTTGACCGTGGAAGAAGAATCCTACTCTATAAGGTCTGAGGGTGGGGTACGTTTCCACGGGAGACTCATTGTCCCGAACGAAGGGGACCTAAGGCCGCACGTAATGACAGAATCTCATGGGTCCAAATTTTCAGTACATCCTGGTAATGACAAAATGTACCAAGACATGCGCCGTCAGTTTTGGTAGCCAAGCATGAAACGGGACATTTCTGAATTTGTTTCCCAATGTACCACTTGTCAATTGGTGAAAGTAGATCATCAAAGACCAACGGGTTTGTTACTACCATTGGAAATACCGGTATGGAATTGGGAAAGTATCTCGATGGACTCTATCACGGGATTACCAACGTCGTAGAGCGATCATGATTCCATTTGGGTTATTGTTGATCGTTTAACTAAATCGGCACACTTCCTACCCGTACACACAAATTATAATACTTCTCGTTATGCCCGGAAATTTATTGCGAATGTTGTTAGACTCCACGGGGTGCCCGTTAATATAGTCTCCGATAGAGATAAAATTTTTGTTTCCCATTTTTGTCAAAGTTTCGAAGAAGCTATGGGAAACAAATTAAAGTTGAGCACCTCTTATCACCCTCAAACGGATGGGCAGACAGAAAGAGTCAACCAAATGTTGGAGGACATGATCCGAATATGTGTGCTTGATTTCAAGGGTGGTTGGGAACAATATCTCCCTTTGGTCAAATTTGCTTATAATAATTCATTCCAATTCACTATTGGGATGGCACCCTGTGAAGCACTTTATGGTAGGCTGTGTAGATCTCCTACTTGTTGGTTGGAGGTGGGGGATAATAAATTTCTTGGACCTAAAATGATCCAAGATACTTCTTCCAAGATTGAACTCATTCAAAATCGCATCCGAATAGCTCAATATCATAAAAAGAGTTATGCCGATGCTAATAGGTGGCATGTAGAGTTGGAGGTTAGAGATCAAGTCTTGGTGCGAGTATCACCAATGAAAGGTATAAAGTTATTTGGGAAGAAAGGAAAGCTTGCGCCGCCCTATGTTGGACCTTTTCCCATTATTGCCAAGGTAGTCCCATTGGAGTATCAACTTGCCTTATCGGAACACTTACAACAAATCCATGACGTGTTTCATGTTTCCTCTTTGAAAAAGTATAAGAGGTGTGAAGGAGCTCATTGGCATATTCCTTTGAATGATATCGAATTGCAACCCGATATTTCATATCAAGAACAACCAATTACAATCTTAGAGCATGGGGAGAGAAAACTGAGATCTCGAGTGGTGCCCTTGGTTCGGGTTCAATGGGGTCATCACAACGTCGAGGAATCCACGTGGGAGCGTGAGGACGATATGCGGGAAAAGTATCCGCGTCTCTTTTTGCAAGGTACGCCTGAATTTTGAGGGCAAAATTCCCTCATAAGCGGGGGAGTATGTAACAACCCTTACTTTTGAGAAATTTATTTTATACAAATTTATTGTGTGAAGTAATTATATAAAATAATGGATGAATGGAGTAAATATCAATTAAGTGAGTTAATAAAGAATATTTACTAGATTGTTGCATATTTACTATTACGTGTATGTAAATATCATCATATTATGTTTTATAGTGTCGTGTGCTTTAAACTACATTTATGGTATAAAGGAAGCCGGGACTTGAAATGATTTAAATATTTCCGGATGCTGATTTAGAGGGCATAATTAGTCCCAAAAAATGCGAGATAGTCAAAATAAATGCCATATCGTATTTTTGTGTTTCGGGAACTTTTGACTGGTTATGGCTTAAATGTGTAGTTCCGAGTCATATTAATGCAATATTAACAATTTAAGATGGAAATTATGGAGAGAGGCACGTTTAAGTCTTGCACCTCATTTTATTTTCTTAAGTGAATATTTACTAAACCTAGATAGAAGAGAGAAGAAAAGAATTGTGGATAAAAGAAGAGAAAAAGAAAAAAATAGAAGATTGAGGCTTGGGATTGTTGCTACCATAAAGAAATATGAGATTTCAACCTCAAGGCAAGTTTCTTACTTGCTAATATATGATTTAGGGTGAATAAATGGTATTGATGGTTGTGTATTTCAAATTATTTAGCAATTTTAAGGTTTTAAGGGATTTGTAGAGTTTGAACCCCTAGAATTTGATTTAGATGGTTATTGTGTGGATTAGAGTAGTTAGGATGCATTTATGATTGTCTTGGGATGAATTAATTATGTTGGTTGGAGGAGATATGGGTTTTGGGGAAAAATAAGGGTTCATAACCCGTAGCCTATTCTTGGAAAATTCTCCAGGGCGAATCGATTCGCTAGTGAGAATCGATTCACCTTTTTTGCGAATCGATTCGCGAAGGGGTGAGGCTACATTCTTGGGAACCCGAATCGAGTCGGGTTAAGCCCGAATCGATTAGGACTTAGGAAGAATGTTGGCTTCTCTATCCAAATCGATTCTCTTTTGGGCGAATTGATTTGCTTTATGGGGCGAATCGATTCGGCCTTAGGGGGAATCGATTCCAAATCTTTCTATTTTGAGTTGTTTTTCTAACTCATTTTTTACCCTTTTTTTTAGGCTTAGGACTTAGGAACCTTCTTGTATGAAGTAAACTTAGTTTCCTAGAGGCTTATATTAGTTAGGAAACTACCTTCTGTTAGTAGGGGAGTAGCTGGGACTTATTTTGGGGATTAGTAAATAGATGATTAGGTATTTTCTTTTCCTTAACAAGTTAGGTCGATATTAAGAGATGTAGAACTAATTAATTTTAAAAATTTCAACACGTTATTGGGATATGCTAGACTTGGTGGTTTACAGGAACACCATAAATCGTTGGAGAATGAATTAGGGGCTTATAATTCATTGAGGTTATGATGATGGTATAAATTGCTTATGGCTTCGGATAAAAGGTGATGTATATTTTAAAATGAGATTCAAAATTGTAAATGATAATTTACATAAACACACCTCTCTAAATGCTATCATAAGGGAATTACGCGCATGAGGTGAAGTCCCCTGGCTAGTGAATGCAGGGTGAATATAGTCCTCGGCCATAGGACCGGTTGTTATGTATTCTGTATTTATTGTTCGAAGTGAGGTAAATTCGGGTGTGGTTTTGACTCACTGTCGAAGGTATATGGCCACTTACCGACGTTGCGTTGTAGGATGCCCAGGTTGTCTTGTTTGATAGGCCCTGGAAGATGATAGCCATTTAGGGGTGCGTCCAGTGGGGAAACTCGGAAGGATGGTCTTAGAATCGTTATATATAGTTGAATATAACTATTCTTATTCAAGTGGGACTTGATTTATGATAATGTGCTCTAAGAATTAAAGGGCTTTGATTTACGTTTCCGAATAAGATACGAAACGATGAAATGAAACTGTGTATAAAGGATGGTGATTCTTGGTTAATAATATTTATGCATATCCTCTTGTGTAAATGAATTAAAACTTATGGTCAGGGAAATTGTTTTAGTTTATGCTCTGAAATTGTGAAGGTAGATTCTAGATTCTTATCATTATCATCATGAATAACTGTTCATAATTGTCATACTCTTTATTCATATGGTGATCATATAAAATCGGGCCCTGGACCGTTCATATTTCTTATTGTGCATGAATCTTGTATTCGCTCAGGTGCTCCACCACAGGGACGCCCGTATTGACTTCCCCACTTCGGTGTCTTAGAGCTGCAACACTTTGCGGACGTTGCGGGTTATTTTGTTATAGACTTCTTCATTTTTGTACTCTAGTTATGATCGGGTTATTTACTCGGGCGTGTGGCCCAAGCTTCTGTACTTCTCTACTTTAATGTATTATGTAACTTAATTAACTTGTTAAGTATAGTTGTAAGAGACTGTTAACCGACAGCCTATTCGGTTATTGTGTTATGTATGTACTGTTCTGTTTAATTCTTGTAGATTATACCCGCCTTCTTTTCAAATTGTGTTGTTTAAAATGCTTTCTTTAATTTATACAATAAATATTTGGACAATCCATTTTCCAACATTTAGGGTGGTTATCCCGTATACTTATTATATTATTGTGATGCTGAGAATGGTCCATCTATGATAACTGTTATTATTGGAGTATCGGGCTGGCCACCTCTTATTTTGATAAGCGGGTTGTCATAAATGTCTAGGAGGTGTTTAAAATATATACTCTACGAATTTCTAAAAGTTTCAACCATGCAAGACTCTAATTTTTCAAGTGGATATGTTCAAATTTGCGATACCCGAATCGATCTTGTTACGAGGGTTCGGTTCAGTTCCATCTTTGATAGGAGTTTTTCCTTGAACCGGTTCGGTTCGTTTATTTCATCTTCGGTTCGGTTCCACCTCTTCGTGCTTCACATGAAATTTACCTAGGGGAGGATCAGTTTGTTTTTCAAGACCTTCGATTCGGTTCCATCTTTTCATGCTTCACAGGAAGTTTTCTTGGATAGGATCGGTTCATTTTTCAATCCCTTCGGTTCGGTTCCCTCTATGACTTAAAATTTCCTTCCTTGTGCACTTTTTGAAGGCATGTAACTTTTGATCCGGAGTTCGAATTAGAATGTCGATTCTTCCTAAGCATTTATAGGGGCGAGGTCTTCGACTTTCCTTCTGATTCTTTCCTTCCCCGTGCACTGAATACCTAAAAAATAGACAGGAAATACACGAAACTCGGCTTACTAATTAGAAAATGTCAATAGCAGTGATAAAAGATAAATCCACTCGAATTACACTTTGCGGATCAATAAAAGCCTCAAGATTAAGGGGATAAACGGGAATACTTTATGACTAATCAAACCCCCCTAACTTAGAACTTTGATCATCGCGAGCAATGTAAAAGAATCAAAACATGGTCCGACTCTAAAATGGGATAGAATACCTCTTTCGCGGGTGAGCGATTGCATTTAGCATATGTAATAAACCGTTAAACCCCTAGGTTACCCTAGTAGGACGAGTTGCATCTCGTGAGGGTTTGCAGTGAATATACCCACAAAATTTGACTCAAAGAAAACTCAAACTACGCAAAAATTGTATTATTCAAAATTTCCCAAAAAATATTTATCATCAATTCATGTTCAAGGGTCTCAAATCACAGTGCGTGTGTACGAAGCTAGAAATTTAACTGCGAATTTCCACCGACTGATCATTACGTTACTTATCCGAAAATTCGTTTTGATTTCAAAATCTCACGGGATGCTCTCGCAAACGAATCTCTCGAAAGGGTGGCTATTTTCTCCCGGTATGCATGATTTATAAAAATAAATGTATTGGAACCAAGTTCACGCACACAAATGGAACGACGAAAATTTATGGTAAATGGATCTCATCATCGAGTTACGGTTATAGGGAAACGGGAACATTGGCTCTAATTCATACCTTTAATCTCTTTTATTATCTTTCTCCACACGGTAATCAATTTTGCATTTTGGACTCGGTTAGGACTTTTTTGGGTTAAAGGTGTAATGGGTACAAGGGGAATGGTAAGGAAATATAGAATTGGAAAATTTTCTTATGATGCCCAATTGTGCTTTTCCGGGCTTTTGCACATTTTTTTCTTATTTTTCTATTTTTTTTTTGTTTTTGACTCTTGCTAGTTTTTTGCTATTTTTGTTGAACATATCTATTCTATTCTTGACCCTTTTTATGCACTTTTCGAATTAAATTTCTGGGATTATAAATTTTCACAATTCCGGGCCAATTGGGGTTTTCGGGTTGTCAAACGAAAGGGAAAAATTTATTCGGCTCAATTTGGGTTTACAAAATGGATTATTTTTTTCTCTATTTTTTCTGGCCAATATTTTTGGGGGACAGACGAGGACCTCCTTCATTGTCCAAATGCGAGTTGCGTTACCATATGCGTCTCGAGATTACTTTAATTTAGAGATCTATTTTGCACATTTTTCAAGGCAATATTATATACATTTTCCTTACCCAGTCAAAGTGAAAGAATTGAGATCCTTGACGACTTATTATAACGCTGAAAAGAAATTTGAGTTAACAATTAACTCAAATTGATTTATAAATTCTCAATAATGAAAGGCTCGAATATCACCGAGTTTGTTAATCTCTACATTTATTCGTTAAGTCGTCTACGTTCGCTTATTTTCCATCTTTGGTCAATTTCGGCTTTGTGTATTATGCTTTTATAATATGAGACATTAAACCAAATTTTAATGATATTTTTGAAAAATTTGAATTCCAATTTTTATTTATTTTGAAGAAAAATATATTTGAAAATTTTAAACTTTTTCGTTTTTTTGATTTTTCACGGCATTTTTGAAAATTTGTGAACTTTTAGAAAGACGCACTTGTGAACCCCCCTAACTTAAACTTCTGCATTGTCCTCAAGCAAAAAGGACAAAAATCTAACTCAAAGAGAATTAGAATTGAGAGAAAATAAAACGAACAAATAAAATAGAAATGCATATTTTTATAGATATAGAGCACCTGCGTTACAAGGGAGAGGGTAGAAAAGTACAACCAACATGTTTAAACAACCAACAACAACACAAACAACAAAAACAAATAGTAGTAGAAAAAATGGGCTTCACCGGGGAGGTGGATTGGAGGGTCCGGGTGCGCTGGGATCATATGGATCATAAAAGAAAGTTGGACGAGGTCCACTGAAGTTGAGCTCGTATATGTGGGTTTGGAGACGATGCATCATGCTCGTATCCCTTCGATAGGCATCTTGATCCCGTTGATATTGTTTGAGGGAACCATCAAACCGGGTTTGCACCACCGAAAGGCTCCTATGAAAGTCTGCACCCGGGGGCTCAAAATCTGAGTCGTCTTCTTCATCTGCCCCACCCAACATGACATCCTTAGCCTTGTGCTCTTCAACATTGATCACCTCATCTCCATGGAGATCAACCACCTCCCGGGATGCTCGAATGGATTCCTTTGCCGGGTACTCCTAGTGCGTGACACTCTCCCAATGGGATCCGAGAGGCGTGGAAATGCTCGAGGTGTATGGATACCAGCATCGGTAAGAAGGGAGGTTATGAGACGTGCATATGGGAGTGGCACCGTACCTTTTTGCTCCAAGGTCACATAGAAAATATTGGTGTAAAGAATACGGGAAAGATTGATAGTGAAGTTGGGACAAAAAAGGTGGTAGACGAGGGTGGCTTGGCGAGGGCGCATCGCCGAGTCGTTTGTGGTTTGAAGCAAGTTGGCACAAATAATATAAAATGTAATTCTCACCTTATCATTGAGGCATCCCACGGGGAAGATACCCCTTTCCAAAATCTCGTTGGGTGCAAGACGGTCGATGCATTGCTGTTTCAGGATGGTGGGGGCATTAATGGGGTAGTCAAAGTCGTTCGGGTTTGGGACGCCCTTGGAAAAACGTTTACGGGACAGAATAGCCAAGGAGAAAAGGATGGGGCGACCTTCGACAAAAGCTTGGCCCTCAAACTCGCCCGTGCGGACGAGAGAGCCATATAAAGATCGGAGCTCGTTGGCCCATACAACATTGTGTGGATCGATGAGATATTGCGTCCACCCCTTCCGACTGAAAAGAGTGGTGACCGAGCGGGGCATCTCGTCCTAGTTAAAGACACGCTCAATGTGAAGTTGGAGGGAGATGATAAAAAACTTTTCACACCACATGCGCTCCATGTGAGAGCGGTATTCCCCATTTTCGTTTGGAAGGACCTCAATAGACATGTATTTTGGTGGAAGAGCGAGATTTGCAATGGAAATACCAGGGAATTTTTGAAATGGGAGAGATAGGTTTAGAGAGGGTATATGTGATGGAGGTGTGGATGAATGGTAGGGGAGAGGTGTAATTTATAGGTGGTGGGGAGAGTTGGGAGGGGGAAAGAATTTGGAGGCAAAGAAGGGATGGATCTTTGGAGGGAAAGTAGGGTCTGAAAGGAGGGAAATGGAGGTATTGGGGAAGGGGGGGGAGGTATCTATGGAAGAGGCAAGGATGAAAAATCGGAACCGATCCGGTTCAGGGGAGAACCGATTTGGTTTTGGGATTCGGTTCGGTTCGCCTTAGGCAGAATTCTCTCTTCTCTCAGAATGATGAAAACGGACTCTTGCACCCTCGAATGCCCATACGCTCTCTTACTTATTCTCACACTTAGATTTCCTTGACTCCCTCAAAAACTGCGTGTTGGTGTTCCTAATCCGAACCCTCACCTTTCGTAACCTACCTACGGACTCTAACTACTCTACATACGCACAACTACTATACACAATAATTCACCCCATACGCGTCGGGGTGCGATGACCTCTCAGTTCAAGCTCATTATACCTTAAAAACGGGGTCCGACAACTAAATGGTGTCGATCTCTTCTACGCACGCCTTAACATATAGCTTAGGCGGTGTCCATTGATTTTGAACGCGTTCCCCTCTTTTGGATCTTCCAATTCTACAGCTCCGTGGGGAAAAATGCGTCTCGTAACGAATAGACCAATCCATCGGGCCGCAATTTACCCGATAATAGATGAAGACGGTAGTTGTATAGGAGTACCTTTTATCCCGATTAAAACTCTTTTCGTCGGATAATCTTATCATGTTCTAGTTTCATCTGAGATTTTTCAATCTTGGCATTCTCATACGCATCATTACGTATCTCCTCTAACTCATTTAGTTGAAGCTTGCGAGCTTCACCGGCTTTATCCATATTGTAATTTAATCTCTTAATCGCCCAATACACTTTGTGCTCCAACTCAATGAGAAGATAACAAGGTTTTCCATACTCAAAGAGGAATGGGGACATTCCGAGTGGGTTCTTATATACAGTACGACAGGCCCCTAATGAATTGTTCAATCGAAGGTATGGGTGTGCACGGGTCGGTTCGGTTCGGTTTTGGACCGCAATTCGGACCGAACCTATCGGTTCGGTTTTGGAAAAAATCAGACCGAAACCGAACTGACGATGAAAAAAATCGCCGGTTTCGGTTCACATCGGTTTCGGGTTCGGTTCGGTTTTAACCGATTTTCAATTTTAGTCGGTTTTTTGTAGGTCGTTTTTCGGTTTTGATTGGTTTTGGAGGTTGGTTAATGGTGTTTGGATATAAAAATAAAATATATTTAAGGGTTTTTTAATATATAATATTGATGTCGGTTCGGTTCGGTTCGAATCAGTTTTTTCTTTGTCTAAATCGACAACCGAACCGATATTATCGGTTTTTTAAATCCTTAAACCGCAAACCGAATCGGGCTAAAAAAAACGCCGATTTTGGTTCGGTTCGGTTCGGTTTTCGGTTCGGTCGGTTTTTTTGCACACCCCTAATCGAAGGGACCAATCTTTCTAGTCAGGATTGATGATCTTTTCTAGTATGTGCTTGATTTCGCAATTTGCTAATTTGGCATGTCCATTCGTTTGTGGGTGATATATTGTTACCACTTTATGAATGACCCCATACTTTGTCATGAGTTTTTCAAACGACTTGTTGCAAAAGTGTGGGCGTTATCACTAATTATCGCTTTAGGTGCACCGAAGCGAGAAAGTATGTGTTCGTGTAGGAATTTTATCACCACCTTATTTTCATTAGTCTTGGTATCTATAGCTTCCACCCATTTAGAAACATATTCTACCACGGCGAGAGTGTATAGGTATCCAAATGATGGGAGAAAAGGGCCCATGCTGTCAATACCCCAGTAATCAATATTCTCAATGATGAGAATTGGGGTTAATGGCATCATGTCTCGTCGGGTGATTTCTCCCATCCGTTGACACTTGTCGCCAGATTTGAAACAATTGTTAACATCTCGAAACATTGTGGGCCAGTACAAACCGCACTGGAGAATTTTATTTAGTTGTCTTTTTCACGAAAAAGTGGCCTACACTTGCTTTCGAATGACAAAATTAGATGACTTTTGGAATTTTTTCATCCGGTACACATCGTCGGATGATTTGATCGGCGCAATATTTAAAAATGAATGGATCATCATAGAAGAACATGCACGACCAAATGATGAAGCTCTTCTTGTCTTGCGGTGTCCAATCGGGAGGGACGGATGTCGTGACAAGATAGTTCACTATATCCGTAAACTAGGGCAAAGAAGAGGTAGCAAAGAGTTGCTCATCCAAAAAATACTCGTCTATGGGTGTAGGATCATTAGGTACGTCGGACAAAAGCCGTGATAAGTGACTGATAATGACATTTTCTACTCCTTTTTTGTCTTTAATAGAGATATTAAACTCTTGTAGGATTAGGATCCACCTTATGAGACACGGCTTTGCATCTTTCTTCGCAAGTAGATATTTTAAAGCCGCGTGTTCGGTGAAACAAGTGATGGGAGAACCGATAAGATATGACCGAAACTTGTCAAGTGCAAATACTGTCGCTAGAAACTCCTTCTTCGTGGTGGAGTAATTGAGTTGTGGTTCGATAAGGGTCTGGCTAGCATAGTAAATGACATGAGCCTTATTGTCTTTTCTTTGGCCCAAAACAGCCCCTATCGCATAATCGATGGCATCACACATAAGCTCGAATGGTAAGGACCAATCCGAAGCTTGCATGATGGGAGCGAACATAAGCATGTTTTTCAGTTTTTCTAAAGAACTTTGGCATGCTTCCATCCACTAAAATGGGGTGTCCTTCATAAGAAGATTTCTTAAGGGTCTAGCGATGGTGCTAAAGTCCTTAATGAACCTTCGATGAAACCCCGCGTGGCCCAAGAAGGAGCGCACATCTTTCAGCGATTTACGTGGGGATAGGTCAACTATGACATCTATTTTTGCTCGGTCAACTTCGATCCCTTTGGATGACAGGATGTGGCCAAGAACTATACCCTCGATTACCATGAAATGGCATTTTTCCCAATTCATCACTAAGTTCTTTTCCACACATCGGGCTAGTACTTTCTCAAGATTGGCTAAACATAGGTCGAAAGAGGTGCCAAAAAAGCTAAAGTCGTCCATAAAAACCTCTTGCCCTCTCTTAACCATGTCACTGAATAAGCTTAACATGAACCTTTGAAAGGTCGCCGGTGCAATTCACATGCCAAATGGCATACATTTCTAGGCAAACGTTCCAAAGGGGCAAGTGAAGGTTGTTTTCTCTTGATCAAGTATATCCACCTCAATTTGGTTATATCCGGAATAACCATCTAGGATGCAATAATAATGGTGGCCCTCTGCTCATTCAATAATTTGATCGATAAATGGCAAGGAGAAATGATCTTTCCTATTTCCCGCCTTGAGTTTCCATTAATCAATGCAAACGCGCCACCCAGTGGTGGTATGTTGGGGAACTAATTCTCCCTTGGCATTTTCAATCACAATCATACCCGACTTCTTCGGGACGAATTGAATGGGGCTCACCCACTTTCTATCCAAGATTGGGTAAATAATCTCGACATCCAATAGCTTTATAATTTTAATCCTCACCACATCTTTCATTATGGGGTTGAGCCGTCTTTGCATTTCTCTCGAGGGATTAACATCCTCTTCGAGGTGAATCTTGTGGGTGCAAATTATAGGGCTTATCCCCTTCAAATCAGCTATACACCAACCAAAAGCACCTTGGTGCTTCCTCAAAATCTTTAATAGTTTATCCTCCTGTTCTTCATCTAAGTTAGAGGAGACAATAATAGGAAATGTCTCACTTTTACCTAGGAAAGCATATTTAACATTTGAGGGTAGTTTCTTCAACTCGAGAGTCGGGAATGTGTCGCAAGAGGGCAACATGCGTTCTTCCCTTGGCAGTAACTCTTCGAATCGGGAAACCCAATTAACATCTCTCGCATCCTCGTACGACGCTCTCTCATCGAGTAAGCCTCTCAACTCCTCTATCTCCCTCTCAAACTCGATGTAGGCTCCCTCACTCTCATAACTAGAAGATAGGCAAGCTTCTAAGGCATCTCCACAATAATTTTCCTCAAAGTTTTCTTCTACCATCTCCTCAATTAAGCTCACTACATGAAGATCAACTTCTTCCCCATCTTGTTGGGCTATGTTGAAGATGTTTGTTTCTAGAGTCATATTCCCAAAAGTGATTTACATCTGCCCATTTCTAGTGTTGATGATTGCATTAGCCGTGGCTAAAAATAGGCGTCCAATAATGATGGGAACATGATTTTTCTAGGTGAAGGAGGGATCCGTGTCCCACATGGCAAAATCTATCGGGAAGTAGAAAGTGTCCACTTAGACTATCACGTCCTCAATTATATCCCTTGGTATCTTCACAGTTCCATTCGCTAACTAGAGAGTGATACTTGTGGGCTTAAGACCGCATATATCAAGTTTCCTATAAATTGAATAGGGGAGGATATTAATGTGACACCCCGCCTAATTAAATACCGGGCGATCACTCCTTTATTAAATTAAAATCAAGGTGAACAGTTGGATCATTCTTAGGATTACTGTCGTGAAAATAATTTTTCCAATTTAAACACCCTAAATAATTAAGCTAAGTGTCAAACCATGTTAGACATTACTTTCCAAATTTTATTTATAAGAACCAACATTTAAAACTTTACAAAATTCGTAAAGTTAAAGAATCACACAACAATTAACCTGGTAAATATAATCCAAATAATCTAAAAATTCAACAACTAGATTCCAACATTTAAACTTAAAGGAAAAACATCCTGACAACAATAAATCCCAAAGTGAAAATACTGGGAATAAATGGATCACAATGTCAAATAAAACAATTGAATAATGGAAATAAACAAGTCACAATATCCCCTAGACAACTGAATAATGAAAAAGGGCGACACATGCCCAACTAAATAAATGGGACTAGGAGTGGAATCAACAAATGAAGTCATCTAAGCAAGAGGCCTGCAGCTCCCACCTAAGCTGCAGCGTGTTCCTTCTTAAAGATCCTATGTAAGACGCCCCGGTGACTGGGCACCTGTAATATATACATATATATATACAAGAGAGAAAAGAAAATGGAAACGGGTCAGAGCCCGATTGTAAAAACGATTTAAAATTTGTTTAGTAAGTATTTAAAATGTTTACTGGCCAATGCAACAACATATTAGTGCGACACTCCCTTGATATATTCTCACCTCTTTGCTAATGTGCACGCCTATCGCACTAACCTTCCCAACGGTATAACTTATCTTATCTTAGGTTGCTCGTAAGATTTAATGCAGATAAATTCAATTGTTTGAGAGGCTAATTTCTTTTAACAACAAAGTTCTCATTTAAACCTTATTTACTCATAAAGTTTCTAAGTATCATATTATACTTTTCAAACACATGTTCCCCAATCGAAAATAATAATTCATTTTCTTACTTACCATAAACACAGTAGGTAGTTCCCAAATTTCCATAATTAAATATATATATTAAATACTCACATAATATATATATATATATATATATATATATATTAACGGCACCCCACATAATAATTATGGTGCGGGCATACTCTGTTATCCAATCCCCGTCTCACTCATACTAAAGGAAATACAAGTTTGTAATCACTCTCGAACTGTATTAACACATACACAAACAATATTGAGGCGAAGCATAGATTCCAAGTCTCTAAGAGGTCAGTACATACCCTCACGTCTCTTAGGACCGTCTGACCATCGATCAGATAGCTTGTACCAAGGATATCTATCTTCTAGGGTACGAGCCAATATCCCCCATAAAGGTACATCGAGATAAGATTGTCCCAACGTGGTAACCTCGGGGATAGCAAGTAGCGCGGGCATGATTTTCACACGTATATAGTATATGCAAAAGCACAGTCATATAAATATACTACTATTACCATATCTCTTTAGGTACCTTTCATCACCCATAATTATAACATTTATCCTTATTTCTCAATCTTTAGTTATCACGTATAACGGTTCGTCTCTTACTTTAATTGAGGGATTAATCCAACTTACTACGTAACACTCATGGACTCTATCCTCCAAAGTGTAGAATTCAGTAGGTACTCATCTATTTTTCCAACATAACTATCTTACGTGTCACTCCCTTTAACACACAACCCCATCGTCCCTTATGTGTAAACAACCCAAAAATGTAAATCTTGTCTTAGATTAAAGGTCTCATAATTATTAATAAGTCCTACTGGTCTCCTTTACCTTCCAAAATATTTTAATAAGGATGTCCAAAGATTTTTACTCATTTAATTTTAATTTAACTATTTAAAAGGGGAAATATGAGTCTTCCAGGAGGGGTCGATCGATCAATGTCAGGAGCTCGATCGATCGATCGACACCCCTGGTTCGATTGATCGATCAAACAGGTATGTCGAATTCTGCAGATTAACAGTTACGGGTTCTATCATCCAACATCAACCAAATTCAGATTTTTAACACCCAAACTCCCAAAAATTCGTACTACAAACATTATAAACCCAAACTAACAATCTTCTACGTAAAGCATGTGAATTTTCATCAGTAACCATGGATTAAAAGGGGCAAAACTTATATAAACCTCATGAACCCTAGAAATTTCTTTAACTTTGTTCTAATCAGTCTTTTTCCATAATTTCATCTTCTAAAACATCATAAATCCGTTGTTCAACCTCTACATATGAAGGGGATTTCCAGATTTCCATTTATATCATTACTACATGAAATTTCCTATCTCCAACATGGGTTTTCTTCTGTGATACTCATCCTAATCAATCCTAGACTAATCATGAATGATGAATTAATGAATTTAAGAAAGATAAATACTTGCCTGGGAATTTCAGAGTTCTGATTTGTGGACGAATTTGGTGTGGTTGCGTTCCCCGTCGCGCGATCTATGCGTTGGTGGTGGTGGCGGTGCAACCGGATGAATTTTCGGCCTAGAACACCTTGGCAAGCTCTCTCCTTCCCTCTCCTATGCCGTCACTTGTCTTTGGTTGTTTTAACCCTAGAAGACAACCTTAGACATATGAAATAACCCTTGAAAATTCGTGGGTTTAATTGCCCAAAATTATAAAATGTCCAAAATGCCCTCCCGGGGCGCTAAATAAGCCTAAAAACGCCCCGAGGCCCAAACTAAACCCCCGGATATACTTTTCTGACTATCTCGACCCTTCCGGACACTTTGGCGCACTCAAACGGCCATACGAGCAATTTATAATTTATTCACTTTTATTAATCAATATTTAGTCCCGACGCGACACGGGCGTGTCCCTACTCAAATTTCCAAAATTGTCATTTTATTCACTCTTGACATTTAATAGAACCAATATTATATATTACTCTACTCATTAGTAATATTCAACAAGTTTCCCATAATTACTAACTCTCATCACTTTAATAATTATAAAGTAATTAATTTTCGAATTTATATTAAATTAATAACTCACATTAAATTTAATAAATCCCCAAATTTATAAAGCATAAAAATACGGGGTATTACAATTAACACTTGCCCCCAAATAGAGTAAGGCTTTTTTGAATTTGTTCTCTCCAATGGTGCAGGAAATGGTGGGAGCACCGAGATCTTTATATTTAAGTGGGAGATCATTAAGAAGGGCTGAGCTCACATTTTGTGCTAGAAACACGTTCATCTTTACCTTTATCCTCCTCTTGACTATCAATAAGTCTTTTATGACTTTGGCATAGGATGGAATTTACCGTATTGCATCGAGGAAAGATAAGTTCAACTTTACATTTTTAAGCACTTCCAGCACTTATTCACTTATGGTTCCTTTATGGGCAGGAACCAAACTTTGAGTAAATGGCACAGTGGATGGTGGTTTTACAACTACCTCAGGATCACTATTGTTTTACTTTTCACTCTCGTTCAAGGAGATATCTTCAGCCTCTTTCGTTTCGGGATAATTCTCCTTGTCTTTTGAAATGTCATATGGGGGAGGAGATAAATCAACAACTCTCCCACTACGAAGAGTGGTTATCGCTTGACAGTGCTCATGCTGTTCGATAGAGGTGGAGCTAACACTAGGTTAACCTTGGGGAGGTCTTTGGCCTTGGGTAGGAAACATGACCTTCGCTTGGATGCTCAATGCGGATTACATCTTAGAGATGTTTGCATTATTTCAGCGAACAAGCGTTCATATCGTGCATTATTTGCACCTTGAGAATTTATGAATTAGTTCATTGTATCCTCGAGGCTCCTCCGCGGTGGAGCTACATATGGGAACGGAAGTGGTTGTGCTTGTTGGTACTGAGGAGGTGGTGGAGGTGGGATAACCTGTGAATATGGGTTCATCGTATCTTGTGGTTGTCCATAGTTGAAACCAGGATGGTTCCTCCACGAAGGGTTATAAGAGTTCCCATGTGAGGCATTAAAATTTCCCTTGAATCCTCCTATAGCATCCACTTGCTCGGTGTGCATGGCCTTATAGGCAAAAATCATTGGGCATGCCTTTATGGAGTGGGCCGCCTCACAAATTTCACACACTTTTTTTCTTTTGAACCATGGCTAGATCCGGAGATATTACACAACTGACCATTAAACCACTCTTTCATATCTCTCTGAAACTGATTGAATCGACGGTCTATTAGGGTATTGCTATCCAAATGGTATGGACCGGAGGTAGTTTTATTGATTGGTTATTTTCTTGGTCGAGCTTGGTTCTGATCAGATGTGTCCCATGCTTGAGTAGTCTCTGCGACATACTTAAGATGGGCCTCGGCATTGCATGAGTTTAAATCCAAAAAGGGTATTTCACAAATTGTTTGCACAAGTTGGTTGGAAGCTATTGTCAACCCATTATGGAAGAATGATATCACTAAATTTTTGTCAAAACCACGATGGGGGCATGCACTTACTAACTCTTGTAAATGTTCCCAACATATCTCAAAGGACTCATTATTGTGTTATCAGAAAGCTTGGATTTAAGTCTTGCAGAGTTGGTCTTGTGACACGGATAGAATTTTGAGACAAATTTAGACTACATATCTCTCAAGGAAGTGAAAGAGTTTGGGGGTAGAGACCATAGCCAGGTCTTGGCTTTATCCTTTAAGGAAAAAGGAAAAATCTTTAGGCGAACGACGTCTTGCGTGCACGTTTGATCACTAAATGTGTCACATGCCTCTTCGAACTCACGAATATGCAGGTATGGTTTCCCTAAATCCATGCCATGAAATGTAGGAAGAATCTGTATCATCCCATTGCGAAAGTGGAACTGACTGGCAGTATACGGAAGTAAAATTCAACCGGGGGTGATAGTACGCTCAGGAAAGAGTAAGTCTTGCATAGGACGATAGGGGAGATCTCCCTCTCTAGTATCGAAACTTGTTGCGTCGGACATTGCGCTCGCACTCTCTTCAAATGACTTTGTGTACTCACTCGATGTCCTAGATGTGTGACTCGAAGTTCGACGAAGGGTGTAGCTACTGATAGAGTGCTCGGGAGTAGGATTTGGAAACCAAAATTGTGGAACGCGAGGTGTGTGGGGGCTTTCAGAGTTGTATTCAATGATTGGATTTTCATGGATTCGAGTTGGAGTGTTGTGAGGAGTTTGAATATGTTCAAGATTTTGCATTAAAGGTTTTTGAGCGATGATGAATTTTTTTTTATTTTTTTTTGTTTTTGGATTTTCTTGGTCAAAGTTTTAGATTGAATTGAACTAACCTAAGTCTACCTAATTCCCCAACAACGGCGCCAAAAACTTGATGTGACCAAATGTGTCTAGTGTGCGTGCTATTTAGGCTCAAGCGCAAGCCAGTCGCTCAAGTAATAATCTGATAAATCGGGTATCGCTCCTTAGGGAAATAAGACGAATGAAGTCGTAATGACGTTGGAAAGACGAAAGTAACCTAACTTTGACTCTAATAAGAACGAAAAGGTGATTGGAATTGTGAAACAACTACAACTAGATGCAATTTTGAAAATGATTAATTGATGAAATCAGGAATAAATGAAATACAATTACTCTAAATTAACTAAAAGACTGATGATGATTTAACTAAAATTGAACTATAAGACGAGAAAGATAGGTCGGGTTATAATCACCCTAGTAATTCACTTCATTGGATAATATATTCAGAATTAAAGCTTTCAATGAATCTGATTTTTAATGCTCTGAACTATTACATATATGAGGGATCGTAGCCCGCACAGTATGTAAGCAAAGGTTGAATTAAAATTCGGTATTTATTTCTCCTAATTATTACACCTATGAGAGATCGTAGCCCGCGCAGTGTGTAAGCAAAGGAAGAATTAAAGCAGTATCGTATTAACTATGATACAATTAATCTAAGGTTTTAATTCCAACTTCTATTTCCACTATCATGAATTACATCAGGTGGGGATCATGCACCCCAACCCTTGAAAACTTAGTCGAAAATATTAAAACTAGAAGAAAACACGTTTTGAATGACAGAAAACATTTTAACTAATGAATGAAGAAGAATAAGAAGGAAAATACTCACTAAAGAAATAACTACTTCAATAATGAAAGAAAAGATTAGAATCATATTACTTGAATTACAAAACTGGAATAAAAACTAGGGTTTCTTATTGTTGTCTTCTCTAAACTAATTAAAATGCTTCTCTAACAAAATATAAGCCTCGTCAATGTCTGGGAGGTGTTTAAAATATATACTCTACGAATTGCTAAGAGTTTCAACCATGAAAGACTCTAATTTTTCAAGTGGATAAGTTCGAATTTGCGATACCCGAACTGATCCTGTTAAGAGGGTTAGGTTAGGTTCCTTCTTTGACAGAATTTTTTCCTTGAATCGGTTCGGTTTCGTCTATGACAGAAACTTTCCATCCTTGTGCACTTCGTAAAACCTAATAAATGCGGTGTGTGATACCAATTTGAGTTAATTCACAAATTTCTAATTTGGCACACTTATTTAATTGGAGTCTATTTTTAATCCAAAGTAATTCAGCCCCTAAACATGCAACTATGTGTGTGCATGTGTCAAATCATAAATAGATAAATCATGCGACACAAATTTAAGGAAAAATCCCCAAAGGGCAAAACCTTTTTATTTCTAGAACTTTGAAGAATTCACAAGACCATTGAATTACGTACAACTTGATAATCACCCACAAGTGTAATGAACGGTGTCTTCGTCAAACCTTCAAAGAAATGGCTAGAAATGTCGTCGGCTGGAATCTCCCGCAAGAACTCCGGATGGTCAGCAATGAGGAAGAAAACGGCTTCTCCACAAGTGTGAACTTTATAAGGATTCCCTCCACAATAGCATGTAGTTCTCCGGTTATAGAGTTCTCCCCACAAAGAATAAACAAAAGTAAAGTGGTATTCTTGAACACCAAAATAATTCACCAAAGCATATGGGATTTTTTTTGTGAATTGTAAACAAAAAGGGATTAAACCCTAAAAGAATAAGTCAAAAGGATTATGCTATTTTGCTTTTTTCTGTCATTCAAAATGCTGGGACTTCTTAATGAAAATGAAACCATTTAATGAGTATTTATACAAAAATGCGCCTCCTCGGTATTAGAGCTCGTTTGAATGAGATAAGGATCTCGCGCGAACGACGTAAAAATTTCGTTCAAACGACATCGTGCGACATCCATATGTCGCTCGAACGAGATAGCTATCTCAATTGAATGACCTGGGCATCAAAATCGAGGTCCGCTTCAGGATGTAGGAAAAAATACCCATACATAAATTTTGACGAAAAAGTCTGCTCCAACACTTAGAAAGTATTTTATAAAAATATCCCAAAAGCTCTAAGTGGAAAGTTAAGGTATTAATAACATAACCTTACCAAAGTAAACTTTGCGGAGTTTTTTTGATGAAGAACCTTGATATATTTGGATTCGTCTTGATGTAGATTGCTCTTGAATTTCTTCGACGGTTGTAACGGTATACGACATAATAAATTGATAACGGACTTATAAAATATGTCCTTACAAATCTCCCTCTATGTCTATATCGGTACATAAATAAAAACATCTGAATTATCAAATACCAAAATGAATATTCAAATATACCCTCCCATGAATAAATTTGCAAGATCTCAAACTGTTCTTCAAAAAGTCTTCATCAAATCTCAAATCTTTACTCATCAGGGTGTGCAACATAATGATCATCAAGCTGTAATACCCCGTATTTTTATGATTACTAATTTTGGGGATTTATGAAATTTAATTTGAGATATTAATTTAATATTAATCCAAAAATCATTTAAATATTTACTAGCGTGATGAGAGTTAGTAATTATTGGAATTTTTTTATAAATTACTTTATGGGTAAAGTAAGATGTGTAATTGAATTTAGTAAAATTATCACGAGAATCTAATTTGATAATTTTGGAAATTTATAGGGACGCGCCTGTGTCGTGTCGGGATTAAATTCGAATTATTAAAAGTGAATAAAATATAAGTCACCCGTATGATCATTTTTAGTCTGTCAATGTGTCCGGAAGGGTCGAGATAGTCAAAATAATGTACCCGGGAGTTTAGTTTGGGTCCCGGGCATTTTTAGGCCTAATTAACATCTCGGGAGGACATTTTAGACATTTTATATTTTTGGGCATGGAAACCCACGAATTTTCTAAGGTTGTATCAGATAATAGGAGTTGTCTTCTAGGGTTAGAATAACCAAAAACTAAAGACAGCCATTGGAAGGGAAGAGGAGAAGCTTTCCAAGGAGTTCTAGGCCAAGAACTCCACTGTTTGCACCGCCGTCGCTGCCATATTGTAAATCACGCAACGAAGATCACAACCACACCAATCTTTTCCACAAATCTAAGACAAGAATTCCCAGGCAAGTATCTATCTTGCTCTATTTTAGTTAATGCTTAAATGATATTAGTCTAGGGTTGATTAGGACTAGTTTTGTGAAAGAAATCATATGTTGGAGACTCAAATTCGCATGCTGTAGAGGTAAAAGACATATTCTGGAAATCTAATTCATATGTAGAAGTTTAACCATGAAATTTCATTGAGTTAGGAGTAGAAAATCTGGGAAAATAATGAGAAGAACTAAGTTAAAGAAATTATTAGGGTTCTTGTTATTTTTATGGATTTTGACCCTTTTAATTCGTTATAATTGATGAAAACTCGCATGCCTTACGTAGAATATTAATTATTTGGCGATATAACACTTGTGGTATCATTTATTGGGATATTGGGAATCTAATATGATGATTTGGATGATTTTGGAATAGCATTCCCGTAACTGGTATTTCTGCAGTTTCGCCATAAATTCTTGATCGATTGATCGACCCAAGAGCATTGATCGATCGAGCCCTTGTTATCGATCGATCGTCCCCTCCTGGAAAACTCACATTTCCCTTTTTAAATAAGTTGTTCCAACTTAAAGGAATAGAAATCATTGGACATTAGTGTTAGAACATTTTGGGATAAAAAGAATACCAGCAAGACTTTATTAAAATGGAACCTTTAATGTAAGACGAGATTTACATTTAACGGGGGTGTTTTACACTTAAGGAATAATGGGAACGTGTGTTTAAATGGTGAGACTCGTAAGGAAGTTACGTCATCAAATAAAAGAATACCAACTGAAATTAAACTTAGGGAGATAGGATTTCACGAGTGTTACGAAGTAAGTTTGGAATAATCCCAAAATAAGAATAAAAGAAATGAACCGTTATACGGGATAATCTAGTAATGTGCAATAAGAATAAATATCATAAGTATGGTTCGTGGGTGTACCTAAATTAGAAATGGGAATGGTAGTATACCTATATGACTGTGTTTGTTCATATACTATATACGTGTAAAATTTATGCCCGCGCTACTTGCTATCACTGAGGTTCCGCGTCGGGATAGTCTTATCTCGATGGGACTTTATGGGGGATATTGACTTGTACCCTAGAACATAGAAATCCTTGGTACAGGCTATCGGATAGATAGTCAGACGGTCCTAAGAGTTGTGAGGGTATGTTCTGACCTCTTAGTGACTTGGAACTATGCTTCGCCTCAATTTGTATGTGTTTTGTGTTAATACAGTTCGAGAGTGATTCCGAACTAGTATTTCCTTAGTACGAGTGATATGGGGACTTAATAGCAGAGTATGCCCGCACCATAAATTTATGTGGGGTGCCGATAGTATATATATAATTTAAATTGGGAAACTTTCTACTGTGATTAAAAGTAGTTGAGTAATGAATAAATATTCCGATATTTAAAAGTGTGTGAAAAGTTTGAGGCAACACTGAGAAATTTTATAATAAAATTAGAGTTATGTGAAAAATTTGCCTTTAGAAATTAACTATATTAGCACTAGTAATTGCCGACATGAAATCTTATATGAATTTTAAGAAAAGCTAAACTGTTGGGATAAATAGTGCGGTAGGTGTCCACATTAGAAGAGAGGTGAGAATTCTTCATGAGAGTGCTGCATACTAATATGATTGATGCATTAGCCGGTAAGCATTTTAAATACTTGCTAAACTAAATTTTAAACTGTTTTACAATCGGGCTCTGACCCGTTTCCTTTTATCTCTTCTCTTTTGTATATATATGTATATATTACGGGTGCCCAGCCACAAGGGCATCATGCTTAGGATCCTTTGGAAGGAACGTGCTACAACTTAGGTGGAAGTTGCAGGCCTCTTGCTTAGACGACTTCATTATTGATTCCACTTCTAGTTCTATTTATTCAGTTGGGCATGTCTCGCCCTTTTTCCATTATTCAGTTGGTTTCATCAGAGATTGTGATTCGTTTACTTCCAGTATTTTTACTTTGGGATTATTACTGTTAGGATGTTGTTCCTTTGAAGTTTTAAAGTTAGAATTTATTTGTTGAATGCTTAAATTTCTTGAATTATCTCTTCCAGTCTAGTTGTTGTGTGACTCTTAAATTATGGATTATGAAAGGTTTTAAATGTTGATTTTAAATTAAACATGGGATTGATGTCTTAAAAATAGTTTTGACACTTAGCTTAATTATTTAGGGTGTTTAATATGAAAAGTTATTTTGCGACAGTGATGCTAAGAATGAACCAACCGTTCACATTGGTTATAATTTAATAAAAGACTGATCACCCGGTATTTAATTAGGCGGGGTGTCACACAAGCTTTGTACCTACACAGATGAGATAATGCAAAATACCTTCGTGATGCATCGAGTTTTAAATGATATAAGAATAAAGAATTAATAAATAAAATCACCCCCATAATGCAAAAACTCCCCCATAACATGATAATTATTTCTCCCCCTTTTTATGATGTCCCCTAATAGACATATAAGAAGAAAAAAAATCAAAACATGGAGTGTCAGGACAAAATGCATAACAAACATGGATCAAACTACGCGCATGCAAAGGAGTATCTAAAAAAATCATAAACTATTTTTTATTTTTCATAATTTTTCATACAAAAATAAGATAAAAAATCACACCATGGATTTAAACTAAAACAACCAAGTCATGGAAATGTAATGAATGGGTGTGAACACGTTCGATAGGAAAATCAACTCAATCAATCATATGTGCACGATACATATGTGTACTCCTAACAAATGAACATAAAAAGTATCCTTTGGTGTAAAACTTGTGGAATTTAGATGACATCATCTTATGCAAATCAACAAGTCAAAGTTAAAGTGATTTCCACACCAATAATGTCCAAAACTATTTAACTCTTTTTCAAGACTTTCAAGGATGTGCAAATCCGTTTTAAATTCTATCAAAACTCCCTCATATATATATTCTTTTAGAGGTGTATAAACTAAATTCTCAAACTTTGGAGAATTGGTGCAAAAATCTAATTGGCCCATAATTGGCATGAGTTTCTTTTTATTGCCTTTAAATTTTTTTGGTCTCTTTTAAACCTCTTTGGACCTCGGATAATAAAATTCATCAATTTTTTAGGTCCAATTTAAATGGTGGCTTAATCGCAAAGGATAGATGCGTACCTTTCGTAGCCCTTCACTGTTTTCGAATAAAGCACACAAACTCACAAATGACTCTTATATGCACAACTTTCTAGTAAATTTTTATCACTCTTTGTTCGTTTTAAGAAAAGGATTGAAGTGAAAACACCCAACCAACATGTGATAAGACAAGCACAATAATCAAACAAATCCATGCATGTGTACAATAAAGAAAATCATGAGCTAAACATGTAGGAAGTAACACTTAATTACATCTTAATGACTCCACACATTATATAGCACACAGATGACATGATATATTGTCTCAAAACACTATCAAATAGTCACATGAAAAAATGGAATGATATTGTGACTCGGTCATCCTAAGTGTCTATCCATAAAAGGTGCAAAAAAAATACAAAAATGTTTTTGGATTTTTCAAAAATTTTATCAAAATAACTCTTTTTTGTATTTTTCAAAAGAAAAAATTTATACAAAAAGTACATTTCACAACACTAGCAAACATAAATATCATGAAACAAAAAACTAGCATATGAAAACATGCGAACACAATCATCTATATGATATGTCAACAGAAGAATCATGTGCAAGCACACGAGAATCAATTTGTCTAAAATCTAGCGTATCCAAAAGTGATTTCCTAACCCAAATGGATGTTACATGACGCGTGGGGGTTTTGGGAACCAACGAAACACTAGACTTCGACTTCCTAGGACTTCTTACAAGATCAAAACAAAATCTCCAAAGCTGACCTTTCCTACCACAATGTGAATATGTGTAAATGAGTGGAACGAAACCTATGGGGTTACCTTTTCTAATGTCCTTTGGAACGGTTGACCCTCTAAAACAAATAATGGTTTTGGCTTTGCCAAAGGAAGTATTAGAACACGACGAGCCATTACCATCACTATCAAACCTAGTTGAATCATTTAAATGATTTTCCAACTTCAAAATATTTAATTCAAGCAACGAATTAGACTCTTCCAAGGATAGGGATTTTCTTTTCAAATTATCAATTAAACTTAACAGTTTATTGCTCTCCCCCTCAATTGAAACAAGCTTATCCCTAAGAGTATTTTCATGTACCGTTAAATCATCGATTAATTTTTTATCCTCGACGTCACAAATGCAAACCATCAAATTTTTAAGGTCCTCTAATTCTTTTTCTAAAAATAGGACCCTATCATCACTCTCCTTTTTGGACAATTTTAAAGCAACAAAGTCATGGTCCAAGGCAACAAATTTCTCACGATAAAAATCTCTTTGATTTTGAACCGTTTCAAAAGATCAATCGCTGATTTAAAACGAGAATTTTCTTTTTCCAAAAAATCAATTCTTTTACCAAAAGTAAAATTCAAATGATTTATATCATCAAAACTCCGACTCATGTCATCAAAGGGGGGCATCCGATTACATAAGTGCTCCATCGAAAAAAATGCGATTTTTCACAAAAGTGATTTTAAAAAAAAATCAATATCACACAAATTTTGTCAGAAATAGGAATACGCGATAAATTAGTGTAACCTGCTCTGATAAGAATTTGACGACATGAGAAGTCAAATTGTATACAAAAAATAAATCTTTAAAAAATCAGCATCACGCGATAAATTAGCATAACCCGCTCTGATACCAATTTGTAAAACCGAATAAATGCGGTGTGTGATACCGCTTTTGAATTAATTCGCAAATTTCTAATTTAGCACATTTATTTAATTGGAGTCTATTTTTAATCCAAAGTAATTCAGCCCCTCAACATGCAACTATGTGTGTGCTTGTGTCAAACCATAAATAGATAAATCACGCGAGACAAATTTAAGCAAAAATCCCCGAAGGGAAAAAACTTTTTATTTCTAGAACTTTGAAGAATTCACAAGACCATTGACTTATATACAACCGGATAATCGCCCACAAGTGTAACGTACGGTGTCTTCGTCAAACTTTCAAAGCAACGACTAGAAATGTCGTCGACTGGAATCTCCCGCAAGAACTCCAGAATGTCGGCAATGAAGAAGAAAATGACTTCTCCACAAGTGTGAACTTTATAAGGACTCCCTACACAATAAGATGTAGATCTAAGGTTGTCGAGTTCTCCCCACAAAGAATAAATAAAAGCAAAGTAGTGTTCTTGAACAAATAAAACAATTCACCAAAGCATATGGGATTTTTTTTGTGAATTGTAAACAAAAAGGGATTAAACCCTAAAAGAAGAAGTCAAAAGGATTCTGCTATTTCGCAGTATTTTATCTTTCAAAATGTTGGGACTTCTTAATGAAAATGAAACCATTTAATGAGTATTTATACAAAAACATGTTGCCTCGGTATTAGAGCTTGTTCGAACGAGATAAGGATCTCACGCGAATGACGTACAAATGTCGTTCAACCGACATCGCGCAATATCCATATGTCGCTCGAACGAGATAGCTATCTCGCTTGAATGACCTGGGCGTCAAAATCTAGGTACACTTTAGGACTTAGAAAAAAATACTCGTGCACAAATTTTGACGAAAAAGTCTGGCCCAACACTTAGGAAATATTTTATAAAAATATCCCAAAATCTCTATGTGGAAAGTTAAGGTATAAAAAACATAACCTTACCAAAGTAAACTTTGCAGAGTCTTTTTGATGAAGAACCTTGATATATTCGGATCCTTCTTGATGTAGATTGCTCTTGAATTTCTTCGACGGTTGTAATGGTATACGACATAATAAATTGATAACGGACTTATAAAATATGTCCTTACACACTTTTTGAAGACTTGTAACTTTTGATCCGGAGTTCAGACTAGAATGCCGATTCTTCCGAAGCATTTATTGGCGCGAGGTCTTCGACTTTCCTTCTGATTCCTTCCTTTCTTGTGCACTAGATACCTGCAAAATAGACATGATATAAACGAAACTCGGCGTATTAATTAGAAAATGTCAATAGCTGTGATATAAGATAAATCCACTTGAATTACACTTTGCGGAGCAATAAATACCTCTATATTAAGGGGATAAACGGGAAGACTTTATGCCTAATCACCCACCTCTGAAGGCTCCAAATGGTAGCTAAAAAGTTATTGTAGGAGGAGCAACCCCACTTCTAAAGATGTCCTTAAGGGGTTACCAAAAAGCATCCTCCAAAAATGCTCCAAATGTTCTCCACTAAGCCTCCAAATCAAAAACCCTTTCAAACTCTATGAAAGCTTCCATTACCTTCTTAAAAAAATCCTCCAACTCTTTTCCAAAATTCATAGCTCTCCTCATACATTTTGGAAATGGGTATATAATGTTCAAATATGGTGGAATATATATAAAATATAGGTTTATAATGTGGAAAGGTGGTGGTAGTATGGTGGTTTGTGGTGGTGGGAGAGTGTAGGAAGAATAAAATCATGGAGGAGGATCACCTTTTCCACTCTCCCTCTATTCTTACAATTTCCCCAACATAAATGAGCCCAATTAACCCATTTAAAAACCTTCCAATACAAGAAAATCATGTTTTTGCCCATCTGGGAAATACCAAATTTCGATAACTCAATGATCTAATGGACAACATTGTGACAACTCACAAGGGCAAGCCAGACTAAACATTTTCGACGTACGTCGTTCGAACGACATGAGACTCATTCGAATGACATCTCTATCTCACTAGAGAAGTGGCTTCATGCGACATTCGCGCGACCTGGGACTGTAATGTAGTGAAATCTTGATTGAAGTTCGTTGGAACCCCTGCTTTGTGTGACCTTCGCGCGACATTGGGTCTCGCTTATAATGACACCCCTATGTCATTAGAACGACCCATTTTTCAATTATTTTGTTTTCTTTAATTTTGACCCACACTTTCCAATAATTCTCATAAGACATTACTCCATTACATTTTATACAAAATTTAAATGAAATACTAGGGCAGGCTGTTATAAACTTATCTCCTTGGGGAATTTTATCCCCGAAATTCTTGATCCGTTAATCCTTAAGGTTTTTGGCTCACCAACTTGTATTATAATCCATATAAATCCTCCAAGACCAAATCATCTAAGTTCTCAATACTAAGGCCACCCGATGTACCCCCACTTGGAATTGTCACCAAATGATTAACATGCAATATGCTCTAACACTCACCATATCGTTAACCATAAAGTTTGGATAATTGAATCCGTGTCTCTTCTCACTTGATGGTCCTGTCCAAAAAAATTCTAGTACTACATATGCTAGTACCAAGGCATGTTGGCGCCTCCATAAGTCACCCTCTATAGCAATCGACACTCACCCAATGTGAACCATAGTACAATCAATCACCGTATTCATCACCAAAGTCAATTATATCTTAAGACTGCACATCTTGCGTCTCACAAGTCTTCAGGCTATCCTAGCTACACAACTCGCACGAGCTTGCCAAAAATCATACTATGCTAATTTGTCACTCCGAGAAGTAATATCCTTACCGACTCATCATTGTTCGTTTGACTTACACCTTCTACCGTGTCAGTTTAATGACCCTAGTACCATTCTAGGTGTCTCACCCTTAAGCACTCACTAAAGCCTCGATCTAATCGACTCATCATGGGAAAGAAAAATGGTATGCTAAGTTTTCCTCGATTCCTAGCACTATAAGATATCGTAAGGTCATCATCCTACTCTTTGCAACTAGATCCATTGATTCCCGGACCGACCAGTCGAAAGGCCACTAATCATAAGAAAATTTTATATGATGAGAAAACTAAGTGGTCGAAGGCACAACCACCCATACACAAAACTTTATGTATAAGAATACCTCAGATAGGAAGCACCCAGTTATTGAGCTACATTGAACATAGCCAATCCAACGCACTCTACTTGGCCCAATCACGATGTACCATGACATGGCACCAATTCGAGATACGACGTACGTGAGAATACCAATCCCCAATTATTGAAAGCAAAAGGGACACACGAGATTTCGAAGGAACAATAAATAATCCCGAAAAATTCTGCCCATAAGAGTTCAACTATGATTTGCAAAAATGAACCAACACCATTTGCTAGAAGTCAGGTCACCCATTATCAATGTTCTCACCAAGTACTAATCCTAGCCACATACACTAACTTGGACCAACAATCGTGATGAATCGAATCACAACCATTTACTCTCGTAATACGAAATCAATATACAAACCTCTAGTTCTCTAGGAAATAATGCTCGACTTCCCCCTTGGGAGTAAGGCCCTACCCCTCGCATCCTTAGAACATGTGAACTACTCCGATTGGACAATGCCTAATGCGCTTGTTCACACTGACCTAATACACTTACTAGTGATGACGTTACTAACCTACTACACTTAAGTTACTATCTGCCTTGTCACATCGTGATCCAAATCCTAAATTCCCATAGGCATCACTTAGTTCAAGTGAGGTATTCCCCTTACCGTGTCCTTTGACAACACGATATTGCCACCACGCTTACTTCTGGGTTCTACCCATGCAGAATTTATGTGGCAACCACACCGACCGCCATTGGTATTCGAAGGGTAGTAATGATCATATAGGACTTCATCTTCTAATCCGTACCGACTTGGAAGGACGAGCCAAGAACTAGTCCTTAACTTTCTAGGTCTACCTTAGCATATAACGTCGATACACACCAACATTATACCATGCTTTGATATCGCCCACCTTGGTTGACGTTTCAAATATCGGTATGGTGTCATCTACCTAAGTATCAAATACATTTCCTAATACACTTCGAAACCGAGCATCAAAATACTAATAGTAATCATCCCATGACACCTATGCATTACACCCCATGAACGACACAAGATTTTAATTCCTCCTTGGAGGATACAACACCCATTTGTGACGATTAGAGAAACCACACCTGACTCTTAGACTATATAACTCTTCTAAAACTTGACCAAAAATATGAGATCACCACTTGAACCTCAACGTAATAACTACTAGGACGCTAATGCTTCTTTCTACATGACCTAACTGGTCTACTCCGGTCACCAAACACATTCCATGTAAAAGTCCCAAACTGAATAAAATTTCATCATCCGTACCTTTAACATTATTGGTGGGCTCTACCAACCTTTTAATACCCACATCGCGATTACTCGATGCTTGATAAGACACTAGACTATGAGCTTCTACCTATAGTGAACCTTAACTACCAAACACCTCAAGGTATCACACCATTCGACCTTTATCCCCAATGACACCATAAGCAATTAGTCTTACGGGCACTATATCATATCATTAAACCCCACTCACACTAGAATTTCCTCGTGATTAGTCATTAATTCAACCGCTAAAACGAGCCATTACACTTAGCTATTAATCTTATCTTTCTTCCAAACGATTATGACCATATGCCACGTATAAACCACAACTAAATCTATTAAGGACTACGACAAGGTACATGACACTGCCCATAACTTATAAACCTCAAGGTCTGCTTCGTTCATTGGTCAATGAATGTGCCACCATGACAACTCAATTGCCTCACTACATAAACATCATACCAATTTATTATATACAAGTTAACATGACTATATAGATCTTGGTAGGATATGGGATGTCGGGTATTTCCTATAAACATGAAGACCTACCCCATGGACGCCACGGGGGATCTTATTCCTTAATATCACATTATAATCAAGACACACTAAACCCAAGTCCCCAACCAAGTGACACAACGCTTTCTCACCACAAAATTGATACTTATGAATGCCCCTGAGTCATCTCAACCCCACATATGAAATATACAATCTTTACAGCTAGGTCACAACAAACACTACTCACCGTTGCCACTACTAAGGCTACACTCATCATCAAAGTCACCACACAATGCGTCTTACGCAAAGGATCACTTTCTTGCTGCTATTGGCCTACATTCCATCACATGTTCACCGAGCTACCATCAATCGTGATATCACCGGGCTACCATCAATTGGCCAACGTACTTTCACATGTTTTAACTAATCCATATTAGTATTTTCATTGAAAATCACCCTTTCAACACACGCAAACAACGTGTTAGAAAATACTTATTAAGTCTTTGGAAACCTTTTATAACACACTCTTATATTAATCATGGGTTTAACCACTTAGGTCGCTTAACCACCCGTTTACTAACTTACTTTACATTTTTCCTTACCTTATGGACATTAATCAATTTCACATTTACTTGTCCATTTTAACCTTTACTTGAACCTTTATTAGTTCATTTAAGTTAGGTTGTCTTAACACGTTTTCACCGGACAACCCATTTCTTGACATGTTCCTTATTCCTTTATTTTTTTTCTCACAACCTTCCAATAATTGCATACTCCAACAGGATCCACACCGCGAGCTATGCGCACCATATGCTCAGGACAGTTGTTTTGGCCTTTCACCCCAGGTATTCGATCCGTCCTTAATTATTCCATTTTTATCCGTGTTCCTTTTTATGTGTTTTAATATTTTACAAAAGTCAACATTATTTTACCTTTTTCTCTATTTACCCAACCGAAGCCAAAATCTGGGGTTTCACCCTAACTCGTGTTACACTTGAAATTATCATTTCATGTCCTTTACACTTTAACTTTGATTTTATTCTAAAAATCATATTCATTTATGACAAATTTGTGTAACACCCTTTCCAACATTTTTATTTCGTAAAAATGTTCCACTTTAAGCAATATTACAATTTTATCCATTTGTTTCCAAACTCATCTTTTACTCCATTTTCACGTGTTAATTTTCCCAAAACGCAAGTAAGCTACCCATACTAACTTCATAAGTGTTTTTAATACGTTAACTCCTTTTTAATCATGGAGTAATATTCTTCTTAATTGGAAACATCTTTATTTGAGTATGTCCTTTCCAATTTCATAAGTGTTAATCCTTTACAACATTATTAAGTTGTACACACACTAACTTTCTAATGTATAACCATTAACACTTATTCAACACCTTTACTAACCATCTTTCCAAATTAGACATTTCTTTACTTTCTTTATTCAAGAGGTATAATTACACTTAAAGAAAATACCAGTTTATTTTTATCAGTTCAAGTAGTCTTACACTTGGAACTTATCACACTTTTAACCCATTTTTACACACTTTGAAGGGTAGAATTTCTACTTTTCCTATTTCGTGTTCAAACACATCAAATCTTCTTTAAACTTGTTCATAGGTCTAACATCAAAATTACTTCAAGTTTGCATATTCATGGGAAGATGGATTTGAATCCTAAAATCCTATAAAATGGTTTAATCATGCGTTTCATCTCGAAATTCATGTACTTTCAAAAATGCACTTTCAAGTCAAAAAATATATTTTTACTTCTTAAAAACTCAACAAATGTCTATTTTTTTTTATATAAAATCTACATTTGTAAAATAAAGTTGAAAACATTATTTCACTAAAAAAAATTATTTCAAAAAATGTTTAACTTAAATTTTCTAGAAAATACACCATTTTCAAAATATATCAACTTTAATCTTTAAACTTAAAAATATTTACTAATCACTTTATTTTTATAAAAAAAACTTTTTATTCCATAAAAATGTTTATCCTTTCCTACACATGAATTTCATTCTTTAACTAATTGCACCCTATGCATGTAATCTAACAACAAGAGTACACATACACAAATATATTCTTAATACTAGAGTAAGATTTCTCACCTCTAAAGTATCCTAATGGTATATATTCTTAATACTAAGAGTAAGATTTCTCACCTCTAATGTATCCTAATGGTGGCAAGAAAGTTGGTGTAGGAGGAGCAACACCCACCTGCAAAGGTCGCCTCAAAGGGGTTACCAAAACCATCCTCCAAAAATATTCCAAATGTATTCCACTAAGCTTCCAAATCAAAAACCCTTTCAAACTCCACAAAAGCTTCCATCATCTTCTCCAAAAATCCCCCAAAACTTGTATTTCTCCTCACTTATGGTGTAAATGGGTGTATAATGTTCAAATATGGTGTGGAATATATAACAAATGCGAGGTCATAATGTGGATAAGTGGTGGTGGGAGAGTGTAGGATAACTAAAATGGTGGTGGAGGACCACCTATTCTGGATGAATAAATGGTGGAGGAGGACCACCTATTCCACTCTCCCTCTCTTCTTCCAATATTCCCAACACATATGAGCCCAAATAACAATTTAAAAACCCTCCAAGACCCAAAAATCCCATTTTTCCCATCTGGGAACACCAGATTTTGACAACTCAAAGATCAAATGGCCAAAATTATTATAGCGCACAAGGGAAAGACAGATTAAACATTTGTGAAGTACGTCATTCGAGTGACATAAGCCTCATTCGAACAACATCTCAATCTCGTTCGATAAGTTGCTTCGCGCGACCTAGGATTATAATGCAGTGAAATCACACTTGAAGGTCATTTAAACCCCTGCTTCGCACGACCTTCGCGCGACACTAGGTCTTGCTTTTAACAATACCCCTATGTCGTTAGAATGACCCCCATTCTATTCTTGTATTTCCTTCAATTTTGACCCACATTTTCCAATAATTCTCATCAGACCTTACTTAATTACATTTTATACAAAATTTAATTGAAATACTTGGGCAGGGTATTACAAGTCATGTATGAAATTAATAATAGTATTAAAAGTTGTTGGTGTCAAGGATATGTGACACAAAAAAATGATACAAGTGAATCCTTGGAGATAAGGTATTTATACACCAAAAGTGTGTTAGTCTAAACATAAGTTTTAATAGTTAAGCAACTATACGATAGTGTACAAATCTTCAATACTTAGAATGAGCTTATGTATATTAATGAAGAACAAGAATATATGTTGTCAGTAGTCATTATGACCCGCGAGGTGTGTTGAGACATGACAAAGTTCCTTTTAATTTTAATATGTATCGAAAAAATATTCGTCTTATTTTTTAGGTGGAATTTTTGAGTTTCATAATAGACATACGACAAGTCCCTCAATGGCGTCTAAAGACAAAGGAATCTAATTGGAGTTTTAAGGTGTATTTGTGAGGTATTTTCCTTTTCAAAATAAGAAGTTATTTCTTAATGAAGTGTAATGAGGAATTTAATTTAGTGTCAACTATTACCTATTGTAGGGAGTTTAGTATAGAAAGGCAAGGTACGTATTACCCTATGGAGAATTTTTTGTGAATATTTGGGATGAAACAAATGATTTATAGTAATGAGTAGGTGAAATAAATTTTTGCCAATTCTTAGTGAAAGGATTTCGAGCAATTGTAGTCATTAGAGGATAATTTTGTTGATTTTGGTAGTGGAGTTTCAAACTTTAATGAACTTGTGGAACGAATGATCACGAAAAATTCGATAATGATTTTGGAGCAAAGTCTTGTCTTGGAAAAAATAGTAAGGTTTTCACTTTCAAGTTTTCCTTATGCTAACAAGTAGATTTATGAGCATCTCATAGTGGTTTCATGTTTCCAGTTGTGCCTTGGCTCAACGGGAACAAATAAATAAGATATCTTACACACATATAAAAAAATATACTACTCATAGGCTAGTTGCAGTTGTGATAATATAACAATAGACCTAAGTATGGGCTTAACACGTGGATTAAGTAAGTAGGGCCTCGAGTGTAGGTTCACCTCCTTGGATAGACTTTTAGATATGTTAGGATGATTAATCTGTTGATTTATACTAGTATAAATGTTTGGAGAAAAATGTATTATGGTGATAATTAGGTGTATTGATTTCCCAAGGTAGTAAAGGTTGGTTAGTGCAAGTTGGCACATAGCCTCATGATAAAAGAACAATGATAAAAAAAATCTTATGGAAATAATAATAAAACTATTTTAAGTTAATTCCAATGTAGTAAGAGTCAACAATGATACTCCTGAATAAGTATTTTTAATATCATTAGATAATGATTCTAAGTTCAAGTATGAACTCTTGGGATTGGAAAGTTAAGATATGAAATACTCATGAGAGATAATGGAGAATTGTTAATGTTCATTTTATTTTGTAGCACACCATGATCATTAAAGATAAATGATTCGGTATGTCCTCTAAGTAGGGAATCATTGTAGTGCTTCGCAGTAACATCCCATTTCTTTTAATCTTGTCATCTCACCATTTAATTAGGATGGTGGTTTGGGGTAAGGATCTCGATCCGATTGGGAAAATACCTCAGACGTAGATAAAGGATTTAAGTAATGATATAGGTAACAATATACTTATGTGGTGTCATTATGGATAAGACTAGGTTGCATAGTCTATGCGTCATGGGTTTAAATTATTCAGAGGATTATGTTGAGATTATAGATAATAATTGCTATTTTATTTTCTATAGCGGCAAAGACAACACTACCCCAACGTTAATTATGAAATGGTTTGTAAATATCTATATGTTAAAGTCTTGTTGATAGTGTGGGATGATAAGTTATGTAATTATTAAAGTTCTTTAAGACTTGTGAAGGATAGTAAGTTTTCATTACACATGGTTATTGGTTGTCTTGGGCTTAATGATTAGCAACGTCTAGGTAAGTGAGACTATAATTTGATTCTCTTACGGTTTTGAGTGTGTGATTGGTGAAGAATTAGTATTCACACTAAATTGTAACTTTTCAACTTTGTGGGAGAAAAGAATGATCATGAGTTCTAAATTGGTATTTGTCTAATGATCAAGTAGATTCATATTTTGAGTTTAGAAGGTAAATAATAGTCCTTGATAATTAATTGATTTCAAGACATGACAAGTCATCATAGGTGTTATCGACATGTAGTAATTACATGGTTGTATGCCATGATGATGTCGATAATAATTCACCAAAGTTAATTCGAGAAAACTTGAGGACTTAATAGATTTAACTATATAACACTTTGATGATATGATTGTATCAAGAGTTTATGATATTTATCAATGTAAATACATTATGTAAAAGGACTTTTGAGAACATAGAAACGACTCGAATGATATGGATCAATGATAGACTTATGATTCCTAAAGAGTAAGTTGGATTATATTTGTTTAATAGTAACATAATGAAATGATAAGAGCTGAACTAAGAAAATATCTTGTGGTCATAAGAATTTATTTTATTTGTGGGCATGGGATTCAAAAAGGGTTTTCCATATTGACCGTAAAGAACAAGGATTATAACAAGTAATAATTCACAAACATAATAACTAGGAAGGAATTAGTTCCAAGTTTTGGAGAAACTAAAGGTATATTTTCACATACAAGGACCATACGGATGTTAAAGCTTGAGTAAAATAAATAAAGTTTAAATTATCTAAGGCATATGTCTAGGTTTGCATGTTAACCAGTCTCCAGGATTCAAAGGCAATTTATAGATTGGCATCTGATTCTTGTGCTTATTATGAACTTCAAAGTAAATTAATGAAGTCAAAATATTCTCATGTAATGTTTTGATTTTGAGAAACAAAATTCCTAAGGTGAAAAGGTTGTAATGTCCGGGTTTTATTGAATAATTAAAATCGCGTTATATTTTTTAACTCACATGATTCACAAATTAAATGGACTTGGAATGATGAAAATTTAATCATATTAATTTAAATAGGTTTTTTCTTAATTGAAATTAAGGTTAAGGAGAAAAATTCAAATGTCGCGTAACTCGTATTAAATTAAGTCATGCAATTTAAATAGAATTAAAGGGAATTATACATAACGAATTATATAAATAGATATATATTCTTGTTATAATATCATTAAGATAAATAAGTAATTCTAAAAAAAATTGAACTGAAGGGGTGAATCGATTCGGTCTAGGATAGAATAAATTCGAAACCCACCAAAGGCCTATTTTGAAGGTTTTCGAGACGTATAAATTTAATGTGATAAATGTGATGACTCCCCATCAGTTGTGACCACTTTCCTCTCATATTTTGACCGATCTAGGCATAGGGGGGACTTCCCTAAAGGGGTTAGGAATATTAATGGTGTCTTATAGAGTTTTTAAGTGGTAGTAGAGAGGGGCTATTAACCCCATATGCTTCATTTATGCAGAGAGGAATTATACCCCAACAACTAATCCAAATTTTATCTTTCCCCCACCACTTTCTCTCAACTAAAAGCCTCATTAACCTCCCTATAGTCATACAAACTAGAACACATTTTCATCTTCCATTTCCTAGTGTTTAAGAGTGATGTAGAATAGGGTTATTTGTTGTAGAAGAGGGTTTTGGAAGAACACAAATTTCACAAACTGTTTAAAACGTTTCTAGATATTTCTTGAAGGATTTGAACTTATTTTCTCTTTATTATATATTGGATTTCATCACTCAAGGTAGGGTTTCTATACTTTATTGTGTTTAAAGATAAAGCGTGCTAGATATATGTATATATGTATGATTTAAATGATTATCTATGATTATTATCTCTACATCTGAAGATATGTTGAGGAATATGTTATAAAAATGTATGAAATCCAAAGGCTGAAAGAAGGATAATTTTGAAAATGTTTAAGAAAATTATTTCTTATACAAATCATATAAAACTTGTTGATTTCATGATATATGTTATATTGAACATTTTTTAAGAAATAGCAGGATTCATATATGGGTTTATGGGTATAGAACCTTACACTCACAACATAAACTCATGTAGTTGGGAAAAATAAGTTGAATGTGTATGAAAATAAATGTTTGAACATGAAATGATAAATGTTGAAATTTCAAAATAATAATCACATCAAATGTTACAATTTACGTGGACAAAGTTTGAGAAACTTGAGGGAAACAAAGTAAAATGGGTGATAAATGTATAAGTAGAAAAAGCATGGCTATTTAAAATGAGAAATATTGAATGTTTAAGGCGAAAAGTAAAAAAAAAAAAGAACAAGGAGAATAATGTAAATTTATCAATTTGTAAGAGAATTCTTGATATGTCAAAAGTATGGTTTTTGGGCCAAAAGTGTAATTTTATGAAAAGTTTGGACTAAGAAATAACATTTGCAAAAATGAGTATTGTTTTGAAAAATTAGGTTTATAGGAAGAATATGAAATCATAAATTCAGAGTTAATGTTTTGAAAGGGAAAGTCTTGAAATGACAAAAGGAAATGTTTTGACACAAAAATATCGTTTTATGTGAAATATGGACCTAATAATGATTTCAACAAACTAAAGGACTCTAGTTAGAGAGTTAGATTTTATCTGTTTAAAAATATTATTTTGTAAAGTAAATATGAAAATAAGCATTTTTTGGCAAAATTTATAAAATACAATCTTAGAAGTGTAATGCCTCCACCCGAATTTATAGGTTACCCGTGGTCAACCCGGTCCAGCCTGAGCGTTAGGCATAAAGTGCAACGAAACAACCTACATAATATTTCTATTGTTTAGCATGCGGTTTCCATTCCAAATCAATATACTTGAGGGACGAAATCTAAGCATACAGAGTTACTAACGTAAAACAAAATGGGATACTTACATGTACAACACCCTTAGCCGTAACAAATATGAGGGAATGAGTCGAATGCCTAGTGGAAAATTACCATAATGCATAATATAATCTAATGGAAGAAAGAAAAATCTAACATGTTATATATACATACACATGACACTCCCATATATATATATATATATATATATATATATATATATATATATGAATGAAACCATTTTTATTCCAAAACATTACTTCTCCCAATTAATTCATCTTAATCTCGTAAAACAACTCCCTTTAACCTAACTTGACATTTATTCCTTCATTTAACGCACCCGATTAAATACTTAAAACAAAAACACTTATTAAAGGAAAATCATTTCTTTTCCCGAAATTATCCCTCCATTTACACCAATTCAAGTTAATATTTTCTTTGAAAATCACCCTTTTCATAAACACAAACGCATGTTAATTATGGGTTAAACCTCTTTTTAGGTTGCTTAACCACCCATTAATCACCCAACTATATCATTCCTTTACTTTGTGGATGTGGCAATCCCTCTCGGCTTTTTCCTCCATTGTGGGGGTCGGCGCTTACGCGCGCAGTGGAGAGATAGAGGAAGGTATCGTGATTTTTCTACGAACGCTTCGGCCATCATCTATGTGGACTGATGTAAAGAGATAAAGTCACCATCCTATTTTGCACAAAATAGGCAAAAGAACATGTGGCCGCCCCAAGGGAACGACATCAAAGACAAACTCATGCTTGCGAAACCAATTGGATTAGAGGTTTAGGGGCGAAGTTATGGAATGGGAAGATATTAGTCACCCTTCTCCCCCTTTCAGTCTCTCATGGGCTTATGTTACTATTCTCCTTAATTTCTCCATCAAGTGTGTCTGCGTGTATATATAAGTGGAGATTGGAATCGCTCGACTCGCGTCATGGGAAATGACGAAGTGAGGTCATGAGTAGGAGTGTTCCCAAAGTAGTAATTAAAAATATGATATATGCGCTTATCAAAATAATGGTCGTTATAATGAAATGATAATATGTGTTAGATAAGACAAAAATATGAATCACAAGTATGATATATGTAAATAATATATGGATAAAATAGGAAAAGGGAGGAAAAAAGAAAAATAGGACTTGAATCTCGGATTTTAGCTGGAGATGCCTACGTAGCCTATGAAGGCATCAACATCCACGTATTTGTCTTGCGATACGAGGGTGGGGTTTATCCTATAAATCAAATGGGGATTTTATTAATTGTGTGTGTGTAAGAAAAATGTGTTTTTAGTTTAGAGAAAACGTAATTAAAAATCCTATTGGAATTTAGAGGTGCAACCTTATTTTTCTTGTTTTGAGTTTTTTACAGAAATATATATTATGTTCAATATTACTAATAAAGAATTGAATATTAATGTGTGTATGATCTAAAGTAAAAGCTAAATTAAGAACTCATATAACTAAAACGAAAATAAAGAAATTTAAAGAGAGAGAAGGGTGTTTGGGCCTTCTTTGGATACTTGGAGATTGATCTTGATTGATGATGAGCTTCCTTGAAAGTAGATGAAGAATTGATGGGGATTTTTTCTAAATTGGGTGTGAAAGTGATTGAAATGAAAGGTGGAGAAAGGTTTCAAACAAGGAAACCTCATCGACATTAGAAGAATGTTGTTGAGATAACTAAAGTTAATGGTTTTAAGGTGGATTTGAGGTGAGATCAAGCTCTCCTTATATAGGGTCAAGGTACTTCCGATTGGAATTGTTTTATCCCTGACTATCGACATGTAACCCTAGACACACTTCCAATAAGTAGGGAAATGGAACTAGCCATTGGCAGTCTCGTGTAGATTTAAAAAAATGATCGTAAAATGAAATCCGTAAATCCAAATCGCACACGGGGCATACTTTTGGAAAGGTTATTCTGAGACCTTTGATAATCCTTTAGTATTCTTCCGGGGTTAGGAGTTGACTTTATGTCAAATGGGGCTCAAAAGTGCTCGTCCTTCCTTTGGATAGGAGATTGTTGGATGACGATGGATCTTTTGTCAAAACCATAAGTCCAAATCGCACACGAGGCAGACCGTTGGAAAGTTTATGTGAGGCACTTCAATGCTACAAAGATCTTCACTCGATTTAGAGATCAAACTTTGGTCAAATAGATCTCGAAATTTCTCGGTGATCTTTCAAAATAAAATAGATCGTTCGTAAGTACCGTAAGGCTCATTTGTGAACAGTTTGGATCGATGGAAGGGGTATTAAATGAACTTCAAAGATTCATTCAGTCTCATTCTAACTGAAGAGATGACTTTGGTCAAACAGATCCTGGGAGCACCCGGTGTCCTCTAGATTAGTTTTTTTGGGGAAAATGATACGATTATGCCAATTCATGCATAGGGTGGACCATTGGAAATGGGTTTTGATTCCCTTCGAAGATTCATTAAGATTTCTCTTTGACGGTGAAGTTGATTCAGTTTTTTGTAATTAAATGGCCCATTCATCCAAAACGTTATACTGATTCGTGCACAAGGAAGACCGTTGATAAGGGTATTGAGATCCCTTTAAAAATTCATTGAGATTTTGCCCTAACAATGGAGTTAAACAATGTCAAATGGGTCCCGAGAGTGCCTGATAGCCTCTAGATGGGTACTTGGAGTATGACCTAGGGTTTATGGTAAATGAGGAGGTGCTAGCGACCTAAGTATAGACTTAAGGAGGTCCTAGAATGTGTTGTCTATAGAGACCCTCGACGGGTGAAATAAGAACGAGTGAAATCCGTCGAATAGATACCACATGACGTTTTAGGAAAGAGGTCAATTATGCGGGCCAAATGGATGAGGATGATCTATTATACTGGACGAGGTCAATTTTGAGGACCTAAGGTTGAGGGTGCCGATTCTATGGGTCGAGTTCAATTTTGAGGACCTAAAGTTATAGCAACTAATTCTACGGGTCGAGGTCAATTCTGAGGACCTAAAGTTATGGTGACCAATTATGTAGGTTGAGGTTATTTCTGAGGACCTAACTTTGTGGTAACCAATTTTGCGAGTCGAGGTGGGTCGAGGAAAATTATAAGGTGCTAAAGTTGTGGCAACGAATCTGTGGGTCGAGGTCAATTCTGAGGACCTAAAGTAGGGGAGACCAACTCTACCGGTCGAGGTCAATTATGAGGACATAAAGTTAGGGATACCAATTCTGCGGTTTGAGGATGATTATAAAGACCTAAAGTTGTGCGACCAATTCTTTGGATCAAGGTCAATTTTGAGGACCTAAAGTTATGGCGACTAATTATACGGGTCGAGATCAACTCCAAGGACCTAATGTTAGGGCGACCAATTCTGTGGGTCGAGGTCAATTTAAAGGAACTAAAGTAGGGGAGACCTATTCTGTGGGCAAGGTCAATTCCGAGGACCTAAAGTTGTGGCAACCAATTCTTCGGGTCGAGGTCAATTTTGAGGACCTAAATTTATCCTGACCAATTTTACGAGTCATGATTGATTCTGAGGACCTAAAGTAAGGGAGACCAATTTTACGATCGAGGTGAATTATGAGGACCTAAAGTTGTGGCGACCAATTCTATGGGTCGAGGTCAATTATGAGGACCTAATGTTAGGGAGACTAATTCTGTGGGTCGAGGTCAATTCTGAGGACCTGATGTAGGGTAGATAATTTCTATTGGTAGAGGTCAATTCTGAGAACCTATAGTTATGGCTACCACTTCTGTGGGTCGAGGTGAATTCTGAGGGCTTAAAGTTGTGACGACTAATTTTGCAGGTTGAGGTCAATTCTGAGGACCTAAAGTTATGTTGACCAATTCTATTGGCCGAGGTGAATTCTTAGGACCTAATGTTAGGGTGACCAATTTTACGGGTCGAGGTCATATCTGAGGACCTAATTTAGGGTAGACCAATTCTGTGGGTGGAGGTCAATTATGATGACCTAAAGTTAAAGGGACCAATTCTGTGGGTTGAGGTCAATTTTGAGGACCTAAAGTTGTGACGACCAATTCTTTGGGTTCAGGTAAAATCTGATGACCTAAAGTAGTGGTGACCAATTCTGGAGTTCGAGGTCAATTCTGAAGGCCTGAAGTTGGGGCAATAAATTCTATGGGTCGAGGTCAATTATGAGGACCTAAAATAGGGGTGACCAATTCGGCGAGTCAAGCTCAATTCTTAGGAATTAAAGTTATGGCGACCAATTCTGCTGGTCAAGGTAAATTCAAAGGACCTGATGTTGTAATGCGGGTGTTTGCTCTCTGGGGAGTCTTATTTTTGGAAGTTTGGATGCACTTGTGATTCCGTTGGGGAATCTATTTATCTGAGATACTACCAAGGAGAGATATCTGACCAGGGCTTATAACTTCGCTGGTGAAGTTGGATTTGGAAATTCCGCAAGGGAAACATTTGATTTTTAAGGTTTTGAGATTTCGCTGGGGAATTGTATTGGACTCCGGGGAAGCAAGCGCGTCATTTTATGGTTTAAATTGGGGGATAGGAGTGTGGTTTTAATCCGGTGGGCGATTTTGAGATGTTGAAAATGGGTTTCTGGTGAAAAAATGTTCCAATATTTATTTAGAAATTTTAGGAATTTTTTTTTTTTGGGGGGGGGGGGATTTTTGGAATTTTCTGGCAAATTCTGAGATTTTTTGTACAAATTTTTTCGGGGGTTATTGACTTACATGTTGTATGGGTTTCCGTTCAGTAATGGCCTGGTCTTCTAGGCTGCCTTGGGAAGGGGAAGAGGCAGGTTTCGATCAGTGTGTGATAGGGGACTGTCGATGAACATGCCCCTTGGCTACCTATAAAAAGGAGCGAGTTCTCCTAATTTTTCACAGCTCCTAGCGTTCGGATCTTCTACCCTTTCTTGCTAAGTACAGTTTCCAAGATTCCTCCTTATTTGTGTCTTAAAAATGGAAGATTTTTTGAGTAGCATGTTGGGTGTCGACGATAGGGCGAACCTAGAGTGGAAAGATAGGGCCCCTAGCATTGGGCAATGAAAATGCCTTCAAGTTGTTTGAGACGGCTGTTGACACAATTTTATCAAAACTCTTATTCAAAGTAATCTAATGAACAAGAAAAGCCTAAATTATGTAAACGGGAATATGGGAGTGTCACAAACATGCCCAATTATTGATCTTACTATCTGTAAACACATGAAATTTCAATATGGCTTAACTAAACTGGGGATTCACTCTTTCATTAATCAACATTAAATACAAGACTAGATACACTAGCCTAATTGCAGGGGCTCTTATATCACAACAAGGAGGTCAAGAGTTTAAATCCTCTTGTGGCCACTTGCGATAGTGTGTATTAGGTGTGAAACCTCGCCTAATTAAGCACCGGGTGATCAGTCCTTTATTAAATTATAATCAAGGTGAACGATTGGTTCATTCTTAGCATCACTGTCGTAAAAAACATAACTTTTCCAATTAAACCCTAAATAATTAAGCTAAGTGTCAAAACCATTTTTAGACATTTCTTTCCAAATTTTATTATTATTTTTTTTAAAGAAAAAACAAGCATTTAAAACTTTACATAATCCACAATTTAAGAGTCACACAATAATAACCATGATATAAATGATTATTCAAGAATGTAACTATCGATGGTAAATCCCAACTTCAAACCACCAAAGAAAAACATTCTGACAATCATAAGTCCCAAAGTAAAACTACTGAAAGTAAATGAAGTACAATCCTTCACAAAACCAACTGAATAATGAAAAGGGCGACACATGCCCAACTAGATAAAGTAGAATTAGAAGTGGAATCAACAAATGAGGTCGTCTACGCAAGAGGCCTGCAACTCCCACCTAAGTTGCACCGCGTTCTTTCCAAAAGATCCTATGCAAGACGCCCTTGTGGTTGGGCACTTGTATAATATATATATATATATATATATATATATATATATATATATATATATATATACAAGATATGAGAGATAACAGTAAACGGGTCAGAGCTCTATGGTAAAACAGTTTAAAATTTTAGTTTAGCAAGTATTTAAAATGTTTACTGGCTAATGTAAGAACATATTAGTAACGACACTCCCTTGAGAACATCTCACCTTCTTCTAATGTGCACCACTATTGCACTAATCTCCCCAACAGTTTAACTTCTTTTATCTTAAGTTACTTGTAAGATTTCAAGTTGACGATTTTAAAAGTTAAGGAGGTTAATCCTATTTAACAGTACAATTCTTACATAAGCCTGATATGATAATAAAGTTCCTCTGAAATATAACATACTTTTCAAATACTTATTTCCAAGTTGAAATAATTATTCTTTTCTTACATACCATAATCACAGTAGGTAGTTTCTATTTTCCAGATTTTAAATATATATATATATATAATACTCATATATTATATATATTTTAACAGCACCCCACATAAATCTATGGTGCGGGCATACTTTGCTATCCAGTCCCTGTATCACTCGTACTAAGGGAAATACTAGTTCGGAATTACTCTCGAACTGCATTAACAGAAAACACATATAAAATGAGGCGAAGCATAGTTTCCAAGTCCTAAGAGGATATCACATACCCTCACGTCTCTTAGGACCATCTGATTATAGATCCGATAGCCTGTACCTAGGATTCCTATATTCTTAGGGTACGAGTCAATATCCCCCATAAAGGTCCCATCAAGATAAGACTGTCCCAGCGCGGTAACCTCAGCGATAGCAAGTAGTGTGGGCATGATTTTTACACAAATATAAAATATATGATCAATCATAGAGTCATATAGATATATAACTATACACATTCATAACTTAGGTACACCCACGACCCAATATTATATTATTCCATTCCAAGTACATTTTTATTTGATTACTTCTTATAACAAACCCTTTCATTTTTATTTTCGAGATTTAATTTATTCCAACTCACTTCTCATCTCTCGAAGTATTTTCCTTATCTAAGTACAAATTCAGTAAGCCCTCTCTTACCTTCTAATCCATATCCTAGGCATTTCGATTATTAGGTCTACACACCTTAATTTCGTAGGTAAGAATCTTTCTCGTTTACCCTTCATTTTACCATTTCATTAAAGTTCCACTAAACGGGGTTTACCTTGACCCTACTGGTCCATTTTATGTTTCATTATCTCCTAATAACATTAATAAAGGTTTAGTACGCATTTAACCGGGTTACGTCAACATAAGGAAAAATCTAGTTTTTCCCAGGAGGGGTCGATCCATTGATAGAAAAGGGTCGATCGATCGAACCGTCGATCGATCAAAGATCTTGGCTCGATCGATCGATCAAGCAGGTATGGCGAAAATTGCAGAATATTAGTTATGGGAATTATCATCCAAAATCATCCAAATCCAAGTTTTTAACTCCCAAACTCCCAGAAATTTATACCACAATCATTATAAACCCAAATGAACAATATTCTACGTAAGGCATGCGAGTTTTCATGAAGTATCATGGATTAAAAGGGCCAAAATTTATATAATTCTCATGAACCCTAAAAACTTCTTTAACTTAATTCTTCTCATTATTTTTCCAGAATTTCTACTCCTAATCCAATGTAAATTCATGGTTCAAACTCTACATTTGAAGGGAATTTCCAGAATGATGTTTATATCTCTACAACATGTTATTTCTAACCTAAATCATGGGTTTTCTTTCATAATAAATCATCCTAGTCAACCCTAAACTAATATGAATGAGGCATTAAATAAATTAAGCAAGATAAATACTTGTCTGGGAATTTTCGGTTCAGATTTGTGGATGAAATCAGTGTGGTGGTGATCCTCGTTGCGCGATCTAACTTTTGGTGGTGACGGCGGTGAAAACAGAGGGGTTCTTGGACTAGAACTCCTTGGTAAGCTCTTCCTTTCCTTCTCCAATGGCCGTCTTTTATTTTTGGTTGTGTTAACCCTAGAAGACAACCCTAAGCATCTGATATAACCTAGAAAATTCGTAGGTTTCCAAGGCCAAAAACACAAAATGCCTAAAACGCCCTCCGGGGTGTTAATTAAGCCTAAAAATGCCCCGAGACCCAAACTAAACCCCCGAGTACATTATTTTGACTATCTCAACCCTTCCGGACATTTTGGCACACTCGAAATGACCATATGGGTGACTTATAATTTATTCACTTTTATTAATCAAAATTTAGTCCTGACACGACACAGGCGCGTCCCGACTTAATTTCCATAATTGTCATTTTATTCACACATGACAATTTTTATAAAATCAATCCTATATTTTACTATACCCATTCAGTAACTTTCAATAAATTTCCAATAATTACTAACTCTTGTCACGCTAGTAAATATTTAAAACAACTTTTCGGATTAAAATTAAATTAATTTATCTGAATTAAATTTAATAAATCCCTAAATTTAAAAGCCATAAAAATACGGGGTATTACATACTTCACCCCGAATAACACAATTTTGTCCCGAAATTCGGAAAATAAGGCCTACCTTGTAGAACAATTCTGGATATCTTTTCAGTACACAAACTATCTACATAGTAAGGCACTTAATCACTATAGATCCCGCCTCACAACAAGCTTGATTAACATTCTCATTAGAGACACTTCACATGGTGCTCCTAACCGATAACATTCGCATAGGTCACGCCTATACATTATAAATTTCCATTATCTCACTATCATTAGGAGGCCGCACCTCACAACGTGACAACTACTCTGATTTATCTATATACAAAACTCCCATTTTGAGAAAAAACATATGAACATCTGGCAACTCTTGTTCGCCTAAAAAAGTTGTGGAAATTCACCATAGTCATTGGATTTATTCTCGACCGATAAAAAATTCTGGTTATTCGCTCACCTCTAAACATACAGAAGGAGAATAGTTAGGGTTCTTCCATGCAAGAACCTCAATAAGCACCTCGTTTACAACAACCAGGTACGAGTGATTCTACAGAGCACTCCTGAATTCCCCGTACCAAGATTCCAAAATTTCCTTCACGTGGCTCCACTAATCTTTAATCACCGTGCGCCTATTCCCTGACTAAGGGTGATACATCCTACTCGAAACGAAACCTTATCTCCGTTGGTTCCTGAAATCCCATATCAAAGGTAATTTCACAAATCTCATCCCGATTCAGAAATTAATACTTTGTCGGACCATGTACTGGCGCGATCCTTCCTTTCAAAGGGAGTCTTGGGCACACTAGTTAATAGTGTAAACCACCCCAAAGGATTATCAATCACTTCCTTCTTGGACGACTTAATTCACATGTTCAGATGAATCATTGATCTTTTTTTGAGGATGGTAACCCATCCAAGAACTTTACCGACTTTACTGACCTCTTCCAATTTCAAGAATTGTCGATAACCACAAAATTCTCTGGTTGATTCTCCTCTTCCAACCGAACCCTACCTATGGGCGGTACATGTAGAGACTACTCACTACGTCCCACTAAACATCGACTTTTCCTTGAAATGTCTCACATTAAGTGATAAGTAATACCCCCTTCCTTCCTTGGTGTATGCCGAAAGTTTCGACCCGTGCTCTTTTCTCTACGATGCGCACTTCTAAATCTTTTATACCATACTAACATCATCACTCTTTGTACGCTCAAGTCATTCTCACACTTGGCTAATAATAACTCCGCTCCGAGTGTTCTTCATAATAATTAAATTCTACTCTACACAAGGAATACCCCTTCTTAAATGGCTTCCCACAGCCTTCTAATCGAATTAGGGTGCGCTATTCTAATTGTACACTTATGTATGGATTATCGCCCCTCATGTGATTTTTAATCCACTCTATCAATTCCCCTTCGTTATGCTAGTCCCATAAACATATATTTCACACGTCTATTATCACGTCCCTTCAACTCGAACGATTTTAACATCAGTTAACCAAGATGCCCTCACACCCTATAAGCGGTGTATACTAGCGTAAGCATCACATACACTACACACCTAATACCCAATTCTTTATTCACCCTAGTGATCGCAGCATGATTAAAACACTTGGGTACTCTCAATCACCCTAGAAATCAAAATTTTAAATCCTCCTTATCATCATTCCACCCCTTCACTCGTGGTGATAAAACAAAACTTTCAATGCTTTCTTAACACACAACCGGCTCCACTGACCTTAATTTAAAACTCGACTTCCAACTTATAGATATAATTACTTGATCCCATTTCGACCAGGGTACATAACTCATGGACTAATGACCAAACACCTCCCTATTTCCAACCTTACGCTATGTTTCATGCGTGGGATGTCTCGCAAAGCGAAATCCAAACAAGGAACCCCCCCGATACACTACTACCTAGCATTATCGGTTATCGAGATCCGTTAGGCCCTCCGTCCATAGCATGTACCCTTTTATTATGTCATTTGACAGAAAAATTACATCTCTTCCCATAATTATACTTAATAAAGAACATTTTGCCAATTGTATTATCGTACAGTATTGGTGGCAATTGTATTCCATAAACCTGGGATACATGCAATCGGGATTCTCGAAATCACTTTCCCCAATCCGAGGGGTATAAATCTTAACTCCCACATCTCTAAAGGATAGATATAACAATGCACTTTTTCTATCACTAAGTCCTGAGCGTTAAGCATAATACTAAGTTAAATCTTTTTGCTCAACCGTAAATCCGATGCATGCTGAATCATAACGACAAAGTCCCTACACACATTGGTAATCGAATATCTCGTGTCCACTATCCCCTCCGAAGTCTCTAATATAGAAAATATAAGTGCTAGTCCAATCCTATTGCAGGTGAGGCCTCGCCAGAACAAAACATGTTGCACTAATGCAACCACTCTGATAGCCTTGCAATAGTTGTCTACTATTGTATTGACCATTTCTATAAAGTTGTAATTAATACCATATTATACTCGTATATCCCATCTAAAAAATGAGGGACCTTAATAAAGTATATAACACTATTAATATACTCATCCATCCTCCGCGAATAGCACTAAGGAAAAATCCCTCTACATTAGAGAAAATATTCACATAATAATATCATTCGTAGTTATACGTATTAAACTCGTCTCACATGCTAATCTAGCAATGAACAAAATACAATGACTCGCTCGTGTCACATAAAACATGCCTCATCCTCTAAGGATAAAACCTATACTTCTACCTCGCTAATCATCTTGACTGCACAAATTGTCCCCATATGTAACTCACCTGCCCAAATCAAAACAAAAACTACTTTAATCGTTGTCTTTTACTAGGTACCACACTATTTTTCTTCTTTTTGTTTAATACGATCAAAATGCGTAGGAACCCTTGATTATTAATTTTATATCATAATGGGAAATAGAGAAGACCAGTAGGGTGTAACACCCCGACTAATTAAATACTGGGTAGCTAGTCCTTTATTAAATTAATTCAAAATGTCAAGTTGGTTCAGTTAATAGCATCACTGTCGATAACATTTAATGATTACTAACCACCTATTAATTAAAAAGTAAGATGTCAAATTTTAAATTAAATCAGATTAACATGCGATAAAAGAATGTAAGATGACATCACCATACACCATAAAGTCGTAATGGAATAACCAACAATTAATAATAAGTCTGGAGGAAATACTCCTCCCCACAATCCCACAACTGAAATGAATAAAATAGTGTAACCTGAATAAATACAAACCAAAGTCTGAATAACTGAAATATAAAATGTCCCTAATAGAAATGGGCGACATGCCCTACAATGATGGATTTGAATATGGAATCAAGACTAGAAAAGAGGCGTCTACTGTCAAAGCCTTGTAACTTCCACAACAGCTACAGCTCGTCACCTGAATGGAAATACTATGCATGGTGTCCTTGTGGCTGGGCACCTAAAAGGGTTCTACAAAAAAAAATAGATTTGAAAGAAAATGGGTCAGAGCCCGAAAGTGGAGAGTATTTTAAAAACAGCAAGTGGTTTAATAACATTTAAAACAATAAATGCAAAATACATGTTAGGACGTGCTCTCACATGAAATACTCACCTCTCGTCTAACTGTGCACTCCTAACGTTCCTATACCCATTCATGTGTTTTCTCATAACTATCTAGTTCAAAAGAGTTTCTAACACTTCTACTCGGTTCACGTTTTAATTCCAACCTTAACAATTAAATACCGAGTTCTACTTTAATTCTCGGATTCCCAATTATTAACAAAACCATTTATTGATATCAGTCCCCTTTTATCTTTTCATAATATTATAATTACTATACTCACAATTTAACATAGCAATTTACTTTTCATTTATCCGTATATTATTCACATCATAAATATACAATACAAGCACCCAAAGGCTAAGCTGCGGTGCACACATACTCTGCTATCCATCCCGGTACATCACGTACATAAGGATCACGCATTTCGAATCTCTCAGGAATCGTTCAGATAACAACATCACAAATAATGGAGGCGAACACAGTCACATGACATGGGTCACGTACATACCTACGCTCCCACGATCATCAAACTTATTAACAACCCAATAAGTCCTTCTCTGACCTATGTTCATCGAGGTAACCAATATAAATCCGGGCAACACAAGGATAAGAAGGCCCTAAGCGAACGTAAACCTCCCGTGATAGCAAGTATGGTAGGTATGTCGTACACATAAAATTTATATGCTAGGAATTCACACATCTTAGATATCTCAATATTAATAAAGGTATACTCTATATCTTTATACCATTATTCCAAATTCATATATTTTTAAGTCTCCCGATAATATAAAAGTTAAACTGCCGACACGTCTCACGTCGTAGTTTCTTATACTTAATACCTATCTCAAATAAACTATTAAGTTCCTATTATTCTCACACATAACATCTTTATTCCTAAGGTCTTTACTTCTGCCCCAAACCTCATTTCTTCAAATTATTCAAATTTACACTATTAACCCCACTATTATCTCACTTATCGAATTTCAATAATTTATAATAATTCCTCAAATTGAATTCTAATTAAGGTCCAAATTTCATAATCATGCCTACTGGTCTTTCTTAAGTTTAAGGGTATTCATAAGGTCTCCAATAATATTTTCTAAGGGTTACCACCATTAAAATTTAAAAATAGGGAAAACTTTACTCATTCTGGGAAGGTCGATCGATCGAACTTTACCTTCGATCGATCATTGGTGGTCGATCAATCGACTAATGAACATCGATCGATCAAACACACCAGGTATGGCTACGGACTGCTTCGTTTTTCAGTTTTCAAATCATCCCAAAACATACTTTTAATGCATGAATCTCTAATATAACGTTATAGTATCATCATACAACCATCCTACAACATTAATAACGTTCTAAAATCAATAATTCATTAACCAAGGGCTATATATGGATCAATTTTCATCAAGAACCCTAGTTTTCTAACTCTTTCAAGAACATTCATAAACCTCTTCTTAAATCCGTTTTTAAATCATCAAGGGTCATAATTTTGAATTCATAATTCGTCCAGATTGTTACTACACACAGTCCCTAACATAATTCATAGTTTTAAACTTCCAATTTATGGGTCTATATCATCTTCCAAGATAAATTCGATAATTCCTAAACATGGAAAAGCATAGCTTTGAATCAATTGTAATTAAACCACTTGCCTTAATCTTTCTCTGAATTTGAGGTTGAAACTTGAAGGTTGGATTGTCTTCTCTCTCTCTCTGCAGAATTCTTCTCTTCCTCTCTCTCTCTACAAGTTCTTCTCAAGGTTCTTCTCAAGGTGTTAATGGAGGTGGGGTTGGTTTTTGCCAATCTCTATGGTTTCTAACTTCTCCCGTAGCCCACTACCTAAATTGGGGTTGGAACATGGCTTACTGGATTAATACTAAGTCAGATATTAACTCTAATTTTCGTGGGTTTTAATTACCCAATTTCTGAAATTACTAAAACGCCCCTATAAGTTACCGGTATGGCCCAATAATGCCCCGGGACCCAAACTTAACCCCCGGCTAGTGTTTTCTGACTATTTCGACCCTTCCGAATGCGTTGGCGCACTCAAAATGACCATACAGGTGATAAAAATAAAATTCACTTTTTAATTCAAATAATTATATTCCTGACGCGACTGTCACGCGCGTCCCAACAAAATTTCCCAAATTGCCGTATTTCAATCTCGCGACAATTTCAATAATTCCAATATTCATATATTGCCATATATACTCATTATAATCAAATACTAACTCACATCTCGTTAATATTTTATCCGGATTAATTTTCAATTACTACACATTTAATTCAATTAATCCCAAAAATAAATATCACAGAAAATACGGGGTATTACATGTCTAGGTGGACTCCGTTGAGTGAAAATTTAATGAAGTATGAAATTATGGGTTAACGGGGAGTTATTCACACATACGAAATCATGCGTACATCTAATAAAAGATCGAGACTCTTGAGTAAGTTAGACTAGAAGATAAGTGAGAGTGCCTACTGAAATTATACTTAGGGAGATTGAATACTTCAAGAGATGAGAAGTAAGTATGGAGTAACTTATATATGAGAATAAAAGTGATGAGTCCGTTACGCGAGAAAATCGAGTAAAATGTGCTATGAACGGATAATTATAATTATGAGTTATGGGCGCATATAATTTAGAAATGTGAATATTTATATATATATGATTGTGTGATTGTGCATATATTATATATCTGCGTAAAAATCGTACCCGGGATACTTGCTATCATGGGGGTTTCCGCATCGGGACAGCCTTATCTCGATTGGGCCTTTATAAGGGATAACGACTTGTACCCTAGAAGATATTATCCTTGATACAGGCTGTTTGAGTGATAGTCAGATGGTCCTAATAGATGTGAGGGTATGTGCAGACCTCTTAGTGACTTGGAACTATAATTCGCCTCCAATTGTATGTGTTTTGTGTTAATATAGTTCGAGAGTGATTCCGAACTAGTATTTCCCTTAGTACGAGTGATACGGGGACTTGATAGCAGAGTATGCCAGCACCATAAATTTTTTGTGGTGTGCCAATTGTATATATATTATATGAGTGACTAATATATATATATATATATATATATATATATATATATATATATATATATATATATATATATATATATATATATATATATATATATACACACACACTTAATTATGGGAACTTTCTATTGTGCATAAAAGTAGTTAAGTAATGAATAAATATTCTGACTTTATTATTGGGAATTTTGTGACATCATTGGGTTATTTTAATATGACATAAGATATATGGGAGCGCTTAATTTTCAGAAATTAATTATCTTAGCCATAGTATTTATCGGAATGAAACCTTATGGGAAAGTTAAGTTAAAATAAACTTTTGAGATTAATAGTACAGTAGGCGTGCACACTAGATGAGAGGTGAGATTTTCTCAAGAGAGTGTCGCATACGAACATGGTTGTTACATTAGCCGGTAAGCATTTTAAATACTTGATAAAATATTTTTAAACTATTTTACACCCGGGCTCTAACCCGTTTCTTGTTATTTCTGTTCTCTTGTATATATATGTATATATTATAGGTGTCCGGTCACTGGGGCGTCATGCGTAGATTCCTTGGAACGGACGCGCTGCAACTTATGTGGGAGTTACAGGCTATTGCTTAAACGACCTTGTTGTTGAATCTACACTTATTTTAGTTCTGATTAGTGAGGGCATGTGTCGCCCATTTCCCTATTCAGTTGGATTTGTCAGAGATTTATGTTCATTTATATTTCTAGTATTCCGTATGCTTCGGGATTTAATTATTGCCAGGATGGTTTCATTTATAGTTTTAAACTGGTTTGGTTTATCTAGATGATTTAAATTCTTGTGAGCTTTTATCCCTCCTTAGTATTTATGAATTCTTAAACTGTTGGTTATTAAAAAGGTTTTAATGTTTGGATTTAATAAATTGGAAATAAGGTTTTAAATTGTTTTGGCACTTAGCTTAATCATTTAGGGTTTTAAATTGGAAATTTTATTTTGTGATAGTGATGCTAAGAATGAACCATCCGTTCACCTTTATTTTAATTTAATAAAGGACTGATCACCCAGTATTTAATTAGGCGGGGTGTCACAACGTCATTCTCCCTTCGTGGAGAAAGGTCAACTATATGCTTTAGACGGCAATAGAGTACAACTGCTCCACCCGAATAAATACTTGGAGTATATCGAGCTCCTTAGTTTTGAACCAAATTAAATTTGAACAAGATTTCTTGTTTCAAAAATTAATTTGTTCACCAATTGAAATTAAGGGGTAAAAAATTACTCCAAGAAAATATACTTCCACAGTTTATTGGATGAAAATGGGTTACTATAGTTACTAGGGTGTAAAAACCTAATTTCTCTTCAGAATCCGTGTCAAGCCTTAATGAATCATGTTCCACTCATATTTTAAATCCACATACCCAAGTGATTATTCTAATACACCCAACTGGAAACTTATATTTAGTAGTTAATCTATGTCGACATATTATCCATTTAAGTATCTCAGCCTAGATTTGGGGAAACTAGACGTACTATTCCCTTTGCTATATATATTATATACTACATACATGTAAACCGATTTGACTAAATGAAAGTGTTTGGTACTTACTATTATGAATAGTAAGGTTTTAGATTAGGATGATGTCAAAGGTGGTGTGACACCCTTCCTAATTAAATACCAGGTGATCAGTCCTTTATTAAATTAAATCAGAATATCCATTTGGTTCAAAAAGGGCATCACTGTCGCAAACTTTATTATTAACACTAACCACCTAATATTATAAGGGTTGATGTCAAAATTTTATCTTTTAATTAATATAATCCAAATTAACGAATAAATAAACATTCACCAATCATAACAATCTCATATAAAATAAATGGAATAATAAATGTGATTGGAGTGAACACTTCTAGCCTAAATACTAAATATAAAAATCCAACGAAATAATCTAACAACTGAAAGGAGTAAAATAACTAAATCCACAATCTCTGAATGTCTAAACAGAAAAAGAGCAAATTTCCCTAACTGATGTAAATAAATCAAGATGAAGAAATGATAATCATGGAGGCATCTACTATTGATGCCCTCTAACTTCCACAGCAGCTATAACAAATCAAATTAATGGAACTCCTATGCTTAGTGGCCCTGTGGCTGGGCTCCTAAATAACTTGACAATAGTAAAGAGATTTGCAATAAACGAGTGAGAGCCCGAGTGTAAAGTATTTAAATTTTTTTAACAAGTATTTAAAAATTGCAGTAAAGAAAAATATTATGTGCATGTTAGCTTTTTGAGCACTCACTTGAGATTTTCACCTCTCAATTAATGTGAACGCCTAACGCACCACTAAACCCATTATAATTATACTATTATGATTAACTATACTGTAGACATAATCCTTCCAATTACTACCCATACTACCAACCCGTATTTCCCACGTAATACCAAAATAAATGTTTCTACAACTATTATCTCAATTTGGTAAGTATTCATAAATCAAGTTAAGTGTTTATCTACTTAAGTTATTCATGAATTTTCATTATATTTCTTACCCACATACTATCATAAAGTAAGTAACATTATATATATATATACACACTAGGGTATGCCCGTGCCTGAAGGCACGCTGATAATCGTAAAATGACGAATATTTTTGAAGTACGTAATTGTAAGAAAAAAATTTGTTTGCCAAAATACGTAATCGCAAAACGACGAATATTTCAAAGCACGTAAAAACGTGCGTAATTACAAAAGGACAATTTTTTTGAAAAGTATGCCCATGTCTGAAGGCACGCAGATAATTTTGAAAAGTATAAAATCATTTATAATGTAAATAATAAATGTTTTATATATTGTAAGAGTAAATAATTTAAAGAAATTAGGCATAATTCATAGAAGTACTAAGACCCGTAAAATTTAGGGATATTGGTAAATTCACTTTGGTTATTAGTTTCAATCCCAACTCAATTCGAGACATCAAAACATTTCGTGTTGGCTCATGTCATTTTTAATTGATTGTGTTCTTGTTCGGTAAAAAAAATGTGAAGGGCATGGTCGATTTGAGTTTGTTTGTGTGTTAGATAAATAAAATAAAAAACTTATCGTGTTGCATTTTCATTGATTCGTGCTCATGTTAAAAGAAATAAATTTGTTTTGTCTTGTGTCATTTTTAATTAGTCGTGTTCGCCTTAGGTAAAAATAATATAAAGGTCATGTTCGGTTTGAATTAGTTCAGTGTATGTCCGATAAATAAAATAAAAATCATATTCTGTCGCATTTTAATTAGGTAGTGTTCATATTTAGAAATGAATTTAGAATATTTTAAGAACATTTGTTTAAAATTAAAATCGCAAATTTAGAATATTTATCCATCAAACGCAAATTTAAGTCCTAAATTTTTTTTACAACACAAAGACGTAAATAAAAACAACACAAATTTTGGACAGAGTGTCTGTTGTTTATCGAGCTATCCATCCTATTAAAGAAATAAAAAATAATCCAACAAAAACAATACTATACAATTATGACAAAAAAATCAAATCATCATATAGTTCAATAAAACCAATATTATTGGAGTCCAACTTAGCCATAGCATCAAATTGGATCATTGCAACCTTTCTCTGAAGACTGTTTGAAACCGAATTAGCCAACCTTTCTAAAGTATTGCTAAGGATAATCCTCGGCACGGTAGAACTTCTTAGCAGGCAAGATTTCGGTAACTATCTTTCTGTTAAGGATTTTCTATTGTCGATCCCTGGACTCTAATGCGACCATCTCTTACAAATATTATTGTAGCCTGTGAAGTATGTGTGCCTCTTCACATTGAGTTGGACCGACGATTTCCGTTCATCTAATTGAGATAGCCCATGAAAAGTCAAATATTCAAACCTATAGTGTGGTTTTCTCTCTCGATTGAGAATGAAGTATTTCATTGATCTGAAATCCATCAAGTCTTTCATGATATTTACATCCTTGGATATCTGTCATATGTTTCAACAAGCATGTATAAGAGCCACTCCAAAGAGAAATTAAGGTACACCATAAGGAGGGAATAAACTCACCTATAAGCAACAAACATATTTTTTGAATGTAAGGTTGACCAAATTTAAATATATACAAAGTAAGTTCAAAGAAGCTGTAAGTAGCTGCAACATATCTGAAGCCCCTGAGATGCAACATATCTGCAACATAGCTGCAATAATTCCCATAGAATACTAGGGGAAAATTAATCGGGCCATAGGTGACTGCCTAACCCGTAAAGTCGGCCATGCTCTTAGCAAGTGGAGGCCCGGTTCCATTTGGTTATATGAGTTCAATTACTGACACTCTCTTTCTCTCTGAAATTGTAAAGATGGTAAAGCACCTATCTGATTCAAACAGCAACAGAGTAGCCGTTTAAGCAACCAACGGCGATGCTTGTTCTAGTAAATTGTCATGTGTCAGAAAGGGATACATGAAAGATGACTACATCCATTTGTTTGTTAGAAGACCTGTAAGGAGATCTCCAATAATCAACCGCGTTTACTTTGATCATTGGGCCGCTCTTCGAAAGCTTCTCTACCAGTTTCTTAATTGTGAGATAAATGTCAATAAAAAAGATCATACAAAGAAACACATATTGTCATTGGGGGTGGACTTTGATACAACATCTTTTTAGTTGGAGAATGAAGGAAAAGCGCCACATATGTACGTGGAATTAGATTTTAAGGAGGTGACTTTCAAGAAGGCCGTTCTTATAGAAAATTGTGGTCAATTGAGGGATAAAGTTGGTGACATAGCATCAATCTCCCGAGAAAAAGGGGAAGTACTCAATGATCTCTATAAACTACTCCCTGTTGATTTCCATGATATACAATAATTAGATGATATCATAGCTTTGGCTAATATGGATTCCAGCCTGCCAACATTTATAATTATAGAGTGCGTATTAATACACTTTGATCTAGATTCTAGTCGTGCTATAATTGGCTGGGATTCAAAAGCATTCTCTAAAGCAGATTTTTTCTTATATGAGAAGATCTATCGAGATGATTTTTTTGGTCATCAAATGATCAGAAATTTGGAGAGTCGAGGATGTGCTTTATTGAGCATTAATGCGACACCAACTTTACTCGCAAAGGAAAAACTTTTCCTCGATCGGGGATAGCAAAAGGCTGTTGGTTGGGACATACTGAAAAAGTCTATCAATTTTATTGAGACTCAATAAAGACACAGGATTGAGCGGTTGGAGTTGTTTGATGAGTTTGAAGAGTGGCACATGATGTAGGCACACTACTGTGTGGCATATGCGATCAACGATGCTATGGGTTTCCCTAACGACCAGAAGGTGACCGATGCAATCTCAGTTGAATCCTCATGAAGGGCCTAGGGTCCTACAGGAAGTAGTAGTAATAATAATAATTAACTTCAAAAACAACACAGAGAGTTCAAAATAGTGGGATCAACTTCAATGTTCTCATCACTACAACATAAAACCATCATACCATGCCAAACCAAACATCATGGTGAATGCGACTCTCCATTTACTATTTGATCACAATGCAACCTTTTATACAACGTTATCATGTACTTGTACTAAAAAAGATGGATTGTAATAAAAAAATGAATTGGGACACACAATCAAAATTGAAATTGGTAGTCCAATTATAGTTCCCAACAACTACCATTGTTCCCTACATTTTGCATCAAAGGATCTAGGAGAAGGCTGAACAACAAAATGTATAAGTCTACATTCTGCTACACACCTTGCGACTGCTGCTACGCACGCACAAAAACACATACCCCACCTTCAGGATGAAGATTAGTTCGATGATGAACATCAGAATGTATAAGACTACCGGTCGAAGTTTGATTTGGAATAGGAGAAGGATGTGATTTGATTATGATCTAGATTAATTTTGTTAGAAGTCTCATCCATTAAGCATTCAACTGTAAGTTGATTCTTCTCATTTTTGTTATCTTCGGCCATGCTATTCTAATGTGGGAAGGAGTTAACCGCCCAAACTTTAGTAGATTTCTTTGAGCTATCAATGTAGTTATAAAACCAAATAAAATATATAGGATGCCACTGACCTGTTTGAGGATGCGGCTGACCTGTTTAAGGATGCCACTGACATGTTACCAAAAAAGAAAAATGAGAAAGAAGTATATGAGATCAAGAGCCTAGGAATACTGAATATTAATCTTTAAAATGCAGCCTAAATCTCCCTCTGATCGGATTCCTAAGCTTGCAACTCATATCCAAACTGCATAAGATTGTAAAATTCAACAACATAAGATTCAAAATATGTAAAACATACTCTCAAAAACATAAGATTGTAAACTTCAAGGTGGTGATACTTTTTAGTTTGTCATACTACTTAACTCATATTACTTATTTGTCTTTTGCAACAATGAAATTCAAATCTGAGTTTTGAAAACCACATGAATATCATATTAAAAAAGGGAATAATATTCCCAAATTCAATTAGTAAAAATGTTAAGAAAACACTGCACAAATTATATTTGTTTACCTGTTTACATTCTCCAAACCATAGTTCTGCATTGGGTAATAGGTTGTATAGAAACCTGAAAGGAAAGAAAAAAAAATATATGATATGATAACCTTTCTCTCTAGAAGTATTATTATGTTCATAATTACGTAAGAAAGCAAAAATTATCCTACTACACATTTTTAGGAACATTAAAGATGTACTCCTAAAAAACGTCCGACTCTGAGTTTCAGCATCTTTGTCGCCAATCTCCGGTGTTGTTTGTTTGGTGTTCATAAAAATATTACAACACATCACGTTTGACAAAATATTACAACGCATCACGTTTGACCAAGATTTCAATTACATTAGAGTGGTGGGAGAACACGAAAAAAATTCTCTTAGAAGTCCTAGAAATCTATCTAGAATGAAACTTGACTATAACAAAATTAGACTATCTATAAATGTAAAATGAGAGAAAATTATAATAACTAAATTAAAATTTATAACTGATCAGAATCTCAAATCATAATCATAATACATCATTGATCAGAAACTCAAATCATAATCACCCCAATGAAGCAGAACATCTATCTAGTACTTGTTGCTTTCTTTTTTATCAAATACATCCTTGGGCTCAGTAACCAATTTCAAAGAAAATCATCTAAGGTTTGAACTCTATTCTATCAAATACGCAACTTCGACCATAAAATCTCAAATTAGTTTACGCGCATGAGCCCACGCCATCTAACATACAATTAAATCGTGATCAAACTCACGTGCTCACTGACAATTGTGATCATTGATGAAGAATTGAATTCAATAGCTTGAAACCATTGAATTCAAATTGTAGAATAATCCAAGATAACCGCATGCGTAAATGTTGCTCCCCACTGGGAGCAATAGCTTGAAGAATTTAATGATTCATAACTGAATATTGATATGAGGTAAAAATGTTGTATTTGAGAATCCAAGTCAACTGAAATACATCCAGTACAAACTATCGTTGGATGAATAACTGGAAACAAATCCCATAACAAATTAAATCCAATACATCCAATATGTGATATAGTGTAGATGATGTAACTCGCTCTAAGTTCATGCTCTAAAATAAGGAAGCTCATTCATATTTAGTCCCTACTTTTCGTTTTAGTTCCTGAAATGTCCCAGGGCATCATATTCACAAGACCAATCAAATGTGCTAATATGTTAAAAGTCCTAGTGACGATGATAAAAATTAGTGAATGAGGTGGGAGAGTTAGATAGAACCATACATGGTATTAGGCAGTGCCTTTGTTAATGGCAGTGTTGCATACCTAAATCAATTGGATCAGAACTTCTCCACCATGATGATAGTTACTTATTGAAATTATAAAAGTAAAATAAATTAAAACTTTGATTAAAACTACATACATAGTATTAAACAACAATATGGTTGTAGTGTGTGATCTCAAACCGGTATTACCACGTCTATGGTGGCTGACAAAGGCGTTACTGGTTGTAGTGCCTGAGATATTCAGCGGTGTTGTGTGGTGGTGGTGATGGCAGCAAGCACTGATGGCAAACACATACTATAACAAATGGATTGTATCCAACATACTTCATATAATTGTAGATGAGCTCAAATGGATTGTCGCCCGAATTTATGAAAACTATTTCCAGCACGTTGGATGTTAACTTCTCCTGATGTTTACACTTTGGTGTTGAGTGTTATACGGCGTACAACATTGCACATTTGTGGCTCTCACATTTCAAACAGCTGCAGATAATTTTGATAAGAAACTCAGCATCCACACACAGTATAATGACTGTTCTAAACAACCATTTTTAGAAGGAGCGTGTCAAAGAAAGGATCGAGAAAAGCTTTGAAGAAATTTCCCTTGAAGAGTTGGCTTGTCCATGAGCCCTATAGCAATCCAGGAGAATAAAAAGAACTATGTTAAGACCCATGAAAACTGAATACCTACAGTTATGTAACGTAATTCATGAAAACTAACAGCTCCTGTATTTGAATACCGTAGTAAGAAATGAACTTCGAATATAAATTAGGATTCTCCAAATATGCATCTACAAACCTCTAGAAAGATAAATAACCCATTGATATTTTAAAAATAACATGAAGTTGAAAACCCAAAATTTGATCACCAAAACAAAATCGTGACACAGTTAAGTTGGAAGCACCAAGTTATGATTTCTAAGGCAATGAGTTAAAAAATTCTCAAATATAGTGCCAAATAAACAAAACTATAAATCTGTACCTCCATTCATCTGGGAATTTACAAATAAATATTCAACCAAAAATAACCTACAAAAAGCTATATCAAACAAATGTGTCAAAGAACCATAGATATTTGTTTCTTGATTATTCATAACCAAAATATTTAGAGGAATGGGAAAAGATAACAAACATTAAAAATCTAACTATCATACGCAGAAAACTAAAAGATATATCTCAAAACATTCCAAAGCTATACACATAGTTCATGTCCAAAACCCCAAGAAGCCCTAAATAACAAACCATAAACTAAAATAATTCATGGAAAAACTAAATCAATATAGAACAAATTATAACATAAATAATACATGAAAACCCCAAATGTAAAAACACATGATAATCAGAACAATATATTGTAATTTCAGTCCCATTCCTATATTGATCTTCGTCCACAAAATAAAATCCCTGTATTGAGCTTCATCCACAAAATAAAATATTTCATCTACATGGAGCATTAAAATAACAAAAAAAATAAGAGAATACATGATGTAAAGTATACCTGAGTTTTCGACAGAGTGGAATCTTAGGAAAATACATTTAAGAAACCGAAATCAAACAATAAGCTTTTGCAACAACAATAAAAACGAAACAAAAAAAAACATTACTGTTACAAAAAAATATAGATCATGGTTTAAAAAAAAATCCAAACATAGTAGATGCCATAGTTGTTCGTTGTTGTACGGCTGAAAATATTACCATGGGAGAGCACAGAGAGAGAGAGTTGCATGACAAAGAAGAGAGAAAGAGGGAGGCGTGAATTTTGTGGTTTGTGTGATATGAGGGAGTAAGGTAGGGTATGTGTGAAATGAGAGAATAAGGTAGTGCGGAAAAAGAGGGGGAACTCATATGATAAATGGGTAAATTAGGTAGTGCAGAAAAACTTATTTAGATGACATCATCTTCTAATGTTATGACATACATAAGTTTTATACTTTATTATATAGATATATACTAAAAAGGCACCTCTAGGCTCAACTACTGTGCCCCTATACTCCGTTATCAAGTCCCGATACATCTCGCACTGAATAAGGAAAATGGGTTCGGAATCTCCCACGAACCATAAATTATAAAAAAACACATATTAAAGGTGAACATAGTTCCAAGCCTATGGTCTACTCACATACCTACGTACCCATATGACCGCCATCACTATCATTCTCACTAATAGCCCGTACCTAGGTTCCATGCTCTGAGGCACAAGTCAAATACCCCCCGAAGGATCCTCAAGATAGGATTATCCCCTTTTTAAAACCTCCCGTGATAGAAAGTATGGTAGGTATGTCATACACACAATAAATATCACTATAGGCATTCACGCAACCTATCAAGTTCATTAAGTATACACATAACCCAAACATTTAAATTATACGTAGTATTACTCTTGTTACTACTTGCATTATACTTACTAAATTACTAATACTCTCTAGCTCATAATTTTTGGGGATCGCTCGTCGCTCTAATTGTCATAACGTATTATACCCAATTTATTTCCCAATAATCCTGCACTACCCTGAAATCCAGTTCATACTACTACTCATCACTCTTAGATGAATATGACAACCATATTTGAAATATAAGACATTTCCTAGAAATAAGAATGACATTAGAACAAGAAGCTATCTCGTTTGAATGAGATATCACGTCGTTAGAACAGAGTCATCGCGTGATAGGGATTATTCGTTCGAACGAGACCCAATCTCGTTTGAACGAGAACACACTGTTTCATCCCGAACCTCTAACTGCTGAGTTTTCCGTACATTAATACCATAAAAACCTCTGTAGCTCAGTCCCAAATTTCCCACAGTCAATTCGAATCTATATTTCCACAAAAAGGAATGATTTCTAATATCCTAAAAGCATTAAATCATAAAAAATTAACCCTTAATTCCCAAATACCCGAATTCGTATTCATAGAACCCTAATTCATAAAATTTCAAATTAAAGATTCTAATCCCAGATTTAATCATCACTAATCATCATAAATTCGAGGTTATTCTACTCACTACATGAGCAATTAATCCCTATGTCAAATCAATCCTAATATATCCTTTAATCATGAAATTTTCATTAATTTATATGTAATTCAAAGGGGTTTAGTACCTACACTAACATGAACATATTTAATGCCAAAAGAAAGAAAGATTTAAATACTTTCGTTACGAAAAACGGTCTGATACTTTGGTGTTGATGGTATGGTTGCTACCCTCATTCTTCGATCTACACGATGGTGGTCTCGGTAGTGGAAAAGGTGCACTCGTGGTGGCTCTTCCCTAAAACTTCTCTTCCTTTTCTCCCTTTTTGGTCTCTCTTTGTGTCTCATTGTTCTCAAGGATGATAAACTATTCTAACCCACTTAGGAGACCTTTTATTTATCTAATTTTCGTACTTTATTTTACTCCAAAAATACAAATTACCAAAATGCCCTCCTGGGATGACTGTTCGGCCTAAAACTTCCTCGGAACCCAAACTAAACCCTTGTGCAGACTTTTATGACTCTCTCGACCCTTCCGAACACAATGGCGTACTCGAAATGACCATTTGAGCAACTGATAAATAATTTACCTTTGTTTTCATTAATTAAATCCCAACATGACTGACACGCGCGTCCCAACTTAATTTCAATAACTGTCGTATTTTTCACTATCGACAACTTTAATATTTTCATAATCATATATTACTTTACTCACTAAGTACTATTCAACATAATTCTCACCAATAAATACTAACTCTCGTCATGCTAGTAATTATTTAATTAAATCCGAAATAATTATAAATAAATTTCCCCATTTAAATTAATTAGTCCCATAATTTAAAATAAAATATTTCAAAAATACGGGGTATGACATCTCGAATTTAGAAAAGAGTAAAAATAAAGGTATACCTAGCAGGAACAACTGTGGATATTTTGTCGCGCATCTCATCCTCACGCTTTCGGGTAGAATCGTTGACATTATGACGCCGCCACTGAACGCGTACTAATGGCACTACCTTTGACCTCAATTTACTCTCGTTACGGTCTAGGATAGCATCTGGCCCCTCCTCGTAGGAACTATAGGGTTGTAGATCAATCTCCTCTAAAGCAATATAAGTGTGGGCCAATTCATCCCGAATATATCTCATAAGCGAAGAAATATGGAACACATCGTGAATCCTATTCAAGTGCTCCGGTAACCCAAGTCTGTAAGCTACTCGACTAATACACTCAATAATAGGGAATGGACATACATACCTCGACGCCAACTTCCCTTTTTCACCAAATCGCATTATTCCCTTCATAGGAGATACTCGTAATAGTACCTGATTCCCCACACTGAACTCCTTGAAGAATCTCTTGGAACCAGCGTAGCTCTTTCGTCTATCCTGAGCAACCTGAATACGGCTCCGAATTAACTCAATCTTTATCGAGGTATCCTGGATCACCTCTGGCCAAGGTAACTTGTTTTCACCCACCTCAAACACACTGTAGAATGAAAAGGTCTACCATAGAGCGCCTCAAATGGATCCATGCCAATAGTAAACTAGTAGGAGTTATTATAAGCAAACTCCACCAGTGGGATATACTGCTCCCAACCCCTGCCAAAATCAAGGATACATATCCGCAACATATTTTCTAACATCTAATTTGTCCGCTATGTCTTTCGATCCGTTTACGAGTGATAGGCCGAACTCAATCGTAACTCCGTACCCATGGCCTACTAGAGGGTCTCCCAAAATTTGGACTCAAAAATCTTATCTCGGTCAGACAGAATATCAAGGGGCACCCCATGGAGTCTCACTATCTCAACAATAAAGATCTAAGTGTACTGCCCCTTAGTATAATTGGTTCGAACTGGAAAAAAATGAGCTACCTTGGTGAACCAATCCACAATCACCCATATGGAATCGTGACCCCTCTGCGATGTAGGCAGCCTATTGATGAAATCCATGGAAATGCTCTCCTATTTCCACACAGGGGTCTATAACGGCTATAGGAGTCCTGGAGGTCTCTGGTGGTCCACTTTTACCAGCTGACAAATGGCGCATTTCGAAACAAATTCTACGATGACCTTCTTTATTCCACTCCACCAATATTGTCACTTTATAAACTAACATATGTTATCCCCTCTGGGATGTATTGCAAATCGTGAACCATGTGACTCTGACATCACCCCATGTTGTAACTCCTCCCCCTATGGAACTACTAGTGTTCCATTGAAGCGTAATCCCCCATCTAAGCTCATAAAATATGACTTTGCCCCTCGGCTAGAAGCTGTTTAATCCGGTCCTGACATAACGGGTCAGCTGCCTGAGCCCGTATCATCCTAGTAACGATCTCGGGTGTAACCGTCATCACTGAGATAAATGAGCAGGAAACCACATCCTGATGTCCCGAATATTTCCATTTCACCTTCCACGCCTCGGCCACCTCACCTGTCGGCCTACGGCTCGACACGTCTGCGACCACGTTAGCCATCCTCGGGTGGTACTGGATGTTAAACTGATAGTTCTTCAAAAATTTAAGCCACCCCCGCTCATGCATATTCAATTACCGTAGCGTGAACTGGTACTGTAGTGATTTGTGATATGTGAATAGGAAAAATTTCTACCCCAAGAGATAATGTCTCCATATTCGAAGTGGAAACACAACTGCCGCTAACTCCAAGTTGTGAATGGGGTAACTACTCTTGTGAGGCTTAAGCTTACGGTAAGCATAAGCTATAGACTTATCCTCCTTCTGAAGCACACCCCCAAGTTCTATTAAGGACACATCAGTATAAACCAGGTATTCCACCCCCGACCTGGGTAGTACTAGAACTGGTGCAGAAGTCAACTTGTCCTTCAGCTCATCAAAACCCAACTGACAGGAAGCATCCCATATAAATGGCACCCCTTTGCGAGTTAAATTTATCAATGGACTCGCTATCTTTAACAATCCCTGAATAAATTGCCTGTAGTATCCGGCCAACCCCAAGAAACTAAGTGTCTCTGTCGGCTTCGTGGGTTTTCCCCAGTCCCTCACCGCCGACACCTTCCCTAGATCTACGAATATCCCTTATTTAGAAATAATGTGCCATAAAAACTAAACCTCTCTCAGCCAGAACCCAGACTTCTCATATTTCGCATACAACTCGTGCTCACGTAGTGTCTACAAAACCAACCTCAAATGCCCAACATGCTCCTCCTTAGTTCGGGAATAAATCAGGATGTCATCAATGAAAATAACGACAAACTAATCTAAGAACTCTCTGAACACCCTGTTCATCAAGTCCATATATACGATCGGCGTGCTAGTTTGCCCAAATGTCATAACCCTGAACTTATAGGATCCATATCTCGTCAGGAAGGAAGTCTTAGGCACGTCCTTCTCTCTGATACGTAACTGATGGTATCCCGACCTCAGGTCTATCTTCGAGAAATAAGAAGCACTCCTCAACTAGTCGAATAGGTCATCGATTTCGGGCAATGGATACTTATTTTGTATTGTGACCTTATTCAACTCTCGATAGTCCACACACAACCGTAATGACCCATCTCTATTCTTTACGAATAGTATGGGAGCGCACCAAGGCGAGGCACCCCTGTGAATGAAGACCTGACCCAACAACTGCTCGATATGATGCCGTAGCTCCATAATTTACACTGGAGGAATATGGTAAGGTGCACGGGCTATCGGTTAAGTTCATGGCACCAAATATATCACAAACTCTATCTCCCTATTGGGGGGTAGCCCTGGTATATCCTGAAATACATTAGCGAACTCACGAACAACCGGAATCGAATCAAGTGGTATCACCCCCTTAGAGGCCTCCTCCTCTATATAATATAAATGGGTGGATGAACCCTCCTCCGGAAGGGGCATCGCCACCAAAGATATCTCCTGACCCGGTATGGAGAACATAATACTACGACTCTAACAGTCAATGATTATCCTATACATAACTAGCCAATCCATCCCGATAATAGCATCATACTCGTGCATGTCTAAGATAAGAATATAGGAAGGTAAGATAAATCTCCAAATCTCTATTCCCACTCCCCGACATAAAAAGAATATCAATAAACCATAGCCTAATGGTTAATCTACATTAGTAACTCTGTTTTTGTCGTGTCTAATACCCCGGTGGTGCGTGAAAAACTAGTGGCAATGAAACTATATGAAGCCACTGTGTCAAATAATATCCGCCCCAAAGTCCCCCGATAGAAAACGTACCCTCAATCGTAGATGGATCCTGGGGAACTGCGACCTGGTGGTGGACGTTGTAGACATGCCCATTTAGTGGCTGTCCCTGTTGGACCGGAACTATCGAAAAGGCTGGTATCTGCAGTGGTGCTAGGAGGGAGGATAAATATATAGGTCGTTGGGGATCCTAACAAGCACCCTTCTTCTGCTCCTATGGGGCTCTACCCCTATGAGGACAATCCTGACATTTGTGGACAGTGTTGTCACACATAAATCATCTCCCTAGAAAGTGTCATTCCCTTTGCCCCTGCTGCCCTCGGACCTGATGGCCATTATCACCCCTCCCTTGGCCCTACTGGCCATGCGAAAAGCGCTAATGACTGTGTCTAAAACCTATAGTCACCTAATCTGAACCTCTTAGCAAGGTCCCCCTGTTGGGAACTCTTCTCGTCCTATTTCTACTGACCCTGAGATGGTTGTGCCCTACTTGAACCATTTCCTCCTATCCTGCCCTGCTGGATGGACTCCCCCACTTATGTACTTCCCTTCAGATAGAAGCAATGATCCTAGCAGTGTAGTAGGGAAGCATTAAGTACATCAGTATATGTACCCAACGAAAGATTATCCCAAAGGTGATGATGAATCCTCCAAGTCAAGTCGTCCATAAGCATCTGAATTTTCCTCCCCTTTGTAGGTACCTCATCTGGAACCAGATTAATCAATATCGTAAAATCTTCCACGTACTTCGCAACGATCTTCCCCTCCTAGGTGGATCTCCTAGGTGAGATCCACTGTTTAGATCTTCCTCTCCCAGATGTGCACATCTGGGAGGCATCTGAAATGAGAGAGAATCTTTATAAGTCCATAGTAAATATCTGAAGACGTAAAATGTGCAATTAATGAATACAATAGTCCTAAATATAGGGCTCTATATCAAAGAAAGCTATGCTGGAAGCATAATAACCCGTACAGATCCAAAAGAAATCTAGAACTTGATGCTCTGATACCACCTACGACACCCCGCCTCATTAAATACCGGGTGATCAGTCCTTTATTAAATTAAATCAGAATATCCAGTTGGTTCATAAAGTACATCACTGTCGCAAACTTTATTATTAACACTAACCACCTATTATTTAAAAGGATTGATGTCAAAATTTTATCTTTTAATTAATATAACCCAAATTAATGAATAACTAAACATTCACCATTCATAACAATCTCATATAAAATAAGTGGAATAATAAATATGACTGGAGTGAACACTTCCAGCCTAAATACTAAATACAAAAGTGAAACGAAATAATCCAACAACTGAAAGGAGTAAAATGACTAAATTCGGAATCTCTTAATGTATAAATAGAAAAGGGGAAACATACCCTAATTGAAGTAAATAACTTAAGATGAGAAATGCTAATCAAAGAGGTGTCTACTACTACCGAGGCCTTGTAGCTTCCACAGCAACAAAGCATGTCAAATGAATGTAAGTCCTATGCTTGGTGTCCCTGTGGTTGGGCACCTAAATAATTTAACAAAAGGAAAGAGATTTGCAATAAATGGGTCATAGCCCAAGTGTAAAGAATTTAAATGTTTTTAGCAAGTATTAAAAATTACAGTAAAGCAAAATATTATGTGCATGTTAGCTTTTTGAGTACTCACTTGAGATTCTCGCCTCTCAACTAATGTGTATGCCTAACGCACCTCTAAACCCATTCTAATTATTCTATTATGTCTAACTAGACTATAGACAATCCTTCCAATTACTACCCACACTACCAACCCATATTTCCCACGTAATACCCAATTAAAAGTTTCTACAACTATTATCTCAATTTGGTAAGTATTCATAAATCAGGTTAAGTATTGATCTACTTAAGTTATTTAGGAGTTTTCATTTTATGTCTTATCCACATTATATCACATAATAAGTAACATTATATGTGTATATAAATATATACTAAAAAGGCGCCTCTAGGCTCAGCTACTGTGCCCTCATACTCTGCTATCATGTCCTGGTACATCTCGCACTGAATAAGGAGAATGGGTTCGGAATATCCCACAAACCATAAATAGAAAAACACACATATAGGAAGAGAACATAGTTCCAAGCCTATGGGCTAGGCACATACCTACACACCCATATGGCCGTTATCACTATCATTCTCATAGATAGTCTATACCTAGGTTCCATGCTCTGAGGCACAAGTCAAATATCCCACCAAAGGCTCCCGAAGATAGGACTTTCCCCTTTTTAAAACCTCCCATGATAGCAAGTATGGTAGGTATGTCATACACACAATAAATATCACTATAGGCATTCATGCAACTTATCAAGGTCATTAGGTATACACACAGGACAAACGTTTAAATTATATATAGAATTACTCTCGTTACTACTTCCATTCTACTTACAAATTACTAATACTCTCTTGCTCGTAATTTTTGTGGATAGCTCATCGCTCCAATTATCATAAGGTATTATACCCAATTTATTTCCCAATAATCCTGCACTACCCTGAAATCCAGTTCATACTACTAATCATCACTCTTAGATGAATATGCCACCCATATTTGAAATAGAAGAAATTTCCCAGAAATCAGAATGACATTTGAACCAGAAGCTATCTCGTTTGAATGAGATATCACTTCGTTAGAACGACGTCATCGCGTGACATGGATTCTTTGTTAGAACGAGACCAAATCTCGTTTGAACGAGAATACACTATTTCATCCCCAACCTCTAACTACTACGTTTTCCATCCATTAACACCCTAAAAACCTCATCAACTGAGTCCCAAATTTCCCACAGCCAATTCCAATCTATATTTCCATAAGAAGGAATGATTTCTAATATCCTAAAAGTGTTAAATGTTGAATAATTAACCCTTAATTCCAAAATTCCCAAATTCAGATTCATATAACCCTAATTCATAAACTTTCAAATTAAACATTCTAATCCCAGAAATAATAATCAATAATCATCATAAATTCGAGGTTATTATACGCACTATATGAACAATTAATCCCTATGTCAAGTCAATCCTAATATATCCTTTAATAATATTTTTTTCATCAATTTATATGTAATTCAAGGGAGTTCACTACCTATACTAGCATGAACATATTTAATGCTAAAAGAAAGCCAGATTTAAACATTTTCCTTAAGAAATATGGTGTGATACTTTGGTGTTGTCGGTATGGTTGCAACCCTCGTTCTTCGATCTATACTATGGTTGTCTCGGTGGTGGAAAAGGTGCACTCATGGTGGCTCATCCCTAGAACTTCTCTTCCTCTTCTCCCATTTTTGGTCTCTCTATGTGTCTCACGGCTGATAACCTATTCTAACCCACGTAGGAGACCTTTTATTTCTCTAATTTTTGTCCTTTATTTTACTCCTAAAATACAAATTACCAAAACGCCCTCTCGGGATGCCAGTTCGGCCTAAAATTTCCCCGGAACCCAAACTAAACCCCCGGGTAGACTTTTCTAACTATCTCAACCATTTCGAACACAATGGTGCACTCAAAATGACCGTTTGAGTGACTTATAAATAATTTCCTTTTTATTTTCATTAATTAAATCCCTACACGACTAACATGCGTGTCCCAACTTAATTTCCATAACTGACGTATGTTTCACTTACTACAACTTTAATATTTTCATAATCGTATATTACTTTACTCACTAAGTAGTATTCAAAATAATTCTCACCAATAAATACTAACTCTCATCACGCTAGTAATTATTTAATTAATTCCGGATTAATTATAAATAAATTTCCCCATTTAAATTAATTAATCCCATAATTTAAATAAAACATTAAAAAATATGGGGTATTACAGGTAGTGGATTACACTGATATAGGCACCTCTAAGAAATCTATGAAGAAAATTACTATAACATCCCTTATCCTTCATGCTCGTACATTACTGTCATTTGTGAAAGTTCATGTAGATATAATTTCAAAGTAATTGTAAGCAGATTTACACATAGCCAAACAAACAAAACGATTGAAAGAATATGAACTATATAACACCCATATTAAGAAGTCAGGCCTAAGGAAATGTCATAACAGGAAGAAAAATAATAGTAGATCACATTTTCATCTGGCAATCTCTCATTCTCTTCGAGTTCCTCCACGTGTTGTTTCTTCTCGATGATTTTTTTAGCTTGAGCTTCCTGATGTTGCTTCATTAAACTTGTTACGGTCACTTACGCATTTCAATCATTCCAAAAAGTAAAAAAATCTCGTAGGGAATGGATTTTATATGGGCATGGATTTGATAGTGAGCTCAAGTTATTGAATGTGGCATGGGTAATGAATTCAAAACGTGGCATGGAATGTAAAAATAGGGAAGTTGCCTCAACACACGACACCACAAACTCTTTAGGCCAAGTAACATGTGAATTGTGCACGTGTTTATCAATATACATGTCCACGTAAGGTACCAGTACATGAAGATGTGCTTTAAAAAGTGAACATCAGTTATACTTACATGTATATACTTATACCCCAAGCGAACATTGTGGATGGTATTTTTAGGTGAAATGTGATAAAAAAAAACACTCCAGATGCAACAACATTCGCACATAAATTCAACGCCAATCTACATAGTTTTCCTTTTATAAAAAGTAAAAATAATAATGAATGACATATATATACTAATAAAAAAATAAACATAACTAATATAAGTAAAGTTGTTACAAACCTTCCCAATATTAGATTGAGGATCAGTCGGTGACATTATACGTTGTCTATTCACATTGATTTGGGCATATATACACATGAAATATTCCATAATAAGTATAATAAGGTATGACGCATAAATGTAATAAAGTTTTACCAATTACTTAATTACCTTCTAGTTTTTCCTCTTGGATGGATAATCACATGATTCACTCACATAATTAGAATGCTTATCATATTTTTAATTATCTCTTTTATGACTATTTGAAGAAATCTTCTCAATTAAAAATGGTGCAAGTGATCTACTTTGATACTTCCTCAATTCTTCTATTGCTTCCCGAAGTTGTCGATCTTTTTCCTTCGGCTTCTCCTATTCTTTATGAATCCTAGACTCTAAATCTTCAACATGTTGTTTCGATCCCCATCTAGGGATATGAAAGTAAGTTGTATGAGTGACTCCTTTTTCCATTTCCCTTACTCGACCACTATACACTAGAGTACCAAGTGCCAAGGTTAAGACGTCTAAAGTCCCTTGAGTCACTAAGCTCCTATCATGAACTTTCTTCTTCAAACCGTCCTACAAAAAGAAAATTGTGAAGAGTTTTGTTAAATCATATTCTTTTCAACCCTCATATGTAGTATACATCAAAATTTTATAAAGATTATATAAAAAGATTGTTTTCTTTACTTTTGAAAGTAACTCACAATTTTTTCACCAAATTCCTTGGTTGCAATGTCTTGATATTTTCTATTTCTCGATTATGAGGCGGCTATCCACATTAGACACCTATCATCTTCACCAAATGAATTTCCATGTCCTTTTTTTGTCCCAATTATAAAATAAAATATAAGAAATTAAGGACACACACAAAATCCCCACAATGAATTAATTATAGTTTTATACTTTATAAATAATATAAGTATTCAGTCACATACCATAATATCCTCAAAACTTGCATACCCAAACTTACTAAGCTTATGCTGGAACTTATTCTTTGTTCGCCTTTGTCATTGTGCATCACTTAATTTTTACGTATTGAATTTATAATAATGTAAGAATTTAGCCATACCGTGGATAAATGTTATACATTTACATAATAAAATGAATTTAATATATACCTCAAACTTTTGGGATAGTCTTCCTCTTACAAATGCATCCCAATCCTTCTAATCAATAAACTTTTTAAACTTTTCGGGTCAGTTCCAAAGATTATCGAGATCATGTTTCAATGGATTGACACAACTCTTGGTGAGTTCCCTTTTGAAATTCTTCCATGAACAATAAATATCGGATATAACTCTCTTATTCGATTCGGGGTCCATGTTGAACTTAGACTGTAATTAATGAATATTATGTTACATAAAGGAATTAAAACTATACCAATATAGACTTCAAATAACATCAATATAAATTATTAGCATTTACCTCCACAGCTATCCATAAAATCTGTTTTAATGACTTTGGGCCAACTTGGATTACTTATGGGCATCATTGTCCTTAACAGAAGCTCCCTAAAACTTGCGAAGTACTTCCTTGTTTCACCATTTGGTTGTCCCTTTCAATTGTAAGTTATTAGTATTAGATCACAAGAAGCCCTTTTTCTTATTCGTTCTAAAACAGCTATGCATTTGACCTTTTTGTGTTTATTACTTGAATTTTGTGATGACTTTGCTAAATCGTCTGGAATTTTTGAATGAAAATCATCTTCCTTGTCCATATCCACTACAATGACAAACAAATAGATTAAAGTAAGTGTATATGTTGATGAATACCGTGTTGATGAATACCAAATGACATGTTGAAATTAATTTGTAGGAAGCATTAACATTGTTAGTCAAAATAAAACATATGTTTTTCATATAATTCTTATTTATAACTATAAGCGTCATTGTAAGTAAAAAATTATAAATATTTCATTGTTGGAGGGAATCCCGTCTTCATTGGAATCCTGATTCCTGGATCCTAGGGAACTACTTCTTTAAAATTTGAAAAATTATTACAATTATTCTTGAATAAACTTGATTATCTATTTGAAGAGTCGTTGGGAAAGTGTTACATAATGATAAATCAAGGGTGTTGGTAAGGACACTCTCTATTTTTAATTTGGTCACTTATACATAAGTTAAAAATAATATTTTACTTTTTGTAAGGGCACTTCCTAAGATAGTTAGGTATTAAAAATAATTTGAAAGTATGTTGATTAATGTAGTGTTCTAAGTTATCAAAAAGAATTATGTTGGAAATGATGACCCCAATTTTAAAATCTTTGACTTTAAAGATATAATTTCCTTTAATGCGGAATGAAGATGGTTCAACTAAATAAATAAATAAACTAAGAATAAATTTCTTCCCAAATTAAAACTAAAGTAAATGAAATTTTATTTTTTTCAAAATTAAAATTATACTAAAAACCAAATTTGTGAATTTTTACTTTAAGCCCAAAATTAATTCAACACAAGTCCTAGAATTTGCCTACACTATATTTTCAATATTACCAAAATTAGGCCAAACCAATCTAAACTCCTGTCAAGTGGAGGAAAACGCATTCTCATAAAGCATGTGTTGATTTCAATACCCTCTTACTTGTTAGCATCCTTATCCCCTCCCAAAAAAGTTATAACCAAACTTCATAGAATGTTAAACAAATTCTTCGGGGGAGGTAATGCTGATCATGGTTGGAAATACCAATGGAAAGATTATTCCTTTTTATGAAAGGATTTTGAATAAGGAGGTCTACGCCTTGTTGATTTTAATAATCTCTCAAAAGCCTCTTTTATGAAATTATATTAGAAGCTCTCTACAGAAAGTTCTTTATGGTCAAACTATATGCTAAACAGGTACAAAAATTTGAGATCTTCATCTCTGTTGGCTTCTCATACCTTGAGGAAAATGTTAGCAGTTAAAGATTGGTGCAAATAGAATATGGAGCTCATTGACAATAAGTTGTTCTGGACCCCTGATCCTAATGGTATTTTTACAATGTCTTCAGCATATAACATTGTGAAAATACATTCCCCAACTTCTACAGTTATGACCAACATCTGGGACTCTCATATCCCTAAGAAATGCTCAATTAATATGTGGAGAATATTAAACAATTATTTGCCTTCGAATGATAAATTTAAATCAGTGGGAATTAGATTATGCTCCAGATTTCATGCCTGTAACCAACATGAAGAGACCAGTGACCGTATTTTTCTCTCTTTCCCTGTTAGTCAATCAGTTTGGAGTTATTTGTCAAACCTTATGGGAATTGACTCTCATCTCAATCATTTTCCCTCTCTGCTTCAAAGCTGGTGGATTAGATCGGGCCCCCAAGACTATGCCAAATTCTTTGGTAAGTGTATTCCCATTATTGTTTGTTCGAAATTCTGGAAAAGTAGGAACAAGGCTTTTTTTGAAAACTCTCCCATTTGTTCAAACTCCATTATTTCAAATACCTACAATTTTATTTCTAGTTTTTGCAAGGGAATGACCTTTAACCATTAGCTTTCAAGATGGCATATAACAAGCCTTTGCTCTCAAAATATCAAAGAAGACCCTTATTTCAAAGCCTATAAAGTGGATCTTCCCCAATCCTAAAAGTTTTAAACTCGATATTTATGGAGCCTCTAAAGTAAATCCTAGATTAAGTGCGTATGGAGGTATTTTAAGAGATGATAAAGGGGATTTAGTATTTTCTTTTGCAAATTAGAAGGTCTATTCTACCAATACTTGTGTTGAACTTTCATGTCTTGTTGAAGGTATTAAATTGTGTTTTCAATTCAACATCTTTGATGTCTAAATTAAATCAAATTCAGAGTTTGTGGTCAATCTTATCAGTAAAAATTGGAAGCCCCCGTGAAAATTAACAAAGACTCTGGGGGAAATAAAATCTCACCTAGCTCTAATGAACTATTCTTTGTCTTATAGCTTTAGAGAATCTAACATGGTAGCAGATGCTCTATCAAATTTGGAATTCATCTTCGCTCTCTTCAAGTGTTTCAAAACTTCAAGGACCATACTAGGATCGCAAAGGGAGCTTTAAAGCTTGATAAGATGGGTTGTTTCTACATCAGATCCTCGTTTATTTATTCTTATGTGTAGTGGTTTTTCCTTGTAATGGGGTTATTTATAAAGTCCCAAATTTATGGTCTTTCCTCTAAGTTTTTTTAATTTTCCCTAGGGGCTTTTAAATTTTCTCTTTAGATCTTATTAAGGCCTCTAGTGAGGCTATTTTTCTGTGATCTTAATAAATGTGTGGGGTTTCTATCCCTCTTCTATAAAAAAAATTAAATTAAATTTCTGACTTGAGTTAAATTAACTTAAATTTTACCCAAATTGAATTTGCACCAAATTAAATATTCCAATTTTATCTTTTTACCTAAGCATGCATTTAATGTGAATTTGCAAAAGATAAAATAAACAAATCACTACGCCGCGAAGTACGAGGAAAAACCCACAACGGAAAAAAAACCTCGGGCGTCCCTAGCCTTAAGTTCAATAAGTACGGAATTACAATTACAAGACAGATGACTTACTACACTCGACTCGACTCCCTTCAGGCCCCGATGTGTCTTCTTGCAACTACCTTTTCTTATCCGACAATACCGGAATCCATCGAAACCTTGGAATCCATCAATGAAGCTTTAGGAACCCATCAACCACACACTGTGCCTTTCACCGTATGAGAACGCCACAGCCAAAACATTGAGCTTCTTCTTTGTGGGATGTAGAAGTAAACCCAAACTTATCTTCTTTTAGGTGTAGAGATAAATCTGGTGCCAAATACTCCAAGCAAAGATATATATGAAGAAACTCGGAATAAACTCTTACGGGTGTAAACAAGAGTATTTAAGAAGGATTTTCTTGAAAAATACGCACTCAAAACATGAACTCTTTATTTTTGGAATTAACCTCTTAAAACTCTCTCTTGGAGATTGTAGGGGATGAAAAAGTTAGTTTGAAAAGGTTGGTTGCCGCACATCTTAATTATGTCAAAAAGTATTGGGGAAAAAGTAGTGGGAACATGGAAAAAACTGCCAAAAAATTGTTCCCGCTAAAGTCGTTTGAACGACATTTTTGGCGAATGACTTTTTCATTCGAACGACTTCACTAACGATGTTACAATGAGAAAAATGAAATCTCGTTAGAAGTCTCATTTGAACGACCTGGGAATTTTGTTCGAACGAGATTCCAGTTCGTTCGAACGACTTGTCAGAAAATAGAAAATTCTTTGTAAGCCCAAAACGTTTTATGAAAAGTTCTCAAAAAATATTTTTTGAGTAAAACAATGTCGTTAAAACTATTAAATTTTCTTTTATAAAATACACCCAATAAATTTTCAAGCCCCTATATATATATAAAATTCATTCATACCTTAGGAGCATTGGAACCAATGTTTTTGACGAAGAAATGAGGCACAATAAACCTGGCATATGATGAAGCTTTATAATCTTGGCCGCCACGTCTTCAAATAACACGTCATAGGCTCGGATGGACACACTTGAACACTATCCTATGACTCAAATATTTTTGTCCAGAATTGAGCCAACACTACATTAAGACTCAATCGGATACTTGTGTCCTTACAAATCTCCCCCTTTGGCTATTCCGGGACAAAAACCAAAGAAAAATCCTAAAAGGGCCATCAAGCTCTACTAGACTTAAAAAATATCCCACCCAAAATAAAAATTACATAGCTTGACTCAAAACCCAAGGATCAATATCTTTGCCAATGAAAGTTTCCATTTAGAAGAATTCCTTCACACTTAAGCAAACTATCAAACGCATAGGGAAGAAGAATATTAAATGCAAAATAAATACTCCCCCTAAATTAATTCTCCCCTTTATCAAATAAATGACCTACTTAGAAAGACATCTTCCCCTAAGATAAATCTTCCAAACTAAGATACGATTACAATAGGATTAGATACCATTTCTCCCCCTTTTTGCTCAGGAATAGACAAAGGATAAACACTAATTTAAATACGATGAAGCTTAGCGTGATAAGAGCATGAAAGCATATGGGCAACAAAATCATCACTAATCCATATAAATAATAATGGATACCAACAAATATGTAAAACAATGGTACCAATATGATACATAAGATACTAAGCATGTGATATTAACAATAATATGCAACATGATAGATACCAATTTTGAATTAGAAGCATAGATGGACTAGAAAGCGAGGAAATGAAAAAAAATACCATATATATGTAGACATAATAAATATCACTAATGCACACTCACATATATATAGGTATCGACACAAAATACAATAAGATTTTCACACTCGTATGGCAAAAATGTGTCATTTGGAAACAGAAGTGATGGGGCGTGAACTAGTAACAAATTAATTTCGACCCAATCACTTAAAACATGTTCATGGAGTTCTCATTTGATTGCAGACATTATCACATTTGAATATAATCTCATGTGACAATATAGATTTAACTCAATGAACAAACATACACAATGCGTACAAGCGTAGAATTTTGATGATTCTACAAACCAATAGATGAAAAACAACCTTAATACTAAAACCTTATTGCTCACTAGATTGATAACAAATAGTTATAAGTTGAGAAAAGTCAAAACAAACTTTTTGGGCAAAACTCTTTTTCGAAAAACACAAGACGTGATGTGAAATCGTTTTTGAAGTTTATGGATTAAATTCGATAGTTGATTACCTTGAGCATAATTTTTAATAAACATCTACTATCTCTACCTTGCAGTACTAATCACAATAACAATTAAGAACATTCACAGAAATAAACACATGAATTTTAACGTGGAAAACCCTTAAACAAGTGAAACATCCACTCTCCCCTCTACGATACAAAACAAAAAATCCACTAGAATAAAATCAGGTTACAACACACAAGCAAACCACAAAGATCCTAACCTAAGTTTAGAATGTACCTACACAAGATTCTCCACTCCAAAAGGTATTCTGACTTGGAACTTGATCATTTCTTGTTGCTTCTTTGTCTTTTCCTTGATTTTTTTCTCTTTGAATTAAATTTCCAACAACTCCTTCAAGTACACGATTCTCAAATAGAACAACAATCTAAGTGTTCGTGTGATGTAGTGTTTGTGATGTGTGACTACATGCAAACATGCAAATCACCCTCTCAATTTATACAAACTTTTGTAACAAATTAAAAAGAGTTGTAATATGAAAGTTATTTTCTGAATCTTGATTTTTCAAGCAAAGACTTCTTGATCTTTTATATAACCACATATCTCAAGGATACCTTGCTCAGAAGACAGTTCAAGGACTTATACAATTTCTTCATTTTGAAAATATTTTTGAAATTGTAAACCTCCAATTGCAGATCCAACTAGACTAGAAGTCTACTTTAACAAATCAGTTTCAAACTTAACATGCAAGTACTGGTTTAACAAGTTTTGATCTAAAACTTTATATTTTTCAGATCTGAATGCTTTTAAAACTTTAGCACAATTTCGTGTGTTCATGTTATTTTTTTGCACTAGTATTTCATAAAATATGAAATAAAAACTTGGAAACATACACAACTCACTAGATCCGAAACTTTCTTTTTGAAACCAAAAACTTTATTTCAAAACTTATTGAAACAGTTTAGATCTAAGAAATCAGATCTAAAAGAAAACAAAAAATATAATTGAGATATTATCTTTTAAAAAGACTCAGTTTCAATAGTGAAACTTAAATATTCCTTAGAGATGAGTTCTACAGAGAATCAACATATTTGAGGAGGTCTTCCAATGAAGAACACAAAATCAACCACATAGAAATCCTATTTATGTCTAAATCTCAAAAGATGGGTTTTCTGATGTAGAAACTTATAGGTTTCGGTGTTTGGTTAGGGAGAAACCTCACTAGGGTTTGGATCCTACGAAGAAACTAGGGTTTCCTGTCTCTTTCTTTTCTCTCTTATCCCTCCTCTCTTCTCTCTACTCTCCCTTTTCTCTCAGTTTTTACAAATGAGCAAAAGTCTCAAACTGCTGAGGGTACGTCCCTTTTTATACTGAGGTAAGAATGATCGAGAACCTTGAAATCAATGTAATGGATGAGATTGAGCCTTCATAAGTTGACTAAGATCCAACGGTTCAAAAAAAGTACTGGATTAAACTAACACTGATTGGATAAGGCTTCGGTCACACGAATCGTCTCTAAACACATGCAGAGCATTGATGAAATAGATCCAAGGGCTGAGATGGGATAAGCTTTGGGTGTCTTCAAGAAAACAAAAATCGCCACGTTGAAATGCAAACATGTGTACGCACCAATGGAATAACACACCCGTGTTGAAACTAATTACATGGAACACCCTCAAGTATCAAGCGCTTTCAGTTTCTACCCAAGAAAATAATCAAGGTAAAAAATAAGTTTCTAAAATTCCATTTTAACCCACAAAAGTTTTAAAACCAAATTTTATTTAATCCAAAAATCATTTAAAAATTGGTTATAAATATATAAAATGATTCGTATGGAATTAAATTGATTTTAAAAAGATTTCAAGTTATGATTAACCATTCAAGCACAAATAAAAAATGTAGGATGCAGTGCAAGTGTCTTATATGTGGTTATAGGGTTAGACTTAACTTCCCTTTGAAGATGTTCTTGAACTTGGATTTCTTCATGTAGCATGAACCTTTTGAGGAGATGGAGGTCTGAATCTATACTAACCTATTTTGTTTATATATCCAATCTAGTTGGAACTCCTATATATACAGACTCAAGTGAGTCAATATATACTGGGTTCTCAATCTCCCCCTTTGGATATTAGAGACAAAATTCCCTTAAGTATTTTGTACTCTTTGGTCAAAAATAAAAAGAAATCCTATTGGTCCTATACAAAAGTTCGAATTACCCTTTCCCATCCTCAAACCAAAAAATAAGGTAAAATAATACATTACTCAACTAAATAGAGACCAATACCCTACTAAGTAGAAACAAGATGTACAACGGGTCTAAAATGCCTGTAAAAAATAAACACTAAATTTGGCATATTAGATGAGTTAGATTAGGAATAGATAGTAATATTCAAGATCTTCTCCCCCATTTTTTCTCAAACAAACAAGGGGTATACAACACAAAAACATAGAGATTAATAGATAGTAATCATGCCAATAGTAGTACACAAATACTCAAAGCGAATATTATCTAATGGTTTTGTAAAGAGGTCTGTGAGCTATTTTTTAGTGTTCAGATATTCAATAATTAGGTCTTCGGATTCGACAAGGTCACGGATAAAGTGATGTCTAATCTTAATATGCATAGTTCGTGAGTTCAATATAGAATTTTTGGAAATATTAATAGCACTTTAATAATCACAAAATATGGTTAATTATTTTTATGTGACACCATAATCATTAAGCATTTGTCTAATTCATAGTAATTGAGCACAACAACTACCAACAGCTATATATTCGGATTCGACACTAGATAATGAAATGCAATTCTATTTCTTACACGTCCAATCAACAAGATTATTGCCTACAAAGTAGCAAGCACCAGAAGTGCTCCTACTGTCATCAGAACAATCGGCCCAATCGACATCGGTATATCCGACAATAGAACTACTTGTATCTTTTGTGTACCAAATACCAAATTTTAGAGTACCATTAACATATTTTATAATCCTTTTAACACTTAATAAGTGAGATTATTTAGGATTACATTGATATCTAGCACAGATACACACAATAAAAGATATATCAGGTCGAGATGCAGTAAGAGACAACAAACTTCCTATCATACTTCGATAAAGACTGGGATCTACATTTTTTCCAATATCATCCTTAGAAAGTTTTGTGGAAGTACTGATGGGAATTCTATAAGGTTTAGAATTTTCCAGGCCGAATTTTTTAATTAAATCAGCAACATATTTGGATTGAGAAATAAATAGGCCATCACTGCATTGTTTAACTTGTAAACCCAAAAAATATTGAAGTTCACACATTAAAGACATCTGAAATTCAGTATGCATGATTTTAGAAAAATTCTCTATTTGTTTAGGACAGGTGGAACCAAAAATTATATTGTCCACATATACTTGAGCGATTAAGACATGTCGATTGTCCTTTCTACCAAATAAAGTTTGATCATTTTCTCTGCGGACAAAATTGTGAGACACTAAGAAGGTCGACAATATCTCATACCAAGCTCTAGGATCTCGTTTCAAACCGTACAAAGCTTTCTTAAGCTTAAAGACATATTTCAGGTGTACAGGATCAATAAATTCTTTGGGTTGTTCTACGTAAACTTCTTCAGAAAAAATTCCATTTAGAAAAGCGGTTTTAACATCCATTTGAAATAATTTGAACGACATGTGACACGAAATTGCTAAAAGGAGAAGAACTGATTCTAGACGAGTAACAGGTGCAAAGGTTACATCAAAATCAATTCCCTCAATCTGGGAATAGCCTTGTGCAACCAACCTAGCTTTATTTCTAATGACTTCCCCACTTTCATCAATTTTGTTTTTAAAAATCCATCTTGTGCCAATAACCTTCGAATCTTTAGGTCTAGGAACTAGATTCCACACATCATGACTCTTAAATTGGATTAGCTCTTCCTGCATAGCATTTATCCAAAATGAGTCATTAAGGGCATCATTTACATTTTTGGGTTCCTCAAGAGAAACAAAACAAGAATATTGTGCCACTTAACAAAGTTGGGATCTAGTTGGAATTGGTTCCGAAGGATTATCGATAATGGTTTCAATGGGATGATCTTTAGGAACCCAGGTGGGTACAGAAGGATCCTCAGGTGGTAGTGGATCAGTATCATCGTCAGGATCAGGGGTTAAAATAGTTTTAACCTCATCAAATGTTACTGGATGACTGTCACTACTCCTAACACTTGTGTCACCTATAATTACATTAATTGATTCCATAATGGTTTTGATTCTATTATTAAAAACACGCAAAGCCCTACTATTTTGGGAATAGCTAAGAAAAATTCCCTTTTCGCCTCGGGTATCAAAATTTGAAAGATGTTATCTATCTTTGCAAATATAGCAGATACTCCCGAAGGTTTTAAAATATTTTAGATTAGGCTTTTTGTGGAACCATAACTCATAAGATGTTTCTTTAGAATTTTTTTTGAGGTAGATACGATTGATAATGTGACACGCGGTTTGGACAACTTCTACCCTAAAGTATCTAGGGAGATTCTTAGCATGTAACATAACCCTGGCCATTTCTTGTAAGGTCCTATTCTTACGTTCGGCTATACCATTCTGTTGCGGGGTTTTGGGAGCACTAAACTCATGTTTATAGCCATTAGCTACACTATACTCAGAAATTACAGAATTCTTAAAATCTCCACCTTTATCACTCTTAATACGACATACTTGGGTATCCTTCTCATTATCAATTTTTAAGAGAATTATTTAGAATTCATTGAAGGTTTTCGATTTATGCTTCATAAAAGCTACCGATGTATATCTCGTATAATCGTCCACTATAACTAGGATGTAAGAGTTTCCACAGAAGCTAACAGTTCTAGAGGGACCCATAAGGTCCATGTGGATAAGTTCTAGGGGCTTAGTGGTAAGGACATATTTAACTTTCTTATGTGGGGATTTACTTATTTTTCCATCCTAACAAGGTCCACATACATGGTTAAAAGAATTTTTAATATTTAGTTAGCCTCTAACTATCCCTTGGGAACTCAATATTCTAAGGTTATCATAATTTGTGTGTCCCAGTCTATTGTACCAAAGATCAGAGTCTTCTAATCAGGCAATTTTGCAAGAATCAGAATTAGGAATTACTGTGTAACAGTTTTTCGGGGTTCTATTTCCTGTCAAAATACAATTTCCCTTTTCATCTATAATTTTGCAATCATCTTTAGAAAAGGTAGCCGAGTGATTCGAGTCACAAAATTGTGCTATAATTAAGAGATTGGCTTTAAGGCCTTTAACTAATAAACATCATTTAGTTCAGGAAGCCCGTGCTCACTCAATGTTCCCTTACCTATGATCTGAGATGAGACACCATCTTCAAACATGACATTACCTCTAAGGAAGTCTGTCTTATTTTCCAATTTTGTTTCATCTCAGTCATATGTTTAGAATATCCGGAGTCTAAATACAATCTAGTTGAAGTGATTTGTGCCTTTAAAGCAGAAATGATAATGTTGCACTTGAACTGGGGTAGTAAATCATCTTTCCTAATCCAAATAGGCCTGGTTTAAAAAAATTTGGGGCCTTTAGATTTAGAAAAGGTTTGAGGGGTCTTTCTAAATGATTTTTCCTTAGTCTTGGACCCTCCCTTTTTCTTTTTTGAGTTAGAGTTGTTTATGGCTTGTCTAGGAATACATAAGTATTTCTGGTTTTCCTAGAATAGTTAAAGTTCTGGTAGGTAGGAGTATATGTCCTTTTCTCAAAACATTCATCTAGAGCACATCCAAAAATATCACAGTAGGAACAGTACAGATGAGTATAGGACTTGGCTTTATTATTAAAGTCTTTAAAAATTGTCTTGGATCTATTGGGTACAGTAGTCCAGTCATTATTGGGTTTAGGTTTATGTCCTTAGTCTCTGGCTGAAGGACAAACATATTTGGTTTACTAGTTTGGTTTCAACTGTTGATTGTACTGACTATGTAATGTTTGAGAGACATTGAGACTAGGTTCACTTTTTAAAACATTTTCAGAAGTTTGGCCTTGTTTTACAAAAGCAAAATTTCCAGGAGAAACTTTGGTCTTACTTGTGTGCACTATTTCTCTAAAACCTAGGCCAGACTTATCTTCACAGTCAAATTTGCTTCCAGTAACAATTTTTCATAAGTCTTGGTTTGAGTTTCAAAAGGTTGACATTTTTTAAAAACATTTGAAACCTTTTGCTTTGACTCTTCTAATTCAATAAAAGTTGTCTTGTATTTTTGTTCAAATTATTGGTTCTTTTGAATCAAAGAGTTTATTTTGAGGTTGTAATTCTCAATCTCAGTCTCATGAGAAACACATTGGGCAGTATAAGCTTTAGTTTTCTTCCTAATGGTTTGGTTAAGCTGATCGACACGCTCACTCAAGGTTTTTATCATTCTTTCAGGCGAGCACTCTTCTTAACTGTTTTAGTGTACAGTTCATGTAAATTAGGCAAATCATCATCAGGCTCACTATGTGCATCTTGTGAATTATCCCCTATGATTTGTTTAGGTTCTTTACTCACGTACACGTTTAATTCATCATGAACATTCTCACTTTGACTCACACACAATCTTTCAAAAGTAATAGGAGCGGAATTATCATTAGTATTATTAACACTATCAACAGGCATAAGAGGTTCATGAGCAGGCAAGCATGCATCATCATTATATATTTTCTTAGTAAAGAACGACATGGAGTTCTCATTGACTTGGGTTGACTCAGTTTCATCCTCATCAGAATCACTAGATTCGTCCCATATTTTACACATATTGGCCTTGTTGTTGTTATTAAAACTATCATGACATTTATTAGCATAGTGAGCAAGTTTACCGCAACGATGACATTTAACTTCTTTTATGTCAGGTTTAGGTCTGTTGGGGTCATATCTCCTCCTATTGTCAGAAGTGTGTTTGGTAGTGTCTCTGTCAGGAGGTCTGTGAGATTGATTACCTTGATAATTTGATTTGCCTTGTTTAGAGGCTACATCATTTCTAAATTTCAAAATCTTTTTGAAATTCTTACTCATAAGAGCTATTTCATTGTCAAGGTTTTCTAAATCACAGTTTTCACGACAGTCAGTGTCAAAGTCTATAAAGTTCAATTTAGGCACTGGTAATTTAGATGAAAACAGAACAGTAGAACTAGAGGCCCTATTGGTATATCTGGTCAATTGTTTTTTAAAGTCCAATTCCAATTCAACAGTCCTAAGTTTGCTGCAAAGGAGTTTAGGAGTCATATTAGGGTCATTCATTTCCTCAATTGCATATCTATTATTGTCAAATTTAGATGGAAATGACCTAAGAATCTTTGACACAATTTCCTTTCTACTATAGGTTATACCATTGGCATGAATTTTTGTATAAATGTCAGGTAACCTTATGTAGAAATCCTCAAAGGATTCATTGTCATTCATAATCAGGGTGTTATATTGCTGAATAAGCATTTGAGTTTTTCGAGCTTTGACACGTTCATCACCCCGTGAGAGATGACTAAAGTGTCCCATGCCTCTTTAGAAGTAAAACATATGAATATTCTTTTGAATTCATGTTCATTAATGGACATAAAGATGGCATATTTTCCTTTGTTATTATCAAGAGATGCTTTTTTCTCTTCCCTAGTAAATTCACTAAGAAATTTCTTAATCCTTGTTGGATCAGTGTCAGAGGTAGGTTTAGTAGGATGTACAAACCCTATTTTAATCATTTCCCAGACATCATCACCCAGGGTTCCTTGAATAAAAGCAGTCATTCGCACTTTCTAGTATGAAAAAATTGTTTCCATCAAAGAGTGGTGGTCTGGATAGGTTCCCTAACTTCTCAAATTTTTCTTCCATACTCAGAGATTTTCATAAATAAATTTTGAAAACAATTTCTCAAGTTTCAGGATCACAAACGTTGTTCTCGCTCTGATACCAATTGAAAAATAGCCTTAATACTAAAATCTTTTTATTCACTAGATTAATAACAAATAGTTATAAGTTGATCAAACTACGAACAAACTTTTTGGGCAAAACTCTTTTTCGAGATGTGTTGTGAAATCTTTTTCTGAGTTTTTGGATTAAATTCGATAGTTGATTACCTTGAGTTTAATTTTTAATAAACATCTACTATCTCTACCTTGCAGTACTAATCACAATAACAATTAAGAACATTCATAGAAATAAACACATGAATGTTAACATGGTAAAACCCTTAAACAAGGGAAACATCCACGGTGCCCTCTACGGCACAAAACAAAAAATCCATTAGAATAAAATCAGGTTACAACACACAAGAAAACGATGAAGATACTAACCTAAGTTCATAATATACCTACATGATATTCTCCACTCCAAAAGTTATTCTAACTTGGAACTTGATCCTTTCTTGCTGCTTCTTTGTATTTTCCTTGATTTCTTCTCTTTCAATTAAATTTCCAACAACTCTTTCAAGTAAACGATTCTCAAATAGAACAACAATCTAAGTGTTTGTATGATGTAGTGTTTGTGATGTGTGATTACATGCAAACATGCAACTCACCCTCTCAAGATTTATGCAAACTTTCCTAACAAATTACAAACAGTTGTAATGTGAAAGTTATTTCTGAATGTTGATTTTTCAAGCAAATACTTCTTGATCTTTTATATAACCACAGATCTCAAGGATACCTTACTCAGAAGACGGTTCAAGGTATTATAAAATTTTTGGATTTTGAAATTATAAACCTCCAATTACAGATCGAACTAGACTAGAAGTCTACTTTAAAAAAAAGTTTCAGACTTAACGTGCAAGTACTGGTTTAACAAGTTTAGCACAAGTTCAAAACAGTTTCATATCTGAATGCTTTTAAAACTTTAGCACAAGTTCGTGTGTTCCTGTTATTTTGTACACTAGTATTTCATAAAATATGAAATAAAAACTTGGAAACATACACAACTCACAACATCTGAAACTTTCTTTTCGAAACTATAAATTTTATTTCAAAACTTATTGAAACAATTTAGATCTAAGAAATCAGATCTAAAAGAAAACATAAAATATAAGTGAGATATTCTTTTTTAGAAAGACTCAGTTTCAATAGTGAAACTTAAATATTCCTTAGAGATGAGTTCTAAAGAGAATCAATGTATTTGTAGAGGTATTCAAATGAAGAATACAAAACCAACCACACAGAAATCCTATTTAGATCTAACTCTCAAAAGGTGGGTTTTCTGATGTAAGGACTTCTAGGTTTTGGTGTTTAGTTAGGGAGAAACCACACTAGGGTTTGGATCCTACGAAGAAACTAGGGATTCCTCTGTCTTTCTTTTCTCTCTTCTCCCTTATCTCTCTCCTCTCTACTCTCTCTTTTCTCTCAATTTTTACAAATGAGGAAAAGTCTCAAACTGCTAAGGGTACGTCCCTTTTTATACTGAGGTAAGAAGGATTGAGAACCTTGACATCAATATAATGGCTGAGATTGAGTCTTCTTAAGTTGACTAAGATCCAAGGTTCAACAAAAGTGGTGGATTAAACTAACACTGACTGGATAAGGCTTGGGTCACACGGATCGTCTTTAAATTCATGCAGAGCATTGATGAAATAGATCCAAGTGCTGAGATGGGATAATTTTTGTGTGTCTTCGAGAAAACACATATCGCAATGTTGAAATGCAAACACGTGTACGCACGAGATGGAATAACACATGCGTGTTGAAACTAATTACATGGCACATCCTCAAGTCTCAAGCACTATCAGTTTCTACCCAAGCAAACAATCAAGGTAAAAAAAAAGTTTCTAAAATTCCATTTTAACCCACAAACTTTTAAAACCAACTTTTATTTATTCCAAAAATCATTTAAAAATTGATTATAAATATATAAAATGATTTGTATGGAATTAAATTGATTTTAAAAAGTTTTTAAGTGATGATGAACCATTCAAGAACAAATGAAAAATGTAGGATGCAGTGCAAGTGTCCTATATGTGGTTATAGGGTTAGACTTAACTTCCGTTTGCAGATGTTCTTGGACTTGGATTTTTACATGTAGCATGTACCTTTTGAGGATATGGAGGTCTCAATCTATACTAACCTATTTTGTCTATATATCCAAACTAGTTGGAACTCCTATATATACAGACTCAAGTGAGTCAATATATAGTGTGTTCTCAATAGAGTCATGACATTGAAAGTACAACTAGGATAAACGAACATTGTGCAAACCATCGATATACCATCCAATCTCCCTCAATTTAAGCATATTAATTTTTGAATGACTATATCAAACTAAACAAATAGTCCTTGTCAAATATTTTCTTTTAATGCCATTATTCTTTTAGGCCTTTGGACCACGTATTTCTTTTAGGTCCAAGCAAACTGTGGCTTACTCGCAAAGGATGATTTTTCCTTTCGGAGCCCTTCCCCGTGCACACACACACACACACACACACACACACACACACACATATATATATATATATATATATATATATATATAATCTTTTATCGCTCAATTCTCTCGTGCAACGGATTTTAACATGCACTAGTCCTCCTAGGTTACATAACATGTAGATGACAAGATTGGTAGGAGAACACCTCACAAAGCTCAAATCTACATATGAAGTTATAATTTCAAGTGAGCTCGTGCATGTGTGAATTGAGGCATATAAAAATAGAATCTATTTTAGCAACACAAAGTCCAACTACTCCATGCAAGCATTCTGAAGAACATTTTAAGGATTGACAATCTTCACCAAAAGTTCTAGCCACATGGAAGCGAAAAAGAAGTGATTCAAACACAAGTATATGCCACAAAAAGTGTGTCAAATTAAAATACACACAATAAAAATCTTTTTGAGTTTTTGAAATTTTTAACTAAACAAAGAAAAATATTTACTCAAAAGATAAACAAAAATCATTTTAATTTTTCATTAAGCCTAACTTACTAGAAATGTAAAACACAAATGATAATAAAAAATCTTTTTGTATTTTTCATTTAATGCAAACTAAAATAAAAGAACTATAATATAAAATATAAACAACAATAATAATTCTAGCATGTGATAAAGCATGAAGTATAGACTAGAACAATGATTAAACATGTATACATCTAGTAATGATATATAATATGAGGCACGCACAAAACAAAATGCTAGAGTATGCAAATAGCTAACACATTCAATATTTAGATTTTGCAAGGGAGGAAGCATGTGAAAGTAAATGAGAATAAAAAATCCTATCTTGTAAAGATACTAAGTCGGATCTCCTAACCCAAACTAATGACGAATGACGATATCGGGATGTAGAAATCTTGGCCACCTCGGTTGCCTTACGTATGGATTTTCTAGGACTTCGTTTAAGATCAAAACAAAACTTCTTAAGATGACCTTTTCGACCACAATGTGAGCACCTAAAGACTCGGCGAAAAGACTTACCTAAGGAATGATCTATAACATTGTTCCTAGAGGATTCTCCTAAAAAATTTGTTTTGGCTTTAAGAGTTGACTCTTTACAAGTATTGAAGCCTAAACCACAAGTGTCATTTTTTATTTGAATCGTTCCTAATATTTTATCTAAATGTAACAACCCTCTCTTTCGGTAGCCTATTTTATATTTATTTACTATGTGTAGTAATTAATTATAAAATTATAGATGTTGAGTAAATATTAATTTAATATGAGAAAGGTTAATATTTACTGAAATGTTGTATGATTACCTGATGAGTAGGTAAAAAAAAATATCCATGTGGTGAATTTTGGTGTCATAAGATATAAAATGACATTTTGGTTTAATATGAAACCGGAACTTAAAATGAGTTATAAATTTTCAAATGATAATTTGGAGGGTGTAGTTAGTCCCGGTAGGTGCGATACAGTCAAAATAAGGGCCATATTGCATTTTGGCATTTTGGGCACTTTTGACTGGTTATAGCTTAAGTGCAGTGCGATTTATTATATCGCGTATTAGACATTTAAGTGGGCTCTTTAGACTTAAGCCCCGTTTTATTTTCCCACCCCATTTCTAATCTTCCATTTTACAAAATTGAGCCCCAGAGAGAGAGAGAGTAGGAGAAAGAAGAGAGCTTTGGAGAAAAGAGAGATTGGAGCTTGGATCTTCCTTGTATCTTCCTCAAATTTGATTTTCTACATCAAGGCAAGTTATCTACTTGATATTATATGATTTAAGGAGAATAATTAGTGGTGATAGTTATGAATTCGTTGTGTTTAATTATTTTAGGGTTTTGTTGGATTTGTGGGTATTAACCCTTGGAAATTGATTTGGATTATTAATATTGTAAATGATGGTAATTAGACATGTTTGTGATGTATTAGTTCCATTAAATGATATGGGATTTGGTTGTTGGAAGAAGAATGGAGAGTTTTAGTTCTAGGTCTGCAATGACTGGTCAACCGCGTTTCTCAGACCGGTCGACCGGGCCTTCGGGAGAGGGCATGCTGCTTTCTTTCAAAGGCATACAATTGAGGCACGGTCGACCGCGTCCCCCTTACCGGTCGACCGACCCTGCCGAAGTGAGATTCCTGCTTTTCTTCTTAGGCAAAAACTTGAGACGCGGTCGACCGCGGTCTTGGGACCGGTCAACCGGTCCCCTGTTTTCTTTCCAAAATTTTACTTTTGCTTTTAAATCTTTTCTTTTCATAGGGACTTAGGAACCTTCTTGAATGAAGTAAACTTTGGATTTTAGAGTCCTAGTTGAGTCTGGTTGTAACCCTAGAGTGGAATGGATTTCACTTGGGGTTAAGTCCAAAAGGGGGAAGGGGGTGTTCCAAAGTGATGTTTAGGCATCACTCTTTTGGTTAGTTCTAAATAAGAGGATAGGGGTTATAGGCCCATGTTTGGAAGACTTAAGGGCTTATCAAAAAACAATTATGAACTTTGGGGACTTGTAGGATCATAATGATCATTTGGAGATTTAGTCGGGACTTGTAATTTGAGGAATATTAATGACGACATTCGAGGGGAATTAGGATCAACTAAAATGAACCCAGTTGTTTAATGATGATAGGTTCGAATAAAAAGAACCAAACACATGGATATTTGAAATGGAATTTGGTAATGGTAATTGAAAATGAAAATGAGATTAAAATGGTAAATGTTAATTTACTGATTACACACCTCTCTAAATGACATCATAAGGGAAGCTCGCGCACTTGGTGATGCCCCCTGGCTAGTGAATGCAGGGTGGATATAGTCCTAGGCCGTATGCGGGGTTTTTATATGTTTTTTCCACTGGTTAGGGGATTCCGGGTGTGGTCCTGACTTTCCCACAGGCATATGGCCGCTTCCCGACGTTGCGTTATGATCCCAGGTTGTCTTGTGTAGATAGGCCCTGGAAGATGATGGTCATTTAGGGGAGCGCCCAGTGGGGAAACTCGGAGGGGCGGTCTTAGAATCGTTATATGTATATGAATATAACTTTTCTGCATTAAGTGGGACTTGATGGATATATGCCATAAAGAGCATGATACGTGCCATAAAGAGCACGGGAATGAGATGTGCCATAAAGAGCACTTGATATTAATGGTTTTATTCCTATTAAGGAATGGAAAGATGAAACGGTAAGATAATTAACTATGGAAGTTAATAAATGGTTTTATTCCTATTAAGGAATACAAAAGGTACTGGAAATTTGATAAATGAGGAAAGGTTTTAAATTTAAGTTATTACTTTTCTTTCTTTTATGTAAATGACATTTCATTTCATCATTTAGTAAATTGTAATGTAAATTTATCATCCTTATCATTCATACATAACTGTTCATTTCTATCATGCTTTTTATTTCTTCTGGTGATTATATAGAACCCGACCCTGACCGGTTTACTTTCCTTGTTGTGTATATGATTGTATCCGCTCAGGTGCTCCCCCACAAGGACGCCAATTTTGATGTTCCCATTCCTTTGCTTTCGACGAGCTGTAAGATTTTGCTGGTTATTACAGGATCTTGAATTAGACGCTTTCATCTTTGTGATCTAGATATGATCAGGTCTTTTTATTCGGGCATGTGGCCCAACTTTTGTATTTGATTAATGGATGTATTATATAAGATATTTAAATTGTTGTACTTTATTGTATGTTGCTGTGGATCGACAGCCTATTCGGTCCTGTCATTTACTTTCATCTTAGTTGTATTATATTTATTCGTGTGGAATTCCACTTGCTTATCTGATGGGGTTGTTTTAATTTAAATTTCATAACTGCATTTTAAATTTGTAAACTTTTGACAACCCGTCTTCTGATTTATTGGGTGTTTTTCCCGTATACTCAGTTTATTATTGTTGATGTTGAGAATGTTATCCATCCATGATTCCTGTTATGTTTGAGTATCGGGTTGTGCAACCCTTATCTCGGATCGCGGTTTGTCACAGATGGTATCAGAGCATCAGGTTTTAGAGTCTTTAGGATCTATGTGGATTCGTCACGTTCTATCGTAGCGTTCTTTGATATAGAGCCTAATGTTAGGATTGTGTAGTTGTCTATGTTTACGATCCTCTGCAAGATAAATAGTTTCAAATAGTATTTTAACTCTATTATTTCTTCATCTTAAATGCCGATTAGAGAGGTTGCCCATTGAGACGAAATAGAGTTGTAGAAGAGGAGGTAGATTCTCCACCGCCTCCATAAGGGACCGTTAACGCTGTGGATGTAGCAAACATAGTAGTTCAAGAGGTTAACACCTCCATAACCGCAGAGGTCAAACAATTTTGCCATAGGCTCAACAATGGGCCCACGATGTTCAAGCTCCCACGGGACTTAATCCGTGAGAAAGGATTAGAAAGCCCTTTCTAAAGGGAAATTCCTCGAAATTCGAGGGAGGCATGGATGTTATTGAAGCCAATACATGGGAAGAGAACAGATAACACCACCTTCGAATGATAGAATGTAGCGAGGAGAGAAATGAGTCCTTGCCACTTTTTAAGCTAGTCGGATCTGCGTTATACTGGTTGAAAATAATAACCACGCCAGAGCAGAGAGACACAATGACGATCACTGGGTTTTGGGCTTTGTTCGATCGTGAGTATGTTCCTCCTGCAGTTCAAAAAGGGAGATGAGAAAGAAGCTCCATAATTTTGTGCAAGGAGAGAGAGATCAGTGGTGGAGTATGAAGCGGAGTTCACCCGGTTGGCGAGTTTTGTACGGGATGAAGTGGCTCCGGAAGATAGAAAGATCTCAAAGTTTATGTGAGGTCTAAAATGGAGAATCCGGTAACAATTGCTGGGTAATCCATCTTTACAAACTTTTGGTGAGGTTATGAATGTAGCATTGCTCCATTGCCATGAGCATCGGTTATACACACTGGGTAGCAAGAAAGCTACTATCGTGGGGCAAGCAGGAAAGCTTGGAGAACATGGGAATTGAGGAGGAGCATTTCCCTTATCCCAACCTTTGGGTAGTAAGCATAGAAAGAGGGACCCTTGATAAGAGGTTTCATCTCAGATACAACATTTTGGAAGGTTTATTACTGGTGGCAATAAGTTTAGGCACGGTAAAGGTGCTTCACGACACGTAAGTCTGGGTGGTCATGGAGGTAAAGACCATTTGGGCCAAGGCAAACGGGGGTCAGATTTCGAGGGCTTTGCAGCAGCCCCAGCCATACGTTTAGTTTCCACCTCAGGCACCTGATCCGGTTGTTCCCATGCAGTAGGGACGGCTACTGTATGGGAGAGTTTATTAAATTCGGGAGGTTATACTTCCTCCAGCTTCGTTGGCATCACCTGCTATTAAGAGTATGCTTTTACTTCAGAAGTACTTGAGTTATGTGTTATTCGATGTGGGTGTTATGCGCTCAGTTGTTTTATGAGCTCTTCTCAGACTACAGATTTGATGAGATCTGCTGAGAGTATTTTTTTACTAGTGTTGAGTTTTCTATGAGTGATGGTTCACTCGATTCCTTATTTGTTTACACATAGGGATTTATTGTGGTATTTTGTGATTTGAGGCCGATTTACTCATCCTTGACATGGTCGGGTATGATGTGATTTGTATGCCTTATCTCCACGACTGACAAAGTTGAGTAGTAGCGTATAGGAGGGGTTCCTTGTTTGGATTCCTCTTTTGCGGGACGCTTCACGCGTGAACCTCGACGACATTGGAAGTGGGAAGATGTTGTTCTTTCTTCTTTTAGTTAATTTCATTTTATTTTATTTTATTTTATTCTGTTGGTTGAAAGGTTTAGCCAAGAATCACGTAGAAGAGTGATTAATGGCTATTAAAGTGCGAAATAGAAGAACTGTGTACAGTTCTCTCCTCTGATCGATGTGAGGGAGACTGGGATGCAAAGTCGAATTAAGGCTTCGGGTTATGCCTTCATAAGAAGGCTATTTGAAAAGGTATATATATATTGTGGGGTATATAATTATAAGGCTTTATCAAAAGTGAATGTTTGATTTGTTAAATCTTTAGTTATTTATATGGTAATGTATATAAGTAGAATCTTTTCGGTCCCGAACTTGTGTCTTAGACCTGTATACCTTGATGACTGACAACGCGAGGTAGTAGTGTAATAGGAGGGTTCCTTGTTTGGATTTCACTTTGACGAGACGTCCCACACACGAAACCGAGCAAATGTCGGGAGTTGAGAAAGGTCTTGGGCAATAGGGATATGCTTAGTATTAGGTGCATACGACATAGATAGGATATAGGTAGGTAGACCTTAGGATTGTTTGGACATAAGGCCTTTAGTTTATGTGACGTTACTTTAGGAGGGTTGTTGGGAGTTTACCACAAATAAGTTGTGTGTTAACTCTAAGAGGGATTGTTTCCTAGTAACGAGAAGTGTGAGATTTCGAGAAATTTGGTTGGTTAGGCTGAAGTAGATGGGGCCTCTCATAGTTAGAATGTTACGTTGGCACTCAACTTTCGTAAAGAATGGTGAATTGACTTTCACTCCTGAGCCCATGTTTTTAAGCTCGAGGATGGATTCAATTGACAAGTATCTGCCATGATGAGGGAGTAATAACACCGAAGTATCAACTTATTGTTGATGCGCCTCATAAGTTTAAACGTGTGAGAAGTATTATTCCCTGTTTGAACTGAAGTTTAGCATGGGGGTGACCGCTGTGTAGGAAAGGGAAGTGTTACTTCCTAGGTAGAAATTTAATCCTTCGTTCGAGGAACAATTTTGTTGCAAGATGTCGTAGGAGAGACAAGGGTGGTTAAGACCACACATACAAGCTGGTGATTTAGGAAACAGAACTCTGCTCTTATGACCTTGAGGGTGGGGTGCGTTTCCATAAGAGAATTTTTGTCCCGAATGAATGGACTTAAGAAAGGCAGATATGGTGGGATCTTGCGGTTCTAAGGTTGCGTTACATCCGGGTAACGACATAATGTGTCAAGTTATGCGCCGCCAGTAGTAGTGGTCGGGCATGGCGAGGTTGTTGGACTGCATGGGGTGCCTTTGATTTTAGTTTCGACTGAGACAAGATTTTCATTTTCCACTTGTGGCAGGTTTCCAAGAAGCCATGGGAACCGAATGAAGATTAAGCACTCCTTATCATTCTCAAATGGATGGCCAGACCAAAAGGGTAAACCTTATGTTGGGGGATATACTCCTTATGTGCGTGCTTGACTTCAAGTATAGTCGGTAACAGTGTCTCTCTCTAGTCGAACTCACTTATAATGATTTGAATCGATTCTCTATCGGGATGGAGCTTTATAAAGCCTGGTATGGTAGGTCTTGTGGATCTCCCGCTTGTTGGTTAGAGGTGCGAGATGATAAGTCTCTCGAACCTGGAATAATCCGAGGTACTTCTTCGAATATTGAGCTCATTCGGAATCGCATTCGTATAACCAAGATCGACGAAAGAGCTATGTCGATGCAGGGAGATGACATGTGGAGATTGAGGTCGATAGACCAAGTGTTGGTGCGAGTATCGCCTATGAATGGCATTAAGCATTTCGAGTAAAAGGAAAACTTGCATCGTGTTACGTTGGACCTTTCTTATATATGATAAGGTGGGTCTGGTAGCCTATTAACTTTCTTTACTGAAACAATTGCAACAAGTTCATAACGTGTTCCATATCTCTCCTATATAGTAGTACAAGAGATGTGATTGGTGCCCTTAGGCACATTTCTTTCGAAGTAGATCCAACTTGACGTTCCTTATGAGGAGTAGTCGGATGATATTTTAGAGCAGGGAGAGTGGCGACTAAAACCGCCGGTAGTACCTTAGTTAAGGCGTATTGTAATTATCCTAGTGTTGAGAAGTCGACATGTGATCGCGGGGATGACATGCGGAAAGGGTATCCGCACTTCTTCTTGCGAGGTATTCCTGAATTTTGGGGGCAAAATTCCCTCATAAGGGGGGGGGGGGGAGAATGTAACAACCCTCTCTTTCGGTATCCTATTTTATATTTATTTACTATGTGTAGTAATTAATTATAAAATGATAGATGTTGAGTAAATACTAATTTAATATGAGAAAGGTTAATATTTACTAAAATGTTGTATGATTACCTGATGAGTAGGTAAAAAACAATATCCATGTGGTGAATTTTGGTGTCATAAGATATAAAATGACATTTTAGTTTAATATGAAACCGGAACTTAAAATGAGTTATAAATTTTCAAATGATAATTTGGAGGGTGTAGTTAGTCCCGGTAGGTGCGAGACAGTCAAAATAAGTGCCATATTGCATTTTGGAATTTTGGGCACTTTTGACTGGTTATAGCTTAAGTGCAGTGCGATTTATTATATCGCGTATTAGACATTTAAGTGGGCTCTTTAGACTTAAGCCCAGTTTTATTTTCCCCACCCCATTTCTATTCTTCCATTTTACAAAATTGAGCCCTAGACAGAGAGAGAGTAGGAGAAAGAAGAGAGCTTTGGAGAAAAGAGAGATTGGAGCTTGGATCTTGCTTGTATCTTCCTCAAATATGATTTTCAACATCAAGGCAAGTTATCTACTTGCTATTATATGATTTAAGGAGAATAATTAGTGGCGATAGTTATGAATTTATTGTGTTTAATCATTTTAGGGTTTTGTTGGATTTGTGGGTATTAACCCTTGGAAATTGATTTGGATGATTAATATTGTAAATGATGGTAATTAGACATGTTTTTGATGTACTAGTTCCATTAAATGATATGGGATTTGGTTGTTGGAAGAAGAATGGAGAGTTTTGGGTCTAGGTCTGCAATGACCGGTCGATCGCGTTTCTCAGACCGGTCGACCGGGCCTTCGGGAGAGGGCACGCTGCTTTCTTTCAAAGGCATAAAATTGAGGCGCGGTCGACCGCGTCCCCCTTACCGGTCGACCAGCCCTGCCAAAGTGAGCTTTTTGCTTTTCTTCTTAGGCAAAAACTTGAGACGCGGTCGATCGCGGTCTTGGGACCGCTCGACCGGTCCCCTGTTTTCTTCCCAAAAATTTACTTTTGCTTTTAAATCTTTTCTTTTCATGGGGACTTAGGAACCTTCTTGAATGAAGTAAACTTTGGCTTTTAGAGTCCTAGTTAAGTATGGTTGTCACCCTAGAGTGGAATGGATTTCACTTGGAGTTAAGTCCAAAAGGGGGAAGGGGGTGTTCCAAAGTTATGTTTAGGCATCACTCTTTTGGTTACTTCTAAATAAGAGGATAGGGGTTGTAGGCCCATGTTTGGAAGACTTAAGGGCTTATCCAAAAAAAAAACTATGAACTTTGGGGACTTGTAGGATCATAATGATCATTTGGAGATTTAGTCTGGACTTGTAATTTGAGGAATATTAATGACGAAATTCGAGGGGAATTAGGTTCAACTAAAATGAACCCAGTTATTTAATGATGATAGGTTCGAATAAAAAGAACCAAACACATGGATATTTGAAATGGAATTTGGTAATGGTAATTGAAAATGAAAATGAGATTAGAGTGGTAAATGTTAATTTACTGATTACACACCTCTCTAAATGACATCATAAGGGAAGCTCGCGCGCTTGGTGATCCCCCCTGGCTAGTGAATGCAGGGTGGATATAGTCTTAGGCCGTATGCGGGGTTTTTATATGTTTTCTGCGCTGGTTAGGGGATTCCGGGTGTGGTCCTGAGTTTCCCGCAGGCATATGGACGCTTCCCGACGTTGCGTTATGATCCCAGGTTGTCTTGTATAGATAGGCCCTGGAAGATGATGGTCGAGGGGCAGTCTTAGAATCGTTATATGTATATGAATATAACTTTTCTGCATCAAGTGGGACTTGATGGATATATGCCATAAAGAGCATGATATGTTCCATAAAGAGCACGAGAATGAGATTAATGATATATGTACCATAAAGAGCACTTGATATTAATGGTTTTATTCCTATTAAGGAATGGAAAGATGAAACGGTAAGATAATTAACTATGGAAGTTAATAAATGGTTTTATTCCTATTAAGGAATACAAAAGGTAATGGAAATTTGATAAATGAGGAAAGGTTTTAAATTTAAGTTATTACTTTTCTTTCTTTTATGTAAATGACATTTCATTTCATCATTTAGTAAATTGTAATGTAAATTTATCATCCTTATCATTCATACATAACTGTTCATTTCTATCATGCTTTTTATTTCTTCTGGTGATTATATAGAACCCGGCCCTGACTGGTTTACTTTCCTTGTTGTGTATATGATTGTATCCGCTCAAGTGCTCCCCCACAAGGACGCCAGTTTTGATGTTCACATTCCTCTGCTTTCGACGAGCTGTAAGATTTTGCGGGTTATTACAGGATCTTGAATTAAACGCTTTCATCTTTGTGGTCTAGATATGATCGGGTCTTTTTATTTGGGCGTGTGTCCCAAACTTTTGTATTTGATTAATGGATGTATTATATAAGATATTTAAATTGTTGGACTTTATTGTATGTTGTTGTGGATCGACAGCCTATTCGGTCCTGTCGTTTACTTTCATCTTAGTTGTATTATATATATTCGTGTGGAATTCCACTTGCTTTTAAGATGGGGTTGTTTTAATTTAAATTTCATAGCTGCATTTTAAATTTGTAAACTTTTGACAACCCGTCTTCTGATTTATTGGGTGGTTTTCCCGTATACTCAGTTTATTATTGTTGATGCTGAGAATGTTATCCATCCATGATTCCTGTTATGTTTGAGTATCGGGCTGGCCACCCCTTATCTCGGATCGCGGGTTGTCACACTAATTTCACCGAACGACACTCCAAATCAAATTTGACTTTACTAATGTCTTTTAGTTTAATTTTTAAATCTACAATGTGGGACTCTAATAAAACATTGCACTCTTCAAACACAAGAATCTCCTTTTTCAAGGATTTCATTAAACCTTTAAGGCTATCTCTCTCGCCTTCTACAGATTCCTGCTTCTTACGAAGAGCTCGCTCACGTGTCCTGAGGTCTTCCACTAAAAAACTTTCATTAATGACCTCGGCACGCTCTTTCAAACTAGATTTTTACTTCAAATTGTTCTTTTTAATTTAATAGATTCTTCATATAATTCTTGAAAGCAATTTCAAGTTCACTCACATCAACCTCATTTTCACTTTCACTCTCTCTTTCTTCCCCACTCTCACTACCATCATTTCTTTGGGATTCACAAATTATGAACTTGGAAGTGTCATGTGTTAAAAATTTCATCAATTAAAGAGTGATCACTTTCACTCACATGACTTGCCATTAAAGCCACAAAGTTGGGCTTAGTGGGGGAATCGGGTCCCTCTTCCTTATCACTATCACTAAGGGTTGCATTATACGAAATTGGTTTCTTACCCTCTATCCTTAGTTTAGTGGGACACTCTCTCGCCCTATGGACATAACCCTCACAACCGTAACACCTATTTGACTCGTCCCTATTTAAATTTTCATTAAAAGTTTTAGGGATCTTTTCGGCTTTGTCATGCTTAGAATTTTCAAATTTCTTAAAATCATTTTTAAATTTATCTTTGTTAAATTTAAGAAATTTAAACTTCGTTGCAAACATAGCCATATCTTCCGAGTCACTCTCACTTTCACTCTCTACTACTAATTTTTCCTCCTTTCGGGTTTTCAAAGAAATGCCCTTATCTATTTTCTTTCAGTTTTAGAGGGAAACATGTCTAGTTCATAGGTTTGTAAATCACCAACGAGCACTTCTAATTTTGTAGAGGCTAAAGTGGGTAAAAAATTTAACACGGTCACCTTATGAATAGATCTATCGGGTAGGGACCTTAAAAGTTTCTTTACTACTCGGTTGTCGTGTATTTTCTCTCCCAAATTAAAAGACGAATTAACTATATCAGAAAGTCTAGCATAAAATTCTTCAAATGCTTCTTTTTCATTCATTTTGATGGTTTCAAATTGAGTGGTGAGTTTTGGAGTTTATAAGCTTTTATAATACTAGTTCCTTCATGAGTGAGTTGTAAAATATCCCAAGCTTCTTTAGCGGTTTCACACATCATAATACATCGGAATTCATCCGGTGTAACCTCTCTAAACAAGGCATTTAAACCTCGGGAATTAAATTTTGTAAGTTTAAATTCATTCTCACTCCATCTATCGATGGGTTTGAGAACACGTTCATTTTCAACTAAATATATAGGTGGCGACCACCCGTTAACGACTGACAACCAAACCCTCTCATCTAGAGACCTAAGTGCCGATTTTATACGTGCTTTCCAATACGCTTAGATGGAACCATCGAAAACAGGAAATTTTGAAAATGGAGAAAATTCAATTTTAGTCAAAATATTTAAATGGACCTTAATGCAATAAATTAATGCTCCGGTTCTGATACCAATTTGAAGGACCCCCAATTTTAAAATCTCACTTTAAAGATATAATTTCCTTTAATGTGAAATAAAGATGGTCCAACTAAATAACTAAATAAACTAAGAATAAATTTCTTCAGAAATTAAAACTAAAGTAAACCAAATCTTATTTCTCAAAATTAAAATTATACTAAAAATTAAATTTGTGGATTTTTACTTTAAGCCCAAAATTAATTCAACACAAGTCCTAGAATTTACCTACACTATATTTTCAATATTACCAAATTACGCCAAACCAAATTTAACAAATTAAATTTCTGGCTTGAATTAAATTAAATTAAATTTTACCCAAATTAAATATTCCAATTTTATCTTTTTACCTAAGCATGCATCTAATGTGAATTTTCAAAAGATAAAATAAACAAATCACTACGTCGCGATGTATGAGGAAAAACACACAACGGGAAAAAACCTCGGACTGCCCTAGTCTTAAGTCCACTAAGTACATAATTACAATTACAAGACAAATGACATACTACACAGGACTCGGCTCTCTTTAAGACCTGGCACATCTTCTTGCAACTACCTCTGCTTAGCTGACAATCTCAGAATTCACTGGAACCTTGGAATCCACCAATGAAGCTTTAGCAACCCATCAACCACACACGGTGCCTTTCACCGTATGAGAATGACGCAACCAAAATAATTAACTTCTTTTTTGTGGGATGTAGAAGTAAACCCAAACTTCTCTTCTTTGAGGTGTAGAGATAAACCCGATGCCAAATACTCCAAGCAAAGATATATATGAAGAAACTTGGAATAAACTCTTATGGGTACAAACAAGAGTATTTAAGAAGTATTTTCTTGAAAAACACACACTCAAAACATGAACTCTTTCTTTTCGGAATTAAGCTCTCAAAACTCTCTCTTGGAGATTGTAGGAGATGAAAAAGTTAGTATAAAAAGGTTAGTTCCCTCATATCTTAATTCTGTCAAAAAGTAGTGGGGAAAAAGTAGTGGGAACAAGGGAAAAACTGCTAAAAACTGCCAAAAAACTGTTCCCGCCAAAGTCGTTCGTATGACATTTTCATTCGAACGACTTTACTAACGATGTTAAAGTGAGAAAAAGGAAATCTCGTTAGCAGTCTCGTTCGAACGACCTGGGAATCTTGTTAGAATGACATTCCGGTTTGTTCGAACGACTTGTCAGAAAATAGAAAATTCTTTGTAAGCCCAAAACGTTTTATGAAAAGTTTAAAAAAAATATTTTCTGAGTAAAACAAAGTCATTAAAACTATTTATAATTTTTTTTTTATAAAATACACCCAATAAATTTCCAAGTTCCTATATACATATAAAATGCATTCATACCTTAGGAGCATTGGAACCAATGTTGTTGACGTAGAAATGTGGCACAATAAACCCGGTATATGATGAAGCTTTATAATCTTGGCCGATACATCTTCAACTAACATGTAATACCCCGCATTTTTATCGATATTTATTTATGGGATTAATTAAATTAAATGTTAATTAATTGAGAATTAATCTGGATAAAATACTAACGAGATGTGAGTTGGTATTTGATTATAATGTGTATATATGGCAATATATGAATATTGAAAATATTGAATTTGTCGTGAGATAGAAATACGACAATTTGGGAAATTTTGTTGGGACGTGCGTGACAGTCGCGTCGGGAAAGTAATTATGTTAATTAAAAAGTGAATTTTAGTTTTATCAATCATATGATTATTTTGAGTGCGCCAACGTGTTCGGAAGGGTCGAAATAGTCAGAAAACACTAGCCGGGAGTTTAGTTTGGGTCCCGGGGCATTTTTAGGCCAAACCGGCAACCCGTGAGGGTATTTTGATAATTTTAAAAATTATGGAATTAAGACCCACGATATTTAGTGTTGATTTATTTATTTTTGGTTAGGCCATTAGGGCCATGATCAGCCAAAAACATAGAGGGGAGTTACGTGAGTTAGAGGAGAGGTTACAAAAAGTCCCCAAACCAAAACCACCACCCACCACCACCAATTTGGACGGAATTGTGACCGGAATGGAGAGAGTACCAACCCTTAAACAGCAACAATGGATTAGAACATCAAATTTACAGGCAAGTGGTTTATCTTGCAAAGATTCAAAGCATATATTTTACATGTTTCTATAAAATTGGAGATTTCTCATAAATAATGAAAATTAAATGGATTTGAATGGTTTAAATCATAATTTAGGTAGGACTTTGATGTAGGTTTATATTTGAGATGATAACAACTATGAATTTGTGATTAATGAGTAGAGAATTTCGAAATTTGAAGGAATTATGGGATGTTCTTGAAGAAATAGGAAAAACTAGGTTTTATATGATTTTTGGGTAATTTGATCCATGAAAGTGATGTTATATGTTGATTTGATGAATCTAAAACGTGGGGAAAGAAGTAAACATGTTAGTAGGATGATTAGTGTATTAATTTCAGAGTTTTGGACGTTAGAATGATGATTATGAAGAGTAAATAAATGCAAACCCGTAACTGTTAAGGATTTCTGGGCTGATGCCTGCTTGATCGATCCATCGACTCAAGAATGTCGATCGATCGAAGGTTCGATCGATCGACTCCTTTTTATCAATCGATCGACCCCTGCTGTATTTTGGCAATTGTTTCTCTTTAAGGTTTAATGATTATTCCAAAGCCGATGTTGGTTATTATAAAGATTAATATGATAGTGTGGGACTTAATTCAAGTCAGTAGGGCCTTAGTTGTTATCGGAGAACGCTATAACTTATGGGATTGATTGATATTACGTACGAGGGCCTACCGAGTGAGGTACAGTTAGGAAACATTAGAATTGGAACTACATTGAGAATTGAGGATGATGTAAGATAAGGGCAGTAACGGAGGGACTTTAAGTACTGAGATAACATTTGAAATTTAATAAAAAATCTAGTAACCTTTTGAGTTAGGTTTAAGTACCCAATTTGATATGACGAGAGAGTTATCAAACGGAATATATATGATATGTAATACTCGGAGTAAATTTTCCACGTACGAGATTTACTAGATGAAATGTGCGAACATCTATATTGATATATGATTACTTAGGTTGTGTGAATGCCTAGTGTATGATTTTATGTCTATGACATACCTACCATACTTGCTATCACGGGAGGTTTACGTTCGCTTAGGGCCCTCTAATCCTTGTGTGACCGGATTTAGATTGGTACCTTCAGAACATAATGATAGAATGACTTATTTGTGAGTTAATAAGTCAGCTGACTGTGGATCGTAGGTATGTACGTGACCCATGGATATGTTGAATTATGTTCGCCTCCATTTTTGTGTGTTGTGCTTATTCTAACGATTCCTGAGAGATTTGGAATTTGTAATCCTTATGTACGTGATGTACCGGGATGGATAGCAGAGTATGTGTGCACCGCAGCTTAGCCTCAGGGTGCTTGTATTTTATATTTATGATGTGAATGATATACAGTTAAATGAACAAACTTGTCATGTTTAATTATGAGAATAATTTATAGAAACTCCTTGAGAAGATAAATAAGGGGATAACCTCCAGTAAATGATAATGCTAATAATTGAGAATATGAGTTTAAGTAAAGCTATCTATTCAAGTGATAACATTGGGAATTCATATTGTGAATATTTGTGATGGGTTCATTGTTGCTTAGTAGATGTGGTTGACTAAGATATGCGAATGGGTTAAAAATGAGAATTTAACTAACACTTGAGATAAGTAAATTAACGAATGTGAACATGGGTTATATATATGGCTTAATTGGGGGTTATGTGTAGATACTCTATGTTTGAATGCGAAGGCAGGAGTGGTATAAACTAGTTAGATAGTGGCATAACTAGTATGGGTTAAAGGCATACGTTAGACGTGCACAGTAGTGGAGAGGTAAGGAACTCATGTGAGAGTACACAATTAACGTGTTTATAATATGTGATGTTCAATTGTAATTTAAATCACTTGCTGTTTTTAAAATACTCTCCACTTTCGGGCTCTGACCCGTTTGCTTTCAAATCTATTTTTTTTTTGTAAAAAAAACCTTTTTAGGTGCCCAGCCACAAGGACACCATGCATTGGAATTCTATTCAGGTGACGAGCTGTAGCTGTTGTGGAAGTTACAGGGCCTTGACAGTAGACGCCTTCTTTTCTAGATCTGACTCCATATTCAGTTTCATCATTTGTAGGGCATGTCGACCATTTCTTTTAGAGACATTTTATATTCAGTTATTCAGGTTGTGGATTGTAATTAATTCAGGATTCAAACTTGTTTTATTATTTCAGTTTGTGGGATTGTTGTGAGGATTAATTCCTCCAAACTCTTTATTACTTGTTGATTACACCACTGGGACTTTATTGTGTATGGTTATGTTATTCTTTTATTCTTCACTTACTTCATGTTAATCAGATTTATTTTAAAATTGGCAACCTGTTTTTAAATACTAGGTGGTTAGTAATCATTAAAATGCTTTCGACAGTGATGTTATTAACTGAACCAACTTGGCATTTTGTATTAATTTTAATAAAGGAGTAGCTACCCGGTATTTAATTAGATGGGGTGTCACATAACACGTCATAGGCTTGGATAGATACATTTGAACACTATCCTATGACTAAAATATTTTTTCCCGGAATTGAGCCAACAATACATTAAGACTCAATCGGAGACTTGTGTCCTTACAAATTCAAATGATTTTTTTCTTCATTTATCAAGTCAATAAGACTTATTACTTATTACCTCTCAATAATATAGAACTTCATCCCAAATTAATAATCACATCTTATTTGAAATGTCTTAAAATTGCAATTAATTTTTCTTTTTTCAATATGTACAACTAATTATATATCATCTAATTGAATAAGTCTTGATCTTGGATAAAGATTGAATAATATGTTTAAAAACTGTCATTGGTCCAATGGGAAGGAGTATGGGTAACATGTTTATTCTTTGAACATATAAATGGTTTACATATTTTTGTTAGGTTTGCATAACATAACTCTAAACCATATTCTCGAGGATGGTATATAAAAGCACGAAGAGGTGGGGTAGAGTAGGTGTCTGACACAATAAAAGTCACAAATAGTTACCTATTTCCTACACTCGACCAGCTTAGTAATGCAGAAAGTTGGAACTAGATATTTGATCAATCCCCTAACCTATACAACACTACATGGGTAAAAAGAAATTTAAGCCTATGAAAAAAATATTTAAATAAGGCTGATGTGAGGAAGGACTCATCAAACTAGGATTGAAGGATATCTCATAGATTTCAACCTTGTGATGGACTTGAAATAGAAATATGCAACCAAAAATAAATCAATGGTTAGTTATGATATGAGCTTCGATCATGTCTCACTTCCCCGTGTAAAAATAATCCCATTTGCTGAAAGTAGGAAACTTATAATTACAAAAGCTTCGGAAGTAGGCAATCAAGAGGCCGAAAAAAGCTCCATATTACCTAAGATTCAGAAAAGGAAGAGTCAACATACTGGCTTACCTAGTAGAAATGTAATAAAAAGCCAAGGAGCTGATGGCTCTAGAATAACCTCAGCAAAAAGATTCAACAAGAACCAAAATTCCTTTGGCCGATAGGTTGAGGGAGTCCATACCATGCCAACGCATGAATCAGCTAATTAGCCTTGCACAAGAAGCAATTAAGGGGCCCAACCATGAAGCCGCAACTTTCCTGGCTTCTAAGAGAAAGAGGGTTATAGCCCCTCTCCGAAGATTGGACAAAAAACTTGTTTATTATACTCCAATGCCACTACACTCCACTGGAATTATCGTTGTTGGCGTTGGTAAGTAAATAACGAGATATAAGGTTCTTGTATTGGAAAAAAAGGTTTCAAGGAGCCAGAGGTATTGTTCAGGTCTATGTATCAAGGTACCAAAGTTGATATTTGGTTTACTAGGGTCACATTACTCTACCTTATCACTAGAAAAACACATTTCAATTAGGGATGAAAATGGGACGGGTATGGGGCGGGTTTGTCAAAACTCAAACCCTCCATATAGGGAAAAAAATTAACCCGCCCCACCCCACGACCCACGACGGGTTATGTTTTAAAACCCCAAACCCGTTTAAGTATAACCTACTTAAACCTGAACCCGCCCCGCTTGAATTATACGGGTCAAAAGTCACCCCACGGGTTAAAACCCGCATATATATAATTGAATTTATTATATAACAAATAAAATAATGACTTTTGAAGCATATATTTAAGTTTTAAGTCAGAATACCTACATCAACTTGCAAGTCTCAATATCTCATCTCAACATCAACTTCAACATGATAAGTCTCAAACAACATCAAGATTTACAAAATAAGTCCCAAATTACATGAATTATTACACAACAAGTCTCAAATTACATCAATTATTACATAAATCTGAAATAACTCGTAACTATTACCATTTTACAATCCCCTCCTCATTATCAACTGAAACCTGGAAAAAAATACACATTTTTAGAACATATAGAACATATATGTATATATGAGTAAAGGTTGAGCAATAAATCAGTATAGATTTTTTTTATTTACAAAACAAAAAATCAGCGCAACAAAGATCTAAATGATCTAAAAATCACAAGAACCCAATGTTATAGCATTTCATACCCCAAGAGCCCGCTGTTCATTTTTAACAAAAACCCACAAGAACTGCTTTCGTTTTTAAGATCAAAATTGCATACCGCCGCTAGGAGTAAGAAAAAGATCTCAGTTCATAATCGACCGCCGCTAGAAGTAATCGTATACCGCTGCTAGCAGTAATCAAAATCGACCCATCAAATCAAAATCGCAGTTCATAACCTTCTTTCCCTTTTAAAATCGAACAACCAAATATCCACAAAACGTATTTGAGTAAGATCTACTAACCAAAGATTCACAAAAAAATTGGATTAGAATTTTTTACCGCTCGTAGGAGTAAACCGCTATCGCAGCTTCTCTTTAAACCGCTGTTAGGAGCCTAAGATTACGTTGTTTGTATGGGACATGTAATGTAGTGTCGCCTCTGTCCTCCGGTGGATGGGGTGAGAGTGTATGCTTAGAGAGAGGATGGGTTCTCTAAGATTTAGAGAGAGGGAGGGTGGGAGAGAATGTGTGTTTGGAATAAATGAAATTAGGGTTTATAAGTATATATATATATATATATATGTGTGTGTGTGTGTGTGTGTGTGTGTGTGTATGGTGGAAGTGTTAATAAGTTAATATAAGAAGGGTATATAATTAAATTTAATTCTTAAATGGGGCGGATCTGGGCGGGCCAAGCTTATTTTAATAAAACCCGAACCTGCCCCGTCTAATAAACATTTTTTTTTAAAACCTAAACCCGCCCCTATTATTTTAAATGGGTTCTTAACCTTGGATTAAATTTCCATCCTTATGTTTCACTCATATTAGTGTTCTTGAGATTAAGATCACTCTATGTCATCTTATTTTGGACACTGCATGTCATCTTAAAGACAAACATTAAGGAATAGTAAAACCAACTTAAAAATGAATAACATTACCCCAAATGTAAAACAAATTACATTTTTCAAGGCGGTTATTGAAATACTGAAAAGTATTGAAATCAAGAACATTACCCCTAATTTGATAACGAGTCAATTAATCACATATTTACACAAAAAGATATTCATCATAAACGATCATCACCATTAGCCATTAAAATATAAATTATAAAGTGTTGACTAAACATAGATAACTCTTTAAAACCATAGATAACCATAGATAACTCGAGGCATAAGCAAAACACAACTAACACTTTTTTTTTATTATTATCAATCCAAATTCCCTCACAATCTACACGTGCACACAAATCTTCACTTTCATTAATCAACTCAACGTTTAGCAATCCCTTGGTGATGACATGATTTTCGGCACATCCAACAATGTAGTCATCATCATCACAACCGCAGTTATAAGCTCTTTGATGAGTCGCAAGAACGATTGAACATTTAAGATCGAGTTGGTATTGAACATAAAAAACCTGTTTGGATTGAGAAGCTAATATGAAGGGATCATTCCTACGGCCAACTCTACAAATATCAACAGATTTAAATCCAAGCTCATCTGCTTTAATACCATTACCATTTTCAAGCCAATCACACTTGAAAACTGGAATTTTGAAAGTGAAATAACTAAGCATCCATATTACAGTGATGACACCATAGAAACTCAAATTTGAAACCACGAGATGTTTATCCTTTGCACTAGCAACTTGCAATGTTGTGGTCGTAATTTTAATTCCACTATTTTGGCTAACTCGTTTAGCATCACGTTCTTTCATATGGTAATGACAACCATTAACAATATAACCCATATATTTTATCACGTCTCGACGAGGCCCTTGAGCTATCCATTTTAAGATGCCTAAAACATTGTTGTGGGGAGATTTAGATCCATTTCAACCTAATTTTTCTTAAATGTTAATTACAATTTCAATAGTTTATTAAATCGTCACATACCGATATTAATCATACCCTTTCACGAAGCTAGCCAATAATGGTCTTGTTATGTTCATCTTGTAACCATTTTTCATCTTTGCACTTTCGAGGATACTTTTGCCTTAAGCTCTCCATATGATCCCTATAAGCATGTTAATAGGGAACAATATTTTAATCATTAAAACAAAATACAACATAGTACATGATTTTTTACAAAAGCGATGAAAAGATAAATTACTCGATATATGGTTGAACATCATATGTGTTTTGAAACACATAACGATGTGATTGCTCCCATGACAATTCATCCACCTCAATTACTTTACCAGCCCTATTGTCTTACCATCGTATCTTATATCATCGTCATCATCTATTGTATTTCTACCTAATGGAATTCCAACGACATCAAGCCCATGTAAAAATTCCATACAAAATTCAATTTCTTCTTCGAAAATATAAAATTGGGCGATGCAACCTTATGGATAATTTTGATTGTTTACTTGTACATTTAAGAATTTCATGTTCCTACAAACAATTTAAATAAAAAAATATTAATAATGTTTACTTATAACTTTATAAAGTAATGGAATATTTTTTAAGCATGTGAAAACCTTTCAAATGGATACATCCAACGAGCAAAAACTGGACCACGTAGTTCAACCTCCCTAATAAAATGTACCATCAGATGCACCATTATATTAAAGAATGCCAGAGGGAAGTACTTTTCCAAAAAACACCATATTATCACAATGTCATCTTTAATATTGTTCACCTTCTTCACATCCACTTCTTTTGCACGAAGAGCATTAAAGAAAAAACACACCCTTATGAATGAAAATCTAACATGCTTTCGTAATACGAATCGAATGGCCACTGGAAGTATCTGTTGCATAAGTATGTGAAACTCATGGGACTTGAGACCAAATAATTTTAACTCTTGCATCGAAACAAGGTTACTAAAATTTGATGAGTATCCATCGGGAACTTTGATTTGAAGCAACGTCTCGCACACCCTTTTCTTTTCCGCTGTAGAAAATGTATAACATGCAGGTGGTAAATACGTTAGTTTTCCCTTATCTTGTGGTGCCAACTCCCCTCTTAAACCTAATTCTACTCCATATTTTATCTTATCAGGAATGTTGAAGAGCATCACAATTATGTTTTCACAAACATTGTTCTCAATATGCATAACATCCAAATTGTGTCGAACAAGCAAATGTTTCCAATACCCCAACCTCAAGAATATTGATTGTTTCTTCCAACATATGGAGTTATTAGACTCATCCTTACTCTCCTCAGCGTGTTTTATATTTTGTTTCAATTTTTCCTTTCCCTTTGTTATTCACGCTTCAAAATGACCCATCTTTTTTCCCCTACATGCATTACTATTTTCAACATGCTCTAGTATTTGCTCTCCGATCAATGTATTAGGTTGTTCATAAAACTCTTAATTACTATTAAAAAATTAGTTTTCTTTTGAAATGGATGATTTTGTGGAAGAAATCTTCTATGTTATGTATATACATTCTTATTAGAATGATTTAATTGAATATAATGTATTTCTTCACTACAAATTGGAAAAGCATAGTACCCCTTTATAGCACAACCCCATAAATTATCGTATGCAGGAAAATCATTAATGATCCATAGTAATACCGCCTTCAAAGTAAAGGATTCTTGGAGGTATGCATCATAAGCATGTATACCTTCATCTCATAAGGTTTTCAAGTCCTCAATTAATGGTTCCAACATCGATATCATTTCCAGGATGTCATGAACCCGGTATCAACATTGTTAACATAAAAAAAATTATCTTTGTGCTCAGTTATGGCTCAAAGTTATAATTTGACAACATGATTGGACAAAAACTATACTTACTACTAAGAGTACAATGAGGGTTAATTCCATCTGCTGAAAGTGATAACCAAAGGTTTCTAGTTTCGTTTCCAAACTTTGGCCACTTTTGATCCACCAACTTCCATGGAGGGGAATCCGCAGGGTGATGAAACTTACCATCAACTTATCTTTCATTTGCATGCCAAGTCAAGGCCTTTGTAGTTTGTACACACTGAAACCACCTTTTGAACCTAGGAATGGGCACAAAATACCATAATACTTTTTTAGGCACTCTTACCTTCCCGTTGGTTGTATTTTTTTTTCAACTTATACCTTGGTGTTCCATAATCAGGGCATTGAGTTGAATCTTTGTACTCTTTTCTATAGAGTATTGAATCATTAGGGCACTCATCTATTTTTTCATACCCTATACCAAACACGGACAATGTCTGTACGGCCTTTTTCATTAGGAAAATAATCAAAACATTTTTGAAAAGCTCGTATCAGTCCACTCACTCTTTACATTCAAATTGAGTAGACTCACCAGTGAAGAAATCTTCGTAAACTTTTTACACCCTTTGTAAAAGGGATTTTTGGCATCCTCAAGAAACTTCTCAAATGATTTAGGATCCCCCATAAAGTCTTCATTTACCGTCTCAAACATTTCCACCATATCATCAGCATCTTCTAGATTTTTAACCAAATTATCATGTTGGATGGGGTCACCCATGTTGACATGTGAGAAAGTTGAATTAGGAGAAACTTCCCCGTGCCATATCCATATACGATGGCTTTGATCAATACCGTTACAATATAAATGACCATCAATTTCTTTTAAACTCCATTCAAAACAATTTGCATATGATGTACATGGACACCATACATCTTCACTATTTACAACATCCCTCTCTGCAAGTTTAAGAAAATATACAACCCCTTACAAGTTATCGTTTCATAATCTATGCATAGACATCTCCGACTTGTCTGTTCCCATTTCTCATATTGTATTTATATTAACATTGTATATATTATTTGTACAAATGTGGTTTTCATATAAAATAGCACAATCCTCAAATCATATTTATTTTTCAATTTCTAATTCGTAAAGTATGCATGTGTTTTATACGATTTATCTTAGTTTAAGTCACAAATAATATTATTAATGGTGTAATACAAACACCGCCGACAGATACTAAATTTATTACCAAATATAAATGACATAATGGATTCATAACTCGAGCTCCTGAGGTGCATAATCACATATACACATAAAAGTAGGTAAGAATTTTTATGCAAAACATTCAAAATCAAACAAAAGGCAATGTCGAGGTGAAATTCTTTTACACGAAAACACATTTTACTGAAAATATTCGATAATGTTTAGATAACCCTATTATGACACGACAGTTGACACAATTAATTAATTAATTAAGCTTGTTTCATATTTATTGCTATTAAAAACTAGGACATGAACCCAAAGCAGCACAACCCAATTATCATCCCGAATGCCTAATAACGTTGAATGGTCATATAATATATGGTAACTAAAATCAGTGCCATGAATTTTAAAACTAAGATCAACGAAACAATTCTTTTATCCCAGGTGAAAATGGAAAGTATTGACTAAATGGGTCAAGGAGACAAAAAATTCCTAATTTCTAAGTTCAATGCCACATTTTATCGCTAATCAAATACAATGAAAACATAATTAAACCCAAGTAGCACTCTTATGGATAAATATTTGTGAACAATTGATGGAAAGAACAAAAATACAATGACAATAAGTTAATGCAATCTTTAAACAACGATGAGTGAAATAAAAGTTGTCTCCAATCCGCCATAAACTGTTTGTAGTTCAAAAAAATATTACGAAATATAAATGTCTTCAGTGAAAGAGAAATAAATTTTTTGTCCATTATTATTATTTTTTAATTAATATTTCATATACTGATTCAGATTCATATTGAACTAAAATGAACTGTCAAAAATATCATAGAAGATGAATATTTCAAAATGAAATTTATTACCTTCTAAACATAAACTTAAATCAATCAAAATTTTTATAAACAAAATCACTTTACCGGATAAAAAAATTCTTAATCAATATGTCATAAAATCTTAATGCTAAGCCTTTTGCGTTGGCGGAAAAAACAACAATTTACCAGTGTCAAAATGATTTTCAACATTTTTTGAAGAATCTTTGAAAAATCATGGGTAAGACTCAACTATTTTTTATAGAAATGAAAATTGTTGGATTCAAAACCAAACCTCAAAATATTTCTTCAAAATCACTGATGAGACTAGTAATAGTATCACCAAATCAATGTAAATATGAAAGCTCAAACCAGTGTATCAATGGAGTATAAACAGATATGTAAATTTACAAGGAGATGAGGCAAAGAGGGTTATAACACCAAATATAAGTGTTTCAACCTATCAATGCCAACTCCACTGTGTGAATGTCTCTGAAATCCACTAAGAAAGGGCTCAAATGGTCTTGGGATACATAAAACTCAAGATTTCTCTCTATATGTAGTGAATTTAGAAGAGTTTTAGTAGGGTTGTGAATTAGAGATCTTTATAAAGGTAGAATAAGGTAGGTATTTATATGGTTGGGCTGGTACCATGCGCGCCCCAAGCATGCAGGAGGCATGTGCAATACGAAGTGACCAATACCATGCAACCACCTGTTATTTATGCATGTAAATCGTGATTAAGAGACATTCTTAACACGTGAGCAAGATGTTGTTGAAACGATTTTGTCCACGTGGGGCTCACAGCCCACCCGCACTCTCCCATGCGTGCTCCATTCCGCACAGCCAGTCAGATGTCAAATGTGTCCAGCCGAGATGAGATGTCAGCCTAGCCGAGTGAGAGACCATTGAGACACTTTTGGATCACATGTTGGTAACTACCAAGTACAATATCGGCTGACGTATGTCAGGCCTAGACGAGCGTATGAACAAGATGATGAGGTCTCAGCTTTCCTGAGGTATACGAGATGAGACATTCGGCTTATTGGGATGGCATGTGGTCTCGGCCTGGTGGAAGGATGAGGCTAAGTCGGTTGTTACATAATTCGTTAAGAGTGTGCATTCTGGAAGGACGACTTGATCTGAGCCAGGCTTGAGCGGAGACAAGGTCATATATTGGTATATCAATCACTTTAATAAATGATAGTTTACTCTTTCTTATGCAAATCAAAATCATTAGCTTTAAAACCCAAACACAATCAATTTAAACATCTCTTCATAAATATTCAAATTTTGCAAAAGTAAATCAAAATCAATCATCTTCATGTAGAAGTAAATTAAAATCAATCATCTCCGTAGCTGTAAAACCTAAACACAATCAATCTAAACACAAGGATCGTTATAAACTCGTGAGATTGAGAGAGTATGAGACACATGAAACACATATCAACATGAGACATAACACTCAATATGCCGTACCCCAATAAAACTAAACTAAACTAATCAATCAATCAAAACCGATTAATTAATTAATCTAAACTAAACTGATTAATATGACATAACACAGCGTGAGACATAACACAATGAATTTAAACTGATTAATCAATCAAAACTAAATTAATTAATTAATCTAAACTAATGAATTAATTAATATAAATTAAAATGATTAATATAATGTAACACATGTTGGACATAACACAATAAATTTAAACTAAAGTTTGGACACATAACACAACCAATTATATTAAAACTGGTGGCGTACACAGGTGAGACATAACACAATCAATCTAAAATAAAATAATTTTATTTAAACAGGAGATGTACACAGTATTATTTTATTATAAAAGATTTGTATTATTTTGGTGATGGATTGTTACATTTATGGATATACCGAATATGTTCTTCGAAACTCATCGAAAAAATTGTAACTTTTAAACCATACCAGCAGGAATATCAAGGCAACCTAATAAATGTATGAGATACCCGAAATGTGTTGTATGGTGGTGTGATACAGTTAATCAAACTTGAAATACTCCAAATTTCTTTTGACCTAGTCATAAGTTGTGATATATTACTATGATAAAAGTTATTAAAAAAAATATTACGTCAAGAAACAATTGTCGTTGTGGATAAACAGAAGAGAGCGGGGGGGGGGGGGGGGGGGGAGGCAATGAGAAAGAAAAATATCAAGAATTGTATCCATTGAAAAATGATCATCCAAGATGGAAGAATTGAATGAGTTCTATAACTGATCTATAAAAAACTCACTTGTTACAACACAATTTTCCAGATAAATAGTACTTGGACAATCAGAGCTCAATAATAGTAACAAAAAATGGCAGTGTTTCATTGAGAAGACACTATAGCTTAATAATTAAACCAAAAATTCTTATGGACGGATTCCAAATTTGATACGACATCATTTAACTTTCCTTCTACGTCATGAGATAAATTTTAAATCTTTCACTTATTAGAACCTAATCTACTAGTACTTGGACAATTAATTATACAAAAAGACAACGTTTGAGTTAGAAGACACACCAACTCATTAATCAAAACAACAGTGTTGCATCCATTTTATCGTATCCAGATACCAAGCTTAATACAACAAGTGTAAACCTATTGAAACGTTATCACAAAAGGTGTAAACCTAATCAATGAAAACTTAATCAAATATGATTTTAAGTAGTGAAACTAATAAAAAAAATAAACCTATTGAAAATGAGAACTTTTAAGCACAATAGAGGATGACATATGAAAAAAGTGATTCAACACAATAGGTGCAAACCTATTGAAAGCTTGATATAACTTTTAAACAAAATCAGTTACAACGTGAGAGAGAAAACTAAAATACCAGTGTACAAAAACGAGAACAAAATCAGTGAGTGAGAATTTACATGAAATAGAGTACGAAAACGAGAACACAATCAGCGTAAGAAACCACAATCAGTCACAACGTGAAACAGAGTACGAAAATGTACCAACATGAGAGAATGGATAGGAGATCATGAGGGAGAGATAATGGAGAGGAGATGTGAGGGAGAGGGAGTCCCGTCGGTCAACTAGAATTTTGGAGGGAGCGGGTATTGTGAAAGAGGAAAAAAATAGGGGGGGGGGGGGGGGGGGCTCCGCTTCTAAATTTTGGAGGAGAAAAAAAGGTCATGATATGCACACCTATAATAGAAACTCTTAGAAAAAGGTCATAATATCTTTAATCAAATATTATTTTTATATTTAAATTAACATAAAAAATAATACTAATATGTATAAAATGACATATTAAATTTCAAATATCACATTAATAATAACTTTAACCTTCAAATGATATTTTTGTAATGAATGTCTTCAAATTATTTTTTCGAGCGTCATAAAAGGGTGTTTTTCTTGTAGTGACATAAAATGAATGAGATTTTTGTTTAATTATTTTTGCTTTAAATGACTAATCTACATGCACTTTTTACTTTGTTGCTGAGATCATTAAAAGGATGGGATTTTTATTAAATAACTAAAGAGAAGAGTGGAAATGGATAATATAGAAGAAACAACTCAGGATTTTTGGAAATTAGGATTTAGTTTTTTAGATTTTTTTTTTGTAAAAAAGGAAAGCTAGAATTTTCTAAAATAAGGGGGTGTTGATCGGCATAACCCTTGTCCTTCCTATCGATAAGTGAGTTAGTTAAATCACCCTAAGGCTTTTATTGCACTTTTTGCAGCTTCAAAGTACTTAGTGGGGCAGGAATTAATTCGAGATTCTCAAATTTCTTATTATTTAGCCGGAATTTTCATGTATAAAAGGGGGTAAAGTGGTGTGTTTTCCACCCATTCACATTTTCTCTTATTTCTGGTTTATTTATTGTCTTTTCTCTTATTATTTCCCAAATGTCCCTTCCCATGAGTGAAGAATTCACTTCATATCTCAAGAGCCTGGAAGCTATGTGTATGTACAATGTGGATTACGATGCTTTTAACTTGGTCTCTTTGTGGTGCAATCGGCCTAGCGACTAGAACATGTTAGCGGAGGTAGCAAAATGTTGGTATCTCAAAGACCATGTTTTCCATTTTGGCTTGGACGAGGTTTGTTTGACCTATGAGGACTTTTCAGCCATGTTGGGGATTAATCATAGCGTGGCGGTTGCTATGCCTGAAGTATCTCAGTCTCCTAGGGCGTTGTTAGCACAATTTCTCTACATCTCCCCTTCGGCGGCTCGGTTATTAGTCACTGGGAGAATGATCTCTCTCCAACCTGATATGAATGATGTGCATCTACGCGAATTCAATGATGTGGGACATGTCGAATCTATTGTCATGCGATTAACTTCAAAGCTACTGCTACTGACGGGGGAACTAAGGGTGGACCCTCAACCAGCTTCCATTATAATGTGGATGCCATATCATCGCAATCCTATGATGGTGATACTGACGGATACCTGAATGATTTAGACAATTGGCAGGAAGGCGTTTTGATTTTATGAGAGAAAGTTTGGTTATGTCGTTCATGTGGTTGGCTGAGAGATTTTGTTCGGAGGTCCCCCTAAATATCCCATGGCAGATGTGCCGAATTTCTTCACTCGTTATTTCACCTTCTTTGGACCATCCATAGAGAACTAGATAAACTGGTTCGTGTAGTACGGATCTCGATGCCTGTGCCGGTTGATGCCACAGTGGGGGAGCTACCACTAATTTTATAACTGGGGGAATACTGGTACATTCGATTAGTTGGCCTTCGATAGACCTCATTTTATTTCCCTTGGAAACTCTTGTGTCAAGTCTAATGGGAGAAAATTGCACCTCCTTGTACCGTGAATTTCTTTCTTGTAGAGGATTTGACTGAAGGCCTACGCATACAATTGGGTTCTCTATAGGAGAATCAGTGGCCGTCAACCCATCCTTCTCAATCTGTCAACGGGGTTTGTCATGTTTCTGAAGATTATCTGAAATGTATATGGAAGTGGATGGTGCCAAAGATCTTGGCAGAGGAGACCGAATAGAGATTGTTTATTGTTTATCTTGTTTAGCAATATGGAGGGGGAGTAGTGGTTTTTCTCCAGTATGGTTAGGGAATATCTATCTATGGAATGACTTAGGAATACCAACCAAGTATGGGAAGATTTGTGTAATACCCCGTAATTTTAATGACTTTTAAAATGGGTTATATTTTAACTTAATGGATTAATTGGATTTTACTATAAACTAATTCATTTGGGTTTTATCCGAATTGTGGATATTAAAATGGATGATTCTGAATATTACTTAAAGATATTTAGGTAATATATGATTATGATGTCATTGATATGACGGTGTGATATAAAATCGGTAATTTGAATTTTTAGTCAGACGCGGTATGGGACGTGTCGGGACTAATTTATTAAATTAAAAAAGAAATTTATTTTCTATTGACCTTATAGTCATTTCGACTTCGCCGTCGCGTCCGGAAGGTTTGAAATAGTCAGAAAAGTCTATTTGGATGTTAATTTTGAGTCTCGGGTCATTTGGAAATGAATAGACAACCCAAAAGGGCATTTTGGTTATTTTTACAAGGGGGGTGAATAGTGATTTCGGGTTTTGTCTTATTATAAGTATTTGGAGATTAGTGTATGTAGGTTCATTTCATCCCTTCTACACAAAATTGAAAAGTCGTCTTCTTAGAGAGAGTGGAAGGTTGCTTGGAAAGAAAAAGAAGTTTACTTGGGAAGGAGGAGAACCAAAGGTCAAAGGTCACCACCACCATCACCACCTGTGATATTCAACTCCAAAGGGTCAGATCTTCATTAGAGGCAAGTGTTTGATATTTGCAATTTAAGTTCGTATATTTTCCATGTTAGGATAGTTATAAAAAGAGATGATTTTCATGCTTGGAAGATGAAAGGATATAGTTGTTAATGGATTTTTGGAATCTAAAAATATATAGGAATTAAACTCATGTTGTAGGTAGTTAGTAATCCAATAAATATTCATCAATCTGTGGAAGAAATTCTAAAAATAATTTAGTGTTCTTGAAGATAATATGTTGCTAAATTTTCTGGAAAAAGAGGCAAAAACGAGTGGAATGAGAAGAGCCAATTTGGAATGTTTAGATCTTCTTTTTGAGTGCATTTGGATGAGATTTAAGAAAAACTCAAAACACATACCTCACTCAATTTTTCGTGTAGAATCCAAATCTGAAGTCGGATTGATGATTTGAATAATTTTTGGATCTGATTTTTCTGAGTATTTAAAATATGAGAATTCATGATGTTGTTTCTTTTTAATGTTGGTTCTTATCCCAAAACTTTTGTGGATCTTTGGTGATTATTATTTGGATATTATGGGACTTAGAAAATATCAGTAAACCCTTGATAAGATTTGAATTAATTTGATTTGGATTCAAGTGATTAAAATGATGAAAATTATATTGAATGGAATTTCGGTTGCTAGATTCGTTTGTTAAATTCCAAATGGGGATGTATGAGGATTTAAGATAGGACCAGAAGGGGTGATTTAATATAACACCTGGGTATCCTTAAGTTTATAAGAGGGTTTAATCCTAAGTGAAAGAAGATGTGTTTATAAGAGATTTGAAACTATCGATTTTAACCTTAATTAAAAGGAGAGTTTAATTCGTAATAATTCGGGAGAAATAATGTTATGGACCAGTAGGATATTAGTGAATTCTTACTGAATATATGTTGAGGAAAAACCTATTTGAATCTTGTGTATTGAGTGAGGGTAGCCTTAGGGTTACAATTTGAACATCAAGGAATGAGTTTAAGCTCATTATTGATTTCGCAAGGACGGAGTGTAATACAAGAGCGTAGTGGTATGTCTCCTGGATAGAGATGGGAGTTTAGAACACATTTGGTTGAAAGAAGGTATGAGGTTATCCCGATCGCATAGTTGAAGTTGTCGGACCTCCTCGATCGACAAAGTTAAGTAGTATTGTATTGGAGGGGTTCCTTGTTTGGATTTCGCTTTGTGAGACGCTCCACGCATGAACCTTAACGACGTCGGGAGTGGAGAGATATTATAGGATGCGAGGATAATTAAATTATGAAGTAAAGATATGACATTTTAATACGTGGGATTTAAAGAGATATAATGCTACGTAAGGGAATAATCTAAGGTTAATGTGAGTACCTTGTTGTTAGTATACTATAGGTATGATAATACCTATTTGATTGATTGATGATTTATGTGTATGACATACCTAGCTTACTTGTTATCGGTGGGAGGTTTGCGCGTGAGGGCAGTCATATCCTGATGAATCCATGGGATCTTTGATTTGTCGCTCGAGAACATAGGTCTATGAAAGACTTATCGGGGAGGTGATAAGTCCGCTGACTGTGGGTACGTAGGTATGTGCGTGACCCATGGATACGAGAACTATGTTCGCCTCCAATTTGTTTATTGTTGTTTGTGGTTAGAGGAATCCATACCGAACCTTTAGTCCCCTATTCGGCGACCTGCGATGATGGGACATGATAGCAGAGTAATGCATTGCACCGCAGCTGTGACTCGGGGTGTCGTATTATATATGAATATTTATATAATGGATGAAATGAACGAATGGATATTTATTATGGTTAAATCTATCTACGGTGATAATTGTAGATAACGGTGAATAGAGAAAGATAATGGAATTAAGTTAATGAATGTTTATTCTTAAAGAATTGAAAAGCTTAATTCATATTAATGAGAAATGATTCATGTTAATGAGAAACTAATCATATAAAGGAGAAATGTAAATGAATAATAATGTGACGTATGGTATGGGACATACGGGGATTTTGATATGGGAATGGAATTTTATTATGGAATTGGTAGAGGAACCATTAACTCAGAAGTTAATTGGAAACGTTAAGTGTGCACTCTAGTTGATAGGTGAGAATAACAAGTGAGAGTTGGATCTAACATGTACATAATAAATGCTTTATTGCATTTGTTAAATGCTTGCTGTTTTAAAAATCATCTACACATTCGGGCTCTGACCCGTTTCCTTGCATATTTTCTTTTCTATTGTATCTTCTATATCAGGTGTCCAGCAGTAGGGACGCCAACCTTAGCGGATTATGTTGAACTATGGAGCTATGGAGTTTTTGCTTAGACGCCTATCATCTTTTTGATTCACAGTATTCTTAGTTAGGGCCTGTCGCCCAAAGGATTCAATTATCTTTTCTATCGGGATTAAATACTTTTGTATTTGTGTCTTTTTAATGCATTTGACATTGTTGGGATTATTGTAATGGATTTATATTATTTGGGAATGTTTATTCCAATTGCATTTAAATTCTTTTGTGTTATTTATTCGGTTATCAGTGTTGTAGAATAAAATGTGTTGTGTTATTCTTAAACTGGAAATGGATTTTGTTAAATTAAAATTTGGAAAGTTTTTAACACCAGCTTAATAGAGTATTGGGTGAGTTGTAAATGTTTTCGACAGTGATGCTAAGAATGAACCAACTGTATATTCTGTTTTAATTTGGTATGGGACTGGCCACCCGGTATTTAATTAGGCGGGGTGTTACAGGTTGTATCAGAGCATCAGGTTATAGTGTCCTTTAGGATCTGTACGTCTTATTATGTCTTCAGCTTAGCGTTCTTTGATGTAGAGCCCTATGAGTAGGATTATTGCTTTTCTATTTACTCCTACGATCTTCAGCTATTTTGAGATATCAAATACTGATAGTGTTCTCTCGTTTCAGATGCCTCCTCGACGTGCACCTCAGCCCGCCCCAGCTCAGGGTACGATGACTGCGGCCGAAGTTGCTGCAATTGTCGCTCAGGTAGTCAATGCAGCTTTATCTAATACCTCGTATTTTTATGATAATTATTTATGGGATTAATTGAATTAAATGTGTATTAATTGGAAATTAATCCGGATAAAAATACTAGCGAGATGCGAGTTGGTATTTGATTTTAATGAGTATATATGGCTATATATATGAATATTGAAATTATGAAATTTGTCATGAGATTGGAATACGGCAATTTGGAATTTTGTTAAGACGCGTGTGACAGTCGCGTCAGGAATATAATTATTTTAATTAAAAAGTGAATTTCATTTCTATTAACCGTATGGTCATTTTGAGTGCACCAACGCGTCCGGAAGGGTCGAAATAGTCAGAAAAGACTAGCCGGGAGTTTAGTTTGGGTCCCGGGGCATTTTTAGGCCATACCGGCAACGTAAAAGGGTAGTTTGGTAATTTTAGAATTTGGGGAATTAAAACCAACGAAAATTAGGAAATAAAAATCTGATTTGGTAATTACCCACTAAACCCACTAATTACACCTTATGACGTAATGGGCTACGGGGGTTATTAGAATTAGTTCCAAGAGTTTCCTAAGGAAAACCCTAGCCCCCATTGTCACCTTGGAGAAGAAGAGCTTGTAGAGAGAAAAGAGAGGAGAAATCCTGCAGAGAGAGAGAGAATAATTCATCAATTCAACATCAAAATCAGAGAAATACATAAGGCAAGTGGTTTAAATTTCGTTAATAGCATTGAATGTTTTCTCCATGCTTAGACATTTCTGAAATTTCATTGTTGTTGGGAGATTGTTAAAAACCCATTTAAATTGGAATTGGAACTTACTTTTTGATGAGGAATTGCATGTAGAATTGTATTTAGGTGATTATTCTGATGATAATATACCTGGTATGAAAAAAAAACGGATTTAATTATACCCATTGGTGACTTTAAAATTTTAGGGTTCATGTTCATGGGATTTGGGGATAAATGAAGGGAATTAATGATTTGATGATGTTTAGGAAGATTTGGCCCTATATAATTGTTTAATTATGACCTACGATTGTTTGGTATAGATTAGAAACCTTAAAATAATGTTGGGATGATTTTTATATGGGATTAGATGTGAAGAAAAGATGGAAAAACGAAAAAGGGAAAATCTGGGCTCGAAACTGGCCTCTCGTTAGAAGACCTGCCCAGGTCGTTCGAACGAGCTTCTAACGAGTTTACAGTTTGCCTTCTAACGAGAGGGATGTTTGTTCGATGTCTTTCATTCGAATGAGATCTCGTTAGATGCCCATCTCATTCCAACGAACTCTCGTTCGAATAGCCTCGTTCGAACGAGACTTCTAACGAGCTGACAGTTTAGGCTTTTTGGTCTGTTTTGATTTCGCGTGTCCCGTAACCTTGTTTAATTGTAGAGATAACATTACCTTGATAATAAATTGATATATTTGGGATATTTGGGATATAATGGGGAGTAAAACATAGAAGTGTGATTTGAACCAACGAAAATTATGGATTAGGACGTGAGTGTCTATTACGACGTGAGAACAATTGACGGCTTGAATAATTATATTAACTGGGAATATGTAATTGTGTAACATTATAAGTCGGTACGAGGATGAAAAGTGTACCACAAATAAATTACGGTGATTACTAAGATGTGTGTATACTTAGTATACGTATATGATTTTATGTGTATGACATACCTACCATACTTGCTATCACGGGAGGTTACGTTCGCTTAGGGCCCTCTAATCCTTGTGTTGCCCGGATTTAGATTGGTACCTCGAGAACATAGGTCAGAGAAGGACTTATTGGGATGTTAATAAGACTGCTGATCATGGGAGCGTAGGTATGTGCGTGACCCATGTGATGTGACTGTGTTCGCCTCCATTGTTTGTGATTTGCTATTATCTGAGAATGATTCCTGAGAGATTCGGAATGCGTGATCCTTATGTACGTGATGTACTAGGATGGATAGCAGTGTATGTGTGCACCGCAGCTTAGTCTCGGGTGCTTGTATTGTATATTTATGGCGTGATTAATATACACTTAAATTAACGAGAACTTTCATGTTCGTATTGTGCAAATAAATACAAAAACGCTTTGAGTAACTATAAAGGGATAACCTATAATGAATTGTATTACTAATAATTGAGAACCTGAGTTAAGTAAAGCCCTCTATCTAGTTGATAACACTAGAATGCATAATGAGGATCAAGTAGTAAGGGGTAGAACTTATTACGGTTTGGTTAGATTTATATGTTACTTAGATGGGTACGGTACATTAGGAGTGCACAAATTAGTCGAGAGGTGAGTACTTCATGTGAGTGCACGTCCTAACATGTATTTTGCATTCATTGTTTTAATGTTATTAAAACACTTGCTGTTTTTAAAATAATCCCCATTTTCGGGCTCTAACCCGTTTGCTTTCAAATCTATTTTTGTAAAAACCATTTTAGGTGCCCAGCCAGAAGGACACCATGTTTAGGATTCTCATTCAGGTGAGGAGTTGTAGCTGTTTGTGGAAGTTACAGGACTTTGGTAGTAGACGCTTCATCTATCTTGACTCTATATTCATCTTTCATCAGTTGTAGGGCATGTCGCCCATTTCTATTAGAAACATTTCCTATTTTAGTTTTTTCAGACTTCTGGCATGTAATTAATTCGGGATTATTTGTTTTATTTAGTTCAGTTGTGGGATTGTTGTGAGGAGTTTTTCCTCTGGACTTATTATTATGTTGTTGGTTATTCTATTACTTCGTTATGGTGAATGGTTGTTATTCTTTCATTATCCTTTTATTGCATGTTAATCAGAGTTAATTTAAAACTTGGCAACTCACTTTTTAAATACTAGGTGGTTAGTAATCATTAAAATGTTTTCGACAGTGATGCTGTTAACTGAACCAACTTGGCATTTGGTATTAATTTAATAAAGGAGTAGCTACCCTGTATTTAATTAGTCGGGGTGTCACAGGTGGTATCAGAGCATCAGGTTCTAGTGTCCTTTAGGATCTGTACGACTTATTATGTTTCCGCTGAGCTTTCTTTGATGTAGAGCCCTATATTTTAGGACTGTTGTATTCTTTTGTATATGCTATGTTCTTCAGCTATTTCAAGTTTATAACTGCGAACTTATAAACTTTATTCTTATTTCAGATGCCTCCACGACGTGCACAACGGGTTCCCAGGGATGCTACGCTAGAACCACAGCCCGCACCAGTTCAGGGCACGATGAATGCCCACCGAGGTTGCAGCCATTGTGGCCCAGGCGGTAAATGTCGGACTATCCGTAGTTCAGCAGGCACCACCTCAGGCGCCAGTAGCCGCGCCAGTTCAGGCACATGCATTCCCGTCTTCTTGGAAACGTGTACATGATGCTTTTCAGAAAGCACACCCACCGGAGTTCGCAGGTAGCTCCGATGTTGTGGTTTCGAGTCAGTGGAGGAAGAACATTCAACGGCACCTGAGGATGTATGAGTGCACCGATGTCCAGAAGCATATACTAGCTATCTTTAAGCTAGTGGGGTCTGCACTGCAGTGGTGGGAGTCTATTAACACCGTGGAGGAGAGAGATACTCTCACTATACAAGAGTTTTGGGTGCGATTCGACCACAAGTACTTTTCGTCAGCTGTTCACACGAAAATGAGGAGGAAGTTGATGAATCTCAAACAGGAAGGTAAGACTCTGGCCGAGTATGAGGCCAAATTCACCAATCTGTTGAATATTGTCCCGGATGAGATACTTACAGAAGAGAAGAAGATACAGAAATTTACAGATGGGTTGACTTGGAGGATCCGTCAGCATTTGTTGGGGAACCTATCGTTGGCCACTTACTCTGATGTGGTTAACGCTGCACTGTTACACTTCCAGGATCACCGCTTTCACATGGCTGAGGGCAAGAGATCGAGAGAGTCCAGCCATCAGGGCAGGACTGGAGGTAATGGTGCCAGTGGGGCACAATCTGTTCAGGGGCAGAGGCAGGGTGAGCAGGGTTCCCAGCAGGGGGATCACAAGAGGTTCAGATTGGGAAATTTCAGGCAAGGACAAGGAGGTTTCCGGTAGGACCATCAGGGTCCGAACGTCCATCAGAACCAGCAGGGTCAGAATGGTCAACAGCAGTTTCAACAAGGCCAGGGGAGGAACGGTAACGGCCACCAGGGCCGGGGGCAGTAGGGACAGAGAAGGGGGAACTTCCCGCGAAAGTGTTACGTTTGTGGCAAGACTGGCCATAAACACCAGGACTATCCTGATAGGGGAAGGGCCCCGCAGTAGCAGCAGGGTGCTCGACAGGAGCCGCAGAGACCCGTGTTTCCCGCCGCCCTCCCGGCACCACCTCAGATGGTAGCATTACCACCCATTTCAGTGGTCCCAGTTCAGCAGGGGCAGCTGCAGTATGGGAGAGTATACCAGCTTCAGCAGGCAGCAGCTCCACAGGCACCACCCGCTATTGAGGGTATGTTTCCTATCCATGGCACTATTGGTCGGGTTTTGTTTGATATGGGGGCAACGTATTATTTTATAGCTACACATTTTGTGAAAGCCTTAGGGTTATTAGCCACAGCAGAGAGCACAGTGACGTGTGTAGACTCACCATTGGGGAGTGGGTCACTTATTTTCTTTATATGTCGGGGAGTGGGGGTAGAGATTGGTAGTTTGGTATTACATGCAGACATGTTGGTATTGGATATGCATGAGCACGATGTGATTATCGGTATGGATTGGCTCGCAGCTTATAGAGCCATGATTGATTGCTTCGGTGGGAGCATTTTTTTTTCCATTCCGGGGCAAGAGATGTTTGTAGTGGCGGCTCGACCGCTCATTTGTATTACATAGAGGAGGATACCTCTAAGGAGGTTGTGATCCCAGTTGTCAGGGAGTATTCCGATGTGTTTCAGGAGATACCAGTCCTACCCCCCAGTCGAGAGATAGACTTTGTCATAGACTTATTACCAGATACAAGACCTATAGCACGCGCACCTTACCGTATGGCTCCGGCAGAGATGCGAGAGCTACGAGATTAGATTGAGCAGCTGCTGGGACAGGGGTTTATCCGGAGGAGTACTTCGCCGTGCGGTGCCCCTGTGTTGTTTGTAAAGAAGAGGGATGGATCGTTGAGGTTGTGTGTGGATTACCGGGAGTTGAATAAAGTCACGATAAGGAATAAGTATCCGTTGCCTCGAATCGATGACTTATTCGACCAGTTGAGAGGAGCTTCTTTCTTCTCGAAGATTGATTTGCGATCAGGATACCATCAGTTGCGTATCAGGGAAGAGGATGTCTCGAAGACTGAGTTCTTAATGAGATATGGTTCTTATGAGTCTCGGGTTATGCCTTTTGGTTTGACCAATGCTCCAGCCGTGTTTATGGACTTGATGAATAGGGTGTTCAGAGAGTTCCTTGATCAGTTCGTCGTTGTCTTCATTGATGATATTTTGGTTTACTCCCAGACAAAGGAGGAGCACGCAGAGCATTTGAGGCAGGTTTTGCAGATGCTACGTCAGAACGAGATGTATGCAAAGTATGAGAAGTGCGGGTTTTGGCTGAAGGAGGTTCAATTTTTGGGGCAAATTATTTCCGACCGGGGGATATCCGTTGATCCGGGGAAGGTATCCACGGTAAGGGAGTGGGGACAGCCCACGACACCGACTGAGATCCGTAGTTTCTTGGGCCTAGCAGGATACTACAGGAGGTTCATTCAGGGATTTTCGAAGATAGCGGGTCCTTTGACACATCTGACTCGTAAGGGTGTGCCATTCATCTGGAGTGATGCCTGTCAGTTGGCATTTGATGAGTTGAAGGATAAGTTGACCTCAGCACCTATGTTAGCATTGCCGAGACCGAGAGTTGAGTATCTAGTCTACACCGATGCGTCCTTGCAAGGACTTGGAGGTGTATTGCAGCAGGAGAGTCAGGCCATAGCTTATGCTTCCCGTAAGCTTAAGCCTCACGAGAAGAATTACCCCACTCATGACTTGGAGTTGGCGGTAGTTGTATTTTCCCTTCGGATTTGGAGACATTACCTTTTGGGGGAGAAGTTTCGATTGTTCACGGACCACAAGTCCCTACATTACCTATTCACGTAGAAGGAGTTGAATATGCGGCAGCGAAGGTGGCTTGAATTTATGAAGGAATATCAGTTTGATATCCAATATCACCCGGGGAAGGCTAACGTGGTAGCAGACGCGTTGAGCCGTAGGCCAGTAGATGAGGTGGCAGGGGTGTGGAAGGCCAAGTGGAAGGAGTTGGGACACCAGGATACAGTGGCCCGATCATTCATGTCTGTGATGACTGTTACGCCGCAGATTATCACGAAGGTGGTGAAGGCCCAAGAAGATGACTCGTTCTGTCAGGAGCAGATAGTTCGATTATTAACAGAGGGAGACGAGTCCTACACCGTTAGCTCAGACGGGGGATTACGCTTCAATGGGATACTGGTAGTTCCGGAAGGGGAGGAATTGAGACACGAAGTGATGGCAGAGTCGCACGGCTCACGATTCGCGGTACATCTCGGTGGGGATAAAATGTACCAGGATATGAGACGTCAGTATTGGTGGAGCGGGATGAAGAGATATATTGCCGTGTTTGTTTCTAAATGCGCCACTTGTCAGTTGGTAAAAGTGGACCATCAGAGACCGGTAGGACTTCTACAACCATTATAGGTTCCGATGTGGATGTGGGAGAGCATATCCATGCACTTTATCACGGGTTTGCCTACGTCACCGAGAGGTCACAACTCCATTTGGGTAATTGTGGACAGGTTGACCAAAGTCGCTCATTTTCTACCCGTAAGGACAGACTACACTACGGGACAGTATGCCCAGCTCTTTATTGCAGAGATAGTGAGACTTCACGATGTGCCCCTAAATATCATGTCTAACAGAGACAAGATATTTGTTTCACAGTTTTAGGAGAGTTTTTAGGAGGCCATGGGCACGAAATTGCGGTTAAGTACGACGTATCACCCGCAGACCGATGGGCAAACCGAGCGTACAAACCAGATGTTGGAGGACATGTTGCGTATGTGCATCATTGATTTCGGGGGTGGATGGGAGCAGTATCTTCCACTGGTGGAGTTTGCTTACAACAACTCCTACCAGTTCACCATTGGCATGGCTCCATTTGAGGCATTGTACGGTAGACCTTTTCGTTCCCCAGCATGTTGGTTGGAGGTGGGGGACAATAAACTACTTGGGCCGGAAGTGATTCAGGATACTTCGGCGAGGATATAATTGATTCGGAGTCGCATTCGGGTAGCTCAGGATCAGCAGAAGAGCTATGTTGATGCGAAGAGGTTCTTCAGGGAGTTCCAAGTAGGGGACCACGTTTTACTCAGAGTATCTCCTATGAAGGGGATTATGCGATTCGGGAAGAAGGGGAAGTTGGCACCAAGATACGTGGGGCCATTCCCTATCATTGAGCGGGTTGGGTCTGTTACATATAGACTTGGGTTACCGGAGCATTTGCATCGGATTCATGATGTGTTTCATATTTCATCGCTAAGGAAATATCTTAGAAACGATTTGGCTCATTCTCACATTTCTTGGGAGGACATCGATATCCAGCCTGATAGCTCCTACGAGGAGGGACCGATTGCTATTTTGGACTGAAGTGAGCGGAAACTGCGGTCAAAGATAGTTCCGTTAGTGCGTGTTCAGTGGCGACATCATAATGTCGAGGAGTCCACATGGGAGCGCGAGGATGAGATGCGCGAACGTTATCCAGAGTTTTTCTTACAAGGTACTTTCTAGTTCCGAATTTCGTGATGAAATTCTGTTATTAGGGGGGAAGTATGTAATACCCCGTATTTTTATGATAATTATTTATGGGATTAATTGAATTAAATGTGTATTAATTGGAAATTAATCCGGATAAAAATACTAGCGAGATACGAGTTGGTATTTGATTTTAATGAGTATATATGGCTATATATATATGAATATTGAAATTATGAAATTTGTTGTGAGATTGGAACACGGCAATTTGGAATTTTGTTGAGACGCGTGTGACAGTCGCGTCAGGAATATAATTATTTTAATTAAAAAGTGAATTTCATTTCTATTAACCGTATGGTCGTTTTGAGTGCGCCAACGCGTCCGAAAGGGTCGAAATAGTCAGAAAACATTAGCCGGGAGTTTAGTTTGGGTCCCGGGGCATTTTTAGGCCATACCGGCAACGTAAAAGGGTAGTTTGGTAATTTTAGAATTTGGGGAATTAAAACCAACGAAAATTAGGAAATAAAAATCTGATTTGGTAATTACCCACTAAACCCACTAACTACAACTTATGACCTAATGGGCTACGGGGGTTATTAGAATTAGTTCCAAGAGTTTCCTAAGGAAAACCCTAGCCACCATTGTCACCTTGGAGAAGAAGAGCTTGTAGAGAGAAAAGAGAGGAGAAATCCTGCAGAGAGAGAGAGAATAATTCATCAATTCAACATCAAAATCAGAGAAAGACATAAGCCAAGTGGTTTAAATTTCGTTAATAGCATTGAATGTTTTCTCCATGCTTAGACATTTCTGAAATTTCATTGTTGTTGGGAGATTGATAAAAACCCATTTAAATTGGAATTGGAACTTACTTTTTGATGAGGAATTGCATGTAGAATTGTATTTAGGTGATTATTCTGATGATAATATACCTGGTATGAAACAAAAACGGATTTAATTATACCCATTGGTGACTTTAAAATTTTAGGGTTCATGTTCATGGGATTTGGAGATAAATGAAGGGAATTAATGATTTGATGATGTCTAGGAAGATTTTCCCTATATAATTGTTTAATTATGACCTACGATTGTTTGGTATAGATTAGAAACCTTAAAATAATGTTGGGACGATTTTTATGTGGGATTAGATGTGAAGAAAAGATGGAAAAATGAAAAAGGGAAAATTTGGGCTCGAAACTGGCCTCTCGTTAGAAGACCTGCCCAGGTCGTTCGAACGAGCTCATTCGAACGAGCTTCTAACGAGTTGACAGTTTGCCTTCTAACTAGAGGGATGTTCATTCAATGTCTTTCGTTCGAACGAGATCTCGTTAGATTCCCAGTTCGTTCGAACGAACTCTCGTTCGAACAACCTCGTTCGAACGAGACTTCTAACGAGCTGACAATTTAGGCTTTTTAGCCTGTTTTGATTTCGCGTGTCCCGTAACCTTGTTTAATTGTAGAGATAACATTCCCTTGATGATAAATTGATATATTTGGGATATTTGGGATATAATGGGGAGTAAAATATAGAAGTGTGATTTGAACCAACGAAAATTATGGATTAGGACGTGAGTGTCTATTACGACGTGAGAACAATTGACGGCTTGAATAATTATATTAACCGGGAATATGTAATTGTGTAACATTATAAGTCGGTACGAGGATGAAAAGTGTACCACAAATAAATTACGGTGATTACTAAGATGTGTGTATACTTAGTATACGTATATGATTTTATGTGTATGACATACCTACCATACTTGCTATCACGGGAGGTTACGTTCGATTAGGGCCCTCTAATCCTTGTGTTGCCCACATTTAGTTTGCTACCTCGAGAACATAGGTCAGAGAAGTACTTATTGGGATGTTAATAAGACTGCTGATCGTGGGAGCGTAGGTATGTGCGTGACCCATGTGATGTGACTGTGTTCGCCTCCATTGTTTGTGATTTGCTATTATCTAAGAACGATTCCTAAGAGATTCGGAATGCATGATCCTTATGTACGCGATGTACCAGGATGGATAGCAGAGTATGTGTGCACCGCAACTTAGTCTCGGGTGCTTGTATTGTATATTTATGGCGTGATTAATATACACTTAAATTAACGAGAACTTTCATGTTGGTATTGTGCATATAAATACAGAAACGCTTTGAGTAACTATAAAGGGATAACCTGTAATGAATTGTATTACTAATAATTGATAACCTGAGTTAAGTAAAGCCCTCTATCTAGTTGATAACACTATAATGCCTAATGAGGATCGAGTAGTAAGGGGTAGACTTTATTACGGTTTGGTTAGATTTATATGTTACTTAGATGGGTACGGTACGTTAGGAGTGCACAAATTAGTCGAGAGGTGAGTACTTCATGTGAGTGCACGTCCTAACATGTATTTTGCATTCATTGTTTTAATGTTATTAAAACACTTGCTGTTTTTAAAATAATCCCCACTTTCGGGCTCTAACCCGTTTGCTTTCAAATCTATTTTTGTAAAAACCATTTTAGGTGCACACCCACAAGGACACCATGCTTAGGATTCTCATTCAGGTGATGAGCTATAGATGTTTGTGGAAGTTATAGGACTTTGATAGTAGACACTTCATCTATGTTGACTCTATATTCATCTTTCATCAGTTGTAGGGCATGTCGCCCATTCCTATTAGAAACATTTCCTATTTCAGTTTTTTCAGACTTTTGGCATGTAATTAATTCGGGATACTTTGTTTTATTTAGTTCAGTTGTGGGATTGTTGTGAGGAGTTTTTCCTCCGGACTTATTATTATGTTGTTGATTATTCTATTACTTCATTATGGTGAATGGTTGCTATTCTTTCATTATCCTTTTATTGCATGTTAATCAGAGTTAATTTAAAACTTGGCAACTCACTTTTTAAATACTAGGTGGTTAGTAATTATTAAAATGTTTTTGACAGTGATGCCGTTAACTGAACCAACTTGGCATTTTGTATTAATTTAATAAAGGAGTAGCTACCCGGTATTTAATTAGTCGGGGTGTCACACTTTAGCTGCTATTCAGCAGGCTCCAGCACAGGCACCGGTTGTGCCACCGGCGCAAGGGCAAGTGTTTCCTACTGCATGGGAATGAGCGAGGGATGCCTTTCAGAAAGCGCACCCCCCAGAGTTTCAGGGAGGATCAGATGTTGTGACTGCTAGACAATGGAAGAAAGATATCCAAAGGCACTTGAGAATGATCGAATGCACTGAGGTTCAACGTCAAATACTAGCTACATTCAAGCTAGTAGGGGCAGCTTTGCAATGGTGGGAAGCTACGACCACTATGGAGGAGAGGGACATAATGACTATCCAAGACTTTTGGATTCGGTTTGATGGGAAGTATTTTCCTTCCGCCATCTAGACAGAGATGAGGCGGAAACTACTTGACTTGAAACAAGGAGAGAAGACTGTGGCAGAATATGAGTAAGAATTTATGAGATTAACAAATTTGGTACCAGCAGAAGTACCTACTGAGGAGAGGAGAATTCTAATGTTCACTGATGGGTTGAACTATAAGATTCGCCAGCATTTATTGGGGAATCTTTCACTACGTACGTATGAAGATGTTCTTAATGCTGCAATACTCCACTGCCAGGATAACCGCTTTCATAATCAGGGTGTCAATCAGGGGTTTGGGTCAGGCCTGCAAAGAAAGACTACTGGTGGAAGTTTTAGTGGGACTCAGTCAGGGAAGAGTCATCAGCATCAGGGTGAGCAGGGTTCCCAGACAGGGGATTATGCTAAGCGTTTGCGATCTGGAGATTCTCGATTTGAGGATAGAGGTATTGGGCAAGGACAACAGGGCCATCAGGGCCAGAGACAGGCTCATCAGGGCCAAGGAAAGGGAGGTAATGGTCAGCAAGTTCGGGGTCAACAGGGGCAAAGTGGTGGAAAGTTTATGGGAAAATGATTCGTGTGTGACAAGAATGGCCATAAACGTCAAGATTGTCCTGAGAAAGATAAATTCCCGCAGCAACAACATGCTGGACAGGAGCCACAGGTACCGGTGTTTCCACCAGCTGCTCTTCCAGCTCCAGCTCCGGTGCTAGCATTGCCTCCCATTCCAGCAACACCCGCGCAGCAGGGTTAGTACGGGCATGTATATAACGTCCGTCAAGCAGCGAATCAACAACCACCACCCGCGAATGAGGGTATGTTTTCTATCTAAGGGATTATGAAGCGTATATTGATTTTTGTAGTGATTGATATTGTGTGGGCCAAAGGGTTGCTAAACATAGCCTATAGCACTGTTATTTATGTAGACTCGCTAAGGGGTGTGGGACACCTTTATATTACATGTTATCACGTGGGTTTGATTTTTATCATGGGATTACTTACCTTGGGCATGTCCGAGCGTGATTTGACTATCGGCGTGCATTGACTTGTGGTATATGAGAGCGTATGTACTACTACTATCCTGCATCTTGTCTTCTATAAGAGAGTAGATGAGTAGACTCTATTTGCAATCAATAAAACCTAAAATATTTTGTTTAAATCGATAAACCTGATATTTTTTTTTTCGATAAACCAAATTTTTATATACTATTGACTAAGGACCTTAGGAGTTTCGATGACCGACTACTTTAGGAAGTAGTGTATCGGGGTGGTTCCTTGTTTGTATTTCTCTTGCGAGACACCCCATGCATGAAACTATTAACCGTTGGGAGTCGAAATAATTTAGGTCTTTGGGATATGAGTGTATAACCTTTGCGAAAATGTTAATATTGAAAGCGGTACGAGAGCGTGTATGGACGCCCTGGATGATTGGATTGTGGTAGTTTTCATAATTGGGAAAAAATAGTAAGTAGTTGGAACTTCAGGATTTATTTGTTCACTACGAGAGGATCATTTATTTTTCCCAAAGTTTGTCACAAGGACGGAATAGGGAAGATTAGGTAAAGTCTAAATTTGATTCAGTTGAAACTATATGGTGAGGCTTGGCGTATAACATCGATAGGGATTTTGTTAATGTACTGTATGGGCGGTACATCTTGGATTTCTTGTGATGTGAGATTTATACTCGGAGTTGACCTTACCGGTAAGACTTATATTCCTGAATTTCTGGATGAAATTCTGTTATAAGGGGGGAAGTATGTAATACCCCGTAATTTTAATGACTTTTAAAATGGGTTATATTTTAACTTAATGGATTAATTGGATTTTACTATAAATTAATTCATTTGGGTTTTATACGAATTGTGGACATTAAAATGGATGATTCTGAATATTACTTAAAGATATTTAGTTAATATATGAATGCGATGTCATTGATATGACGGTGTGATATAAAATCGATAATTTGAATTTTTAGTCAGACGCGGTATGGGACGTGTCGGGACTAATTTATTAAATTAAAAAAGAAATTTATTTTCTATTGACCTTATAGTCATTTCGACTACGCCGTCGTGTCCGGAAGGTTTGAAATAGTCAGAAAAGTCTATTTGGATGTTAATTTTGAGTCTCGGGTCATTTGGAAATGAATAGATAACCCAAAAGGGCATTTTGGTTATTTTTACAAGGGGGATGAATAGTGATTTCGGGTTTTGTCTTATTATAAGTATTTGGAGATTAGTGTATGTAGGTTCATTTCATCTCTTCTACACAAAATTGAAAAGTCATCTTCTTAGAGAGAGTGGAAGGTTGCTTGGAAAGAAAAAGTAGTTTGCTTGGGAAGGAGGAGAACCAAAGGTCAAAGGTCACCACCACCATCACCACCTGTGATATTCAACTCCAAAGGGCCAGATCTTCATTAGAGGCAAGTGTTTGATATTTGCAATTTAAGTTCGTATATTGTCCATGTTAGGATAGTGTAATACCCCGTATTTTTGGCGATATTTATTTTTGGGATTAATTAATTAAATGAGAATTAATTGGGAATTAATCCGGATAAAATACTAGCGAGATGTGAGTTGGTATTTGACTATATTGAGTATATATGATGATATATGAATATTGAATTATGAAATTGTCGTGAGATTGATATACGACAATTTGGACATTTTATTGGGACGCGGGTGACGGTCGCGTCAGGATATAATTATTTTATTTATAAAAGTGAATTTAAATTCTATTAACCGTATGGTCGTTTTGAGTGCGCCAACGCGTCCGGAAGGGTCGAGATAGTCAGACTAGCCGGGGGTTTAGTTTGGGTCCCGGGGTATTTTTGGGCCATACCGGCATCTTATAAGGGTAGTTTGGTAATATTGTATTTTTGGAATTTAATAATGACGAAAATTAGGATTTATAATCTTATTTGGGTAACTAACCACTAAACCCACTACCACTCATATTGACCCATAAGACTACGGGGAGTTTTGAAATTGGTTTTTTAAGTCTCCTAAACAAACCCTAGCCACCCTAGCCACCTTTGGAGAAGAATTCTTGTAGAGAGAGAGAGAGAAGGAATTCTGCAGAAAAAGCTTCATCAAACCAACACCAAATTCAGAGACACTAGAGGCAAGTGACTTAATTCTATTTAATCCAGAGAATGTTTCTTCCATGTTAGATAAATTGAAAGATTTACATTTGTTCTTGGAAGTTAAATAAAAGCCCATTTTAATTAGACTTAGGACTTGAATTTTGAGGACAAATTGCATGTAGAATAGTATGGAGATGATTATTCTGATGTTAATATATGTTGGATGCAATAAAAACGGATCTAGAATGGACTTATGGAGGATTTAAAATTCTAGGGTTTATGTTCTTGAAAATTTGGGGGAAAGGGTAGAAATTTGATGAATTAATGATGTTTATGATGTATTAATTCCTTAAAAGATGTTAGTATATGACCTTAGTATGTTTTAGGATGATTGGAGACCTTAAAACATTGATTGGACGAATTTTGGTTAAGATTTGAGGTGTAGAAATTGGTGAAAAACGAGATAGGATTTCTGGGCTTGAATCTGGTCACTCGTTAGAAGACCAACCCAGGTCGTTCGAACGAGCTCGTTCGAACGAGCTTCTAACGAGTTGACAGTTTGGGGTTCTAACGAGAGGGATGTTCGTTCGATAATATCGTTCGAACGAGATCTCGTTAGATAGCCCAGTTCGTTCGAACGAAATCTCGTTCGAACAGCCTCGTTCTAATGAGACTTCTAACAAGCTGGCAGTTTAGGCCTTTTTGGCCTGTTTTGATTTTGGGAGTCCCGTAAACTTGTTCGAGGATAGAGATAACATTCCTTTGATGGTGTATTAGTATACTTGGGACATTTAGGATATAATGAGGCGTAAATTATACAAGTGTGGATCAAATCAAATAGACATTTGAGTAGAGACGTGAGTGACTACTACGACGTGAGAATGAATTATGGCGCATATAAATATGGACCGGGATTATATAAGTTGTATATATATTAAGTTGGTACGAGAATGCGATAAGTACTACAATTAAACTACGGTGATTACTAAGATGTGTGCTTACTTAGTATTGGTATATGATTTGTGTGTATGACATACCTACCATACTTGCTATCACGGGAGGTTCGCGTTCGCTTAGGGCCCTCTAATCCTTGTGTTTTACGGATTTAGACTGGTTACCTCGATGAACATAGGTCAGAGAAAGACTTATGGGGATGTTAATAAGTCCGCTGATCGTGAGAGCGTAGGTATGTGCGTGACCCATGTGATGTGACTGTGTTCGCCTCCATTATTTATGATGTTGTTATCTGTGAACTATTCCTAAGAGATTCGGAATATGTGATCCTTATGTAAGTGATGTACCGGGATGGATAGCAGAGTATGTGTGCACCACAGCTTAGTCTCGGGGTGATTATATTGTATATTTATGTTGTGGAAAATATATTTATGTTAATGGGAACCGAGTAATAAGGGTAGAACCCTATGACAGTCTAGTTAGATATTGTGACACCCCGCCTAATAAAATACCGGGTGATCAGTCCTATACCAAATTAAAACAGGAATCTCAGTTGGATCATCCTTAGCATCACTGTTGAAAAATTTCTTTAAGACTTACTAACCACCTAGTATTCCAAAAATTGGTGCCAATTTTAACTTTTTAATTAAACAAAACAATACATGCGGAAAAATATAAACCATTCACACAACCGAATGAAAAAGAACTGAATCATAATTACACGACATGCTGAATAAATCACCGGCCACCAAAGAAATAATCCAAATACAAATATTCAACATCTGAAAACTATACCGAGAAGTCTGGGCGACAAGACCTAAATAAAACTGAAACTGATACAAGATTTCCTACTCTAGGAATGAATGAATGATGCGTCTAATCCAAACTCCTGCTAGCATCCACATATGCCGCAGCTCCGTGTCCCTGGAATAGAATATCAATCCTGGCGTCCCTGTGGCTGGACACCTAAAAGGTTTTGAAAATAGTTTTATAGCTAGGGTTAGAACCCAAAACATTTTGAAAATATTTAGCAATTGAATTAACTGCAGTAATTTAAAATGCATGAATGCGCTTCATATTTAAGTTAGTGTCGCACTCCCTTGTGGACATTCTCACCCCTCCACTATTGTGCACACCTACCGGTTACCTTAACCCCACCTAGTTGTACTACCCCGTCCAACTAGTCCTGGTATAACCTTCCCTTGCCATACTACTCTAACCCGAGTATAATGATTATTGAATTTTAAGTTATTTCACAATTAACTTAATTAATTCCTCTTAAATAGCAGCATATAACCGTGTCACAAGTTATATAAAGTAATTACATCACACACTATATTATTCCCACAAATGATTAACTTAATTAATTTCTCATTAATTAACAGCATATAACTGTAACCCGAGTTATATAAAATAAATACATCACACACTATATTATTACCTACATATAATATTCACTACCATATTATATGTATCTTACTAAAACATCCATACACATATCGTACGCGTATCCATCCTTCTGAGTATACCCTCACCGGATGATTCCCTCTAGAATGCTATCTCACTAGGTGTGCTCACAAAGCCTAGTTTCCCAAGTTGGATTCGCTCACCAACCTGGTTCAAAACAAAACGAAGTGGAGGCGGTCATATTCCTTCCCTGAAAGTGAGATAAGCCCCTCACCCATATAACGGACACTATGACATGGGGATATACTCACCCTACTCCTCAAGCTAGGGGATTCACCCACATCGTGCAACCTCCCTTGATAGCACTAGAGAATATAATTTAATAAATATCTAATCACTGATATTTAGTAGCACACACAATATATACCCATATATATATATACTATCACTACACCGTATATATATATATATAAAATAAACCCCGGCTTTACCGTGTACTCACAACCCGTAACACTAGCCTGAAATCCCGAGTCTCTCGCCTGACTCGACCAAATAAGTTTTCTCACTTATTATATTATTATTATCCCGAGTCTATGGTCTGACTCTAATTTAATTAATTCCCATATTAATTAATGTAATACTTTCCCCGAGTCTATGGTCCGACTCTGTGTTAATTAATTTACACACTTAATTAATTAATACCAATCCAAGTCTATGGTCCGACTTTCATTTAATTAATTTCACCCAATTAATTTCTATAATGATAGCCCGAGTCTATACCTCGACCCTTATTTAATTTAATATCACCTAAATTAACTTATTACCTCCCTGAGTCTACCATCCGTCTCTAATTAAATTAATTACCCACCTATTAATTTAATACCTTCCCGAGTCTACAATCCGACTCTAATTATATAATTAGCACAATTATCAATTTAATACCAATCCGAGTCTGCGGTCCGACTCTATTTAAATTAATTTACACACTAATTAATTTATTTCCTTCTCGAGCCTACAGCCCAACTCTAGCTAGTTAATTGCACATTAATTAATTTACCACTTTCCCGAGTCTATATTCCGACTCTACCTTAATTAATTTATCTCCAACCTTAATTCACTACCTTGGAGTCGCTTAGCCAATATACCCGGACTCACTCACTTGATCCGTATCTCCCTTTTTTGGAATAACATCCCTCAATTTCCTCCATAGAGTTTCCCCACATAAATTGCTCCTAGTCCCAATTACTATTCCCCGTATTTACTAGGAATATGTATTTCATAATTATATAACACTAATTAATGTATGCAAATTAATATATAATTAATTTCCCCCTTATCTCACACACAGGCCGAACTGCCCAGAATTAACCATCGTCGATCGATCGATGCCCCCCGATCAATCGATCGATCCCTTCGTTCCAGCTCTCCTTCCTTTCTGAATTTCACCATTAACGAAAATTAAGGTTTTTAATCCAAAGTCTGAACCTCAAATCACATTATCCCACCACATAAACATAGTTATTCCACATCCTACACATCAAGGGACCTTAGGATAATCAATTTATCTACTTATCTTATGATTTTCGAAATGGGTCTTTCTTCACAAAAATTCAATTATCTGTTTTACAATCCAATTTCCAGATTTAATTTCTACTCTTTTATGTTCTGGATTTCTCATTCAAATCATATGTACATATTCAGATATCAATCGCCTATCTAAATCTTACTTTGAATCTCATTCAAGTGTCCCATAAACAAAAACCCCCATTTTGTACCCATTTACACCCAAATCGAATTTTAGTATACACATCACTAAAATATGAATTGGATATCACAATTTAGAAGTAAAAACAGTTAACCACTTGCCTGGAATTGTTCGTAGGGTCTGATCCGTCGTCGACATCCCTTAATTTGGCTCCAATAACCTCCAATTTGCCTTTTGATTGTTTCCCCCAATCTCCCTCTCAAACCCTAGGTTAGAATAATGTTGGCTGCTCCTTTTCCTTTTCTTAGGTTTAGGTTTAAAAACACAAATCCCGTTTTTTGCCTAATGGGCTAAATTAAAATAGCCCAAATCACCCCATGTGGGCCCGGCTATGCCCAAAAATGTCCCGAGACCCAATTACTACCCCCGGGTACTCTTTTCTGACTATCTTGACCCATCCGGACTCAACCGCGCACTCAGAATTGGCATCCGAATTAATTTATAAAAATCCTTATCTCACACCCAAATTTAGTCTATACCGACTCCCGGCTGGAACAAGTGCATACCCCGTCATTAATACTCGAAATGACGTAATTAAATTATTCCTATTCACTCAGTAAATAAATTTCCCTAAAAATTAACCATTCACTTCCCGATTAATATTTAAATAAATATATTGTCATAATTAATTCAATTAAAATTACAACACACCAGTAATTTAAAATCCCGAATTAATTAAATATTAAAGGCACAAAAATACGGGGTGTTACAGATATGATGTTACTTATCTAGTGGGTTGTGTCATTTTAGATGGGTACTTACATTAGGAGTGCACAGTTAGACGAGAGGTGAGAATTTCATGTGAGTGCACGTCCTAACATGTACTTTGCATTTAATGTTTTAAATATTTTTTTAAAGCACTTGCAGGTTTTAAAATATCTCCACATTCGGGCTCTGACCCGTTTGCTTTCAAATCTATTTTCCTTGTAAAACCATTTTAGGTGCCCAGCCACAAGGACACCATGCTTAGGATACTCATTCAGGTGACGAGCTGTAGCTGTTTGTGGAAGCTACAGGGATTTGCTTTTAGACGCTTCTACCAGTTGGATTCCCTATTCAGTATTCTTCAGTTGTAGGGCATGTTGCCCAAATTCTATTAGAGACTTTTCCATTTCAGTTTTTCAGAATTTGGCATGTATTGATTCAGTATTCAGTATTTAGTTATTCATTTCAGTGTGGAGTTTGTTGTGAGGAGTTTTTCCTCCAAATTTATTTATATCGTGTGATGGTTATTCTATTACTTCGTTATGGTGTATGGTGATATTATTCTTGCATTAAATCTTTTACTGCATGTTAATCAGACTTTAATTAAAATTTGGCAACTTACTTTTTAAATACTAGGTGGTTAGTAATAATAAAATGTTTTCGACAGTGATGCTATCAACTGAGCCAACTTGGCATTTTGGTTAAATTTAATAAAGGAGTAGCTACCCGGTATTTAATTAGTCGGGGTGTCACAGGTGGTATCAGAGCATCAGGTTCTAGTGTCCTTTAGGATCTGTACGGCTTATTATGTTTCCGCTAAGCTTTCTTTGATATAGAGCCCTAATACTAGGAATGTTGTATTCATCTCTATACATTGGGAATTCGTACTTCCGCGATTTGTTTATTTGAATGAAGGACTCATCCAAATTTACTTAAATTTTCAGATGGACCGTCAAGAAGAACTAGCTAAAACGGTTAAGGGAGTCATCGGGCTAGATCGACTCACACCTCAGGTATCCCCAGAGAGAATATCAATCGCCGAGTTAGCAGGTATCGTAACACAAGCAGTTACCACTGCAGTTTTACAATCCCAAGGACGCAACATGCAACTTAAAGGAGGCAAAAGACCTAGAGAGGTTAGCCAAATGCATGTGAATAAAACTGAAAAATGTGTGAAGACCCCGAAATTGTGACAACCAACTACCCAAGACCGAGTCAGTTCTAGTTAACAACGTGGTAAAATGAAGCAGTTTCGAAAGGGGGAAGAGGTCCCAGGCCAGGGAGGCCAACAACGTCAGCAGCAGGGTCAGAGGGGGAGAAACTTCATAGGCCGATGTTTCGTGTGTGTCACGCGTGGCCATAAACGCCAGGATTATCCTAATAAGGGCAGGGCCCCGCAGCAGCAGCAACCGGGTGCCCGACAGGAGCCTCAGAGGCCTATGTTTCCCGCCGTTCTCCCAACCCCAGCTCAAGTACTAGCCCTACCAATTTTTTCTGTAGCTCTAGTGCAGCAGGGGTAGTTACAGTACAGTCAGATCTATAATATCAACCAGGCAGTCGCCCCACAGGCACCACCCGTGATCTGGGGTATGTTTTCCATCCATGAGACTTTTGGGTCAAATTTTGGTTGTTACTAGGATGACGGAATTGTTTTATAGCTGCTTATTATGCGAAGACCTTAGTGTTATTAACCTCAGCATTGAGCACTGTAACGTAGGTAGACTCACCATTGGGGAATGGTTCATTTTTATATGACAGGGAGTGGGGGTAGAGATTGGTAGTTGGTATTACCCACAGACATATTAGTGTTAGAGATGACCGAGTATGATGCCATTATTAGTATGGATTGGCTAGTAGCGTACCGAGCCATGATTGACTTTTTTAGTAGGAGTATTATCTTTGCCATTCCCGGGAAGGAGATGTTTTAGTGGTGAGGCCTCGTCCCGAGGGAGGATCGTCCACTCATTTGTACTACATAGAGGAGGAGACCTCTAAGGAAGTGGTGATACCACTTGATTCAATTCCGGTGGTTCGAGAGTTTTCCGATGTATTTCAGGATATACCTGGATTACCTCCGAGTAGAGAGATAGATTTCATGATTGATTTGACACCGGGCACTTGGCCTATGCCCGCCCACCTTACCTTATGGCTCCAGCTGAGATGAGAGAGATACGGGACCAGATTGAGCAGTTGTTGGGTCAGGGGTTGATCCGGAGGAGTACTTCGCCGTGGGGTGCCCCTGTGTTGTTCGTTAAGAAGAAGGATGGATTGTTGAGGTTGTGTGTGGACTACCGAGAGTTGAATAAGGTCACGATAAGGAATAAGTATTCGTTGCCTCGAATCGATGACTTATTCGACCAGTTGAGAGGAGCTTCTTTCTTCTCGAAGATTGATTTGAGATTGGGATACCATCAGTTGCGTATTAGGGAGGAGGATGTCTCGAAGACTGCGTTCTTATCGAGATATGGATCTTACGAGTTTCGAGTTATGCCTTTTGGTTTGACCAATGCTCCAGCAGTGTATATGGACTTGATGAACAGAGTGTTCAGGGATTTCCTAGATCAGTTTGTCATTGTCTTCATCGATGATATTCTGGTTTATGCCCAAACAGAGGAGGAGCACGCCGAGCATTTGAGGCAAGTTTTGCAGACACTACGTCAGAACGAGTTGTATGCAAAGTTTGAGAAATGCGGGTTTTGGCTGAAGGAGGTCCAGTTTTTGGGACACATTATTTCCGACCGGGGGATATCTGTTGATCCGGGGAAGGTATCCGCGATGAGGGAGTGGGGACAACCCACGACACCAATGGTGATTTGTAGTTTCTTGGGTCTAGCAGGATACTACAGGAGGTTTATTCGGGGTTTCTCGAAGATAGCAGGTCCTTTGACACATCTGACTCATAAGGGTGTGCCATTCATCTGGAGTGATGCCTGTCAGTTGGCATTCGATGAATTGAAGGATAAATTGACCTCAGCACCTGTGTTAGCATTGTCGAGACCGGGAGTTGAGTATTTGGTTTACACCGATGCGTCTTTGCAAGGACTTGGAGGTGTATTGCAGCAGGAGAGACAGGCCATAGCTTATGCTTCCCGTAAGCTTAAGCCTCATGAGAAGAATTACCCCACGCATGATTTGGAGTTGGCGGCAGTGGTATTTGCCCTATGAATTTGGAGGCACTATCTTTTGGGGGAGAAGTTCCAACTGTTCACGAACCACAAGTCCCCACAGTACCTTTTCACGCAGAAGGAGTTGAATATGCGGCAGCATAGGTGGCTTGAGTTTGTGAAAGACTACCAGTTCGATATCCAGTATCACCCGAGTAAGGCTAACGTGGTGGCAGACGCGTTGGGTCGTAGGCCAGCAGATGAAGTGGAAGAGGTGTGAAAGGCCAAGTGGAAGGAATTGGGACACCAGGATGCAATGGCCCGATCTTTCATGTCTGTGATGACTGTTACATCGCAGATTGTCACGAAGGTAGTACGGGCACAGGCTAATGACTCGTTCTGTCAGGAGCAGATAGTTTGATTACTAGCAGAGGGAGCCGAGTCCTATACCGTTAGCTCAGACGGGGGATTGCACTTCAATGGGAGATTAGTGGTTCTGGAAGGGGAGGAATTACGACACGAGGTGATGGCAGAGTCGCATGGCTCACGGTTCGCAGTACATCCCGGTGGGGACAAAATGTACCAAGACATGAGATGTCAGTATTGGTGGAGCGGAATGAAGAGAGATATTACCGACTTTGTTTCAAAATGCGCCACTTGTCAGCTTGTAAAAGTGGATCATCAGAGACCGACAAGACTACTACAGCCATTGGAGGTCCCGGTATGGATGTGGGAGTGCATATCCATGGACTTTATCACGGGGTTGCCTACGTCGCAGAGGGGTCACGACTCCGTTTGGGTAATTGTTGACAGATTGTCCAAAGTCTCTCACTTTTTACCCGTAAGGACTGACTACACTACGGGACAGTATGCCCAGCTCTTCATTTCAGAGATTGTGAGACTTCACGGTGTACCCCTAAATATCGTGTCTGACAGAGATAAGATATTTGTTTCGCGGTTTTGGGAGAGTTTCCAGGAGGCCATGGGCACGGAATTGCGGTTAAGTACGGCTTATCATCCGCAGATCGATGGGCAGACCGAGCGCACAAATCCGATGTTGGAGGACATGCTACGCATGTGCATTATTGACTTTGGGGGTGGATGGGAGTAGTACCTTCCACTGGTGGAGTTTGCTTACAATAACTCGTACCAGTTCACTATTGGCATGGCTCTGTTTGAGGCGTTGTATGGTAGGCCTTGTCGTTCCCCATCATGTTGGTTAGAGGTGGGGGATAACAAACTACTTGGGCCGGAAGTGATTTAGGATACTTCGGCAAGGATTGAGTTGATTCGGAGTCGCATTCGGGTAGCTCAAGACCGGCAGAAGAGTTATGCTGATGCGAAGAGGTTCTTCAGAGAGTTCCAAGTAGGGGACCAGGTTTTGCTCAGAGTATCTCCTATGAAGGGGATTATGCATTTCGGGAAGAAAGGGAAGTTGGCACTGAGATATGTGGGACCATTTCCTATTATTGAGTGGATTGGACCGGTTGCGTATAGACTTGGATTACCGGAGCATTTGCATCGGATTCACGATGTGTTTCATATTTCCTCGCTAAGGAAATATCTTAGAGACAATTTGGCTCATTCTAATATTGCTTTGGAGGACATCGATCTCCAACCTGATAGCTCCTACGAGGAGGGACTGATCGATATTTTGGACCGAAGTGAGCGGAAACTGCGGTCAAAGATAGTCCCGTTAGTGCGTGTTCAGTGGCGACATCATAATGTCGAGGAGTTTACATGGGAGCACGAGGATGAGATGCGCTAACGTTATCCAGAGTTGTTCTTACCAGGTACTTTCTAGTTCTGAATTTCGGGACGAAATTCTGTTATTAGGGGGGAAGTATGTAATACCCCGTATTTTTGGCGATATTTATTTTTGGGATTAATTAATTAAATGAGAATTAATTGGGAATTAATCCGGATAAAATACTAGCGAGATGTGAGTTGGTATTTGACTATATTGAGTATATATGATGATATATGAATATTGAATTATGAAATTGTCGTGAGATTGATATACGGCTATTTGGACATTTTATTGGGACGCGGGTGACAGTCGCGTCAGGATTTAATTATTTTATTTATAAAAGTGAATTTAAATTCTATTAACCTTATGGTCATTTTGAGTGCACCAACGTGTCCGGAAGGGTCGAGATAGTCAGAAAACACTAGTCGGGGGGTTTAGTTTGGGTCCCGGGGTATTTTTAGGCCATACCGGCATCTTATAAGGGTAGTTTGGTAAAATTGTATTTTTGGAATTTAATAATGACGAAAATTAGGATTTATATTCTGATTTGGGTAACTAACCACTAAACCCACTACCACTAATATTGACCCATAAAATTACGGGGAGTTTTGAAATTGGTTTTCTAAGTCTCCTAAACAAACCCTAGCCACCCTAGCCACCTTTGGAGAAGAAGGCTTGTAGAGAGAGAGAGAGAAGGAATTCTGCAGAAAAAGCTTCATCAAACCAACACCAAATTCAGAGACACTAGAGGCAAGTCACTTAATTCTATTTAATTCAGAGAATGTTTCTTCCATGTTAGATAAATTGAAAGATTTACATTTGTTCTTGGAAGTTAAATAAAAACCCATTTTAATTGGACTTAGGACTTGAATTTTGAGGACAAATTGCATGTAGAATAGTATGGAGATGATTATTCTGATGTTAATATATGTTGGACGTAATAAAAACGGATCTAGAATGGACTTATGGAGGATTTAAAATTCTAGGGTTTATGTTCTTGAAAATTTGGGGGAAAGGGTAGAAATTTGATGAATTAATGATGTTTAGGATGTGTTAATTCCTTAAAAGATGTTAGTATATGACCTTAGTATGTTTTAGGATGACTGGAGACCTTAAAACATTGATTGGACGAATTTTGGTTAAGATTTGAGGTGTAGAAATTGGTGAAAAACGAGATAGGATTTCTGGGCTTGAATCTGGTCACTCGTTAGAAGACCTACCCAGGTCGTTTGAACGAGCTCGTTCGAATGAGTTGACAATTTGGGGTTCTAACGAGAGGGAAGTTCGTTCGATAATCTCGTTCGAACGAGATCTTGTTAGATAGCCCAGTTCGTTCGAACGAAATCTTGTTCGAACAACCTCGTTCGAACGAGACTTCTAACAAGCTGGCAGTTTAGGCCTTTTTGGCCTGTTTTGATTTTGGGAGTCCCGTAAACTTGTTCGAGGATAGAGATAACATTCCTTTGATGGTGTATTAGTATACTTGGGACATTTGGGATATAATGAGGAGTAAATTATACAAGTGTGGATCAAATCAAATAGACATTTGAGTCGAGATGTGAGTGCCTACTACGACGTGAGAATAAATTATGGCGCGTATAAATATGGACCGGGATTATATAAGTTGTATATATATTAAGTTGGTACGATAATGCGATAAGTACTAAAATTAAAATACGGTGATTACTAAGATGTGTGCTTACTTAGTATTGGTATATGATTTGTGTGTATGACATACCTACCATACTTGCTATCACGGGAGGTTCGCGTTCTCTTAGGGCCCTCTAATCCTTGTGTTGCCCGGATTTAGACTGGTTACCTCGATGAACATAGGTCAGAGAAAGACTTATTGGGATGTTAATAAGTCTGCTGATCGTGGGAGCGTAGGTATGTGCGTGACCCATGTGATGTGACTGTGTTCGCCTCCATTATTTGTGATGTTGTTATCTGTGAACTATTCCTGAGAGATTCGGAATATGTGATCCTTATGTACGTGATGTACCGGGATGGATAACAGAGTATGTGTGCACCACAGCTTAGTCTCGGGGTGCTTATATTGTATATTTATGTTGTGGAAAATATACACTTAGTAAAATGAGAACTTTCATATGGTATTGTGTGTATTACTATAGAATAACAAAAGGGATGATCTATAATGAGTTGTATTACTTTTACGTGAGAACCTGAATTTAGGTTAAACCCCCATTTAATTGCGAGCGTTATAATGTTAATGGGAACCGAGTAATAAGGGTAGAACCCTATGACAGTCTAGTTAGATATGATGTTACTTAGCTAGTGGGTTGTGTCATTTTAGATGGGTACTTACGTTAGGAGTTCACAGTTAGACGAGAGGTGAGTATTTCACGTGAGTGCATGTCCTAACATGTACTTTGCATTTAATGTTTTAAATATTTTTTTAAAGCACTTGCAGGTTTTAAAATATCTCCACATTCGGGCTCTGACCCGTTTGCTTTCAAATCTATTTTCCTTGTAAAACCATTTTAGGTGCCCAGCCACAAGGACACCATGCTTAGGATACTCATTCAGGTGACGAGCTGTAGCTGTTTGTGGAAGCTACAGGGATTTGCTTTTAGACGCTTCTACCAGTTGGATTCCCTATTCAGTATTCTTCAGTTGTAGGGCATGTTGCCCAAATTCTATTAGAGACTTTTCCATTTCAGTTTTTCAGAATGGGACTTAGAAAATATCAGTAAACCCTTGATAAGATTTAAATTAATTTGATTTGGATTCAAGTGATTAAAATGATGAAAACTATATTGAATGGAATTTCGGTTGCTTGATTCATTTGTTAAATTCCAAATGGGGATGTATGAGGATTTAAGATAGGACCAGTAGGGCTGATTTAATATAACACCTGGGTATCCTTAAGTTTACAAGAGGGTTTAATCCTAAGTGAAAGAAGATGTGTTTATAAGATATTTGAAACTATCGATTTTAACCTTAATTAAAAGGAGAGTTTAATTCGTAATAATTCGGGAGAAATAATGTTATGGACCAATAGGATATTAGTGAATTCTTACTGAATATATGTTGAGGAAAAACCTATTTGAATCTTGTGTATTGAGTGAGGGTAGCCTTAGGGTTACAATTTGAACATCAAGGACTGAGTTTAAGCTCATTATTGATTTCGCAAGGACGGAGTGTAATACAAGAGCGTAGTGGTATGTCTCCTGGATAGAGATGGGAGTTTAGAACACATTTGGTTGAAAGAAGGTATGAGGTTATCCCGATCGCATAGTTGAAGTTGTCGGACCTCCTCGATCAACAAAGTTAAGTAGTAGTGTATTGGAGGGGTTCCTTGTTTGGATTTCGCTTTGCGAGACGCTCCGTGCATGAACCTTAACGACGTCGGGAGTGGAGAGATGTTATAGGATGCGAGGATAATTAAATTATGAAGTAAAGATATGATATTTTAATACGTGGGATTTAAAGAGATATAATGCTACGTTAGGGAATAATCTAAGGTTAATGTGAGTACCTTGTTGTTAGTATACTATAGGTATGATAATACCTATTTGATTGATTGATGATTTATGTGTATGACATACCTAGCTTACTTGCTATCGATGGGAGGTTTGCGCATGAGGGCAGTCATATCCTGATGAATCCATGGGATCTTTGATTTGTCGCTCGAGAACATAGGTCTATGAAAGACTTATCGGGGAGTTAATAAGTCCGCTGACTGTGGGTACGTAGGTATGTGCGTGACCCATGGATACGAGAACTATGTTCGTATCCAATTTGTTTGTTGTTGTTTGTGGTTCGAGGAATCCTTACCGAACCTTTAGTCCCCTATTCAGCGACCTGCGATGATGGGACATGCTAGCAGAGTAATGCATTGCACCGCAGCTGTGACTCGGGGTGCCGTATTATATATGAATATTTAAATAATGGATGAAATGAACGAATGGATATTTATTATGGTTAAATCTATCTACGGTGATAATTGTAGATAGCGGTGAATAGAGAAAGATAATGGAATTAAGTTAATGAATGTTTATTCTTAAAGAATTGAAAAGCTTAATTCATATTAATGAGAAATGATTCATGTTAATGAGAAACTAATCATATAAAGGAGAAATGTAAATGAATAATAATGTGACGTATGGTATGTGACATATGGGGATTATGATATGGGAATGGAATTTTATTATGGAATTAGTAGAGGAACCATTAACTAGGAAGTTAATAGGAAACGTTAAGTGTGCACTCTAGTTGAGAGGTGAGAATAACAAGTGAGAGTTCGATCTAACATGTAAATAATAAATGCTTTATTGCACTTGTTAAATACTTGCTGTTTTAAAAATCATCTACACATTCGGGCTCTGACCCGTTTCCTTGCATATTTTCTTTTCTATTGTATCTTCTATATCAGGTGTCCAGCAACGGGGACGCCAACCTTAGTGGATTATGTTGAACTATGGAGATATGGAGTTTTTCCTTGGACGCCTATCATCTTTTTGATTCACAACATTCTTAGTTAGGGCATGTCGCCCAAAGGATTCAGTTATCTTTTCTTTTGGGGTTAAATACTTTTGTATTTGTGTCTTTTTAATACATTTGACATTGTTGGGATTATTGTAATGGATTTATATTATTTGGGAATGTTTATTCCAATTGCATTCAAATTCTTTGTGTTATTTATTTGGTTATCAGTGTTGTAGAATAAAATGTGTTGTGTTATGCTTAAACTGGAAATGGATTTTGTTAAATTAAAATTTGGAAAGTTTTTAACACCAGCTTAATTGAGTATTGGATGAGTTGTAAATGTTTTCGACAGTGATGCTAAGAATGAGCCAACTGTATATTCTGTTTTAATTTGGTATGAGATTGTCCACCCGGTATTTAATTAGGTGGGGTGTTACAATTGGAGGCCTCAAGGAGTAGATGATGATGGGGCTGGGTCTTCTGGCAGCAGCGAATAGGGTCTTTTATGAAGCTTGTGTCTATTTTTTTTAAGCTTTTGTGATGGTGATGTGTTTATATGTTTTTGGTTCCTGGGAATAAATTTGGGAAGGTTTGGTTAGGTTTATTTTAGGGACAGTTTAGTTTGATTTGTTCTATGATAGTTTCGCTAGCGGGGGTAGTTTTTTGACTCCATACGCTTATATTTCATGCAATTGTACTGAATTCTCCCATTATGGAATAAAAATTATTTTAATTATATTGTTATGCCTCTGGATGAGTTTTACATTTGAATTATCTATACCAATCAATAAGGTATACATAATCCTTTTACTCATGTAAATGATATAATGAACTGTCGTTCTAGGGTGTATGAAAAGAATATCATTTTTGTGAAAAATAAGGGGAATAACCCCATGTAAAACGTATGAGGTGTCTACATACCTCTGAGGATTTTGAAATTTTTTTGAGTTTTATTTTGAGAGAAAATAGGTTTTTAGAGGATCAGGCACCACGTAGTTCTGAGTAGAGAGAAATGAAGATTTTTTTAGAATAGAAGGAGGGGGTGAGAGGACTCGTAGCGCGCCGAGATTTCAGACTAAGGGTGGAACTTCTCAAGATGGTCCAGATTGATTGGACGTGCCATGTCTTCCCCGTCATGGTCAGTGAGCATAGTAGTGCCACCAGACAAGAACTTCTTCACAATGCAGGGGCCACTCCGGTTCGGCTTAAATTTCCCTGTGGGGTCCCAAACGGGTTCTATGATTTCTTTGAGGGATAAACCCACTTCTCTAACAACACAATCCTTAACTCTTTAGTTAAACGATCTTGTTATCTTACACAAATCATAAAAATGGATCTGATGCCAGTATTCCTCACTGAGTTTTCTCTCAAGCATAATGTGTAATGAAGGTATTTATAGTTTAACGGGTAGGAATGCTTCCATGTCGTATACTAGAGAGTAAGGGGTATCACCAGTAGATTCTCATTTTGAAGTTTGGGTGAGTGATTCGATTGTACCAATCTGGGTAACTCTCGGTCATCATGTTGATGGTTACTTTGAGGTTCTTATTGGCGGCTTCTACTGCACCGTTGGTTTGTGGTCTATAGGGAGAAGATTTATGTCTATAAATCCCATAATCTTTGACCAATTCTTTGTCTTATGCCTCGAAATATAACCCCTTATCTGACACTAACTCAACGGGAATCCCGTATCGGCAGATGATGTTCTTCTAGATGAACTTGGCTACCTTTTTATCATTCAACACTGCATATGACTCAGTTTTGACCAATCTGGTGAAGTAGTTAATGGGAACCAGGATGAACTCATGCATGAATCCTTAAGTGTAACTTTCCTTATGACATTAATGCCACAGGTTGAGAACATCCAGGGAGAAGTCATATTATATAATTCTCGCGGAGGTAAATTCTGGAGATTGGTAAATTGTTGGCATATAAGGCATCTCCGAACATAGGCGATGCAATACTGAAGCATGGTGGTCCAATAGTAACCCTGTCGGATGATCATTTTAGTGAGCATATGGCCATTCATGCGAGGTACACATTCCCCACTTTGGATTTTCTGCATTATTTCTTCAATGCCATCCCTTGCGATGCAGTTTAAATGGGTTCCATCAAAGTTTTTATTGAATAATACTTTATAGCAGACAATGTATTGGGAAACCAATTTTTAGAAGGTTGCTCGATATTTCTTATTGGAATCTTGGGGGCACCTATCGCGTTTGAGGAAGGGCTAAACAACATAATACCATCACTTGGCCATATTGGAATCCTCTTCTATAACGAGCTCAATGTGGCAGCGGTGCATCGGTTTAGCTTATTCTTGTACTATAAAAGGGACCATCGTTATTCCCTCGGGTATGTCGTGGGAAGGTCATCGGCTAAGATGTTCCTTTCTCGGGGAAAGTAATTGAAGGTGATATCTCAAAATTAGGATGCCGAATCTTCTATGTGTGTATGGAAGGGTAAGATTTTTTCACCTTTGACTTTCCATTTTCTAAGGACTTGGCCGATGCTGATGGCATAGTTCCCATAGACATCTAGGCGATGGATAAATTTTTTTAGAGTGATTTTGAGGCCTATAGTGCACACCTTGTATTCGGTCATATTATTGGTGTAGGAAAAATATAGCTTGATGGCAATGAGAGTTTGTGAGTCATCAGGGGTGATCAAGACTTACCCAATGCCATATCCTTTCTTATGAGAAAAGTTATCAAAGAACATTTTCCATTTGAGGTCTTCCTGATAGATGCAACGGATAACTTCGTCCGGGAATTCAGAGACCCAAATATTAACCTCTTCCATAGGTTAGTTAGCAAGGTAGTCAGAGATGGCTCTTACTTTCATGGCTTTCTCTGTGACATACACAATATGAAACTCGATTAGGAGTATCAACTATAGGGACATTCAGCTAGACATGGTGGGTTTTTCAAGAAGGTATTTAGTAGGATCCATTTGGGACACAAGTTTGATGGGAAAAATAAGCATGTAGTGCTATGATTTTTTATTGACCCAGACAAAGGCGACACATGATTCTCCAAGGTAGTGTAGTTGACTTCGTACCAGCCCAATTTGTAACTGGCATAGTAGATGGACATTTCTTTTTGTGATTCTTCAATGTATTGGGCTAAAAAAGCCATAACTACGGTGTATGTTATGATCAAGTGTAGGAGTAGAGGGAGTCAAGGTTGTGGTGGCATGAGTACCAAAGGTCGGGTATTATACTGCTCGATTCTATTATAGGCTTCCTTACAAGCCTCATTTCAGATCTTTGTGGAATCCTTTTGGAGTAGGTAGAAGAGGGGTTCACAAAGATAAGTCAACTCACTGATGAACCAGCTGATATACTATAATGTTCCCAAGAATTCTCGAATTTTCTTATCTATTTGAGGTGGTGGCATTTCTAGTATGGCGTTCATTTTGGTAAGGTCTGCTTCAATTCCATTCTCTCTAACCATAAATCCCAAAATCATTCATTTGGTGATGCCGAAAATGCATTTCTACGGGTTAAGTCACATCTGGTACCACCATAGTTGTTTAAAAAAAAATCGAAGGGAGGGAATATGATCTTCTCGAGTCTTAGACTTAATGATCAAATCATCCACATAGACCTCAATATATTTTTGTATCAAATCATGCAAGATGGTTGTAGAGGCCCTTTGGTTGGTTGCCCTACATTTTTTTAGACCGAATGGCATTACTGTGTAATAGAAGGTTCCCCAAGGGGTCATGAAGGAAGTATTTTCTTAATGATTAATGTGCATCTTGATCTGATTGAATCTGGAAAACCCCTCGATAAATGACATGAGAGCGTGACTGGTTGTATTATCCATAATAATGTTGATATTGGTCATTGGGTAATCATCTTTTGGATATGCTTTGTTTAATTCCTGGTAGTCAATGCACATGCAGACTTTCCCTCCTAATTTTTCCACGGGTATAATGTTGGCTAGACATGTGGGATACTCGATCACTCGAATGAAGCTTACATTAAACTATTTGATCACCTCTTTTTTAACCTTAAGTGACCATTCGGTGCGAAGCTATTGTAGTTTTTATTTGATCGGTTTGCATTTCGGAAGAGTTGGAATCTCGTGCAAAGCGATCTCGGGAAAAATGCCGAGCATGTCGTCGTAGGACTATGAGAAGACGTTCAAAAATTCCTTCACTATGTCTTCGAGTTGTGAATAATTTTGCGTACTTGTCTACTAAAACTGAGGTTCATAACAATAGTTTCATCCTCGTTAATTTGAACGCGGTTATGATGTTTGTTATTACCTTATTAAGTTCAATTAAGAATTGTTCATTTGAAAAATATCATCATTAAGAGTTTGATTAGAATCAAGACAATTAATGTAAGGCACAACAAGATACTCAAAATCTTCGTTTATTTCATTCTTGGGAAGAACACCATTGAGAAACTCATCAAAGAAGGTCTCGATTACATTATTATCAGAAAAAGGAGGAACAACATAGGATGAAGAGATGGGATAAACATCTGGGTTGGGTTGCATTTCAAGAGGTGGAACTTATATATCATTCTAGTTAAGGAGGGGTTCATCAGCGGCCTTGATTAAGATGGAAGGATTCAATGATGTAGCTCCTGAGTGGATCATGCAGAGTGTCAGCCATAGTGTTTGCAGATTAAATGAGTCCTCGGAGTCACTTCCCTTGGAAACCTTGACAATAGTTGTAGATTTTTCAACGGGTGGATACACATGATGCTGGGAGCCTTTGAACCAGAAGTAACTGTCTTGGAAGAAGATCTCCCTCCCTGGCTTCATCTTCATATCCATATGATCATAACATGTTTCGATAAAACCACGTAAGGGAAAATCCCTACCTTGTTGATGAATCTCCCGTTCAACGAATCCCCCAAAATAGTTTTGGCGCTTTCTAAACTTCTGAGAAAAATTGGGTTGGAGGAGCATTTAGAGTTCCTCTGATGACTATAAATAACCAAGGATGAATGAAATAATGGCCTTCTTCAAGACTATAGGTTCCATTATCCCCTATTATCGTCGTCCCAGTCCCAGTCTGGGCACGAAGTTCATATTCTTACACTTATGTATTTTATTGACATTACGATGAGGGTTGGGCTCTGGACAGACTCGGTCTTTGAAATAATCCCCTGTTGGGAGTGGAAGTGGTTAGAATCTAAATCCCTAAAGAAGCATGTCATTCTCCCCGTGCTATATTTCTAGTATCTAGTTGTTGGTGTTGGTGTTCTCAGTATTATCATCGTCTCCTAAGATGGTTATTACCTTCCCCTTAGCGAAGAACTTCAGTTTCTGATAGAGAGAAAAAGATACCCCCTTGATGCTGTGAAGGTACGATTGACTAAGCAATAGATTGAAACAATCGGTTATGTTTATGACTTGTAACTCGATAATGGGATTGATAGGGTCAACACCTATTGTCATAGGAACACATTGTGGTAAAATTTGGAGCAAGAGCGCTTACTTTAAAACCCAGACACGTGAAGGTTCTTAACGGGTAAATATTGACTGTTGATCTGTTGTCGAAGAGTGAGAGAAGTATTGTCTTCCCCATCACCTCAACGGAGATATTAAGAGCATAACTATGATTATGACCAAATTTAAGGGTTTCTTCTATAGAGAAGTCGAGCAATCTAGTAGAGGTTAAGGACCCAACCAGGTTCACGGCTTCTTCTAGAGTGGTGGAAGAAGGGACTGTGGGCCCAATAAACAATTTTATCAAAGTGTTTTGATGTAGCTGGGAAGATATGAAAAGTCCCCCACAAGGTGATATTGGCCGGAGTTTTCTTGAGCTGGTCGAGGATTTTGCATTCCTCAATGGCCATTTTTGGCATGGGGAATTTCTTGGCAACTCCCTTTCCTTTATCTATCCCTACTGACTGAGGATTCAGACTTTGGTAGTGTCTCCCAGATCTTGTTATATGGTTCACAGAGGAGGGGAAGCGAGGGGACCCTATTTCTTCATCTAGTTTTGGTTGTATGACCACTTTACTGATTTTACCTAGCAGATCTTCAAAAGATATCATTCGATACATAATGATTATCGAACTAACTTTTTTTTACTTGATACTTTATCTGAGCTATCAAACTCGTCCCCCCATTCGATGGAAATGATGTCATCTTTCCATAAGAAGTCAATGAATTCCACAACCTCAACGAGGTCTTTATATAAATCCTCCCCCTCAACAGGAAGGTTCAGAAGTGAAGGTACCAATCTCCCTTGTATATTTAAGGCATTGAGTAACTCCAATATACTGCAATTCTCATTGCTCTATCGAAATAAGCATGCCATAATCTGTATTGCAATCACCTAAATTGACTTCGTCAATGGATACCGCCTAATTATCTAACTCCTAAGCCCACTTCTGGGCTTCCATGAATAGGATGCTAAACTTCTGGCAATCAACGGTTATTCCAGAGGGTAATTTCAGCCCAAACTCTAGAAGTTGGTTCAGTAGTACTAGAAATTCTAAACCTCTCCATTCGGATCATGTGTGAATGGCAATACACACTCTTGGGAGAAGCGACAGAGCTTGGTAGACAAAATAAGTAGCGTGTATGAGAAAATATGGGCATACTTTAAGGGGTTTGGGTGAAAATATGGGTATGATGGCTACTTTATAGGGTATAATTTGGGTAGATGGATCAAATTTTGGGTCATTCTCTAGAAAGATGGCATTTTTATGGTTTGGAAGTGGATTTTAAGTGGTGTGGGTTTTGGGATTAACTGGTGGGGAGATGACACCCCACTAAATTAAACCTTGGATTACATTCAGAGATGGAAGAACTGATCAATGGTATGGCTAGCAGTTTGGTGAAAATCACAATGTGCTTCGAGTTTGAAATTTTTGGGCAGTGGGTTTGGTAGTGGACGAGGGTCCAAAGGTTTGATTAGATATCGGCTCAACATGGCTTACAGACTTTAGAGAGGGGACCATAGAGCTTAGTCTATTCTTTTTACACTAGACTATAATGACTTTTTGGCACCCAAGAGGTAGAAGGTTGTGAGATGTTATTGATGGTCGAGACTGTAACAAGCTTCTCATATGTTCTTAGAGTGAACTATCTGAATAATTTCTTTGGCTGAGCTTCTGTCTTGGTAATACTTTCTTAAATATCAACTCCTAATTCCTAGAGAGCTCGAAAATGTGGGTAATATTATCCTCCCATCATCTCTCGAATATGGGGTAAGAAATTTTTCTTTACAATACTAGCTTGACCCTCTTCGGAGGGAATGTTTATCATACTGGCCACTTTTTCCCTCCACCTTGCTATAAAATTATTGATAGTTTCTTCGGGGTTCTCCCTGAGAAGTTATATATCACATAATGAAACTTCCAACTCCTCGTTTTATTTGTAGTGCGATATGAATTCACGGGCAACATCCTCCTAACTACGAATTATGGATTCCTAGAGGGATAGAATCTAACGAAGAGTGTTGTCCTTCAAAGTCTGTTAAAACATCTGGGTCATTATTTCCTCAGAGGCACCAAGGAGAGTCATGGCTCAGTGGTATCTTCTAATATGAACAATTGGTGGCCCGCTACCTCCAAACTTCTCAATGTTAGGCATTTTATCCTTTTTTATAGCCTTTCTTCGGGGTAGGGATACATATGGTTGTAATCGATGTAGTTCCTAGAGATTCTCACCTGATCAAATGTCTCGGTTAAAAACATAAGGTCATCATTTACCCTATTTAACTCTTCTTCCTCAGGATCAATAGGTACTAGAAGGTTAGGCTCTTGTTAGGAAATATTCGGCATAGGGAGTTGACCTATTATGGCCCATTATAAGGAGGGGAACGTGGAGCATGCTGATATTATTTTGAGCCAGAAATAGGCTCAGGTATGAGTTGATCCATATCACGAGGTAAGACGACCTAAGGCTCATTGGGAATTAGGATTCTGTTGTGATACATGTCGTGAACCTAGGACTGAAGGATGCCTATCTTAGGGAGAGCTTGGACTAGGACCGTCATCAAATTAGGTTGCACATTCAGTACTTAGTCTGTGTTCTCCATAGAGGATTGGTGAAGGTAGATTTCAAACTCAAATGAAGTAGACGGAGAACTGACGGAGCTTTGAAAGACCGAATCCAATAGGGAGCCAAGCCAAGGGTCGGGTATGCGATCGACCTGAGGAGAAAAATGATTTGATTTTATTTTTGAAAGATAAAAGGAAGAATTATTTTTATTCAAAAAGAGGAAAATGTTTTTGATATTTTTTTTTTGGAAAGAGGAGGACAAAATGCTTTTGGTATTTTTTGATAAAAGGAGGGAAAACATTTTCGACATTTCTGACAAAAGGAAGAAAAATGTATTTGTATTTTTATTTTTGATAAAGGAGGAAAGAAAGGAGTGAGGGAAGAATCTCAGCATGATTATTATTATTATTATTATTATCATTATTATTATTATTATTTTTATTATTATTATTATTATTATTACTATTATTATTATTATTATTATTATTATTATTATTATTATTATTATTATTATTATTATTATTATTATTATTATTATTATGTTCTCACTTGTATTAGGTCTTACCTAAATGTAAAAGGAAATGTCGGAAGGGACCCGAGCTTGGGAAAAGTGTGTTTGAAAAATATGTAAAACATGGTTTAACTTGTGGCCAGGCTCATGGATTGGGTTTCATTTTGAAAAAAGACAAAATTGCACGAAAATTTAGGTGACATGTCGGCCCGACATTTTGACAGAGATTCGTGTAGTAACCTGCGAACTAAATATGAGTGCCCTAGGTTTGACGCCTCAATGAGGGTATGCAGTTGTTGGGTTACTGGAAAGGTTCCCCCCTTTAGCATGACTTCCATGATATACGTTTTTATTGTGAGGGCAATCTATAAGTGTGGATAGGCCATTTGATATGCATGAGTGTACGTGAATTTTCTCACTATATAGCTTATGGGGACAGTACGCGTGAGAGAAAATTTGATATACTCAACGTATGTGAACAAGTTCCTCGATATATATCTCTCGTCATGAGTTTGGTCAAGTGGTAGGATGCATGGGAACCGTTCAATATATGTTGAAGGTACTATGCCAATGGAATGTGAGAGTCGTATTGCTTAAGCTAATTGTGCCTTATCGATCTAGCGTCCATCATAAAGTGACCCCCTAATACGGGACAAAATTTTGGTCAATAGCCATTCTCTTGGTGATGTAGTGTGCAAAATGCATGGTTCTTGATTAGTATATTACGGAGAGGGTATTTTATTTGGAATGATGAGATCTTTATTAATTGATAAGAATGTACAACTATCCTGAAAAGTAAATCTAGCATGGAGCATGAAGATTACACTAAGTATGGATATGTGAGAGTGAGTGATGTGCGAATATTTATAAGTGAGTGTGTGGTAGTGAATCTAAGCATGGTTCAACTAGAAGCGGTGTGTGATAAGTACAAGTGAGGATGGATATATATAAGTGTGATAAGTGGAGGTGTGTGCTAGTGAAGCCTAAACATGGATATTCTAAGTGGTGTGTGAAACATGTGGTTATTAGTGGCCCTATATACAAGTGCTCGTAGTGTGAGGTGTACAAGGAGAGAATTTACAAGTGTGTGAAGTGAAAAGTGAGTGAGTGTTGATATAGACATGTGGTAGATATATACAAGAAGTAAGAGAGGAGAAGAGGGAACATACAGGTAGATGCATATGCACATCAGCAGAAAAATGATAACACCCATGCAAACAAAGTTTAGCCTTCTTAAATTTAATCTCCAGTTCCATCCCTCCCAGTTTTTCCTCCATCTCAGGGATCGACGCTCGCGTGCGTAGTGGAGAGAGATATGAAGGTCTTGAACCCATTCTAGGAACTCTTCGTCCATCATTGATGTGGGGAGATGTAAAGAGATGGAGGCCCAAGCCTATTTTGCAAAAAATCGGGCAGAAGAACATGTTGTCGCCTCGAGAGAATGACATCAAAGACAAACTGTTTCTTGGGAAACCAATTAGATCAGAGGTTCAGGGGATAATTTATGGAATGGGAAGGTATTACACACCCATACCTCCCTTTTGGTATCTCATGGTCTTATACTAATATTCTCCTTAATTTCTTCGTGAAGTGTGTGTGCGTGTATATATAAGTGGAGATCGGAATTGCTCGACTCACATGATGGGAAAAGACGGAATGAGGTCATCCATAGGTGAGTTTCTAAAATAGTAAAAATATGATATGTGCACTTATCAGGTTATTGATCGTTATGATGAAATAATAATATGTGTTAGATAGGGCGCAAATATGAATCACAAGTATGATGTATGTAAATAGTATATGGTTAAAATAGAAAAAAAGAGGAAAATAGGAAAATAGGAATCGTGCCTCGAGTTTTATCTCGAGACGCCTACGTAGCCTATAAAGACATCGAAGTCCATGTAGTTCGCATCCAAAACGAGCGTGGAGTTTATCCCATAAATTCAAATGGAGATTTTATTATATGTGTGTAAGAAAAACGTGTTTTCAGTTTTGAGAAAATGTGGTGCAAAATCTCGTTGGAATTTATAGGTGTAAGCCTCTTTTTTTTATAGAAAATATATTATGTTCAGTGTTACTAATAAAGGATTGAATATCAATGTGTGTATGATCTAAAGTAAAGCTAAATTAAGAACTTATATAACTAATACGAAAATAAAGAAATTTCAAGAGAAAGAATGATATTTGGACCTTCTTTGGAGACTTGGAGAGTCATCTTAATTGATGATGAGTGTCCTGCAAGTGGGTGAAGATTGTAGGGGGATTTTTTTCTAAATTGGGTGAGAAATTGATGGAAATGAAAGGTGGAGAAAGGTTTCAAAAAAGGAAACCTTGTTGACTTTAGAAGAATATTGCTGAGATCATTGAGGTTAATGTTTCTTAAGTTCCATTGAGGGGAGCTCATGATCTCCTTACATAAGGTCAAGGGACTACCGATCGGCATTATCCTTGTCCTGCCTATTGGTAGGTACTCTAGACACACTGCCGATAGACTGGGAAATTGACCTGCCAAGTGGTAGTGTTATGCATATTTTCCATAATAATGGTCGTAAAAAGCAATCCATAAGTCTAAATGGCTCACGGATCATACCTTTGAAAAGATTATTCAACGACCTTTGAGAGTCCTTTCGGGCGCTCTGGGGTTTGGAGTTGACTTTGGGTCAAACGGGGTTCGAAAGAACCAGTTGTTCCTTTGTACAAGAGATCATTGGACGACGATGGATCATTTGTCCAAAATGTATTTTCGAATCACGCACGGGGAATACCGTTGGAAAAGCTATGTGAGGCATTTTAATGTTTTAAAGAGCTTCGATCGGTTTAGAGAGTTGACTTTGGTTAAACAAGGTTCGAATACGCCCGGTGACCTTTCAAAGTAAAGTGGGTAGTTCATTTGTACCATAAGGCTGATTCACACATGGGCAGACCATTGTAAAGGTTATTCAATTCGCTTCGAAGATTCATTCAGTCTCGATTAAGTTGAAGATTTGACTTTGGTCAAACGAACCTAGGATCACTTGGTAGCCTCCAAATTAGTTTTAGGGAAAACAGATAGTTCGTCTGAATGGTTATTCCATTTCAAGCATGGGGCGAACCAATGATAACGGTTGGGTTTCAGTTCCTTTCAAAGATTCATTGAACTTTCGCTCTGACGATGAAGTTGATTGGGGTCAAAGTGGGGCTCGGGAGCGTCTGGTGGCCTCCAGATCAGTTTTTGGTAGTAAAGTGGTTCATTCGTCTGAACCGTTGTGTCGATTCATGCATGGGAGCGAACCATTGAAAAGGGGGTTCAAATCACTTCAACGATTCATTGATATTTTGATCTGATGACGAAGTTGATCGGAGTCAAACGGGCCCCGAGAGCGCCCGTTGGCCTCTAGATCGGTACTCGGAGTATGACCTAGGGTGTCTACAATAGACACTAGTCAATTTTCACTATACCTGTCCATTTGTTCCTTTTCCATAATATTTATTAATCCATTCAAGTTAGGTTGTATTTTCATATATTCACCACACAACCCATGTCTTGACATGTTCCATTTTCGTTATCTTTGTCTCGGAATCTTCCAATATCCACATACTTTAATGGGCTCCGCACTGTCGGCTACGCTAACATATGATCTGGCCAGTGGTTTTAGGCCTTTCACCCGAGGGCTTCGGGCCCTCCTTAATTATCCATGTGTCATCTTAGTTCTTAACCTTTTTCAAATGTTCACACCTTTTTGTGAAACACCCTTTCCAACATTTTTGTTTCATAAAAATGTTTAAATTTATTAAAAATTACCATTTTACCCATTAGTTTCTAAACTTGTCCTTTTCTCCATTTTCACAAGTTTTTATTCTCAAAACACCCTAAAGTTACCCACACTAACTTATTAAGTTTTTTTAACTTGTTAAGATTTCTTTAACATCTTTATTTCATTACTTTATCTTTCAAGAAATCATTGAACACATAACACTACTTTATAAGAAAACATCATTTTCTTTATTAATTCATGTAGTCTTAAAACCGTACGTTTATCACCTTTTTAACACCATTTTCACAGACTTTAAGGGATGAAATTTCTAATTTCTTCATTTCATGTTCAAATCCAATAAAACCCTCATCAAATATATGTTCAAAATCAAAATACTACAAGTTTATATGCATGAGAAGATATAATTCAAGCCCAAAAATCGTATCATTGGGTCTAACATGTGATTTAACCTAGAAATTTCATAATACTAGAAAAATTACATTTTTTTAATACTAGAGAACATATGTATTCTTCAAAACTTTGATAAATGTCCAATTTTATAAAATCTTCATTTTTGCAAGAAACTTTAAAGCATAGTTCACCCAAAACATATTTGGTAAGATAAATATCATTTTCAAACATTTTATTCCATAAAATATTTAGCACCATACTTCTTGGAATTTCGTCATTTGCATAAAATCACAACTTTTCCAAGAAAACTTTTAAATGTTTATTCATGACTTATTCTCAACAAAATAAACATTATTCCAGTATTTTTATTCCATAAAAATGTTTGTTAACAAGTTTTCTTGAAATATATCAATTTACTCAAAACAAATGGAATCCACTTTGTAAAACCATATCTAACACTCATAAGAAATATCCTTCTTATATCATAATGCATCCTGCACTTTAATTCTAGCTACAAGACTACTAATACGCAAATAGAGTCTTAAACTAGGAGTAGATCTTTCCCACCTCAAATGGAGTTCCAAAAATGAGATGGCAACCTCCCACCTCCTAAGGTGGCCTTAAAAAGGTTTCCTTGCTCCGAAAAGCTTGCCTCCATGAAAGATCCATCAAACCCCATTCAAAACTCCACAAAACTCTTTTATCTTCATTTCAAAAAATACCCATCAATAACTCCCAAATTCGTACCTTTGTTCATCCATGGAGGAAATCGGTATTTTTGGTTCAAATATGAAAAAATACATGTATAATAGGGGGAACAAGATGGAGGGACAGTGTTGGCATGGTGGTTCATGATGGAGAGAGGAGGAGAAATGTTGAAAATGGAGACCCACCCCCACTCTATTTCTTTTCTTACAACTCAAATAATCCCTTAAATAGCCTGAACCATTCCTTATAAGACACCCCCATATCTCAAATCCCGTTTTTTCCCAATCAAGGATCACCAAAGCTTGACGCCCAATGACCCAAATCATGAAGGCACACGAGGGCAACCTGATTGACAAAGTTCTACACTCATTCGAATGAGAATGGCTTCTCGTTCGAACTAGCCTTAGAACAAAATTCTAACGAGTTTGTCCAGGTATGCAGTTAGGTCTTGTTCGATCCTCGTTCACTCCCCACTTCGAATGACTTGGGCTTCTCATTTGAACGACCTTGAACTCGTTCGAAAGTCTTTTTCTGAATTTCTTTAAACTTTCCAATTTTCATCCACATTCTTCCAATAATTACAATTAGGACTCCAAAATCTGTAAAAATACATATATAAACCCAATCATAATGATCCACGTCCAAAGGTTTCATATGTTTACAATTTTCACGGGGAAAAATAATTAAATATTGGGCACGGGTATTAAATGAAGTGCGTGTGAATGGTGAATTAACACATTAAAGTGTATAAATGGGTATTTGAACTAAAATATTAGGTTTCATAAAAATGATAAATAAAGTTATTTTCAAAAGGTGAAATACCGACTTTTATATTGAAATAAAAATGGACTTTTGATCAAGTTTAAAACTTGTAATAAATTGTGTTGGGACTTCTTTTGTCCCAGGTGTTTGGCCTCATCGGTCGGTAAAAGGAAATAAAGGAAAATGGCTTAAAAGCGGATAAGAATGAAATGAAGGAAAAGGCTTTACAATGACATATATAAGAGAAAGTTTTATGATTGATCATCATATTTTTTATCGTAGCATATTTCGTTACAACCACATCATCATGTACTTCTCAAAAACTTCAAAGTGAACAAAAGTTAGTGATCGAGCAACAATCAAAGATCAAATGAGTTTAAATTATCGCTATAGTGATCGAGGAGGTATATATTTTTTATTTATGCATAAACACTTTATTTAGGGATGCTTTTATAATTTGTTTAAGGCACGTTTTTAAAATGTTCTATAAAAGAAAAATAAATTTTTTTGGGTTCGTTCGAATAGTTCATTCGAAGGAGGTGTTGAGTTCATTAGAACGAACTCTCAATAAACATCCAATGGGGTATCTCTGTTTGATGGAGGTTTATAAGTTAGAATCTCATTAGAAGTTGATTCGAACAAGATCACGTGTTCATGCGAATAAGTTTGAATTTCATTTGAATGAAATAAGGTTTTCATTCGAAGGAACCGTAAGTTTTCATTCGAACGAGTTACACCACCTCAAAATTCATGTTTTCAATAAAATACAATCTTAGGATCAACATCTATTCCAACTTTTGGCGAGATTTATATTTCTATGTCTGTACCAAAAGTCTCAAAATCCTAGTTTGTGAAAATCACTTTTCTTTTTCCAAATAAAACCCCTAAATGATTTATTGAGCTTTTTCTAAACCTAGAAGAACACCATCCATATTCACACCATTATAGAGTGGACCCTCTACTACTTACTATGTGGAGTTAATTCTCTATTGTTGAAGAATAAAGGAATATTGGTAGAATAATTCTTGGATGCATCTTTCCAAGATCCAGAAGTAAAACGAACAAGTTCTTCTTTGTGAGAAAAGGAGTTGAGTTGTTTTAAAATTCCTCCATAGCCAATATCAGAGGCGTCGGTCTCGACAATCTTAAAAAATGAAGGGTTAGCTAAAGCAAGGCAGGGTAAAAGTTTAACTTTTAATTTAATTTTTTGCACTGCTTTAGTATGCTCTTCAGTCCAGGGAGAAGGATTCTTTTTTAACCTGTTCGCATAATGGTGGTACTTATAATTATTATGATTATGTCCAAGCCTGGACCAAAGATTTTTATTATCAAAATGCTGAGCACAAACGTCCCACATGGCCCACATGGCCCCACAGAAGATGACAGAAGAAACGTCGACAGAGTCTTCTGTCATCTTCTGTGGGGCCATGTGGGCCATGTGGGACCAAGTTGTACCAGGACTGTCATTATATCAAGCTGCACATTCGGTACTTGGTTTGCGTTCTCCATGGAGAGTAAGTGAAGGTTGATTTTAGACTCGAAGGAAGTAGCATGAGAACTAAAGGAGCTTCGAGGAGGTTCGACGGAAGAACTAAGCCAATAGGTAGTTAGGCTAAGGGTCGGGTATGCGATCGACCTGAGAGGGAAAATGATTTGAATTTATTTTGGAAAGAGAAAGGGAAGAATATTTTATTAGAAATAAATAAAATGTTTTTGACATTTTTTTTAAATGGGAGGACATAAATATTTTTAGTTTTTTTATAAAAGAGGACGAAACATGTTTTTGACACTTTTGGTAAGGAAGGAAGAAAAATGAGAGAAGAGTCTCAGCATAATTATTATTATTATGTCTATGTTTTCGCTTGTACTAGGCTTACCTAAATGCAAAAGAAATGCCGGACAGGACCTGAGCCTGGGAAAATTGGTTTTGAAAAATATGTAAAACATGATTTCACTTGTTGCTCGGCTCATGGATAGGGTCCCATTTAGAAAAAGACAAAATTGCGTAAAAATTTGGGCGGCATGCCGACCTAGTATTTCGACAGGTTTTGGGTTGTAACCGACAAACTAAATATGAGTGACCTAGGTTTGATGCTTATACGAGGGTATGCCGTTGTTGGGTTAGTGGAATGGTTCTCCCCTTGGGCATGACTTCAATTATATATGCCTCTTTTTTAAGGAAAATCAGTACGTGTGGACTAGCCATTTGATATACCTGAGTGTACATGAATTGCCTCACTATATACCTCATGGGGACAGTATGTGTGAGAACTAATTTAATATACTCGATGTACGTGAATGAGTTCCCTACTATATACCTCCCGTCATGACTTTAGTCAAGAGTAACGATGCGAGGGGAACCGTTTGATATATGTCGAAGGTACTTGGCCAATGGAACCTGAGATTCATATTGCTTAGACTAATTGTGACCTACCAGACTGTTGGAGTAGAAGTCCAAGGGTCTACTGAAAACGCTTATAAATCGAACTACAAAAAAAATTCCACATACGTAAAATCCTAAAGGGCAGATTTAGGATTTACATGAGAGCTCTCTTTGATTCAATCTCATCTTATCATGAAAATAATATGATGAAAGTTGATCTAGAATGCAAGCCCAGATGAACCTCACAATCTTCTACTGTATTCCTGATATGAACAGTCACTAGGAGAGTTTGGGATCTTCCTTAATGACCACCTTCTTATCTCTCTTTTCATCTTTATTTCCTTTCTTCCTCAGGAATATGTATTAGGAGTTATTGTTTTGCCAAGAGTGAAGGTTAGGTTGAGGAAAAACGATCCTTAGGTTCACATATATAGGCTACAATAGGAATCATATTTTTGATGGGTCTAATTATGCCTATTAGAAAGCTCGAATGAGGTCAGTACTGAAATCGATTGACCAGCGGGTCTAGATTGTTATTGAAAGAGGGTGGACTCCACACATTATGACTAAAAATCATATCATAAGTCTTAAACTAGTCACTTTCTGGAATAAGGATGATTTCAAATGGATTAAGTTTAAATCTCGAGGCTTAAGTGAAATTGTTGGTGCAATCGTACCCGATGAAGTCGTCTCATTATGATATGTACCACATCAAAAGAAGCATGGGATATCCACCAAATCACTCACGAAGGAACCTGCAGTCACCAAATTATAGGACCCCCCTAAGTCTCTCCTTAGGTCTCTAGCACCTCCCCAATTCACTACAAACCCTAAGTCATACTCTGAGTATCGATCTAGAGGCCACCGGGCTCTCCTGGGCCCCGCTTGACTTCGTTCAACATCATTGTCAGAGTCAAATCTTAAAGAATGTTTGGAGGGCTCTGAATCCCCTTTCCAACATTCTGACTCATGTGTGAATTGGCATAATGGTTCGTACGAATGTTCCATTTTACTACTAAAAACCGATTTGGAGGCCGCTAGGAGCTCCCAAGCCCTGATTTGAATCCAATCAACTCCATCTTTAGAATAAAATATCAATGGATTCTTTAAGGGCACTAAAAAACCTTTCCAACGGTCTGCCCCGTGTATGAAACTGCATAACCGTTCGGAAGAACGATCTATTTTCCACCGAAAATTAATTCAGACGCCTCTGGGCGCTCTCGGGCCCCATTTGAGGAAATTCAACTATTTAGCTCGAATGAGACTGAATGAATATTCAAAGGAAACTGAATACCCTTTCCAATGGTCCACCTTATGCACGAATCCGGCTTAGAGTACTGACGAACGATCTGTTTTACTTCGAAGGTTAATCAGATGCTTCAAGGACCCGTTTGGCCAAAGTCAACTCTTGAAACTGAACGAAGCTCTTTGGAACATAGAATTACCTCTCATATAATTTCTAGCGGTCCACCCGGTCAATGATTTGAAATTACGGTTTGGATGAACGATCCATCATCGTCCAACGATCTTCTGTCAAAAGGACCAACGGATGCTTCCGAGCCCCTTTTGACCCAAAGTTAACTCTCAGAACTGGGAGCGATCCAAAGGACTATTAAAGGTATCAAAATTACCCTTATAATGGTATGCCTCATACGTAATTTGGAAGTATGGATTGCATTTTACGAGCATTTTTTTAAAAAAATCTGCATAACACTGCTAATTGGCAGGTGCGTTTCCTTTCCTATCAGTAGTGTGTCTAGGGCTACATATCGATTTATAGGGCAACGACTATGTCGATCCATAGTCCCCTACCCTATATAAGGATAGCATGAGCTCATTTTAAAAGGCACCCCAGATCCATCAATATACGTGATCTCATCAACATTCTTTTGTAATCTTTCCACCTGTTATTACCATCACTCTCATATCCAATTTAGCAAAAATATCCTTCTCTCTTATCCAAAATTCATCCCAACTTTCAAGGAAGCTCATCAAGGATCAAGGCCAAGATTCAAGTCTCCTAAAAAGGTCCAAACATCGTTCTCTCTTTAAATTTCTTTGTTTTGGCATTAGTTATATGAATTCTTAATTTTGTTTCTACTTTAGATCATAAACATTAATATCTCATCCTTTATTAGTTATACTGTAAGTAATTTATTTTCTAATAAAAATCCAATACAAAGAGAAAGAGGGTTACACCTATAAATTTCAACGGGATTCTTCATCACATTTTCTCAAAACTAAAAATATATTTTATATACCCACACATATAATAAAATCCAATTCAAATCTATGTGATAAACCCCAACCTCATGTCGCATGCAAACTATGTGGACTTTGACGCCTTTATAGGCTATATAGGTGTCTCAAGCTAGAACCCGATACTCGAGTCCCATTTTCCTATTTTAATATTTTCATCACTTTTCCTATTTTATTCATACATTATTCATGTATATCATACGTGTGATTCATACTTATGCCTTATCTAACATATATTATAGTTTCTTCATAACGATCAATATCTCAATAAGTGCATATATCCTTTTTTCTAATTATTATTTTGGGAACATTCCTTTGGATGACCTCATTCCATCTTTCCATGGTGTGACTTGAGCGATTCCAATCTCCACTTATATATAAACGCGCACACACACTTCATAGGGAAATTAAGAAAATAGTAACATAAGCCCATAAGAGTCCAAAAGGGAGGAATGGGTGCCTAACACCTTCTCATTCCGTAATCTACCCCCCAAACCTTTCATATAATTGGTTTCGCAAGTATCAGTTTGTCTTTGATGATGCTCTCTCGAGGCAGTGACATGTTCTTTTGCCTATTTTGTGCAAGTAGATTGGTGACTCTATCTCTTCACGTCACTTTAAAACTAACAATAATCGAATCACCTAACGACGTAGCGAGGGGTACGAGAACTTTATCTCTCTCTATTTATCCTCCTCCAAAAAGCGTCCGGGGAGAAAATAAAGCGGAAGATCTCAGGATGGCTAGAGTGGCGACTCCATTGGGGATAGACTTTTCATAAGAGGGATGGACTCTATTTGCAAGGGTGTTATCATTTTATGCTTGTGTACATAGACACCTACCGGTATGTTCCCTTTTTTCTCCACTATTATTTCTTGTGTATATACACCTCATGTTTATATTATCTTTCACTCACTTTTCCCTTAGCACACTTGTAAATAATATCCATGTACACCTCACACTACTTACACTTTTATATAAATTTACTTATATCCACATATTGCACACACCACTTAGAATATCTATGCTTAGGTGTCACTAGCACACACCTCCACTTGTCACACTTGTATATACCCATGCTCACTCATACTTATCACACACCACTTGTAGATGATCCATGATTTGGTTAACTACCACAGACTCGCTTATATATATTAACACATCACTCACTCTCATATATCCATGCTTAGTACAATCGTCGTGCGAGATTTACTTTCGATAATACTTGCATAGTGCTCATCATGCCAAATAAAATAGTCTCTCCATAATATACTAATCAAGGATCATGCATTTTGCACACTACATCACCAAAGAGAATGGATATTGATAAAAATATTGTTCTGTATTGGGGGGGCACTTTGTGATGGGCATTGGTTCGTGTTAGAGAAGTAGACTAAAACCTTTCTTTATGTAATAGTTTTAATTATGGATTTAATGTTATAATAAAATCAGTTATTCCTATTTTAATGAGAATCATGTATAGATGTAATGTTTGTTGTATTTTATATATTGCTAATGTCTTTTATTCTGCCCAGTAGGTGTTTTGGTCTGTAGAGTACGACTTACACATAGAGGATTAGATCACCAGTTCTTATGGAATATAAGTTTTATCTTTCATAGTCTTAGATGGAACTGGACACACCAACAGTAGGACTATAGCACAATATTTTAATAAGTCTATTTTGATTATGGGAAATGATATAGTTTCAACTTATTGTGCTAGTACACTTTGTGTGTACTGAATGGGACCAATTTGAGGTCATTATTTTTACACTAATTTTATAAGAGAATGTACACCTCGTGATTATTAGGTTTACTTAAGGCTATTAATCCGGATATGTCTGATGGACATATGCACTAGTTATTTATTGCTTTCACTTATCGAGGGAGATTCATTATTGGATCAATAATCTTGATAAATTAGGTAATGGTGATTAATGTATGGTGAAAATCTTTTGTGGATGGAATCCACGTCTCGGTATAGAGACTGGTGATACCAACTTGAGATGCTTATAAGCTTTGTATGTGTCAAAACCTACAGGTGGATTATATTAATCCGACACTACAAATAAATTAAGTTGGACTGCTCCAAGACTTGAAGAAGTTAATCAAATAAATTATCAGTAATTTATTTTAAGAACGGGTATTTGTAACCTTAATGTGGGAAGAATTAAATAATTAATAATAAGGAGCTCGAAATATAATTTTGAGTTAAGGAGTGGAGTTGCAATTATAATTATTTAGTGGTATTAATTATATTTAAGGGATTGTGATTAGAATTCGGGAAGGATTAGATTTTCTCAAGCACATGAGGATCCACATCCTTATCTCTCCTTAGGGTCCCTAGTGTAGCCTATATATGTGAACCTAAGGATCGTTTTTCCTCAACCTAACCTTCACTCTTGGCAAAACAATAACTCATAATACATATTCCTGAGGAAGAAAGGCAATAAAGATGAAAAGAGAGATAAGAAGGTGGTCATTAAGGAAGATCCCCAACTCTCCTAGTGACTGTTCATATCAGGAATACAGTAGAAGATTGTGAGGTTCATCTGGGCTTGCATTCTAGATCAACTTTCATCATATTATTTTCATGATAAGATGAGATTGAATCAAAGAGAGCTCTCATGTAAATCCTAAATCTGCCTTTTAGGAGTTTACGTATGTGGAATTTTTTTTGTAGTTCGATTTATAAGCGTTTTCAGTAGACCCTTGGACTTCTACTCCAACAGTCTGGCAGGTCACAATTAGTCTAAGCAATATGAATCTCAGGTTCCATTGGCCAAGTACCTTCGACATATATCAAACGGTTCCCCTCGCATCATTACTCTTGACTAAAGTCATGATGGGAGGTATATAGTAGGGAACTCATTCACGTACATCGAGTATATTAAATTAGTTCTCACACATACTGTCCCCATGAGGTATATAGTGAGGCAATTCATGTACCCTCAGGTATATCAAATGGCTAGTCCACACGTACTGATTTTCCTTAAAAAAGAGGCATATATAATTGAAGTCATGCCCAAGGGGAGAACCATTCCACTAACCCAACAACGGCATACCCTCGTATAAGCATCAAACCTAGGTCACTCATATTTAGTTTGTCGGTTACAACCCAAAACCTGTCGAAATACTGGGTCGGCATGCCGCCCAAATTTTTACGCAATTTTGTCTTTTTCTAAATGGGACCCTATCCATGAGCCGAGCAACAAGTGAAATCATGTTTTACATATTTTTCAAAACCAATTTTCCCAGGCTCAGGTCCTGTCTGGCATTTCTTTTGCATTTAGGTAAGCCTAGTACAAGCGAAAACATAGACATAATAATAATAATTATGCTGAGACTCTTCTCTCATTTTTCTTCCTTCCTTACCAAAAGTGTCAAAAACATGTTTCGTCCTCTTTTATAAAAAAACAAAAAATATTTATGTCCTCCCATTTAAAAAAAATGTCAAAAACATTTTATTTTTTTCTAATAAAATATTCTTCCCTTTCTCTTTCCAAAATAAATTCAAATCATATTCCCTCTCAGGTCGATCGCATACCCGACCCTTAGCCTAACTACCTATTGGCTTAGTTCTTCCGTCGAACCTCCTCGAAGCTCCTTTAGTTCTCATGCTACTTCCTTCGAGTCTAAAATCAACCTTCACTTACTCTCCATGGAGAACTCAAACCAAGTACCGAATGTGCAGCTTGATATAATGACAGTCCTGGTACAACTTACCACCAAGATTGATAACCTTCAAATTGAGATTCATGAGATGTAGCGAAACCACGTCCCCATTCCCGAGGAGCCCGATGTCCTATTCCCTCACGCTATGGGTCCATATGTACGTGAGCCTGATTGGGTCTTGAAAGAATATCAACATGCTCCACATGCCCCTCCTACCAATGGGCTACCACCAAACCATCTCCCTATTGCAAACCTTTCCCAGCTAAAGGCTAACCTACTAGTACTTGCTAATTAGAAGGAATAAGAGTTGAACAAGGTCAAGGAGGACCTTACGCTGTTGACCAAGAAGTTTGACCAAGTCCGAATCTTTGAAACTATATGAATTACACCCATATGTCTCCCTACCATAAGGCAAGGCTGCCAAAAAAATTCAAGTTGAATAACATTAAGAAGTTCCAGGGTAGAAGGCCACCAATAGTTCATCTACAAAGTTACCACCGATCCATGACTCTCCTAGGTGCCTATGAGGAGATAATGGCCCAGGTGTTCCAACTAACTTTAAAGGAGAACGCCCTTTGTTGGTTCCTATCCCTCGAGGAATCTAGAATTCACCGTTGGTGGGATATTGCCCGTACATTTATATCGGAGTAAAAATGCAAATAGGAGTTGGAGGTTATACGACATGATTTAAATATTCTCAAGAAGAACCCCAGAGAAACTATCCGAAATTTCATACCAAAATGGAGGGATAAAGTGGCCACCATAACCAACCGACCTTTCAAAAAGGAGCGGTCGACGCGTGAAATGTGCGCGCGTGTAAATTGAGCAGTCGTTGTTTTCTTTTCACTGCGACAATACAAAAAAAAAACTAAGTTACTACTACACTTACGGGGGAAGCACAACGGTAAGTCGGGTATCGAAAGATCCACTGGGACGAGAGGCTAGAATTTAAGTGATTTAATACTCCGACATAAAAGTGCAAAAGATTAATTACAAACTAAAAAGTAAAAGATGCGAAACGGGAAATGATTAACTAGGCAAGGGAAAATGAATCTAATTTAACAAAGGGTGTAAAACTATAGGTTGCGTCGAATATCCCTCACCCGAGTTAATTTGTATAAAATGGTTACATGGGTCGACGAGTTATTAAAAATGCGTCTTATTTCGACAGTTACTTAAATCAAGGGTTGTCACGCCCCTAAATCCTCATAAAAGCCTAATAAGATTTTGGCATCAACAAATATCCCAGAAATTATGCGCGAAAGGTCGTAAGCACGGGACATACATGATATGCCCCGTCAAATATCATAGGCTTAATAACTAGGAAAATGAACCCGAAATAAACCGTAAATAGCATCACCAAGCAAAGAAACGCGTTAAACCGAGTGAGTTCCATTCAAACACAACCTAATTTAAATTACCTAGAAAGCATCGTAAAAACACGATAAATAAACGCAATAAATAAACGCAGTAAAACTATAATAGAAAGCAAGTAAAGAAAGCGTGTAACCTAATTAACAAAGCATGTAAATCTAATTAACAAAGTAAGAAACAATGAAATACAAATATAATAAATGGCAGGGAAAATGAATAGCACAAATTGCAAACCCAGTTGTTGTCACACCAAATGAGGAAGAAAGATGAACTCTCCAACACCCCAAACCGTAACCTATAACTATCTAAAACCTATTCTAACTAAGTATATTACAAGATATTTGAAAATGAAACCAAAAATTGGTTTATATAGTAAGTGGGAAAGAAAATAAAGGAAAAAGAAAAGAAAATATCCCAAAATATTTGCAATCAACGATCGACCGGTCGCAGGGGCGCGGTCGACCGGTCTTTCTTGTATAAGTTCATTGTGTCCTTCCCATGGCAAAATGTGAAACCGCGGTCGACTGCCCCCCTGGGCGCGGTCGACCGGTACTCTGTTTTCTACACTTGTTTGGTCTATGATGAGGAGGAAAAGGTCCCAAATGGAAACGGGCCTAGCTTCTTCCTCCGAACTCCAAATGACGCACCGTTTATGGCCACGCGATGCTAACTCAATGAACTACGCATCCGTGGAATTTACACGAGCTGGATAAGAAATGTGGATTGACTCAAATGCCCTTGAAGTGTGGTCCAACGAAGGAACTTCTCCAAAATGCAACGGATCCTCACTTTTAGCGTTCCAATACCTACAAAAGCACAATTAACCCTTGCAAAATATGTATATATCCAAATACAAGGTTGTCTGGTTAATGAACAAAAATATAGGCATTAAGGACCGTAAAAGCGCTAGAATGCATAAAGAAATAGGGGAGAAATATGCAATATTCGATATGAATCACACCCCCTAACTTAAACATTACTAGTCCCTAGTAATGAAACAAACAAAACCAGTCCACAGAGGGCGGTATAAGATGTATATATGCATGGAAATATAAATGCCACTTTCGTAAAGAGAACGATTTCATTTAGCATATGCAATAAGACATTAAAACCCTAGGTCACCCTAGTGGACGAGTGTCGTCTCGTGAGGGTTTTCAGGGATGACACCCACAAACATCACATGGTTTCCTCAAAATATTCCCAACCCAACATGCGACAAGCCCAATAATGGTGTAAAGGATTTCATACACATTATTAGCACATTGAACGAATTCAAACAAAAGTCTGAAATCATTAACATTATAGAATGCACCTCATAGAATTGAAACTTTAAAATGTGGGAGGGGGAGCGAGCACATGCAAAGTATGATTTGGCAAAAACTTATATAAACCGGATGAACATTAAAGCACGCATATATTCAATCCTCACGGGCATTACCTCATCAAGAGAATTCACTCAAAATATGGAGGTAACACACGAAACATGCGAACATAAAGAGTAAATGTAAATAGAAACTAGTCCGCACACATGTCACAAATGAAGAATGCTATATATAAACTGAAAAATTGTAATCTAAATGAAAGATATCGCACATTAAAGGAGGCGAAATGCATTTTCACAAATTATCAAAACTATTATGACTTTTAAATTACATCAACCTAAGATCACATAGGACTTATAAAAGGTTGTAATGTAGGTTAGGCTAGGGTACGAAATGAAGGAATGTATGTACGGATTCAAAGTGTTTGGAATGAAAAATCGGGATAATGGGAAAATGCAGGAAATATCAAAATTGGAAAACAAGTTTCAAAATCGCATTAAATATATCATCGGGGAGAGTAATCAAAGCTTATTGAACTATATACAACATTTACAACTTTCTCTTTCTTTTCTTTTCTTCTTTTTCTCATGTTTTCTTTTGCTTTTTGCTTTCTCTTTTTCTTTACTTTTTTCACTTCTTTCTTTACTTTGTCAGACTCTCATATTCCTAAATTGCAACCAACATCATTAAATCCCAAGTAACATTCCAAACAAAGGTATGGAAAGTGTATGTATGGTGTAAAACTCTAATTTTGAGTTGGTTATGGGAATGGGGTATGAAATGAAAGGCTAATATTTAGGCTCAAAAGGGGTTGATGAGGGTAAACATATAAGGGTGAGGTCAAGGTCAATATGGGTGATATAACAAAGATTTCCTATAATCATTTCCTAAAGTTTATGCAATTATCGAGTCAAAACAATATATGAAAACCATGCTCAAGTAACACATTTCAAGTATGAACTCAATTAATGAACGATCAAATGAAAGAAAAGTGAGATTACCGACGAATTCAACGTTTTCAATGAGAAAAGAATAGTGTATAAACTCACAAACAACGAAAGGTACAAAGCTTACTCGGTGTAAGTATATACAATGCAACAAAAGATTACCGAGTTATAAAAATCTTAAACCAAATCAATATAGCAAGAAAAGTTCACGTGCTCATGGGATTAAAGTTTAATTCATGAAGTTATTCACAATATCAATAATGGAGACTAAAGTCTAATAACTTCTAAAATCGAGAACATGCATCATTGGGCTGTCTATTGGATCAGGCAATTATTGAAATTTATCATCGAAAACAAAGGCAAAATGCCCAAAAAAGGAGAAAGAAGAAAGAAAAATCTTTTTGAAATTTTTAATTTTTCTAAGAAAAGCATACTAAGTAACTAACGTGTGGGAAAAAACATGGACTAAATAAAGAAATGGATAGAATATCCCACACCCCTAACTTAAAACTTGACATTGTCCTCAATGTAAATTAAGAACCAAGTCAAAGAGAGGAAAAGAGCGATATTACACAAAATTGGAGCGATCCACATAATAACAAGTCCAAATAATCTACAAAACAAGTTAGTAACAAGCATAGCAAAAATAAATAACAAAACGTTAACTAATTACTCTAGACTAAATTAAAAATAAAGAAAGAATAAAAACCAAACTATATACAACCTACTATTTAGGCTTCACATTAACTATATACTAGAAGTCTAAATAACTGAGGGTCCACCATGAAAACGATTTGACTTTGGAGGATAACTGGTGTACCCTCACATACAAGCACGCCTTCCGAAAAAGATGGATTCCGTTTGAACAACGGAAGGCATGTGTAAGGCGAAAGAAATGAACCATCGTCAATTAAAAGTTTTGGTGGGACGATGGGCGGTTTGGATTTAATGGGTGATAAAAACAAGTGGGGACCGAGAAAATCCGAATACCCTACCAATGATTTTGAAATTGGAATGGGAGGCGGCACACACGAAGGAACGAATGTGATTGTGGAAGGCGACTCGAGCAAGTACTCCTCATCGGCGACAAGGTTTAAAACATTAAAGTTTGAAACCGAATCATCGGGTACTTGTCATGGTGTGATAATAGAGAATGAAAATGGGGATGAAAGAAATTCAAACTCTTGCGATGAACCATCATCGTATGAAGTTAGAATTTCCAAGGAAATAATATCATTTTCAATGAAATGTTCTTCTTTGGGGGCCAAAGAAGAAATAATTTCATTGTAAATAGATATTACGTCATTATCATCCTCACTTTCAATATCTATTACGCAATGGGCAAATTCTAGAATGGCTTGTTCCAAAGTAGGCACAAGTACCTCATTTGGTTCAAAACATTCCTCGACTTCGAAAGTCTTGGAAGCAAAATCGTCGTCGGACTCCAAATATAAATCCAATTCATGTTCCCACGAACGATTTTCTTCCCGATAACGAGTTTCAATTTTCTCATTCTCATACATACGCAAACCCTCATCGAAAGTAATAGGTCGAGGTGCGGATACATGAGAATGGGAACTTTAAAAATTATCATCAGACTAAAAAGAAACCTCATTATGATAGGAATTTTGAAAGCTAATCGAATTCGTTTCAAAATTCCTAATATAAGGAGGTAAAGGCCCAAAATCATTTTCATCATCATCAAAATTCCAATAACCCAAATTTTGACTTTCATTATACTTGCCCAAAGTCATATTTGAATTTGTTATACTTTGGGATTCTAAGTATTCACCGAAAGTCATAGGCTTGCGAGAATTTTGAGAATTATAACAAGGATTACCAAAAGAATTGGAATAAGACATGCTTACCCCAAAAATGTCTCGAAGTGGCGGATTCCACAAAGTAAGTGCGCGCGGGAAATTTGAGCGTTTCTAAGTGCTCAAATGTGGATGTCCTAAAAAATATTAGAAAATAATACAAATAGAAAGAAAATACTATGAAATACAAAATCAAATAAAGTCTACAACAAACTCATCCCCGGAAACGGTGCCATTTTGATCGACGCATGAAATGTGTGCGCGTGTAAGGTGCGCAGTCGTCGTTTTCATTTCACCGCGATAATACAAAAAAAAACTAAGTTAAAACTACACTTGGGGGGCAAACACAGCGGTAAGTCGGGTATCGAAAGATCCACTGGGACGAGATGCTAGAATTTAAGTGATTTAATACTCCGAAATAAAAGTGGAAAAGGTGAATTACAAACTAAAAAGTAAAAGATGCCAAAAGGGAAATGATTAACTAGGCAAAGGAAAAATGAATCTAATTTAACAAAGCGAGTAAAACTATAGGTTGCGTCAAATATCCCTCACCTGAGTTAATTTTTATAAAATGGCTACATGGGCCGACGAGATATTACAAATTCGTATTGTTTCGACAGTTACTTAAATCAAGGGTTGTCACGCCCCTAAATCCTCATAAAATCCTAATAAGATTTTGGCGTCAACAAATATCCCAAAAATTATGCGCGAAAGGTCATAAGCAAGGGACATATATGATATGCCCCGTCAAATCTCCTAGGCATAATAACTAGGACAACGCACCCGAAATAAACTCGTAAACACCATCACTAAGCAAAGCAACGCGTTAACCCGAGTGATTTCCATTCAAACACAACCTAATTTAAATTACCTAGAAAGCATCGTTAAACGTGGTAAAACTATATTATAAAGCATGTAAACTACTGAACAAAGCATGTAAATCTAATTAACAAAGAAAGAAACAATGAAATACAAATATAATAAATGGTAGGGAAGATGAATATCACAAATTACAAACCCAATTGTCGTCACACCAAATGAGGAAGAAAGATGAACTCTCCAACACCCCAAACCCTAACCTATAACTCTCTAAAACCTATTCTAACTAAGTATATTACAAGATATCTGAAAATGAAACCAAAAATTGGTTTATATAGTAAGTAAGAAAGAAAATAAAGGAAAAATAAAAGAAAAGAAAATATCCCCAAATATCTTCAATCACCGGTCGATCGGTCACAGGGGCACGATCGAATGGTCCTTCTTGTATAAGTGCACTATTTCCTTCCCACAATAAAATGTGAAACCGCGGTCGATCAACCCCCTAGGCGCGGTCGATCGGTACTCTATTTTCTGCACTTGTTTGGTCCATGATGAGGGGGAAATGGTCCCAAATGGAAACGGGCCTAGCTTCTTCGTTCGAACTCCAAATGACGCACCGTTTGTGGCCACGTGATGATAACTAAACAAACTACGCATCTGTGGACTTTCCACAAGCTGGATAAGAAATGTGGATTGACTCAAATGCCCTTGAAGTAGCATCTGACGACAAAAGTTCTCCAAAATGAAACAGATCCTCACTTTTAGCGTTCCAATACCTACAAAAGCATAATTAACCCCTGCAAAACATGTATATATCCAAATCCAAGGGTGTATGGTTAATGATCATAAATATAGGCATTAAAGACCGTAAAAGCGCTAGAATGCATAAAGAAATAGGGGATAAATATGCAATATTCGATACGAATCAGTTAGTATTGTAAAGAAAAATTTCTTACCCCATATCCGAGCAACGATGGGAGGATAGTACTACCCATATTTTTAAGCCCTCATAGATGCAGGAGTGGAGACTGAAGAAAGTCTTTCCAAGACAGAAGTTGAGTCAAAGAAAGTATTTGGACAATTCACTATAAGAAAATATGAGAAGCTTTCTACAGTCTCGACCATCAACAACATCCCACATCCTGCTACCTCTTGGGCGCCAGAAAGTTGTGCTAATCTAGTCAGAAAATAATACACCGAGCTTCATGCTCCCCTCTCGAAAGTCAACCAAGACCTATTGAGCTGAAATCTCATTAAGTCATTGAAACCTCGTCCTTTACCAAACCCACTTCCCAAAAATTTCAAACCCAACGCCCGTTGAGATTTATATCAAAATGTCAGCCATACCACTAATATGTGCTTAGATCTCTAGAATATAATTCAAGATCTAATTGACCAGGATGTTATCGCCCCGCCAGCTAATCTTAAGCCAAACACTACTCATAATCTACTTCCAAATCATGCAAATGCTATCTTCCTGGAAAATGACCCAAAATTTAACCCATTTACCCATATTATACCTAGTAAATCACACATTATACCCATTTAGTCACCCAAATCCCTTAATGTTTGCCCATTAAGAACCCTTAATCGCTTAGGTTTGAAAGTAATAAACCTTGATCCAATTTTTTCCATAGTGCGTGCTTATGACAATACTCATCGAGAGGTCATGGGATCAATAAAGCTTGCAATAGGGGCTCGCCCGATAAATTTCGTTAATGAGTTCCATGTCATCGACATACCGTCTTGTTTCAACTTATTGCTCGATCGATCGTGATTTCACAACATCAAAGGTGTATCTCCCTCTCTCCAACAAAAACTAAAATTATATGCCAAGGGTAAGGTCATCACCATCTTGCGTGACGATGATAATATAGAGAATGTGAGCACTAGTAACCTAGTAGTAGAGATACAATATAGGAAAATGATATTCTTATATGTGGTTTATGAGTCGGACCACTTCTACTCCCAACAAGGGATTATTTCAAAGATAGAGTTTGTCTAGAGCACGACCCTCGCGAAAATGTCAATGAGATATAGATGTTCAAGAATATTCACTTTATGGATGGACTGGGGCAAGTACAATGATAACAGGGGACACTGGACCCTATAGTACTGAAGAAGGACTTTCTTCCATATGGCCTAGGTTATCGACCATCATCATAAGAACTCAAATTATCCTCCAACCCCAGTTGAGGCGAAGGTTAGAAACTGCTAAAACTGTTATGGAATACACCTTTCAAGAAAGCTACTCATGGGCTGAGAGTTCGGACCATCATTTGTAACCACTCATTGTGAAAGCTACAACTGTTACTGAGGTTTTTGACGGAAGTGACTCTGAGGATCCATTCGATCTACAGACACTGGGGTTGACACTCTGTATAATCCACTCAGGCACTATATTATCGGATTTGCCCATCGTGATTAAGACTATTCATGCACCCCTCCTCCACTAGAATTTTATACCAGTTCCACCTGCTAAAATGCAACCCAACCCAGATGTTTATCCTATTTCTTCTTCGTCTTCTTCTTTTGTTATTCCTTATTCTGATCACAATGTAATATAGACCTCCTTCGATGAGGTTCTCAATGTTTTCTTTCTTGAGATTGAAATAAATGAATATTTTGAGTATCTTATTGTGCCTTTTATTAATTATCTTGATTCTAATTAAACACATAATGATGATGATTTTGTAATTGAACATTTCTTAACTAATCTTAATAAGGTTAATAATAAATAACATAATTGCGTTCAAATTAATGAAGATGAAACTCTTATTATTAATCTCGGTTCTAGTAGCCAAAATCACGAGAATAGGATATAGTCCACCCTTAACGGCCATGAGCGTGCACAACTCGAAGAACTGCTGAAGTAATTTATGGATGCCTTCGGATGGTCATACGATGACATGCTCGACATTGATCCCCAATTAGCTCAGCACAAGATTCCAACTCTCCCAGAATGCAAATCTGTCACGACCCCGACCCAAAATAGTAGTGAGGAACGAGTGTCTTGACATGCCACCAAGTCAACAAATATACTTGCTTAAATTGTTTCCTTAAATAAATGCAATGAAAATACAATCACATGGTTATGAATCATAAAATACTGAAATTGAAATATTTACTTCATCAGATCTTTCTATGGGAAACTTCATTCATAGTAAAAGTAATAACGAGTTACAACTTAAGACAAAATTTAAAACTTATTACAAGAGAGCCAAACATGCTCTATATGATAAAACTAACATTTTATTTAAATAACAAAAAGAGATGTAAAAGTTGAATCTTCAACATAGCCATTTTACTTTCCCTCTGCGAGCCTACTTATTTCTTGAAAAATTATTATTTATACAACATCAGCTAAAAGTCGAGTGAGATTTAATCTCTATACATTCCAGGGTTTTTCAAAAAATTAATACCTACTCAATTTATAATAGAAGACATTTATATAGAGAGATATGAATTTGCAGTAATAAATATAAAGTAACTGACAATATATATTTTCAGAATAAACAATTCAAAACAGAACAGATAAGCAAATGACCAATATGTAAATCATTCAGTTTTTAATTTTAATGACCATGTACACTCTAATACCCAGATAGACAGATAGTGTCATCAAATGTTTCCACCCGGTAACAACACAAACATAAAATCATGATCTCTGAAACAACGCCTTATTGAGGGGACACGAGCGATAAACCAGCTGGGAAGGTACCACCCAAAAATTTCCACCGGGTATTCAAGGCCAACATTGTAAGAGAGTTTTCATAGGCCGAATCAATAATTTCATAATTCAAATCAAATGTTTATATCGAGAGATATACACATATAACAAATGACGGAATCATCAGTATCAGATGAATTTGAGAATAAAATCATTTCAAAAAATATATGCAGTTTGAATAATATCATATAATCAAGATACACAAGTAATGTCATAGAGTACTCATCTAGAACAAAAGTTTGAAGTTACAGATACCGAGTCTTGGATCACTCGTTAATTCTTAAGACAAAACTTGTTCTTAAACCTCCCCGTATTTTCTCTCACTATATATCTCTCATCTTTGGAATGAATTTTGTGTAAGATCTAATTCTAAGGCCTATATTTATAATTACCCAAAGTTATCTGCATGATGACACATGTCCCGATGACTAAGCATTCATTTTAGTGAGTCCTTCCATGGCCTTGCAACGTCGACCTGGCCGAGGTTGTCCCCAGCCACCTCCAAGGGGTGGATTGAGGGTTCCCGTCCAAAGCATAATATCGTCTATTAACCTCTTCTTGGTCCCTACCTCGTCCTATGTGTGGTCGGCCTTGATGAGGTCGAAGTTCTCTTCCCTTTACGAGCTGGCAGCACATCTCGACCTGGACAACCTTTGTCTTAGGTCATTTACTAGGCCAAGCCTTTCAAAGGGGGGCCCCCTACTCAATCTGTCAAAAGAGGACCAACTTTGCTGGGTGCCTTCACCTCTTTTGCCTCCATAACCTCGGCTATGCGGCTGAATAAGACGCACCGTGTTATTCGAGACCTCATACGGCTCCCAAGAATCGTCTGGAACGTCTTCTACCTCCATATTGTCATACCTATCCTCAGGGCAAGGGTGTCCTTGCCTCCCCAGATGCAAACACCTAGGGTCAGCAATGTCCCTCCTCCATTGAGGGGTAGGTTGGTTTTTCTGCAGTGCCTGGGGTGGTCCCCTAGCTTCAGGATGTGGTTGAGCAGTCGCCAGAGTAATCATCTCCGGTGAGACGCAGGTGGTCTCATCATATTTTGACTAAGTTGTACAAATTTCTCCTTCATTTCTTGTTGCGTTGCAGCCAAAGACTTCAAGGCTGCTGCCACCTCAGCCATTTTGGACTGGGGTGGTGCCTGATTGGAAATAGGCCCTCAGTGCCAGGTGGTGGAGGAGGTGGTAGTAACTCTGATGCCATACGTTAAAACAAAAGAGCTTGTGAAGAAATGAGCTTAATACCTTAAATGACCTCCTTAAATGGTTAAATAACTCTCCGCAAAGGGTGAGACCTGGTTCACCACCAGAGTCTCCAGTGAGGTTAAGCAGAAAAATAGGAAGAGACAGCTTTTGATTCCCATAGACGGCGCCAAAAATGATGATGCTGGAAACAGCACCACCCTTCAAGGTGTTCGTAAGCTCGAATTAGTTATAACAATGGCAGCTCAAGTATAGATAAGTATAAGAGATAGAGAAAAGGAGAAGAGGATAAACACAAATGTTTAAGTGGTTCAACCAATTAGGCCTACGTCCACTGTACATGTGAGAGAGTAAAGTCACTAGAATAAGTCACTAATGGCCATGGATACAATTTCTCAAGCTTCCTCTCTCTACTGTATCATTGGATAGAGTTTCATCTAGGGTTGTTATCATTGATCCCCCCTAGGTAGGAGAAGACAAGTATATATATAGTGTGTGGGGGGTGTAATGCACCCCCCATGCATGCAATGAGCATGTGTGTGTTGATCTAGCCAATCTAATGAAGGCATTTGTCATTGTCACATGTAGAGAATGATGATTAAATATTCCCCCACGTGAGGGGATTGATTTGGTTACAACTTATTTTATTCACATATTCCTATCCTTACATATGCTTGTCAATGCTCGACTGTCTTTGATGGATACCAACCTCAACCTAGAAGAGTACGAGGTTGGTGAGGTCCGACTGATGCTCAATCCGAGGTTATCCATGATTACCCTCAGCTTAGTAGGAAGGCTAAAATAAGATAAGTGGTGTTATAATGTCGTCCTGGGCCGAGGTCATATTTTAGTAGCTGGAACATCGGCTGACTCCCAGCCGAGGTTCATCACAATTGTGGTGATCCTTTCTACCTCGGCTAGTTCCCAGCCGAGGTTGATGAATGGGGTAATCGTGGTCTCTGATGTTGCCTGACTGAGGTGGATAGTAATGTTGGCCATGGCCAACCTTGAGTTGGGCGAGAGTAATAGTAGCCAATTAGGAGCCTTTGTAACCTCGAACCTCTCATGAGCCGAGGTTGACGTCTTCTGAACTGTCAGGTACATTTTGGGCATATCAGAGACCATTGGCATTTTTGAGTCTGAAACATTTGATAAATTTTATGCATGCTTGTTTGATATTATAAACTCTAGTTTTAATTTGGGTGATATAATTCCAGAGGCGGAGATAGTTAAGAAAATTTTGAGATCTCTTCAGTCCTATTTTAACGCGAAAGTCACGGACCATAATTTTTTGGGACTTTTAGATAATCTTAGGTTAGAAGAACTCAAAGAATACCTTCAAACATATGAAATAGATATATTCCCCAATACCTAAAAGAAGAAAGGAAAAGGGATTTCTTTAAAGCCCAATAAAAAAAAGTGGAGGATTCTGACTTCGAGTTTGATTTTGATCTTGATGATCTTTCCTTATTTGTGAAAAAAATCAAAAAATTTCACAAACTAAGAATTCAAAATTCTTCGAGAGAAAATAAAAGTTTTGAGAAATACAAAAATTTGAAATTGGTCGAGAATGTTTTTGATAATGATCAAAGAAAAGTGAGAGAAGACTACCCTAAGAAAGAAGATTTGGAGAAATAATATGAATGTGTGGGTAAGCACAAAGCCCATGAGTGTGCTACTAGGCTTAAGAGACAGGGCAAAGTCAAAGCTTCTTATAATGTCACTCTAGCAATAGAGATGTCACGTCAATGGATTTCAGGGATGAATCACTACATGGACATAACTTTACCGCATTCATGGATAGTCATGTTAAAAATTCAAGTATGTCTTATGCCCTTAAAGACGTTTATGAATATTATAGTCTCGACAATGAGTCGAATAATTCTAAAGAGAGTCAGGGAGAATGTGTCCTCCAACATGCCTACATAGAGCATTACGCTGATTCTTTTAAAATTAAAAAGCAAATAAAAATTTGGCTCCTAAGGTGGTGAGGATTTCTTTTAATGATTAGGTAGTTATGGTATTGAGGGAAAATAGTGACTTGACTAATAAAGAATCTAGTCTTACGAGAGATCTTCAAGCTTCATTGAAAATTCATGAGAAACATGAAGCCCTTATTTCCAAACTCGATAAAAAATCTCGAACGTGCCCGAGAGGTCAAGGTTACTTTAGAGGGTACATTAAAGAAGGTTAGTAAGATTTTCCTAAAACACACGTTAGGTTTTAAGGGGAGACAAGGGATAGGTTATGATGGTGCTAGAAGTTCTAAAAATACACCTGAATCGATTCCCAAGTCTATATTGGATCCATATGGGCCTCAACCTAATGCACCAAAGATAAGTCAATCTAAACTTACTAACCAAGGTAGACCCAAACAAGTATATCTTTATACCCATTGCAAACAAAGATGTTGCCTTAGGTAATTTTGCTATATGTTAGGAAGAGTCGCACACATGCTCCTGCGCACCACTATAGTGACTTTGCTAGTCTTAAAGAGCAAGTTGAGTTCCTAGTCACGAATTCTAATAGCTTAATGGAAGAATTTCAAGGGAAATCTACGCCTTTCGAGAACACTTCAAACGCTATAACTACAACTAACAATGATAATGACAATCAAAAGATTACCTCCGCTTGGGTATCTAAGAATGACGAAAATGCCCTTATTATTCATGTTACTCTCAAGGTTCAAGATACTTCCCAAATGTATTTTGATAGTTGGTGATCTAGACACATAACTGGTGACAAGTTGTATTTTACCAACCTTATGGATAAAAAATAAGGCAAAGTCACTTTCGGAGATGGGAATAGGTTTAGAATCTTAGGGCGTGGTTGTATTAAGATTCCTAGATTTCGTAATCTAGACAATGTATTCTACATTAAAGGTTTGAAATTAAACTTGATTAGCATGAGCCAACTTTTTGTTGCTAAATTTACAAGGAATTTTTATCAATCGAAATGTAACATTTATGATCAATATGGTGAACTTTTTCTACAATGTGTGAGGAATGATGATAATTGCGATGGGATCATTCCTAAGTCCTCTTTAGTATGCAATAATGCTAAGGTATCCTTTATGGACCTTTTGTCATCAACGACTAGGTCATGTCAATTTTAGAGATATTAAGATGTTTGTGAAGAAAGACCTAGTTCATGGCCTACCATCGCTAGGGATACCCACTTCCTTGATTTGAGGACCTTGCTAATAAGGATAATAAATTAAGAGTCCTCATCATAAGTTAAATACAATTACCACCTCTCGTGTCTTGGTGTTGATACATATGGATCTTATGGGTCCCACACGTACGTAGAATATAGGTGGCAAGAAGTATAACCTAGTGATGGCCGATGATTTTTCTAGATACTCTACCATTGGATTTCTTAGAGCATATTCCAATGTTGTTGAGTTCTTAACAATTAAGTGTCATGTCTTATAGAATTAATGTGGTGTCATAATTAATCGGATGCGTAATGATAATGGTACTGAATTTAAAGAAGCTAGAGTGAATAGACATTGTGATGAAGTTGGCATCAAATATGAGTTTTTGACCATTCATACTCGTCAACAAAATGGGATTGGTGAGAGGAAGAAGCAAAAAATTCAAGATATGGACAGATCCATACTTCTTGGGAGAAATATTCCTAGATATTTTTAGGTAGAGATGATTCATACTGCATGCTACACGGTGAATATGGTATATTTTCGTCCACATACACTACACACTCCAATTGATTTGTGGACAGGGAAGAAACCAAACCTATCATATTTTTACATTTTGGGGAGTCCTTGTTATATCCTTGGAGATAGAGAGAACTTAGGAATGTTTGACTCTAGAATCCATGAGGGGATATTTTTAAGGTATTCATCATCGAATAAAGTTTATAGGGTGTTTTATCTTAAAAGTTTTAGGGTTATGGAATCGATAAACATCGATGGTACGACTCTGTTTATTGATCCTAACCTCAAGTTTGAGAATAATGCACCCCTGGTGATGACCTCATTATTCCTTAAACCTCCTCGGTGGACCCCACTCTTGATATAAAGGATCTACCCCCTTGGTTTTAAAAGATTCATGACCGTTGAGACATACTTGGTGATCCCATACTAGGTGTTAAGAATCGCATTCAACTATGTAATGTGGTTAGCTACTTTTTTTACACTTCCATAACCGATCCCAAGAATGTGAAAAAAGTACTCAAGGATGAGCATTGGATATGTACTATCAAAGATGAGTTGCTTTAGGTTTGAAAGAACGATGTCTATAAATTCATCCCCTGACTTAGAAAGACTAATATGATTGGTACCAAGTCGGTCTAAAAGAACAAGATGGATGAGAATGGTACCACAGTTTGCAATAAGGTTAGGTTGGTTTCTCTAGGCTACACACAAAATGAGGGTGTAGACTTCAACAAGACATTCTCTCCTGTTGCTAGGATTGAATTCATCCGCTTACTACTCACCCTAGCATGTCATCTACGATTCAATTTATACCAAATGGATGTCAAGAGTTCCTTTATTAATGACATTATTCATAAGGAAGTTTACGTGGAATGGACAAAGGGGTTTGATGACCCAAAGCACCCAAGATACATCTTTTATCCAAAGAATGTCTTGTATGGTTTGAAGCAAGCAACCCGTGCTTAGTAAGAAAGGCTAATTTTTTATCTTTAATCTCGCGTCTTCGAGAGAAGATGTCTTGATATGACATTATATGTTAGGAGAGAGGGAGGTTATATCTTAGTTGCCCAATTCTATGTGGATGACATGGTGTTTGGATTCACGTGTTCCCAACATGCTCACACCTATGAGGAGGATATGAAGAGTGAATTTGAGATGAGCATGGTTGGTGAACTCAAGTTGTTCTTAGGTATCCAAGTGCATCATGTTGAGAATAGGATATTTATATCTCAATATAAATATTCTAGGGACCTAGTGAACAAGTTTGGTTTGGACTCCTCTAAGCACTCAAGCACACCCATGAGTTCCTTGACTAATATTAACAAAGACACTTTAGGTAAGGATGTAGAGCGAACCCTTTAAAAGAGTATGATAGGTAGTCTCCTCTACTTAATCGCTAGTCATCCTGACATTTCCTTTAGTATTGGATTTTTTATTCCATACCATGTATCCTAAAAATAATCTCACTTGCTTGCTCTTCAACATGTCTTAAAACACGTGACTGGTACTCTTTCTTACGGTATTTAGTTTTCCTTTGATAATAATGATCGCTTGTTGGATTATTCGGATGTCAATTGGTCCGGGGTTATTGATGGTTATAGAAGCACCCCGAGCGAATGATTTTACTTTGGGAATGCTCTTATCTCTTGGTTGAGAAAGAAAAAAACTCCCTCTTTTTGTCCACGGTGGAGACCGAGTAATTCATCGCTGGGAGTTATTGCAAACAAATCTTATGGATGAAGCAACTGTTGGAACATTATGAGATTACCCAAGGCATAATGACTATTTCTTGTGATAATACGTGTGCAGTTCCTATTTTCAATAATCTGATCCAATATTCTCATATGAAGAACATTAGAATTCATGAACATTTCATTCGTGATCTTATTGAGGAAAATATCGTTTCCTTGAGCTTCATCAGCACCGGACGTCAATTGGCCGATATTTTCATGAAACATTTAGATGCAGTTAGATTTATGGATCTTAGGAAGTCTTAGGTTATTTGTGTCATTGATTGAGTTCGGGCATTGCATCTACTATAGGGTGATTAAAATGTTTCTACCTTTTGTCCCTATTACTAGATTGTATTTCTATGTTCATATTTTTTTTAAAATCTAAAAACATTTTCTTTTCTTTTAGATAAAGTGTGATAATTTTCAAAAAAAAATTACGTTTGATAAATATTTTGAAAAATTCAAAAAGATTTTTATATTTTATTTTACACCATATATGCATGAACATTTAAGATGTTCGAATCATAATTATATTCCATCCATTCATGTGACTTATTCATGGTGTTATGAGACTTGGATTCATTTCTTTTATGTGATTAATATGCATGGTTAGAATTTCGTTGCTATTTGATGATTACTTACTTCATCCTAGACTCTTTATCACCTTTATTGCATACGTGCATAGACTTTTTAAACATTGCACTTGCTTGTCATATGTCGAGTACGGTGTTCTCATCTCAATAGTGTTTAATAACTACCAAAATTTATGAGGAACAAATTGTTCTTGTAAGAACCATTGCCTAGATTTCTTTTCTCAAAAAAATTATTTATGTTTAAACCAAAGGAAAGGGGCTACGAAAGAAACCTTCCTTATGTTAAAGTCCACAATTGGAAAGAGCCTAAATGATTATTTCGGCACGTAAAATCGAAGTTCGAAGGCCGATTTTATTTCATTGATGCTTCACTATCATGAGCATTATGATCCCTTACTTAAAATGTGAGATTTTGAGGGGTTTATAAGTTGAAGATCAAAGGGTTTGCATAATGACCTTCATTAAAAAACATTAAATAGTTTGGCATTATTAATTTAAGAAGCATTAAAATTCATGGCATTTAGCATCAGTCGAGTCAATTTCACTTCATTCAACATTCTTTCACCCAAGATTGAAATTGTGTTTTTTCTTTAGGAGTATCTCTATGAATTTATGCACCTTTTCTTCGTATGCCTAAGTTGATTTTTCTATGATTTAAGTTCACATAATTTCATTCCATTTCCATGATTCAATTTTTTTCGTGCTGCTATATAACGTGACTGTTTTTATTTGTACTTATATATACCTTTTATACTTGTGTATACTTATATACTCAAAAAAATTGAAGAGTTTTCAAAAATAGTTGGTTGCTTCATTGAATTCTCATCGTGCATGATTATTTGTTTATCATTGTGATGATATTTCAAATTTAGATTCATATGATACTAACATTTCAAGATTAGTTTCTAACCCTTTGTTTATTACATGGGAAAAAAGGGGGAGAACATATTTAGGCGGGTTTCTTTGTTTTGTCTAAACTCCATGGGTCATGGGGCATTTTTTTGCTTCATGTGTTTTGGTATTTTTTGCCTTGATGATTTCATGGACTACATGATGAAAATGTCCAGTTGAAGAAAACTCGACAAGTTTCGTTCCTTTTTTAGGTTTGGGAGGGAATTAGTTGTGATTGTTTTAGGGTTTGGTTTTCGATTGGTGTTTTTGTATCGCAATAGTCAAAGGGGGATATTTTTAAGGGAAAGTTTTATGATTCATCGTCATATTTATTATTTTGGCATATTCCATTATATGTAATCATCACATACTTTTTAAGAACTTCAAAGTGAAGAAAAGTTAGTGACTAAGCAATAATCGAAGATCGAATGATTTTAAATCATCCCTACATTTATTGAGGAGGTATGTGGTTTTGATTTATGCATAACCACCTTATTCAGGGATGTTTTTAGAATCTGTTTGAGGCGTGTTTTTAAATTATTTTTCAAAAGAAAAATATTTTTTTTAGTTTCTCCGAAAGAGATTAGGTATTCATTCAAACGGGATGTTGAGTTCACTAGAAGATACTTCCAATGAACATTCACTAGGGTATCTCTTTTTTATAGAGGTATATAAGTTAGAAACCCGTTAGAAGTTATTTCAAGCAAGATCACATGTTCGTTCGAACGAGTTTGAAGTTTGTTTAAATGAAACAAGGTTTTTGTTCGAACAAACCTTAATTTTTCGTTCTAACAAGTTGTTCCGCCTCAAAATTCTTTTTTTCTATAAAATGGAGCCTTGGGATCATAATTTATCAGAACTTTTGGCGAGATTTGTATTTCTATGCTTGTCTCAAAAGTCACAAAACCGTAATTTATGAAAATGACTTTTCTTTTCCAAATAAAATCCCTTGAATGATTTATTGAGCTTTTTCAAACCCTATAAGAAAATCATCCATATTCAAATCCTTGTAGAGTGGACTCTTTACTTCGCACTTTGTTGAGTTAATTCTCTATGTCTAAAAAAGAAAGGAATATCGATTATTAAGGTTGACTAGGGGCTACAGAGGCAAGAGCTTCTTGTTGTGGGACGATGTTGGAGCTGCATCGTTAACTATCGAAGACTTTAATGAATAGTGGATCTCTAAATGTTTTTGTATGTCTTTATTGTTCAAGCACAGTGTTGAAATATTGGTTTTGTCCAAAAGGGATTTTTCCTCATCTTCTTATGTTTTGGTTTGGGTATTAGATATGTTTTGGATTCACATTAGATTAAAATTGTCTTGCAGGATCTCGTAATATAATCAAGATAAAACTAGCCTAAAATTAATTTTATGTGTGTGACTTACACTACGAAGTATTCATATAACCTGGACCTACTCGCAATTTTAACCTAACAAGTAAAGGACCTCTGAGGCAACTAGGAAATTTAAGGAGGTCTCGAAGCCCTAAAGTGTACCTTAATGGTTATACCCAAGTCCACTAATTGGAAGCATATTCCAGCATAGTGGGAGTCGGCGAAAGGACATATAACACTCGTAGATTAGTCCCCCGATTAATCAAGTGAAAAGATGATTTTGAGCACGACCCTCATAAATGCAAAAGCATGTTTATGAAACAACTTGGAAAAATATGAAAGTATATTAATGGTTTAATTAACGGGACATGGGTCATAAAGTAATAAAGATTAAGTGTGAGTGGGCTCATCGCCCAGGTTGCGTGGTGATAATGTCAATTGCATGGTTACGAGACAACTTGCATGAGAAGACTTAATCAAATGAAAGATGATTTCATAATTGATAAAAATATATATATTGCGTGTGTGTGTATATATATATATTCATTTTTATATTATACTTGTGGTGTCAAAAAATATCACAATAAAGAATTTATGAAGAAGAATCACAATCAAGCAAGAAAGCATATAATCGCGCACACAACACAACTATGTACACGGTTCGATAATTTGCATACATCCACGGAGAGGTTTACTCTTTTATTAAGTATCTCTCAATATGCTTGGTTACATGCCCATATGCCCCAGGCCAGGGGTTAAAATTTATAGATGTAGAATTTCATTATTAAAGTAACTCCACAATATCCGTGATGGGATGAATCATGAATCCCTTGAATATCTCCACGAGATTATTGGGGATTGACTTGGTCCTGAAGAGGTTTAGATAATACATACAGGGATCTTAATTCCATGATTTGGGGAGGTCATCCTTTTAGATCTGTTAGGCTTGGTCGGCTACTCTCATGGGTTGAGAATAATTGGGTTCCCACAATTACCCCTAAAATCTTTTGGCCATTCCTTGGACCAATGGATTTTAAATAAGTCCAAGAATTCAACATCGTCTGCAATGGTATGTTTGTTATTTATTGAAACAGGAGGGATGTGGTTATCTTTTTGTGGGAAATTGAAGCGCCAAATCTTTCTCGAGAAGTGTAGAACATCATCTGAGTGCTTGAAACTAGTTGTTGGGAAAAACTTAACCATCAGTTCATCGTCCTTGGTCATTCTTGCACATATTGTGTTCTCAAGATTCACTTCTTAGTCCCACCCTTCAAAATCAAGGCTTTCTCAGCTTCCCAAGCTTCATTTCTCTCTCGTAAGTTTCATCTCTTCCCTTCTTTTTATTTTTTTTCTTCTGTGAATCATTATTCTACTCTAGCTAGGGTTTTTATATTTTTCTTATGGCCATGCTTGATAAAAAATCTCTCCCCGAGTTTAGAAAATATTATAATATTCCTGATTGGGTAGATATAGAATGTACATTAGGACCTAGGAATGTTCGTGATCCGGATGAAAGTCACTGGATTCATGTGCTTTTGGTTTCCTAAGGGGGTTTAACATTTCCCCCAATTCTTTGTTCTTGCACTTTTTTCAATATTTTAACATTGTTCCCACCCAGTGTTCTCCAAATGTATGGAAGATTGTCAATGGGGTTCATAGGATAAACTAGCTTTATGGTACTAATCTAAGATTAGCCAAGATTTACTATTGTTACTCTTTTTCTCACACAAGTGGAGGCATTTTATACTTTAAGGAAAGGAGTGTTGATAGAATTTTGGTAGTAAACCTACCTGATTCCGACAACGATTATTGGTTTAAAGGATTTATTGCCTGAAACTGGAAATGTCCTCCCCAATTAGGGGGCATAAGATAAAGGTACAGGGGACCTCAGATCCCTACTTTTCGGGAGGAGTATGTAGGTTATTATCACCATCTCTTTTTTTTTTGTTTGTTTGTCTATCCATGTATGTTCTTCCTCTGATGTTTCTCCCTTTTTCTTTTCTCTAGCAAAGGTTAAAAACTAGGAACCTGCTCTTCATAAAATCCGATCTGCTGAACTCTCAAAAGATTTGAAAATAAGTGACGTTGTTGTTGAGGGTGATCATCCTCAATCGGCTGCATTTTTGCTAGAGTATAAGAACACTACTTCCACCTTCATTGGTCGCCCAGTAGACACAATTCCTCATTTGGATATTCTAGAAGAAGTGGTTGGTGGTGCTTCTAAGCCCATTGATTTAGAGGACGAGGAGGAGAGCATCTCAGGAGAGGATTCAGGAGAAGGCAGCGACGAGGGTAGTGAACAAGGTAGTGAAGCAAAGAGCAGTATGAAAGAATCCAATGAGGGAGAAATGGTCGCTCCAAGTAGAAGGAATTTGATTCAGGATGATGACGATGATATGACATGTTTTCTAACAGGGTGAAGTTTTTGAATAAGAAATTTGGAGACTCCATTAGTGGTTCCAGGGCAAGAACTCAAGAGGGTGAAGTGGAGAGATGAAAGAAAGAAGAGGAGGAGAAGTAAGAGAAAGAGAGAAAAAGAGATAAAGAGATAGGAGGAAAAGAGAAGGGCACAGGACTTAAAGGCCTCCGTAGTGACATCTTTTATTCCTGTTGAGGGGGCTTCAGTGGCTTCTACCCCCCATCTTGCCCCTTTACTACTGGAAAAGGAAGTGCTCGCAGCTGATCGTGAGCGATAAACGAGCATGGGGTCAAACCAGTTAGCCCTTAAATATTCTTAGGGTATTGCTTTGGTGATTCTTTTCCTCTATATTCTTTATTCCTCATTCTCTTGAATTATCTCATGCTAACCCGTGTTTCTTCTTATTTTAAGTTTATCTCTAACTATATTGTACTGCTCCGTGGTTGGGTCGATCTGTCAAGGAGGAACGTGGAGAAGGAAGAAGCTCTAAAGACTTTTGAGAACGTTTTGGCTGATAAAAAGGTGACCTTTGATAGATAGAGGGAGCAATCGATGAAGGAGTTGTCTAACCTCTGAGAAGCTTATAGCACCGTGATTACTGATCAACTGGAAGTGGCTAAGGTGAAGAAGGAGTTGGTCCCTAAGGTGGACAAGTTGGAGGGGGAAGCAATGACCGTCCTGGAGAGAGGGTACACCGAAGGTTGGGAGGTGACACCGAGTGCCAAATTTCCTATGTCCACTGAGCATTCTTTAAAAAAGGTTGGGATCAGGCCTCGATTGCGACTGGGGTTTTTGATCACTCCCACATATTCTCTCAGCATCATATGGGCCTTAATCCTATCGGGGTATCCCCGTCTACTCAACCTGATGCTCAGAATGTTATGGCGGCCATTATCCCTGCTACAAGAGGTGCTTTAGACAATTCAGTGATGGTCATCACTCCAGGTAGAGGAGTTTCCCCTGTAAACTCAGGTAATGGTGGAGGTGAAGTTACTACCGACCAAGCTGTTGACGAGGGGAAGGAGCCCTCAACTTTTGAGCCGGTTGAGGCCTCTTAAAGTTCTTCTAGGAGTTTAGGCTTCTTTTTATTCTATTCAAATGTTGTATCTTTGGTTGTTCCCTTCCTTTCTTCCAGCTTGTGCCTATCTTTTGATTAAATGGAAAGAAACCTTTATTTCATTATTGATGTTTATTTCTTTTATTTCTTGTTCTATGGATTGTAGCCCATTGGTTTAGATGAATACATTCCTACCTATGCTAAGTTCTTGTCCCAAACATAAGCATTGAAGCACCGAGAACCTTTATAAAGATCTATAAATCCCTTAGGGTAAGAAACTAGGATTATAAAGATAAGTCTGAAGTGGTCGCTAGGCTTAAAGATAGGCTTGAGGAGATGGAGGAAATTGGTGCCTCTGTGAAGGAGGAAATAGACGCTTTGAAGGTAAAACTTCTGGATGCGTCCTAAGTCAACCAGGTGGGGGAGTTATTATAGAGAGAGAATGATGCTTTGAGAAGTCAAATTTCTTATCTTAAGGAAAACATTTCATCTGATCCCCCTCTTGTACTGCGAAAATCCACTTCATAATTGGTTATAGTCGCTGAAACTGACAAGAAGATCGTCGAGCTAAAAGAAGACGTTCGACAAGCTTATGTGATCGCTATTGGTCTCCAGAGGGATGTCACATTATTAAGAAATTTGTTTCGAAGGAATCCTCGGTAGGTCTGGGCTGATGTTTATGACCAAGGTTTGACAGGTGCCCCAGCAAGACTGAAAGAGGCCGAAAACCTCACTTTTGCTAGGGGATGGCTGAGCTCTCTTAAAGAATTGGAAATACCTAAAGAATCGACCTTGTGGTATAAGTATCAAATCGTTCACCCATTCAGTAGGAAGAATCCCTTTTCGAGGGATGATCGTTAGATCCCAATAGATGTCATTCATGCGTAGCTTTTGGAGCCACGCCCAGAGGGCGTTGAAGAAGACTTAGTTCCTCATCCTGATCATAGTCGGAGAGCTCGAGTAGCAGACTATCTTGCTAGTCGTCCTGGGCCATTTTAGATTTTTAAGTATTTCCTCGTCTATTGATTTAAATGTAATCATATGATTTTTAATAAAAGGTGCAACAGGTTATTTATGTTTTGAGCATGTCCTGACTAAATATGTGTTAACCTCATTTGTTGATTGCTCGAAATCATTGTTTAACCAAAAATGAACTTGATAAGACTGATCATAGTATAAATGAATAGTAAAAAGTTTTAATAATTTTGGGCTTTTTAACCAACTAAATGATATTGAGTTTTTGTTATCTAGTGTTTGAACATTCTCCCAATCCAATATGCCTTAGACATATCATTCTATCAACTTTACCTTTTAGGTCATGTCGTCATACTTCCTTAGGCCTAAGTAGGACAATGTAGAGAACGTACTTGGTTAATGGGATATCCGCCCGAGAAGGATTCTTTATCAAACCTGAGTTTGTGACCAATATGAGTTGGATTTATTGCCTAAGGATCCCTTGTACGTATTTGATTATTGTCAGAGCAACTCGGGAGGCCAATTGTGTTTTCAACAAAGACCTGGGGAAAGTTAATTTTAAACCTTGCTTCATATATTTTAGATCTTCCTTGATTGGAATAGGTCTATCACACTGTTGTAATCATAGGAGCTTTGTTTGTTCTTGGCATGTGAGATTCCTTTACTGAAGCAAGCTGGCCAACTTGTTGTAATCCAGGAGTTCTGTTATGCTTTGAGGGGAGTATATTTCTTGGAAAATATGTGTATTGAGGTACGATCAAGAGACATTAAACATCCAAAATATTCAAAATGTATGGGGCAATCGTCTTTTATTTATTAAAATGACAAATAAAAGGAAACATAAGTTTGTAAACAAAAATTTACCTAAACTAATGGTGCTGAAATTAAAAGATATAGAAGTCTAAAAGTAAAACTTCTTGAGGTTGGAAGCATTCCAGGCCCTTGGTATCTCCTTTCCCTCTAGAGTTTCCAAATGTTATGCTCCATAGGTCGTCCCTTATTACCTTGAAAGGTCCTTCCTAATTTGGTCCCAATTTATCGTTTGAGGGTCTTACAGCACTGCCAAGGACTTTCCTCATGACGTAGTCCCCTATTAGAAACGTCCTCGAATTGACTTTTTGGTTGTATTATTTGGCCAGTTATTGTTGGTAGGATGCCAACTTAACTAGTACCAGTTCTTGTCATTCATCTGCTAAGTCAAGTTCAGTGAGTAATGCTTCATTGTTGAGGCCTTGGTCAACCAAGGTGGTTTTCATAGTAGGGAGACCTTTTTCTAATGGGATGACTGCCTCCATTCCATAGGCGAGCATGAAAGGGGTCTCCCCCATTTATATCCTATGAGTTATACTATAAGCCCAAAAAATGAGGGGTAGTTCATCTACCCAGACACCTTTGGCTCTTTCCAACCAATTTTTTAATCCGTCAATTATTGTATTATTGGAAGCTTCAGCCTGTCCGTTGATTTGGGGATATACCATATAACTAAAGTGATGATTGATGCCACGTTCGTCGTAAAATCCTTAAAAGAAGACACTTTTGAACTACGTGCCATTACCAGTAATGATCTTTATTGGTGTCCCAAAGAGGGTGATGATGTTCTTCTATATGAACCTCGCCATATCAGAGTCCCGACTGGTTGTGAGTTGTTCTGCCTCTACCCATTTGGTGAAGTAGTCAGTGTCGACCAACAGATACTTGCGATTCCCAGATGCGATAGGAAGCGGCCCGATAATATCCAACCCCACTGGGCAAAAGGCCATGGGTTAGTTAATGACTTGAGGCCGCTAATCGGCTGGTGGACCATTGGGGAGTTATTTTGTCATTTTCACACTTGCGAACGTAAATATAAGCATCTTTCTGCATGTATGGCCAAAAGTACCCTTCCTTAATTTCTCGAAAAGCAAATGATTTTCCTTCTCCATGACTCCCACAAATGCCTTTATGAATTTCACTAAGAACCTACTCGATATCTTCTGGGTGGATGCACTGGAGGTATGGTCCAGTAAAAGACTTTCTATAGAGTTTCCCATCGTAAGATAAGTGAAAGCGAATAACCTTGACTCTTATCTGGTGCATCGATCTCTTGTCGTCTGGCAACATATTGCTCTGCAGATAGGTTATGATGGGATCCATACCACTGGGTACCTTTTCTATGTGGAGGACTTGTTCGACCATGACTGATTGGTTGATGATTAATTGTGCGAGTAATTATATCTGAATGGTTCTCTTTAAATCAGAGTCAATGGCCGAACTTAGAGCGGCTAAGGTGTCGGCATGATTTTTTTCCCCCTGCGGAACTACTGAACATCAATTTTAACAAACTTTTCCACGAGTCTCCTTACAAAAGCGAGATAAGATGCCATCCTCTCATCTTTGGCATTTAAGTCTCCACTTATTTTCTTGGACACTGTCTTTGAGTCACTAAATACCCAAAGGCACTTTTCCCCTAGCAGTTGTGCCTTACGTAAGCTGGCGATCAACGCTTCGTATTCTGCTTCGTTGTTGGAGTCTTCAAATTTCAGTCTGATCCCTTGTTCAAGTACAATATTTTTTGGGGTAACCAATACAATACCTACTCCTTACCTCTTGGAGTTGGAGGCTCCATCAACATAAAGGGTCCAGTTGAAGGCTTTTTCTTCCTGTTCGATTGGTTGTTCAGCTTCTAACTAAGTGGCAGGCTGGTTTCCCATGAATTCAGCGATAAAATCTGCTAGAATTTGACAGTCGGTCGGAGAGATCATCTTTCCTTAGAATAACTTTGAGGGGATATGAGGTGATCAAGATGATGTAATGAGCCACAAAGTAATGCTTCAGCTTCCTCGAGTCTACCACTAAGGCATGGGCGAGCTTATTTAGGGGAAAATAACATTGCTTGTCATCCAGAAGCGTCTTTCTTGCATAGTAGACCGAGTGTTGGCCTCCTTCCTTCTCGCATACTAAGGCGGAGCTCACAGCATGGTTTGACATGGCAAGGTAAAGATACAAGGGATTTCCTTCACTTGAAATCACCAGTAAGGGGGGCTTGCTGAGGTAAGACTCAAGTTCTTCCAGGGCTTTGGAACAGTCGTCGTTCCATACCAAACCCTTATCTTTGTTCAACAGTTGGAAGAACAGTTGACAGCGTTTTGAAGACTTGGATATGAAATAATTGAGTGCGGCGAGCATGTTAGTGAGCTTTTAGACATCCCTTATCGTCTGAGGGTGCTGGAACTTTCTGATAGCATCGATGTAATTAGGGTTTTCTTCAATCCCTCTTTTTGCTAACCAAATAACCCTAATAACTTTCCTGACTGGACATCGAATGAGCACTTGCTTGCGTTAAGTTTCATTCGGTACTTCTTAAGGATCTCAAAGGTTCTTGCTAGGTCTGAGAGATGGTCATCCTTGTTTTTTCTCTTGAAGAATATGTCATCGATGTACACTTCCATTATTTATCCCATCATTTTCTTAAACATCCTGGTGACCAATCGTTGATAAGTCACTCCTACATTTTTTAGTCTGAATGGCATGAGTTTGTAATAATATAACCCAATAGGGGTTATGAAGGAGCTTTTTCCTTAATCAGGATCATAAAGTGGGATATGGTGGTATCCGAAGTAAGCATCTAGAAATCTCAAGCTTTTATGCGTTGTTGTAGCATCGACCAACTGATCTATCTTTGGAAGGGGGAAACTGTCTTTCGGACAAGCCATGTTGAGGTTCGTAAAATCAATACATACCCTCCATATTTAATTACTTTTGGGTACTACTAATGGGTTGGATAACCATTTGGGAAACTGAACTTCTTGAATGGAACCTACATACAGCAGATTTCCAACCTCTTTTTCTACAGCTTTTGCCTTTTTTGGGGCTGTTCGGTGAGCCTTTAAGTGACTGGTTTAAAAGATGGGTCAACGTGCAGTCGATGACATGCAATATTGTGATCTATCCCTGGTATCTCGTATGGTTCCTAAGAAAAGACATCCAAATTGCTTCGGAGGAACATGGTTAGCTATTTTCTCGGTCGGTGAGGGAGGTACCGATTAGAAATCTCCTCTCAGGTGAGTTGCTCTCAGTTGCAACTTCTTACAGGTCTTCAACGACCCTATCTACGGGGTGTACCCTTGTTTCCTCTACCCCTATTCGACCATATCGTAATTTCTATTCGGAAGGCAATACCCCCTCTTGGACATCCTCTTGGACTTTCTTCCTGTCCTCTTTCTTCTCTCATTTAGGGGGAATAAATGTAATGAAGAATTTTCTAGCCATAACCTGGTCACTAAGAATCTCGAACAACCCCGATCTGTAATGGACTTGAGTTTATGATGATATGAGGATGGTACGGCCTTTATGACATGGAGCCAAACACAACCTAGGATGGCGTGATAGGGGAACTCGATATCTACTATAAGAAACTCGATCATCTTTGAAATATTTATGGCCCTGACTGGCATGACTATCTTTCCTAACGATATGGTTATCTTTCCTGTATATTCGACCAATGGAATGGTGGAATTCTTGAAGTCGGCGATATTCAGCTTCCATTTTTGGAACAACTCTAGGTACATCACTTCGGAAGAGCTACCTTGGTCAACGAACAGCCTGTCGATGTCCCAATTAGTTATCCTGAGTATGATAACCAATGCATCATGATGTGGGGTCCTTACCCCAACTAAATCATCTTCGGTAAACACAATGTGTTTACTGTAGTCGACATCTTCTGGTCGTCGGTGCTTCTCGACCTAATTTTTAGTGGGATCTATCTGAAAAGCTTACATAATGGCGGTAAGATTTTTTACTTCCATTCGAATAGTATTTCCTTGTACTTGCTTGAGGTGTGATTCCCCATGAATTACTGCAAAATCGTGGACCATATATTCCTCAAGGACGTTATTCGACTTCTGGTCTCCATTCTCCATGACCTTGCATGTTTTCTTATCTAGGAACTTATTGAGATGACCACCCTGGGCCAATTCCTCGAGATGAGACGTGAGTGCTTTGTAGTGTTCAATCATGTAATCTCCGTCTTTGTGGAATGCACATCTCAGTGCGTTATTTCATTTTGTTGGGTCTCCTCCCATCTTCCTGGGCCATTTAAAAAATGGCTCTTCCTTGATCTTGCTGAGGATTTTGTATATCGATTCCTTGAAGACTCTGTTGACAGCCTGGAATGCTTTTGCGGGGTCATTCTTATTGCCATTTTTGGATCCATTCATGCCCCAATTCTTGTTTACTTTCTTCTAAGAATCATTTTTCTTTGTCCATTTGTTCATCTTTGTACGACCATCTTTGACTTTGGCCTATTCTTCAATACCGGCCATTAGGTCGTCGATAGAATTTCCCTCCTTCTTAGTTAGGGATTGGTGTAGTAGAGAAGTTCTCGGTAGACCGATCTTGAAGGACACTGCGACAACTTGCTCCGAGCATTCCTCAATTTTGTTGAAAACCTACTCTTACCTCTTGGCATACTCCCTGAGGTTCTCCTGTGGATTTTTCTTCATTGCGAGCAGTGCATACATCCATTTGGGGTGGGAGCTGTTGGTTATGAAGTGAGCTGTGAATAATTCAACTAGAGACTTAAAGCTCCTGATGGACCAGTGTGGCAGCCTCTCGAACCATTTCTACACCACGTCGTGAAGACTGGAAGGGAAGATGCGACACATCAATACGTCGTTGTGGCTCTACAAGTTCATAGCTTACCTATACTGTCGGACATGGTCGATGGGATCAATTTTCCCATCATAAATCTTGAATCTAGGGGTTGTAAATTTGTTGGGGGGGGGGGGGGCTCCTCTTCTTCTATTTTCCTTAAAAAAGGGTACTTCATCTGAGTGTTAAGAGCTATTCTGTCAATCTCTCATGTGGATCTGGCTCCTCGATGGTATGGATGATGATCCATCGCCCTTTGGAACAAGTTCCTGATTTCATCATTCTATCGCTCGAGACTCCTGTGGCATCGAGCTTGTTGCAGTCATTCTGATCGACCATCCACTGACCTGTTCCTCTCAGATCTTTTTTGGTCTCACCTGGGTCTCCTTTCTCGTCTTTGAGATTTACTCACCCGAGGGATAAGAGTCCGATCATGGCATCGCCTTGTGTTCATGTGGAGATCTCTCTCCATTATTTTCAGTCGCCTTGTTAGGCGAGCAATTTATTCTTCCTGGTGACATGTGGCTTCTTCTTTCTATCGATGTCTAGCCTCCTAGGAATCGACCAACCTGGAAATCTGCGTGGACCAAGGTGGTCCATGGAATTCTTCAGAAGGCTACCTTTCCTAGCGAAGCCTGGGATTCAATTAGATAATTTCAGACCTTACCCTAGGAGGGATAGGCTCTTCCTGAACATCGTCAGCTTGAGGGATGTTGCTTATGTGGTAATACACTTCAGGCTTTCACTTAGTGAGTGTTCTCGTAGGAATAACAATTGATTCCCACAGACGACGCCAATTGTGGTGTCAAAAAAATATCACAATAAAAAATTTACGAAGAACAATCACAATCAAGCAAGAAATCATATAATCGCACACACAACACAACTATGTATGTGGTTCGGCAAGTTGCCTACGCCCACGGAGAGATTTACTGTTTTATTAAGTATCTCTCACTATGATTAGTTACATGCCCTTATGCCCTGAGCCAGGGGTTATAATTTGTACATGTAGAATTTCAATTATCAAATCAACTCCATGATGTCCATAATGGGATGAACCATGAATCCCTTGAATATTTCCACGAGATTATTGGGGATTGACTTGGTCCTGGAGAGATTTAGATAATACATACACGTGGCTTAATTCCACAATTTGGGTTGGGTAGCCTTTTAGATCTATTGGGCTTGGTCGGTTACTCTCTTGGGTTGAGAATATATAGGTTCCCATAATACTCTTCTAGTATTTCACCTAATGGGTGCAAGATCAAACCCCTCCATTTGTCACACCTCCAAGGTACTTCAAGTAGAGAAAGCGACAAGGCTAATGGGAAGGGAAAGGAAAGGAGAGTTATCCACGATTATAGAGCTCTTGCGCTATTTTATTTTAATATGTATTTTAATTTTGAACAATGGTCTTTATCATTTGACTGTAAAGTAAGGACTTTATGTTTGGTCGGAATAATACTGAGCAAATACAAATTTTATTTTTTTGGCTTGTTATTTCATGAAACTGCAAAATTCTTTTATTTTAAATGTTCCTATGAATTTCATATGATGGACATCATTTCAATAATTAAATTAAACATATTTTGTGACACAAATAAATAAAGAAAGTGTTTATTTCATAAGGTTATTTTCTTAAATGTAATCAAAGTATAAAAGGTTTTTCGCTTTGAGACCAAAAAACGGGGCATCACGAGATTCGTTATATGGGTTATCGACTGTATTTCCTCCCAATCATGTGTGGAGGCGTAAAAATTTTGGTGGTACGTAAGAGAATTGGTCAACGCTTGTGGATTTGGATGGATGTATTGCGATAACTAAATCATGGTAAGGAATATAAACCAAGGAAGTATTCTAATAATCATAAGCGAAAGCTTACTCAAGAGTCAAACTAGACCAAAAAAACAATTTTGTAATTACCATATATGTGGATGCTAAAGTTGTGTCGTGCATATTGAGAAGAATATATGTGAAACTGTGTTGGGAACATTAGTGAATATTGAAGGGAAATCGAATGACACCTATAAATCGCGACAAGACTTGGCAAACGTGAAAATAAGGAAGAAATTGTATTGTAAGCCACACAATGATAAGTATAAGATGCCACACGTTATCCTAGTTTGAAAAATAAGGATTCCGTGAGTTAATAAAATCAGTTAACTTCCTTGATAGATATGCTTCTAATACCTCTCAATGTGTTAATACATGTATTGGAAAAGTATCAGGGTTAAAAAGTCACAATTGCCACATTTTATTGCAATGTTTAGTCCCTATTGGTATTCATTATCATTTACTAAAGGATGTATGATTACACTGGTGGAGTACTTATAAAAAAAACATTACAGTTGTGCAGTTGGAAAGTTTTTTAAGGACTTATATTGTAAGATGTTAAAAGTTAAATTGTTTAAATTTTTTTTGGGGGATAGATAAATGATTGTATTAAAAATCAAGCGTTAAGGGAGCGAACCCATAAACAGGGAGTACACAAAGAAAAACAAAAAAAGGAAAATGTAAAAATTGTTTTAATTTTATGAAAACTTGAAATGATGTATCCACTAGTATTCTTTGATGTAATTGTTCATTTACTAGTTCACTTACCACGAGAGGTATTTCTTAGAGGAAGAATGGATTATAGATGAATTTATCCAATACAAAGGTGATTTAATTTTTTCCTTGCTCATTGTAATGCACATATGTTGTTATCTTATGATTTAATTAAATATTTGGTATCCATTCAAATGTTATCAAGTATTATATTAATCTTAAGGGATATGTATGTAATAAAGACGTTACTAAAGGTTCAATAGCTGAGTCATGCATTTTCAACAATTATTTGACATTTTTATCCTTGTACCTACAAGGGATTTAAACTAAATAGAAAGTCTGAATGGATTTATAAGGGAGATGTGGAAGATTTTGGATTGGATGTCTTCTTTCAAAAAGTATGTCCTTTTGTAGAATCTACATATGACTTTCTCAGAGCCAAAGCGATAAATGTGTCAATGGTATCTGTTAAATAATTGTGAGAAGGTGGATCATATATTTAATAAGTTGTCATTTCATTTTATTATTATTTTTTAATCTTTAGTGACTTTCTTAACCTCAAGTTAAGATATAATTGATAATTGTTTAGTGAACATAAGGAGAAGCATATGAAACAAAAGCATTTTGCATGTTGAACAGAGATAATAAAAGTAGTTATCCCCTTAGTTTCAACCACATGTAAGAAAATGTATCACATTAGATGCTATGATTAATTTTAAATTTATCGAAATAATGTAAGTCGATAAAACTATTTCAGATAAAAAAAAATGTACCACCAAAAGTCCATAGAAGCCACCGATCAACTATAAGCATTAGTGTGGGGTCCAAATGTTCGAGCAAATAAGTATACCACTTGCAATTCTAATGGATATACGTTTCATACTAGGGAGAGTGACAGTCTCCACATATTACAAAAAAAAATTTGGTTGTTAAAAGATAAGAAAATGATGGTGAAATTTACTTTATGGATGTTTACAAATAGGGTCGAGTTAGAACATATAAAATGAAATTAGGTTATCTTGTCTGAGTGTGAACAGTCTGAAGCGGACAGGAAAAAGAAATTGGGAATACAAGTTGATGACCGTTTTTGGAGTGTAAGCAAAAAAATTGGCAAGTATATTTTTGGGTAGCATATCATGAGGTGTCCGGACTAGTTCGCGGTTCGTGACTTCTGCTGATCAAGCAGTATTTTGACAAAATGAGGGATTCAACTAGGGATCAAACCCAATTTACCTCCATTATTGTTCCAGTGACAGCCTTATACCAAAGTTCCAACACCAACTCTTGTTTGACCCACAAGTGGAAAAGTTGATGTTGATGCCATTGAAGTCACTGACGATGTAGTTTTTGAAGAAAATTATCCAGCAGAGGTTGTTAGGGTTACTGAATTTGATGTTGGACGATTGCATAGGGATGATCTAGATGTGGAAAATGCTGATATCAATGTTGTTCACATAGACAAAGAAGTGATTTCTCTGAAAATGATTTCATTTATGATGAAAACAATGAAGAAGATAAAACATTGGTTATATATTGTGATAGTGAAGATGATCAAACGTCAGATGAAGATTATAGTGATATGGATTTAACATGTCAAAAAATATTCTTGTGGGAATTGTATGCGTTGACTTTTTGGGATACTCTTATATGTTGATTTATGTTATTGGATTTAGATACATTTTACTGACGTTTTGATTAATGGGAATTAAATTCTTCCTTCTTTTACTCATAATGGTTGTTTTTGGTAATGCTTAATTGGCCATGTTTGCAATTATATTTTTGGCATCTTTTTGTTGAAACGGTGTGATTCTTTTGCTTAACTAATGCAACTTATAAATTTTTAGTGCTACAAAGATTTGTGAAGATAGTCTATGTATCATGCATATTATGTTACACTAGTGAAAGTAGCGTTTTTTATTCATTTGTGTTTGAGATTCATTCGCCCTATGGTGATGGTTGAAAATAGTTAGATGACAGGTACATATACTTCATCTAGTGTGGCACCAAGTCGTAAGCAAAAATGGGTACGTAGTGTGTTGTTTCAACAACCAAATCCATCCCCCTCAATGTCATCAAATCCCACTCCATTATTTCCTTCGAGTTATTCCCAATCTTTTACTCGGAATTCAACTGAATTATCTCTCAGTGGTATCATTTTCCACAATCATAATTTCATTTCTCATGTCATTTTCCTACTTTACTAGGGGTTTCAATTTAATTATTAACATTTGAGCATAACAATGCAAAGTTATATACATGAAGTATCCTCGTTAGATATTATAGTTCATGGGACCAAATGCACCCTGACTTTCAAATACCAACTTACTTGACTTGATTTGATAAAATACATATGTTTAGAAAAAGAATAAAGTTTCAATCTTTTTCGATCTAATATAAAAAAGTAGCTTAATTTAGTTAAGGACTCATATCATAGTACCATTCATAATGGTATTGTAAACACTGATGCACACATTAATTAAGAACGCATAAATTTTTAGCATTAAAAATATTTATAATATTAAAGTTTGAGAGTGGAGTCCCTCGTAGGATTGTTTTACATTCTCATCGGGATGTTTTGTGTTCTTTGACCTGACATTTGTTTTTGTTATTTACTTTGGTGTTTATTTTTGTTATAAATGTAGCTTCCACCATGACTAAAGGAGTTCACAACCAAACCAAAGGTAAAGGGCTTGAAATGATAAACAGAGCCGAGGGGAGGAACTTAACCAAACCTCTTGGTCTAGTGGTATAAGGCTGTCATTGGAACAATCTTGGGGGTGGATTGGTTTTGGTCCCCAGTTCGATCTCTGGTACTGTCAAAATAATGTTTGGTCAACGGAAGTCACGAACCGTGAATGGCGATTACTCGATGTGCGCGTAAGTAAAGCCGGACACCTCATGGTATGCTACGAAAATAAAAAACAATACATATTCCCAAGTATGAAGTACGGCCTACTAATTATGTGCAAGATTATAATATATCAAACGAACTTGGAACCATTTCACATAATCATTCATATCGCAAGAAAGTGGAAGGATATTCTTGAAGAGGACAAGTTAGTTTCCTTCAAGCGACTCAATGTAAGTAAATTTATACATTCCATTACTTGTTTGCTTTTTATCTATTATCATTTTCATTAAGGGCTCGTTTGGTAATACAATTCCAAGCCTTGGAATTGGGTTGCCAAACGGGCCCTAATAGTAATTTTCTAGCATGATGTTTATGAAAATTCCAGGAGAGATTTCAGATCAATTTCGAGGACACGAATGTAAAAAATGTCATTAAAAATTATTGATGGGTCGAAGTACGGATAGAGTACACGAACTTAAGAAAGGTTTTAAACAACGTAAAGATGCACGTTGTGATATTTTTGGGAAATATGATTTGGCGAAAACTGGAACACTTTTTACGATTTGTTATCAGATCCTAAACACCAGGTTCATACTTTTTCAATTAGTATTTATTTCCTACCATGCAATAAAAATAATAGTATAGTTATGTCTTATTTTAAAACCTAAAATATACACATATATTTAGTCTCGATATTTAATGAGTCATCGATGTCCAATTAACAAATTTATTGAGAAAAACAAACTACTAAGAACAACCAAAGGTCGAGGGCATTTATGACGGATCATTACTACTTTGTATGTGGTAATATTTTCAAATGATTTTTTTTCTCTTATAATTATGTTTCCTAATGATTTTCTTATCAATTAAATAGGGGAATACAATAACACGGATCTGAACCAGAAAAAGTTCTATAAAAAACATTTCACTAATGGGGAATGGTCGTCTTTAAAAGTCGAAAGACATTACATGATAATAATATATTCACATACATATTATATAATGTTATGCATTGTTATAAAATGGTATGTATGTGTGTATATATATATATAATATTATTATGATTTGTTTTCAGAATTAAATGGTAAGTTTAAAAGCCCAACCTATAGGGTGGTGAACCACTGAGTCTAGATGAGATAATCGATCGAGTGCTTGGCACAAAATTGTGGTACATAAGAGGCCTTGGGCATGGTCCAAAGCCTGCTATATCAAGTTTTTCTCCATGAAATTCTAAGTTGGAATAAGCCTTTACGGAAGTTGTTTGAGCTAATTGCCAATGAATTGAACAATTGGAAACTCGTGATTAACATATGGAGCGTCTTGAGGCTTGCCAAGCGTATTATGAAAAAATGTATCTGACTTATCACGAAAGGGTTTATTCATTCTTCATATAATTAATGCTCAGATACCACTACGATGTTAATTCTAATATCCACATAGACTTATAAACACATTTGTTGTGGTATTATGTTCATCACACGAGATCCCATAAAAGCACAATTTGTTGTGTTTAGCCCAATCTTGACAAACGATTATTTATAAAACATTTTATAAACAACCCTGTAAAACGATAAAAAAATACTGTGTTTATAAACTAACTAAAAAACATACCTGTAAAATAGCATGAAGTACTGGAAATTGTTCTTGCCTTTGTATTTATCATGGAAATATTTTGTCTTTGTATTCTTAAATCAAAAAATCCCTATAAAACAGTCCTAAGTCTTTTTATTTTATTAATTTTTTTTATTGTTACACTAAGATAACGCGGTCGAATCTGGAAAACAATTTTACATGTTTATATATGCTAACCAAACGTTGCTTCTTTGATTTTCAATAACACACCCAATTTTCCACGTGCCACGTGTCCAATCCAATACACCAAAGTTAGCAGAGTGTCAATTAATTTATATTGATGTCGCTAGAAATTGGTATGGAGTTAATATTTGATAAATACACTAATTACTAGTAGATAAACTAGTTAAGACACACGATTTTTGAGATGAAAATAGCGAATTGAAGTAGAGAGTTAATAGATAAAGAAATATACCTAAACTTAGCATCTACGTCCACATGTGCATATTTATGTATTGATTACTGGGCAAACGCCATTGAATAATACAACTTAAAAGCTCTCGAATTTCTCTAGATTTTGGCAGCATAACAGTAAGTGAATACCTCATGCCTTACATTACATGAGGTTTGTGTCTGCTATTTCTAGGTCGTTAGATATTGGAGAATGGAGAGGCACGTGTCTCTCCTTTATAAGTGAGGTGAGAATACATATTACAAATCACATGAGAGTATAATTACAAGTTAGTTATTAGTACATGGGGAAGAATATTTGGGAATCTTCTTTAGTTCCACGTGCAATAAGTTACTACTATTATCGAGTCATAAATTACATGCTTCCTTAAAGGTGTTAACTAATGGAGTTATGGGGTTTTTTTAGCCTTTGGTCGATCCGTGCACTGTGCGCGTCGATCCTATTTGGTGACCTCGGCTCATTAAGTGTGCTAAATATTCAGTTGGGTATATCTCTTATTATATGTGTTACGTTCTAGTTGGTCTACGGGTGCTACTATATTTAGGGGCCGTCTTGTAAGCCCATAGGACATTGGGTAGTTCGTTTATCCAATTTTTCTTCGAGTCATCTAGTCACTTCTTCATCCTATCCAAGAGGGTTTTATCGGCGATCTCCATCTAACCATTTCACTATGGATAACCCGCGGTAGAGTGCATCTTTATAATCTTAGACCTGATGAAATAGGCATTGAACCAGTCATTATCAAGCTGAGTCTCGTGATCAGTAATAAAGGCATAAGGAATCCTATATAAAAAAATTATATTCTTACAAACAAACTAGAAGGTCTTCGATCAGGATTCTTTATCATCGATTTGGCCTTAACCCATTTAGTGAAGTAGTTTCCGACCACCATGAGGTACTTGAACCTCCATTTCATCTTTTCTATTGGCCCCACCAAATATATTTCCCACGGCGCAAATGGACAAGGGGGAGTGATAGGTATGAGAGTTTCCATAGGCCTTCTATGAATCACGATAAACCATTGTCACTTATCACACTTTTTTGCATATTCGTTGTAATCTTCCCACATGGTGGGCCAGTAGTAGCCTTACATTGTTAACCGTTTGACCAATGATCTCCCAGTTTCATTATCACCACATGACCATTTGTGCACTTTCTGTATGAGGTATTGTACTTCTTTCGAATGGATGCAACTAAGGAATGGTAACACAAATTCCCACTTGAACAACACTCATTCCTCTAGCACATATCTTGTTTCCTTCAAGCACAATATCTAAGCCTCTTTAGGGTCAACCGAGACTTCATCGGTCCTTAAATACAATCTGATTGGGTCCATCAATATGGTCCTAAATTCAATTTCCTCATTTACAGATCTTCTTCATCGCTGTTTCGATGTATTAGGATCTATTGGGTCAATCCTTCTCATTTAGGCTCTAGTTTTTTAAGCTAGAGGATTCAGAGCATCATATCGTGAGTTTTTTTTATTCTGGGTATCCTCACCATCTTTGCCATGGTTAACTTTGTCAATAACATCTTTACATTTTCCAAGTACTTTGACATTTTCTTATTTTCTTGCCTCATATGTACTTAGCACTTGATTGACAACCAAATGTGAGTCACTGTGAGCTGATAGATGTTGAGACCCCAATAATGAGGCTAGCCCTGGGCCTGCTACTATGTCTTCATACTCGTCCTCGTTATAGGAAGGTTCAAAGTTTAATCTTAAGGCATATTTCACATCGGCTCATTTTGGTTTAATGACTATTAGGCCTGCACCGCTACCGATGGGGTATGAAGAGTTGTGCACATAAAGTTTCCAAATAAATTTCCCTTCATTAAAGTTGACTTCAACTAATGATCCACTTTTAAATATCTTCTTCATTTGTTCTAATTCCCAGACCCGTTTTGTTGGTCTCATGGATGATTCTTCACTTTCAGGGGTTGTAGCATGCATAGTTTCGACTACTACTTGATTTTTTCCACCTCTTCTTCGAATGTGAACTCTTTTATAAAATCTTCCATGGCTTTTCCCTTTATTGTCGTCCTCACCTTGTACATAATATCAAATTCTCCCAGCTCCACCGTTCAGGACTTTAAGATTCTATACTTTTTAAGTTTATGGATAGCCTGAATGAACAGTTAATCAGTATAAATATCGATCGTGTAATCTTGAAAATAGCGTTTTATCATTCTTAATGCCTTAATTAATGTCAATGCTAGCTTCTCCAATCAAGGATACTTAATTTCAGCACCTCTATATGCTTTACTGGTATAGTAAACTCATTTTTCCACACCATCTTGGCATTTTACTAGGGACAAGCTCACAACTGACTCGAATACATCCAAGTATAAAGATAACTTTTCTTCAAGGATCCGCCTAAAGAGAAAGTAAGGAGACCATAAGTATATTTATAACTCTTAAAACTCCTTCTCACACTCCTCGTTTAACTTGGATATTTTTCTCAGATGCTTGAATAACAGTAGGTATTGGTTTGTAGCCTGCGAAATAAATCTATTCAATGTTAGGACCCAACACATTAGCATTCAAATCTCTTTCTTACTCTAAAGTGACTGCATGTTGATGATGGCTTTGATTTTATCTGGATTAGAACCAATACCCCTCTTATTGAAAATGAACCCTAGGAATTTTCCATATTTAATGCCAAGCATGCACTTGGTTGGGTTCAACTTCATTTTGTATTCCTCCATTATATCAAAAGTCTATCCGAGGTCACGAATGTGGTCGACGTAGACTTACATTTTTTTGTAATCTTCTACTTGAAGATTTGATTCACAATTCTTTGATACGTTGCTCGAACAATTTTTATCCCAAAGGTCATAATGTTGTAGTAGTATGTTCCTCGACTGGTTATGAAGGATAAAGTATCCCTGTCCTCTGGCATCATTGAGATTTGGTAATACTTAAAACAAACATCCATGAAGTTAAGAAGTTCATGCCCCTTAGGGCCATCGACTAGCTGATCAATTTGGGATTGTGGGTAGTTTTCTTTTGGGAAAACATTGTTAAGGTCTGTGAAATGTACACACAAGCGTTGTTTTTTTGTTGGGATTTACTACCATAAAAACATTCGACAACCAACTCGGATACTTCGCATCCTCAACGAATTTACCTTCCTGAGCTTGTCCACTTATACTTAAATAACAACATTTGAAAGTCCACTATCCTAAATATAAAGGGTTCTAATATATAGTGAAGGTTGCAAAACAAGGAAATCAACTATTTCTAAATTTTTTAATTTTTAAGTTCAATTAAAAGATTAACCCAAATTAAAATGTTACACCGATTTTAATCCAATTGTTGTAATAAACAAATTAACCAATTTTATCTTAATTGAATATGCATCTAAGTGAATGTAGGATAAAATAAGTAAATTAACCACAATGCACAATGTACGAGGAAAACCCAAGTAGAAAAAATCTTGGATGGCCCAACCAATGAAATTCACTATGATGAGGAATTATAAAACACAAATAGTAGACTTGTAACACAGAATTGATGCCTTGCAACCCTTGATGCTCTTCAGTCTTCAACCTCTCCTCCACAGTATATGTAAGAGTCCACTTACGCATTGCCATAGTGTTTGAGTCCACACACAACTCGGTATCCATCGATACAGGCACAACAACCTTCACACATGTAGTCCACTATAAGTAAACAAACCGAGAATGAAATACACTACACGAAACAAATCTCAACAAGATGTAGAGAAAAAATAATGGTGCCTAGAAACATGATCTCAAAGCATATATATGATGAATACTTGGATGCCTAAATAGTTTGGTGTAAACAATCTTTGGGTTTGAAAAACTTGATCATAAATGATCACATAAACTCAAAGTTCTTTTTAAAAGAGTTTGGAAACTTGAAAACTAGGTTAAAACCTCAAATAAAACTGTTGCTCCGCACTCCTATTTATAGAAGGTTTTTTTAAAACGAGATAAAGATGAAACATATTAAGTAAATCTCCAAATTATAAAAAGTTCATCAGGTCGTTCAAGCGAGGTCTGAAGGCTTGTTTGAATGATTCCATATAGTTCGTTGGAAGAAGACATCAAACGAGATTTTGAATGAGAAACTAGAAGAAGCTAAAATTCAGTCATTCGAAGTCCGTCGGATCAGTTCTAGCGATATCCCTAGGTTCGTTCTAACGATACACATGATGTCATTCAAAGGACTTAGAAATTTTCTAAAAATAATTTTTATAAAATAACACCAAAATATAATGTATCCAACAATCAAAATAAATTTGCATTTATACTTGAGAGATCCTCGGAACATGAAGTCCAAAATAAGGCATGAAACTCGACAGAATGATAAACATAATATTTTGGCCGCTACGTCTCAAATCAAACACATCATATGCTTGAAAGGTCAAAATACTCAAGTCCTAACCTATAACGAAAATGTTTTTTTCCAACGCGAAATAAGCTAAAATACATATAAATTGATTCTATCAAAATTTTATCCTTACAAATATGCCCTTTTGGCTATTCCGGGACAAAATACAAAATAAAAACCTATGGGGCATTAAGCTCAACTAAAGACTCAATCCTCAACCTCAAAAGGAAAAAGTATAACTTGATTAAGACATAAACAAAGTAGTTTGGCTTTCCTTGTGAAACTTTATCGCATCATTGTAAACCTGCAAACCTAAACCACCTTTAAATGCAAGGTGAAATCAATATATGAATACCCCCCCCCCCCCCCCTCGTCTAACAGTTTCTACCAAAATTAGTACCTCTCCCTCTAAGGTAAAAATATCCCCCGGACTATAAATATTGAGATGCCATCTCTCTCCTTTTTTGTTCTGGAATTGATAAAGAATAAATATGCATAATAAAATCATTTATCCCTAATATAGCCAAAAGTCCTCCTAAATGAAGCATGGGTAGGCATAAAGGAAAAACAAGTATATCATGCAGAGGTGTAAAGTGCACAACAAACACAACTCGGCAACACCAGCACAAATAATTCAATCCACTTGAAACTAATACAAAACATATTGCATACTACAAACGCAAAGACTCAAAACAAAATAATACCATATATAAATATGCAAAAGATACTAATTACACACACACACACACACACACACACATATATATATATATATATATATATATATATATATAAACCACAAAAGACACTAAACACAATAAGCTTGCCACACCAGCATAGTATAAATGTATTTAAACAAACACGTGGTAAACGGAGTGAAGGGGCGTGAACTTAAAACAAAATAATTATGACCCAATCACTTAAAAATGTCCAAGGAGTTTGACTGCATTAACTTTATCAAATAAAGATTTAGCTTCATAGTGACGGATAAAGTGAACTCATAATGGCCAAACAAGCACAATGAACACTAGCCTGGAAAATATTAATGATTTTTAAATTAATAGCATCAAACATAAATTAACAAGGACTCATTGTGAAAGACCACTAAATGTCAACTTATAACACCATCCAAACATATAGATATATACTTTTGTCACTCTAATTCTTTAAAGATATTAATCTTTTAAAGAATCAATACAAAAAATTGGCCTTAGCAATATATTCTTTTCTTTTGCCTCTTAATTTTTTAGTCTCTTGCCAATAGTTGCCTTTCACGCAAGGAAGATTTCTCCCTCTGCACCCCTTTCCTATTGCACACTCGTATTTGTAACAAAGAATAAAACCCATGGGAAATTGTTCTTACTAAATATCCATATGACAACGATTGTTTAGAAGAACATCTCACTTAGCTTATATAACATATGAAGTGAAAATCCAAAATACCTCTTATATGTGTGTGAGAAGGAATATACAAAGTGCATCAAGTAGAAAAATCAACGTAAAAAAATTCCATGTAAGCATGATCAAGAACAATCTAAGCATTAAAAATCATAATCAAATGTCCTGGACACATGGAATGAAGTGAATTAAGACACACTAATATGTCATGCAAAATTTGTAAAATTAAACTACACATAAACCAAAAATATTTTTGTATTACTCAAAAGAGAAAATCAAAATATAAAAGACTCAAACCACATACAACTAGAAAACACATATAGCACGAAGTACAAAAACTAGTGTATGTAAACATGTAAATATAATAATCCATTAGATTTAGCATGAGAAGTATCATGTGCAAGAATTCTATAATTAACAAGTCGAACATGTACGACTTTAAATCTGATTTCCTAATCCATGTATGTGTGGCATGACACTCTTGGGTTTTGGGAATCTCAGTGACTCTAGACTTATACTTCCTAGGACCATTTATAAGATCAAAGAAAAAATGCCTAAGGTGACATTTCCTACTGCAATGTGTGCACGTGTAGACATGAGGAACGTTAGCATTGTGTTAACCATTTCTAACATTCATATCAATGGTTGACTCTCTTAAAAGATTGGTTTTGGATTTAGTAGAAAAATAATTTGGAATATCAAAGCCAATAACATAATTGTCATCTTTAATTGAGATAAGGCCTAATATTTTATCCACGTTTTTTGACCTAGATTAGAAATCAAATTTGATATTACTCGAGTCTCTCAATCTATCTTCTAACTCCACAGTCCTAGACTCGAGAAAATGATGAGACTTATAAAAAATAAGGGAATCATTCTATAAAATATCCATTATTCCCCAATGGTTATCTCTATCCCCATTAACAAATGCGAGTTTTTGCCTAAGATTCTTCTCATGTGCCCTAAGATCCTCAATCAAGATACTCTTATCATTACATATGGCACATTCTCTCACCCTAACTTCTAACTTTAAGTTACCCTTTTTAAATTTCATCATTTCCACTTGCAACTCACAGAAAGGCAACTTAAAGTTCACTCTCCTCGTCCACTTCATCATCTATTTTTTCTTCTCCACTCTCTCCACCACCACTCACTTGTGAGTCATAAATAATGGCCTCAGAATTTTTATTAGAGGCCAATATTACACATATATAGTGATATATATTGGTAATACATCTTTCTCGAGGCCTTAATTCCTACTCGTTGAGCTATTTTTATGTGAATATATTTTATTTGAATGTTATATGTTATTTAAATTTAAATGTATGCTTTTATAAGGTCATGGAAGCCTTTTTCATTTGAAGAGAACCTCATTTCCCACAATTGGCATGTCCCATCTTTAAAATAAAATGTCCAACTCTTCAAAGAAAGATTGGAGAAGTTTTTTATTATTTTTAAGTATTTTGTACAGCACAGAGCATGATGTATTTTACCTCTATCAGGATATTTTTCCCTATTAGGATGTATCTTGCCCCTGTCAAGGTGTATTTTTCCTTGTCGATATGTATTTTGCTGTAACATGGTGTATTTTCCTTCATCGAAAAATTACAACAATGCCATTATGGGATTTTAGTTTGAAGATAGCATATTTAAGCCTTTTAGAATACTTTTAACATCATTCTTAGCTTAAATATAGTTGGCACTTTGTACTTACATAGTTTTAGAGAGAGAAAGTGGAAGAAATAAAGGATTTGTACCAAATTTGAAGATAATTCAAGATTGAAGTCCTATTTTCATTCAAGATCTATGGCTTGCTTTCTATACTTCGTCTCTATTTCTATTTCTTTTATATTCTCAATTATGAACTACTAGATCTATATAGTTAGGGTAGTGAATTCAATATGATTCATATTTAATTTGTCATAGATTGATTAAAAAATGTATTGATTGGTGATGTTGAATTAATATTATACAAATTTCTCTTCATTCATATTGTCATGCAATATGGATAGTTGATGAATCTCCAAAATTTTAATTCAATTGGTTTTAATTGTTCATAATAGATCTGAATTGAGTGTAGTTGGTTAATACCTTCACACTTGATATTAAATTTCACATAAGGATTCACTAAATTAATAAATCTCTATAGTCATTCAATCATTTGTGTTAAAATTCATTTTGAAATAATGATCCCTAACCTTCACTCTCATTTGAATTCTCATTACTTGCTATTTTTTTGTTTACTTTCGAATTCCCTTCATTTTATTAAACCAAATTCATGTCAAATTCCATACTCACGCTGCATGTTTTGATGAAATACCTCTGTAAGTATAATTGATCAATAGTTTTACCAATCTCCGTGGAATTCAACCATGTATATATCGACATTAACGACTTGTTTTACCTCTGTAAGTGTAATTGATCGATAATTTTACCAATCTCCATGGAATTCAACCATGTACATACCGAGATTAACGACTTGTTTTGTGGCTTGGACTTGGACCATTGACAAACACTTTTTAACCATAAAAAATTTCATGCTTAGAATTATCTTCATCAAAAGATTTTTCATTGAGGCTCAGATGACTATTCATGAACACGATGTAGTTGCACTGCTCAATTGGGGAATAAGGTTCCTATTTCAGATCACTATCATGAAGGGTGGCATTTTATGTAATTAGTTTTTTTCCTCCTTCCTTAGCTTAATGGGGATCATTTGCCTATGGCTATAACCCTCACACCAAAAGCATCTATATGAATCATCCTTCCTAAAATTAGCACTTTAATTTTTAGGGAATTTCACACACTTTTTATAAATATTTTTCTCAAACATCTTTTCATCTTTCGATTGTTTTTCAAACATGAGAAATCTCTTAAACATTTTTTCAAACATGGACATATCATCAAAATCAATGTCAAAATCATCATTCAAAAAATGTTTTTCCTCCTATTGGGATTTTAAAGAAAGGCCCTTATCTTTATTCATCGTTCTGGAGGAAAATGTGTCGAGCTCATAAGTTTGAAGATCACCTTCAAGGTCTTCAGGTTTCATAGAGTCCAAAGTATCCAAGGAATTCAAAATTTTCACTTTTGAATTAAATCTTTGAGGTAAGGACCTTAAGATTTTCTTGACTACAAGAGTTTTGGGTATTATCTCTCCTAAGTTAAAAGATGAGTTCACATTATCTGACAATTTATCATAGAATTCATCGAAGATTTTACTCTTCTCCATCATAATGGTTTCAAACTGAGTGATGAGGTTTTGAATTTTGGAAGCTTTAATAAAACTAGGTCCCTCATTGGTTAGTTGGAGTATATACCAAGCTTCTTTGGATGTCTCACATGTCATTATATGAGTAATATCCTTTGATGTGATTACATAAAATAAGTCATTTAGATTACATGAATTATAATCAGCCAATTTGTGCTCATCCTCACTCCAACTTTCTACGATTTTGGGGACACAAAGTCCTACTACTAAATTTGTGGGTGTGAACCATACCTTAATAACTTCTTGTCTTACCATCTCATCTATCGACTTAAAGTTATTATTTCATTTGCGTTATCCCGTACATATAATTAGCCCCATCAAACATCAGTATTCTAGAATGCAACTGACCCTCCATATAACCTCAAGGATTCACGCCTAAACCTGTATCTAACATAATAACTTAGTGTTCCCACTTGGATACCAATTAAAAGTCCATTATCCTAAATAAAAAGGGTCTTAATATATGGAAAAGGGTGCAAAAAAATCAAATCAACTATTTTTAAAATTTTCAATGCTTAAGTTCAATTAAACGATTAACCCAAATTAAAATGGTGTACTAATTTTATTTCAATTGTTGTTATAAATAGATTAACCAATTTTATCTTAACCTAAAATGTATCTAGGTGAGGGCAGGATAAAATAATTAAATCTTTCTTTTAAGAAAAAGGAGATGACATTCCAAGTTTTATATTAATATTTGTGAAGAAATAGCCTATTCACGGTGGCTTGAACATAACTCAAACAAAAAATCATTGGGGGAGCCAATTACCCGAAGCAACAAAACAAGGGAATAATTAAGCATTCCCCAAAACAAAGGTAAATACTTTAAATTGGGGAGGACGAATATGCCCCGATAAATAATGATTAATATATCTCTAGATTACGGATTATCCTAGCTCTGCAAAATAGGGTGTATCTATTACGGGGATATTTTAATATTGAAAACTTTGAACCAGTGATAGTCAAAATCATTTATCTTTGAGGAGAAAGATAAGGATGAATAAACAAGACCAATCTGGTGGCAATAGTTTTCAACAAGGGTTGAGACCGAGGCCTTTTCCCCATCATAAATCACCTTATTTCATAATTTCCATATGCTCCAAAAGTCCACTATATGTACCAATTTACAAAAAAAGGTCATGTAGTATTTACCCCTACCATGTAACCCCCAAGACATTAAAATATAATCACAAGGGTGAAAAGTCAGCTTAAGGCCCATTAAATCAAATAAATATTTCCATAAGCTTGTAGATATAGGGCAATGGAGGAATAGATGACTAGTTTTTTCAAGATCCTTAATACATAGAACACATCTCGAGGCTAGCTGTATGCCGCACTTTTGGATATTTTCATCTACCGGTATGTTTATTTTTAACACCCGCCAAACGAGGATAAACCTTTTTGGAGATATTTTTGTCCCAAATATGTTAAATACAACACTTAACGGGGGGTAAATGCTCAAAAGCGCTACTGTAGAAGCTAGAGAGAATTACCCATTTTTAGATAATGACCATGACAATATGTCATCTGTTAGGGTCATGATCACTTCGGCAATGGATCCACTAACCTCATTCTTTTCATTGATATGGAGATCGATTGGCCAAAGTTATTATTTTGTAGACGATACTTGTAATTCATGAACTTGCTCCATAAGGAGTTTGAGGTTTTGAGACTCCATAGGGATTTCAGGCTTGAGTCATTTGACAAGATTTCTAAACTAAAGAAACCAACTCCACCACTTTCTCTTCAAGTACACAAGGTCTCCCAACTGTGCCATTGGTGTTTCCAACTAATCTGCTCGCTACCCCCCCTAAGAACTTATTGAGAATATAGTGAATCTTTTTTATCATGCCCTTGGGTGGATATAGTACTGAGAGCATGTAGCAAGGTATTGAACAAAGTACATGTTTGATAAGAGTCTATTTATCCCCATCTGATAGATACTTAGATTGACATCCTTGAATCTTCTGTCTAATTTTTTCCACCAGGGGGTCGAAAAACTTATTTTCCTTCTTCCATTAAAAGTGAGGCACCATACATAGATGATGGGGAGATACTTTTGATTCAACCATATGAGTTATGCTATAGAAGTTGTCTTTTTGTGTGAAGTGAGTGTATCAGTAGTGAAGCTTCTTTTTGAGAAGTTTATAAGTTGATCGGGAGTTATTTCATAAACGTGAAGAAACTTCATATGTTTTTAAGGCTCTTTTTGTCAGCCCTGGAAAATATAATCATGTCGTCAGCAAAATCAAGGTGGGTGATAAGTGTGCATATCGGTGTGTGATATAATGGTAAGCATAGGCCCTTATCCATAAGGGATTTTAATCCTTTACTTAAAACTTTTGAAGCCATTACAAACAGGATGGGGGACAGAGGATCACCTTGTGTAAGGCCTTTACTGGATTTAAAATAGCTTTTTAGTTGTCCGTTAACTAATATGGAGTTCTATATGGTCAATCCAAATTTACCCAAAACCAAATTTCCTTAAGATCTTGATGAGTAACATCTAGTTTACCCTATCATATGTTTTATCCATGTCCAACTTCAGTATAACGTCTCCCCACCCATAAATTTTCCTATTGAGGAATTAAAATATTATCTTGTATACTTTTGATTTTTACAAAACCACTTTGATTGTCAGAAATTATTTTGGAAAGTATATTAGATAACATCAAGGATAGAATTTTAGCCACAAATTTATAGGAGAAATTACATAAACTGATAGGTCTTAAATTAGTGCATGATATTGGCCATTTTATTCTGGGGATCAGAGCTATATAAGTGCTTGACTAACCTATGGGAATTACCTCCCCTACGATGAAACGTTTAACACTATGCATACATCATGATTTATGATATGCTAGCATTTCTTGTAGAGAAATCCCCCGAATTCATCAGGGCTCGAGGAATATAGGTGACTTAAAGATTTGATGGTTTCCCTAATCCTCTTCTTTCGGGATAACTTGGTGTTTGTTATTTTGGTCTTTTGATATAAGCTCCGGGATAAGTTTTAACATTTTATCATTAGGTTTGTATACGTCTGAGGTTAATAGGTAATTGAAGTGGTTTAATATATACTTTTGAATATCCTCATTATTCTCTATCTAGCTTTCATTTTTTTTAGTCTACTAATGTGTAGCTTTTTGTGCTTAATTTTAACAGAGTTATGAAAAATTTATTATATTGTCCCCTAACTTGAGCCATCTAATGGAAGATTTCTGTTGCTAGTATGCCTCTTCGATCCTTAAGGCGAGAATGATCTCTGCTTAGGATTTTTTTTTAAATCTCCCGATTAGTTGGGTTAGGGTCCCTTTCAAACTATATTTCCTTTTGTTTGGATGGATCTTCTTTATCAACCACTGTTTGAAATATGTTAGGGAAAGAAAGTTTTCTCCATTATTTTAATGTGTTTTAAGACTTTTTAATTTCCCAAAGTACGTCACCATGGGGGACCCGTTGCATTCTAATAGCCAGGATTGGTTCACCATGGTGGAACTTAAAAGGTTTAAGGACTATATACGAGTTGTTTATTATTGTTAAAAATAGAGGCATGTGGTCTGAGCATGTTCTACTTAGGTGTTTTACAAAGGACTTTGGAAAAAAAAGAGCTCCAAAGGTCATTACACAACCATTTGTCAAGCCTAGCCATCACGAGATCCTCGTCTTTTCAATTGTTAGACCATGTGAATCTATAACCTTCGTAACCTAAATCAAAGTAGCCACAGGATTTAATAGATTGATTGAAGTCCTCAATGGATACATTAATCACTATATTCCCTCATATTTTCTCCTCATCACTTGTAACTACATTAAAGTCTCCCGTAAAGGTTATAGGTAAATTCTTAAATTCATTTCTAATAAGGAACATTTCATTCAAAAGCTCCTCCCGATCTAGTCAATTGCACTTGGCGTAGACTAGTGAAAATATTATTGGCTTATGAAAGAAGTTGTGGGATATATGTAGTGTTAGACATTGATCCATATTTTTTCTAATATCTATATTGACACCAAACCTTTAAAAGACCCAAATTGTTTAATTGGAGTTGCAGAGCCCGTGGTCAAAACCCCATTTGAGCATTCAATTCCCAAGCTTATTTACAGATGTCATTGGTTAAAATGACTAATATAGGTAGTTTGTATATGTTTTTAATTTTTTTAATTCTATTTGAGATGGACCTATTACCCACCCCCAGCATTCCAAACAATTAAATTAATTATGATTAAAATTCGGATGTATGGAATTTAGGAAGAGTGTTTGTATGTGATAGAGGCTTTAGGAATTCTTCTGTACCTTGGGTCTGCAATCTTGAGGCCGAAGATCTTATTCTTCACCTTTCTCCCATGTTTTGAACCAATGATGCCCAATGACCGTTAACTTTTCTATACTTTTTCCTTCAGTGTGGAAGCATAGTCTCTTAATTTCAAAGTGAAAGTTCGTCACCTCTAGGCTCCTCCCCATATGAATCATGGGATTTTGGGATTCAAATACAAGATCATGAGATTTCAGGAGTGGACTGAGGGGATAATGGGATGCCTGATGCCTTTAATGGAATGGCAACATGTGCGACCCCCCTCAGTATGTCCCCCTACCTTAAATGAATGTACTATCTCTTTGGAGTCTAGACCCACCTCCTTATCAGACCAGTCTAGCAGCAAATACCCCCACCAAAAGGGAGGAGAGCCTCTTTAGAGAGACCACTGGTTTCCCCAGGTGATAAGCGTTGGGAAATAATGTCCATGTGGGCCAGTATTTCATCTAAAAGAAGGTCCTCATCATCGCTCTCTATTTGATAAACATCCTCCTCTAGAAGATATTTTATTTGCCTACCTTTCCCGTGATATTTTCTTTATGACTCTTCTCTTGTATACGATCACCATCTAATATTACTATACCCTTGTTTCTCCGCCCCATAGTAGTAGATTGTGGGGTGTTATTTATATTTTTTACTACAACACTGTCCACTATTTTAGGTAGCATAACCATTTGTTTGCATGTTGGCAGGTCAAATTTTAGGGTAGCATTCTCGGATGTTATATGGCTTATGTTACAAGGTGAGACCACCAGCATATCTCTTAGGTCTTAGGTACCATCTAATGCATCACCCATAACATCATTTTACACAAACCGTACCTTCCCTACCATATGATCCTATTTTGGTGTCCCTACACCCACCACACCATTCAATAAATAAGAAGACACGTTGTGACCGTTTCTGTAAGATTTGGAGTAGTATGGAAGGATATAGTCATATTGAGTAAGTTTCCAAAAACCTTGGTCCCCGTTACCTATCCACACTCTGAAAGGAGGATTCTGTAACAAATCCATTTCAACACAAACCCGCGCAAGACCGGGTCTTATTAAATCCATTGTAGCTAAATCCATCTTAATGGGATTACCTACCACTTGGGCAATAGAAAACAGAGGATTTATTGCAAAGAGGTGAAGGGGAAGATTAGGATAATTGACCCAAATAGGGGAAAAACATCTCTCTCGATCAAGGCCAAAATTGTACCGCCATTTGAATGTTCTCATTGGTGTCCTTGATCATCCACGTATCTCTAAGACAAAGCCGAGTAAAATCATCCTCATGATTCAGTACAATCAATATATGTTTATGATCAATTAACCTAATAGAAGATTATATTTTGATACGAGAGGGAGCCTTTCTGATTTTCCCCAGATTTGGACGACCATGGCTAAATTTGTCCATAATTGATTATTTGAGTAGTTGTGCAAGTTCGTTGATCTCTGTTTGAGAGAAGGTTATGGCAAGTTCTTGTCCCTTCTTAGCCGGTTGCTTTAATGATTTTTGTTCCATGTTTTCCTTTAGAAGGTTCGATGTGAGGACTTCAGCAAATGAATGTCGCCAATTGATTTCGTATTGCTCTCATTATTGCATCGCATTTTGATTATGTCTAGGGATTGGTGGAGCTATAACCAATACCAACTGTCGGCCAAATATGAGGACTTGGATTATCCGATTAAAAAATAGTCATTTTTTAAAAGAGTATAAAGAGACAATGTTTAATCGCTATTAGTGATGAAATTTAGAAAATACCTTTGAACCACCAAAATAACCTCATAACTGATCAGAACCAAAATCTCCCACTATCGAATATTGTTTGGTTCCAATCGGTGCATAATGAAACCTAAACCATTGGTCGGAGATGATAACTTGTATGGTACAATTGAAAGAGAGAGATAATATCAAATCACTGTTAACAATGCGATTTATATGCCAAGACTGATGTATGAATAAACCCTAAATGGGAAAAATATCGGATTGCCTAGCTAACGCAACTCACTATGATGAGGAATTACATCAAATAGATAATAGATTTACAACACACACTCGACACCCTCACAAGATTTTATGCTCTTGAATATTCACCCTCTCATTAATAGTGCATATACAAGTTCACTTATGCAGTGACACAATGTGTGAGTCCACATATGCCTTGGTATCCACCGATACAGGATCAACAAACTTCACACACAGAGTCCGTCATATGTAAACAAAACATGCATGAAATTAGCCACACGAAACGTATCTCAACAAGATGTAGTGAAAAACTAATGCTTCCCACAAACTCGATCTCCATATACATGATAAATCCTTAGATCTTCAAATAGTTGAGTGTAAACAAGGTTTGGATTTGAAAAAATGATCATGAATGATCACAAAAACTCGTAGATCTTTTTTAAATAAATCGGGAACTCAAAACTAGATTAAAGCCTTAAATAAAACTGCTTCTCTGCACTCCTAATTAGAGAAGGTTTTCAAAAAACATGATAAAGATTAAACACTATAAGTAAATCTCAAAATTATAAAAATCTCATCAGACCGTTCGATTGAGGTTTGAAGGATCGTTCAAACGAATCCACATCGTTCGTTGTAACAAGACATCAAAAGAGATTTCAAACATGAAATCAAAGGAAGCTAAAATCTAGTCATTTGAAGTTCATTAGATCAATTCTAATGAGATCCCTAGGTCCACTCTAACAACACACATGATGTCGTTCGAATGACTTAGCAAATTTTCTAAAAACTTTTTTAGAATCTGTAAGGACATATTTTTTAGAATTCCGTTATGAATTTATTATGTCATATACGGCTACACCGTTGAAGAGCATTCAAGATCCATATACATCAAGATGAATATGAATTAATCAAGTTCTTCATCATTCAAGACTCCGCTAAGTTTACTTTGGTAAGGTTTTGTTTCAAATACCTTAACTTTTCACTTAGAGCTTTTGGGATATTTTTACAAAATATTTTCGAAGTGTTGGAGCAGACCTTTTCATCAAAATTTGAGAATGAGTATTCTTTCTAAGCTTGGAGCGGATATTAAAATAATATTATTTTTGATGTAATAGTCATTCAAATGACTTTGCACTGTTGTTCGAGCGACATGTGCAAGTTGCGCGATGTCGTTCAAATGACATCTGTAAGTCGTTTGCGCGAGACCCTTATCTCGTTCGAAACGATCTCGATTTTCGAGTCGACATGATTTTCTATAAAAACTCATTATGTGGTTTCGTTTTGTTTAAAAATTCCAAGCATTTTACATAATATAAAGACTGCAAAAGAAGAATTCTTTTGGCTTCTTCCTTTTAGGGTTTAATACCTTTTTGGTTTTTCATTCACAAAACTCTCATTTGCTTTAGTGAATTGTTTTGGTGTTTGAAGAACACACTTTGCTGTTGTTTACTCTTGTGGGGAGGATAATCTATATCGAGAAGACTGCGTGTCTAGGATTGTGGTCCTTGCGGTATAGCTGCATGTGAACTATTGTGTAAGCCCCATTTTTGTTCAAATTCAAAAGTCTTTTTAAAATTTGAAATCAATTTCCTTGTGAAATATATGCGAAAGCGTTAGGTGACGGTTCAATAAAACAAATTATAACTATTAATTTACTTTTTTAAATTAACATTAAACCAAGGAAATTTGATTAATACACACACACCATTAATTTCACTTACACATAATTAATCCAAGTCCAAGAATTTGCCTAAGTCATATTTCTCAATATTTCCAAAACTAGGCCAAACCAATTTTATCAATTAAATTAAATAAACATTACCCAAATTTAATTAGCACCAAATTAAATTAAGTGTGACAATTAAAACCAATTTTATCTCGACTTATCCTAAGCATGCGTTCTAAGTTAATATGCAAGATAAAAGTAAATTAATCACACTACACCGCGATGTACGAGGAAAATCCCACAAAGGGAAAAAACCTCGGACGGCCCTAGACTCAAATCCACTAAGTAAGGAATTTACATTTACAAGACATATGACTTACTTCCCCAACTCGAACCCTCTCAAGCCTTGATTCGCCTTCTTGTAACCACCTCTTCCTAACGGATAACAACAGAGCTCCATCGCGATCTCAGAACCACCGATCGGACAATAGGCACACCATCAACCACACATGGTGCCTTTTACCATGTGAGAAAGCCGCAACTAAACTTCTTCTTCTTTGAGGTATGTATAAGCAAACCCAAACAATCTCTTCAATTGGGTGTATAGATAAACCCGGTGCCAAACTCCAAGCAAGATGTATATATATGAACTTGGATAAACAAAACTATGGGTGAAACTAGAGTGGTAAATGATTTTCTCTTTGAAAATTAACACTCGAAACAATGAACTTTTTCCTTAAATAATTTTTCTCTCAAACACTCTCTTAGAGGTTGTAGGATGTGAAAAAGTTGTATTGGAAAAAGTTGTTCCCGCACATAGATATTCAGCAAAAAGTTAGTGGGGTAAAACTGCTAAAAACTGCCAAAAAGTTTTCCCACCTGACATCTCGTTAGAACGACATTTTCGTTCGAACGAAGTCTCATTCGAATGAGTCTTCTAACTAAGTTCTAGTGTGAACTTATTAGAAACTTGTTGGAAATATCATTCGAACAGGCATCTCGTTCGAACGAAGATCCAGTGTCCAATGGGGAAGCTCGTTGGCAAACTCGTTCGAACGACATATCAGACAAACTTCCAAATAGTTTGTAAAATTCTATTTTTGCCCAGAAACCTTATATACTTTATTTTAAAGTTTTTAATTGAAATCTTTGTGAAAATAAAACATAGTTTTAAAACTTAACACCCAATAAACTTGTTCCAAGCTCCTATATATATATAAAATGCATTCATACCTTGGGAGCATGGAACCACTATGATGACGTAGAAACGAGGCACATAAATTCGACATTTTGATGAAGCTTTATTCTCTTTGCTGCTACGTCTTCAGCTAAACACATCATAGGCTTGAAAAGGTACACTAGAACACTATCCTATGACATAAATGTTTTTGTCCAGAATTGAGCCAAAACAACATTAAGAATCAATTGGAGAATTATTTCCTTACAAATCTTCCCCTTTGGTTATTCCAATTCAAAAACTAAACAAAAATCCTAAAGGGCCATCAAGCCCTACTAGACTAATAAAAAGTCCCACCCAAAATCAAAATACAATGCTTGACTCAACCAACCCAAAGGATCACAATCTTTGCCGGTGAAAGTTGCCACTTATAATATAATTCCTGCACACTTAAACAAACACATTACAAACATAGGGACTATCAAAATATTTAATGCAAGTAAAGTAAGTACTCCCCATAAATTAATTCTCTCCCTTTATCAACAGTGACCAATCCCCTAAGATAAATCTCCCCCAAACTAAGATATGATTACCATTTCTCCCCCTATCATTCTCCCCCTTTTTGTTTAGGAATAGACAAAGGCTAAGAATTCAAACATTAACTTATCTCCCAAATTAAAGCATATAACCCTTAAACTAAACAAGGAATAAATAAAATGGGATAATAAGTTAAACAAACAAGTGTACAAAAGTGATGAGACCATTAAAGCATATGGGCAACAAAAGCACAACTCATCCAACAAATAATAACGGATACCAACTAGGATGCAGGAAAATGATACCAATAAGATACATAAAGTATTAAGCATGTGATATCAACAAACAATGCAACAATATAGATACCAATTATGAATTAAAGCATATATGGACTAGAAAGCACGGCAAAGGCTAAACAAAAATGTAAAATATATGTATACATAAGGTATAACTAATAGACGTAAGTACACATATATAGATATAAGCACACAAATGACACACACAAAAAATATAGGAGTCTTTCACACTCGTATGGCAAAAATGTGTCATAGGGAAACAGAAGTGTTGGGGTATGAACTGGTAACAATTAAATTTAGACCCAATCACGTAAAACATGTTCACGGAGTTCTAATTTGATTGCAAACTTTATCACATTTGAATATAACATCATGTGATAATAAAGATTGAACTCAATGAACGAACATACACAATGCATACAAGCCTAAAGTTTTGATGATTCTACAAACCAAATAGAGCCATGACAATAAAGACCAATAGGATAAACGGACATTGTGCAAACCGTTGATATACCATCCAATCTCCCTCCAACAACATATATTCTTTTTATATTTAATGAATATATCAGTTAAACATAGGCCTTGGCAATAATTTATCTTTTAGTGCCAATTTTCTATTTTTAGGCCCTTGGACCACGTATTTCTTTTAGGTCCATTTCAAACAGTGGCTTACTATTCGCAAAGGAAACTACATCCTTTCGGAGCCCTTCCCCGTGCACATTTATATATACCATTTTTTAGTTCTCACAAATCTCACGTGCAACGGATTTTGTCATGCACTAGTCCTCCTAGATCACAAAAATGTAGATGACAAGATTGGTAGGAGAACACCTCACAAAACTCAAATATACATATGAAGTTAAAATTTCAAATGAGCTCGTGCATGTGTGAAAAGAGGCCTATAAAAAGAGAATCCATTTAAGCAATGCAAAAATCCAGCTACTACATGTAGGCATGGTAAAGAACATAATAAGGATTGAGAATATAAACCAAAAGTTCTAGCCACATGGGAGCGTAAAAGATGGAATTCTAACACAAGTGTATGCCACATAAAGAGTGTCAAAAAAATACAAAAAAAAATAATCTTTTTGAGTTTTTGACGTTTTTAACCCAAAAAAATATACTCAAAAGACACACAAAAATTCATTTGTATTTTTCATTAAGCCTAAATGAAACAAATAAAACACAAATGATAAACAAAAATCTTTTTGAATTTTTTTCATTTAATGCCGACAAAAATAAACCAATATAATACAGAAAGATAAACAAAACTCATAGTTCTAGCATGTGATTAAGCATGGAGCATAGACTAGAAAAGGATTAAACAAGCATACATTTAGCATGATAATATAGAATGAAGCACAAAAGCTAAAGTATGCAAATAAAACTAACACATTCAACCTTTAGATTTTGTAAGAGAGGAAGCATGTGAAAGTAAATGAGAATAAAAAACACTATCTTGCAAGGCAACCAAGTCGAATTTCCTAACCCAAATTAATGAAGAATGACTATCATGGGATATAGGTTTTTTAACTACCTTGGTTGCTTTACATTGGGATTTTCTAGAAAATCTTTTAAGATCAAAATAATATTTCTTAAGATGACCTTTTCGCCACAATGTGCACAAATAAAAACATGTCGAAAAGATTTACCTAAGGAGTGATCTCTAAATTCTTTCCTAGGAGATTCTCCTAAAAAGTTGGTTTTGGCCTTGGGAGTTTATTCATTACAAGTATCAAAGCCTAAATCACAAGTGTCATTTTTAATTTGGACCGTTCCTAATATTTTATCTAATTTTCCCGAACGACACTCCAAATCAAATTTGACATTACTAGAGTCTTTTAATTTATTTTCTAATTCTAGGATGTTAGACTCTAATAAAACATTTCTCTCTTCAAACTCGAGAAGCTCCTTTTTCAAGGATTCCATTAAACCACTAAGGTTATCTCTCTCGCCTTCTACATATTCAAGCTTCTCTCGAAGAGTCCTCTCACGTGTCCTAAGGTCTTCTACCAATATACTATCATCAATGACCTTGACACGCTCTTTGAAACTAGCTTCTAACTTCAATGTGACCACCCTCGATTCTGGGAGGCTCATTTTATACTAATTATACTGCATAAGGTAATTATATAAAATGTGGGGACTGGAGTAAATATTAATTGAATGAATTGAATGTTAATATTTACTAGATTGATGCATATTTATTGTATGTGAATGTAAATATCATCAGGTTGGATGTTTTATAGTGTCATGTATTTTAAATGGCATTATGGTTTAAATAAAATTGGAACTGGAAATAATTTATAAAATTTGTCGGATGCCAGTTTAGAGGGTGTAGTTAGTCTCAGAAGGTGCGAGACAATCAAAATAAGTGTCATATTGTATTTTTGTATTTCGGGAACTTTTACCTGGTTTTAGCTTAAACGCGTATTCGCGAGTCATTTTAATGTGGTAGTAACCACTTCAGTTGGAGACTTTAGACTTAAGACCCGATTTTAGTCTTTCCCCTTATTTCTTTTTCTTATTGTGTCTTACCAAACAAGAGAGTTAAAGAGAGAGAGAGAGAGAGAGAGAGAGAAGAAGAAGAGAAAAGAGGAGAATGACAGAGATTTGAAGATGGAAGATTTGGGATTGCTTCTTCTCCAAATAAATCTGAGATATCAACCCTAAGGCAAGTTTTCTACTTGCTAATATGTGATTTAAGATGAATAATTTGTGTGATAGTTATGTATTTGCATTTGGGTATCAAAAATGGAAATTATGGTATTTAAACCTAGATTTTTGGTTTTGAAGATGATCTTGTGGATTTTAATGGGCATAAACCATGTAGTATAAATCTTGGGTAGATAAATATTGTTGGTTGTGTGAAAAATAGAAGATATTTAGGGTTTGGAGAAATTAGGGTTCATAACCCTTCGTAGCCATTTTTGGCAAAATCGCAGGACCGAATCGATTCGGCCCTAGGGCGAATCGATTCGGTAAGGGGTAGCTTCCAGGTCTGCATAACCTGAATCGATTCGGGTTAAGGACAAATCGATTCGGTCAATTGCAGAAAGTTGATTTTGTGGTCCGAACCGATTCGCTTTTTTGGGCGAATCGATTCGCTAGGACGAATCGATTCGGCCCTAGGGCGAATCGATTCGTTTTTCTGCTGTTTTTGAGTTATTTTTATAACTCAATTTTGACCCTTTTTATTTAGGGATAGGACCTAGGAACCTTCTTGAATGAAGTAAACTTAGAGTCCTAGAGTTATAAATGAGTTGGGAAGCTTCCCTAGAATAGAATTGGTTTAGATGGGGTTTTCTGGGGTTATGCCGATTGATGTTAGGGCATTCTTTCTTCTAGTTGTTTTTATGAAACTAGGAGATGTATTATTTTCTTTTGGAGACTTTAGAAGCTCAATGGACCTATGTTAGTCTTGATGGTTTATAATACCTATTAATGAATCTTGGGAGAATAAATTGGGAATTCATTTATCCTTTGAGGATTGTAATGACGATATAAAATATGTATGGCTCCGGATAAAAAAGGTGAACTATTTACGAAACGTAAAGGGATATGGTTTCGAATAAAACGAAACATACATTTGCTAAAATGTAAATGGAATTGGATATGAAACATACATTTACTAAAATGTAAATGGAAATAATGATGGTAAATGATAATTTACTTAATCATTAATATGATAAATGATGATTTGGTTAAACACACATCTCTAAATGACATCATAAGGGAAGTTCGCGCACTTGGTGATGCCCCCTGGCTAGTGAATGCAGGGTGGATATAGTCCATAGGCCATATGAGCGATTATGTTATATTTTCTGCGCTGGTGAGGAGATTTCGGGTGTGGTCTTGACTCTCCCACGGGCATATGGCTGCTTCCCGACATATTTCATTGTAGGTGCCCAGGTTATCTTGTATAGATAGGCCTTGGAAGATGATGGTCATTTATGGGCGCCCCCTGTGGGGAAACTCGGAGGGGCGGTCTTAGAATTCTGTATATGTATATAAATATAACAATTCATAATCAAGTGGAACTTGATGTTTGTGATATGCCATAAAGAGCATAAAGAAGTGCCACAAAGAGCACAATATAATGCCACAAAGAGCATTTAATGTTGATTATATTCCTGATAAGGAATGGTAATGCCAGGATGGGCATGTAATTGAAATAAAAGCCATAAAGAGCTTAAAATTATAATTATATTTTCCTGATAAGGAAATGAAATGCTAATAAAGAGCATAAATGTTGTGATTATGAGTTCCTGATAAGGAACATAATAATGAGATGGAAGCTTTTAAATTATGTTACTCTTTTTTTTCTTTGCATATTCAAATTAAACTCATGCTTTTCTTTACTGTCTTAGCTTATGTTTTAGAACTGTGTATATAGATTTTATTCTTCCTAGCATGATTTTATTCATAACTGTCATACTCTTTATTCATCTGGTAATGATATAGAACCGGGCCTTGACCCGTTTATATTTCTTATTGTACTTGCATCTTTTATCCGCTTTGATACTCCGCCGCAAGGATGCCTATTCTGACCTTCCTATTCCGGTGGTTTTTGACGAGTCGTGATGCTTTGCGGGTATTACGGGTCATATTGTATAGCCTCTTTATTTTTGCCTTCTAGTTAAGATCAAGTCTTTTATTCGGGCGAGAGGCCCAAGATTTTGTAAATGTCTAATATAATGTATTATATAAATTAATGAGTTTGTTTAAATGTTGTTATAAAGATTGTGACTGGTAACATATTCGGTCTTTTTATTGTATTCTTGTTGTATTATTTATATATGTCTTGGGGTTTCCCCTATCTTTTCAGGATTTGGGTTGTTTGAATTCTTTCCTTAACTTTAAAACAAAATTTTTAGCAACCCGTTTTCTGAAATATTGGGTGGTTATCCTGGATACTCTATATTTTATTATGATGCTAAGAATGATTCTATCCGGAACTCCTGTTATATTGGAGTATTGGGCTAGCCACCCCTACTTTTGGTGAGAGGGTAGAGTCCTTAGTAATCTGTGTGGACGCCTTAAGTTTTCAGCGTTGCTTTTGATTTGACATAAAGCCTTAGGATTAAGATCGTTTATTTCTCATGTGAGATCCCGTACTTCTGTCATGAGGTAGGACTTATAGAATCTTTTGTGCATTCGTGTGAGATTCTTAGGCCGATTGAAGAAGGGAACCAGTGAAGGTCATCGCGAAGGCGTCATTAGATGGTATTAATAGAACTGTAAGTTGTGGTCGGGGATGAGGTCCGCTTTGGAGGTCGCTACCTTTTTGTAGCACTTTTTGTCTTGGTACTACGACTACTAATCACAGTTGATGTAGTTTCCCCAAGTACCGCTAGAAGTAGAAAGTAGTACTAAGATTGAGATTTCAAGTGATGTTAAATTGAAGAGGAGATGGTGGATTTTCGAATGTTCACACAATGTTCGATCAAAGTCTGGTTGTGAATACAGTGTTGTACGGTTAGGGAGACCATGCACCATAAAATGATAGGCTCCAGAATAAGTGTCGTTAACACTTTTGATGGATTAGTGACCGTGAAACCCCTTTGGTGGATATCCGCCTGGGGAGGTTTCATTGAATCGAGGAAGAGGAGGCCGAGAGCGTGTCCTCTTTTATTGAGAAAGCAAGAGGGACTGCGTGGGAAATTGTTGTCGACCAGAGTCGGAACAATGGCTATGTTGTGGAGTGTAGAACCACTCATTTTAAATTTCGTGGAGTGGTAAACAATGGCCAGGATAAAGTGCCTAGTTGGGGAGTGGTGGAAGTAGTACTTGGTTCGGATAAGACTCGAGTACGGTGTCTGAGAACCATTGGCGTTGTCCGGAGTGTTTAGCAAGAATGTTGGTGGGAATTCCACCTTAGTAGTGGGTGGTGTATCCCCCACGATAAGATAGAGTAGTATTGTGGTTGCTCTCGATTCGGGTGTGTATATTGAGCTTGTAGTTGTATTGACGCTATTATAGGAAGAGTAATTATATGACTTCCTTGGTATGGAAGTTCTATTTTTGCTCACTCGTTATGAAACGAGTGATGGTATTCTAAGTATACATGTGATATACGTGTTATTTGCAGCATGTGTTACTTGGTTTGAGTGTTTTATTGTTTGTTTGCATTGTATGTGGTTGTTATGACCTATCTCCATGACCAACAAAGTTAAGTAGTAATGCATAGGAGGGGTTCCTTATTTGGATTCCGCTTTTGTGGGACGCTCCACACGTGAACCTTAACAACGTTGGGAGTGGAGAGATGTTACTTTTCCTTTCTCTTATCTTATGTATAGTATGAGAGTAAAGATATTTTGGTTGGTTTGGGGTGATAGCAAGAAAATAAAATTTTAAGGTTATCTTACTTCTAGTTCGAAATGGGACTAGTTGTTCTATAATATCTCTCCTGGATACAGGTTGAGACTTATAGAGGCGGATCGAGGTAGGTAGGAGATATTTCTTATTTGTTGTGTTATCTGGCGTGAGTGCTTGATTGTTCGTTTGTCTTGTTTATGCATGTTACGCTTATCTCCATGACCAACTAGTTAAGTAGGCATGTGTCGGAGGGGTTCCTTGTTTGGATTTCTCTTTGAGAGACACTCCGCCGCATGAACACTTAACGATGTTGTGAGTGGAGTGGCGCTATTCTTTTTTTTTCTTTTTTTTTTTCTGTTGCTAGAAGTTGGGTTGAAAGGTTTAGCCGAGAATCATGTAGAAGAGTGATTAAGGGATATTAAAGTGCGAAATAGAAGCACTGTATATAGTTCTCTCCTCTGATAGATGTGAGGGAGACTGTGATATGAAGTCGAATTGAGACTTCGGATTGTGCCTTGATAAGAAGGCTACTTAAAATGATATATATATGTTGTTGTGGTATAAATGGTTGTAAGACTTTATAGAAAGTAAATGTCTTGTAGTTGAAATCCTCAATTATTGGATGGTAAAGTATAGAAGTAGAATCATATTAGTAGAGTTGTGAACTAGCATTTTATTTATCGGCCCCAATCATGTGTATTAGATTGTCATATCTCGATAATCGACTATGAGAGGTAGTAGTGTAATGGGAGGGTTCCTTGTTTGGATTTCGCTTCGGCGAGACGTCCCACATATGAACCCGAGCGAATGTCGGGAGTTGAGTAAGGTCTTGGGCACTAGGGATCTATTTATTATTATTATATATCTACCACTTATATTGGGCATATATAGACCGACTTTAGTATTATTAGGATGTTAGGTCTTTAGGGTATGAGACGTTGGTTTAGGAAGGCTGTAAGGAGTTGACCACAAATAGGTTGTGGGTCAACTCTAGGAGGGATTAAGTCACTAGGAACGAGATTTATGGGGTCTCGAGAGGTTTGGTAGGTGAGGCTGAAGAAGATAAGGCCTTTCTTGATTAGAATGTTATGTTAATAACTTAACTTCCGGGGAGTTGAATGGATGGATTGACTTCTACTCCCGAGTCCATGTGATTAAGTTCGGGGGTGGATTCAACGAATAAGTCTCTGCCAGGTTGGGGAGTAATGATACTGGAGCATAGACCCATTGTTTATGCATCTCATAAGCTTAAACTTGAGGGAAGTATTATTTCCTGCTTGAACTAAAATTCATTATGGTAGTGATCTCCCGAAAGAGATGAGGCATTACTTCTTGGTAAAAAAATCATCTTTCTCGTGAGCAACGAGTTATTGCAATATGTCGTGGGAGAAATCGAGTTGGTGCTCGGATTTCAGAAGAACTAGTGATTTGATATTTTCTCATTCACTAAGGGAATGAGATTGGGGTAGTAGATGTGTCAAGTAAGAAACCCGTCGGAGATATTTGTGTTGACATGGAAAGCCTAATGAAATGAGTATGACTCGGAAGACTCTGTAGCAAGAACATTTCGGTCTATGATTGACCATTTCATCTACTCGCATGAAGAAGAGTAGCGTTGAAATGAAGAGGGGTATATTCATAGACGTTTGCATTAAAGTGTCGGGACCGTTATGGTCATGATCCTATTTGAGAAAATTGTAGATCGTTTGACCAGACTGTTGTATTTTTGGCCATTATGGATGGACTACATGTAGAAGAGTATTCCCCATTCATGATGGAGGAATGGTAGAACCGTGGGAGGTGCCTATTAAAATAGGGTGGACCGAGACTAGATATTCGTGTCGGAGGTTTGGTAAAAAATTTCCATGAAGAAATGGAAACCGTATGGAAATGGCATATATCCTACCACCCTAAAGTGGATGGATGTATGGGAGGAAATTGACTTAGGGCCGAAAGGCATATCTCGAGCGGGCGCCTTAGAATACCTAGCAGATGGGAGTAGTAAGTATATGGATAGAGATTCCCGTAAAACCATTAGGCTATTGAATGGACTTATGGATCATTTACTAAGGCATGGCATCGTGAGTGGCCTAGCGTGGTCGGTTGAGTAATTCGCATACTCGTTGGATGGAACCAACGGGTAATATGTTCCTTGGACTTGGAGTGGTCTCGTGACATTTCTTTAAAGATTTGTCTTTCGAGCCATAAGACATGATGGGATACGTCAATGCGAAGAAAAGTTGATTAGTGTTGGGGTTAAACCAATTAGCGTTAGTACAAATATCCCCGAGGGGGGGAGTAAGGCGGTTTATGCCGAGTTGTGGGGGTATTTCCTTCCGTTTGAAGACGGTGGAATCAATAGTTAGTGAGGAACGCTTCGTGCTATGCTAGTGCACAAATGATGTAGGTTGAGATCGATAAAGTCAACCTTAGTCCGGGTCCATTTAGGACGATTGCGATAACAAGGGGTTTGTTTAGGATGGTATAATCCTAGCTTATAGTAGTATACCCTATATGAGATTTGGGGTATGGCCGAATTTTGAGGGAAAAACTCCCTCATAAGGGGGGAGTATGTAACAACCCTCGATTCCGGGAGGTTCATTTTATACTGATTATACGGCATAAGGTAATTATGTAAAATGTGGGGACTGGAGTAAATATTAATTGAATGAATTGAATGTTACTATTTACTAGATTGATGCATATTTACTGTATGTGAAAGTAAATATCATTAGGTTGCATGTTTTATAGTGTCATGTATTTTAAATGACATTATGGTTTAAATAAAATTGGAACTGGAAATCATTTATAAAATTTGTCGGATGCCAGTTTAGAGGGTGTAGTTAGTCTCGAAAGGTGCGAGACAATCAAAATAAGTGCCATATTGTATTTTTGTATTTTGGGCAGTTTTACCTGGTTTTAGCTTAAACGCGTATTCGCAAGTCATTTTAATGGGGTAGTAACCACTTCAATTGGAGACTTTAAACTTAAGACCCGATTTTAGACTTGCCCCTTATTTCTTTTTCTTATTGTGTCTTACCAAATAAGAGAGAGAGAGAGAGAGAGAGAGAGAGAGAGAGAGAGAGAGAGAGAGAGATAGAGAGAGAGAGAGAGTAAGAGAAAAGAGGAGAATGAGAGAGATTTGAAGATGGAATATTTGGGATTTCTTCTTCTCCAAATAAATCTTAGATATCAACCCTAAGGCAAGTTTTCTACTTGCTAATATGTGATTTAAGATGAATAATTTGTGTGATAGTTATGTATTTTCATTTGGGTATCAAAAATGGAAATTATGGTATTTAAACCTAGATTTTTGGTTTTGATGATGATCTTGTGGATTTTAATGGGCATAAACCATGTAGTATAAATCTTGGGTAGATAAATATCGTTGGTTGTGTGAAAATAGAAGAGATTTGGGGTTTGGAGGAATTAGGGTTCATAACCCTTCATAGCCATTTTTGGCAAAATCGTAGGACCGAATCGATTCAGCCCTAGGGAGAATCGATTCGGTAAGGGGTAGCTTCCAGTTCTGCATAACCCGAATTGATTCGGGTTAAGGACGAATCGATTCTGTCAATTACAGAAAGTTGGTTTTGTGGTCCGAATCGATTCTCTTTTTGGGCGAATCGATTCATTTTTCTGCTGTTTTTGAGTTGTTTTTATAACTCAATTTTGACCCTTTTTCTTTAGGGATAGGACCTAGGAACCTTCTTGAATGAAGTAAACTTAGAGTCCTAGAGTTATAAATGAGTTGGGAAGCTACCCTAGAATAGAATTGGTTTAGATGGGGTTTTCCGGGGTTATGCCGATTGATGTTAGGGCATTCTTTCTTCTAGTTGATTTTTATGAAACTAGGAGATGTATTATTATGTTTGGGAGACTTTAGAAGCTCAATGGAGCTATGTTAGTCTTGATGGTTTCCTATTAATGAATCTTGGGAGAATAAATTGGGAGTTCATTTATCCTTTGAGGATTGTAATGACGATATAAAATATGTATGGCTCCGAATAACAAAGGTGAACTATTTACGAAACGTAAAGGGATATGGTTTTGAATAAAATGAAACTTACATTTGCTAAAATGTAAATGGAATTGGATATGAAACATATATTTGCTAAAATGTAAATGGAATTGGAAATGGAAATAATGATGGTAAATGGAAATGGAAATAATGATGGTAAATGATAATTTACTTAATCATTAATATGATAAATGATGATTTGGTTAAACACACATCTCTAAATGACATCATAAGGGAAGTTCGCACGCTTGGTGATGCCCCACTGGCTAGTGAATGCAGGGTGGATATAGTCCATAGGCCATATGAGCGATTATGTTATATTTTTTGCGCTGGTGAGGAGATTTCGGGTGTGGTCTTGACTCTCCCGTAGGCATATGGCCGCTTCCCGACGTATTTCATTGTAGGTTCCCAGGTTATCTTGTATAGATAGGCCCTGGAAGATGATGGTCATTTATGGGCGCGCCCAGTGGGGAAACTCGGAGGGGCGGTCTTAGAATTCGTTATATGTATATAAATATAACAATTCATAATGAAGTGGGACTTGATGTTTGTGATATGCCATAAAGAGCATAAAGAAGTGCCACAAAGAGCACAATATAATGCCACAAAGAGTATTTAATGTTGATTATATTCCTGCTAAGGAATGGTAATGATAAGATGGGCATGTAATTGAAATAAAAGCCATAAAGAGCTTAAAATTATAATTATATTTTCCTGATAAGGAAATGAAATGCTAGTAAAGAGCATAAATGTTGTGATTATGAGTTCCTGATAAGGAACATAATAATGAGATGGAAGCTTTTAAATTATGTTACTCTTTTTTTTTCTTTTCATATTCAAATTAAACTCATGCTTTTCTTTACTGTCTTAGCTTATGTTTTAGAACCGTGTATATAGATTTTATTCTTCCTAGCATGATTTTATTCATAACTGTCATACTCTTTATTCATCTGGTCATCATATAGAACCGGGCCCTGACCCGTTTATATTTCTTATTGTACTTGCATCTTTTATCTGCTCAAGTACTCCGCTGCAAGGATGCCTGTTCTGACCTTCCTATTCCAGTGGTTTTTGACGATCCGTGATGCTTTGCGGGTATTACGGGTCATATTGTATAGCCGCTTTCTTTTTGCCTTCTAGTTAAGATCAAGTCTTTTATTCAGGCGAGTGGCCCAAGATTTTGTAAATGTCTAATGTAATGTATTATATAAATTAATGAGTTTGTTTAAATGTTGTAATAAAGATTGTGACCGGTAACATATTCGGTCTTTTTATTGTATTCTTGCTGCATTATTTATATATGTCTTGGGGTTTCCCCTATCTTTTCAGGATTTGGGTTGTTTGAATTCTTTCCTTAACTTTAAAACAAAATTTTTGGCAACCCGTTTTCTGAAATATTGAGTGGTTTTCCTGGATACTCTATATTTTATTGTAATGTTGAGAATGATTCCATCCGGGACTCCTATTATATTGGAGTATTGGGCTGGCCACCCCTTATTTTGGTGAGCGGGTTGTCACATTCAAATTAGCTCTTTTTAATTTAATTGATTCTTCATATAATTCTTGAAAAGCATTTTGAAGTTCACTCACATTGACCTCTTCTTCATTTTCACTCTCTCTTTCTTCTCCACTCTCACTATTATAAAAAATAAGAGAATCATAGACTATGACCTTGGAAGTGTCATGTGTTAAAGTTTCATCAATCGATGAGTTCTCACTATCACTCACATGACTAGCCATTAAAGCCACAAAGTTGGGCTTAGTGGGGGAATCGGGTCCCTCTTCCTTTTCACTATCACTAAGGGTCGCATTATATGAAATGGGTCACTTACCCTCTCTCCTTAGTTTAGTGGGGCACTCAGAAGCCCTATGGACATAACCCTCACAACCAAAACACGTATTTGACTCGTCCCTATTTAAAATTTCGTTAGAAGATTTAGTTATCCTTTCGGCTTTGTCATACTTAGAAGTTTCAAATTTCTTAAAATCATTTTTAAATTTATCTTTGTTAAATCTAAGAAATTTTCTAAATTTCTGAGCGAACAAGGCCATCTCTTCTGAGTCACTATCACTCTCGCTCTCTATTACTTGTTTGACCTCTTTTCGCGCTTTTAAAGCAACGCCCTTTTCAATTTTCTTTTCAGTTTTAGAGGGAAACATGTCTAGTTCATAGGTTTGTAAATCACCTACGAGCTCTTCTAATTTCATAGAGGTTAAATATGGTAAAGAATTTAAAACGGTCACTTTAGGGATAAATCTATCGGGAAAGGACCTTAAAATTTTCTTTGCAACTCGGTTGTCGGGTATTTTCTCTCCCAAGTTAAAAGATGAATTGCCAATATCGGAAATTCTAGTATAAAATTCATCAAAAGTTTTATTATCGTTCATTTTGATAGTTTAGAATTGAGTGGTGAGGTTTTAGAGTTTAGAAGCTTTAACGACACTTGTTACTTCATGAGTGAGTTGTAAAATATCCCAAGCTTCTTTAGCGGTATCACACGTCATAATGCGTCGGAATTCATCCGGTGTGACAGCGCTAAACAAGGTATTTAAACCTCAGGAATTAAAATTAGAAAGTTTTAATTCACCCTCACTCCATTTATCGGCCGGTTTGGGAACACGTTCATTATCTACTAAATGAGTTGGTGGAGACCACCCATTAACTACTGATAACCAAACTCTTTCATCGACAGATTTTAGTGCCGATTTCATTCGTGCTTTCTAGTACGCGTAGTTAGAACCATCAAAAATAGGAAATTTTGAAAATGGGGAAAAGTCCATTTTGTCCAAAAAATTATTTAAAGGATCCTAACGAAATAATTTATCTCTTTGGCTCTAATACCAGTTTGTAAGCCCCCTTTTTGTTCAAATTCAAAAGTCTTTTTGAACTTGGAAATAAATTTCCTTGTGAAATATATGTGGAAGCGTTAGGTGACGGTTCAATAAAACATATTATGTTTAAGTGAAATTAATAGTATGTGTGTATTAATCAAATTTCACTTGGTTTAATGTTAATTTAAAAAAGTAAATTAATATGGTTTGAACGAATTCTCGTTCGAACGAGGTCATTTGATCTAACGAGATCTTAGGTTATGGTTCTAGATAATTTTGATACGAACGTGTGGCAGCCAGTTTCATATTTTTCTGATTTTTTATGGATTTGATATGATTTTTCTACTGAAAGGTGTCCGAGAACAAAATATTTAGAACTATGAATTCAAAAAAAGTTTAACAAAGAAATACTAACGCCCAAAATACACCCAATAACTAATGTTCCAAGCTCCTACATATATATAAAATGCATTCATACCTTGGGAGCATGGAACCACCGTGATGACGTAGAAACGAGGCACATAAATTCAGCATTTTGATGAAGCTTTATTTTCTTTGTCGCTACGTCTTCAGCTAAACACATCATAGGCTTGAAAAGAAATCGGGAACTCAAAACTAGATTAAAGCCTTAAATAAAAATGCTTCTCCGCACTCCTATTTATAGAAGGTTTTCGAAAAACATTATAAAGATTAAACACTATAAGTAAATCTCAAAATTATCAAAATTTCATCAGACCGTTCGATTGAGGTTTGAAGGATCGTTCAAACGAATCCACAGAGTTCGTTGTAACAAGACATCAAAGGAGATTTCAAACAAGAAATCAAAGGAAGCTAAAATCTAGTCATTTTAAGTTCATTAGATCAATTCTAACGAGATCCCTAGCTCCACTCTAACAACACACATGATATCATTCGAATGACTTAGAAAATTTTCTAAAAACTTTTTAAGAATCTGTAAGGACATATTTTTTAGAATTTCGTTATGAATTTATTATGTCATATACGGATACACTGTCGAAGAGCATTCAAGATCCATTTACATCAAGAAGAATCCGAATTAATCAAGTGCTTCATCATTCAAGACTCCGCTAAGTTTACTTTGGAAAGGTTTTGTTTGAAATACCTTAACTTTTCACTTAGAGGTTTTGGGATATTTTTACAAAATATTTTCTAAGTGTTGGAGCAGACCTTTTCGACAAAATTTGAGAATGAGTATTTTTTCTAAGTCTTTGAGCGGAAATTAAAATAATATTTTTTTTGACGTAATAGTCGTTCAAATGACTTTGCACTGTCGTTCGAGCGACATGTGCAAGTCGCGCGATGTCGTTCAAATGACATTTGTAAGTCGTTTGTGCGAGACCCTTATCTCGTTCGAACGATATCGATTTTCGAGTCGACATGATTTTCTATAAAAACTCATTATGTGGTTTCGTTTTGTTTAAAAAGTCCAAGCATTTTACATAATTGAAAGACTGAGAAACCATAATTCTTTTGGCTTCTTCCTTTTAGGGTTTAATCCCTTTGTGGTTTTTAATTCACAAAACTCCCATTTTCTTTAGTGAATTGTTTTGGTGTTTGAAGAACGCACTTTGTTGTTGTTTACTCGTGTGGGGAGGATAACCTATACCGAGAAGACTGCGTGTCTAGGATTGTGGTCCTTATGGTATAGCTGCATTTGAACCATTGTGTAAGCCCCACTTTTGTTCAAATTCAAAAGTCTTTTTAAAATTTGAAATCAATTTCCTTGTGAAATATATGTGGAAGCGTTAGGTGACGGTTCAATAAAACAAATTATAAATATTAATTTACTTTTTTAAATTAACATTAAACCAAGTGAAATTTGATTAATACACACACACACTATTAATTTCACTTAAACATAATTAATCCAAGTCCTAGAATTTGCCTAAGTCATATTTCTCAATATTTCCAAAACTAGGACAAACCAATTTTATCAATAAAATTAAATCACTTGAATTAAATAAACAGTACCCAAATTTAATTAGCACCAAATTAAATTAAGTGTGACAATTAAAACCAATTTTATCTCGACTTATCCAAGCATGCGTTCTAAGTTAATATGCAAGATAAAAGTAAATCAATCACACTACGCCGCGATGTACGAGGAAAAACCCACAACGGGAAAAAATCTCGGACAGCCCTAGCTTCAAATCCACTAAGTACGGAATTTACATTTATAAGACAGGTGACTTAGTTCCTCAACTCGAACCCTCTCAAGCCTTGATGCGTCTTCTTGTAACCACCTCTTCCTAGCGAATAACAACGGAGCTCCACCGCAATCTCGGAACCACTGATCGGACAATAGGCACACCGTCAACCACACATGGTGCCTTTCACATGTGAGAAAGCCGTAGCTAAACTTCTTCTTCTTTGAGGGATGTAGAAGCAAACCCAAACAATCTCTTCAATTGGGTGTAGAGATAAGCCCAGTGCCAAACTCCAAGCAAGATGTATACATATGAACTTGGATAAACAAAACTATGGGTGAAACTAGAGTGGTAAATGATTTTCTCTTTGAAAATTAACACTCAAAAAAATGAACTTTTTCCTTAAATAATTTTGCTCTCAAACACTCTCTTAGAGGTTGTAGGATGTGAAAAAGTTGTATTGGAAAAAAAAATTCCCGCACATAGATATTCAGCAAAAAGTTAGTGGGGTAAAACTGCTAAAAACTGCCAAAAAGTTTTCCCGCCTGACATTTTGTTCGAAGGACATTTTCGTTCGAATGAAGTCTCCTTCGAACGAGTCGATAGCGCCCTTTTTTTCAAATTCAAAAGTCTTTTTAAACTTTGAAATCATTTTCCTTGTGAAATATATGCGGAAGCGTTAGGTGACGGTTCAATAAAACAAATTATGTTTAAGTGAAATTAATAGTGTGTGTGTATTAATCAAATTTCACTTGGTTTAATGTTAATTTAAAAAAGTAAATTAATATGGTTCAAACGACTTCTCGTTTGAACGAGGTCGTTCGAACGACCTATCCAACGACATCTTAGGTCATGGTTCTAGATAATTTCGATACGAACGCGTCGCCACTAGTTTCATATTTTTCTGATTTTTTTGTGGCCGCCAGTTTCATATTTTTCTGATTTTTTTTGGATTTGATATGATTTTTCTACTGAAAGGTGTCCGAGAACAAAATAGTTAGAACTATGAATTCAAAAAAAGTTTAACAAAAAAAATACTAATGCCCAAAATAAATTTCTAAAATACACCCAATAAATAATATTCCAAGCACCTATATATATATATATATATATATATATATATATATATATAATGCATTCATACCTTGGGAGCATGGAACGACTGTGTTGACGTAGAAACGAGGCACACAAATTCGGCATTTTGATGAAGATTTATTCTCTTTGTCGCTACGTCTTCAGCTAAAAACATCATAGTCTTGAAAAGGTACACTAGAACACTATCCTATGACATAAACGTTTTTGTCCGGAATTGAGCCAAAACCACATTAAGACTCAATTGGAGAATTGTGTCCTTACACATTGTTGTTTTATTTCTAGCCGTTGCTTTGGAGGTATGTTGAAGACACCGTGCGTTACTCTTGTGGGTGAAAGCAAGATGATATGTAAGTCAATGGTCTTGTAAACTTATCAGAGTTCTAAAAATAAAAGGGTCTTACCCTTCGGGATTTTTTCTGAAACTTGTGTCGCATGCTTTATTTATTTATGGATTGACAGTCGCACACACGTAGTTGAATGGTTTAGGGTTTATTTAAGTTTGTTTAAAAATAGAATCTAATTAAATAAAGTTTAATTGGAAACTTGGGAATTAATTTGAAATCGATATCACACACCGTGTTTCATTCGGTTTTACAAATTGGTATCAGAGCGGGTTACACTAATTTATCACGTGATCCTATTTTCCGCAAAATTTGTGTGATATTGATTTTTTTTGAAAAATCTGTTTTGTGAAAAACCGCAATTGTTCAATGGAACGTTCATTTAATAAGGTGCCTATTTTTTATGGGAAATATTATGCGTATTGGAAAGCTCGCATGAAATCTAGTTTAAAAGCCATTGACGATCGTGTTTGGTTGGTTTGTGAAATGGGTGGAATCCTCTCACGGTCACCGTTGATAATATCACCTCTTTAAAACCTGTGTCGGCCCGGACTGAAGATGATTATAAAATGTCTAATTTTAATTCCCGTGGTTTGAGTGATATTTTTGGAGCCGTCACTCCCGACGAGTTCTGTAAAATTATGACGCGCACTACGTCTAAAGAGGCATGGGATGTTTTGAAATTGACACATGAGAGCACGAACGTGGTTAAAGAATCAAAATTACAAAATTTGGTCACCCAATTTGAGACTATCACCATGTTTGAGTCTGAATGCTTTGATGATTTTTATGCACATTTGTCGAACATTGTTTACACATGTTTTAATTGGGGTGAGGTGATTGATAACACGCGTGGCGTTAAAAATATTTTGAGATCTCTTCCAAAACACTTTATTCCTAAAGTCACTATTTTGAACTCTTTGGGAAATTTGAAATCACTTAAGTTAAAAGTATGAGATCTTCAAACCTATGAGATTGACATGTTTCCCAAAACCATTAAGCCTAAGGATAATGGTATTGCTTTAAAGACTCATTTTAAGAAAAACCAAGAAAAAGTTTGTGAGTCCGATTCTGAGGAAGAGTTTGATTTTAAAGATATGGCCTTGTTTGCGAAAATTTTTAAAAAATTTCTCAACATGAACAAAAATAATTCTTCCAATAAGAGAGTTTTTGAGAAAAATAAAAAGGCCAAAGAAAGCGGGGAGGAAGATAAGGAGAGAAAAAAAGAAAAGGAGAGTGAGGAAAATTTAGAAAGTTTGACGTGTTTTGAGTGTGGGGGTAAAGGGAATAAGGCGTATGAGTGTGCCACTAGACTTAAGAGAGAGGGAAAGAAAGTGTCTATGCCTGACACACCTACTGATAGTGACATAGAGGTGTTTGATTCGGGTGATGATAAATAGCACGGAATTTGTGTCGGGGTTTTACCTAGTCGGGTTAGCACACCTAGTTTAGATGGAGGTGAGGGGACTATTTCTAGTGAGACCCCCGAGGAGGAGGATTTGAGTGGTTCTAATGGGGATGAGAGTGAATTTGAGAGCGGAGATGAAAGTGATCTCCAAAAAGCCTTTAGAGATTTGTACACCGAGACCTTGAAGACAAAGATGTATAATAGAGATTTAGGTCATCGGGTTTTAGATTTGGAGAGAGCGAATGAAGTTTTAAAAAGGGAAAAGTGTGATTTGACCAACACGGTGACTAGTCTGACGACACGTGTATCCCAACTCGAGAGTGATCTTGAACGTTCCCGGGAGGTCAAAGTCCCTTTAAAGAACGCACCTAAGAAGTTTGAAAAGGTGGTTCTTAAGGGTTAAGGTGAGAAGTTAGGAATAAGTCATGACGGTGCTTTCTACTTTCTAATTAGCACCCGAGCTGGTTCCCACTTTAGTGTTAGATTCACATGTGTCTCACCCAAACCCAACTAGGCATCCCATTCCTAGGAGAGTGCGTCCTAGAGTTTTTGAGAGAGGTGTTCCTAGGCCTATTTATGTTTGTTCACATTACAAGAGGAGAGGTCACCTTAAGGAATTTTGTTTTAAGTTGGGTTATGTGTCACGTTTTGCTTCTATACGTGTTTATGACACACATGCACCCACACATGATACTTTACATGCTCCTGGAGATTACATGAGAGAGTTTGAACATTTAGGTGAGCAAGTTAAATTTTTGGTCAAAACTTCACAAAATTTAATGGAGGTTTTCATAAGTTGACACCACCTTTGGAAAACCCCTCCACACCTAACGATTGAGGTTTGACTTGTTTACTAGTGTAGGTTGTTTTACATGATGACATTATTTTCCTATTGCTATTATGTATCATTTTTGTATAAATTTTTGCATTTGGAAATTTTTTGAAAAATACAAAAAGATTTTATTTTAATAAATTTTTTAAAAAATCCAAAAAGAGTTTTGTATTTTATTTACCCCGTTTATGGATGAACACTTAGGATGATCGAGTCACAACATCATTCCATTTTTTTTCATGTGACTATTTGATAGTGTTTTGATACAATATGTCAATTCATTCATGTGATTTATAATATTTGGAGTCATTAAGGTGTAATTAAGTGTTACTTCCTACATATTTGACTCATGTTTTCCTTTATTGCACACATGCAAGGAGTTTTTTTTATTATTGTTCTTGTCTTATCACATGTTGGTTGGGTGTTTTCACTTCAATCCTATCCTTAAAACGAACCAAGCGTGATAAAACTTGATAAGAAAGTTGAGCATGTAAGAGTCGTTGGTGAGGTTGTGTGCATTGTTTGAAAACGGTGAAGGGATACGAAAGATTATTATTTTTATCTTTGGCGATTAAGCCTCCATTGAAATTGGACCTAAAAAATTGAGGAATTTTATTATCCGGGCTCCAAAGAGGTTTAAAAGAGCCCGAAAAAATTTAAAAGCAATAAAAAGAAATTCATGCCAATTATGGGCCATTTAGGTTTTTGCACCAATTCTCCAAAGTTTGTGAATTTAGTTTAACGCCTCTAATGGAAAGTATATATGAGGGAGTTTGGATGGAGAATTAAAACGGGTTTGCACGTCCTTGAAAATCTTGAAAAAACGCTACATAGTTTTGGACGTTATTGGTGTGGAAATCACTTTGCCTTTGATTTGTTGATTTGCGTAAGTCGATGTCATTTAAATTCAACAATTTTTACACCTAAGGATACTTTTGATGTTCATTTGTTAGGAGTACACATATGCATCGTGCACATATGATTGATTGAGTTTATTTACCTATCGAATGTTTTCACACCCATACATTCCATTTCCATGACTTGATTATTTTAGTTTAAATCCATGGTGTGATTTTTAGTATCTTATTTTTGTATAAAAAATTGAAAAATCCAAAAATAGTTTGTGGATGTTTGTGGGATACTCCTTTGAATGCGCGTTGATTGATTTATATTTTTTATCCAATTTTATCGTGACACTCCATATTTTGATTGTTTCTTCTTATTTGTCTATTTGGGGACATCATAAAAAGGGGGAGAAAGAATTATCATGTTATGGGGGAGTTTTTGCATTATGGGGGATATTTGATTTATTCTTATATCATTTCAAACTCTATGCGTCAAGAAGGTTTTTGCTTTATCTCATGTATGTAGGTACAAAGATTGAAGATCATGATGTTGCACACTCTGATGAGAAAAGCTTTGAGAATTGATGAAGATGTTTGAAGAACAGTTTTGAGGTCTTGCAAATTTATTCATGGGAGGGTAGAATTATTTAGGCATTCTGGTTTTTGATAATTCAGATTCTTTATGTATGTACCGGTATAGACATAGGGGGATATTTGTATGGACATATTTTTTATAAGTTCATTATCAATTTATTGTGCCATATACCGTTACACCGTCGAAGAGAATTCAAGAACCATCTACACCAAGACAGATACGAATTAATCAAGTTCTTTATCATTCAAGACTCCGCGAAGTTTACTTTGGTAAGGTTTTGTTTCAAATACCTTAACTTTTCACTTAGAGCTTTTGGGATATATTTACCAAATATTTTCTAAGTGTTGGAGCGGACTTTTTCATCAAAATTTGAGAATGAGTATTTTTTCTGAGTCTTGGAGCGAACATTAAAATAATATTTTTTTGACGTAGTAGTCGTTCAGACGACTTTTCACGGCCGCTCGAGCGACATGTGCAAGTCGCACGATGTCGTTCGAACGGCATCTGTAAGTTGTTCGTGCGAGACCCTTATCTCGTTCGAATGAGCTCGATTTTCGAGGCGGCGTGATTTTCTATAAAAACTCATTTTGTGATGTCGTTTTGTTTAAGAAGTCCCAGCATTTTACATAATAGAAAAACTGCGAAAGAAAAATTCTTTTGGCTTCTTCCTTTTAGGGTTTAATCCCTTTTTGGTTTTCAATTCACAAAACTCCCATTTGCTTTAGTGAAGTGTTTTGGTGTTTGAAGAACACACTTTGCTGTTGTTTACTCTTGTGGGGAGGATAACCTACACCGAGAAGACTGCGTGCCTAGGATTGAGGTCCTTGTGGTATAGCTGCGTGTGAACCATTGTTGTTTTGTTTCTAGTCGTTGCTTTGGAGGTTTGTCGAAGACACCGTACGTTATTCTTGTGGGCTAAAGCAAGATGATTTGTAAGTCAATGGTCTTGTAAACTTGTCAGAGTTCTAGAAATAAAAGGTTTTCCCTTTGGGTATTTTTCCTAAAATTTGTGTCACATGCTTTATTTGTTTATGGTTTGGCACACGCACACACGTAGTTGGTTGTTTGGGGGCTATTTAAAAACAGACTCTAATTAAATAAGGTTTAATTGGAAACTTGAAAATTTAATCAATTATCACACCGTCACGTTTTTCATAATCCTTCTAGAACATTTAAAAAATAATTTTTATAAACAAATATAAAATATCCATGTATCAAAATAAATATGCATTCATACGTGAGAGATCGTCGGAACATGAAGACAAAAATAAGGCACGAAACTCAAGATGATATTGAACATGATATCTTGTCTCCTACATCTTCAATCAAAAACATCATAGGCTTAAATGGTCAACACACTCTATAAACTATGACTCAAAAGTTTTTTCCAATCAAGGAATAAGCCCAAATACATACAAATTGACTCTACAAGAAATGTATCCTTACACGTCAGTGAACACTCTTCACTTCTGCTTCACCAGCTTTCCATCATTTACTACACTGAGCTCATGATATATCACTTTTGTGTTTATAGTAGGATTTACTTCATGGCTCCATAAAATAATTCCTCGTCTCTACCTGAGGAACTCCACTAGATCTTTTTTCAGCTTCAGCTCCAAGAAGGAGCCAATCTGAATGACCCATGGTGGATATTCATTATCAAGGATCAATCTCCTCAGTATCCTCGCCCTTGAATAGATTCTCCTCATCTATGGGATCTAACATCTCAATTTGATAGGTAGTAGTTGTTATTTCATGTTCCTCATCCATAATGAAATAGAACTCTTAAGCCACCACCTGGTTACCATTGATCTGGCCAACTCTAAAGTTTGAGAGGAATTTTATTACTTAGTGGATAATAGAAGAGATTGCCTTAAACTTCTTCAACCGATCGCATTCAAAAATTATGTTGTAGGTTGACGCCACATTATTGTCTATAAAATAGAATTTCATCATTTACGTGCTACATGGTCAATCATGTTCCTGCTGTGACTTTCAACTTGATAGTTTCCAAGGATAACATGGTATCCCCTAAAAACCCTATCAGTGGGTGATAATAGAATTGAAACTTCCTTTCCCATAACTTCAAATATCTTGAAATAGTCATCAAATATCACATCCGCTTAACTTCCATTATAGACTAGGATTATTTTCACTATTAGCTCATGGACCATCAAGCTCATGACCAATGGGTCTTCAAGTGGGTATAATAGGCCACTCTAGTCATACTTCAAAAAGACCATAATATGATTAACTCTATGAACCTTTTGGGGTCGTCGGTTGTCTAATTCCTCAACTATATTTTCCTCATCTTGGTCATAGCATTCACAAGCCTTGACCTCATTCAGACATGCCTTCCTTTTTATAGGTCCATCTCTACCATCTGATTCTCTATTGAAAATAAAGTGTATATTGAAATAGACATGTTAACCGTATTTTTTGACTCCTTATGCTTTTTTGCTAGATCATCTACACTGCCTTCATCAGATTCATCATCATCGTGCATGCTTTTTCGATCATCCCTCTTCTTGTAAGGAGACTTTGATCGTCTCCTTTATTTCTTACCTTCCCTAGGTTCGGTTGATCGGTTGTACTTGTCTATATACTTCATCAGTTTACCCCTTATGATCAGAGCTTTGATCTTGTCCTTCAAGGAAAAACACTTGTTTTTCATTTATCCATAATCTTCATAGAGATCATTTAGCCATAATATATATATATATATATATATATATATATATACCTTTGAAAATAAATGTTCCAATGTAGTACCTGTTTTACTTCTGAAAACCTTACTTGTCCAAATTAATTTACCTTAATTTATAAAAACTTTCTTTACTCATACTTAGCATTTCTCACATTAGTTAACACACCCGGTTCAACATTTGAAACCACCACATTTGATTTATCCAATCACATTCCTTTACCGGAATCACCCATTTATTTATTTCAATACGCTTTAGTATTTTCATTGAAACTCACCCTTTCAACACACGTATCCACCATGTTAGAAAATACTTACTTTTCATTTGAAAACCTTTTTCAATACCTACTTATGCAAATTATGGTTTTAACCACTTTGTTGCTTAACCACCAATTTACCCACTTACTTTACCTTTTTTACTTTCTTTATGGACATTAATAGATTTACGCACTTACTTGTCCATTTCACTATTACCGGAACATTTATTACATTCATTCAAGTTAGGTTGTATTAACATATTTTACCATACAAACCATTTCTTGATATGTTCCATATTTTGTTTATCTTTTCTCGGAATCTTCCAATACCTCATACTTACACGAGCTCCATACCATTGGCTATGTGCACAATATGCTCTGGCCAGTGTTTTAGGGATTTTCACCCAAGGGCTGCGGACCCTTCGTACTTTATCCCGATGTCATTTGAGTTCTATTTTATGTCTTTTAACATTTTATAAATTTTTACATTATTCCACTTTCCTTTTTACCCGGCTGAAGCCAAAACTCGGGACTTTACCACCCCATTTGTGTTACACTTTGAAATTTTCCATCTCATGTCCTTTACATTTTAACCTTGATTTTATTCCAAAAATCATATTTATTTAGGAACACTTTGGTAATACCTTTTCCAACATTTTTATTTCATAAAAGTGTTCCACTTTAAGTAAAATTACCATTTCATTTATTTGTTTCTAAAATCACCTTTTATTCCATTTTGTACATGTTAGTTTCCCAAAACACTATTAATTCATCCACACTAACTGTTAAGTGTTTAGATCCTTTAACACCTTTTTACACTCGGAGTAATATTCTTCTTAATTGGAAACACTTTTACCTCTTTAGTTCTTTTCAACTTCATAAGTGGTAACACTTAATGAATACTTTTATCAACATTTTCCCCAAACACACATTTCTTTGATTTCATTATCAGAGAAATCCATTTTTACTTAAGACTACTTTTATAAGAAAATACAATTTCTTTTTATCAACTCGTGTTGTCTTATAATATCATGTTCATCATATCTTTTAGTCACAATTACACACACTTTGAAGACTACTTACCATATTTCCCTTTTTTATGTTTAAACCCAACAAAAACTTATCTAAACTTGTTTATACATTTAATGCCAAAATACTACAAGTTTGTATGCATGAGAGGATGGATTTTAAACCCAAAGTCCTACTACATAGTTTAAACATACATTTCATCTTGGGAAAATCACTATAGTTGCAAAATACATTTGAAGGCACAAAATACATTTTTATTTCTTCAATCTCAACAAATGTCTATTTTTTTTATAAAACCTTCATTTTTGCAAGAACTTTGAAATATTATTATTATTTCACCAAATATTTACCAAAGTAAATCATTATTCCCAAACATTTTATTTCATAAAATTTTTAATATCAATATTTTTAGAAAATGCACGTTTTTCACAAAAATGCCATCTTTCTATATTTCAAAACCTTAAAATATTTACTTATTCTTTATTTTCAATATAATATTATTTTTTAGCGTTTTTATTTCATAAAAATGCATTTAACTAAATTCACCCTACTCAGATATTCTAACTACAAGACCACAATGTGCAAAAATAACTATCACACTAAGAGTAAGGTTTTTCCCACCTCTAGTGGATCAAATGGTGGTGGAAGTATTGGTGTAGGAGGAGAAACCCTCATCTACAAAGGTGGCCTCAAGAAGTTACCAAAAGCATCCTCCAAAATATCCAAAATGTTATTCTTCCAAGCTTCTAAGCAAGACCCAGTTCAAAGCTCACTTCATACTCTATGAAAGCTCCACCATCATCTCCAAAAACTCCCAGCAACACCTCCAAAATTCGTAGCTCTACCTCAACAATGGTCAAAATGGGTATTGTGGGTTTGAACAAGGTGGAATATCACCCAAAATGATGGTGGAGTGATGGTTTGGTGGTGAATGGAGGTGAAAGCCCACCGACATCTCTCTCACTCTCTCTCACCTTCTTCCATTTTCACAAAACACAATAAACCCTTATAAAACCTCCTTAAGAATCCAAATATCCATGTTTCCCCTTCTGGATTAATCTGAGCTCGACAACTCAAAGATCCAATGCTCCAAACTGTGACAGTGCACAAGGGAATATGCAGATTAAAAACTCGACCAACGTCATTCGAACGACTTCCCCTAAATCATTTGAATGACTTATACTACGTCTTTAGAACGACTTCTAATATCGTTCGAAATGTGGATCGTGCGACCTGCTACTATAAACCAGTAGCACGTCTTTAGATGCCCTGCTTATCCCGACCCATCTCGCGACCTCACTATGTCGTTCGAACGATAGCCCGTTATCGTTTGAATAACCCTTTTTCCTCTTATTTTTATTTTTCTCCAATTCTTATCTTCAATTATTCCATAATTATAATTAACTTCTCCTCAATCATAATCCAGATATATAGTTTTAATTCAACTTTTAGGACGATGTATTACACCATACCCAAAAGCAATATGAAATAGCGTGATTAAGTGATCCTTCCTTGGAATGAAATATGTACAAGCATTAGCCCTATCTTAAAGCATGTTTAATCTAAGTCCCCTTGCACATATTTGTATTATATATGTTGCCAAAAACACCCTTTGCATGGTAACTTGATAATAACAAATTAAAGAACGCATGTTATACCAGTGACAAGACATGTGTCCTAAAAAATTGCTTGTATATAAGATTATCTCTTATATTTTATCCAACATCTTTTTACATAACTTTTCTTCGTTTTGAGATCTTATTTATGTAACATTGCTTCCTTTCCACTCTTACATTTCTATTAGGGTTCTTATTATTTAGATCTTCAGAATTCAAAATTGTTTAACAAGTTTATGATAGAAAATGAATTTGTTTCATTTTTTTTAATCCTGTTAAATTGAGAATAACCTTAATGATATGTCAAGTGTGTTTGTATGAGGATTTTATTTAAAAAATTCTAATGAAATGGGAAAACTTAGATAGACTACATTTTATATAAGATATGAAGTTTCAGGTAATTCATTATGTATTTTAGATGATGCTGTGTATTTAAAGAGCATTGCTGGATAAATATATTGTAATCATTTGGGTATGGTAGACACTAAAATCATTCTCGAAAGTAATGGATTTGAGTCTGGATCAGATGAAGCTTATAATTCCTATGATAATGAATTATTATATGTAGAACTTGATAGACAAACTAACCGTTATACGTTGTAGAATAACAAATTGATGTCATCTATCAATTTCACACAATCAATTATATGATTTGGTCATATATTCGAAGTTGTCCATTTATTTTCACTATTTTTTTATAATTTAAGTTAAAAACGAGCAATATTGTCAAATTTTTCATTGCGAAATATTATTAAACTCACAATGCAACATTTTAACATTTCGCAATGTGAAATTTTCAAATATCTCATTACAAAATTGTATTTTGCAGTGTGAAACAAATGTTTATATTATCTGCATAAATTTATTATTTTATTAGTCCGCTCTAAAGTTAACAACCAACGGTATGCATATGAACAATGAGGAATAAACGTGTTTTTGATTCCTAATAAGCACCTAAACGTATTTAATTTATGCCCCAAATATGTGCATTTTAGTCATTCGTTCTTAATAAAATTGTCCTTATGTTCGTATCAATCAATAGTCGCGGTATCAAATTGTGCTAAATCGGCGTAATTGCAACAAAGTAGCAGTCAAAAGCGTTCAATAAAGAAAATCAAAGCGGTCGTAAAGATTGAAGTCCCATTGAGCGTTCCCAAATGAATCTGATGGCCTAGACCATTTCCCGTATCAAACATAAGCCTAAACCGAGCCCAAGCCATCAACCGAGCCTCGTATAGGTTTAGTTTGTAAATTTTAATCTTTTAGATTTTTATTTGAGTACTTTATAATTTTTAAAATTTATTTCAGATTTTATCTTGAGTGATGTACGTTTTTAGTATTTATTTGTGTGTATATATGTATATATTAGAGTCGGTATTGTGTGTCATTGATTTATATATTTTTTTTTACGTAAATATAACAGGTGTGAGTTTATTTGATTTTCATTTTATTTTTAGAATTTTATAGTTTAGTTTTTTTAATATTTTATTTTTATCTTTATTAGGTTAGATTTATTGATATTATTTTATTTTATGTCTTGTATTTATAGTTTAGGAATTTATATTTTTAGTTTTGGTAAAATTTTATTTTTTGATTTTATATTAGGTTATAAATATTTTAGTAATTTTTATTTTCCTTTGTTTTATTTTCATTTAGGTGTACACTAAACACACACAGACACTATCCTACACCCTTTCATCTTCCCCCCATCACACTCTCTCTCCTCTCAATACTAACACATTATCACCTCGACCTAACACCGACTTGCACCAATTTAAACTCCTACCTACTGCTCCGTGCAAACCCAGTCGGAACTCAAACCCCGACAACAACTCCAACTGGTGACTTTAACAACCAAATACCACCATTTTCGGTGAACCAAACCAAAACCCAACATGGCATTTTCACTTATTCCAACTCCGGCAGATTTAAACCAAGGACCAGCTCCTACCTTCCAAACTCGTACCAATCTGGTCGAAACCTTTGCTAAACCCATTTCCCCATACCAATCCCAAGACAATCATCAAAACGAAACATGCCAACTACTTCATAAAAATAGGAGCAAAAACCACTTTCAAAGCTAACCCGGTGCTTTCGAATCCCGATTCAATCTTTCAATGCAAGTGGTGGGTTATAAAAGAAAGTCGGCATCTCAAAATAAAAGGGATATGGGAGGACTCTCACAGATTGGAATAAAAAAAGAGTACAGTCTCATTTTGTACAGTTCAGAATCCAAAAATTCAAAAAAAAATACAAAAAAAATTAGTTTAGTTTACAACAAGTGTTAGGTTTAATTTTATTTTCTTATTTTTGTAATCAAGTGAAGTGATTATAGAAGAATGAGACGCAATTCAAGAACGCGATTCAATGGGACACTTTTTGTTTCGTAATTCTTTCTTTCTTTTTAATTCTTTAATGTGATGGTGCTTAATTATTTAAATATGTTTGACTAATCACCCCGTTCAAGGGGTGGAATGAAGTGCATAAGATGTTAAGTTAATTAAATAATTTACTTAATTACTGCATTTCTAGGCTAATTGATTAAGAACTGTCACAAATTAATTTATGTAGTGAGAGTTAATAAATTAATTATAATAGTTATTATTTGATTTGGGGAATCAAACTAGAGATAGTTTTTTTCTAAAATTAAATATTTATCGGTGTTGAAATTAGAGGATTCATACAATTTTTATTAAATTGATCCTAGCAGGTAATTTCTTTAAAAAGAGCATAAATCTTACATTTCATAGTGTGAAAATTTTAAATTAGTTTTCTGAAAAAGATACTATTCAATTTATAATTGTAACGAGAGATAGATTATGAATTTAATATTATCTTAAAATACTTCAATTTGAGAAATTATGAAGTTAAAAATAACTGAACACGCGGTGTAATTTCATCTCTTGAATCTTCTCACATTTATAACACTTGGTTACATATTATTTTTAGTTTATTTAATCACATTTGATTTTAACATTAATTAGTTATTTCTCCCTTAAAATTGCTTTTAAAACAAAATGAAATTGAAAGCATTCACATTATTTGTTTCAACTTGAAAGTTGGATTGATACCCGTATATAGCACGGTACGAGTTGTTTAACAAGTTTTGTAGGTAATTTAAGGAAATTTTGAGACTCGGTTTTTGAAGACAACAATGTATGAACCAAAAGTCGGTTATCAAATGGCGTCGTTACCGCTTTCTTGATAAGTAAACAAAGTGAAGACTTATTTTTCATTTGTAGTTGTAATTGTTCTTTTATATTTTTTTTATTTATTTCATTAGACTAGTTGTATTATGATTATTGAGGCCTTGTATTTATTTGGGTACATTTTGACACCATTTTATTTGTAATACTCATTAAAAAAAATGGAAACGAGACCAAATAGAGAGAGAGCGCCCTTGGAGTGTATTTTTGAAGCCTCTCTATTTTGGGTCCGTATGACTCATGGGGACGACTGAAATTAGGCGAACTTCCCCCCGACCAACTCAACTCGGTCTTCACCCCATGTGTGTAAAAGATGTGGGAGGTATATTTCTTTATCACTTGCGAATCTCTTGCAAGAGAGTTCATTTTTTGTGTGATTATTTTCTCCTATGTTCTTTTAATTATCGCATCGCACTTAATTTGAATGGTTTGATGAATTAATCTACCTAAGACCTAGGCTCGATCATTGCAATGAGTTGGGATTTCATCACCCACTCACTCACTTTATCCTATTTGCTTGATACCCATGATATCATTTAAATTAAAATCAATCAACTTGAAAGCCAAGTAGGATCGGTGTTCATTAGGACCCTATTGGAGAGATACACTCGAAGGATACTCCAGTGAGTCCTTTCCACCCCTGTCAATCTTCAAGCGACTTTCTTAATATAATTGTCTAGGGAACTAGGCTTTAAGCAAGGCAGCCCAGTAAAACGGGTTTGTGCTTTCCCCCGCGTGGTAGCGGACGATCGATCGTTGTAGTATCCAGTGTGGTGAGACTTAATTAGTAAGACTCTTGTGTCTTTCAGGAAGAAAGTAGGAGCACAATTTTTCAAAGGCGGCGTACGGCTCCGTGTTTTTCTCGCTCGCAGATTAATTGAAAATTTAACTACCCTATCACTTAATTGAAGATAATAATTGGCTACATGCTCGTTAGGATTTTTCCTTTTCCCTTACATGTCTAATTCAAATCTTTTGGTAGTAAATTTTATGCTCAGTCCTTTTGAGTTTAAAAAATAGTCCATTTTATCCCCTTTTCTGAAAAATCCAAAACATATTAAAAAAATATTTTCCACAAAATCAGAAAAATAATTTCTTTCTTTTTCAATATTCAAAATGCCAAAAAGATTTTTCTTTTTCTTATGTTCAGAAATCACAAAAAGATTTTCTTTTCTTCTAAAAAAATTTAAAAATTAAAAAGTATTACTCTCGTCGTTGCCGAAAAACGTCCTTTACGATAATACTTTGTCCATTTCCCATTATCTCGAAGCATGTTTGATGTTGAGCCGAAGTCGAACCTCGATAGATTACTTTGTGGCTTTAACTCTCTCACACACATTGTTGATACTCTTGCATCGTCCATGCGCACATCTCATATTCCATCGCTTTCGGTGATGATTGTCAACTCATCCAATGCTTCATCGTGCACCCACTGCATTCCATATGATAATTTTTGGAAGCGTCCTCGGTGTATTGTCATGACATATTCAATGTCGAGGGGTATGAGCACCCAAGTTATTCATGGAGGCTTGATCACCCTTCCATGCAATATGATTCACAACCCATATTATGGATCATTACGGTTTCCAACAATCATCATCGCAACCTGGTGCACCTCATCCCTATCAGTACCCTTACTATGCTCCTCATGATTATCAACATTTTCTCTCTCACAGATATGCTTCTCTTATGTATGATGAACTTGACCCCATTCCCCACACTTCATATGAGTATTCTCCATATCCTGGTGTCAATAGCAAGTTGTGTCCACCTCCACCACTGCTGCCACCCGCCTTCACTTCACCACCACCATCCACATCCGTTCTCAAAATCCTCTTGCAAAATTTTATCCTCGAACAAGGGAAAGCTAATCAATATTAAAATGAATCCCTTCAACGACTTGAGCAAACATTAAATAAAATTGAGTGTGCAAAACGAGGTGAATTTCACTCCAAATCAACCCATTTTTGCACCAATGTGGAACGATGATGAGTCATCTTGTGCCACTAATTTTGAGTGTGACCAACCCTATCATCCCGAGAATCTTGAAGTTGATACCACCCAGTGGTCCAGGCCCCAAGTTGATAACTATGTTAACTTGTCTACAGCTTGTGACACTAATCAAACACTGTTTGTCCTAAAGAACCCACAATTGAGGTTTGCATTCCAATTGAACCCCAAAATATGCCTGAGTCTACACCTATTGAGCCCCCATGTGTGTTCCCATGGAACCACTTCATTATAGGTTAGCTTCGGCTACGCCTATCCTGAGATTGAATTTGAGATGGTTCCTACCTCTCCGGATATGGATCATGCCCACACATACTTGGCTCACTTTGAGTCTACTTTTAGTGTTAATTATTCTATCTCAAATTTAAATGCCTCGTTCGATTTTTCTATCACTTTGGATGGTGACTTATGGGTGGATAAGTTGATCACTCAATCATTTACTTCCACACCTCCTCTTGCGGGTGCTATTAAGGATCACTTTGAGCCTCCTGGGGAGTGTGTATCTCCTACTCTTGAGTTGGATCATCTTCCCCAACCCTTTATCCCACATGACACATCCATTGTGCCTCCTAACCCACCACCTAGTTTGGACCTTGCTATTATACCTCTCATGTCTCATCTATGCATTTGTATCCTCAACTGAACCCTTCCTTTACCCTAATTCTCCACTAGCTCACTCCTGCATTTTTTATCCACCCTACCATTCATGAGAGTATTAGTGCTACTCTAAGCTTTCATGGCACATAGCTTATTTCTCCATGCCCACCATTCGTATATCTTGATGATTTTTATTCTCGTCATCTCATTGACGTGTCACGACGCAACCAATATCATCGTCCATTTATAAAATGGTCATGCACTTTATTTGAGACCCACTTCATCTCTATTGCCAAACCATTTTTCCTCACATCCAATTCGAGCACCATGCCTATAAGGCCCTTGTTTCCCTTACCTTTATTCTCAATAAGGCCCATGCTCGGTGCCTCTTCACCCTCACCTTTTCCTTTCTTCCTTATACCCTTCTCCCTATACACCCTTGGTCCACCGATGCTTTGCATCGCGTAAAGCACTTTTCCATGCAATTGCATTGACCTTCTCTCCTTTATCCAACAAGAATGGCTATTAAGTCTTGTTTGGGGTTGATGTCCCATCCCCTACTCCATTTATGCCACCCCGATCTATCCGAGATTATATCTTGTTTTGGGGTGAGTTCCGGTCAGTCTGGCTGAACACGTTAATGTAATACCCCATATTTTTATTAATTATTTAATTAATTGGAATATTAGGAGAAATTAAACTTTTTATTTAATGGTCTTTAATAATTAAACATGTTGATTTTTTATATTGGAGTAGTAAATTTTTAACCGAAATTAAATCGGAGTTATAATAAAATGTTAGAATGATTTTTAAAAATATTTTAACAAGTAGGTACATTTTCTGTTGAGTTAAAGAATATTTTTTCTAAGTGTAAAGGAGATGTTCTAAAGATTTCGTTTTGATGATGGGGTCGTTCAAATGACAGCGTATGTCGTTCGAATGATGTAGCATCTCATTCGAACGACAACGTATGTCGTTTAAGCGACAGGGGCGGTGGATGGATTAAAGTCCTAATTAGATTTTAACTCTTACACCCTTTCAATACCAAACTAATACGGGATTGAGACTTTGAAAAACACCTTTCTATCAAAATTTTCTACGGTAAGGTTCTCCAAACATATTTTCTCTCATCTTCAAACCCTATCCCCAACTTTTAACAAGTTTAACTCAAGAGTTGAAGATTCAATTGGTGTTTTCTCAAGCGGAGTTCAACCGTCTACTCAGATTTTTATAAAATCTTTTAATATAAATAATATTCATAACCCTTTGGTACGTAGGATTCATGAGTGGATTTTGAGTTTTATTAGTGTAGGTTGCATGTAGGAAAACCCTAGTTTTGAATTAAATGAATTTGGGGGCGTATAACTCATGTAATTTTTGTTGAGATAATGTAATTAGAATATTTATGTATTAATGATAAAATCTCGGTGTATTTAATTTAAATAATTAAACGGGATTAATTGGCTGTCGATGACGATGTAGAAATTAAATTAAGATTTAATTGAATTGGATTATTATGCGTAGTTTTATACGTTGATTAATTATGCTTGTTTATGTGACTTTTTGGCATTATTGAATTACTATTGTTACGACAGGTTGTTGGGTATTTTTGCTCTCCCTATATTTTAGGATGCCTTTTAGGTATGGGACTAGTGGGTAGGCCTTTGACGATTTATGCCTTCTAGGTATGCGACTAGTGAGGGTAGATTATTACGACTTCATTCTGTTGGGGGTGGGCTGATTTTTGATACTTATCGTTGTTACGATAGCCTAGGCATTAGACTAGGTCAATATTTATGTTAGAAATCCATCCTATACGTAAGATAGGACGTATATGTACTTTGGGGACCCTTAGGTATGGGACTAAGGGGTATTTTGAGGACCTCACATCGATTAAAAGGGTGGGGTAATTTATAAACTGAGTAAATGAGAATGAGAAGTAATGCCTAAGATAAAACTGGGTATTAAAATTTGGGGGGACATAATGTGTCAGTGACCGATAGTTTAAACGGGTCAACTTTGACTATTTATGTCGTGTCGTGTGTAGAACCTTGTCGTATTACGGGATCGACAGTTTAAACGGATTTGACCGACTATTGACAAGGGGAAGTGTGAAACTTTGGTGGAAATTCCAACCCGAGGCGGAAGGACCGCCATAGTAAGTGAGAACAATAATAAATTTTGTTAATTAACTTTAGGGGACTTGGGAATTTAAAATCATATTAGTGTGCTTGTTAAAATGGGGATCTCTGCGGGTAGTTAGTGGTTTATATTTATCATGTTTAATTACTCGTTGAATTAAAATACTCTATTGTGATATGTATTGTGTATAATGATACTGTCTGGATTCATGGATCCTATTTGAGGGGAGTAGTGTTTATTCATGCTCGGGGCTCTGACCTCGTGCATTGACTAACTTTTTCAGGTATTAGTTTTGGAGAAGCTGCATAGGATTATCGGAGTTTATCGTTTAGAGGTGCAACTAGAGTTTATTCATTTTATTTCTTTTTTTAGTTAGACTTTCTTTTTAGTCGTATTTCATTATGTGACTTAATTTGGGTTTTTATTCGGCCATTTGGTTCCAAAGTTGTTAGAGGATTTCAGTTGGATCATTCACATTTCTTTATTATTAAGATTTTATTTAATATTATTGGAGAGTGGTTTTCACCTAGAGTTTTAGCATGTGATGGATCTTTCATCGCTCAGTTGTCTATGATCATTTAGGATCGATTCAATTATTTATCTTATGGACTGATTTATTTATGTCTCATATCTGTCTCATGCTAAGAATGGTATTTATTTAGTTCACTCCCGGCATAGTTCGACAGTAGTGGATGGCCACCCTGTCTGCCGAATTGCATGGGGTATGGAAGATAGTATCAGATCATGGTCTTAGGTCTCGTAGGTTATGAGTCCGTCACAGTTTTCGCGTTGCATATATTTGATTCCCTTTTTGATGATTTCTACTCTTAGTCATTATGAGTCGGATGTTGTTTTGTTAATATCTTTTCAGATGGAGAATATAATGAGAGATGGGAATAGGAGAGAGGGGTCTCGTTTGAGTCCCGCGACTCAGGAGATGCAGCGTCAGATTATTTTGGAGGCCAAGGAGTTAGTGGCTATCATACATGAGGCCACGGCGACCGGTATGGAGATGGGGAGATAGACATGGGTGACTCTAGAGGCACAACAATAGGGTACACCCATTTCGGCTTGGGATAAGGTGAGAACTTGCTTTATTAAGGGCAATCCTCCCACTTTCGCAGAGGGATCTGACCCAGCGGTTGCTCACCAATGGAGGAGGGACATGGAGAGACATTTTAGGATGGTGGACTCCAAGAATCTGCAGAGACATATGTTATCAACATTCAAGTTGACTGGTGATGCTTTACAGTGGTGGGAGAGTGCTACCACGTCGGAGGATAGAGATCAGTTGGGTTATGCAGATTTTCTGATAAAGTTTAACCGTAAGTACTTTTCGTATGCAATTAGGAATGCAAAGACGAGAGAATTTATGGACTTGCAACAAGGTTCAAAGTTGATTGTCGAGTATGAACAAGAGTTCACTAATTTATCTATGTTTGTACCAGAGGAGGTTAGTACTGAGGTGAAGAAAATGGAATGTTTCATTAAGGGATTATCTTGGTCGATTAGGTAGATGGTGTTGGTAAATCCAACATACACTACTTATGCTCAGGTAGTGGATGTCGCAATGTTACTATGGCAGGAGAGGGCCAATTATCAAAAGAAGTTAGGAAAGAGACAAGAATCAAATGGACAAGGCGGTGAGACTAAGGGTCGCAATGAACAAGCATGGAAGAAACAAAGAACAAACCAGGAACAACAAGGAGAAGAGCGAGCAAATACTAGACGTTATGAACCTTTTAAGGGTGAATGCTTTTTCTGTAGGAAAGTAGGACGTAACGCGGCTAAGTGTTTTAAGAAAGAGGAACAACAAGGCCAAGCGGCAGAAGCCCAGAAGGGTCAAGTCAAACAAGGTCGACAAGGTCAAGGAGTACAGGGAGAGAAAAGACTGAGGCCTCCAGTTCTTGCAGCAACAGGTGTTCAGGTAGCATCAACAGCACCGACAGCATCATGTGCATAGGGGGTAATCGCAGCACCAACCAATACCGGTTATGGGAGGTGCTATGTGCCTCAGCCTCAGGCAGAACATGATAGATTATGTGGCTGGTAGAGTATCGCAGTACGTAATATTTTCTTAAATACTTATATATGTAGGCGTTATATATATTGTATTTTTATAAAGGATTATGTTCGGGTAGGTTAGTTGTATGGGCGCCTAATTGTGGTACTCTACGGGTAGGCATATGTGAGCCTTATTTTATTTTTCGCAATTACGATTTACTGAATTTCGAGGACGAAATTCCTTTACTAGTGGGGAAGTATGTAACACCCCGTGTTTTTATTAATTATTTAAATTAATTGGTACGTTAGGAGAAATAAAACTTTGAATTTAATGGTCTTTAATAATTAAACATGTTGATTTTATATATTTGAGTAGTAAATTTTCAACCGAAATTAAATCGGAGTTATAATAAAATGTCAGAATAATTTTTAAAAATATTTTAACAAGCAGGTACATTTTTATTGAGTTAAAGAATATTTTTTCTAAGTGTAAAGGCGGTGTTCTAAATATTTGGTTTTAATGCTAGGGTCATTCAAACGACAGCGTATGTCGTTCGAGCGGCAGGGGCGATGGATGGATTAGAGTCCTAATTAGATTTTAACTCTTACACCCTTTAAATACCAAACTGATACGGGGCTGGGACTTTGAAAAACACTTTTCTCTCAAACTTTTCTCCAATAAGGTTCTCCAAACATATTTCCTCTCATCTTCAACCCTATCCCCAACTTTTAATAAGTTTAACTCAAGAATTGAGGATTCAATTGGTGTTTTCTCAAGAGGAGTTCAACCGTCTACTCAGATTTTTATCTAACTAATTTCAGGCATGAATACACTATTCCTTTCCTTTAGTATTATGCGTTTTAAGTGTTGCCTAAACTTATAATTGCATCTTTTTCTTAAAAATAATTAGCAACCTATTTAGAGAAAGTGGAGATTAAATCTTGGGGCTATTTTTATAAAATCTTTTAATATGAATAATATTCGTAACCCTTTGGTACGTAAGATTCATGAGTGGATTTTGGGTTTTATTGGTGTAGGTGGCATGTAGGAAAACCCTAGTTTTGAATTAAATGGATTTGTGGGCGTATAACTCATGTAATTTGTGTTTAGATAATGGAATTGGAATATTTATGTATTAATAATGAAATCTCGGTCTATTTAATTTAAAATAATTAAATGGGATTAATTGGATCCCTTTGACGATGTGAAAATCAAATTAAGATTTAATTGAATTGGAATATTATGCATAGTTTTATACGTTAATTAATTATGCTTTTTGTGTGACTTATTGGCATTATTGAATTACTATTGTTACAACGGGTTTTTGGGTATTTTTGCTCTCCCTATATTTTAGGATGCCTTCTAGGTATGGGACTAGTGGGTAGGCCTTTGACGATTAACGCCTTCTAGGTATGGGACTACTGAGGGTAGATTATTACGACTTCATGATGTTGGGGGTGGGATGATTTTTGATACTTTATCGTCGTTACGCTAGCCTAGGCATGAGATTAGGTTGAGATTTATGTTTGAAATTCATCCTATATGTAAGATATGACGTATATGTACTTTCGGGACCCTTAGGTATGGGACTAAGGGCTATTTTGAGGATCTCACATCGATTAAAAGGGTGGGATAATTTATAAACTGAGTAATTGAGAATGAGAAGTTATGCCTAAGATAAAAAATGGGTATTAAAATTTAGGGCAACATAATGTGTCAGTGACCGACATTTTAAATGGGTCATCTTGGGCGATTTATGCCATGTCGTGTGTGAAACCTTTTCATATTGCCGGGGATCTACAGTTTAAACAGATTCGGCTGTCTATTGACAAGGGAAAGTATGACAGTTTGGTGGAAATTACCACCCGGGGCGGAAGGACCTCCATAATAAAAAGTGAGAACAATAATAAATTGGGTTAATTAAATAAAATTAACTTCAGGGGACTTGGGAATTTAAAATCATATTGGTGTGCTTTTTGAAATAGGGATCTCTGCGGGTAGTTAGTGATTTATATTTATCACGTTTAATTACTCGTTAAATTAAAATACTCTATTGTGATATTTATTGCGTATAATGCTAATATATGGATTCATGGATCCTATTTGAGGGGAGTAATGTATATTGATGCTCGGGGCTCTGACCTCGTGGGTTGTCTAACTTTTTCAGGTATTAGTTTTGGAGAAGCTGCATAGGATTATCGGAGTTTATCTTTTGGAGGTGCAACTGGAGTTTATTCATTTTATTATTATTTTTAGTTAAACTTTCTTTTCGGTTGTATTTCATTATGAGACTTCATTTGGGTTTTTATTAGGCCATTCGGTTTCAAAGTTGTTAGAGGATTTCAGTTGGATCATTCACATTTCTTTAGTATTCAGATTTTATTTAATCATTATTGGAGATTGGTTTTCACTTGGAGTTTTAACATGTGATGGATCTTTCATCGCTCAGTTGTGTATGATCATTTGGGATTGATTCAATTATTTATCTTATGGACTGATTTATTTATGTATCATATATGTATTATACTAAGCATGGTATTTATTTAGTTAACTCCCGGCAGAGTTCGGCGGCAGTGGCTGGCCACCCCATCTGTCGGATTGCACGGGGTGTGACAAGTAAAGTTAGCGCTACCGGGAGGCAACCCGTCATGTCTTTTTCTGAGTATGAGCCTTATCCAGTTTGGGGGTGGTGTTATATCCTCCCCCATTAGTTTTAACATGCTTTATATACTTGTATAGCTTTTTGTGCCGCATTTTTTCTTTAGGTTCCACCTCTGCTTCCATCATACGGTACATTTTTATTAGCAATTCATTATGGTACTATCTTTCCTCCCTTATTCTTTCCATTTTATATATATTTGTAAACATTGAGGACGATGTTCCTTTTTATTTGGGGTGGGAAATTTATTAAAGTCTACCTCTTTTGAAAAATTTTAGAAGCAAATCATTTTAAATTCTTTTTTTATGTGCAGTTTAAAATTTATTATGATATGAATTGTCTATCATTCTTCTTTTAGAAATTTCGAAATACCCGTGTTCGTATCTAAAATTATATTTTTTACCATAAAATTAAATAATACCTCTTAAAGCGTACTTGCACTATGAATTCCTAAACTCAGCAAATATGCACTTTCACATTTTACAATCAAAAGTTGAAGAGTAACAACATTATTAAGAGGGCATTAAAAGATCATTAGTGGAGACTCAAAACCCGTGAGCTTTGAGATATTCACCTTTATGAGGTTTTTTATGTAATCTCCAAGTCACAAGTTGACTCAACTTTCTTTAGGCACCACACTTAGTCGTTGCATGATCTCATTATTTTTTAATTTCGCATAATCACTAATAATGACATCACTTTCGAGTTGTAAGAAGCATGTATCTTGTAGTTTGTCCCGAGCACCAAACCATTCTTTACCATACACTCACTATTTCTCCATATGAAATTACCATTCACTTCACCCATTACCTTCCCAAATTTTCTTTATCCTTGAATATTCCCCTCACCATCCATATATAATTTCCAATCATTGCCATCCAAAACTTTTTAAGATAAAGAATACTTGAAATTCCAAATGTAAATTATCTTCATTTGTGTTGTGTAAAGAAAAATGCATCGCGATAACAAAAAAAGAGAAAAAGAGAAAAATAAAAAAAATATATAGAAAAGAAGAAAAAGAAAGCATGTGATAATAAATTTAAAAGTGAAGACATTAGTTATTCAAATTGTGTTCCACTCTTCTCAAAAACCCTGCCATCATATCATCTTTATTTCATGCCTTACATAACCCCCATTTTTCGCCCTTGGTAAGGTGCTTGAGCAAACAAGAAGTCTATATATAGTGAATAACTCGACATTCTCAACATACTGGTTAGCATTCCTTCATGAGATTAATTTCTTTCATGTATCCCTAATTTCTTATAAGTGTGTGAGACGTTTGATCTTGTTACATTTACTGACATCCTCACACACTAGAGAGATACCCTTACCCAATTCTCAGAGAGTTCGATTCAGAGAGATGTATCTAGTGAGAATTGAAGTGAAAGCGTTGATTTTATAAAGGTGATCTAATAATTACTCTAAGGATACTTAAGCTTTTTTCACACAAGACATCCTAAGTTTTAGGAAGGATTACACTTTTGGTATTAAGTAATTTTATGCCTTACTTTGATAGTTGAACACGGTGTTCCTCGATGCCTTTTTAATTGGGTTGTATAACTTTTCATCGTCAAATAAGAACTGGATTTAAATAAAATTTTGAATTTTGTGGGTACATTCACTACAAACCCTCATGAGACAACACTCGTCTTGTAGGACAACTTGCAGGTTTAACGGCTTGTTGCACATGCTAAGTGAAATCGCAAGTGACTACGAAAGGGGAACACTTTTGGTCACTTATCTTTATTGCTCTCTATTTCTGCTCGAGGACCAGCAATGTTATGTTTTGGGGTTGTGTGATAAGCACTCAAAAGTGTTTAATTTATGCCCCAAATATGTGTATTTTAGTCGCTCCTTTTTAATAAAATTGGCCTTATGTTCGTATTTTTCTATATTGAAGGTCAATCGATAGTCGCGGTATTAAATTGTGCTAAATCGACGTAATTGTGACAAAGTAGCAGTAAAAAATATTCAATGAAGAAAATCAAAGCGGTCGTGAAGATTGAATATCCATTGAGCTTGTCCACATGAGTTCTGATGGCCTATACTCTTTTTCGTATAAAACCTAAGCCTAAACCAAGCCCAATCCATCAGCCGATCCTTGTATGTGTTTAGATTGTAATTTTAAATCTTTTAGATTTTTATTTGAGTCGTTTATAATTTTTATAATTTATTTTAGATTTTAATTTGAGTCGAGTATGTTTTTAGGATTTATTTGTGCGTATAGTTGTATTTATTAGAGTCAGTATTGGATGTTGTTTATTTTTATATTTTTTTATGTAAATATAATAGGTGTGAGTTTATTTGATTTTTAGTTTTTATTAGTTTAGTTTTATTAATATTTTATTTTTATCTTTATTAGGTTAGGTTTATTAATATTATTTTATTTTAAGTCTTGTATTTATAGATTATGAATTTATCTTTTTAGTTTTAGTAAATTTATTTTTTGGTTTTATTTTAGGTTATAGATATTTTAGTAATTTTTATTTTCCTTTTTTTTTCCATTTAAGTGTACACTAAACACACATACACCATCCTACACCCTTTTACTATTTAGCATCTTCCCTCACAATCTCTCTCCTCTCAATACTAACATGATCACCATTCCAAGACACAAAAACCATGACCCGACCCAACACCGACTTGCTCCGGTTTAAACTCCTACCTACTGTTCCGTCAAAACCCGACGACATGTCGGAACTCAAACCCCAACCACAACTCTAGCCAACGACTTTAACAGTCAAATTCCACCATTCTCGATGAACCAAACCAAAACCCACCATGCCACCATCACTTATTCCAACTCCGATTGATTTAAACCCACGACCAGCTCTTACCTTCCAAACCCGTACCAATCCATCCGAAACCTTTGCAAAACCCATTTCCCCATACATATCCCAAGCCAACTATCAAAACTGGACCTACCAACTACTCCATAAAAATAGTAACAAAAACCACTTCCAAAGATAACCCACGTGCTTTCAAATAATAATAAAAAATCTTTGACTTGTTATTTTTCAAATCCCAATTTAATCTCACCACCAGTGGTGGTGGATTATAAAAGAAAGCCAGCATCTCAAAATAAAGGGATATAGGAGGACTCTCACAAACTGGAATAAAGAGAGAGTGCAGTCTTATTTTGTAAAGTTTAGAATTACAAAAAAAAACATAAAAATACAAAAAGAAATAGTTTAGTTTAAAACAAGTGTGAGGTTTAATTTTTTTTATTCTTGGCTTTGTAATCAAGTGAAGTGATTCTGGAAGAATGAGACGCAATTCAAGCACGCGATTTAAGGGGAGACTTTTTGTTTCGTAATCCTTTCTTTCACTTTAATTCTTTATTGTGATTGTGCTTAATTATTTAAATATCCTTGGCTAATCACCTCAGGCAAGGGGTGGGAGGAAATGTGTATGATGTTAAATTAGTTAAATAATTTATTTAATTGTTATATTTCTAGGCTAAAAATAATATGTGCTTAACTATTAACTCTCAATACATAAATTAATTTGTGACGGTTCTTAATTAATTAACCTAGAAATATAGCAATTAAATAAATTATTTGTGAGAAGATTCATAATTAATTTATAATTCCATCTCTTGAATCTTCTCACACTTATCACACTTGGTTACGTATTATTTTTAGTTTATTTAATCACATTTGATTTTAGAATTAATTAGTTAATTCTCCCTTGAAATTGTGTTAAAAAAAAATTAAATTGCAAGCATTCACGTTATTTATTTCACCTTGAAAGTTGTATTGATACCCGTTTTTACCACGATATGAGTTGTTTAACAAGTTTTGTGGGTAACTAAAGGGAATTTTGAGACTCAGTTTTTGAAGATAACGACGTATGCACAAAAAGGCGGTTACGAATTCACCTAGTGAGGACTTACATAATATAAAATTAGATTTGTAACAAACCAAGAGTTGTTCATATTATATAGTTAAAAAACAACTGAATTTAGAATTTGTTAACTCATGAAAAAGGAACAAAAATATTTAAAAAAATAATACTAGAAAAACATAAATATATTTAAAAAGGGAATTCGCTATCTGGGTATTCAAGATAAGCACTAGTAAAATCCTCAAGTGATTCTATGAAGTTAATAAAGGAGTGTGTCCTTATTGGAATATAATCTTCAACTAGTAGAGTGTACATATTCCTTCTTTCTTCATACTTTTGTATGACTTGAAGGACATAAAAATCCATAAATTATCAAAGTTTTGAGGAATGTCAACCCCTTCAATTAGTTACAGTATTAGTGGTAATCATATGCAACCTTGTGCTATATATACAAAGAACTCGTGGTATGCATTATTGTACTGGTAGAGTTCATCTTCAACGCCTTCTAGTTGTCGTCTCATGTTTGTTTTTAAATCAAGATAGCTATGACGTCTTATAAAGTTAACCATTGTTGGGAAAAGTATTTGGGTTTATGTGTGACTGTTTTTAAGTGAATAGATAAATAACATATTTTGAATATCAACTAGCTCAGAATATATATATATATATATATATATATATATATATATATATATATATATATATATATATATATATATATATATATAGGGTGTACCCGTGTCGATGGCACGGTTGAAGAAATGTTCTGGATATTTCATAATACTAAATGGGTCTGACAAAATAAGACACACAATAATCATTTGAAAGTCAGCATCTCCAACATATTGATAATCATTTTGCACGGGCAAGCGTAACACCTTTTCGTAATTAAAGAGAAATATAAAGAGTTATCCTATACTTAATCAAGAAATAATTTGAATCGACTAAAAATTACTCATAAAAGTTCTAGGTTCTTGCAAGTCATTTACGGATTGACAAATTACATGTGGGCAACTAAAAAATCATTGCAATGGCACTGACTTACAATAACTAATATAGTGTGTAAAATTATATTTAATACCATATCAATATTGTAATTGCTTAATGGAAAAAATTTCAATGTGTCAAAATAAAATTTGAGAGAGGTGTAAATTTAGTCTCTTACAAAATCGATTTTTTGAGCAAATCTCGGATGCATAAAAAAAATTATTGTAAAGTTAAGTGCTTCAAACTTTTACATTGAAACTTGGGCGAATTTTCCTCCAATGCTTCAGAAAATTGTTCACTTGCTCCCAAGTCTTGATACACGTGCCTAAAGGCATTACAACAAAAGAAAAATCTAGTTGCCTTGAGACATGTACCTCAAAAGGGAACTACAAAAAAAATCAATACATCATATAGAAAGGTGCTATTAAAATAAATATTTATTCCCAATGAATAAAGCAGACCTTATTTGCAACACTAAATTACATATTTTTGTACTACTAATGAACACAACACTAATTAAGTGTCTGTTATGACACCATTTTTTTCTCCATTCACTGTCAACTCTGCTTGCAAAGATGGCAATGCAATCAAACAAAAATACTTTCAACTCGTACGCTTCTAAAACATAAATAAAAGAAATTTCACAATTAAAGGCCTAATACCAAACATTAAGATGTAATTACTATTTCAATATTTCTAAAAGAGTCAATTGGTAGAATGAGCCTAATTAAATCCCCTCTTTAACTATAAAAAAAAATAACCTCGATTTGTGTAGATACATGGTAATACCCTAAAAATAAACCACAATATCATAAATTGTCGTGAACACCAAGCTAAACTAAAACAAAAACATGAACTAAAAACAACATATCTAGGTGATTTAAAAGGTCAACTGCATTTTACACCGAAGTGTTGTGATAGTGGTTATGTTAGATTTTTGGTCAATGTATTTTTTATATTCTCAATACATATTGTCATTGCATAATATATAATGACACATAAAAAAATGACTCATTAAAAATAAAAATAAAAAGTTCCACTGCATTTTATATTGGCAATACATGTGCAAATTTAAAAGATCCATTGTACCTATATTATCCAAAAAATGCACACACCAAAAATTAGCAACTGAACACCATTAGTAGAGAGGGAAAGAAAAAGTAAGAGAATAGGGATCCAAAAAATCTTCTAAGAGAGTGCAAATATTCACTAAAAGATCGCGACTTCACTGAACCAAAAAATAGCTTATTATAGAGGATTTCTCTTAAATTAAAATCCATGAAATGTCAGAGATACAGTCAACAAACATGTTTCAGTACCTGGAACAACAAACCTACTGATTCAGAAAAAACTTTTGAAAAAAAAAAACATACCTCCCCTAAATGGCGATGGGTTTGTGTATTCCGATTTCAATTCGAAGATTTCATGACCACACAATTGGTTTGTGTATTTCGATCGTCGGAGATGCTTAGGATATCTTTGTTGGTTTGGGATTCAAACTGATAACGGGTAATATTCAACGGATTTGTGTATACTGATCTCGGGGGATTTGCTCTTTCACTTCTTCTTTTTTATTTCTTCTCTGTCCTCTTTGTCTCTTTCTCACCATAAATTAATGTAATAACCCTTATTTTTGAGTAATTGCTTTTATATAATTTTACCATGTGAGGTAATTGTATAAAATGATGGAAGTTGGAGTAAATATTATTTTAAGTGATTTAAAAGGTAATGTTTACTAAATATTGCATATTTACTGTTAAGAGGATGTGAATAGCATCATGTTATGTTTTATTTCCTCATTGTGCTTTAAGAGACAATTATGGTTTAGAATGATGTTGGAACATGAAATGATTTATGTTATCCCGGATGACAATTTAGAGGGTGTGGTTAGTCCTGAAATGATTGAGATAGTCAAAACAAATACCATGTTGTATTTTTTGGTTCCGGACACTTTTGAAGGGTTAAGACTTAATTATGTAGGTACGAGTCATTTTAATGGGGTAGTATTATTTAAAGATGGAATTTAGTGTTACATGAATCTTTAAGTCTTCCAACCCCTTTAATCCCCAATCATATGTTCCTAAACATAGAGAGAAAGAGAGAGAAAGAGAATTGTGGAGAAAAGAAGAGAAAAGGAAGAGAATTGAAGAAATTAAACTTGATCTTGCATATACCGGAAGAGAATCCGAGATTTCAGCTTTAAGGCAAGTTTCTAACTTGTTAGTATATGATTTAATGTGGATAAATTGTTGAGATAGTTGTGTATTTGGAGGAATTGAACAAATCGTAGGTTTTGATGAATTTTAGAGTTTAACCCTTAGGTTTTGTTGTCTGTATGAATTAAGTTGGACATATTGGTTTATTGATATGTAGAAACGTTGGGGCTATGTTGCTGGTTGATGAGAATGAAGGAAGTGGAAGAATATGGGGTAGGGTTTTGGATTTGGTATTTTAGAAGAGGGTATAGTCGTGGGTCTGGTGAGCGCAGTCGATCGCGATCCAAATCCTAGTCGACCGGGCCTAAAGGGAAAGGCACACTAATTTTGTTGATAGGCATATTTTTAAGGCACGGTCGACAACGCTCCAATGAACGGTCGATCGGTCCCTTGTTTTTCACCCGAAATCTATAGTTTTCTCTATCTCCTTTCTTTTAAGGTAGGGACTTATGAACCTTCTTGAATGAAGTAAAACTAGAGTATTAGAGTCTATTATTATGGTAATTATAAACCTAAGCTAGAAACGAGAGTTGGGGCTTAGACCGGGAATTAATTTAGTTAGTTGTTAGAGGAAGGTAAGGGTTCTTTTTCCATAATGAGTTAGTCTAGGTCTAAGGGGAAATAGAGTGTTAGAATTGGGGACTTCTAGAATTGGGTGGAATTAATATCATACTTATGGGCTCCTAGGTTTGTCGTTAAGTTTCTTGGAGACTAATATGGAAATATATTAAACGTGTGGTTTATGAATTATTATATGAAACGCTTATGGCTCCGGATGAAATGAAATTTACCTTGTAAATTGGCATATTTTGTGAAAGATGAATTGCGTATACATACCTCCCTAAATTATATCATAAGAAAAGTTATGCGCATGATGTGAATTCCCCTGGATAGTGAATGCAGGGTGAATATAGTCCTCGGCCATAGGACTGGTTGTTATATATTGTGATGTTATTTTCAAAGTGAGGTAATTTCGGGTATGGTTATGACTCACTGTCGAAAGTATATGGCCGTTTCCCAACGTCTCGTGATTTAGGATGGCCAAGTTGTCTTGGTGATAGGCCCTGGAAGAAGATAGCTATTTAGGGGCGCATCCAGTGGGGTGACTGATTAGGCATAAATTCTTCCAAATTTATCCCTTTAATTTAGTTACTTTTAGCACCTTGAACAACGTAATCGATTTGATTTTTCATAATATTGCTACTGACTTATTATAACGAGTACACCGAGTTTCTGGTATTTCGTACTAATTTTGCAGGGATTTAATGTCAATAACGAAAGAAAGAAACTGGATGAATCAAGAAAAGAAAAGAAGGAAAGTCAAAATGGAAAAAGTGTAATTTCAATCCGGAATTCGAATGACGCACCTAAAGAGAAGTTGAAGATATCAAGTTTATGAGCATATAGGAAGAAACGACACCTCAATCGGAGTACCGGTGAGAAAGATATGAAGAGTCAAAGTTAGAGAAAAGAAAGTCAAAGGCAGACCGGTCCGCAATGCCACATTCCAGAGAACCCCGGACCGAAGACAAACCGAAGGTGGAGGAAAAATAAAAGAACCGGTCCGCACCGGACCGATCCTCCTTACAAATAAATGAACCGGTCTAGATTCCAGGCAGACCGATCCACAGGAGTCCCGGACCGGTCCGGATGTCGAGTTTTAATTTTGTTATCCTTCTCTAATGGAGAGTCCTAGTGCAGCTAAAACTCCTGAAGTTTTGTAGGGTATAAAAACCCAAGTTATTATCATTCTTAGCACGGAGAATTAATATAATTTTCCATTCTTTATGTAAAACCCTAGTTTTGAAGTTAGATTACAATTTTAATTCCAAGAGTGAAGATTATTTAGAATTCTATAGTTACAAGTAATTTCAATTGCTGCCTTTAGTGCTTTGATAAGAGTAGTGAGTAATTTCCTCCGTTTAATTTCTTTTCTACATCGTTCTACAATTCTTCCTTACTTTAATCATGGTTTTCTGCAATTCCAAAATAGTTTTTATTACTTTCATCATGGTAGGCTAGAATTTTCAAGGTCGGGATACATGAACCCAACCTGATGTGATAGTTGCATGTGTATAACATTAATCATCTGAATTTAGTGATTTATTATGACCGTATTGCGTAGGAACATGACAATTGTAGATCTTTAGATCTCGTTTGCTTCCGAGTAACCGGGATGCTTTAGAATACAATTCGAGTGTAACTATTGAAATACCGATTTACTCGTCCTGAGATTCAGTATGATGCGGGCTTGAACCTCATATACGTAATGCTTAGGATTACTAAATTTTGGGTCTAATTAATCATTTAAATTTATGATTAGTTTTATAACATCAACACACTAGGGTTGGGGGATTGTATTCCCGTCCTATTTTTCTCATCATATAGTTTAAAGTTTTAAATCATTCTTCATCAGCATTTTAGGTAATTTAGAATAGTTGCATTTCTTCCATAATTTCAAATTTTCATTTAGTTGTAACCAATTCTCAAATCAATCATCTTTTCCTTTCCTTGAGAGTCAGAGTTAAGATTTCCTTATTTATCCAACGTTGTCACAACTCTGTTGTCCTATTTCCCTGAGGATACGATCCCGACTTACCAAGTTTATTACTAACGCGACAGGCTTGCACTTGAGCCTATAAGAGAACGCACATTAGAGACACTTTATGAGTCGCGCCAAGTTTTTGGCGCCGTTGCCGGGGACTTAGGTAGACTTAGGATTAGATCGAGTCAATCTAAAACTTTGACAAAAAATCTCCAAAAATCCAAAAACATATAAAAATTTCAAAAAGCACAAAAAGATTCACCACCATCTCTCATAAGCTGTTAATGCAAAATTCTGAACTCACTCCAACTCCCCATAATACTCCAACCCACATTCACGAAAACCCGATTTTTGAGTACGACCCTGATAGCCCCCACACTCCTCACGCTCCACAGTTCTGGGTTCCACCTCCCATACCGTCACACTCAATCTCAAACAACACGTCATTTTCCTTCTTAGGTCACACTTTAGAGAGCACTCCTAGTATACCAAGTGAGGATACCGAATCTTTGAGAGAGAGAGACATGTCACAACACGGTAGTGCAGCTATCGATGAGGGAGAGTCCCCATATCGCCCTTCGAGAGACGTCTTATATCCCGAGTGCACTGTCACTCCGGGATGCATTTTACTCTCGTATAATGCTGGGCAATTTCGCTTCAGAAATGGAATGATCCAAATACTTCCCACTTACCATGGACTGGATTCAGAAAAGCCATATGCCCACATTATGGAATTTGAGGAGGCATGCGAAATGCTCAGTGATCAAACTTGCACAAAAGATGTGCTCCACCTCTAACTCTTTCCATTCTCGCTAAAAGATAAGGCTAAATCATGGCTATGGTCTTTACCTCCAAATTTGATTTCATCCTGGAACAAAATACAATCCAAGTTTCTCAAGAAGTTCTTTCCTCCACATCGAACAAATTCCATCAATTCTCAAAATCAAACATTCCGACAATTAGAAAATGAGTCATTCGAACGATGCTATGAGCGTTTCAATGAGTTAATTACCTCGTGTCCCCATCATGGTTTTCATAAAATGCAAATCATTTCCTTTATCCATAATGGGCTGAACATTAACTCCAAGCAACTCGTTGCGACTATGGGTAGTGGTCCGTTTGTCGACTTAGACGCCCACGATGCTGAGCTTCACCTGAGGTACGTCACCGAGACTACCCAGTCTTGGGATACATCTGACCCTAACGTTCAGAATCAAAATCGTCAAGTGACCACCACTCCATTGGCGTCTGGCCTATTTCATGTAGAAAAGAATTCTATAGCGGACAGTCGACTCGATATGCTTGAGAAAGGACTGCGAGACGTACATGAGGTAGTGGGAAGAGGATCAACTGGATCCATACCAAACCCCGTCGAGAGGGTGTGTGCGATTTATGAGGCGGGTCATTAAACTAAGGAATGCCCGAATATACTCGCCTACAAAGTGATGCTTCAAGAACAAGTGAGTGGTATAGGAGGATTCAAGGGTGATTTTGGTGCACCCCACGAGAATTTTTACAACCCTTCGTGGAAAAACCATCCTGGTTTTATCCATGGGCAACAACATGCTGCGATGAATCCTAATTCACATGTTGCCCCTCCTCCACCACAACACTTTCAACAAGCTCCACACTTGCAATGACATGTGCAAGCACCATCACCTCAAGGATCATATATCCATCCACCGCAGAGAAGTCTCGAGGATATGATAAACCAATTTATCAACAACCAGACTGCAACTAATTCTAGGCATGAATGCATGATCCATGACATGAATGCGAACATTTCACAGTTGCAAACATCATTGAGTATCCAAGAGAAGGGCAAGTTTCCTGCCCAGGGCCAAAGACCTCCCCAAGGTCAAACTAGTGTAAGCTCCACACCCCATGACCATCCGGAGCAATGTAGCACAATTACCACTCTATGTAGTGGGAGAGTAGTTGACTTGTCACCTCCCTCACACGATGCAACTAAAGACAAGGAGACTTTTCCCGGCACGTAAAAGGCCAAAGATGTCCCCTTGAATGAGAATGATAAAGAAGGCACTAGTGAGCTCGAAGTAGTAGTGAAACCCCCCACCGCTGCCCCATACCCTCAACGGTTGGTCCCGCACTCCAAAGGGACTTCTCGGGACGATGTTTTGGATGTCCTTAAACAAGTAAAGATTAATTTAGCTTTTCTTGAGACCATACAAAAAATTCCCGCATACGCTAAGTTCATTAAGGACTTACTCATGGCGAAACGTAAGCCAAAGGTAAATAAGAATGTCTTTTTGGCCCAGAATGTCAGTTCAGTTTTATCGAGTGACCTTCCGTTAAAGTATAAAGATCCGAGTGTACCCACCATTTCGTGCATCATGGGGAAGAACCGAATCGAAAGAGAACTAATAGATTTAGGAGAGAGTGTTAACATTCTACCCTATTCCATCTATAAGAAACTCGATTTGGGAGCCCTCAAGCCCACAAATATGACTCTCCAGCTCGCAGATCGTTTTGTGAAGATGCCGTGGGGAATCATTGAGGATGTGATCATCCAAATAGACACTTTCTACTTCCTAGTGGACTTTGTCATTTGGGACGAGGAACCCTCCATTCTCCCAAGCAATCATGTTCCCATTATCTTTGGTCGCCCATTCTTAGCTACAGCTAATGAACTCATCAATACTCGAAGTGGGTGGATGCAATTAACATTTGGGAACATGACCCTCGATACAAATATTTTTTAAAAATCAAGAATGAGGGTGACAAAGGAGAATCGCGAGAGACGAATCTTTCAGGAGTAGCACAGGGGCATGGGAGGACCCACACGCGAGAGCCAATAGGGGTATGGCTTGTTACATCATGTGAGAGCGCCAATTTAGAGGGTATAGGGAGAAGTTCGTAGGAGTGCTTAGAGGAGAGCGAATGGCAAGACACGATAGATATTTTTATCCTCCAGTACTACCCACCCACACCACCTAATAATTTTGAGATGGAGCGAGGAAGGAAGAATGTGGAAACAAAGCAAGAGAGAGAGATAGAGGAGTTGAGCCTAACAGGAGTTGGGAGAGAATTAGGGCAGGTGCATGAGAGCCTTCACAACAAAGTCCAACCTCTATTGCACTCATGTAGTCATTTAGGAGAGGGTGAGTGGAAAGATAAAAATGATGAGTTTCTTCGCAATGACCATCTACCCATACCATTTGATGGTCTGAAGGCGATAGAGGAGAAAAGTTGTGTCTCGTCCGACTTAGAGCCCGACCCATGCATTCCAAAAATTGAAAGAAAATTAGGTGTTCCCTATGAGTCGGTGCACGCAAGCTATGCTTTGAGTAAGAATCACAGGGATCCCTTTCCGAGTAGTCACGATGAGTCTATCGGTCTTTCCTTTATTTATGGGCGAGGTCCCAACTTATTCTGGTTGTTGGTATATGACAGGAAGACGGGAGTGACAAGGAGAGCATTGAACCCCATGAGTGGTGTCGGGTAAGTTCGTGGAGAGATGAGAGGTCGTCGCACCCCCGCCGCGTATGGGGTGATTCTTGTTGTATTTTTTAGTTATGCATGAGTGTCATATAGTGTCTTGTTGCATTTTAATAATTTTTTTGTTTTATTTTCTCGCACTTTTTATTCGCTTTGAGTTAGATTTTAGTCATTTTTGCTTGAGGAAAATTCAAAAGTCTAAGTTAGGGGGGGGGTCACAAGTACGTATTTCTAAAACTTCACAAATTTTCAAAAATGCCCAAAAATCTCAAAAAAATCATAAAATTTTGAAAAATCCAAAAATATTTTTGTTCAAAATAAATAAAAATTGGAATTCAAATTTCACAAAAATATCATTAAAAGTCGGTGTAAAGTCTCAAGCTATAAAATTCAAATACACAAAGCCAAAACTGACCAAAGATGGAAATTGAGCGAAAATTGACGACTTAACGAATAAGTGTGGAGATTAACAAACCCGGTGAGATTCGAGCCTATCCCTTTTTGTGAGTTTTTAAATCAATCTGAGCTAATTGTTAACTCAAAGTTCTTTTCAGCACCAAAAAAGTCATCGAGGAGCTCAATCCTTTCATTTCGATCGATTATGAAAAACGTGTGTGATATTGCTTTGAAAAGCATGCCAAAATTGATCTCTAAACTTAAATTCATCTCGAAATGCATATGGTAACGCAATTGTTATTTTGGACAATGAATTAGCCCCTCGTTTGTCACCGAAAAATATTGGCCAGAAAAGATGCATAAAAAAAAATCACCCCTTTTGTAGCCCAAATTGAGCCAAGTAGATTTTCTCGTTCGTTTGACAACCTAAAAAACCCAAATAGCCCGGAATTGCGAAAAATGGAAAAAATCAGGATTTAAGTCCAAAAAGTGCATATAAAGGGGCAAGAAAAAATAGATATGCTCAATAAAAATAGCAAGAAAAGAAAAGAAGTGAAAAACAGAAAAAATAGAAAAAACGAAGAAGAAAAAGAGAAATAGCCTGAAAAAAAAATCACGAATGGACATCATAAATAACTTTTCCTATTCCACCCTTCCCTACCATTGTCATTTTACCCCATATACCTTAAAACCCAAAAAAGTCCTAACCGAGTCTAAATTGCGAAATTGGTTACTGCGTGGAGAGCTAATACACCAAAAGATAATAAAAGAGATAATGCGTGAATAAGAGGCAATGTTCCCATTTTTAAAATCGTATTCCGTTGATGAGATCCTATCACTATGAAATTTTCGTCTTTCTACTTGTGGGCGTGACTTTACGTCCATTATATTTACTCTTTATATCACGCATACCAAGAGAATAGCCACATTCCGAGTGATTCGTTTGAGAGAGAATTCCTTGAGAATTTGAAATCAAAACGAATTTTCGGATAAGTAACGTAATGGTCAATCGGTGGAAATTCGCGATTAAATTTTTGGCTTCGCACATACGCACTATGATTTGAGACTTGTAAATATGACTTGATGATGACTATTTTCTAGGAAAGTTTGAATTATATAATTTTTTGTGTATTTTAAATTTTCTTTGAGTCGAATTTTGTGGGTATATTCTCTGCAAACCCTCACGAGACACCACTCGTCCTTGTAGGGTGACCTAGGGGTTTAAAGGCTTGTTGAATACGCTAAATGTAATCTCTTGCCCGTAAAAAAGGTATTCTATCCCAATAAAATGATTTTTAAGAGTTAAGACTTGCTAGGATTCTTTTACAGTGCTCGGGACGCGCAAAGTTCTAAGTTAGGGGGATTTGATTAGGCATAAATTCTTCCAAATTTATCCCTTTAATTTAATTACTTTTAACACCTCGAATAACGTAATCGATTTGATTTTATCTCATAATCTTGCTACTGACTTATTTCAACGAGTACACCGAGTTTCTGGTATTTTGTACTAATTTTGCAGGGATTTAATGTCAATAACGAAACAAAGAAACCGGAAGAATCAAGAAAAGAAAAGAAGGAAAGTCAAAAGGGAAAAAGTGTAATTTCTACCCGGAATTCGGATGAGGCACCTAAAGAGAAGTTGAAGATATCAAGTTCATGAGCACATAGGAATAAACGGAACCTCAATCGGAGTCCTGGTGAGAAAGATATGAATAGTCAAAGTTGGAGAAAAGAAAGTCAAAGGCAAATCGATCCGCAGGAAGACTGGATCGATCCACAGTGCTACATTCCAGAGAACCCCGGACCGAAGGCAAGACGAAGGTGGAATAAAAATAAAAGAACCGGTCCGCACCGTATCGATCCACCCTAAAAATAAAAGAACCGGTCCGGATTCCAAGCAGATCGATCCGCCGGAGTCCCGGACCGGTCCGGATGTCGAGTTTTAATTTTGTTATCCTTCTCTAATGGAGAGTCCTAATGCAGCTAAAACTCCTGAAGTTTTTATAGGGTTTAAAAGCCCGAGCTATTATCATTCTTAGCGTGGAGAATTAATATAATTTTCCATTCTTTCTGTAAAACCCAAGTTTTGAAGGTAGATTACAATTTTAATTCCAAGAGTGAAGATTATTCAGAATTCTGTAGTTACAAGTAATTTCAATTACTGCCTTTAGTTCTTTGATAAGATTAGTGAGTAATTTCCTCCGTTTAATTTCTTTTCTACATCTTTCTACAATTCTTCCTTACTTTAATCATGGTTTTTTGCAATTCCAAAATAGTTTTCATTACTTTCATCATGGTAGGCTAGACTTTTCAAGGTCAGGATACATGAACCTAACCTTATGTGATAGTTTCATGTGTATAACATTAATCCTCTAAATTTAGTGATTTATTACGACCATATTGCATAGGAACACGATAATTATAGATCTTTAGATCTCGTTTGCTTCCCAGTAACCGGGATGCTTTAGAATACAATTCGAGTGTAACTATTGAAATACCGATTTACTCGTCCTCAGATTAAGTATGATACGGGCTTGAACCTCATATACATAATGCTTGGGAGTACTAAATTTTGGGTCTAATTAATCATTTAAATTTAAGATTAGTTTTATAACATCAATACACTAGGGTTAGGGGATTGTATTCCCGTCCTGTTTTTCTCATCATATAGTTTAAAGTTTTAAATCATTCTTCATTAGAATTTTAGGTAATCTAGAATAGTTGAATTTCTTCCACAATTTCAAATTTTCATTTAGTTGTAACTAATTCTCAAATCAATCATCTTTTCCTTTCCTTGAGAGTTAGAGTTAGGATTTCCTTATCTATCCAACGTCGTCACAACTCTGTTGTCCTATTTCCCTGAGGATATGATCCCGACTTAGCGAATTTATTACTAACGCGACAGGTTTGCACTTGAGCCTAGAAGAGAATGCACATTAGAGACACTTTCTGAGTCGCGTCCGTGACTACCGGAAGGATGGTCTTAGAATCGTTATATGTTTTGATTGTAACAATTCTTATGAAAGTTATATTTTATAAATGGTGAAACATTTTATGAAATAAATTATTTTGTGAATAAGTTTCCTAATGAGGAATAGACTTGTATAGTCATAATGAGCATAACTAAAATGAAATCTTATTAAGTGAAATCGAGTTATATTTCATGTATAAATGAATATTCATCATTTTCATTGATATTGCGCTAGGTTGTACATTTAGATTGAGAGGTGAGGATTATTATCATTATTGTTAATTGTGGAGAGCGAGATAAGCTTATTCATAATGATTTGATATTCATAATTGTCGTGCATTTTATTCACATAGTGATCATATCAAACCGGGATCTGACCCGTTTATATCTCTTGTTTTTGCATGAATTCTCTTCACGCCCAGGTGCTCCGCTGCAAGGACGCCCGTAATGACTCTTCCATCCTATCGTCATAGAGCTCTGACATTTTGCGAATGTTATAGGATATTTGTTATAGATGCCTTTATCTTTTGTACTCACGCTATGATCAGTTTACACATTCGGGCGGGTTGCCCAAGTTTTGTACATGCTTAATATATTGTGATATTTAATTTTAATACCCGGCGTAACCTGCATGTAATGGTTTGTTTACCAATAGCCTATTCGGTTATTATATGGTGAATGAGTGTATAATTACTTTTTTGTATTTATATCCACCATATCTTTAAATTGGATTGTCTAAAGGATTTTCTTTAAACTTATAAATAATTTGACATTCGTTTTCTAAAATAATTGGTGTTTATCTCGTATATTTATTTTAACGACAATGATGCTAAGAATGGACCATCTATAATTCCTGTAATAATTGGAATATCAGGCTGGCCACCTCTAATTTTAATAAGCGGGGTGTCACAGATGGTATCTGAGCATCAGGTTCTAGAGTTCTTAGGATCTATGCAGACTGTCACGTTCTACCGTAGCATTTTTAGATGTAAAGCCATGTTATTAGGACTATTTTGTTTGTATATGTATGTGATCTTCGGCAAAGATAAATTATTTTAATTGTATTCTGATTTAGTTGTTTCTTTATCTCAGATTCCGCCCAAAAGAGGTCGTCCAGCGAGGAGAAATAGGATTGTAGAAGATAATGTAGAACCTACGCCGCCACAACAAGGAACTTTTAATGCCGTGGAGGTAGCTAATATGATCGCCTAGGCAGTCAATGATGTGATGACTGCCATGGATCAACAGTTTCTGCATGCCCAACAACTGAGAGTACAAGAGGTGCAAGCCTACGCGGGACCTTCCCCGTGGGAAAGAGTCAAAGAATATTTCTTGAAGGGTCATCCCCTAGAATTCCAGGGTGGTTCTGATGTAATAGTAGCAAACCAATGCAAGAAGGACATGTAGTGTTATCTTCCCATGGTAGACTGTTGTGAGGAACAAAAGCAAATCCTTACTACTTTTAAACTAGTTGGAGAAGCCTTACACTGGTAGGAGTCGGTGACCACGCTAGAGCAGAGAGATACTATGATGATATCGAATTTTTAGGTTTTGTTCGACAGGAAGTATTTTCCTCCCGTAATCCAAAGGGAGATGAGGAGAAAACTTCAAGATGTAGTCCAATGTGAAAGTTATGTGGTAGAGTATGAGGATGAATTTACTACTCTGGATAGTTTTGTGCCAGATGAGGTAGTTTCGGAGGAACGGAGAATCTCAAAGTTTATTGGAGGTTTGCATTGGAGAATATGGCAACACTTGCTGGGAAATCCAGCTTTACAAACATTTAGCGATGTAATGAATGCCACATTGCTTCATTGTCAAGATCATCATTTACATGTGCAAGGTAGTAAAAAGGTTTTAGTGTTGGGGAAACTTAGTAAGCAGGGAGGCAATGGTGCTGGAGGAGCACTACCCTTATCTCAATGGTCGGGAAGCAAGTAGAAGGAAAGGGACACCCAGCAAGGGGATTTGTCCAAGAGATAGAATTTTGGGGGATTTAATCTTGGTGGTAGCGGTTTCAGGCACGGTCAAGGTGCCCATCAGCAACAACAGCAGGTGGGTCAGCAAGGCCAGGTAGGTCGGGGTAATAATGGGGGCCGAGGCCATCCGGGTCAAGGCATGGGGCAGTTTCGAAAAAATAGGGCCCATTATCTGAAGAATATGGCGGGTCATTATTTTCAATGTGGAGAAATGGGTCATTTTAAAAGAGATTGTCCCCATTTAATTGGGGGCTAGAGTTCCACAACATCAACAGGCAGATCTATCGCCACCAGCGCCTAATACAGTTGTCCCTTCACAACAGGGACAATTATAGTATGGGTGTGTTTACCATATTTAGCATGCTTTACTTCCTCCATCCCCGCCCGCACCGCCAGCTATCGAGGGTAAGTTTTCCATTCAGGGGCATATGGGTCGTGTGTTGTTTGATACGGGCGCAACGAACTCGTTTATTTCTAGAAGTTTTGCTCAATCAATGGAGTTAATTAAGTCTGCGAAAAGTACCTTTACTAGTGTCGAATCCTCTATGGGTTATGGTTCGCTCATTTTCTTTGTTTGTAAAAGAGTAGAAATAAATCTTGGTAATTTATGTTTTGAGGCCGATTTACTCGTCCTAAATATGGTCGGGTATGATGTAATCCTGGGTATGGATTGGCTAATGAAATATCGTGCGATAGTAAATTGTTATGGAAAGAGTATAGTGTTTTCCATTCTGGGGCAAGAGATGTTTCTTGTGGCTATGCCTCTTTCTGAGGGAGGTTTTAATATGTATCTGTATTGCATTGCAGAGGAGACTTCTCGTGACATAGTCGGTTCCCTAGATTTGATTCCCACTATTAAAGACTTTGAGGATGTTTTTTGGGAGATAACGAGTTTACCTCCAAGTCGGGAGATTGAGTTTGTGATTGATTTAGCATCGGGAACGCAGTCGATTGCTAGGGATCCATATTATATGGCGCCTGTTTAAATGAGGGAGTTAAGAGATCAAATTCAGAAGTTGTTAGAGCAGGGGTTTATTAGTCATAGTACGTCACCGTGGGGTGATCCAATATTATTTGTGAAGAAGAGATATGGTTCCCTCCGGTTGTGTGTAGATTACCGAGAATTGAACAAGGTTACCATCAGGAACAAATACCCACTACCTCCGATTGATGATTTGTTTGATCAACTAAGGGGAGCGTCATACTTATCTAAAATAGATTTGAGGATGGGGTATCACCAGTTGCGGATACAAGAGCAGGACGTGTATAAAACTGCGTTCTTAACTAGATATGGGTCCTATGAATTTTTGGTCATGCCTTCCAGGCTAACCAATGCTCCTGCAGTGGTTATGGAGCTTATGAATAGAGTGTTTTGGGACTTGCTGGACTAGTTTGTTATCGTGTTTATTGATGAAATCCTAGTTTATTATCAAACTAAACCCGATCATGCTAAGCATTTGCGATTGGTCCTACAAATGCTACAGAATCATCAGTTATAAGCCAAGTTTGAGAAATATGGGTTTTGGCTACAAGAAGTGCAGTTTCGGGGTCACATTGTGACAGATCAGGGCATTTTGGTAGATCCGAGTAATGTTTTTGCAGTGAGAGAATGGGTTCAGCCCACGACACCTATAGAGATTCAAAGTTTTCTGGGTTTGGATGGTTATTACCGCCGATTTATTAAGGGGTTTTCTGAGATTGCTAGCCCTTTGATAAATTTGACTCGGAAGGGAGTGAAGTTTGTTTGGGATGATTCTTGTCAACTAAATTTTGATGAGTTGAAAGATAATTTAACTTCTTCTCTAGTTCTTGCGTTACCGAGGTCGAGGTGGAATATTTGGTCTTTACTAACACATCTCTGGAAGGGTTGGGAGGTGTGTTGCAAAAAGAGCATTGGGCTATTGCTTATGCTTCTCGAAAGCTAAAGCCCCATGAAAAGAATTATCCAATCCATGACATGGAACTTGCCGTCGTGGTATTCGCCTTGAAGATTTGGAGACATTACCTCCTGGGAGAGAAGTCTAGTCTTTTCACGGACCACAAATCATTGCAATATTTGTTCTTGTGGAAAGATTTGAATATGCGATAACGTCGGTGATTGGAGTTTGTGAAAGACTACCAATTTGATATTCGTTATCACCCAGGTAAGGCTAATCTAGTGGAGGATGCATTGAGTCAGAAACCTGAGGGGGAGTTAGCATGGGTATGGAAGGCTAAATGGAAATAAATTATCCAGGAAGATGTTATTGCAAGAGAGTTCATGTCAGTATTGACCGTTAAGCCTACAATAGTGGCAAGAGTTGTATAAGCTCAAGGAAAGCACAAAGATTGTCAGGATCGTATACGCCAGTTACTAACCAAGGGAGCGAAATCCTACTCTATAAGTTTAGTGGGTGGGTTACGTTTCCACGGGAGACTTATCGTCCTGGATGAGGGGGATTTAAGACGTGCCATAATGATAGAATCTCATGGGTACAGATTTGCAGTACATCCTGGTGGAGACAAAATGTACTAATACATGCGCCGTCAATATTGGTGTGCGGGTATGAAATGGGATATCTCTGAATTTGTTTCTCAGTGTACTACTTGTCAGTTGGTGAAAGTAGACCATCAGCGACCGACGGTATTGCTACAACCCTTAGAAATACCGGTATGGAAGTAGGAAATCATCTCTATGGATTTCATCACGGGATTGCCAATCTAACAAAGCGATCATGATTCCATTTGGGTTATCGTTGATCATTTAACTAAGTCATTACAATTCCTACCAGTACGTACAGATTACAATACCGCTCGTTACGCCCAGCTATTTATTGCAGAGATTGTTAGACTCCATGGGGTGCCCATTAATATAGTCTCCGATCGAGACAAGATTTTTATTTCCCACTTTTGGCAAAGTTTTCAAGAAGCGATGGGAACCGAATTGAAGTTGAGTACTACCTACCACCCTCAAATAGATGGACAGACGGAAAGAGTCAACCAAATGTTGGAGGACAAGCTCAGAATGTGTGTACTTAACTTCAAAGGAGGTTGGTAACAATACCTTCCCTTGGTCGAATTTGCCTACAATAATTGGTACTAATTCACTATAGGTATGGAACCCTATGAAGAATTATATGGCCGGCCATGTAGATCACCTACTTGTTGGTTGGAAGTAGGGGATAATAAATTTCTTAGACCTGAAATGATCCAAGATACTTCTTCAAAGATTGAGCTTATTCGCAACTGCATCTGAATCTCTCAAGATAGTTAAAAGAGTTATGCTAATGTGAATAGAAGGAATATGGAATTGGAAGTTGGAAATCATGTTTTGGTATGAGTGTCGCCAATGAAGGGCATGAAATGATTTGGGAAGAAAGGCAAGCTTGCGCCACGCTATGTAGGCCTTTTTCCCGTAATTTCAAGAGTAGGCATTGTAGCTTACCAACTCGCCTTGAAAGAACGCCTACAATAGATTCATGATTTGTTTCATGTTTCATGCTTGAAAAATTACAAAAGGTGTGAAGGAGCTTACTGTCACATTCCTTTGGATGACATCGAATTGCTGCCCGATATTTCATACGAGGAACAACCACTTGCAATTTTAGACCATGAGGAGCGTAGACTAAGATCCAGAGTGGTGCCCTTGGTTCGGGTCCAATGGATGCATCACAATGTCGAGGAGTCGATGTGGGAGCGTGACGACGACATGCGAGAGAAATATCCACATCTCTTTTTGCAAGGTATGCTTGAATTTTGAGGACAAAATTCCCTTATAAGGGGGGGAGTCTGTAATAACCCTTATTTTTTAGTAATTGCTTGTATATAATTTTGCCATGTCAGGTAATTATATAAAATAATGGAAGTTGGAGTAAATATTATTTTAAGTGATTTAAAAGGTAATGTTTACTAAATATTGCATATTTACTGTTAAGAGAATGTCAATAGCATCATGTTATGTTTTATTTCGTCGTTGCGCTTTAAACGACAGTTATGGTTTAGAATGATGTTAGAACATGAAAAGATTTATGCTATCCCGAATGCCAATTTAGAGGGTGTGGTTAGTCCTGAAATGATTGAGTTAGTCAAAATAAGTGCCATTTTGTATTTTTGGGTTCCGGGCCCTTTTGACAGGTTAAGACTTAATTATGTAGTTACGAGTCATTTTAGTGGTGTAATATTATTTAAAGACGGAATTTAGTTGTAAATGAATTTTTAAGTCTTCCAACCCCTTTTATCCCCAATCATATGTTCCTAAACCTAGAGAGAGAGAGAGAGAGAGAGAGAGAGAGAGAGAGAGAATTGTGGAGAAAAGAAGAGAAAAGGTAGAGAATTGAAGAAATTAAGCTTGATCTTGTATCTGCCGGAAGAGAATCTGAGATTTCAGCTTTAAGGAAAGTTTTTAACTTGTTAGTATATGATTTAATGTGGATAAATTATTGTGATAGTTGTGTATTTGGAGGAATTGAACAAATAGTAGGTTTTGATGAATTTTAGATTTTAACCCTTAGCTTTTGTTGTTTGTATGAATTAAGTTGGATATATTGGTTTATTGATATGTAGAAATGTTGTAGTTATGTTGTTGGTTGATGAAAATGAAGGAAGTGGAAGAATATGGGGTAGGGTTTTGGATTTGGTATTTTAGAAGAGGGTATAGTCATGGGTTTGGTGAGCACGGTCAACCGCGGTCCAAAGCCCAATCGACCGGGCCTAAAGGGAGAGACACACTACTTTTCTCGATAGGCATATTTTTAAGACGTGGTCAACAATGGTCCAATGATCGGTCGACCAGTTCCTTGTTTTTCACCCGAAATTTGTAGTTTTCTCTAGCTCCTTTCTTTTCAGGTAGGGACTTAGGAACCTTCTTGAATGAAGTAAAACTAGATTATTAGATTCTATTATTATGGTAATTATAAACCTAAGCTAGAAACGAGAGTTAGGGCTTAGACCGAGAATTAATTTAGTTAGTTGTTAGAGGAAGGTAAGGGTTCTTTTTACATAATGAGTTAGTCTAGGTCTAGGGGGAAATAGAGTTTTAGGATTGGGGACTTCTAGAATTGGGTGGGATTAATATCATACTTATGTGCTCATAGGTTTGTCGTTAGGTTTCTTGGAGACTAATATGGAAATATATTAAACGTTTGGTTTATGAATTATTATATGAAACGCTTATGGCTCCGGATGAAATGAAATGTACCTTGTAAATTGGCATATTTTGTGAATGATGAATTGCGTATACATACCTCCCTAAATTATATCATAAGAAAAGTTACGCGCATGATGTGAATTCCCCTGGATAGTGAATGCAGGGTGAATATAGTCCTCGGCCATAGGACCGGTTGTTATATATTGTGTTGTTATTTTTCAAAGTGAGGTAATTCCGTGTATGGTTATGACTCACTGTCGAAAGTATATGGTCGTTTCCCAATGTCTCGCGATTTAGGATTCCTAGGTTGTCTTGGTGATAGGCCCTGAAAGATGATATCTATTTAGGGGCGCATCCAGTGGGGTGACTCCCAGTAGGATGGTCTTAGAATCGTTATATGTTGTGATTATAACAATTCTTATGAAAGTTATATTTTATAAATGGTGAAACATTTTATGAAATAAATTGTTTGGGGAATAAGTTTCCTAATGAGGAATAGACTTGCATAGTCATAATGAGCATAACTGAAATGAAATCTTATTACGTGAAATCGAGTTATATTTCATGCATAAATGAATATTCATCATTGTCATGGATATTGCGTTAGGTTGTGCATTTAGATTGAGAGATGAGGATTATTATCATTATTGTTAATTGTGGAGAGTGAGATAAGCTTATTCATGATGATTTGATATTCATAATTGTCGTGCATTTTATTCACATAGTGATCATATCAAACCGGATCTGGCCCGTTTATATCTCTTGTTTTTGCATGAATTTTCTTCACGCCCAGGTGCTCCGTTGCAAGGACGCCCGTAATGACTCTTCCATACTATCGTCATAGAGCTATGACATTTTGCGAATGTTATAGGATATTTGTTATAGATGCCTTTATCTTTTGAACTCGCGCTATGATCAGTTTACACATTCGGGTGGGTTGCCCAAGTTTTGTACATGCTTAATATATTGTGATATTTAATTTTAATACCCAGTGTAACTTGCATGTAATGGTTTGTTTACCAATATCCTATTCGGTTATTATATGGTGAATGAATGTATAGTTAATTGTTTTTATTTACATCCACCATATCTTTAAATTGGATTGTCTAAAGGATTTTGTTTAAACTTATGAATAATTTGACAACCGTTTTCTAAAATAATTGGTGGTTGTCTCGTATATTTATTTTAACGATAATGATGCTAAGAATGGATCATCTATGATTCCTGTAATAATTGGAATATCATGATGGCCACCTCTTATTTTAATAAGCGGGGTGTCACAATTGACAAATGTTTTTTCTGTTTCTGTTCGTAAAAAGCAAAAAAAGTAGAGCAATATGAACACGTATGTTAGTAAAAATCAAAAAATGCAAAATAAACGAAAAAATCAAAGATTTGTTGAGACATATAAAACAAATCAAAGTTTGACTGTATCTACGACAAACCTACTGATTCCGAAATCTTTGTTTGCTTATAAATAAAAAAAACTACTGATTTAGATCTGATGTTTTTTTAGATGCATACCGAACCTACTGATTTAAGGGACGTATGTTTTTTTTACAAAACCTATTAATTTTGCATATAAAGATTTCTGAACCAGCAATTATACTCCCCTTTAAACGAAAAAAATATCTAGTATTTAGATCTGATGTCGAGACAAATTTTGACAAAAATCAAAGATTTTTTTCCCTATTTCTATTAGTAAAAAACAAAAAAAGTAGAGCAACATGAACATGTAGATGCTCCCCAATAAGCCTACTCAAATAGTTACCCTAGGCTTCCCAATAAGCCTACTCAAATAATACAATGGAGATGCTTCACTCGAAGAAGGAGCAGGAACTCTAGTCACGGGATCTAGAGGAGATGGTAAAGCATATGGGGATCAAGATGGAGTGGCTAAAGAAACACGTAGCACATTGATGTCCACCTTTTGTCCTGATTGGCAGTGATCAGGGACCCCATAAAGGAATAAATGGTGGCCGCAAGTGGTGATAGTGAGTCATTTCTGTTGTGTGAGTGGCAATGGGGGTCGTCGCATTGCATGACCTAAACTCACCATGTGTAACTTGCATTACATTGTGGATCTGATAATTATACTCGAAATGAATGACATCACCAAGTTCAAAGGTCTTATAAGCAGCCCACTGGTTGTAATCAAGATTACCAATAGTTTTCTAACCGACACAGTCTCCAACCTTCTAAACAGTTGCAATTGAAATTTTCACTGAAGAAAAATGACCAACATCACTACTTGGCAGATGACATATCATACATTATCTTGGCATATGGCATTTACTGTTTTAAAAGATAAGCATACTTGGAAGAAATATCATAGATTATCTACCTATTGGTAGATGACATATCATACATTATCTACCTTTCCAACGATGCCAACATACATAACTTAGAAGAAATAGGAGTTTTTTGGACAATTTCATGTTCAAACTTTTTTGGTTTGTCTTTGAGATCAATCGTATGTCCCTAATCTTTGAAATTAAGGCAAATGCAACTATAAGTAGGCACATACAAAGCTAATCAATAGCTAATTAGGACTCAGTGAAACAAAATAGATTCCTTGATATTCCAGCATAACTTTATGCAATTAAACTGCAGAGGAAGTATTTGTGACAAAAAATTATGGCCTTTATGTTTTATGTACTTGGTGTCTAGTTTTCTACTGTATTTTGAATAAATTCTCCAGTAAAACTGTGGCAACTCCTATTCAAAGTCGAATGTTTTATTGAAAAACTCTGTTGTCCTATGAAGGTCTGCTCTGTTAGAGGAATATGAAAAAGGAAAATGTTAATTTACAAATTACACAATCATTGGCATCGGAGAGGTAGTCTTGGTGTCTCTTACCTTCCGGACTTTAAATTGGCAGTCTTATCCAATGGGATGTCCTTAGAATTGAAAAATTGAGAGATCCTAAAATCAGTACACCCGGTGCTGAAGAAAAACTTGGCATCGAATTTGCAATTATCTATACAATTCTGATCAGTTAAGGGAGGTTGAAGCTTACATTCAACGCATGTGCGTTCCCCTCCCCGGATCACAACTCTTGAAAATTTAGATCCACCCCCAATTGCTAAGTCCATTAAAATTTTCCACTTGGATGGTAAGTTTGGAATAAGATCATTTAAACAACCATTTTTTTTATCTCTAACATCTTCAAACAACATCTACAAAATAGAAAAATTCAAAAGTCCTCTTGGATTATGGTGTCAAATATAAATCATAGTAATTGAGAGTAAAATAAATTACAAAGTACACATTCATGAACAAATAAAGGTTATGGGTTTCCTTATGAAATATCCTCCTTGAACATGACCAAATAAACAATCACCCCCCTTATAGTTAGTATACATTCTTCCTTTTGAATTACAATAAATCACCTGCCTAAAATACATGGGACTTAGAATAGATCTAATCCAATTATGGAATGAGTGACCATTAAGAAAAAAAAGACACAAATTCAAAAGAGTAACTCACAAAAACTAAAGCGAAATTTACTCATGCATGTTACAAACAAAAAAACCTACCAAACTATAAATAATACTCTGAAATTCAACACTCATTTTAAACAAAAATACCTACCAAACTATAAATAAAACAAAGAAACCCGTAAAAGTACGTACAAAATAATTAAATTCAACACTCATTCAAAAGTATGAACGATATTTCCAACTAAAGTCAACAAATCACTATTTTTCACTTGAGATGTGGTTGGATTATCTAAGACGAAAGTATTTTAGAGTATTTCTATCATTAGCAATATCTTCATCATCAGAATAAAGTTCATATCAAGGGTATCGATAAAAAAACTTGTGAGACTCACACTCTTTGGGTTACGTATCAGAGCCTCAATCCCATTATTTCAAAAAACCCTGACTCTCTTTAAATAATGAAATATCAACCTTTGAAGAAGCACCATTTCAGTGGTATCTAATCCATACATCAGTGATGTAATGCACTTATATACAACTCATAATCATCAAGATATAGGCATAAAGAACATTCAAAAATGGATTGAGTGTTGGATAAAACAAATTCACCATACACAATCCTTGCCAATACATGCACCTGTTTGCATTATAAATTAGAATTTGAACTCACTTACTACTTCTGAAAGTCAAATCCATTGAAATAATAACATAATTTGATTACAACATCAAAATTACTTACGGTTACTTGTTAACTACGTCCAAGATACATATAAAGAAGGTAAATATTGTCAATTACTTTACTTTGAAGATCAAGAACCCCTATTACATTTTTATTTAGGGTTAATCAACCTAATTTATCAAGGATTATCAACAAAGAAATTACAAATCCCAAAACAATTGTTCACATGTTTCAGAAATGAAAGGATGAAAGAGAAATTAGTGGGAAAATGAAAAAGTACCTCTTTTGAGATTAGGGCATTTTTTAACTGAACATTGAAATGGATGTGTATTCATAACCTGTAACTCGAAATCAACAAAAATAAATCAATAGTTCATAGATGACAACAAAAGATCTAATTAGTTAAACAATCCCGAACATAGATGATTGGGAACATTCTTGGCCAAATAATAAAGTAAAAATCATCATAAAAAATTAATCAAATACTTATGCCCTAAATACCTATTTTCTTAGAAATATATCATCATATCTAAAACAAAATGACCAAAATCAGATCTAAAACAAAATGAACAAAATCTGTAAATAATAAACTACCATAAGAACAAAATCTATAACAATACCCTGTTATAAATTAAATAAGAAACTTATTACAACACACCACCATGAAATCAATACCCTACCATAACCTTAGCTTTCAAGTAAATAAGCTGATTTCGTGAAAATACATCATCTCAATCAGGTCAAATTGTACACTAAGAAAGTTAAAAATACAACATCTTAATCAAAAGAAAACACACAGACATGCTTAGTTGCGAATTTCATCAAGCATGTAGCTTACAACCTATATAAAAATATATTTTTAGAATTGAAATTGGATAGAAACTATAAATTCATATAAGAAAAAAATAATTTAAGCAAAAACAAAGAAGCAGAAATAGAAAATCAAAGAAATGATGACAGATTACCTCACTACAAATCAAATCTAACCTAAACCACGATTCAAAATGTAAAGATATAGTTACATCTGCACAAAAGGGGATAAAGATGAAGAGATCATAAAAGCCCTAAAACTAAAACCCTAGAATAAACGTGATTAAGACCACTGAAAACACAAACGCTATAAAGATATATGAGTAAAAAAATTGACATCTCATATCACAGCTTGATCACCTACAATAGGAGAGTTGACTCTATTGTAAATTACATCCAAATAAAAACAATCAAGACCAAAATCAATACAAACTTGATTAGAAGCCGAATTCAATAAATAAGCTAAATAACATCCCCCAAAAAATACCTGTAGAATGAAAGAAAAGAAGAAAAAAATAAGCACACGCATGGTGTTACAAAACTATAGGTTTCAAACCTAGATATCTATACCCAAATGATTTTGAACCAAGAAGACAGAAGACATCAATGAGACCGTCTATGACAGAAGACATCAATGCTTCACAACTGTATTGAAGTTGAAGTTAAAAATGATACAAAAATAAATAAAAAATAAATAAAAAATAAACTATATAAACACAAAGAACAAAAAAACTAAAAAGTGACCTGAAAAGGCCCAAAAAGTTCAAAACGTTTGAAAACCCAGAAAACATTTTCCAATAGTTAAAAAATTCAAAACTTTTTCAAACCCAGTCTGAAATGAACCAGCCTTCATTCATTCATTGCATCTGACATCTTTGAAAAAAATATAACCAACTTACATAAGCAAACTTAAATCTTACCTCACATTGTTCCCATCAGTCTGAAATGAATCAGCCTTCGACCCAAGATTCATAAACTTCATCTTGCCCAATACTCAGCATAAGGCAACAAAATAATCAGACCCAAATCGAGGAACAAAGCCCCCAAAAGTTGAAAAGGGTAAAAAATGAAATCTCAAATATATTTCTACCAAAATGGTAGACATAGGAATCTCAATATATGAGAAGATCAACAAAATAAGGTCATGTGTGTATGTATATATTAATGGTTAAAGAAAAATCAAACCCCAACATCGTTGATGACACCGGATAGGTAGTGGGGCAGGATAGTGGGGTGGATGGCAGAAGAGGCGAAAAGGAAGTTGGAGGCATAAAGTTTCTTCGCCATGATGAAACTTTTCATGGAGCTTCTCTGCCCTGATGAGAGGTTCTCGAGGCCGCTAAGAGAGAAGGAAGTCTTCAGCTAGTGGAGTAGGTGGGATTGAGAGGCTTGAGGTAAGGTACACTCAGAAGCTCTCGAGGTAGACCAAGTGTTCCCAAACTTGAGACCATGTGGATCTCAATTTCACCCTTAGATTCATAACCCCCACATTCAATCTCAATCAATATGAGCCGTCAGTTGATAAATACCAAACTCACCAACTTTCAATCTCAGCCATCAGTTGGGAAAGACCAAAATTCTCTCCTGCTTTATTTTATGTATATATATATATATATATATATATATATGTATGTATGTATGTATGTATGTATACAAGTACAGACTTTAGAACCACAAACATCAAATCATTTTATATATAGCTCAAGTGTATCCATGTCTAAAAGGCACACGTCATTAAATATGTGATCATTTATCATCATTATTCTCTCTATTTTGTTCCCTAAACTGCCGGTTCATTTAATGAAATTCATTAGGAAACTTATTATATTCCAATATACGTATTTATACAAATGAAGTTTCTATTCGATGAATATTAGTTTTAGTATAATTATAGACACCCCATTCTATTACCCCTAACTCTCCTAAGGTCCTTAGCACCTCCCTTCATTACTACAAACCCAGGTCATGTCCCGAATACTGACCTAGAAGCCATCGGGCACTCCCAGGCTCCGTTTGACCAAAAAGTCAAACTCTTCAGCTCAACCGAGATTGAATGAATATTCAAAGGGAACTAATTTCCCTTTCCAATGATCCATCCCGTGTGCGATTATGACTTACCATGCGGACGAACGATCCGTTTGCGTCCGATAGTTGATTCAGAGGCCATCGGGCACTCCTGGGCTCTATTTGACCTAAGTCAACTCTTCAGCTCGATCGAGACTGAATGAATCTTCAAAGGGCACTCAAAGCCCTTTCCAATGGTCTGCTCCGTCCGTGATTCCGACTTACCATGCGGACGAATGATTCTTTTGACTCCAAGAGGTCACCAAATGCTACTAGGGCCCAGTTGACCAAAGTCAACTCCCCAAACTGGGTCAAACTCTTTGGAATGTCGAATCACATCTCCTAACCTTTCCAACAGTTCAGCCCGTGTGCGATTAGGACTTACCATGCGGACGAATGATCCGTTTACGTCCGAACGATTCCCTGTCCAATGGATCGACAAATGCTTCCAAGCCATATTTGACCCAAAGTCAACTCCCGAACCCGGGAGAGGTCCAAAGGACTTTGAAAGTTCGCAGAATCATCTTTCCAGTGGTCTACCCCATGCGTGATTCTGACCAACCCTTTACCCTCGGCAGCCAATTTTCCAAAAAGGCCTAATACACTACCAAACGACAGGTTCCAGAGCCTGCCTATCGGCAGGTGCCGATAGGCAGGACCAGGTCTATGACGATCGGAAATGGCCTGGGCCTATAAAAGGAGGCCTTCACCTCATTTGCAAGTGGATCCTAGATCGGATACAAATCGCTCTCAGCGAATCCCAAAAACCTCTCTCGAAGGCAGTGCGATTTCAACATCCAAATCCCTTCTTAACTTCCACTTTTCATCACCCTTTTCATCAAAATTGGTGAATTATCCACTCTCCATCATCATCCAAGTGTAAGGGATGCTCTCCAACATTCAAGATCAAGCTCAATATCTTCAAGAAAGTCCAATTTTCTCAACTCTCTTTCTAAATTCTCTTAAATTCGCAATAACTTGTTTTATTACTTAGCACTTTTATTATCTCATCTCACACATCCTAAAATACTTTTTATTTAGTATTATTGCGCATCTCCTACTTTCATATAAATAAAACCCAAAAAATAAGAAAAAAGAGGGTTTGCTCATAAATTCCAAATAGGGATTCTCATACTTTTTCTCACAATTTTCTCACAACTACAACACTTTTTCTACACACACACACACTCACAAATAAGAGATCCCCCATTTGGATTTATGGGATAAACCCCACCCCTCATTTTGTATGCAAACTACGTGGACTTTGACGCCTTTATAGGCTACATAGGCGTCTCGGGGTAAAACCCGAGACTCGAGTCCTATTCTCACTTTCTCCCTCATTTTCTATCTTCTCTAAATCCAATTTTCTTATATTCTATAAACTTGTTCTTAGTGACATGTTACTCCATACGCGTTATCGTTCCATCATAACGATCAATGTAAGGTTAATCGCATAAACCTTATTTTTCTAATATTATTTTTATACCTTACAACGGATGACTCGCTTTATCTCTTCCATGATACAAGTCGAGGACTCTTATCTCCATTACATATATACACATGCACACATATCACGGGGAAAATAAAGGAAAATAGCAAATATCCATGAGAGACCGAAAGGGAGGAATAGGTGCTTACACCTTACCATTTCGTAATTTAGCCTCCGAACCCTTCTTGAATCATTTTTGGTTTCGTATGCACCAGTATGTCTTTTGATGCCATCCTTCGGGATGGATTCCCCTTTTTTCTTTTGTCTATTTTGAGTAAAATAGATTGGAGACTCTGAATCTCTCTACATTTTTACACCTCATCTCAAATGACGTCGGTCGAAGCGCTCCCAAGAGGGATGCGCGGGACCCGAGGATCCTTTCCCTTCGCGCGCCCACCCGCAGGCGAGGATCGGGGATGGCCACAGTGGCGACTCCGCTGGGGATATGTATATTTTGAGGGCTTGACTCTATTTACATGGATGTTATATTTGTTTATGTTCCCCCCATATCTTCATGTTCCCCCCTTTTCCATGTGTATCCCATGCTTATGCTTATGTTCACACAATTGTAGAAAATTCTCCATGTACACTTCGCACCACGTGCACCTAGGATCACATATATCTACATGTTGCATGAATCACCCATCCATAATTGGTGTACCTTTGTTACTTATACTTTTCTCCCTGTTTGGCATAATTAAAAAAGGCATTCTCATCATAAGATACTAATAAGAGAATCATGCATGATTCACACGACATCACCAAAGAGCATTGTTATTGACCAAATTTTACCCAGTAACTGGAGGGTCACTTCATGATGGGCGCTGGTCCGGCAGGTCGCAGTTAGCCTAAGCGATATGACTCTCACCATCCATTGCCCAAGTACCTTCGACATATATCTAATGGTTCCCCTGCATCGTACAGCTTGATCGAAGTCATGACGGGAGGTATATCGCAGGGAATTCGTTCACGTACGCCGAGTATATCAAATTCGCTCTCACGTATACCGTCCCCATGAGGTATATAGTGAGGAAATTCATGTACACTCACGTATATCAAATGGCTTGTCCACACGTACCGATTGCCCGCAAGTGCAAGACGTATATCGTGGAAGTCACGTCAAAGGGGGGAACCCATGTCGATTCACCTAACCAACTGCATACCCGCATATAGACGTCAAACCTAGGACACGCACTTTAGATTGCCAGTTTCGACCCGAAACTCTGCCGAAAATCGGGTCGACCTACTGCCCAATTTTTGCGCATTATTAAAATGGGACCCTGTCCATGAGCCTGGTTACAAGTCCATCCGTAGATTTTCATATATTAAAAACCCCACTTTTTCTAGGCTCGAGTCCCGTCTGGCATTGCATTTAGGAGAATTAAATTCAAGTGAGAACATAATAATCATAATAATCATGCTGAGTTCCATCTCCAAAAACATTTCTCCCTTCTTTATCAAAAATTCAAAAACATCTCTCCCTTCTTTATCAAAAATTAAAAAATAGTTTCTTCCCTTTTTTAAAAAATAAAATCCATTCTACGCCTTCTCAGGTCAATCGCAAGCACTTGGATTTGCTCCCTATTGGCTTCGGTCTTCAGTCAAATCATCCTGGAGTCTCATCTGTTCCTCTACTACTTCTTTCGAGTCCAAAATCAATCCACTTTCCATGGAGAATACATCAAGTACCAGTCATACAGCTGGATATGATGGCAGTCCTAGCTCAGCTTGTATCCAATATTGATAACCTCCAAACTGAGGTCTGAGAGATGCAACGAAACTAGGTTCCTATTACTCAAGAGCCCGAGGCCCTATTCCCTCATGCTATGGGTCCGCCCGAGCCTATCTGGGTTCCCAAAGAATATCAGCACGCTCCACGTGCCCCTCCTGTCAATGGGCCGTCGCCTGCCCATCTTCCGATGCTAAACATTGACCAGCCTGTGGCTAACCTGCCTATGGTCATTGATCCAAAAGAGGAGGAGTTGAATAAAGTCAAAGAGGATCTCAAGATGCTCACCAAGAAGTTTGACCAAGTCATTATCTCTGGAAATTACATGGACTACACCGACATGTCCCCTTATCCTAAAGTGAGATTACCCGAGAAGTTCAAGTTGCTAAATATCGAGAAGTTTGGAGGGAGTGGCCCCCTGATTGTTCATCTTCGCAGTTATCATCGTTCCATGACTCTACTAGGGTATTGTGAATAAGTGATGGCCCAATTGTTTCAGAAAACTTTGAAGGATAGTGCCCTCCGATGGTTTTTATCTCTCGAGGAATCCAGAATTCGTAGCTTGGAGGATGTAGCCCGAGAATTCATGTCGCAGTACAAATACAACGAAGAGCTTGAGGTCACCCGTCGTGATTTAGAGCTACTTAAACAGAACCCTAAGGAATCAGTCAGTAACTTCATAACCCGTTGGAGGGGGCAATCAGCTACCATGACCAATCGGCTATCTAAGGAAGAACAGGTCAACATAGTGAAGAAGAACTTCTTGCCCCATGTCCGAGCGACGATGGGAGGATAATACTATCCCAAATTTTGAGCTCTCAGAGAGGCAGGAGTAGAAATCGAGTAAAGCCTTGTTAAAATAGAGGTTGAATCGAAGAAGGTGTCCTAATAGTTCACCCCTAGAAAGTATGACAAGTCGGCTAGTGCTACAGTCTCAACCATCAACAACATCTCTCAACCAACCACATCATGGGCACTAAAAAGTCACCCTGCCCCCATCCGAAAGGAATACACTGAGCTCCATGCTCCCCTCTCCAAAGTTTACCAATCCCTGTTAAGCTGAAACCTCATCAAACCCTTGGATACCCGTCCATTTCCAAATCCACTCCCAAAAAACTTCAAGGCCGATGCTCCTTGCGCCTTTCATCAAACTGCTGGCCATACCACCGACCAATGCTTTCATCTCCGAAACATAATCCAAGATCTCATTGAGCGGGGTACCATTGCCCCACTAGCCAATCCTAAGACAAACACTACTCACAATCCACTCCCAAATCATACCAATGCCATCTTCTTAGAAGAAAACTCAGATTTCGATCCCTCAACTCAAATAACACCCATATACTCTCCTAAACCTCTTCAAATTTGCCCATATTTCCTCCTACACCCTACTAGCCTCGTTGATCAGGCATTGTCACTCCTTACCATAGCATGCATCCCTGTTCGTACCCGTTCTGAAAATGCAAATATGGAATTGTCAGAGGTGTTAAACCAACTCCTAGAGTTCGGGCTGAAATTGCCCTCACAAATGGTCATCGATTGCCAAAGGTTCAGTACACTGTTCTTGGAAGCATGAAAATGGGCTCGAGATTCAGACAAGTGGGTGGTACCAACCGATGAAGTCATCCTAGATGATGTTGTCCAGATTATGGCAGAATTATTCGGGCAAACCAACAGCATTTGTAGTATCACCGAGTTACTTGATACTTTGAAGCTACAAGGTCACTTTGTCCCTTTAACCATACATATCCCCACAAAATGGGAAGACCTGTATGAAGAAGCCATTGAAGTTGTGGAATGCATTGACTTTACATGGAAAGACAGAATTGTTTCCACCGGATGGGGGGAATAATTCAAAGATTCGAGTGAAGAACAAGCTTCAGGAAGAACTGGCCTAGTAGCCGACATATGTGGGATGATATCATTTGAAGAACTCCTCGAATAAATAAACAGGGTGACAGAACAGCCTGAGATTGACAAGGATATAGGATTCATGTTCTTCCCTTCTTCAGTAAATCACATGACCAGATCAGGGAGACATTACCAGCTTCCAAGCTCACTACCAGTAAATAACAAAGGGAAGGGCGCTGAAAACCTTCCTATGCCTGAGATGACCTTCAAGGATAGCAAGATCCTCGATCAACTGAAGAAAACTCAAGCTAACATCACTCTATGGGGGATTTTCATGTCTTACCAACTGCACAGAAATTCTTTAATCAAGTTGCTCACTAGACCCACAGTTCCTCCTTCTACCATACCAGAAGAAGCGATAAATCTGGTCGGATCCTTGACCTTTACCCGAATGTTGTCATTTTCTGAAGAAGAAATCCCCAAAATTAGGCCAAATCATAATCATGCACTCAAAATCTCCTTTGAAGTTATGGGGAAGTTCGTGCCACACTCTCTTGTCAATAATGGATCCGCCTTGAATGTCTGCCCACTGAGAACCTTCAAGTGTTTAGGCCTGAAAGAAAGCGACCTCGCTCCGACCTCCGCCGCTGTACGTGCCTACGATAATACCCGTCGGGAGGTGATGGGATCCATAAAACTTGTAATAGGGGTTGGCCCTATAAACCCTGTTGTTGAATTCCAAGTCATAGACATCCCAGCTTGTTTCAACCTATTGCTCGAATGACTCTGGCTCCAAAATATCAAGGGTGTGTCTTCCTCACTCAATCAAAAATTGAAGTTCTTCACCGACGGGTGAGTCATCACCATTTTGGGCGACAATGAAAATATTGAGGGTGCAAGCACTAGCAGTCTGATCCTTAAGATACATCACGGGTCAACTAATATGCTCCTATCAGGATTCCGAGTTGAGCCACTCCTACTCCCGACGGGGGACGGTTTCAAAGAAAGGGTTTGTCCAGAATATGACCCTCATGGCAATGTCAATGTGATTCAGATGTTCAAAAACATGCACTTCATGCCTGGAATGGGGCTGGGGCAAAGGCAGCAAGGGATACTTGAGCCCATAGAACTGAAGAAAGCTTTCCCTCCTTATGGCTTGGGGTATCAACCGTTAGAACAGGAGCTCAGAATGATTCACAAGTCTCGACCAAAGAGAAGATTAGACTGCATCCCAACTATCCCAGGAAACTCCTTGAATGGATAATTCATTAAAGAAGGCGAAGATTTTCCCTTTTGTGGTTTTCCAAAACCATGGTATGACCACACAGACAAGAAGATGAAGCCTGGAATGGAGATCCTTTTCCAAGATAGCTACCTATGGGCTAAAAATTTTCAACACCAAATAAAACTGCTCATCAAAGATATCGAAGAGACTGAGGAAAGTGATTCTGAAGATTCCTTCAACTTACATACACTGGGGCTGGTACTCTACATGGTTCATTCAGACACTACATCAATGGATCCATCCCATATAATTAAAACTGCAGATACACCCCTCCTCAACTGGCATACTGCGCCAGTTCTACCTCTTGAAATCTCCCCTGACCCTAATGTTTACCCTATTCCGTCTTATGTTGTATATCCTTGTTCAAATGTAGTCAAGACCTCTTTTGATGAGGTTTTCAATGTTGTTTTTCCTATCAATGAAATAAACAAAGATTTTGAGTATCTTGGTGTGCCTTACATTAACTGCTTGGATTCTAATCAAACTTTTGATGATGATGATTTGGCAAATGAACAATTCCTAACTGATCGAAATAAGGTTAATAATAAACATCATAATCGCGTTCAAGTTAATGAAGAGTAGACTGTTGTTATTAATCTCGATTCTAGTAGCCAACTGCGCGAGATTAGGATAGGGGCCACCCTTGATGGGCATGAGCGCGCACAATTCGAAGAATTGCTAAAGGAATTCGTGGGTGTCTTCGCATGGTCCTATGATGATATGCCCGGCATTGATCCTAAAATAGCTCAGCAAGAGATCCCCACTCTACCAGATTACAGGTCGGTTAAACAAAAATTAAGAAAGCTCCGCATCGAATGGTCGCTCAATTTCAAAGAAGAGGTGGTCAAACAGTTGAATGTGGGCTTTATTCGTGTGATCGAATATCCCACATGGCTAGCCAACATAGTACATGTGCCCAAATCAGAAGGGAAGGTTCAAATGTGTGTAGACTACCGAGATTTAAATAAATCTTCTCCAAAGGATGATTATCCTCTACCCAATATCTAAATGATCATGGACAACACAGCAAGTCATTTGTCGACGGGTTTGTCAGATACAACCAAATCAATATGCACTCAGACCACCAAGAAAAAACCACATTCATCACCCCATGGGGAACCTTTTGCTACACCGTCATGCTATTTGGTCTCAAGAATGCTGGGGCTACTTACCAAAGGGCTTCCACAACCATCCTGCACGATTTGATTCACAAAGAAGTTGAGGTTTATGTGGATGATATGATTATCAAGTCCAAAACTAGAGAAGGTCATATTCCCGCTCTCCTCAAGTTCTTCGAACGACTGCGACGGTATCAAATGAAACTCAATTCACAGAAATGTGTCTTCGGCATTACAGAAGGAAAACTCTTGGTATTCATGGTCAATGAGAAGGGGATAGAAGCAGATCCTGCAAAGCTGAAGGCCATACTTGAGATGCCACCACTCCGAACAGAGAAAGAAGTCCGAGGTTTTCTTAGGAAATTGCAATATATCAGCCGGTTCATCAGCTAGCTAACCTTCATCTTTGAACCGATCTTCAAGCTCCTCTGAAAGGATTCAACCAAGGTTTGGAATGAGGCCTGCCAAGAAGATTTTGATCGAATCAAACAATATCTGACCCAACCTCCAGTGCTCATGCCACCACAGCTTGGTCTCCCTTTGCTCCTATAACTAACCATAAACGACACTGCAGTTGGGGCTTTGCTAGCCCAATACCTTAAAGACTCTCGTAAGGAAAGAGCCATCTATTACACCAATCGCAAACTAGTCGGGTATGAGGTTAACTACACTGCTTTGGAAAAGGCGTGTGCCGCACTTGTCTAGGTCACCCAAAAGTTACGACACTACATGCTCGCCTTCCCCATCAAACTTGTATCCTGAATGGATCCCATTAAATACCTACTTGAGAAAACTGCCTTATCCAGTTGAATGGCCCGATGGTTGATGCTCCTAACCGAGTTCGATATCGTATACATCACACAGAAAGCCATTAAAGGTAGAGCCATCTCTGATTACCTCGTTGATTACCCCGTAGAAGAATCAGATGTCTGGATCTTCGAATTCCCAGATGCAAATATCCTCTTCACCGCTCAAGACCACCTTCGATGGAAAATGTTCTTTGACGGCGCTGCCAACAAAAAGGGATATGTCTTTGGTATACTTCTGATCGCCCCAGATGACTCCCATCGCTATCAAATTGGATTTCCCTTGTACCAACAACATGGCAGAATACGAGGCATGCATAGTGGGCCTCAAAGTTTCTCTCAATAAAGTTATTCAATAGCTTGATGTCTACGGGGATTCTTCCCTCATCATCGATCAAGTGCTCAGAAAGTGGAAAGTCAAGGACGAAAAGCTCTAACCCTTCCATGCCCACTTAGAAGAGTTAGCCTCCCGATTCCGAGATATCACCTTCCATTACCTACCCCGAGCAAAGAATAACCTAGACGATGCTCTCTCTACCTTGGCCTCCATGGTCAACATGCCCTAAGGAATAACAATGACCCCTTCCTAGTTCAAAAGCAATAGAAACCAACCCACTGCTACCATATTGATCTTGTCTCCATCGAAGATCCCGAACTAGCCGACTGTTGGTACTATGATATCTGGTGCCTCCTCAAACATGGTAGGTATCCCGATCGTTCCAGCAAGAAAGACCGAGAAACCTTCGAAGACTGGCCGCCCAATACATCATCTGTCATAAAGCTCTACTCAAGAGGAACTTTGATGGAACTCGTCTACACTGTATCACAAGGGCTGAGATTGAGAAAATAATGCAGAAGATCCACAGTGGGGAATGCGGGCCCCATATGAACGGTCACATACTGGCCAAAAAGATCATTCGACAGGGTTACTACTGGACCACCATGGCCCAAGATTACCGCCTATGTCCAGAGATGCCTCAAATGCCAATAGTTCTCCAATCTTCAACACCTGCCTCCACGAGAATTATACAACATGACCTCTCCCTGGCCGCTCTCCACCTGGGGTATCGACATCATAGGGAAGGTTACACCGAAGGCTTCAAAAGGACATGAGTTCATCCTGGTTGCCATTGATTACTTCACCAAATGAGTCAAAGCTGAGTCATACACAGTATTGAACGCCAATAAAGTGGCCAAATTCCTCAAGAAAAATACCATCTACCGATATAGGGTCCCGCACGAGTTAGTGTCAGATAACAGGTTGCATTTCGAAGCAAAAGTCACAGAGGTAGTCAACGAGTATGGGATTCAGAGACACAAATCTTCTCCCTGCTGACCTCAGACCAATGGTGCAGTTGAAGCCGCCAACAAGAACCTCAAAGCCATCATCAACATGATGATCGAAAGATATAGGGATTGGGGCGATCGGATCCCAAACACCCTCTAGGGATATCGAAACTCAATTCGAACCTCTACTGTGGCTACCACCTACTCTCTGGTCTACGGCATGGAAGAGGTGCTACCTGTGGATATGGAAGTACCCTCACTACGAGTCATGATCGAAAGCAAAGTTATTGAAGAAGACTGGTGCCAAGGCCATCTCGATGAGCTGACCCTCCTAGATGAAAGGAGATTGAAAGTTCTTTACCACATGTAACGTACCATCGCCGACTAGCGCAATCATTTAACAAGAGAGTCAAGGACCGCGGTGTCCGGGAAGGGGATTTAGCCCTTAAGGAGATAATAGAACCCATTTGGGACCCCAGAGGGAAAATCAAGCCCAATTGGAGTGGCCCCTACATTGTGAAGAAAATCTTATCCGGCGGTGTCACCATGCTCACTGACCTAGATGGGGAATAGATGGCTCATCCAGTCAACTCGGACCGTCTTAAGAAATTGTACCCCTAGTCCGAAATCTCGGAGCGCTACGACTTTTCTCATCTCCCTTCTATTCTAAAAATAAAAAATAAAAAATAAAAACTCTCTTCATTTCCCTCTACCCAGAACTACGTGGGCCTGATCCTCTACAAAAAAAAAAATTTTAAGAAAAATAAAAAATTTCAAAATCCCCAGAGGTACATAGGCAGCTCATACATCTTACAGGAGCACGACCCTTTCTTTTTCTCAAAATACAATTCTTTTCTTATCTCCGAGAACGAAAGTTCATTCTAACAAATACTTGAACAAAAGGATTATGTATGCCTTAGCGACCGATATAGATTATTCAAAAATACAAAATTCATCGAAAGGCACAGCTGGATGATCAAAAACTTGCTTATTTCATTAATAAGAAATTACAGCATAGATTACATAAGAAAAGGAACGGATAACTCCCTTCCGCCTACTGCCATAAAAAGCCAAATAAAATCCCCACACCTATTTCCTATTACATAAATAAACTCTCCAAGAGTCCTACCCATAGCTACCAGAGGATCCTGTACCCTCATCATCTACATCCTGGGGCCCCCAAATTTCCCATGCCTGAATAGAATGCCGTAAACACTCCATGGACCGATGAGCCCGAACTATCTTCGAAAAGACCACGACGCCCCCTTCCATGGTGTTAAATAAAACAAACCACCTTTGTCCAGTCTCCACTTCCAACATCTTGCTGACTATTTTCCTCCACAACCACTCCATATAATTTTTAGAGACATGCCAAAATCTCCCGACAGACTCGGAGGGACGGGTCGACGGACGCCGATTTTCCCATAAAGGGCCAAGCAACAGACGCAGGCGCTCAGTTAAATCTTCTATCGAAAAGAAATTTGAGGTCCGAGGTGGAACGACCCGTGCCTAACCAAATTGGCATAAAAATCGCCAAGAGAAATAAAAAAAGGTTTGCCTGAGACCAACTAGCCGCATATACGAGTATTCCCCTAGCGCCAGAAGAGGGAACAATTGTCCCCACTAAGGCACTAAACAACACAAACTCCAAGCCCCATGCTCCACAAGCCAATTCTCCAGCTCTCAACATACAGGCCAACGCTGATGAAGTAATGCGAAAAGAAGTTGGGTAAGGCCGACAAAGGATATTCTGGAGGAGTCTCCAAGCGGTGTCTTTCAGATAACCACATGAACAGCATCATGGGGCTACCCCTCAAAAAGTCAGAATGACCTTCTCTCCAGCCATCCAGGCCATTCAAGGTCTCCGCCAGTATCACCGCCGCAGGATTGCGATGGTATGACATCCATTAAGTAATGGCTACAAGTTGCGGGTCCATCAACAGTTCCCTAGTCACCAGCAGTAATTTTGAAACCAGGCCCAGAGCAATGGCTCCAGTATAACCAGCATCACCTACTTCCCGCAAATGCACAGACTGCAACACCGTCGGGAGGGTTATCATTCCTCCAGTAACCAATGATCTGGCCACCAAAGGAAAAATATGAAGAAGCCCAGCCAATAAATCCCTGGGAGAATGGGAAAATTCGGGCAAAGCCGCAGCAACACTGGGATTTATAACCAGTATGGTAGAAAATTCCTCGTAGGTAGGACAAACTTCATCCAACCCAAAGCGGAATACATAGTCTTCGGGGTACCAAAATTGTACCGCCGCCATCAGCATGTTCCACTCAATAGGTCGATTGCGCCACAAGGAGAATAGGCGCATGTTGAAAGCATCATAGTCGACATTATAAGAGAACATTTCTTCCAAGGCTTCGAGGTAGTTAAAAAACTCAATGCTACCAGGGAGAGCCATCTTGCAAGGCGAAGAGATAGTGGGCAGGTAAGTAAGAATGCAAAGGTGTGATGAAAACACTCCACCCTTACCCCCTTTTTATACTTGAGAACCCTCACAAGAGACATGATCCCTGCAGATATAAAAGGGAATCCTAACCCAAAAAATAAAAAAGGCTGAAGAGGGTACCAATCAAAGCTTTGAAGTGATGGGACTAGACTGAACTACCGATAGGCAGGACAGGGTGCTTATCGATCGGTAACCCCCAATTTTTAGAAATTTCCCTTGTCTCCTCTTTTATCAAATCAAAAAACTCAATAAAAATAAATTGATATTCTCAACAGAATTTCAAAATCCCTTTTCCTCCTTAAATAATTTCCCTTTTTAATTTAAAACTTTCCTTCAAAGAAAAATCCAAAAATACTCCTTTTTACGGTCTCAGCAGCAAAGTAAAAAGCGCATGTGCATGCATTCATCATTAATAAAAGATAATAAAAAACTCCATTGCATTGCATCTATTTAAAACTGTGTTACAATAATTTTGTAGGAAATAAAAAGAAAAAGCAAAAACAACGGGACTCAGCCCGAACCGACATTCTCTCCCACCTTTCTCTCTAAGAGATTCCACCCTTGCGACGTGCTCTCTTTCCCCTGCGACGAGACGATGCACCACCACTACCCGAGCCAGAGTCCTCTCCGGACGATGAAGATGGCACCAAGAAATAAGGAACAGGAACCGCATCCCAAATATGGGCAGTCACTGAGGATATCCAGTCTCTGATGTTTCTTAGCCAAGTGGTCGACACTCGAACTTGCTAAAAGGAAAAGGCAAAATCAGTATCAAAATAGAGATGACCAAAACAGAAAGAAAGAGAAGAACAAAAAGGTATACTGCAGGTCGGAGGACCTCCTCTGTCAAACCCAACTCCTCTGGATCCATCGCATGAGGACGACGCAGCATAGGCACCATCCCTCCATCAGCGCACCGAATGTTATACGAAGGAGTGTGCAACCGCATAAAAGGAACCTCTGAAGTCGCCGCCGTAGATGTCGTCGGACCGCCGCCACTGTGGGAAAATCCCACTGCCCGACTCAAAACCACAGGAGGGAAAGGCAGCGAGTCCTACGTCTATGTTGGGCGCCATCAACCAGCTCGTCACAAAGTCCATATAGTCATATGGCGCAGCCGTATTAGTGTAAAATAAGTAGGACTCGCTGATCATCGCCGCGATCCTCACATCCTCTGACAGCAGTTGCTCCCGCCTCATAGACGTAGGAGGCTGCGCAGGTGGCATCACCACCTCCTCCTCAACAATCTGGCGAACCACCCTCTCCCCGAGATACCAGGAATGGCTAAAATCATGCGCCATAAAATGTCTATCCCCAGGGATAAAAGGTCACATGAAGATCTCCAAGTAGGCATAAATCAATACAGGATCAGAAGGTGCCAAAAACCAAGACTGAAAATGGAAAGAGTCTTACCCTACCACTGGTCAGGTCATTCAAGACCTGACGCACCGACTCCAGGGATAGAGATCCCTTCGATTGTCGATTGGCCTTACTCCATCGATACAATCGACAGAAGTCCCTAACAGTGTTTTCCTTCAGAGCGATCAACGGGGTATGGCACCCAATCACCTCATAGAACCACGTCTGAATTCACAAACAAAAAGAGACGCATAAGGAAAATGCGAATGCATGAAAGGAAAATGTGAATGCATGAAAAGAAATGCACAAAATGAAGAATACCTCAACCAGGTACGTGTCTCCCGTAAAGGTCTGCCGGCAACACCGGCTGAATGCATCCAGAGAAGAGTAAAGGGTCGCCAAAGTCAGACTCCCCCAATCATAGAAAAGGATGTTCAAAAACATACTCAGGTACGACAAGAACCACAAATGGACGATGTCGCTGCTCGATGCCACCATGAAACCTCCCAACACTAGCAGAATAAATAATCGGGCCATCTCCCTCACTTACAGCCCATCCTCCACATCAATCACCCTTCCTAACAGAACATCCTTTAGTAGGGATAGCTGGATAGAATCCCTAGAGACTATCCTTCCTAAATCACCAAGTGCCGCACACACTGCCTCCGGTCTCACCCGCAAAGAGCGATCCACCTCTATCTTCTCTCCATCACAATCCAGCCCCAACAGCTGCTGCACGTCTGTGGGAGTCATTATCATCTCCCCGAAGCCAAAATGGAAGGTGTGGGTAGTATCCCACCATCTCTCCCCCAAAGCGCACAGGACCGCTGTCGAATGAGGCGTCTCATCCAGTGCAGATGCCAACCTCCCAAAACCCGCTGATGACACCACCCAACGCACCACTGGTGGGAGATGCTCCCAGACATCCCTGAGCCCCGACGTCCCACGGGCACGCATTTCTTCAAAGAAATATCAGACTGGCAAAAAGGAAAAATCTCATTAGAAGCCAAGAAAGAAAGAAAAATCACCAAAAAGAAAGGAATGCCAAAGGTTGGGTTACTTATATAACCATCGGGATTCACTTTCAAAGAGCGATGACACGATGGCTCCTGCAGCAAGCTCCGCTCATCCACAACAGGCTCAAACGCATAAAAGGACTTCTCACTCCCCAAAGCAAGAGGCGTCATGGCCCTCCATTTCACATTCGCCCAGTCATCAACGGTCAACCACTCCCTGTGGACTGTAGTGCTCATAAAAGCGGCCATTTCTTAAACATCGGATTGCTAGAACATTTTGCAGAGAAATCGCAGAAAGAGAGAAATCGCAGAAAGAGAGAAAAGCAAAGAAGCTGTGAGAAAATGAAGGGATTCGCCCCCTTTTTATAGGATGCCAAGCACCAAACCGATCGATAATGACTCCTTACCTTCCCGAGGCAGTCCAAAAGTCTGTGTCACTGCCGAATGGCACCCCTTATACCATGCCGACCGGTACCCCCTTAAATTTCGTACAAAAATTATCAAAAACAATCAGAAAGCCCCCAAAAATCCTCGAAAAATTCCTAAAAATTCCAAGAAGGATTTAGAACATTTCTCCAGGAAAATTTTGCATTCCCTCAAGCGAAACCCCTCTTTCCCAGTGAAATCCTCAAAAAACCAAGTAAATCTCTTCTCGGCAAAGCCCCGGAAGATCTCTAAGGATCGTCTGATCACTTCCCCAGCGGAATTTTTAAAGCACCAAAATTGGTTTGTAAGGACAGTTTTGTCCATTATCAATTTGTATGTCGTACGCCGTTACACCGTTGAAGAAACTCAAGATCGCATCTACATCAACGGATCCGAATATCAAAGTGTCTTCAACATCATAGCCCTTGCGAGAATGAACTTGGTAAAATTTTGTTTTTACGTTCCTTAAAGTTCATATTTAGTATTGGGAAATTTTTATAAAATGTTTTTTATAAAAATAAGAAGTTTTTTAGTTTTCTGGGAAGCCGGAATGGTCCGCCTTTATACCAGACCGATCCACCACCGAACTGGTCCGCCCTCTATCCGGACCGATCCGCCTTGCTTTGTCCAGTAGACCACGGACCGATTGCGAACCGAAGAAGCCAAATTTTAAAAGAACCGATCCGAGGTCGGACCGATCCGCCTCAGACCCGGACCGGTCCGCTTGGGATAAACTCGAGCAGTTCCGTAACTGGTTTTTCCACCAACTTATTTTTCCTATATATATAACTCTTTCGGTGGTGTATTTTTTTAAGTCTTTGAGAAAACGTTTTTAAGAGTACAAACACAACAAGACTTCAATTTTTGATGTGCCAAACATCTTTTTGATTCACACACAAAAATTCCAATTACTTTTGTGAATCTTTTGGAACCCTTGAACACAATCTTGTTATTGTTCAACCCTTGTGGGGAAGCCGTCTTTCTTCTTCATTGTTGCCCTCCTGGAAAGGGAAAATTCCAGCCGACAAACTTGTGGAGAAGTCGTTTCTCTTCTTCATTGCAGCCCTCCTGGAAAGGGATATTTCCAGCCGCCGACTACAGAATCCGACACCTGAGGGTAATTCTTAGTCACTTGTATTTTCATTGTAATCCGAAATTGTACTGTTACAATATTATAATGAAAATAAATGGTTTTTCCCCTTTGGGGGATTTTTCATCACAAGCATGTGTTTGATTTTTCCTGAAAGTGTTTGTTTTATCCTGCATGCTTTATTTTATTAGATAAATCATCTAAATGCATGATTTAGGGTTTAACAAAAATTTGGGATTAATTAAAATTGAATTTTATTTGAGAAGTCGCAATATTTTCGCTGTAGCTACTCTCTCATGGTTGTTCCCCCTGCGAGGTCTCCTAAGGAAACAAAAGTTTCCCCATCTATCAGCTCCCCAACTCAGATCAAAATCACAAAGCACTTTCTCCAGTAGGATCAAAATCTAATCTTTATCCACTCTTAGGTCAGAATTGACCTCGGTCTTGGATCGTCACCTGAGTTAGGTCAAAATTTAACTCGGTCCTCGGTCATCACCACTCTTAGGTTAGAATTGACCTCGGTCTTGAATCGTCACCTGAGTTAGGTAAGAAATGACCTCGATCCTCGGTCGTCACCACTTTTAGGTCAGAATTGACCTCGATCTTGGATCGTCACCTGAGTTAGGTCAGAATTGACATCGGTCCTCGGTCATCACCACTCTTAGGTCAGAATTGACCTCGATATTGGATCATCACCTGAGTTATGTCAGAATTGACCTCGGTCCTTGGTCGTCACCACTCTTAGGTCAGAATGGACCTCGATCTTGGATCGTCACCTGAGTTAGGTTAGAAATGACCTCGGTCCTTGGTCATCGCCACTCTTAGGTCAGAATTGACCTCGGCCTTAGATCGTCACCTGAGTGTGACAACCCGCTATCCGAAATAAAGGGTGGCCAGCCCGATACCCCGATGAAACAAGAATCACGGATAGATATCATTCTCGGCATCACAATATCATACAGAGTTTCAGGAATAATCACACAATATTCCAGAAAATGGGTTATCAAAATTTTAGTTTGTAATTAAAAAAAACACTTTCAACAACCCATAATAGAAAAAGAGGGTGGAAACTCCCACAAACATATATAATATAATCCAATAGATAAGAAATGACCGAATAAAGCATCGGTCGATACAATCCATACAATACACAGTAAGTTACATGTGTTACATAATACATCATTTATACAATTACACCATTTGGGCCACACGCCCGAATAAAGACTAATTTAAGCTAGAAAACAATAATAGAGGCGTCTACACAAAATATCCCGTGATACCCGCAAAATGTCACGGCTCCTCAAAAAACTTAGAGAAAAGAAAGTCATTACGGGCGACCTTGCGGCAGAACACCTGAACAAAAAAAAATAGAAGATACATACACAACAAGAAAACGAAGAATCGGTCAGAGACCGGTTTTATATGATAACTAGATAAATGACAGGTAAGACAATAATGGACAGCTAAGCATGGATGATATTCTAGCATGGTAACATCATATAAAGAACTAAGACAGCTAAATGATTAATAAAATGAAATTCAATTATACAAAGAAATGAAAGTACTTATGGGCCTTTTCATCTTTCCTCATTTTCATTTCCGTCTTCTTTCCATTCCTTATCAGGAATGCAATTATTACTATGTGCACTTTATGGCACTTATCTCAATAGTATGCTCTTTGTGGCATATACTTTGCTCTTTATGGCATTAATGTTCCATCGAGTCCAACTCGATACTAGAATAGTTATAAATACGTATAACGATTCTAAGACCGCCCGTCCGGGTTTCCCCACTGTCCGTCTGGGTTTCCCCAATGTGCGCGCCCCTAAATAACCATCATCTTCCAAGGCCTAACCTAAGACAACCTGGGATCCTATCGCAACGTCGGGAAGCGGCCATATGCCTGCTGGGTAGTCAAGACCACACCCAAAATCTCCTACCCATCGCAGAAAAATATAAAATAAGCGCTCATATGGCCTAGGACTATATCCACCCTGCATTCATTAGCCATGGGGATTCACCTCAAGCAAGTACTTCCCTTAAGATGGTATTTAGAGAGGTGTGTAACATCCATTTTATTAATTTCCAATTCATGATTCAATAAATTATGTTTTACTTTATCCATTTTACATTTTATCAAAATGCGTTATGGTGTACTTCACATCATCATAATAACCTTGAAGAATATTTAAACTCCCAAGATATCTCTCCCAAATGTCCTTGTTTGGACTTTATAATAACCCATTAAATGAGATCTAGTTCGCATTTACTCCTAAAGTCTCCAAATTCGACCTTAAGATTTCCTAGACTCTTATAGAACTACCTGACAGAAGAAATGCCTAAACATTACTTTAAATCTCTCCCCCCCCTTGACAGGAACCCTATATGAACTCCTTCGAGTCTAGGGAGTCGACCGAACTCAACTAACACTTTAAGATCCTATTTTTACTTCCTTCAAGAAGGTCCTTAATTACTAATCCTGGAGAAAAGGGTTAAAATTGAAAAAGAAAAGAAATTGAAAAAGTGCAGGGTTTCCGAATCGATTCGGCCAGAAAATATGGGATTCTGCACAGTTGCCGAATTGATTCGGACCATCCGAATCGATTCGGTCAGTAAGATTGGGTGTCTGCATAATTGCCGAATCGATTCGGACCAAGCCGAATCGATTCGGTTCACCCAACCCTGGAAACTATCTCGCAGCGAATCGATTCGGCCGGGCCGAATCGATTCGGTTCTACAGAAATTCCTAATTTTTCTGATGGAGTCTTGGACTCCAATTTCCTTCCCAACTCAAATCCATTCAAACCAACTCATTTATTGTCACCAACACAACATAAATTCTATTAACTACTATGTGACACCCCGTCTAATTAAATACCGGGTAGCTACTCCTTTATTAAATTAATTCAAAATGCCAAATTGGTTCAGTTAATAGCATCACTGTCGAAAACATTTTAATAATTACTAACCACCTAGTATTTAAAAAGTAAGTGCCAAATTTTAAGTTAAGTCTGATTAACATGCAGTAAAAGAATAATGAAAGAATAACAACCATTCACCATAATGAAGTAATGAATAACCAACAAAGTAAATATAAATCCGGAGGAAAACTCCTCACAACAAACCCACAACTGAAAAATAATACGACAAGTCTGAATCCTGAACAATTACATGCCAAAAGTCTGAATAACTGAAATAAATGAAATGTCTCTAAAAGAAATAGGCGACAATCCCTACAACTTATAACTGAGGAATATCGAGTCAAGATACATGAAGCGTCTACAAGCAAAGTCCTGTAATTTCCACAAACAGCTACAGCTCGTCACCTGAATGAGGATCCTAAGCATGGTGTCCTTATGGCTGGGCGCCTAAAATGGTTTTCACAAAAATAGATTTGAAAGAAAATGGGTCAGAGCCCGAAAGTGGAAATCATTTTAAAAACAGCAAGTGTTTTAATAGCATTAAAACATTAAATGCAAAATACATGTTAGGACGTGCACTCACATGAAATTCTCACCTCTCGACTACATGTGCACTCCTAACGTACCGTACCCATCTACATGACATATACATCTAACCAAACCGTAATAAGTTCTACCCCTTACTACTCCATCCCCACTTTACATTCTAGTGTTAACAAATAAATAGAGGGCTTCATTTAAACTCAGATTCTCAATTAGTAATATAATTCACTATCGGTTAACCCACTATGTTCTCTCATTACATTACCTTAATTATGTTCACAATAACACATGAAAGTTCCCATTAATTAAGTGTATATTATTCACGTCATAAATATACAATACAAGCACCCCGAGACTAGCTGCGGTGCACACATACTCTGCTATCCATCCCGGTACATCACGTACATAAGGATCACATATTCCGAATCTCTCAGGAATAGTTCTCAGATAACAACATCACAAATAATGGAGGCGAACACAGTCACATCACATGGGTCACGCACATACCTGCGCTCCCACGATCAGCAGACTTAATAACATCCCAATAAGTCCTTCTCTGACCTATGTTCATCGAGGTAACCAGTCTAAATCCGGGCAACACAAGGATTAGAGGGCCCTAAGCGGACGCAAACCTCCCGTGATAGCAAGTATGGTAGGTATGTCATACACATAAAATCAATACATATACTAAGTATTCACACATCTTAGTAATCACCATAATATATTGGTGGTACACTTCTCATTCTCGTACCGACATATAATACTACAAAATTTATATGTTCCCGGTTAATATAATAAATTAGGCCGTCAATAGTTCTCACATCGTAATAGACACTCACGTCCTACTTCATATTTACCCTTAGGTTCAAACTACACTTCTAGGTTTGGTTCCTCATTATTTCCCAAACATCCCAAATATCACAATTAATCATCAAGGGAAGGTTATCTCTTCATATACACAAGGTTACGGGACACTCGGGATCAAAACAGGCTAAAAAGCCTAAACTGTCAACTCGTTCGAAGTCTCGTTCGAACGAGGCTGTTCGAACGAGAGTTCGTTCGAATGAAGTGGGCTTTCTAACGAGGTCTCGTTCGAACGAAAACATCGAACGAACTTCACCCTCATTAGAAGTCAAAGGTCAACTCGTTAGAAGCTCGTTCGAACGACCTGGGCGGGTCTTCTAACGAGTGGCCAGTTTCGAGCCCAGAAATCCTTATTTCGTTTTCCCTCTTTCTTCACTTCTAATCTCCTCTAAACATTAGTCCAACAATTTTTCAAGGTTCCTAATCCTCTCTAGACATACATAGGTCACCTACTAATGTTTTTTTGGGATTAAATCATTATAAACATCATCCAAATATCAAATCCATACATTTATCCCCTATTTCAAGAACATGAACCCTAAAATTTATAAATCATCAAAGAGTCTAAATAAATCTGTTTTTGTTTCATCCAAAATATATTAACATCAGATTATTCCCCTACATATAGTTCTACATGCAAATCCTCATCACAATACGAGTTTCTAATTCCAAATTAATGGGGTTTTATCAAACTCCCAAGAACAATAAGATTTTTATCAATTCCTACTCATGGAAGAAACATTCTCTGAAATTAATTGGAATTAAACCACTTGCCTTATATGTAACTCTGATTTGATGACGAATTTGATGAATGGATCTCTCTCTCTCTACAGAATCCTTCTATCTTTCCCTCTACAAGCTTTCTTCTCTAATGGTAGCAATGGAGGCTAGGGTTTTTGTCTTAGGAACTTTTGGGGCCAATTCTAATAACCCCCGTAGCCCTCTAATTAGTAAATGGCTGGTAATGGGTTAGTGGGTGTTTTAATTTTCCATTTAAAACTCCTAAAATTCGTTAATCAAAAATCCCAAAATTCTAAAATTACCAAACTGCCCTTTTTGGTTGCCGGTATGGCCTAAAAATACCCCGGGACCCAAACCAAACCCCCGGCTAGTGTTTTCCGACTATTTCGACCCTTCCGGATGCGTTGGCGCACTCAAAATGACAATACAGTTAATAGAACTAAAATTCACTTTTTAATTAGAATAAATATTTCCCTGACGCGACTATCACACGCGTCTCAACAAAATTTCCAAATTGCCGTATTTCAATCTCACGACAAATTTCATAATTCAATATTCATATATAATCATATATGCACATATAATCAAATACCAACTCACATATCGCTATTATTTTTAATCCGGATTAATTTCCAATTAATACGCATTTAATTCAATTAATCCCATAAATAAATATCACAAAAACACGGGGTATTACATACTTCCCCCCTAATAACTGAATTTCATCCCGAAATTCGGAACTAGAAAGTACCTGGTAAGAACAACTCTGGATAACGTTCGCGCATCTCATCCTCTCACTCCCAGGTGGACTCCTCGACATTATGATGTTGCCACTTAACACGCACTAACGGAATTATCTTTGACCACAGTTTTCGCTCACTTCGGTCCAAAATAGCAATCGGCCCCTCCTCGTAGGAGCTATCCGGCTGGAGATCTATGTCCTCCAAAGCAATATGAGAATGAGACAAATTGTCTCTAAGATATTTCCTTAGCGAGGAAATATGAAACACGTCGTGAATCCGATGTAAATGCTATGGTAATCCAAGCCTATACGCAACCGGTTCAATCCGCTCAATAATAGGAAATGGTCCCACATATCTTGGTGCCAACTTCCCTTTCTTCCCGAAACGCATAATCCCCTTCATAGGAGATATTCTAAGCAAAACCTGATCCCCCACTTGGAACTCCCTGAAGAACCTCTTCACATCAGCATAGCTCTTCTGGCGATCCTGAGCTACTCGAATGCGACTCCGTATCAATTCTATCCTCGCCGAAGTATCCTGAATCACTTCCGGCCCAAGTAGTTTGTTGTCCCCCACCTCCAACCAACATGCTAGGGAACGATAAGCTCTACCGTACAACGCCTCAAATGGAGCCATGCCAATGGTGAACTGGTAGGAGTTGTTGTAAGAAAACTCCACCAGTGGAAGATACTTCTCCCATCCACCCCCAAAATCAATTATACTCATACGTAGCATGTCCTCCAACATCTGGTTTGTACGCTCAGTTTGCCCATCGGTCTGCGGGTGATACGCCGTACTCAACCGCAGTTCCATGCCCATGGCCTCCTGAAAACTTTCCCAAAACCGTGAAACAAATATCTTGTCTCGGTCAGACACGATATTTATGGGCACACCGTGAAGTCTCACTATCTCTGAAATAAAGAGCTGGGCATACTGTCCTGTAGTGTAGTCTGTCCTTACGGGTAGAAAATGAGCGACTTTGGTCAACCTGTCCAAAATTACCCAAGTGGAGTCATGACCTCTCTGTGACGTAGGCAACCCCGTGATAAAGTCCATGGATATGCTCTCCCACATCCACATCGGGACCTCCAACGGCTGTAGCAGTCCTGCCGGTCTCTGATGATCCACTTTTACTAGCTGACAAGTGGCGCATTTAGAAACAAACTAGGCAATATCTCTCTTCATCCCGCCCCACCAATACTGTCGTCTCATGTCTTGGTACATTTTGTCCCCACCGGGATGTACCGCGAACCGTGAGCCGTGCGACTCTGCCATCACCTCGTGCCGCAATTCCTATCCTTCCGAAACTACCAATCTCCCATTGAAGCGTAATCCCCCGTCTGAGCTAACAGTATAGGACTCGGCTCCGTCTGCTAATAGTCGAACTATCTGCTCCTGATAGAACGAGTCATTTGCTTGTGCCCTTACTACCTTCGTGACAATCTACGGTGTAACGATCATCACAGACATGAACGATCGGGCCACTGCATCTGGTGTCCCAATTCCTTCCACTTGGCCTTCCACACCTCTGCCACTTCATCTGCTGGCCTACGGCTCAACGCGTCTGCTACCACATTATCCTTCCCCGGGTGATACTGGATATCAAACTGATAGTCCTTCACAAACTCAAGCCACCTTCGCTGTCGCATATTCAACTCCTTCTGCGTGAATAGGTACTATAGGGACTTGTGGTCTGTGAACAATCGAAACTTCTCCCCGAAAAGATAATGTCTCCATATCCGAAGGGCAAACACAACTGCCGCCAACTCCAAGTCATGAGTGGGGTAATTCTTCTCATGAGGCTTTAGCTTACGGGAAGCATAAGCTATGGCCTGACTCTCCTGCTGTAATACACCTCCTAGTCCTTGCAAGGACGCATCGGTGTAGACTAGATACTAAACTCCCGATCTCGACAATGCTAACACAGGTGCTGAGGTCAACTTATCCTTCAACTCATCAAATGCCAACTGACAGACATCACTCCAGATGAATGGCACACCTTTATGAGTCAGATGTGTCAAAGGACCCGCTATCTTCAAAAATCCCCGAATGAACCTCCTGTAGTAACTTGCTAAGCCCAAGAAACTATGGATCTCTGTCGGTGTCGTGGGCTGTCCCCACTCCCTCACCGCGGATACCTTCCCCAGATCAACAGATATCCCCCGATCGGAAATAATGTGTCCCACAAAATGGACCTCCTTCAGCCAAAACCCGCACTTCTTATACTTTGCATACAGCTCGTTCTGACGTAGCGTCTGCAAAACTTGCCTCAAATGCTCGGCATGCTCCTCCTCTATCTGGGAGTAAACCGAAATATCATCAATGAAGACAATGACAAACTGATCTAGGAAGTCTCTGAACACCCTATTCATCAAGTCCATAAACACGGCTGGAGCATTGGTCAAACAAAAAGGCATAACCCAAAATTCGTAAGAACCATATCTCGATAAGAACGCAGTCTTTGAGACGTCCTCCTCCCTTATACGCAACTGATGGTATCCCGATCTCAAATCAATCTTTAAGAAGAAAGAAGCTCCTCTCAACTGGTCGAATAAGTCATCGATTCAAGGCAACGGATACTTATTTCGTATCGTGATCTTATTCAACTCCCGGTAGTCCACACACAATCCCAGTGAACCATCTCTCTTCTTCACGAACAACACAGGGGCACCCCACGGTGAAGTACTCCTCTGAATAAACCCCTGACCCAACAACTGCTCAATCTGATCCCGTAACTCCCTCATCTCAGCTGGAGCCATACGGTATGGTGTGCATGCTATAGGTCTCGTATCTGGTAATAAGTCTATGACAAAGTCTATCTCTCGACTGGGGGGTAGGCCTGGTATCTCCTGAAACACATCGGAATACTCCCTGACAACTGGGATCGAATCTAAAGGAATCACAACCTCCTTAGAGGTATCCTCCTCTAAGTAATATAAATGAGTGGTTGAACCTCCCTCTGGGCGAGGCATCGCCACTACAAACATCTCTTGCCACGGAATGGCAAAAATAATGCTCCCATTGAAGCAATCAATCATGGCTCTATAATCCGCGAGCCAATCCATACCGATAATCACATCGTGCACATGCATATCTAATACTAACATATCTACAGGTAATACCAGACTACCAATCTCTACCCCCACTCTCCGGCATATAAAGAAAATAAGTGACCCACTCCCCAATGGTGAGTCTACACACGTCACTGTGCTCTCTGCCGTAGCTAACAACCCTAAGGCTTTCACAAAATGTGTAGCTATAAAACAATGCGTTGCCCCCATATCAAACAAAACCCGACCCATAGTACCATGGATAGGAAACATACCCTCAATCGCGGGTGGTGCTTGCGGAGCTGCTGCCTGGTGGATGTTATAGACACGTCCATACTGTAACTGTTTCTGCTGCACAGGAACTGCTGGAATGGCTGGAAGAGCTGGCACCTGGGCTGGAGCTGGAAGGGCTGGTGGAAAAAGTGGCCTCTGTGGCTCATGTCGAGCACCCTGCTGCTACTGTGGGGCCCTGCCCCTATCAGGACAGTCCTGGCGTTTATGGCCAGTCTTGCCACAAACGAAACACTTCCCCGGGAAGTTCCCCCCTCTCTGTCCCTGCTGCCCCCGGCCCTGGTGGCCGTTACCGTTCCTCCACTGGCCCTGCTGGCCTTGTTGAAACTGATGTTGACCATTCTGACCCTGCTGGTTCTGATGGCCGTTTGGACCCTGATGGCCCTACCAAAAACCTCCCTGTCCGTACCTGAAATTTCCTGACCTGAACCTCTTGTGATTCCCCTGATCACCCTGTCTCTGCCCCTGAACAGATTGTGCCCCACTGGCACAATTTCCCCCAGTCCTGCCCTGATGGATGGACTCTCCTGACCTCTTGCCTTCAGTCATGTGAAAGCGATGATCCTGGCAGTGTAACAGTGCAGCGTTAACCACATCAGAATAAGTGGCTAACGAGAGGTTCCCTAACAAGTGCTGACGAATCCTCCATGTCAACCCGTCCGTAAATTTCTATATCTTCTTCTCCTCTGTTGGTATTTCATCCGGAACAATATTCAATAGATCAATGAATTCAGCCTCATACTCGGCCACAGTCTTACCCTCTTGCTTGAGGCTCATCAACTTCCTCCTCATCTCCGTGTGAACAGCTGACGGAAAGTATTTGCGGTCGAACCGCACCCAAAACTCCTGAATAGTGAGAGTATCTCTCTCCTCCACGGTGGTAATAGACTCCCACCACTGCAGTACAGACCCTACTAGCTTAAAGGTAGCTAGTACCTACTTCTGGACATCTGTGCACTCATACATCCACAAGTGCCGCTGTATATCCTTCCTCTAGTGACTCGAAACTACCACATCGGAGCTACCTGCGAACTCCAGAGGGTGTGCTTTCTGAAAAGCATCACGTACACGTTCCCAAGAAGACGAGAATGCATGATCCTGAACTGGCACGGCTATCGACACCTGAGGTGGTGCCTACTGAACTACAGCTAGTGCGGCATTTACCGCCTGGGACACTATGGTTGCAACCTCGGCGGCATTCATCGTGCCCTGAACTGGTGCGGGCTGCGGTTCTGGCGTTGCATCCCTGGGAACCCGTTGTGCACGTCGTGGAGGCATCTGAAATAAGAATGAAGTTTATAAGTTCCCAGTTATAAACTTAAAATAGCTGAAGAACGTATCATATACAAAAGAATACAACAGTCCTAAAATATAGGGCTCTACATCAAAGAAAGCTCAGCGAAAAACATAATAAGCCCTTCAGATCCTAAAGGACACTAGAACCTGATGCTCTGATACCACCTGTGACACCCTGTCTAATTAAATACTGGGTAGCTACTCCTTTATTAAATTAATTAAAAATGCCAAGTTGGTTCAGTTAATAGCATCACTGTCGAAAACATTTTGATAATTACTAACCACCTAGTATTTAAAAAGTAAGTGCCAAACTTTAAGTTAAGTCTGATTAACATGCAGTAAAAGAATAATGAAAGAATAAAAACCATTCACCATAATGAAGTAATGAATAACCAACAAAGTAAATATAAATCCGAAGGAAAACTCCTCACAACAAACCCACAACTGAAAAATAATACGACAAGTCTGAATCCTAAACAATTACATGCCAAAAGTCTGAATAACTGAAATAAATGAAATGTCTCTAAAAGAAATGGGCGACAAGCCCTACAACTGATAACTGAAGAATATCCAGTCAAGATAGATGAAGCGTCTACAAGCAAAGTCCTTTAACTTCCACAAACAGCTACAGCTCGTCACCTGAATGAGGATCCTAAGCATGGTGTCCTTGTGGCTGGGCGCCTAAAATGGTTTTTACAAAAATAGATTTGAAAGCAAATGGGTCAGAGCCCAAAAGTGGAAATCATTTTAAAACCAGCAAGTGTTTTAATAGCATTAAAACATTAAATGCAAAATACATGTTAGGACGTGCACTCACATGAAATTCTCACCTCTCGACTACATATGCACTCCTAACGTACCGTACCCATCTACATGACATACACATCTAACCAAACCGTAATAAGTTCTACCCCTTACTAATCGATCCCCATTTTACATTCTAGTGTTAACAAATAAATAGAGGGCTTCACTTAAAATCAAATTCTTAATTAGTAATATAATTCACTATCGGTTAACCCGCTATGTTCTCTCATTACATTACCTTAATTATGTTCACAATAACACATGAACGTTCCCATTAATTAAGTGTATATTATTCACGTCATAAATATACAATACAAGCACCCCGAGACTAGCTGCGGTGCACACATACTCTGCTATCCATCCCGGTACATCACGTACATAAGGATCACATATTCCGAATCTCTTAGGAATAGTTCTCAGATAACAACATCACAAATAATGGAGGTGAACACAGTCACATCACATGGGTCACGCACATACCTGTGCTCCCACGATCAGCAGACTTATTAACATCCCAATAAGTCCTTCTTTGACCTATGTTCATCGAGGTAACCAGTCTAAATCCGGGCAACACAAGGATTAGAGGGCCCTAAGCGGACGCAAACCTCCCGTGATAGCAAGTATGGTAGGTATGTCATACACATAAAATCAATACATATACTAAGTATTCACACATCTTAGTAATCACCATAATATATTGGTGGTACACTTCTCATTCTCGTACCGACATATAATACTACACAATTTATATGTTCCCGGTTAATATAATAAATTAGGCCGTCAATAGTTCTCACATCGTAATAGACACTCACGTCCTACTTTATATTTACCCTTAGGTTCAAACTACACTTCTAGGTTTGATTCCTCATTATATCCCAAACATCCCAAATATCACAATTAATCAACAAGGGAAAGTTATCTCTTCATATACACAAGGTTACGGGACACTCGGGATCAAAACAGGCTAAAAAGCCTAAACTGTCAACTCGTTCGAAGTCTCGTTCGAACGAGGCTGTTCGAACGAGAGTTCGTTCGAACGAAGTGGGCTTTCTAACGAGGTCTCGTTCGAACGAAAACATCGAACGAACTTCACCCTCGTTAGAACTCAAAGGTCAACTCGTTAGAAGCTCGTTCGAACGATCTCGTTTGAACGACCTGGGCAGGTCTTCTAACGAGTGGCCAGTTTCGAGCCCAGAAATCCTTATTTCGTTTTCCCTCTTTCTTCACTTCTAATCTCCTCTAAACATTAGTCCAACAATTTTTCAAGGTTCCAAATCACCTCTAAACATACATAGGTCACCTACTAACATTTTTGTGGGTATTAAATCATTATAAACATCATCCAAATATCAAATCCATACATTTATCCCCAATTTCAAGAACATGAACCCTAAAATTTATAAATCATCAAAGAGTCTAAATAAATCCGTTTTTGTTTCATCCAAAATATATTAACATCAGATTATTCCCCTACATATAGTTCTACATGCAAATCCTCATCACAATACGAGTTTCTAATTCCAAATTAATGGGTTTTTATCAAACTCCCAAGAACAATAAGATTTTTATCAATTCCTACACATGGAAGAAACATTCTCTGAAATTAATTGGAATTAAACCACTTGCCTTATATGTAACTCTGATTTGATGACGAATTTGATGAATGGATCTCTCTCTCTCTGCAGAATCCTTCTATCTTTCCCTCTACAAGCTTTCTTCTCTAATGGTAGCAATGGAGGCTAGGGTTTTTGTCTTAGGAACTTTTGGGGCCAATTCTAATAACCCCCGTAGCCCTCTAATTAGTAAATGGCTGGTAATGGGTTAGTGGGTGTTTTAATTTTCCATTTAAAACTCCTAAAATTCGTTAATCAAAAATCCCAAAATTCTAAAATTACCAAACTGCCCTTTTTGGTTGCCGGTATGGCCTAAAAATACCCCGGGACCCAAACCAAACCCCCGTCTAGTGTTTTCTGACTATTTCGACCCTTCCGGACGCGTTGGCACACTCAAAATGACCATACAGTTAATAGAACTAAAATTCACTTTTTAATTAGAATAAATATTTCCCTGACGCGACTGTCACACGCGTCTAAACAAAACTTCCAAATTGTCGTATTTCAATCTCACGACAAATTTCATAATTCAATATTCATATATAATCATATATGCACATATAATCAAATACCAACTCGCATCTCGCTAGTATTTCTAATCCGGATTAATTTCCAATTAATACGCATTTAATTCAATTAATCCCCTAAATAAATATCACAAAAACACGGGGTATTACATACTACCCCAACTATCAATAATCATCCAAATTATTCTTCAATGCTTCAAGACCAACAATTACACAAAAAACCCTAAACTAATCAAACCATGATCAGTACATCATTATCACTACCAATCATTTAACTTAAACCATAAATAGCAAGTTGGAAACTTGCCTCAATGTAGAAAATGCAGATTTTCTTGGTGTGCGATCAAGAATCCTTCTCAAGTCTTCAATATCCTTTCTTCTCTCTACTCTTTCTCTTTCTCTCTTTAGTTCTCTAGGTTTAGAAAATACCGTTAGGTGAATAGTGATTCACTCAAGACATAAATCGTGCCTTTTGCCAAAATACCAACTCAATTGATCGATATTGCGGTAAAATAATACGCAATTGCATATTTAAGGCATAATTAGTCAAAAATGCCCAAAATCTCAAAACACATAATGGCACAATTTCTGACTATCTCGCACGTTCCGGAATCAACTGCGGCCTCTAAATTATCATTTGGACATTTTATAATTCAATTTAAGTTTCAGTCTCATTATTAAGCCAAATATCATTTTAATTCATATGGTATTAATAAGCATAACATAGCAATATTCACCCATAGTTATGGTATATATGCAAACTCAAAGTGAATATTAACTTTTCTTCATTAAATTAGCACTCAATTCATAATCCAAAACTTATATCTAATTACCATACCTAGTAATTAATATAAAATACGTTCTCATAAGCGAGGGTTATTACATACTCCCCCCTTTATGAGGGAATTTTGTCCCCAAAATTTAGGCATACCTTATAAGAAAATATGTGGATATTTCTCCCACATCTCGTCCTCACGCTCCCACGTTGATTCTTTTGCATTGTGGTGACTCCATTGAACTCTTACTAAGGGCACCACACGAGACCTTAACTTGCGTTCCCCACACTCAAGAATAGCAACCGGTTTTTTTTCATATGAAACATCGGGTTGTAAGTCGATATCTTCAAAAGGGATGTGCCAAAGGGCACCCTCACATCTTCTATACTTCTTCAAAGAAGAGACATGGAATACATCGTGGATTTATTGCAAAGGCTCCGGTAAAGCAAGTTGATACGCCACGGGACCAACTTTTGCAATAACTGGGAAAGGTCCAACAAAACGCGGTGCAAGCATTGCTTTCTTCCCGAAACGTTTAATGCCCTTCATTGGAGATACTCGCACCAACACTTGGTCTCCAACCTCTAACTCCATGTGTCTCCTACCCGCATCGGCGTAGCTCTTTTGACGGTCTTGGGCTATCCGAATGCGATTTCGAATAAGTTCAATCTTTGAAGAAGTGTCCTGGATCATTTCAGGTCCAAGAAATTTGTTATCACCCACTTCCAACCAACAAGCGGGCGATCTACATGGCCGGCCATACAAAGCTTCATAAGGTTCCATTCCAATAGTAAATTGGTATGAGTTATTACAAGCAAACTCAACCAATGGGAGGTATTGTTCCCAACCGCCCTTAAAATCAAGCATGCACATACGAAGCATATCCTCCAACATCTGGTTTACCCTTTCAGTTTGACCATCTGTTTGAGGATGATAGGAAGAGATTAACTTCAACTCGGTCCCCATGGCCTCTTGAAAACTTTGCCAAAAGTGAGATACAAATATTTTATCTAGGTCAGAAACAATATTTAAAGGTACCCCATGAAGTCTAACGATCTCCTCGATGAACAATTGGGCGTAACGAGCGGTATCATAATCCGTACGTACAGGCAAGAAGTGTGCCGATTTAGTCAAACGGTCGACAATTACCCAGATCGAATCATGACCTCTCTGTGATCTAGGTAAGCCCGTAATGAAATCCATCAAAATGCTTTCCCATTTCCATACTAGAATCTCCAGCGGTTGCAACAAACCTATCGGTCGTTGGTGGTCAATCTTAACCAACTGACAAGTAGTGCATTGGGATACAAACTCTGAGATATCCCTCTTCATAACAGCCCACCAATACTGACGGAGCATATCTTGGTACATCTTGTCCCCACCTGGATGTACCGTAAACTTTGACCCGTGAGATTCCGCCATCACCGCTCGTCTCAAGTCCCCATCTTCGGGAACAATAAGTCTTCCATGGAAGCGTAGTCCACACTCAGAACCAATCGAGTACGACTCCGCTCCCTCGGACAACAGTCAGTATATATGATCTTGACAACCTTTATCTCTTCCCTGGGCTTCCATAATTCTCGCTATAATCGTAGGATTAACGGTCATCACGAAAACGAATGCCCTTACCCCCGCATCCTCCTGACAGAGCTCTCTCCACTTAGCTTTCCACACATTAGCTAAGTCTCCCTCGGGCTTCCTACTCAAGGCATCCGCTACTACGTTCACCTTTCCAGGATGATAATGGATATCAAATTGGCAGACTTTCACAAACTCCAACCAACGACGCTGACGCATATTCAAGTCCTTTTGGGAAAATAAATATTGCAGCGATTTATGGTCTGTGAAAAGACTAAACTTTTCCCCCAAGAGATAATGCCTCCATATCTTCAAGGCAAAACAACTGCGGTAAACTCTAATTCATGCACCGGATAGTTCCTTTCGTGAGGCTTTAACTTACGAGAAGCGTAAGCGATAGCTTGTCTTTCTTGCTGAAGAACACCTCCTAACCCTTGAAGAGATGCATCGGTGAAGACTAGGTATTCCAATCCCGGTTTTGGCAATGCAAGGACTGGAGCCGAAGTTAATCTATTTTTGAGCTCTTCAAATGCAGCTTGACATGAATTGTCCCAAACAAATCTTATTCCCTTTCGGGTTAAATTCATCAACGGGCTAGAAATTTTTGAAAAACCCTTAATAAATCGACGGTAATAACCCGCCAAGCCAAGAAAACTATGAACCTCAGTAGGTGTCGTGGGCTGACACCACTCTCTCACCGCAATCACCTTGATAGGATCCACAGATACACCCTGGGATGACACCACATGACCTAGAAATTTAACTTCCTTCAACCAAAAGCCACATTTCTCAAACTTTGCATACAATTTGTGATCCCTCAATCTCTGCATGACCAACCGTAAGTGAGTAGCATGGTCAGACTCTGTCTGAGAATAGACTAGGATGTCATCGATGAATACAATAACAAATTGGTCAAGGAAATCCCGAAACACCCTATTCATAAGATCCATAAATACAGAAGGAGAATTGGTTATCCCAAAGGGCATAACCAAGAATTCATAGGATCCATAACGGGTCAGAAATACAGTTTTGGATACATCTTGCGCCCGTATCCTCAATTGATGATACCCCATCCTCAAATCGATTTTGGAGAAGTATGATGCTCCCCTAAGTTGGTCAAACAAATCATCGATGCGGGGAAAAGGGTATTTATTCCGGATGGTGACTTTATTCAACTCCCTATAGTCCACACATAACCGGAGAGAACCATCACTTTTCTTCATGAATAATACCGAAGCACCCCATGGCAATGTGCTACGCTTAATAAATCCCTACTCCAATAGCTGCTGAATTTAATCTCTCAACTCCCTCATCTCCACAGGAGCCATTTGATACGGACCTTTAGCAATCGGTCGAGTTCCCGGCATTAAATCAATCACAAACTCTATCTCCCGACTTGGAGGTAATCCCGGTATCACCCGAAAAACATCTTCAAAATCTCTAACAATTGGAAGAGAATTTAGGGGAACCACAACATCCATAGATGCATCTTCCGTAATACAATATAAATAAGCACTCGTACTCCCTTCCATACAATTCATAACAACCAGGAACACTTCTTGTCCCGAAACTGCAAAAACTATGCTTTTCCCATAACAATTTACTATCGTGCGGTATTTCACTAGCCAATCCATACCCAATATTACATCATACCCGACCATGTCAAGGACGAGCAATTCGGCCTCAAAACACAAGTTACCAAGATTAATCCCTATGTTTTTACAAATAAAGAAAATCAATGAACCATCGCCCATAGAGGATTCAATGCTAGTGAAGGTACTTTCAGCAGATTTTATCAAACCTGTGGTCTGAGCAAAACTCCTAGAAATAAAGGAGTGTGTAGCACCCATATCAAATAGTACTCGACCCATATACCCATGAATGAAAAACTTACCCTCGATCGTTGGCGGTGCCAGAGGAGCTGGAGGAAGCATAGCCTCCTGAATATGGTAAACCCGTCCATACTGCAGTTGCCCCTGCTGAGGAGGAGCAATCGGATTAGGCGCCTGGGGCGGAAACTGTACATACGGCTATTATGGAGCCTTAGGAAGATGCCCTCCAATAAACTGAGGACACGCCCTTTTATAATGGCCCAACTCCCCACACTGAAAACATTTATTAGCCGCATTCTCCTGATTCCTACCTTGATTGTTTCGAAATTGCCCCGCACCTCGGCCTTGCTGGCCCCTACCTCCATTTCCACCTCTACCTCCCTGTTGTTGTTGTCCGCCTTGACTTGGCCTGTTATTATTATTATTGCCACCAGCATTAAACCCACCAAAACGTTGATGCTTGGACAAATCCCCTTGCTGAGGATCCCTCTCCTTCTGCTTGTTCCCCGAGGATTGGGATGAAGAAGATGTTCCCCCTCCGATCCCATTACTTCCCGGTTTCACCACTTGCCCCATTGCTGCAGCCTTCTTATTGTTTTGCACAAATAATTTATGCTCTTGACAGTGAAGTAAAGAAGAATTCATCACGTCCCCAAAGGTTACCAAAGATAGATTTCCAAGCAAATGTTGTTTTATGCGCCAGTGCAAACCTCCTACAAATCTGGAGATCCTCTTCGCTTTTGGAGTCACTTCATCTGGTATAAAGCTTGCTAACCGGGTAAACTCGTCTTCGTATTCGGCAACCAATCTCTCCCCTTGTACTAAATCTTGAAGCTTCCTTTGCATCTCCCTTTGAACTGCGGGAGGGAAATACTTTCCATCAAACAAAGTCCAAAAATTGGTGATTGACATTGTATCCCTTTGTTCGGGTGTCGTCATTGACTCCCACCAGTGTAAGGCCGATCCAACAAGCTTAAAGGTAACGAGGATTTGCTTTTTATCCTCACTACATTCCACCATCCTAAGATGGCACTGCATGTCCTTCTTCCACTGGTTTGCCTTTATAACGTCCGAACCTCCCTCAAATTCTGGGGGATGACCCTTTAGGAAAGACTCTCTTACCCGTTACCATTGAGAAGGTCCCGTAGGAACTAGTGCTTCTTGTCCCCTCGCTTGAGCTTGTGGCATTTGTTGTGCCACTGTAGTCATCGATGCATTAACAGCTTGGGCCACGATATTTGCCACATCAGCGGCACTGATATTCCCTGGTGGCGGCGGTGGAGGAACAACCTCATCCTCGACAACCCTATTGCGTCTAGCGGGATGTCCTCTCTTTGGCGGCATCTGAGATAGAGAAGATATAGAGTTAGAATATTATATAAAAGAATCTATCTAGCAGAAGATCGCATACATAAGCAACAAGACAATCCTAATCTTAAGCTCTATATCAAAGAACGCTACGGTAGAACGTGACAAGTCCGCGTAGATCCTAAAGACTCTAGAACCTGATGCTCTGATACCATCTGTGACAACCCGCTATCCGAAATAAAGGGTGGCCAGCCCGATACCCCGATGAAACAGGAATCATGGATAGATATCATTCTCAGCATCACAATATCATACAGAGTATCAGGAATAATCACACAATATTCCAGAAAACGGGTTATCAAAATTTTAGTTTGTAATTAAAAAAAAACACTTTCAACAACCCATAATAGAAAAAGAGGGTGTAAACTCCCACAAACATATATAATATAATCCAATAGATAAGAAATGATCGAATAAAGCATCGGTCGATAAAATCCATACAATACACAGTAAGTTCCATGTGTTACATAATACATCATTTATACAATTACACCATTTGGGCCACATGCCCGAATAAAGACTGATCTTAGCTAGAAAATAATAATAGAGGCGTCTACACAAAATATCCCGTGATACCCGCAAAATGTCACGGCTCCTCAAAAGACTTAGAGAAAAGAAAGTCATTACGGGCGACCTTGCGGCGGAACACCTGAACAAAAAAAAATTGAAGATACATACACAACAAGAAAATGAAGAACCGGTTAGAGGCCAGTTTTATATGATCACTAGATAAATGACAGGTATGACAATAATGGACAGGTAAGCATGGATGATATTCGAGCATGGTAACATCATATAAAGAACTAAGACAACTAAATGATTATTAAAATGAAATTCAATTATACAAAGAAATAAAAGTACTTATGAGCCTTTTCATCTTTCCTCATTTTCATTTCCGTCTTCTTTCCATTCCTTATCAGGAATGAAATTATTACTATGTGAACTTTATGGCACTTATCTCAATAGTATGCTCTTTGTGGCATATACTTTGCTCTTTATGGCATTAATGTTCCATCGAGTCCAACTCGATACTAGAATAGTTATAAATACTTATAACGATTCTAAGACCGCCCGTCCGGGTTTCCCCACTGTGCGCGCCCCTAAATAACCATCATCTTCCAGGGCCTAACCTAAGACAACTTGGGATCCTATCGCAACGTCGAGAAGCGGCCATATGCCTGCGGGGTAGTCAAGACCACACCCAGAATCTCCTACCCATCGCAGAAAAATATAAAACAAGCGCTCATATGGCCTAGGACTATATCCACCCTGCATTCATTAGCCAGGGGGCTTCACCTCACGCACGACCTTCCCTTAAGATGGTATTTAGAGAGGTTTGTAACATCCATTTTATTAATTTCCATTTCATGATTCAATAAATTATGTTTTACTTTATCCATTTTACATTTTATCAAAATGCGTTATGGTGTACTTCACATCATCATAATAACCTTGAAGAATGTTTAAACTCCCAAGATATCTCTCCCAAATGTCCTTGTTTGGACTTTATAATAACCCATCAAATGAGATCTAGTTCGCATTTACTCCTAAAGTCTCCAAATTCGACCTTAAGATTTCCTAGACTCTTATAGAACTACCTGACAGAAGAAATGCCTAAACATTACTTTAAATCTCCCTCCCCCCCCCCCCTTGACAGGAACCCTAGATGAACCCCTTCGAGTCGAGGGAGTCGAGCCAAATCAACTAACACTTTAAGATCCTATTTTTACTTCCTTCAAGAAGGTCCTTAATTACTAATCCTATAGAAAAGGGTTAAAATTGAAAAAGAAAAGAAATTGAAAAAGTGCAGGGTTTCCGAATCGATTCGGCCAGAAAATATGGGATTCTGCATAGTTGACGAATCGATTCGGACCATCTGAATCGATTCGGTCAGGAAGATTGGGTTTCTGCATAATTTCCGAATACATTCGGACCAAGACGAATCGATTCGGTTCACCCAACCCTGGAAACTATCTCGCAGCGAATCGATTCGGCAGGGCCGAATCGATTCGGTTCTGCGGAAATTCCTAATTTTGCTTATGGAGTCTTGGACTCCAATTTCCTTCCCAACTCAAATACATTCAAACCAACTCGTGTATTGTCACCAACACAACATAAATTCTGTTAACTATTACCCCAACTATCAATAATCATCCAAATTATTCTTCAATGCTTCAAGACCAACAATTACACAAAAAACCCTAAACTAATCAAACCATGATCAATACATCATTATCACTACCAATCATTTAACTTAAACCATAAATAGCAAGTAGGAAACTTGCCTTAATGTAGAAAATGCAGATTTTCTTGGTGTACGATCAAGAATCCTTCTCAAGTCTTCAATATCCTTTCTTCTCTCTACTCTTTCTCTTTCTCTCTTTAGTTCTCTAGGTTTAGAAAATACCATTAGGTGAATAGTGATTCACTCAAGACATAAATCGTGCTTTTTGCCAAAATCCCAACTCAATTGATCGATATTGTGGTAAAATAATACGCAAGTGCATATTTAAGGCATAATCAGTCAAAAATGCCCAAAATCTCAAAACACATAATGGCACAATTTCTGACTATCTCACACGTTTCGAAATCAACTGCGACCTCTAAATTATCATTTGGACATTTTATAATTCAATTTAAGTTCCGATCTCATTATTAAGACAAATATCATTTTAATTCATATGATATTAATAAGCATAACATAGCAATATTCACCCATAGTTATGGTATATATGCAAACTCATAGTGAATATTAACTTTTCTTCATTAAATTAGCACTCAATTCATAATCCAAAACTTATATCTAATTACCATACCTAGTAATTAATATAAAATACGTTCTCATAAGCGAGGGTTATTTCACTGAGTTAGGTTAAAAATGACCTCGGTCCGTAATCATCACCACTCTTTGGTCAGAATTGACCTCGATCTTGGATCGTAACCTGAGTTAGGTCAGAAATGACCTCGGTCCTCGATCGTCACCACTCTTAGGTCAGCATTGATCTCAGTCTTGGATCGTCACCTAAGTTAGGTCAGAAAATTACCTCAGTCCTCTGTCGTCACCACTCTTAGGTCAAAATCGACCTCGGCCTTGGATTATCACCTGAGTTAGGTCAGAATTAACATCGGTCCTTGGTCGTCACCACTCTTAGGTAAAAAAAGACCTCGGTCTTGGATCGTCACCTGAGTTAGGTTAGAATTGACCTCGGTTCTCGATCGTCACCACTCTTAGGTCAGAATTGACCTTGGTCTTGGATCGTCACCTGAGTTATTTCACAATTGACCTCGATCCTCGGTCGTCACCACTCTTAGGTAAGAATTGACCTCGGTTATTAGATCTTCACCCTAAGCCCGTAGAATCGGCTGTGACCCATAAAATCGGTCACCCTCATCACTTAAGCCCACAAATTTAGCTTTGACCCATAAATTTGGTCATCCCCAGCACACCCCTCAGGTCCTCAGAATCGGCCTTGACCCTCGAAATCGGGCATACTACCTCAAAAGCATCATGTGGTGTCTATTCGACGGTTCTCATTTGTTCTAAACTCACCCATCGAAGGGCTCTGTAGACACCCCATTCTGTTACCCCCTAACTCTCCTACGGTCCCTAGCACCTCCCTTCATCACTACAAACGCAGGTCATGTCCTGAATACTGACCTAGAAGCCATCGGGCACTCCCAGGCTCCGTTTGACCAAAAAGTCAAACTCTTCAGCTCAATCGAGACTGAATGAATCTTTTAAAGGAACTAATTTCCCTTTCCAACGATCCTTCCCGTGTGTGATTCTGACTTACCATGCGGACAAACGATCCATTTGCGTCCGAAACTTAATCTAGAGGCCACAAGGCGCTCCCGGGCTCTGTTTGACCTAAGACAACTCTTCAGCTCGACCGAGACTAAATGAATCTTTGAAGGGCACTAAAATATATTTCCAATGGTCCACTCCTTCCGCTATTCCAACTTACCATGCGGACGAATGATTCGTTTAACTCCAAGAGGTCACCAAATGCTTCCAGGGCCCGGTTGACCAAAGTCAACTCTCCAAACTGGGTCAAACTCTTTGGAATGTCGAAGAACACCTCCTAACCTTTCCAACGGTCCAACCCATGCACGATTAAGACTTACCATGCGGACGAATGATCCGTTTGCATCCGAACGATTCCCTGTCCAAGGGATCGATAAACGCTTCCGAGCCATATTTGACCCAAAGTCAACTCCAGAACTCGGGAGAGGTCTAAAGGACTTTGAAAGTTCTCTAAATCACCTTTCCAATGGTCTACCCCGTGCGTGATTCTGACCAACCCTTTTCCCTCGGCAGTCAATTTTCCAAAAAGGCCTAAAATACACTGCCAAACGACAGGTTCCAGACCCTCCCTATCGGCAGGTGCCGATAGGTAGGACCAGGTCTATGATGATTGAAAATGACCTGGGCCTATAAAAGGAGGCCTTCACCTCATTTGCAAGGGGAGCCTAGATCGGATACAAATCTCTCTCAGTGAATCCCAAAAACCTCTCTCGAAGGCAGCGCGATTTCAACATCCAAACCCCTTCTTAACTTCCACTTTTCATCACCCTTTTCATCAAAATTGGTGAATTAGCCACCCTCCATCATCATGCAAGTGGAAGGGCTGCTCTCCAACATTCAAGATCAAACTCAAGATCTTCAAGAAGGTCCAATTTTCTCAACTCTCTTTCCAAATTCTCTTAAATTCGCAATAACTTGTTTTATTACTTAGCACTTTTATTATCTCATCTCACACATCCTAAAATAATTTTTATTTAGTATTATTTCACATCTCCTACTTTCATATAAATAAAACCCAAAAAATAAGAAAAAGAGGGTTTGCTCATAAATTCCAAATAGGGATTCTCATACTTTTTCTCACACTTTTCTCACAACTACAACACTTTTTCTACACACACACACACACTCACAAATAAGAGATCCCCCATTTGGATTTATGGGATAAACCCCACCCCTCATTTTGTATGCGAACTACGTGGACTTTGATGCCTTTATAAGCTACATAGGCGTCTCGGGGTAAAACCCGAGACTTGAGTACTATTCTCACTTTCTCCCTCATTTTCTATCTTCTCTAAATCCAATTTTCTTATATTCTATATACTTGTTTTCGTGACGTGTTACTCCATACGCGTTATCGTTCCATCATAACGATCAACGTAAGGGTAATCGCGTAAACCTTATTTTTCTAATATTATTTTTATACCTTACTAAGGATGACTCGCTTTATCTCTTCCATGATACAAGTCGAGGACTCTTATCTCCACTACATATATACACATGCACACATATCACGGGGAAAAATAAAGGAAAATAGCAAATATCCATGAGAGACCGAAAGGGCGGAATGTGTGCCTACACCTTCCCATTTCGTAACTTAGCCTCCGAACCCTTCTTGAATCATTTTTGGTTTCGTATGAACCAGTATATCTTTTGATGCCATCCTTCGGGATGTCTTCCCCTTTTTTCTTTTGTCTACTTTGAGTAAAATATATTGGAGACTCTGAATATCTCTACATTTTTACACCTCATCTCAAATGACGTCGGTCGAAGCACTCCTGAGATGGATGCGCGGGACCCGAGGATCCTTTCCCTTCGCGTGCCCGCCCGTAGGCGAGGATCGGGGATGGCCACAATAATAATATTCATTGGGCATAATCATTTCTCACTGTGATTTCTCGCTGTGAGATCGCATCATAATTATTAATAGTATTGTGTTCATAAATAGACTCTTTGATACTACCGTCAAACTATGTATTTATCATGACAACTTTTAACAAAAGTGTTGCGCCTTCCAAGAGGCAGAATATTTACATTCTTCTTTAAATACGTGAAAAATATTGGTAAGTCGTACCTATGTCTTCACTATCTACAATTGAAGCACAAACTCTTTCTCTTAGAAAATCACCGACTTAAAAAATGACACATATTTTCAATATTCTTGATGAAGTTCTCATTAACATATTTCTCTATTGATAATTATGGATATAGTAAATACAATCACTACATCCAAAAAGAATAGTAATTTATGTTTGAATGATCAAACCCTGGACGAAATTTACATGGTAGATATTGGCATTTGAGGTTTTTAGAAGTTCAATTTGGGAAAGACATGGTGGCGTTCTAGGTTTGGCAATCCGAAATATGTCATCAAAAAGGTAAACGTTGTTTGGAGATTTATAAAGCTAATACTTGTAGGCCCGATCAGTTTATACTAAAAGATATGGGTACTAATGGAGATATATATGTTTGTCATGGTTTTGCAATTTTTCTATCAGAACTGGTTCAATTAGTGATAGGAAATTTACAATTGACAAGTTGAGGGAGAGAGTTTTTCGAAATAAATGTGAATTTTTGGAAGGAATCCTACCGTCATTTATATAAAATCAATCATACCTCAACATAGTATCGCCGTAGTGATATGTTCCAACCCATTTTTATAACACATAATAATTATAGTAGACATTTCTCCAATGATGAGTATGAGCATTCTAAATGTATTGAATTCAAGTTTGCTGCAATCCTAAAGTGGATCACCTTAATTAGTCGTAATATGTTAATGTTAATGAAAATATGTTTAGTGTTTTGGAAGTATAGTATTTTAGAGTTTATTTTCATTTCCTTTATTTTATAAGGGGGACAAAAATTCAATCTCATGATTAGAGATAACTCCCCTTCCTAACAGAGAAAGATTATAAAGAGCCAAGAAAGAAGACTCAGCAGCTAGAAGGGGCAAAGAAGCAAGGAGACTCTTCGAGGAATAATTTTTCTTTCTTTTGCACTTGTTCAATTTATGTATTTATATATATATATATTTTATCTTGTAAGTTGTAATATTTATAATGTAAGGTTGAGGATAAACGGTATCCACGAGGGAAAAAATCTAGCAGAGCTTGGGAGAGCTCTCATGATCTATCGAATGAACTTACTGAGGGAATTGGTTTGAAGGATTAAAAGGAAACGCAACATTAAGTCTTGACTTAACCATTCTAGACACACATGGTACAACACCGAGGAGCTATAATCCGGGAGAGCTTACCCAGAACAACCATAAGTTTTATCCCACATTGGGCCTAGAGCCAAATGGCCCTTTACTAAAATTAATAGCTACCCTGAATGATGTCAAGTGTGATCTATCTATTGTGTAATCCAAACTTGAGTAAACCATAGTGGTTTAGGGGTTGTCTGACAGTTTTACGATTCATCACTTACATGGCAACCAAATCTAGTTATAATCATCTAATGCTTATGATGTAGGGGCGTGTTGGTACATCCTTGCTTTTAATTCCAGTAACATAAAGAGCTAGGAGATTTCTTTTCATATTAATTTAGCATGAGGTCACTCGAGTGGTCTCAGGGACTATATAGGCTTCTCATCCACTTCCCATTGGGGAGAGTTCTTTCACCTTTGAGAGATATTTTATTTAGATTAAGATAGAGAAAGCAAGAGTTATTATAAACCAGAGCATATTATTCACCGCCATTAGCACTGTTCCAGGGATTTTACTACCATTTATTATTGAGATCCTTGTGTGTAGGACCCAAGGTGTTGGAGTTGCCTACCAGTGGTGTGTCCTAGAGTGCTTGCCTTTATCTCCCTATAAACTGAGTTACTTTTGAGGTTCATTTATTGATAAAGTCTGAGTTATACACGAGTGGTTTTTTGAGTTTAATGCTGAGCGTTTGAGCTATATATATATATTGTAGTTCATTTCATCATTGTTAACAATACCTTGTCAGTGATTTGTTACCATCTTAATAGAGGTTACGCCTCCATTTGCATTATAACCCCAGTCTCAAGAGGTCTCCCCTCTTACATTTGGCGACTCTGCTGGGAAGGTATTCTTTTAGTAGGATAAACTAAGGTAATGTTAACTGAGTTCTTAACTTTGATGTGATCAAACAAAGAGAATAAGACTCCGCAAAAGAATGTGAGGCCTAGAGATGGGGAACCTCGGGTGGAGGTCCCTCTAGTGCAGACAGCGATGGAAGTTCCCACGATAACATATACTTCCACGAGCGCTGTAATGGGGCCAATTAAAATGTTCCATCTCATGATAATTTTTACAGACGCCCATAGCAGCAATAGCTTTTTGGGTAGTGATGGATCCCATCTCTTTTATAACTCATATGGTGGAAGTGTCCCTAACAGTTCCTTCGAGCGTAAATCCTACAATAACTATTCCCACCGTTGCACTAATCGTGGGGATACCCACTATAGTTGATCTTACACATGTGTTCATTAGACCAAGTGTTGTAACATCAGGGAAGGTCCCTTACCTTTTTTAACGGTTGAGGAGATAAAAAAGGACATTTTAAAGATGATGACTTCCTCACAAATAACCAGCGAGGCAGCTTCAGTGTGTGATGATTTTATACTCCTTACCCTGAGGAGTATAACGATGAGCCTTACCCCGAAGACTATATGCCTCCTATTTTTTTTAAATACATTAGGAAAGGAGGGAACCCAAAGGAACACATCTAATTGTTTATGGAGCACTTGGTTGCACTTACAAGAAGCTACGATTGAGGGATTTCTCCAAATCCCTCACAGATAAATCCTTCACTTGGTATTCACACTTAGCCCCTAGGAGGGTGGACACTTGGAAAGAGATGTAAATTTTATTTGTCCATAAGTTATTTTTGGCAGAGGATGAGCTCACCCTCACCTAGTTAACAAGGGAGAAACAATGTCCATGGGAGGAGGTGGTGTCATACATCAGGAGGTTTAAGGAGAAGTCTCTCGATATGAGAGATGAGGCTAAAGAGTCCTTGTTTCGCCAACTCTGTGTAGAGAGTTTGATGGTAACTATCAGAGACCATTTGTGGTGAAAGAAACACATGACTCAAGCTATTGCTCAATATTAAAAATAGAAGAAGATAGTGTGACAAACCGCGTGCCCGAAAAAGACACGCGACGTCCTACTACGATAAAAACTAAACTAAAACCATCCACAATAATTATAGAGAATATATATTCCATAATTTAAATGTAATGAATCCATAAAGTATTACACTTCCACAATAATTACAATAATGTTTCACTCAAAATACCCAATTCTCCAACTAATTACACCACCAATTTATACATAAAAAAAATCTTCCAATCCATGCTATAAAATAAACCTGCAAATAAGCCTTAGCGTCCCAATCCACGCTAACCTTCAACTAAAAGAAAGTACGGGGAAGTACACAATATGACAGGAATGGATGCTAAAAAATAATTAGCACGATGAAGAAATCGCAACAATACGAATCGCATATACAAATAAAATGCATAACTCAAGCATTATATCAATATTAATTTCTCAAAATCACATCAACGAGTCACCAGGCCTAACCTCACCTCCCCTAGGCTTCTCAAATCCGTATACCGGTTTGTGGCACAATTGGCGGGTGCCCATTCATTGTGCATTTTTAAAATATCATAACACGATGCTCAAATCACAATATAATATATCACAATATTATAGATTTCAACAATTATTCAGATTTCAAATGAATATCCCAATTCAATAATGAGTGCAATCGACACAGAAAAACAAACGGAATACTCTTGAGAGAATTTGGGGGTATATTGTGTAAGTCATGTACCTCAAAATGATCACATGAATCGTCACATAATTTTAGCCTCTAAACCTCATCGCACCATCGCGTTCCTCTCGCAAAAATATTCAAATCACGTTCTATCCCCAACACGAGATAACCCTAAATAGGCCTCCAAATCTAAGGTTGAACATTCAATAAAATAGGGGTTAGGGTTTGCATAAAGAGGGAGGGGAAATATAAAAGGGTCTACTGAATTTTCAAGATGATAAAAGATTGGTTTAAAACTCCTACCCACGTACTCTATTTACAAGAGAAAACGAAATTTATAAAAACAAAAACTCTTGAAAACAAATTTGCCGACTCAAATCTAGGCATAGTCGATCGATCAACTCCCTGGGTCGATCGATCGACCCTTCAGGAAAAACGATTGTGCCAGCAAAGTCTTAAATGCTAAAAACTCTTTTAAAACTTCATTTTAAATCCAAATTCAAAACAGATTGAAATTACATTTTTCAAAAATAAAACTCAACATATTTAATTATTCAAAATAAGTTAATCAAAAAATTTATTTTCCTCGAATTTTCCAAAATTCATTTAAAAAATCCCTTTTAAAAATCTAAGTTATTACATACTTCTCCACTAATAAGGAATTTCATCCTCGAAATTCGACGAAACCCAACGCTCGAAAAAATGCTAATCGATTCTATTTCCCAAGAATTACAACTCTAAAGTCCTCGATACAATCTAAAAATCCTCACCACGATGCCTAACACGTCCTCAAAATTCTCGTTCTCTGAAGAAAACATATCTAATCCGCAAGCTAGACCCAAAACCCAAGACCCAAGGGTTGTCGTATACCTAAGCTTTGATACCATCTGTAACACATCGCATGCTCAAAAAAGACACGCGGCGTGCTACTGTGATAAAAACTAAACTAAAGCCATCAACAATAAGTATAGAACATCTATATTCCATAATTTAAATGTAACGAATCCGTAAATTGTTACACTTCCACAATAATTACAATAATACTTCACTCAAAATACCCAATTCTCCAACTAATTACAACACCAATTTATAGATAAAAAAAATCTTCCAATCCATGCTCTAAAATAAACCTCCAAATAAGACTTAGCGACCCAATCCACGCTAACCAGCAATTAAAGGAGAGTACTGGGAAGTACATAATATGACACGAATAGATGCTCAAAAATAATTAGCATGATGAATAAATTACAACAATACAAATCACATATACAAATTAAATTCATAACTCAAGCATTATATCAAAATTAATTTCTCAACAACACATCAATGGATCACCAGGCCCACCTCACCTCTCCTAGGCATCTCAAATCCATATACCGATTTGTGGGATATTTGGTGGGTTCCCATTCTCCGTGCCATATTAAAATCTCATGACACGATGCTCAAATTACAAGATAATATATCACAATATTATAGATTTTAATAGTTATTCATATTTCAAATGAATATCAAAATTCAATCATGAGTGCAATCGACACAAAAAAACAAATGGAATACTCTTGAGATAATTTAGGAGCATATTGTGTAAGTCTTGTACCTCAAAATCATCACATAAATCATCACATAATTTCCACCTCTAAATCTGATCGGACCATCACGTTCCTTTCGCAAAAATATTAAAATCATGTTCTAGTCCCAACACGAGATAACCCCAAATAGGCCTCCAAATCTAAGGTTGAACATTGAATAAAATAGGGGTTAGGGTTTGAATATAGAGGGAGAGAAAATATAAAGGGTCTACTTTATTTTTTAGATGATAAAAGGTGGTTTAAAACTCGTAGTCACGACCTCTATTTATAAGGAAAAAAGGAATTTATAAAAAACAAAACTCTTCAAAATAGATCTGTTGACTCAAATCTGTGCATAGTCGATCGATCGAGGTCGATCGATTGACCCTTCAAGAAAAGAGATTCTACCAATAAAGGCTTAAATGTTAAAACTCTTTGAAAACTTCATTTTAAATCCAAATTCCAAACCTATTGACATTTTACTTTCCAAAAATAAAATGCAAAATATCAAATTGTTCAAAATAATTAAATCCAAAAATTTATTTTCCTCGAATTTTCCAATATTCATTCAAAAATACCTTTTTGAAAATTCAGGTTGTTACATACTTCCCCACTAACAATGAATTTCGTCCTCAAAATTCGACAAAACCCAACGCTCAAAAAAAATTCTAATCGATTTTATTTCCCAAATATCACAACTCTAAAGTCCTCGATCCATTCTAAACATCCTCACCATGATGCTTAACACATCCTCAAAATTCTCTATCTCTAAAGAAAATATATCTAATCCTCATGCTGGACCCAAAACCCAATACCCGAGGGTTGTCGTATACCAAAGCTTTGATACCATCTATAACACCCCACGCGTCCAAAAAAGACACACATCGTCCTACTACGATAAAAACTAAACAAAAAACATCACAATAAGTATAGAGAATATATATTCCATAATTTAAATGTAACGAATCCATAAATTGTTACACTTCCACAATAATTACAATAATGTTTCCCTCAAAATACTCAATTCTTTAACTAATTACACCGCTTATTTATACATCAAAAAAAAAATCTTTCAATCCATGCTATAAAATAAACCTGCAAATAAGCCTTAGTGTCCCAATCCACGCTAACCTTCAACTGAAAGAAAGTACGGGGAAGTACACAATATGATAGTAATAGATGCTCAAAAATAATTAGCACGATGAATAAATCGCAACAATACGAATTGCATATACAAATCAAATGCATAACTCAAGCATTATATCAATATTAATTTCTCAAAATCACATCAATGGGTCACCAGTCCTAACCTCACCTCCCTTGGGCATCTCAAAACCATATACTGATTTGTTGGCCAATTAGTGGGTGCCCATTCTCTGTTCCATATTAAAATCGCATGACACGATGCTCAGATCACGATATAATATATCACAATATTATAGATTTCAACAATTATTCAGATTTCAAATGAATATGGCAATTCAATAATGAGTGAAATCGACACAGAAAAACAAACGGAATACTCTCGAGAGAATGTAAGAGCATATTATGTAAGTCATGTACCTCAAAATCATCACATGAATCGTCACATAATTTCAGCCTCTAAATCTTATCACACCATCACATTCCTCTCACAAAATATTCAAATCACGTTCTATCCCCAACACGAGATAACCCCAAATAGACCTTGAAATCTAAGGTTGAACATTCAATAAAATAGGAGCTAGGGTTTTCAGAAAGTAGGAGAGGAAATATAAAAGGGTCTACTGCATTTTTAAGATGATAAAAGGTTGGTTTAAAACTCCTACCCACGAACTCTATTTATAAGAGAAAACGGAATTTATAAAAACCAAAACTCTTCAAAACAAATATGTCGAATCAAATCTGGGCATAGTCGATCGATTCGACTCCCTGGGTCGATCGATCGACCCTTCAGGAAAAATGATTCTGCCAGCAAAGGCTTAAATGTTAAAAACTCTTTTACAACTTCGTTTTATATCCAAATTCAAAACCGATTGAAATTACACTTTTCAAAAATAAAACTCAACATATTTAATAATTCAAAATAATTAAATCCAAAAAATTATTTTCCTCGAATTTTCCAAAATTCATTTAAAAATACCCTTTAAAAAATTCAGGTTGTTACATACTTCCCCACTAACAAGGAATTTCGTCCTCAAAATTCGATAAAACCTAATGCTCGAAAAAATACTAATAAATTATATTTACCAAAAATCACAACTTTAAAGTCCTCGATAAAATCTAAACACCCTCACCATGATGCCTACACGTCCTTAAAATTCTCTATCTCCAAAGGAAACATATATAATCCGCAATCCAGACCTAAAACCCAAGACCCGAGGGTTATCGTATACCTAAGATTTGATACCATCTGTAATACCCTGAGCGCTCGAAAAAGACACACGGCGTGCTACTATGATAAAAACTAAACTAAAACCATCCACGATAAGTAAAGAGCATTTATATTCCATAATTTAAATGTAATGAATCCGTAAATTATTACACTTCCACAAAATTACAATAATGTTTCACTCAAAATACCCAATTCTCCAACTAATAACACCACCAATTTATACATAAAAAAAATCTTCTAATCCATGCTCTAAAATAAACCTCCAAATAAGCCTTAGCGTCCCAATCCACGCTAATGTTCCATTAAAAGAAACTACTGGGAAGTGCACAATATGAATGTAATAGATGTTAAAAAATAATTAACGCGATGAATAAATCACAACAATACAAATCACATTAACAAATCAAATGCATAACTCAAACATTATATCAATATTAATTCCTCAACAACACATCAATGGATCACGAGGCTCACCTCACCTCCCCTAAGCAACTCAAAGCCATATACCGATTTGTGGGACAATTGGCGGGTTCCAATTCTCTATGACATATTAAAATCTAATGACACGATGCTCAAATTACAATATAATATATCACAATATTATAGATTTCAACAGTTATTCAGATTTCAAATGAATATCAATTTTCAATCCAAATGAATATCAATTTTCAATCATGAGTGCAATTGACACAAAAAACAAACGGAATACTCTTGAGAGAATTTAGGAGCATATTGTGTAAGTCTCGTACCTCAAAATCATCACATGAATCATCACAAAATTTCAACCTCTAAATCTGATCGCACCATCACATTCCTCTTGCAAAATATTAAAATCACGTTGTAGCCCCAACACGAGATAACGCCAAATAGGCCTCAAAATCTAAGGTTGAACATTGAATAAAATAAGGGGTAGGGTTTGAATAAAGAGGGAGAGGAAATATAAAAGGTCTACTGCATTTTTGAGATGATAAAAGGTTGGTTTAAAACTCCTACCCACGACCTCTATTTATAAGGGAAAAAGGAATTTATAAAAAACAAAACTCTTTAGAATAGATCTGCCGACTCAAATCTGGTGATAGTCGATCGATCGACTCCTTGGGTCGATCGATTGACCCTTAAGGAAAACTGATTCTGCCATCAAAGGCTTAAATGTTAAAAACTCTTTTAAAACTTCATTTTAAATCCAAATTCAAAACCGATTGAAATTCCACTTCTCAAAAATAAAACTCAATATATTTAATTGTTCAAAATAATTAAATCCAAAAATTTATTTTCCTCGAATTTTCCAATATTCATTCAAAAATACCTTTTTAAAAATCCAGGTTGTTACATACTTCCCCACTAACAAGGAATTTCATCGTCAAAATTCGAGGAAACCCAACGCTCGAAAAAAATGCTAATCGATTCTATTTCCCAAAAATCACAAGTCTAAAGTCCTCGATCCATTCAAAACATCCTAACCACGATGCCTAACACATCCTCAAAATTCTCTATCTCCAAAGAAAATATATCTAATCCGCATGCTAGACCCAAAACCCAAGGGTTGTCGTATACCTAAGCTATGATACTATCATTAACACCCCGCGCACCCAAAAAGGACACGCGGCATCCTACTACGATGAAAACTAAACTAAAACCATCCACAATAACTATAGAGAATCTATATTCCATAATTGAAATGTAACAAATCCATAAATTGTTACACTTCCACAATAATTACAATAATGTTTCTCTCAAAATACCCAATTCTCCAACTAATTATACCACCAATTTATACATAAAAAAATAAATCTTCCAATCAACACTCTAAAATAAACCTCCAAATAAGCCATAGCTTCCAATCCTTGCCAACCTTCCACTAAAAGAAAGCACGGAGAAGTACACAATATGATAGAAATATATGCTCAAAAATAATTAACAGGATGAATAAACGCAACAATGCGAATCGTATATAAAATTAAATGTGTAACTCAAGCATTCTATCAATATTAATTTCTCAACAGCACATCAATGGGTCACCAGGCTTGACCTCACCTCCCTTAGGCATCTCAAAGCCATATACCAGTTTGTGGGACAATTGGCGGGTGCCCATTCTCTGCGCCATATTAAAATCTCATGACACGATGCTCAAATCACAATATTATAGATTTCAACAGTTATTCAGATTTCAAATGAATATCACAATTCAATCATGAGTGCAATCAATATAGAAAAATAAATGGAATACTCTCGAGAGAATTTAGGAGCATATTGTGTAAGTCTCGTACCTCAAAATCATCACATGAATCGTCACATAATTTCAACCTTTAAATTTGATCGCACCATCACATTCCTCCCGCAAAAAATTTCAAATCAAGTTCTAGCCCCAATACGAGATAACCCCAAATTGGCCTCCAAATCTAAGGTTGAACATTGAATAAAATAGGGGCTAGGGTTTTCATAAAGAGGGAGAGGAAATATAACGGGTCTACTGCATTTTTGAGATGATAAAAGGTTGGTTTAAAGCTCCTACCCACTACCTCTATTTATAAGGGAAAAAGGAATTTATAAAAAACAAAACTCCTCATAACAAATCAGCCAACTCGAATCTGTGAATAGCCGATTGATCGACTCCCTGGGTCGATCGATCAACCCTTTAGAAAAAAATGATTCTGCCACCAAAGGGTTAAATGTTAAAAACTCTTTTAAAACTTCATTTTAAATCCAAATTCAAAACTGATTGAAATTCCACTTTTTAAGAATAAAACTCAACATATTTAATTATTAAAAATAAATAAATCCAAAAATTTATTTCCCTCAAATTTTCCAAAATTCATTTAAAAATACCCTTTTAAAAATCCAGATTGTTACAGATGGACCTTTCAAGATTAACAACAAGTGGTTGAAGGTTTATTATGTTTAAGGATTGGCTGAGTCCATTTTGAGTTTTATCTTTGAGTTAATCATTGTATATTTTTTTCTCTTCTTTTTGTTTAAGGGAGAAATGTAAATAGCTATTACAAGAGTGTAAATATACTACAAATGTTATAAGCAATACAAAATCCCATTATGAGAAAATTTGGAAAATGAGCAAATATTGAATGCAATGGAGTGAGAAAATAGAGTTATTTCATATATTTTCCTTGGCCAAAAAATTACAAGTGTTAGGAACTACACCCAGGAGTACATGAAAAAAAATAGAAAAAAGAGATTCAAAAGTCCTTAGCTAAGGATGAACCATAAGTCTAGGGAAGAGAAGAAGTGCCCAAAAAAATCAGAAGAAGCTTGGAGGCATTCCTATTGATATTCCAAAGATGTTCGAAGCCTCATTTGAACTTGGGAACACACATTAACCGTGGCCTCTCTCTCGCTTAAACCTTTGACCAGAGCCTCCTCAGCAACCCTACCCTCTGATTCATCATCTCGACCAAGGGGTCAAGGTCCTTTATCCTAGTTTCCTCTGCACATTAAGCCACCTTTTTCATGTAAATTTCCCTCTGGATCTCCAGGCACCTCCCTCAGTAGCTTCAACTGATTGATAAGCCAACCAATTTTGAGCACATATTTGGTAAGCTCCCTTAGGTTACTCGGATGTTGATTTATCATGGCTCCATCCAAGTTAATAGTTGGTATGTTTACAATTTCTGCAAAAAGGGTTGCCACCCCTTGGAGCCTATAACCCATTATGACATGATTGATCCTAAGGCATTCAATGATAAAAGTCTCTGGGTATTGGTAGATTAACTGTTATATGACAGTTTCGCGAACACCTTGGATGAAGGAAGACTGTTGAAGAACCTAGACGTAGAACTCATAAGGGGACACGTTGGGCCAAGGGGCCTCACACCCAGATTCACTATCTATAGGGACTTTGGTCGTGGAGCTACGATCACTGTCACTTGATGATTCAGCTGGAGCATAGGTCTATGGAGTCCAACGACATTGGGTGAGGGAGCATGATGAGTCTGCTCTGGAATAGGAGTAGTCTTCCTTGTAGCCTATAGAGATTAAAATAATGAGTGAAAACCTTAGCAAGTGTATTTCGTTGCTAAGTCACCAAGAAGGTGTGAGATTTTGAGATAACAAAAAAATCTTAGCAAGATATTTTTCTAAGTCACCAAGATAGAGTTGAGTTAGAAAAAAATCTTAACAAATGTGGTACATTGCTAAGTCACAAAGTAGGTCTGAGATTTTTATCTAACAAAAATCTTAGTAAGAATGTTATTAAGTCACCAAGCAGGTGTGAGTCGTGTTCTGCCCTTTTGAAATGCAGGTATATTACAAGAAAAAAATGAACAAGTTAGAAAAAGATAGATCATACCTCTGGAGTTTGAAAATTTATAGAAAGGGCTGGGGGAATGCTACCATCCCCAATATCAAGAACAGGTCAAGAGGGGGTTACCTCATGGGGTACTCCTGGGGAGCTTGTTCATTAGGCAATGAAGCTTCACTGGCCACTGGTATGAGATCCAGCTCAAGAGCAGACTCTCTAGATGAACTAGGAAAACAAGAGGGGGAAGATTCAAAAGAGGTCTAAGGAACCTCAGTGTGGCATTTACTAAACACGAAAAAAAAGTGAGAGAGTTGCATTTACTAAACACGGTTACCTCTTGAATTATAAGAAGGAGGTGGCATTGGAACTATTTGAGTTGCCTCAATAGATATATGTTTATCCACAGGGATATCATCCAAGGTGATTGGTTCAGAGGCACAAGGAGGGTGAGGGGATGAATTAGGGGTTGATGGTAGGGTGGTAAAACGTACTTCATATGAACATTTATTCACAACTTTGTGCCCAATCACTTTTTTCATTGAGACTAGGCACCAACAGAAGGGGAATGGGTTTTCTTTAATGTCCCAGGTCGTGAACTTGTTCCCCCAAGAGTTTGTGATGTAGAAACCGAGGGAAATGGAGGTAACATTGGCATTTGAGGATCAGCCTCCCTAAATGCATGCAAAACACGATCGAACTCTACGAAACCTTCTCGGCCAACACAGGATCAACAGCATGAGTAATTGTAGGAGGGATACTAATAGCTCAAGGGAAATTGGAGTTGATTTGGACTTGGTCAGTTTGTTGGATTTGCTGGACTTTGATTTTTTGGAGATTGGTTGGAAGCCCCCTCACTGGTTGGATCTTCATGAGGAGTGGGGGTGGCAAGCCTTTTGGGGGTAGGAGATTTATTTTTCCCTTATTTGGGAACATCACTTATTGAGGCATAAGGGGGAAGCTCAGTTGGAAATTCCTTTTTAATAGTGCTTAGAGGGGACTCAACCCCTAGCACATAGTTATTTTTCAGACCAAGTTCATTGGGGGGAAATTTTTTGCCTTGGGGGTAAATAGGAGGACTTTGAATGAACTCCTTAATCATATATAGATGCATCAGACAATAAGGTAACAAAAAATTACAAATCACATCACCTTTTCTTTTAAGATTTGGGATTTTTATCTTGCCACTAAGTACCTCTCACAGTAGAAAAATAGTAATTACTGTGTAGTTCGAGCAGGCTTTGAAGAAGGTCTCTTTATCATGAGAACTCTAAAAAATTGGACAAGGGACACCTCGATCATATCCAAACTGGCGAGAACACTTGTGTGGGTTGTAGTGTTTAGAAGTAGTTCCCCACTCTATAAAAGAAAGGAGGAAGCCAGGGGTTAACATGAGTACAATAGTAAGGGGTGGATCTTCTGAAATCAAGTTATCCATTGCATCCTCAACTTTACGAGGGTTATGGAGGATGAAAGACCGTGTTTGATAAAATACTCCTCACTATAAGGCATGGGGATGAATGAGGAGTATCAACTAATCATAGGGAGTATGTCCTTATAGTTTTCCTTTTTCTTCCAGCATAGAAAGCGATGGGATTTGAAGGCATTGATAGGGAGAGGAACCTCAGCAGGGGAAATAGTTCAAAATTATGCTTGGATAGAGTAAATTCACCAAACCAAAATGCACGATTGAGACCAACCTTTGAAAGAACCTCAGTATAAGTATCTTGGATCTGAGAGTGAGGGAAGTCTCCATAGTCTAGGAGAAAGCAAAAAGTCCCTTCTGGGGACAGGAAGCCCTAAGTCTCCTTGCCATTAGCCTCATTACCCAAAGTCATGGTATCCTACTTAGCGGGAGTTGTGCAGAAAATACCTTTCACTCAATATCAAACTTATCACCCTTATCAAAAATTAGTGAATGGCGGTAGGAACGCGATTGTTCTTGGCATTCCACAATGATGACAAAGGCATCTTGTCCTGAAACATGGCCAAAAACCTTAGTGGAAATGCTTAAAGAATCTATGAGGAAGTTTTGAAAGGAGTGGGAAAAATTTGAAGCACAAGAGAAGGGGATATAGGGGTGAAAGAGGTGGAGGATGGTGGTAGAAGGAGGAGTTATGGTCATTGATAGGACGTCATCAATTAATGAACGCATGCGCAAAGGAGAGAGAGAATAAAGCTTTTGGGTAAAGAAAAGATGTTTGTTCCAGTTTTGGCTTGAGGGGACTCTTTGTTTCAAAACGTCAAAAATCTCTAAGCTCCCTCACTAAGAAGTCCCGTCAGTCCTAGAGGAGAAAGAGCACACAAAAGATAATTTGAAAGAAGGAAGGTTTCTAGACTAGAGTTATTTCGTGTAGACATTTCTTGGTCGTATAATAAATTTCTCCATGAAGGATCAACTGTAAAGGCAACCTAAATGTAGTCTCATGATTAAAGATAACTCCCCTTGCTAACAGAGGAAGATTATAAAGATCTAGATGAGCAGACTCGAGAGTTAGATGGGGCAAAAAAATGAGGAGACACTTCGAGGAAATGCGGTTTTTATTTGTTTTCTACTCGTTCAATTTATGTATTTGTATATGTATATTGTAGCTTGTAAATTGTAACATTTGTAATGTAAGGGTGAAGTAAAATGGTATCCATGACGGACCAAGTCTGGCAGGGCTTGGGAGAGCTCTCCTGCTCTATCAAATGACCTCACTTAGGGAACTGGTTTGGATGATTAAAAGGCAAGGCAATTTTAAGGCTTGACTTAACCCTTATAGACACACATAGCGCAACATCGAGGAACCATAACCTGAGAGAGCTTAACTAGAACAACCGTTAATTCCATCCCACATTAGACCTAGAGCCAAATAGCCCTTTACAAAAGGTAGTAGTTGCCCTGAGCGATGTCACTTTTGATTTATCTATTTTCCAATCCAAACATGAGTAAACCATGATGGATTGGGAGTTGTCAGATGGTTTGGAGATTTACCACTGACGTGGGAATCAAAGCTAGTTGTAAGCATTTAATGCTTATGATGTAGGGGCATACTGGCACATTCTTGCATTTATAGTGACATAAAGTGCTAGGAGATCTTTTTGTGTATTAATTGAGCATCAGGCTACTCGAGTGGTCTTGTGACAACCCGCCTAATAAAATACCGGGCGATCACTCCTATATCAAATTAAAACAGGTGTCACATATGGATCATTATCAGCATTACTGTCGAAAAACCAATTTAATTACTAATAACCTCTTAGGTTGGCGTCAAAATTTTACTTAACTAATATTTTTAAACAACTACACAATATAAACATTCACACAATTTATATAAATGAAACTGGAAAGAGGTAAAATAACCAAACACTCGGTTCAAATATGATACAACCAAATCGAATGCCGCACTAAAAGGCGGTAAAATAATAAATAAATACAATTGGGCTTTCGGCCCGAGAGTAACTACAATGCTTCATATCTAGATTGCAAGAATATAAGTGTCTAAATCAAACATGCATGCATCCACAGCTGTTGCAGCTGACGTCTGACTCGAAAGGATCATCATCCAGGCGTCCCTGTGTCTAGACACCTATATATATATATATATATATATATATATATATATATATATATATATATATATACCAAGAGGGGAAAAATATAGAAACGGGTCAGAGCCCGAGTTGTGAAAATATTTAGCAAGTGCATAAATGCATTGTTTTTAAAATATGTTTTATCTCATATTTAAATTGGTATCTCACTCCCATGAGATACCCCTCACCTCTCTTCTAATAGTGCACACCTAGCGCATCCCTCTAAACATCCTAATCAAACCACATTGCCTAACTAATCCATCACCCCAAGCTATAGAAATCCTAAACAACCCAAGTAATAAGGGCTCAACTTCTCCCTAATCTCAACGCTATGCCAAATTCTTGCGTGGGGTGTCTCACAAAGCAAAATCCAAACAATGAATCCCCCGGATACACTACTACTTGGCAAGGTCGATCGTCGAGATCCATTAGACCCTCAGTACAAGAAAGATATATATATACACATATAATTATATTCATTATCATACTCATCTTTTATTTTTCATATTCAATTTTACATACGTATCATGTTACACTTTCGGATATATCTCCCGGAATGAGAATTAATCCTTTTTCATTTCATACTCATTTTATCTCTTTACTTTCATAGAGATATAATATCTTGTTCTCATACACAAGTAATGTACTATCACACAAGTACAATAACCATCCCAACGAGCTATAACTCGAGGATGCGATCTCATAGTGCCGATCCAAAATTCGGGTTTACTCAATATACCACGGTACCAAGCCAGAATCCATCAATGGACATGGTAAACAAATACACAACGGTGGAGGCGGTCATGTTCCCCCTGCAAGTGGAGTTACACACATCTCACTCGAACGCGGGACAATAATGACCTGGGGATGATACTCTCCCTGCTCCTCAAGCCAAGGGATCCACCCACATCGCGCAACCTCCTTGGATCGCACTAGAGAAAATATATACTCTGGTTGTTCCAACCCTATACCAAAGGAAAGCCCATGGAAACCAGCCTCTAAATAAACATATACCAACCACACAGATACATATGTATTTGTATCGCATAATATATATATAATTTAATCACATAGTATATATATATATATACTATATATTGCTCCTCGAATATATATAAATGGCCATAATTACCAATCACATAATAATATTTAAGTATTCTCTCTCTTAAATATTACTCACACCTTAATCACTATTTAAGGACTTGTACATAAACCCGAATGTAGCAGTTCATACTAATAATAGCATTTGAGTAATCGTACACTCACGATAATAAACCCAAAGGTATTCCCTCACTTGATAATTAACTTGTATGGTATTCGTGTTTAAGGATTTACACACATCTAATCCCAAAGATATAAATCGCTAGAAATCACGTCCTAGGATTTACTCAGATGTATCCATCTCACATACATTCAAATACATAAATACCTATGATCGATGGTAGCATAACTCTCTCTCTCAAATGTTGTTCATCTCGAATGTTTACTAGGTCCATTCCCTGGATTATGGTCTACGCCAATCCAAGGTCTTCTCTTTCATCTAAAGGTTTACTTACCCTCAAAACCATCATTTAGGAGTCCCGATATCATAACTAGGATCCCCCATACAAAACCCCAAATTGTAATTTAACTCCCCATACTCTTAAGGGAAGAAAACTGACGAATCTGACCAAAGCGAATCGATTCGCCCTAACTGCGACTCAATTCGGGTGGGCGAATCGATTCGGCCCCCAATCCGAATCGATTCGAAAAGTGTTCTGCAAGCAGGTCCTTAATGACGAATCGTTTCGGTCTAAATTTGAATCAACTTGGCCTAAGGCAGCCTTACATATCCCCTTAGGTGAATCGATTCGGCCTAGACCCGAATCGATTCGGCATGTTCGAGGGGCACTGTTTGGGCAATTTTTTTTCTTTTTCTTCAATATCCAAATACCCAAAACTCAATCCAATCTCCATTTAAATTATAAATTGGATTTATTCCAATAAACCGAAAGTTATCATATCTCCTCAAGTTCTTTAGAGGTCCTAACACTCTATTTGAGAACCCCTAATATTTATCTCCAATAAATTCTAACCTTAATTTCCGACTAACGATTTCGATCTCGGATAGCTTTTCGTAAATCAATATAAATCTAAAAAAAATCATAAAAACACGCGGTCATTGGTCATGCAACCGCATCGAAAAGATCTACAAATTTCATTTTTTGACCAAGAGCCTAATCGATTCGCATTAGGGACGAATCGATTCGGAAAGGCTGTTGCCTCACTATTCATCATCATCTCCAAAAATCCCAAACCTCCATTAATACACCTCCAAGCTTTTTATCTCTTCTCCCACCAATATATAACTACACCTAACTATATATACACAAAGGAAATAGGTTCTAATCATCCTACAACCAAGAATCAACCATTAATTTCAATTAAATTCTAAGTTACTCCAATTTGACATTTTTCGATTTTCAATCGTTAAACTTCCGAGAAAAACCCGTTTAACCCACGAAAACCCAACCCAAAATATTTAGGGTTTGTTATTACCAACTATGATAAGAGATTTATGCTCAAAATTAAATAAAGCAAGTAAACACTTGCCTCGTGGATAAAATTCGACGATCCGGAGTCGAATCCCGCGGAGGTTGGCTGAAATCTCCCTTTTTCTTCTCCCTTTCTTCCTCTCTCTCTTCTCCTCTTTCTTTTCTCTCTTCTCTTTCTTTTATTTCCCCCTCCCATGCCTTATATAGGGAGAAATGAGGGTTTATCCCTTTAAACCCAAAAATGACTCGTTTACTCAATTACGAGTTCCTTTTAATCCAAAAATTCCCGAAACTCAATTTTGACACCCGGATACTCAATTTGACTATCTCGTCCATTCCGAGACTCGTCGCGCAATAGAAATCTCCATCCGAGTCACTTGACCACAACTCACTAATTTAACCCACTACGTATCAATGCGGATTTTCCCATTAAAACATTATCCTCTGTCGCTTTACCCAGCTGCGACATGTTATTAAAATACTCCAGTTCATTTACTTAATCCCAAAAGTAAATATAACACCCATCGAAAATCATTAAATCCTTGAAAATCTCAAAAATTACTATTCATAATAATTTCTTAAATTCCCAATTTTCACTTAATTATTAAATTTAATTTTCCATAAAAGTGCGGGTTATTACAGGTCTGAGGGACTATATAGGCTTCTCAGCCACCTCCAGTTGGGGAGAGTTCTTCCACATTTGAGAGATATTTTCATGAGATTAAGAGAGAGAAAACAAGAGTTATTACAAACCAGAGCATATTATTCACCGCTATTAACAGTGTTCTCGGGCTTTTACTACCATTTATTACTGAGATCCTTGTGTGTGGGACCCTAGGTTTGGATCTACCTACTAGGGGTTGTCCTAAAGTTCTTGCCTTTCTCTCCCTCTAAGTTGAGTTACTTTAAAGGTTCATTTATTGACAATGTCTGAGTTATACACGAGTGATTTTATGAGTTTAATGTTGTGTGTTTGAGCTCTCTCTCTCTCTCTCTCTCTCTCTCTCTCTCTCTCTCTATCTATATATATATATATATATATATATATATATATATATATATATATATATATATATATATATATATATATAGGGAGAGGTTCACAAGTGGACCAAAAGAATGGACTTTTTAATGGACCTTAACAAAAAACACATAATAACACATTAATTTTAATTCTTATAGTGTAATTGGTCCGTGCCAGCGGCACCCAAAACCACACCTTCACCCCACTAACCCCCCACCCCACCTCCAACCCACCCCCACCCCCACCCCCCCAAACACCACCATCACCATAGCAGTCCTTGTGGCAGCTCTTATGACAGCAGGACTGCCATGGGGGTGGGGGTGGGAGGGTGGGGGTGGGTGGGTGGGGGGGGTGGGGGGCATGTGGGGGGTGGGGGATCGATCGACAGGCGTATTTGGTGCCGCTGGCGCCGACCAATTACACTATAGGAATTAAAATTAATGTGTTATTATGTGTTTTTTGTTAAGGTCCATTAAAAAGTCCATTCTTTTGGTCCACTTGTGAACCTCACCCTATATATATATATATACTAACGAAATTCCCCTGCCTAAAGGCAAGGGAAAAAAAATCAAAGTATTAAAACATACATAATTTAACTCTAAAAGTTTTTTTATAACACAAATAATTGTTAACAATTTAGAAAATTTATGCACAGTTTCCTTTGTTTATAGGATTATCCGCCCTGTTTAAAATATAAAAAACAATCCAACAACAAAACTAATAGTACATAACAACAATGCTAATAGTACATGATTGTGTCATGGGTACGCATATAATTTTATCGAGTAATCGACCATACTCAATTCAGATGCGTTAAAGGACAAATAAAATTAGAAAGATAAAAAGTATAGTACCAAACATCCATATTATATTACTATGACTGAAGATACAACAATGTTTACATATTCTAATTGATGGTATACATGAATTCAATATTAAGAAATTTATTCATGATAAATAACGTTCACCACACAAAAAATTAAAATACTATGATCATAAAATTCCAAAAAAAAACAAAAATTGACAATTACAATTCACTTTGTGTGTTGGAATTGTGCTAGTATTCATCGTAAAACAAACACTTTAGATCATTAATGATTGGAGACTAGAGATGTAAAAGGTTTTGGGTATTCTCAAATTTGAAATTGTTGATTGTAATGCATATATTTGTAATAGTTATAATTCTCACCTTGGACAAACAAAGTTCCCACTCAATTGATTAAAGTCCCGCCTTTTGTTGATCTCCATGTCTTTGAAAACACGTGAATAAAAAAAGTGACACTATGATGTATCAATGAGGGAAGTAAATGGATAAACAAAATAAAACAAAGAAATTAAAAAGGAAGCTTAATGAATTAACATAGAAAAATGGTGCAACATATAACATAAAAACCAATGCATTTGATATTAAATGCTCATGAGATTTAGTATTAGACATAGAAAAAAAATTTATCATATGATCGCACAATTGTGTTGCACACTGTCCACCACTTAATATATCATAAATGCAATTGCCACACAATATATCATATTTGCGGTATATAAAGAAGAAAAAATGAAATAAATTTTAAGGAAAATAAAGGGAAAAGTGATTTTAACATTTGAAGTTCATTTCCTGTACTATCTTAAGCAACCAACACACTTTTTGACATATAGAGAGACACCATATTAGGTAGTGAAGCCATGAATTTTATGCCCTCACAACATCATATTTGTAAGAAGAAAACAAAGTAAACAGAGCATGATACACTAACAGCGATCATCAAGTCAAAAATTATGAAGCAAACAGAGCATCTCAATTTAAGCCCATGTACATAGAATAGAAAAGATAAATAAATATACTTAAGGTGGGGCAGAAAACATTTAAAAAATATCAAAAATCACAAATGTACGTTAATCATGGTTACTACTAAAATATAAAAAGAAAGGGCGAAGTCCACCAAAACATTACACAACACAACTGCGAACTAACACAAACTTCACAATAAACGACCCTCACCATCACATGTGAATAACATATATTTCTAAAAATAAAATTAAACCAAGAGTCTCGAATGATGCGCACAACAAAAGAATAACAAATAAATACTATGCCTTTCTCAATAAGAAAAGTAATAGAAGTTTAAAGAATGAGTAAGAAAAGTAACAGAAGTTTAAAGAATGTGTCAAAGCGCAATAAAGACAACTAACTGACATACATTAGTTTTTATTTATCTTTTTTTTATATCATCAATACGTTAATGGGAAAAGATAAAAAATTAACTTAATATATATCAATACAGTAATGGGAAAGGATAAAAATTAACTTAATATATATCCATACATCAATCAAATTCAAGTGTCAGGTCTGTGAGGTCTCAAAATAGCATAAATGGTCCCTTCTAAAACTTTAAGCATACCTATTTACATAAAAAAAATAGAAACTTGATTGCACTACTTGTTTAAATGTCCTATTTTAGCTCTTAGATGTCTGTGGTTAGCATGCCCATGTTGAATGGATTTCTTCACCATTTATAGAAGATGGACGAAAGAAATCTAAACAGAATGATGATGGGGAAAGCCAACAATGCAGAGGCAACAAAATAGATGAAATCCTTAGTTGCTAAAGGTCTTGTAAGCTCATTATTTTTCAATTTTTCATGGGTTTTTGTCTTGAGTCGGATGATGGAAAATAGTTGGAGATTCAAGAGTCTTGCCATAAGCATGTATACCTCCTTTGTGTAGGGCTTAAAAGTACACTGTAATTTGTCATAATGAGGTTGATCCATTGGGAACTCAATGTTGACCCTCACTTCTCTCCCTCCATGCACCATTGCAGTCTGTCCGCTCAACATTACCATATCTCCATACGAATAATGAACTGTTCCACATGAACCCAACAAAATTCACATAAAAAATATTCATATCAATAATAGTTAATCAAAGGTTGACATATTTATGATGCACTATATATATATATTAGTCGTAACATACCATGTTATCCATCTAACAATCATTGGGGTCAAACTCTGGCTGGTCACCAATGGTCCATGGAGACCTTTGATCAGCCCATTCTGCAGTGACACCCTCCTAATCAAGCTCCAATAATACCTTATTCTTTTTCAATTAGCCCATTTCATATTATTTACTCTCCTTCACAATTGTATGTCTAGCCACGGTTTTATATTCTTCCTCGTAATTTGGACCATAATTATAATTAAAGTTTAGTTTAAATTGTTCTCTTGACATGTCCATTTCTATATGAGGTCGATTTGTGTCTTCTTGTTCAATCTAATAGACCCAAATCCTCCATATCAAATGATTCTTCATCAAGACCCTTACCATGTAAGGTCTCCATGTCCGCTGCAAAATCTACAAGATCCATATCATATGGTAGAAACCCATGTAAACAAATAACATAATGATCACCTAGACCATCCGATATATTTTTGGATAATTGAATTTGTCCCTCCCTTCATTCTCATTTCTAGGTCTTAAAACAAAAAAAAAAGTCATAAAATATTAATCATGAATCCACAAAGTTGATTTCTCAATGGATCAACGTGCCTAAAATTATTACAATGAAAACAAATAAATTTGAGAGAAAAAAGTAAATAAAATGAAGAAAAATATTAATAGATATGGACGCTAAAAAGATAAGTACTCAACTGTTATAAAGAAAAAATTATTAAGACTATCATTTTTCTTCATCTCACACACACCATCATATCATCTCCTGCAAAAAACATAGGCATCTGATAACAAAACAAAACTAAGGATGTTTCAACTACTCAAATACGAAAAAAACCACAATACCAGCCAAAAGAAAATTCCAACTAACAAACATTCATTCTTAGTAACATAAAAACTATGAAATAGAAATTAAAAAGAAAATATTTATGATTAATAACACTACTAGGTTTTAACTATCCAACATTCATTCTTAATAACAGTGATTAAACTTGCATATGTTAGTGAAGTCCAAGTCTTTTCTGTCATAGGTTGTAGTCCCTGACTTCACCAAATCTACAACGTATATTGTTATATGAAAAATTAAGAAATTAAAATCACTTGAATGTTACATACGCCTTCCATCCCTACTATTGATGCCTCTGTATTTCAATCATGGTGATCATTATTTGTTGTGGTGGAAAACAACATTTGTTATTGTTTCACCACTTATATCTAAGTGAGGGATTCCACAAGTGAGCCCCATAGTCATATCAATGGACTAATATCTGATGGTAATTAAGATTCTCCTAAGTTTGAGGTAAAGAAGTTTTCTTTCCTGGCCAGGATGATTTTTGAGAAACATGAGGAGTATTTGTATCTGAAACTGGTAGAAGATATAATCTTTAATCAAAGGATGATAGGACACGAACTGGTACATTGCCAAAATTTGGTTTCCAGATGATGTTCAACTTGCGTAAATCTTTTCCACTTCTTATTACAAAGAAAGTATATATAGAAATTACTTAAAACTCAAATAAGTAGAAGTACAAACATTTTGTACAGAGAAAATTATTACAATTTAACTCTAACCTGTGTATTTTTTCCAATGTCCATATACTTTTTAACATAAATAGTAGCATACCTTCTTCTAGCTAACATCCGAGCCATGTTTCCATTACTGTTGGTGACAAAAACATCGTTCTCATTATAAATAATGAAATCTAGTGTTGCCATGTGAGAAGAAAATGTAGAAAAAGGTGCCAACTCTTCCTTGCTGGAAATAATCTCTTTTAAATGGAAATTTGGGGAGAGATATTTCAAGGCTGCTGATGTCTCTTCACCTCCACATACTTCACTAGATGCCACATAAATGTAAACATCATTGCCAAAACCCAATGCTCTCAGCATGAGACCAACTTCCTTAGGTGTTAGCGGGCATCTTTCTTGCCTTCGTTCCTTATTAGGTTTCTTCATCTGCATACCATTCCAAAATAAGCATTTCAAAAATGATTCATATCTTATTTAAATGGAAAAATAACTATTAAAATAGAAGAATCCTTATATGCAAAGTTTCCCACCTCTTTCGTATTGTGCCTAGTTCTTTTATTTCCTTCGCTCCCCCTCCATAATAGCATCCAAAGAATGCAAGCATATCAGCCTTAAACCTATACCAAGAAATATTTATTTTCATTTAACTCAAATGATTCTTCATTATGTAATGATCATAATTCCTTTATAAATTAACTAGGAAAGATATGTGTCCAAGCATCAGTGGTTCTCACATAACTCGTAATAAAATTCATGTCATAAGTGGTTCTCACACATGTAGAAGGATGACAAAAATTAGAAATGAGATTCAAATACCTGTTCAAAATGAATACCAATATGAGAGAAAGAAAGAAGGAATACCAAATCCCTATTTTAGGCATTTTTTAGTAAGGAATACCAAAATCTTACAAATATCAATAAGGTTTCCTTTTCTCTTTCAGTAAGGAATACAAATATGAGTGAAAGAGCAAAGGAATACCAAAATTCATACCAATACGTTTTCAGTAAGGAATACCAAAATTCATTCCAATATCGGTAAGGTTTAGTGAATGAGAAGTTTATGTTAGGCATTTTTTCAAACACATGTGAACAAATAGCAAGAGAAGAATGATACACTAATATACAGACCAATTTAGCAACAAATAGATTGTTATTAAGGAACAAACAAAATAAAAACCCAAATCGAATATTTTACAGACCATATACAGAACCATTTTCGGATAAAAACCCAAATCCTACCCAGACAGACCATATACAGAACCAATATATACATAAATGACAATACAAACTAATATAAACCAACATATACAAAATCAATATATACAAATCGAACATTTTAATAGAACCATTCTTAAACCAATACAAACCCCAAACTAACCAAACAAAACCATACGTAAAGAGAAGACCCCGAAACCAATGGCTCACATTTTGATGGAGTAAAATTATGAAAGTTTCCCTTTCTTTTTCCGATTCTAACTTTCATTTTAATTCAAATTAGAGGGTATTTTTGTAGAAACACACTCTCCACTCAATCAACTCAGGATCAATCCACCTTATATCCTCATGCCATGCCCACTTAAGCACTCACAAATATCTCTCTCTACTCATTTTATTTCCAATTTTGATATCCATTCAGCTCTCGCTCTTCCGATTTCCTCTCTCGCTGTCGCAAGATTAAGCAAAAGGTAAATCACTTCTCAATTCATTTTTTAGGGGTTTGTTTAGGGGTTTTGTATCTGGTTTCAATTTTGCACCATTAAATCCTAGCCAATAATTAACTTATCCTCTTATGGAATAGTAAAAACATCCTAATCCTTGGAATATTATAAGTCATTAGATTTAGTATTCCAATGAGAAACCAAAATTTGTAGTGCAATATTGTGCTTGGACATAGTAAAGTCACCAAACCAAAATGCATGGTTGAGACTAACCTTGGAAAGGACCTCAGTATAAGTATCTTGGATATGAGAGTGAATGAAGTCTCCACAGTTTAACTGGAAGTAAAGAGTCCCTTCTGGGGCCAGGAAGCCCTAAGTCTCCTTTTCAGTAGCCTCATCACCCAAAGTCATGGGATCCCACTTAGCGATGAGTTGTGCAAAAAATACCTTGCACTCAATAGAAAACTTATCACCCTTGTCAAAAATTGGTGAACGTCGATAAGAATGCAGTTTTTATTGGCATTCCATAATGATGGCAGGGGTATCTTGGCTAGAAACATGGCCGAAAACCTCAGTAACGTTGCATAAAGAAGCCATGAGGAAGTTTTGAAAGGAGTGGGAAAGATTTGAAGCATAAGAGAGGGGGAGATAGGGCTGAAAGAGGTGGAGAATAGTGGAAGAAGGAGGAGTTAATGAAGGATGAAATTTTTTTCTTCTGTATCTCTCTCTATAAAGCATGACTTCTAGATGGAAATGGCAGAAATATGAGCAGTGTTAAGAGAATGAATAGAAAATGTTTAAATGTTAAGAAGAAAATAGTCGTTTAAAAAATTCAAACTGTTGTTTGGGATTTTCCACGTATAGGAAGAGGTAAAGGCATGATGATGTTTGGATTATCGTGATATCATTAATCATTACTAGTTGACACATGGCACTTCATGGGTGATTATGGCAGTTGATGTCATGTCAACAATAAATGAACGCATGCACGAAGGAGAGAGAGAATGAAGCTTTTGGGTAAAGAAAAGATGTTAGCGCTAGTTTTGGCTTCTGGGGACTCTTTATTTAAAAAAGTAAAAAATTGTTAACCTCCCTAGATAAGAAGTCCGCTCGGTCTTAGAGGAGAAAGAGCACATGAGAGATGATTTGAAAGAACGAAGGTTTCTCAACCAAAGTTGCTTTGTGCAGACATTTCTTAGTCGTATAATAAATTTCTTCACTAAGGGTCAAGTGTAAGGGCAGCCTAAAGGTAATTGTGACAACCCGCTATCCGAAATAAAGGGTGTCCAGCCCTATACCCCGATTAATTAGGAAATCATGGATAATATCATCCTCAGCATCATAACAATAAACAAAGTATAAGGAATAACCACTCTATATTCCAGAAAACGGGTTATCAAAAACTTTGATTTAGAATTTAAAGGAAAACATTCTCAACAACCCATCATAGAAATAGAGGGTGGAAACCCCCACAAGCGCATATAAGAAATCCCGAAAGATACAAAGGACCGAATAAAGCTTCGGTCAATACCATCCATACAACATACATATAGTACCAAGTGTTACATAATAAATTCATTATACATTTACAACTGTTTGGGCAACAAGCCCGAATGAACCGAACATAACTAGAAACATAAACAGAGGCGTCTACACAAAATCCCGTGAAACCCGCACAATGTCACGGCTCCTCAAAGACATGTGGAAGGAAAGGTCATTACGGGCGACCGTGCGGCGGAACACCTGAACGGATAATATAGATGTACATACACAACAAGAAAAGGAAAACCGGTCAGGGCCGGGTATATGTGATCAATAGATAAATGACAAGTATGATAATGATGCACAATGAAGCATGGATGATAGTCTAGCATGTTAACGACATATAAGGAACTGAAATTTGTGAAGGACTACATAGAGTGAGATTCATAATAAAACAGAATTAAAAGTGCTTATAAGCCTTTATCATCATTAATCAGATTTCAATTCAAGTATACATTTTCCATTCCTTATTAGGAATATAATTGACATCATGTGCTTTATAAGGCACTAATCTCAATAACATGCTCTTTGCGGCATAACTTTGCTCTTTGTGGCATTAATGTTCCATCGAGTCCAACTCGATAATTAGAATAGTCATAATTATAAATATAACGCTTCTAAGACCGCTCGTCCGGGTTTCCCCACTGAGCGCGTCCCTAAATAACCATCATCTTCCAGGGCCTATCATAAGACAACCTGGGATCCTATCGAAAGCGTCGGGAAGCGGCCATGAGCCTGCGTGGTAGCCAAGACCACACCCGGAATCTCCCTACCCCCGCAGAACAAAATACGACCATAAACGCTCCCATGGCCTAGGACTATATCCACCCTGCATTCATTAGCCAGGGGGCTTCACCTAACGAGCGGACTTCCCTTAAGATGGTATTTAGAGAGGTGTGTAACATCCATTTTATTAATTCCCATTATGTGATTAGTAAATTATCATTTACCTTATCAATTCCCCATTTTAAATAAAAAGGGTATAAGTTAAATCGGGACTATATGTAATTCGTACCGACCTAGCATCCTCAAAAAGAATTTAGACTCCAGAGTTATCCCCAAGGCCTCTTTTAGGCTTTACCATAAACCATTTAGTCAAAATGTAACTCAAGTTGAATTCTAAAGTCTCCAAAATTGACCTTAATACATTCTAGACCCTTATAAACTACAAGACAAAAGTGATGCCTAAACATCACCTTAAATTCCCCCTAGAATGAATCCTAGATGAACCCTTTCGAGTCTAGGATGTCGTCCCAACTCAACTAGAGCTCTAATCCCTATGTTTACTTCATTTAAGAAGGTCCCTAATCAAATAATCATAAAGAAAAAGGGTTAAAAATAAAAAGAAAAATTTTGAAAATGCAGGGCTACCGAATCGATTCGCCCCCTTGGCCGAATCGATTCGGCCAGAAAAGTTGAGGTTCTGCATAAATGCCGAATCGATTCGGATGGGAGACCGAATCGATTCGGTCAGAAAATCTGGGTTTCTGCATAACTGCCGAATCGATTCGCCCAGGGGACCGAATCGATTCGGGCCTGCGATTTTGCTAAGAAATGGCTATGGAGTCTTGGACTCCATTTTCTACCCCAAACCCAAATTTCTCCAAACCAAACTCATATACCAACATTCTAAAACATCAAAGATGCTATTGATCATCTTCAAACCCCATGAATCATTTTGGAGTGGATCAAAACCCAAAACACATAATAAAACCCTAAGTTTGCTAAACTAAACATAATACATCATCATCACAACAAATCATCTATCTCAAGACACAAGTAGCAAGTAAAAACTTGCCTTGATTCAACAAATATGCAGATTTCTTTGGTGTAGAAGCAATCTCTTTCAATCTCCAAAGCTTTCTCTCTACTCTTCTCTTTTCTCTCTTAGGTTTAGGAAGGGATTTTGGGGAATTTAGAAGACTAAAAAGGCATAAATCGTGACTTAAGGCCAAATGCCCCACTTAATTAACCAAAAGTGCGATAAAATAATACGCGATAGCATAATTAAAGCCCAACCAGTCAAAAATGCCCAAAACTACAAAATACAATATGGTACATTATTTGACTATTTCGCACATTCCGGAATCAACTGCAACCTCCAAATTATCATTTGGACATTTTAAAATTTAATTTAGATTCCGGTCTCATAATTAATCCAAATATCATTTTATTTTCAGATGATACTAATAAGCATGACATAGCAATATATTCCCATAATTATGATATGTATGCAACCTCATAATAAATATCAACTTTCTACATTGAATTCATCATTCAAATCATAACCCAACACTAGGTTCCAATTACTATACTAAGTAATTAATATAAAATACGGTCTCATAAGCGAGGGTTATTACAGTAATCTAATGATTAGAGATAACTCTCTTTCCTAATATAGGAAGATTATAAAGAGCCAAATGAGCAGACTCGGGAGTTAGAGGGGGCAAAGAAACGAGGAGACTCTTCGAGGAAACATAGTTTTTATTTTTTTTGTGTACTTGTTCAATTTACGAAATTTTATATGTATATTGTACCTTGCAAGTTGTAACGTTTGTAATGTAAGGGTGAGGTGAAATGGTATCCATGAGGGATTAAGTTTGGTAGGGCTTGGGAGAGCTCTCATGCTCTATCAAATGACATCACCTAGGGAACCTCCGAGGGAAATGGTTTGGAGGGTTCAAAGGCAAGGAAATGTTAAGGCTTGACTTAACCCTTCTAGACACACCTAGTACAACACCAAGGAGCCATAATCCAAGAGATATTAACAAGAACAACCATGAATTCCATCACGCATTGGACATAGAGCCAAATAGCCCTTTACAAAAGGTAGCAATTGTCCTGAGTGATGTCATGCGTGATCTATCTATTGTCCATTCCAAACTTGAGTAAACCATTATGGTTTGGGTGTTATGATTCTATTAGGTAATGTTAATTTCACAGAAAAAATAATGAGTATTTAGTAATGTGTTATACTCATTTTGCACTACAAAATACCATTTTTCTCACTATGACATGATCATTTCGCAATGAGATAGTTATTTCGTAGTGTGAAATCACTATATTGCAGTGTGAAATCATTTTATTAATGTAAAATATCTATTCACCACTGCAACGTGAGAGTTTCACATTGTCAAATAAGTATCACAATGAGAAATGGTCATGCGTTAATCAAAATAGAAATGATTATATTGAAATGAAAATGTAAACTTTTTCATTTGAAATATATATTTCAAAATCATGTGTGTAATCAATTTAAATTCCCTCTAGCGAGGACTAATACCGGATAAGGAAAGAAATATACTATCGCACAAATTTCACAAAAACTATACAATATAAATCAAATAATATTTTGAATTTTTATGCTAAATAGTATTCTTCTATCCATGTGTTTTGTTTGTCATTTAATAACATATGTACTATTTTAGTTCTAAATTCATCAACCTTTGTCCAACTGAACTTTAAGTTCCCATCCGAAAATTGGCTTCTCCATTACATAACAAAGACAACTCACCAATCCAAACTATAAAAACAAATAAAATGAATAATGCAATTATTAATTGAAACCTCATTGCCATAATGTCTTGATAAATATAGTTATTTTTAGTAGTTCTTCATCACCTCAATGGGGTTTGTTTAGGTTTTATTGTCACATTTTAAATTGGGCAATAGAATTCTTGTGTTTCAATAACTAATGGAGGAAAGATACTTTAGATCTTTTACCAACGATTGTTGCTCCGTTGCTTACTTTCGGGAAATCCTTGAATGAACGAATCTGAAAAATAAAAATAAAAAATTTTATTGTTGAACTAAAATAAATGGATGATTCAACTGAATTCATAAATTATAATATCAAATAAATTACAAAATGTTGAATTATACATACCACTTTAGTTGCGTCAATTAGTAACTATTTTTGGATTCCCTTTTTCAGGAGAAGGGAGTTTAATAGAGACCATGATCCCTTGCACATTTCATAGAAATCTAATGTCCAATGATGTGTCATCTGTTTCTTACAATCTTTCCTATGGTGAACTGGAAGTAGGATATAATGAAAATCTATATATTTTCCATCAAAAACTTTGTTCACCATAACAACACCACCTTGGGGATTCATTTGGTTAGAATCCTAGGAATTATTATAAAAGTTATTATTATATTTCAATATGATACTAACGTATAACATAAAAACAATTTTAAAATATTTAAAATAATGATTATTACTTGGAACAGTGAACTCATCATGTAATATTTTTCTGGAAAATAATTATCTAGTGGTGTTTCTATCTTCTTTTTTTCATGTTTTTTTGGACTCTTTGGACAATATATCTGTAAAATCATTAACTACCTACACTAATATCAACACATAAAACCATAAGATCAATTATAGTAATGAAAACAATACTTCACAGTGCGAAATCTCAATGATATTTTGCACTGCAAAAATCATTGGTGTGATATGTTGTTATTTCCCACTTCAAAATAATATTGTTATTTCAAAGTGCGAAATAGTTATTTAGCAGTGTGAAATAACAATGCATTTTCCTAATGCTATTGCATAGTCCCAAATCATATGATCTATACTCATAACACTTAACACCTCCTTTGTATATTTATCAAGTGAAATATGACATCAATATAAACTATAGTGATTCATCATAGGTCACATTATTGTCATGTCCTATGATTACAATAAAGTTAGTAATAGAATTCAAAAATTTAATGCAATGAAGATTAAATTTTTTACTAATAATTATTTTTACTTTTTCCACTCAATGACATGGCTTTTACAAGAAGCTATTTGGCAGAATATCTCAAACCATTGTAGATGTTGTTAAAAGATGAAAATGGCATTTCATGTTTTAAAACCGAAGAATTATCACCCTAATCTTGTTTTTTCTCATTATTGTTTTGTTATTTTTTGTTCTTTTTTAGACTCTTTCACGTGCACATATTTTTTCCCTTTTTTATTTTCCTTTTGCAATGAAATTATCTCCAACTGACTTAACAACATTTCTTGGGTTCTCCTTCACATTAGCAACAATGGTGTTCACAATTATATTCTTAATGTTTTTATTTCTAGTGTTTCAAGATATGTATTCATGATTTCTTCCTCCCCTAACTTCTTTATTGAAAATAATTCCTTTTTTTAAGATCTTCTAATTTTTCTTTCTCTTTATTGATATTTTCAAGATCAGATTTTAAAAAATCTATCTCAACTTTACTGGATTCTAACTTTTTCTTGTACTTCTCAATAATGACATTAGCATTAGTCATTTGTAAGGACATATTTTATAGGTACGTTATCAATTTATTATGTCATATACCGCTACATCATCGAAGAGCATTCAAGAGACATCTACATCAAAGACGGATCCTAATTACTCAAGTTCTTCATTATTCAAGACTCCGCGAAGTTTACTTTGATAAGGTCATGTTTTTAATACCTTAACTTTTCACTTAGAGCATTTGGGATATTTTTATAAAATATTTTCTAAGTGTTGGAGCGGACTTTTTCATCAAAAATTGAAAATGAGTATTTTTTCTAAGTGTTGAAGTGGATATTTAAGTTATTAATTTTTTTTTCGAAACTGTCGTTCAAATGACATCTGTACATTGTTCAAATGACAAGCAGTGTCGCGCGATGTCGTTCAAACGACATCGTTGTCTCGTTTTCACGATATGTAATCTCGTTCGAACGAGCTCGAATTTTGAGGCGGTGTTGTTTTTGTATAAATACTTATTAAATGGTTCCGTTTGGTTTAAGAAGTCTCAAAATTTTACAGAACAGAAAAACTGTGAAAGCAGAATTCTTTTGGCTTCTTCCTTTTGGGGTTTAATCCCTTTTTGGTTTTCAATTCACAAAACTCCCATATGCTTTAGTGAATTATTTTGGTTTTCAAGAACACTTTGCTTTTGTTCGTCTTTCATGGAGTGCGTCTCTACACCGTATGGTTGTGTGTCATTGAGGATCTTACTGCATGAAGATTATTTACTGAGTATTGGGATGCGAGTCCTTGGAGGGTGTTGCGTGTATTCTCTTGCTGAGTTCAAGACTGCGAGTCTTTGTGGGTTGGATGCGCATTGATCCATTGCAGATTTCTCTATGTAATTGTAAGTTGCGATTTATGAATGCATGGGGAAATAAAGGTTTTACCCAAAAGGGATTTTTTTCTGAAATCTGTGTCTCAGCATATTTATTGTGTCACATGGTTTATATTTATTTATGGGTTGACACACGCACTTTAGATGCTTGTTTAGAGGTTGAATTAAATAAGGTTTGATTGGAAAATTACGAGTGAGTTTTAATCGGCATCACACGTTTTTCAATATTGTCTGTACTTATTCTCCTCATTGATTTAACTATTTCACTTTTTCCTTCTAACAAGACTGCAAATTCTTTCAAGTACATGTCCCTTGTTTTTACTGTTTTTTCTGCTTCTTCTATTAACTTGTTATTTTCTTCCATTTTTTTCATTGTTATTCTTCTCTCCTACCAATTCTCTTATTCTATCTTCATATAAAGTAATTGTCGATTGCATATCCTCTTCATAATTTTTAGTCTTTCTGTGCATGAATCTAAGCTTTCCTTCAATTTATTTACATATGATTTTTCCTATTCTAAGTTCATTTGTTCATTATAGGGAGCTTCTTCTTCCATCCTTCCTATTATCTCATTTTTCTAGGCCACCTGAGATGATTGCTTGAAGTTTTGCTCCTCCATTTCCTTTTTTCATTCTCTTAACAATTGCGATAGTTCGGTATTTATAAAATCCATTTTTTTATTTTGTTGATATATTCTTCGTTTTGCAATCTAAGTTCATCATTGTCTGTTTTTAAGTGATTGAACTCACTTGTGACATTTCAAACTCTTTTTTTAGAGCCTTTTCTAACTCTTTATATTTTATTTTAAAATGTTCAAACTCTAACCTTTTATTATTCTTCCCAACATCTTCCTCAATCGGGTTGTCAACTAGGTATACAAAAAATGGGTCTTCATATGTCATCTTTTATTTTCCCATTGATAATTTCATTATACCTTTAATTTCTTCTAGTAAGTCTCCCTAAATAGAAACTCTTGGTATACTCTTATTAAGGATATCACATAATGATGCCAGCGAGTCATGTGTTAACCCAAATTCAAGGTATGTTTTTTTTTATAATACATTTCAGTCACACCCCACCCCTCATGAAATTAGTTATCATCATTTACTCCCTCGTCAACATTGTTGATTTCAGCTCCAACTTTAACCTTAGCTTCACCCTCCACCTCTTCATCCATTTGAACTTCTCCTTCAAGTTCAAAATAAAAAGGCTTGGATTCCTCTTCTTTAACTGCATAATTCATATAAAAGTATATTAGTTGTTGTGAATTACTGGGTTGAGAAATAACACTGTGAAATTATACAATTTTTAACACTTTAAGGACCTTTTCTGTTCAAATACAATTAATGTGGACTTTTGTATCATTATATTGTTGTGAATAAGCCCAAGTGGCCACTTCAAAAATGGAGGTTGAAGAGATGGAGATGTTGATTTTATTATTTTTGACTTCTCGCACAACCAATACAAAAAAAATAGAAACTTGTAACACCCTGTATTTCTAAGGATATGAAATTTAATTAATTTGGTGAGATAGGAATTAATTTATCTGGAGGATTTAATTAAATTAGTAAATTGAGATTTAATTAATTCAGGTTATTTTAAAAATTACATGTGTCGTAATTTGAGGTCGAGAGTGGATAATTTTAATAAAGTGACTTATATGACGATTCTGAGTGCACGGTTGATTTCGGATAGGTCGAGATAGTCAGAAAAGAGTACTCGGGTAATAATTGGGTCTCGGAACATTTTTAGGCATAACCGGGCCCACACGGGGGTATTTAGGCCATTTCAATTTAGCTCACAAGATTCATTTCGGGATTCACCTAATAAAACCTAAGTTAAAGAGTTTGTGGTAGTCATAACTCAAATAATAAAACCCTAGTTGCATAGGAGAAAAGAGGGATCTAGTGGGAGAACTTTTGGGTGCCAAACCAAAAGGATATTGATTTCATCTTCATCAAATATTATCTACCACAAAGGGAATCAGACTCTACGAATTAATCCAGACAAGTAGTTTAACTTTATTTTAATTCAATTACATTATTTTGATTCATATCATATTGGGTGTGATGAACAATTCGTGTTTGGTGTGGGTCAACACGGAAAAATGGGTTTTCGAGGAATTGACCAATTGGTGAGGATTCTGAATTTAATTGACGATGTATAATATGATTAAGTGTTATTGATATCTGATTTTAAGTAGAGACCAGTAAAAAAATTTGGTTAGTAAGGATGATAGAATTTAGATTGTAGAAAATCAACTTTGTAGATTCTTTGATTTTATTGAAAATCGTTAATATTAAGAGTTGTATTTGAGATTTTAGAACTGTGGGAATCATGTATTTATCATTGGGGATAATTGGATTTAGTTATGAGCCAAAGTTAAGAGCTTGAAGAATCTGTCCATGGCTGAAATCGTAACAGGAAGAAGGTGAGAAAATCCCAGAAGCTCGTTCGAGCGATAAGAAAATCGTTCGCGCTACAATACTAAGTCGTTGGAATGACTGTGAACTTCGATCGAGCAATGTTACAAAACCAGCAATAGTTTGTTCTTTTTTATTATTTGACCTTGATTTGATTTGAGGGTTTCCTTAGGGATTAAACCAGTGATATGTGAAATTGAGATACATAACTAAGAGGTTGGAAAATGAGCATTAAGGTACATGTAAAATTTTAAAAAGTGAAACTTAGTAAATGGATTTTTGTGAAATAAATTCCTAAGAATTTAAATTACGGACCAAGTTAGGGATTTTGGACATTTTTGTTGAGTGACACCACTTAGATAAATTTATTTGAGGTGGAATTAAACTAATTAAGGGTCGGAGGTTTTTACTCGGATTATTTTTTAGCGAAGTGCTACAAGAGTTAGGCACGGGGTAACCGATTTAATTTATCGGAGTGAAAGATAATGATTTTTGGGGATTTCAAGTACTTTTGATACGTAGACCCGTAGTGTGAAATATGGTTAATTTCTAAAAGAAATGAAGGGGTAAATAGGGCCCTTAGAGTAGTGAATAACACTCAAATCAATACAATAGCGAGAAAATCATAAAATAAAAACGGTGAGTATTCGATTAATATATAATGCATAAGAAGTTATGGCATTTAGGTGTGCGTATACCTACTGATTATCTATAGGAGGGATGAATACCTATTGTATACCTTATTGTATTGGGGTCGAGGTAACATTCTGATCCAATACATGAAAATAATATTGGGGTCGAGGTAACATTCTGAACCAATACATGAAAAGAATATTGGGGTTGAGGTAACATTCCAAACCAATATATGAAATCAATATTTGGGGTCGAGGTAACATTCTGAAACAATATATTAAACAAATATTGGGGTCTAGGTAACATTCCGAACCAATACATGAAAAGAATATTGGGGCCGAGGTAACATGCCGAACCAATATATTAAATAAATTTTGGGGTCGAGGTAACGTACCAAACCAATCGTCCTTAATGTGTGATACGGGGACATGATAGCAAAGTATGCACTTATAGTATATATTGTGTGTGAAATACTTATACCATATGAATAATCTACCTATATGTGATTGTAGACTGCTAGATGATAAAACCAAATGGAAAGGTAATTAAGTAGATAAACTTAATTATATGATTAAATGATAGCATGTGAGAAATGTTACATAGAATGATTATAACATACTAGTGATTTTAATAAGATAGCGTATTGTATGAGCGGTATAGGTATTTGGAAGTGTTAGTCGTAAAAGGTAATACTTATGTCTAGTTAGCTTGGGTAGGATAACTAGGTAGGCTAAGTAGAGACATTAGGTGTGCACATTAGATGAGGGGTGAGCTATACATCAAGTGAGTGCAACACTAGCTTAAATATAAAATGTGTACATGCATATTTAATCATTGCAATTTAACTGCTTGCTAAATATTTTCAAATGTTTTACTTGAGCTCTGACCCGTGTTAAAATATTTTTCAAAACCTTTTAGGTATCCAGCCACAGGGATGCCTAGTTTGAGAATTCTATCGAGGGATGCGCAGCTGTAGCTCATGTGAAAGCTGAAGGACTTTGCTATAGATCCATCGTTCATTTATTCCTAGTGTAGGATCTGTATTTCAGTACTAGTATTCAGTTATTTATTTGACCATGTGCATCCAGGTTTTGGGTTCGATTTATTGTTGTATTATATTGTTGAACCGATAGTTGATTCGGTCACCATTATTTATATTATTCATCTTTGTTGGATTTAGTTATCAGTTTATGTTGATGGTTTATTATTTAGTTTCGCGTGTTGTTAATTAATGAAAGATATAATTTGGCACTAGTCTAATTAAATTACTTGGTGATTAGTAGATTCAAAAAGGTTTTCGACAGTGATGTTGAGAATGAGCTATATGAGACAAACGTTTTATTTTGATCAAGGGCTAGCCACTCGGTATTTTAGTAGGCGAGGTGTCACAAAACCATATCATCCTAAATTAAATTTCAAAAAAATAACATTACAAACTTAAAAAATTCACATTAATTGCATACCATCAAAGCAGGAAGGAAACCTTCACCCTTTCAGGTTGTTGATGTTCAGTGACAACTGATTCCATCATAAAATATGCCATCTCCTTTGTCTAGTTATAGGTTTTTGTTTTGCTAAGGTCATCAAACAAATCTCCACCCAATAATGATTACTAAAGTTGCAAACAATGCACTTGATATAATGTAAGTTGTCAACGACCTTTCACCATCCTCAATATCATGTTGTGTTGTTGAATTGATTCATTCATCAATATCCCTCTTAAGGATTGGTTTGTTGACCCTCTCCTCATTTAGAGTTTGATGAAATCATTGTCCTTGGGTTTGGATAGATGTATGCATTCTTCCATGGTCTCTTTTCCACAATCAATCCCAAATAATTTTTTCATGTTCTTACTTCTGAACTTCAATGTATAGCATCAAAAATCCTTTTCTTTATCCATTATATGTCTTAACTAACTGACACATATATTTATCAAACTTCTTCACTGATGAAATTGTTCATATTATTTCCCATATTGCTTTGAAAATATTATGGAATTGTGTTTTTCTATAGAGATTCTTTATGTTCGGTGGTTAGCTTTAGCTTGTTCATCACTTTATTTATTTCAACCAATGTTAAAGGGTCGATCGACAAGGGGGGAACATCTTTCTTCTTTGATGCTTGTGATTTTCTCCTATTACTTATCATGTTATTATTTAGTCACACAGTTATTTCACATTGAGAAACATTTACATTTCAAAATGCTAATCCGCATTAAAGTTTCACACTGCTATATAACATTGAGAAATAACATATGTTGAGAAAAAATGTGTATCATAATATATTGTGTTTCCTATATTATATAAAACATCAATCCAGTCTCATTAAAATGACTGCGTTCTAACACTTATTATTACCCATGTATTAAATGAGTTCTTAAGTTAGATTTGAATGTAATTTTGGATGAAAACAGTGATGAGAAATAATTTAATCATTGCACTCACCGTTTTTGAGGTTTTCTATTATTAGAAAATTGTTTCTGTGGTGAATCTTCCTTGTAAATAATGTATCCACTTTTGGTTGTCCTTTCCATTTACAAAGATGGAAAAACATATCGTATTACTATAGAATAATAAGTCAGATCGTATACCATTCAAATATCAAACCAATGACCTAAACGTCCTACCATCTATCAATCAATTAACTCCCAAACCGATCTACGCTGTAAGTATACACTTTAAATATTACCTCGATAAAAAGTATTCAAGCAACTCTTATCGTTGTACCATATGCATAAATAAAACAATCATTAGGCAACTTATAGACAAGAAATCAACCTAACTCTAGCCCCAATATAAAATATACAAAGATATTTTCTACTCTTACCACTCTTAACATTAAAGAACCTACCATAAGTGTACATATTTAATATCATTATATTATTATTGACACAATATATTATGAAATCTGCGATAATATTCCTAAACACATTCTATGAAATATCCCTGAAACCAATATATATCTATATGTGTATAGATTTAGAGTACACAAACCTACTCTGAACTATCAAATCACACATATTCATATTTTAAAACGATGTCTCCAGACCATAACCTTTTACAAAATTAATTATATAAATAATATTAACGCCCCTCTGATTTATTCTTAAATCCATAACTAAAACCCTTACTAGAATCCTTAACAAAAAGCAATCAAACCACCTAAGCACACCCCCTAACTAACGATGTATCTAGCATAACAAATCATAAATCGGGACTAGCCCCAACTAACGAATTGGGTCACTAGTACACCAAGAAATAAATCGTGACTAGTATTTGACTAACTAATAAGATCACTAGCTCATATTTCTATCATTTTTATCATGCACAAACTAAATCGATCATGATTACCCCTTAATAACTAATGTTGTCACTAGCATATATGTTCTCCATTTTTATCAGGCACGGACTCAGAATCATAATCCAACAACTCCACCCCCATCCATAAAAATGAGCCATAACCATAAAACCATTACTCTCTACGGAGACACACATTAACTACAATTACTTGTTCTCAGGTATTAACCAATTAGGGTCATTAGAATTATCGTATATTTATTTTCTTCAATTTTATTATGGGTACACATATACAAATTCTATCTTTTATTTTATGTCACCACGATAATTCTAAGTGGGAAAATCCAATAATTCGATGGTCAATCTAACTTTTCAAAAGTTTACTAATTCATGTAAACCTATCACTTATCAAATCATATGTAAATCAAATTCCCAATTCTATAGCGTAAAGGAGAGGTTATAAAATTATTTCGACCAATTTCAATTTTTATATCTTTAACTTCTTCATAAAAGATTACTATTAGAATTAATCAAGTGATAGGAGAATTTGTATCTAAAATTGTAAAATTACGTATATGAGATAAATTTTGATTCTAACATCATATTCAATTGATTATAATCCAATTAAACAATAAAGGGAATTAAACATGCTATTATTCCATCTTACATATAATTTTCATCAAAAGTAAATCTATAATACCATTATAATTTTCAACATAAAGATTTAAGATGAATTAATATACTAATTTAATTCTTTGATTTAGTTTACATCCAATTAAAATATAAGTTGTTATATAATAAATTCATAATTTTACATAATTTAAGGGTGTTTCATGATAATGATAACAACTTACTTATTTATACTTTCTTTTTCAAGTTAAATTAGAGTTTAGGTTAAAATTACTACTTATATACATGAAAGGGTAAGAGTAGATTTTATTTGGCTTTAAAGTGTAGAAATGATGATGATGATGATGATGATGATGATGATGATGATGATGATGATGATGATGATGATGATGATAATGATGATGGCCTTCTTGACACAATGCTTAAAATCTCGTTTCTTCTTCCTTCTTCTTTCTTTCTTTAATCTTTCTTGATCTTGCTTCCTTATTGTTAATGGTTGTTTAATGTCTTGGTTGAATTAGAATTTTTTGGTATAGAGTGTTGCGAGGTTAGGGTTAATTTTTGAGGAAAAAATAGGTGAAAATAAGTATAATGGGCCTCTTAAAATAACACAACTAGAGTCACTCGTGAGCGGCCCGCACCCTAGCCGCGGGCGAGATTCCTAACCTCAACCCTTTTCCTTTTTTTTTCTTTTTTTATTCTCTTAAAATCCTTATTTTATTATTTATTCAATGGCAACTAATATTACAAGCATATCTTAGCTAGACCTAAGACTGGTCACCAAGTAAACATAAAAGACCTTATTATCCTTATGTCTAAATTCATATTTCAATCTAACCAACTAACTAATTAGCCCAAGTCAAACTGTGTTATCCCATTAATATATAACACACTATGGCCAAATAATATAACTTGATCAGTGTTTGACGTATTTCATAGATGAAGTGCTAAAATTTAAGTACATGAAAGGGGTTAAGAAATCAACGGACAACGGTAGTTCGATGTTTATGGAAGATTGATCTTTTGTCATCTTATCTGGTGATGTATTTACATGTTATAACATATCGGTTTATGAAGAAATTAAAACGTTATAAATATGAAAATATATAATTATATTTATTTATGTAAGGGGGTTTCGTGTATATATTCTTACGATTATTTAATTGAAAGATTAATTTGAAAATTATGATAACCTCATAATTGATTGATTGATTAATTGTAAGTGACCTACTTAATGTGGTCCACATAAGAAGACATATTTGATTAGGATTCATTTAGATAAGTCATCGGAATTTTCAAGATAATGAGAGGGTTACTTTCTTAATTTAAGTCTACCAGTGATTTATAGTAGAATTATGGTTAAACTAGGAAATTTGGGTCCAGTTGCACCCTATATATAGTAGATTATATACCATCAAATAATCTACATAGAACACACAATATATTGGGCTAGAGAGAGAAAATTCCAAATAATTGTAATTTTCTATCAAAGAAGATGGATTTGCTGGAGCAATTAATCAAGAAGTCAAGAGACAAACTTCTTCTTCAACCAAGTTCGAATCAATGGAGAAAGGACGTGTTCTTCATCCATTATTGTTAATGAGTGTTCAAAAGACTATTCTGTACTTTATGTTCCTTTAATCAAATCATGTAGTAAAATTCTTATTAGGACCAAGTGGGAGACTATTAGGATCATCTAATTAAAAGATTAATCTTGGAATTATGATAAATGTTGAATTAATAAGTTTATTAAATGTAATTGTCCTACTTAACTTGATCCATATAAGAAAATAGATTTGATTAGGATTCATTTAGATAAGTCATCGGGATTGTCAAGATAATGAGTGGGATTGTTTTTTAATTCAAGTCTAACTTTGATAGATGGTAGAATTATGGTTTAACAAGGAAATTTAGGTTCTCTCTCACCCTATATATAGTATATTATATTCCATCAAATAATTTGCATAAAACACACATACATCGAGCTAAAGTGAGAAAATTCCAAAATTCCAAAGAGTTGAAAATAATTGCAATTTTCTATCAAAGAATGAGGATTTTCAGGAGCAATTAATCAAGAAAGCAAGAGACGAAATTCTGATTCAACCAATTCTAATAAATGGAGAAATATATATGTTCTTCATCCATTATAGTGTAGACGCAACTCTTGAATGCACGAAGATTAAGATCCTAATTTGAGAAGAAATTATACGTTTAGTTATTTTCATTGTTCTTAAGTTATGGATTTACAAGTGGTATTAGATCTTAGTGTTTATGATCTCATGCTATTCCATTATGATAATCGTTCACTGTCATTACTGCATAAAATCGATTTTACATGCCTCGGACTTGTGTATGTTTTGTGATGTTTTTCTTGTGATATATGAATATTCCCTAAGAAATGAGTTTTGTATATGAATGGGACCTTATGTAACGATTAGTTTGTAATCCTTGATCTTTCGGAATCTTTCCAACGATAAAAAATTTCCCTGCTGACTGTGCGATATAATAAAAATCAAACCAACTTGCTTGAAATTTTTTCAAACCTTTTAGGTTGATCATAAATATCCCAACCATCAATACTCACCATATTTAATTCTGACTAAATGTGCTTTTCGATTATTCGAGGTCGTTTAGGCCCTCAAAACTCTAAATTTTTAGTTTTTGGTAATAATGTAGGATGCCATATTTTACTTCAAAAAATTAATTTTGAAATCTTGCCAACTTAATTGAGATTCTAGATTAATTTTGTACATCCCTGTGTGCTAACTCAAAAGTTCTCCCCAAATTTCGTGTATTTTTTCACTACAAGGGTTATTTTGTTTGTTCATATTGATTCTAATGTTCACATACTAGTTATATTAAGTCCCAAATGCATGCCAGTAGTTCATATGGGTGGATATTAGATGTATGATTAACTATTAAAATTAATGCTCGTCTTAAGTTGAATTAAGTGTCTAACACAAATCAATAGTTCATTTGTATGGATATTAGATGATTGTTTTACTTTACTATAATGGTTATTATTATGTTAGATTAGATGTCAAACGCATGTTATAATCTAAAAATTAATAACTTTAGACTTATTGTATAAGAGTGTTAAATTATCGACATATTACGTTCATCTAATCAAAATTATGAAGTTGTTGAACACCAAACACAGATGCCACAAATCTAGGACTATTATTAAATGAAAATTAATGGGTGGACTGATTTTTAATAAAAAAATTATGAGATATCAAATGTAGATGCCATTACTTTGTGATTAATTATCATTCTGCCAAGTCATGATAAACCTTGACATTTTAATATTCATCCATTACAAAATTACTGAGATGTGTATTTATTAACAAATGTGACAATAAAAATTTATATCCCCTCTTAACCTATTTTCGCATGCTTCGTCCTTTTCAAAATTTGATGGCACTAACCTTTCAAAATGTAGCAAGAAAATTGAGCTCACTCTTGGCATTACGGACCTACACATGGAACTCCTCATGGAATGACTTATTGCTCTTATTGATCAAAGTAATGAGGATGAGGAGGCTATTCATCAAGCTTGGTTTAAGTCCAATAGGTTGGCTCTTATATTTATAATTATGTGCATTATTGCTAATATCAAAATCACCCTACCTACAACAACTAAATCTGGATAATATCTAAACAATATGAAAGAATGTTTTCATAGTGATGATAAGTCCCTAGTTGGGAAACTAATAGTTGACCCCACCATAATGTGGTTTGACGGTACTCAAACCATGAATAAGCATATAATTATGATGACCAATATAGCTTCTAAATTAAAAAGTTTAGGCATTATAGTGGATGACTATTTTCTTGTCCAATATTTTCTAAAATCTCTATCTCTTAAATATGGACCCTCCTAGATTTATTACAACACTATAAAGGATAATTAAAATGTAAATGAACTCCAGGGTATGTTAGTGCAAGAGGAGGGAAGACAAAGGAAATAGAATAGTCATGTGTCTAAACGGCATATGGCTAATGTGATGGTCAAAGGAGCCAAAAAGAAGAAAGTTAAAAAGTGCATTAAGCATCGACCCAACCCTTCCAATTCAGAAGAACTCGAACACCTTTTGCTAAGGGGAAAAAGCGCAATAAATGTTATTTTTGTAAAAGCGATGGGAAGTATCAGAAAAACTTACATAAATGTAAAGTTTGGTTCAAAAATAAAAGTAAGTCTTTGGTTTTAGTATGCTTATAATAAAATTAAAATGACGTTGATAATAAAAATATAACGCCATACCGCGGAAGGTATAACACACTACATGTGCTTACATGTCGCGGCGCCTATCAACCTAGGGTGTGGCCCTACTGAACCCGGTGTGCGTCCCTAACGAATACAGGGGGTGCGACCCTACTTATCTCAGAGCGCGTCCACCCATCAACATGTCGTGGAACCATCCATTACAACGACATATTTGTCTAGTCTTGCAGGATGCGACACTCACGTTGTTTGCCTTACAGGCCACGTCCCTCTCCATTACAACTCCAGACTTTTTGTACTGTCACGTGCTTATTGCACGTGAGCATATCTCCTATAAATAGAGGGCTACACCTCGTAAATGAGGGGGAGACGGGATCGATTCCACACTCTCGGATCAGGTTATACAGTACTAATTCTCTCTACAGGACCTCAGCAGAGAACTTGGGGACTATTCATCCATATTGCAACCACCCCTTCGGCACACCGGAATCATCAATCATTATGTAATCTCCTTTATTCTCATACTTGTACGCCTCTTTAGGCATGATTATATTGTACAATACTTCAAATATAATGAGAATGGAGCAACACAGTGGACATAAGCCTATATTAGGGGCTGAACCACTTTATATCTTGTCTTCTCTCTATTTACTCGCTTTATTTACTTATTATACACTTTACTCCTGACTTGTTGATGCAGGAGAATAGTGGACGATTTCTCGTATCATCAATCTGGCGTCGTTTATGGGAAAGAGATATTTCAATCTTGTTTCTCTATATATCTGAGTTCTTAAACACCTTATTCGATCCTCGAGGATGCTATGGATCGTCATCTCATGGGTAAATGCTGGTTATTGAACTCTATTTTTATTTACACCCTTAAATGGGTATTTCACATAATAAGATCTATTCTCGGGTCTCCATTTTATGACCTTAGATATATTGTACATACCCCTGTGATATCATTCCATCTAGATAGTGCTAAAAAGCATGGTGGGCTTTAATCCCCCAAAAGGTGAATGATTAGGGAAGAATTATGTTTACTCCTTTTTTGTTGATTCTTTGCCTATGATCTGGGGTTTATCATCATGATTGTGACGATTAGTGCACCGAGAGGCTATTATGACCTAGATAGACCCTAGTAGGCATGCCCCCCCGTGTTTTGGGAGATGAACTCAGTTTCTGGGTTTCGACTTTGGGATTGGTCCCCCTACCTAGCAAGGGATGCGACAGGTAATTTAAATACCTTCATGCCGTGGCCCCTACAGGTGCAGGAGTTACAGAAGGTTCAGAGCATCAAGGAAAGGACTCAAGTGGTCAAATCCACCTCGGTGTCATTACAAGGCTGCGACAGTACCCATGTGTGCTTTAATGGCCGCGGCCTCATCAGAGTACCAGCAGCTCAAAAGCTGCCTCCCAACCTCACACTTGGTTAACCTTATACTTCTGAGATTACTCACTCCTGTTAGTTTTGTCTCAGATTAAATATACTTTGTAGAGACTAACAAAAGAAAAAAATGGAAGGAGAGTCAGGACAGAGCACAGAAATCAAAGACGAGATTGTACAGATGTACAATCATCTCAACAACCTCTACGACATTCATGCCTCACTCTAGACCCAGGTCAACTATTTGACTCAGAGGGTGCTAATGCTGGAGGCCGTGGCCTCACCCAATGTGGGTGTGGCATCCAAGTTCATTCCCTCAGTCGCCTATACTGCCGTGGCAAATCAAGAGAATCTAGTCACGGAATCAATCAGCAGGTGCTGAAAAACGAGGGTGGAGAAGGAAGAGAAGAAATCTGGGGTCTACACTCTGTTGGCCTTCCCAATTGAAGAGATCTTTGAGTTCATCAAAGAAGACAAGCTGTTCAGATGGCCAGAAAAGCTGAGAGCTCCACCCCACAAGAGGAACAAAGCTACTTGGTGCAGATTCCATCAAAACTATGGCCATAACACTGAGAAATGCTATGCTCGGAAGGATGAGATTGAAAGGCTGATTGGGCAAGGGATGCTGTAGAGATTCCTTAAGGATGTTTAGGGGATGCAACCTAATCTCACATACCACATGCCCATCTTTCACTCTTATCTCTTATATTCCATTTGTCTCTACTTTACAGTGAAAGCCCCTCTTATGCTGTTTTAAACTAAACTTTGTATTATCCTTACAAAGTCATATATATATATATATGAATAGTTATAAAATCAAGTTCACTTCTATAGTGTCATATTTTGATTCTCATTTCCATGGAATGTTACTTTATAAAGACCATTTTTATCTTCAACAGATCCCGATCTGAAGTAACATGTTATATCGGGAATGATAATATCTAAATGGGCAACGATGTCCAACAAGATGCCTGATTGTCCGAAAGTTGATGATAATTGAAAGTGGAGAAAGCAAATATTGGAATCAGTTATACAAATTGGACTACAAAATCACTCGCAAGGGCTTCCAATGTCCGTTCTTAGCTTTTGTGAGGCGTTATTAGCTGTGGGTGGCTTAGTAATATAACCCAGCCTGGGGAGGCCTGAAAGTATCCTCTATGTTAGTTGTGAGTGGGTTAATAACATAACCCAGCATGGGGAGGCTTTAAAGTATCCTATATGTTAGCTGTGGGTGGCTTAATAATATAACTTAGCCTGGGGAGGCTTGAGAACATACCATTCATGATGCTAAAAAAGAGAAAGCCTTTAAAGGCAATTGCTATTTTGCTGCAATCACAAAAGCATACCAAAGGCAAAGGCAAGCAGTAAAGGTTAATATGTCGCGGCCATGATCAAGAAGCATTTTAGATTCGGTTGAAGGTGTCGCGACCTATGTAATCCATGATTCAGTGCAACCGTTAAAGAAACTAAGAGTTGATGCAGTAATGACTTGGATTTAGATCCAAATAAAGTACCCAAAAATGACTGTCAATTTGTTTGCGGCCCTATTCAATTTTTCGCGATCTCATTCAAGGGACCTTATGAATTACAGCTGCAGCCTGTGACCTGTACATCTTAAGGTGCAGTAGCACTATTAATATGGACGCGAAAGATTAAGAAGATGTGGAACCATTCAATGGTGCCGCGAACGTAATGTATTAGTTCATTCAATCAAGAAAGCATTTCCAAGTATGAAGGTAGTTGTATTCAAGCCATCAAAGACGTACAGAAAGCATTCATTAAAAGAATTTAAGCAAGTAAAGAAGAAGATGCAAAAGCTATACAAGAAAATGAGGCCAAAATAATTAATGCAAAAAAGGTGGTCGCAACCTAAATATTATCAGTTGTGGTTATAAGAAAATAGGCCGCAGCCACTACAAAAGGAAAAATAACAAAGAGGGGATGCAGCCACCATAAAGAGTTCAAAAAAAATTTAGAGGGATGCAACCCTAAGATTCAACATCATCAGCTTCATCCCCTTCTTCCCCCTCCGCGACCGTCATTGTCTCTTCATTCGCGGCATCTACCTCTGCCTCGGCCTTCAATCTAGCTTTCTCCTCTTCCGTGGCCTTGAGCTCAGCGATGCATTCTTGATGTTCATCATCACTAAGTCTCTAGGAAATAACCTTCTCTTTGGTCTTAGGGAAGTTCTTTATTATTCTTTGTCGTAGCTCTTGGTAGCTGCAGAGGTAGGCCATGTTGTTGATGAGGAAGAAGTCCATAGAGCCCTTGAATGACCCCACGGTATGGTCAATGGCTAGCTGAAGAGCATCACCATGATCTGCTTCTATTTTCTTTATTACCGCGGCATGGTCTACGGCATCTTGGGCGGACTTGGCCTCTAGCTCTTTGTACTTCTTTTTTAGTAGTAACAGCTTATTACTTGAAATCTCCACGACACATGCAGCATTCGCGGTCTAAGCCTGGGAGGCTTTGAGGGATTCCACGACCTCCTTAAAGTTTTCCCCCGCTTCCACCCTTGCATTGGTTGCGGTAGCCAAGTTCATTTGGGATGCCTGAAGAGTCGCGGCAACAGACTGCTTCCCTGCTTCAAAAGATAAATTTCGTTCAGCCTCCAAGTCAGTGACGTGTACCCTCTTCGCTGCCTCTTTCAGTTTATAGAGGGCCTCGTACTTCCTCTTTTGAGACACTATGACGTCCGTGACCTGAAAAGAGAAAGTTAGAAACAGGCTAAAAAATGTAAAATCAAAACTGAGAAAACACTAGCACTAACCGTCAAAAGACTATAGAGGCTGCAATCCTCCAGATCATCATGGTCTTCATTAACCAACCTGACAAGATTCGCGGCATCGAGGGCCCTCTTCATTCTTCGCGCAACCTTCGCGGTAGTGTCCCATGAGGACTCGGGGTCAGGTTGTCTCAATTGAGGCCGTGAAAGACCGTTAGGACCCGAGATGCCGCGGCACTAAGGAGGTGCCAAGTTTGCATTAACTGCAACTACAGGCGACGGTGAAGGAGAAGCTGAATGAAGGGGAGCATCAAAAGTGGACAACAACCCCACCACGGCTTGGTTGGATCCAATGTCATCATCGAACTCAGCTTGCGGTTGGTTCGCAACATTTGTCGTTATCTCCACGGCCTGAGTTGGGGTCGTGACAAGTGGATTTTGGTCATCGTAAGGGACCGCGTCTAGAGCTTTTGTCCTGGTCCTCTTCCTCTTCCTGCTCCGCGCAGTATTATTGAGAATGGTGGCATCCTCGTCCATCTCTGCCAGATGTGCGGTCAATAGTTCCCTGTCAACTTCCTCACCTGAAAAGGGAAAAGTAACAATAAATATTCTAAGTCAACACAAAATACCACGAATAAATACTGATGGTCAAATTATTACCTCTTGTGGCCATATATATTGGAATGGACTTGCTGGGAAAGAACCCTGCTTCAAACACAGTTGCTGATGTGACAAGTGTACTGAACTTCTTATGCTCGGCAGGAACTTCCGCGGCCTCAGCAACTCCCTTCTTTTGTCACTTGCTCAAGTGCAAGTTGTCAAGAACTGCAGAAAAACAGTTCAAAGGTTAGTAAAGATCAACAAGCAACTATAAAGAAAGGACCCGGCTATAATCCAAATACCTAGCTTAGAGGGAGACCCCCCTTGTCGCGGTAGTCTATACGATTTTTCCCTCTCGTTGTCCCCAGGATAAATCTCCCAGCCTTCTCCGGAGATGTAGAAATACTTGCCCTTCCAGTTCTTTACAATGGTCGGCCTCCCAGAGTAAAGGTCGTCCCTATTACGGACGGAGAAGTAGTGGTATCCGGAGAACTTCATGGATTTTTCCTTTAGGAGATAAAAGTGAAAAAACTCCACGGGAATAATATCCTTTTTAAATTGCTTCTCCCAAAGAATGACCGCGGTAAGTATGGCCCTCCAGCCATTGGGATCTAACTGGGTTGGGGCTAGGTTTATGGTTTGAAAAATGCATCGGATGGGAACAGGAATAGGTAGCCACAGCCCGTAAATAAATGCATGAACTGGGAAGCAAACTCCATCATCATCTAGAGTTGTGCAAGGTCTTTGGTTTGCGACAGGTGCTGAGCACATCAAATTTTCTGAAAATTCGAAGGCCTCAGCCACCTGGTTAATCCAATCTTGGGTCATAGTGTTGCGGATATCAAGCGCAGCTAGGGGTCTCGCAGTCCTCCCAGATGGACCAATTGGGCTATCCCTAACTTCCACAAAATCATCTCCACCCAATGGATTATTACTTGAATTGGCTTCCTCTTCCATTGGTGAGGACTCAAAATCCTTTCCTAGAAGCAGAATCCGCGGAGTCTGAGTCTAGTATCACGCAGTTGGGGAAATACCTCAGTTGGCAAGGCCCTATTGATCTTATAGGGGGCACGGAAGAGAGTTTGGGAGGAGAGGTTCCAAAATGCTTTGCCCAAAATCCTCTCAGAAATTCGTTTGGGTTAACGCTCATATGGCTACAGCGGTACCTGAAAAGCAGAGTCCGTAGTTAGGCACCGCGGCCAGTATGGTTCGAAAAAGACTTTAAAAAGCCACGACAAGATTACTTATATGAATAGTAAATAGAAGTGATCAATAGGACTGGCCAAATGTGAAGTGGGGGTTTGAGCCCCAAGAGATAATTATTGTCGCGGCATATTGGTCTAGTGGGAATTATTTCCCTACTGATGTACTAACGGGCTAAAACACTGCTGGACCTATTCATTGAACCTAATGGATTACCCTCCGACCCTACCAGCCGTAGCCATCTCCTATATCTGCAAGGGAGCTTATAGTGCCACGGCATCTTACTAAAATGAGGGATTATAGTCTACAGGCCACAACCATCTCTAAAATTACTAAAGACTCGGAATATGAAGTATGCGCTTAAAGAACATCCAAGAACAGTTTGATTTCAATATTATGAAGTTCGATTCAGGTAATTCTAGCAGCAATTACAAATATTTATCATGGTTATATATTCGATTCTTGGAAATTTGAAGATTGTTCAAAATGCAAGTGGGGATTCAGAGCCCTAAAAAGATAACTATCGTCATGCTAGATTGATTGGATATGTTCTACAGCATCGTGGGTACTCATAACTATGCATCAAAGAGCCGCGAATGATAAATCTAGGAACCCGAGGGGCCGCATCCATTACCCATTGTATGTTGCCGCCAAGGTCAAAAATGGAATGTTCAAAGGACAACCCTAGATTACTGATATTCTATCATGTTGCGACCACTCTCTCAAACAGTTAAGTACCTAATGTCTAGTCGCTTTAAGATCAAATACACAGAATATGAATATTTTATTTATGAACAGTAAGAACAGTTATATGATTTCATGGGATTCGACATGGATACGTGCTATGTTGTCCAAGCATTTTGAAGATCAGGGGTTCAGTTCAGCATACGAAGATGGATTCAAACAATTATTATAATTATTTTATCGTTCATGTGTGATGGCATATTATTCAATTGAAAACCTAAATTCCTATCAAGAAATCCAGAAAAATACAAGTATTGAAGATCAGAAGGGCAGAATTCATGTGTTCGTGTACTTAAAGAAGAATTACGAACTTCGAAATTTATTTAAAAAGATGATTGGTTGAAAAATTACCTGGAAGTGAAGAAACTTGCAATGCTCAATTTCAAACAACCTTGCACCACCGTACAAAGCCTTGGAAGGTTGCCGGAAAACCCAAGAGAAAGGAAGAACAGAAGGATCTTTCGATTTGCTCTCAGAGTTTTGGAAATGTAATGAAGTCCACGGGAAGAAACAATTTATATAAGAGAGCGCGGAAGATGAAACGTCGCCTTGGAATTACCGCGGTATCTAAGAAAGCTCTACTAAAGACGCAGACCTAATCAAATTATCTTGGACCTACGACTTGGGGTCTTATTGATAGTACAAATATAACACCATACTACGGAAGGTACACTACACTACATGTGCTTACATTCCGCGGCGCCTATCAACCTAGGGCGCAGCCCTACTGAACCCAGTGTGCGGCCCTAACGAATACAGGGGGCGCGGTTATCCTCATCTCAGGGCGCAGCCCCCCATCAACATGTCGCGGAACCATCTAGTACGGTGACATCTTTGTCTAGTCTTACAGGATGCGGCACTCACGTTGTTTGCCTTACAAGCCGCATCCCTCTCTATTACAACCCCAGACTTTGTGTACTTTCACGTGCTCATTGCACGTGAGCATATCTCCTATAAATAGAGGGCTACACCTCATAAATGAGGGGTAGACAGGATCGATTCCACACACCCAGAGCAGGTTCTACAATACCGATTCTCTCTACACGACCTCAGCAGAGAACTTGGGGACTGTTCATCCACATTACATCCACCCCTCCGGCACACCGGAATCGTCAATCATCATGTACTCTCCTTTATTCTCATACTTTTACGCCTTTCTAGGCATGATTATACTATACAATAATTCACATATAATGAGAATGGAGCAACACAGTGGACGTAGGCCTATTTTAGGGGTTGAACCACTCTATATCTTGTCTTCTCTCTATTTACTCGCTTTATTTACTTATTACACACTTTACTCCTGACTTGTTGATACGGGAGCGACTAGTGGATGATTTCTCGTATCATTAGACGTACCTTATATCACTTGGTGGATTGATTATGTTTCTACTTGTCATGTTGCAAATTCGATGAAAGGATCCCCTACAACCCAAAAAATAAAACAAAATAAAGCCTTTCTTTACATAGGGAACTGGGTAATATCTAGAGTCGAAGCCATTGGAGTTTTTAGATTAGTTTTACATTCTAGTTTATATTTATATTCATAGGAAACTTTTTATTCTCCTAAAGTTTCTTGAAATATAATTTCCTTGTCAAAACTTACTCTTAATGGCTTCATACTTGATTTCAAACTTAATGGTTTTAGTTTATTTAAAAAAAATCGCCTATTAGTTTTAGTTTTTTGGTGAATAGGTTATATCAAATTAATCTTGAAAATAATTTTTCTAAATCCTTTTTATCCCTACATCCTAGTGTTGGAACAAAACGTGTCTCATTGAATGAGAAAATTGCTTACTTATGTGATAAAGGTTAGGCCACATATACAGGAAAAGAATTGAAATGCTTATTAAAGAGTAAATTCTATTTATTTGGTTTGGTCTGATTATGATGTGTATAAGTTGTATTAAAGGAAAACAAACCAAACACACAAAGAAAGGATCCATATAGATCACACAGCTTCTTGGAATTATACATACAGACGTATGTGGACATTTTGATGTTCCATCTATTATTGGAGAAAAATATGCCATTACCTTTATTGATGACTTTTCATGATATTCAAATCTTACTTATTGCATGATAAATATAAGTTTATTTATATTCTCGAAACATATTTTACTAAGTTCGGAAGACAATTGGGTAAAAGTTGGAATTTATTAGATCAGATAGAATTGGTAAATTTTATGAAGGGTATGAAGAGTCGGGCAAAAGTCCTGACCCTTTTTCTAAACTCCTTGAACGTTTAGGTATTTGTCTATAATACACAATATCGGGATCACCCTGGCAGAACAATGAAGCTAAAAGGTGAAACCCTACCTGTGAGTACAAGAATTATCACAATATAATTTCACGAAACAATCACAAAGAAAAGAATGCAAAAATCATACACACAACAATAATATACGTGGTTCGACAATTTGCCTACCTCCACGGAGAGGCCGGATTAGGGTTTATAATTTATAGATACGTAAAATTAAGAGATTGAGTTGTACAAGGAACCCAATTATCAACTAAATATCTCCTTCGAGATTTTTGGTATCCAATTTGAATATATCCATGAGTGATCTAATGTGTTTTAAATACACATAAGTAAATTAAATTCTAATTTGGGTCGGGCAGCGCTTTGGATAATTTGGGCTAGTCGGCTACTCTCATGGGCCATATCGAATGGGTTCTCATAATTTCCCCATAAATTTTGGGCCTTGTGGACTGTGGAACAATATTATTTAATGAATTAAAGGCTTCCAGATTAAAACATCCATCTTTTCAATCGGTGTGAAACTTTTATAGATTTGTTGAACTCATAGGGGTGCGCTTGTCTTGAGCCAAACACTATGGAATACTTATAAATTTTTGGAATGGGTGAGGGTACATGTGGTGACAATTAAACTCAACACAAAATAACAAACAAAAGCAATCACCAGAATAAATAAATCAATTAAAAGAATGGCAATCACACAACACAAGATATACGTGGTTTGGCAAGAAGGCCTACGTCCACGGTGGTGCTCTTAGTATTTTATTTCTCTTTACTCCAGGGAGTGTTTACAAATTGCATGCCCTTTGCCCCGGGCTAGGGGTTTGATATAAACATGTTATTTCGGAGAGTGGAGGTGTGGGACTCCTCCACGTTAGCTCATAATCCCTAGAGTATCTCTGAAGAGGGATTTTAGGAACTGACTGGGTCATAACAGAATTGGTTAAGGCGTGAGGCCTCTAGACTTTGGGTCGTGTGTAATTGGGCTACTCGTCTAGGCTAAGGTGACAAATTGAGGTACCCCTAATTGCCCCTAAAAATTTTGGGTCACGATTTGGGCCCAATAATTTTAAATCATTTGTCTTAATGATGTTTTGTGAATCTTGCAACACTCTTGGGAATGAAGTGCCCTTCCCGAATTGATTTAGGCAGCAGATTGCCTCATTGCTTGTGCATTATGATTAGAAATGTTTAAAACGGCTCTGGAGAGGTCTTTTCCTGTCGTCGTTTCAAATTTCTTTGCACTATCTAGATTTCTTTGACTTTTTACCGTTGCGTTCTCACTCCCAGGTCTTCGTCTCCGAGTTTCATCCTTATCTTCTCATCATCCTTGCTTGCGACTTTCCATTGTCTCAAGCTGATTCTTACTTTGTAAGTTCTTCACACTCCTTTTTTTTCTATTTTTGTTGGGATTTATTCATTTTTGATACTAGGGTTTCTCTTTTCTGATGACGAAGATAGGCAATAGGTCTATAACCAAATTTAAGAAATTCTATTATATTCCAAACTGGGTAGATATCAAATGTTCCCCTGTTCCTCTTAATGTCAGAGTCATTGAGGACGTTCACTGGATACATGTTCTTCTGTTATCCCAGGGGGGTCTCACCTTTCCCCTAAATCGCTTATTTTTGCACTTTTTTAGTTACTTCGATATAGTTCCTGCACAGTGCTCGCCAAATGTTTGGAAAATTGTCAATGGTGTTCATAGAATTAATCATCTCTATGGCACCCATCTAGGGCTTGCTGAAATCTGCTTCTGTTATTCTTTTTCTCGAACAAGATCTGGTCTTCTTTACCTGAAGGCCAGGAGTCCTGATAGGGTATTGGTAGTCAACGTACCTGATTCCCACAAGGGCTACTGACATGAGGGGTTTATTACCATAAATTGGCAGTTCCCTCCCCATACTGATGGGTCGAGGTCTGGGAGATTTGTGATTCCTTTTTATAGGGAGGAATATATAGGTTGGCATAGCTCTTGTTCTGCTCATTGATCCTCTGTTAATGTATGTTTTTCTCATATCTTTCTCTTTCTCTTTCTCTTTTTTTAGCAAAGACAAAGAACTCAGAACAAAATCTTCGCAAGATTTCGGCTGCCGAGCTGCTTAAGGACCGAAAAATCAGGGAACTCCTAGCTGACGGTGAGTATCCTCGATCAGTAGAATTCCTTCTGTAATACAATAGCATTGGTTCCAATTTCATTGCGTGGCCTATGGATAGTATTCCTGAGCTAGACATCACAAAAGAGGTTTTTGTTGACCCAATCCAATTAGATGAGGAGGAAAGCAGCTCTAGTGAGGAGAGCGATGGTGCTAACAGGGGCGGTGTTGAAGGTAATTCCAGTGAGGAGAGCTCTGGTAGTGAAGAATCTTCCATCTCGGAAGAGGGTTCATAGGTTGAAGAGTCTTCAGGGGATTCAAGTAGCTCCAGCGAGGAAGTTGTGGCTCCTCCCAAGAAGAATTCGATTCCATATGATGATGAAGACAATGTGTTTCTTTCTCACCGATCGAAGAAGCAAAAATTAGGGAGTGGGGGTGTTGTGATCGGTTCCCAGTCTGCAGCTCATGAGCAGAAGAGGAAAAAGAAGGAGGAGGCACAGGTGAGAGAAAGAGAGAGGAAAAAAGAAGAAGAAAAGAAGAAAGAAGAGGAGAGGAAGAGGGTTGAGAAGGAGAATAAGGAGAGAGAAGAAGAAAAGAGGAGGGAAGAGGTAAGGATAAAGGCAGGGTAGTCTTTGGTTCCCGTATCTGCTCTTCCCAAAGGGGCTTCTGTTTCCTTTTACCCTCAGATGGCTCCGGTAGTGCTCAAGAGAGAAGTTTTGTCAGCTGATCGCCAGAGGGCGATGGGGGCCGACCAGTTAGCTCTGAAGGCAAGTCAGAGGCTAGCCTTGGTAAGCTTGCTTTTACTTCTTCGTTATTGTAATATTCTTTCAATACTTCCTTTGCTAATATTTCCATTTTCTCTGCAATTTATAACTGATTTCACTATCCTCTACTGGAGCCATAACGAGCTGGCGAGGAGAAACATCGACCTGGATAGGAAGAATGTTGAGTTGGAGGCTAGTCTAAAGGCTTTCAATGCTGCTCAGAAGTCTTCCGATCTCGCCCTGACAAAAGCCAATCAAGCGAAGGAGGAGACAACCAAGGATCTTCAGGAGCTGAGGCAGTCCTATGATTTGGTCTGCTGGAGCAAGATGGCTGTGGTAGAGGAGAATAAGGTACTCGCGGAGAAGGTGAAGAAGGTAGAATATGAGGCTACCACCCTTAAGGAGAGCTCGTACAACGCTGGATGGGTTATTGCGTACAAGGATGCTGATGCTCAGATTGACTACATTAGCCATCTCAACATCAAGAAGGTTTGGAACAAGGCTCTTTTGGCGGCCAAGGTGGATATTGACTCTCCACTTTTTTATGAGCCCGATACCGGCCCTAAGCTTGTTGTTAATGAGGTGCCTGCTCCTACTATCAATGAAGGTGTTCCTGCTGTCCAAACCGTTCTTGTTGGTACTCTCCTTGACCAGGGGACAATGACTGCTCTATTTGAGGGAGGCATTCCTGGGGCTGCCATGGATAAGGAAAAGCAACCAGTGATCTCAGAGAAAATTGAGGTTGTCAGCTAGTCTCCTTTAGGGAACCCTTTGTATTTTTCACTTTTGTTGTTCTTTCTTTTTTTTCTGCTGATGTACTTGGACTCTCTTTTTTAATGAAATAAAATTCTTTTTGCTTTAGCATACTGATTTTTTTGTCCTTCAATGCTTATATGGTTTGTAGCTGATTAATGTTGATGAGTATATACCTTCTACTTCTCAACTAGGAATGATTATTAGTCCTAATACGAGCAATTAAGTTCGCCAAGCTTTTATAAGAATTTTCAAGTCTCTTAAGTCGAGGAATCAGAACTATAAGTACTAGTCGGAGCTTGCTACCAAAATAAAAGATAGGCTTCAGGAGATGGAAGAGGTTTGAGGGCTAAACTTCTGGATGCCTCCAAGATTAATCAAGTTGGAGATTCACTTCCATAAGAGAATGACGCTCTGAGGAGAGAGGTTTCGCGACTTAGAGAGCATGCGTCGAGCATTACCTCCCAAGTTTTTCGGGTCTCCTCCTCATCAACTAGGTCGTGAGATGGTACTAATAGTAGTGGTTCGACTAGGGAGATTGTTGAGCTCTGGGGTAATGTTCACAGGGCGCATGTGATAGCTTTCGTCCTCCAAAGAGATGGTACCTTGCTAAGGCACCTATTTAAGAAAGGTCCACGGTAGGAGTGGGCTAATGGTTATAATCAGGGCTGGACCGATGCACCGACGAAGTTGAAGGAGGTCGATGAGTTATTCTTCGTTAGATGATGGTTGAGTGCTTTTAGGGAGTTGCAGGTCCTTAGGAACTCGGTTCTCTGGTATCACCATGATATCTCCCCCTCAACTTTGATGCCTAACCCATTAAGGAGGGATGATCAGTGGGTCCTTATAGATGTTATCCCCATGAAACTACAGGAGACAGATGCAAATTAAGTCTAGGATGAATTAGTTCCTCACCCAGACGATGGTCGAAGAGCGCAAGTGGCTGACTATCTTGCTCAGTGACCTATTCCTCATTAGGATTTGTTCAATTCAATCAATGTAACTCTTTGTACATGTAGTGAAGAAATAAAATAATTATGTTTTTGATGATTTGTCGACTAAACATGCGTTGTGTATTTTTCACTTCATTGATTTCTTATTCGATTATCTTGGTCTCTTCTTCGCCGACTAGATTTAATACAGGCAGAGTTGTTTGGTTGAGTGAGTATCCCGCGAGTCTAGTATGCTTATAAGATACCATTCTGACTCACTTTACCTTTTAGGTTGTGTCGTCACACTTCCTTAGGCCTAACTGTGGTAATGGCGAGGACACACCTGGTATTGGATGTCCTATCCGAGCAGGTTTTTTGAGCCAAACATTATTTGGCGACCAACCTTGGTTGGTCGAGATGCCTAAGGATCCCCTGTAGGGCTTCATATATTATCAGGGGCAATGCTATGAGATTATTCGTGTTCGATGATGAAAACCTGAGGAGGGTAATACCCTTCTTTTATATATCGAGAATGGAGCCTGTAACTTGGAAAAGGTGCATGAATTATAAAGTATAAAATCAATGCTTTGAAGAATGCCACTGCCAAACAATCTTTTATTAATCAGAAATGAATTGCAAATTTCAACATTGTAATAAAAGATCGACACAGAAAACTAAAAGTAGAATTTCTTTAAATTGGTTGTGTTCCAAGCTCGAGGTATCTCCCTTCCCTCCAGCGTTCCCAAGTGATAGGCTCCTTATAGATTGTCCCTTATCACCTTGAATGGTCTCGCCCAGTTTGGTCCTAGCTTGCCATCCGATGGTTTTACTACACTGCCAAGAAGTTTTCTTAGGACGTAGTCCCCAACTTGGAATGCTCTTAGATTGACCTTCTTATTGTAGTGTTTTGCTAGCTGTTGCTGATAGCCTGCTAGTTTCACTAGAGCCATCTCCCTTCATTCCTCAGCTAGGTCAAGTTTAGTGAGTAATGCTGCATCGTTCTAGCCTTGGTCGACCAGGGTGGACCTCATGGTAGAGATGTCGGCTTCCAAGGGAATGATTGCCTCCATACCATATGTTAGTGCGAATGGGATTTCCCTGATTTCTCACCATGGGGTAGTGCAGTCGGCCCCTAGGATGTGTGCCAGCTCACTCACCCATGCCCCTTTGGCTCACTCCAATCATTTCTTTAATCCATCAATCACTATTTTGTTGGAAGCTTCATCTTGTCCATTGCTCTAAGGATATGCCACCGAGCTGAAATGGTGCCTGATCTCGTGGTCATTATAGAAACCCTGGAAAAGGCCACTTTCTAATTGGGTTCCGTTGTAAGTGATGATGGTCTTAGGGATCCCGAAGTGGGTGATAATGTTATTTCATATGAACCTCATCATATATGCGTCTCTGATGTTTGCTAGCGTCACTGACTCTATCCATTTGGTGAAGTAGAATGTCGGGACTAATAAATACTTTTGATTACCAGTAGTTGTAGGAAGAGGACCTACGATGGCCATCCCCTATTGGGCGAGTAAGTGACTTTAGGTCGCTGGCTGATTGGTGAACCATAGGAGCGCGGAGTTGACATTTTTCGCACTTGCGAGCATATATCCCAAAATCCTTCTGCATGTATGGTCACGAGTAGCCTTCCTTCATTGCTCGAAAAGCCAGTGACCTTCCCCCAATTTACTCCCACAGATTCCCTCATGGAGCTCGTGCAGAACTTACTCGATGTCCTTTGGGTGAACGCATTGGAGGTAAGGATCGGTGAAAGATCTCTCATACAGTTTGCCCTCAGGAGATAAGTGAAAGCGATCAACTTTTCTGATGAGCGGCCTTCTTATCGTATGGTAGGGAACCATCTTTCAAATAATCCCTTAGGGGGTCCATCCAGCTGGGAGTTGATTCAATCTGGAGAACATGACCTGTGTCTTGAAGTTCGCCGCTCTGGTTAAGCTTGGCTGGGCGAGGAAGTCGATCAAAATTGTTCTCTTCAAGTCAGAATTAATCATTGAGCTCAAGGCCGCTAGGGCGTCAGCATGGCTATTTTATCCTTTGGGAAATTATTGGACACTGACTTGTTCGAAGTTAGAAATTAATTTCTTTTCTATGGAGAGGTAGGCCGCCATTCTCTCATCCCTCACATTGAAGTATCCACTTATCTGGTTGGAGACCAGCTGTGAGTCTCCGAATACTTAGAGTTTTCTTTCCCCCAGTACCTGTTCCTTCTATAGTCCTGCTATTAATGCTTCATACTCTGCTTCATTATTGGAGGCTTAAAATCTAAGCCTAATTCCTTGCTTGATGATTTCACCTTCAAGCGTAACTAGCACGATGCCCACTCCTGCCCCTTTGGAGTTGGAGGCTTCGTCAACGAACAGTTGCCAAACTCCTTGCGTCGAGTGGTCTTCACTTTGAGCAACAGGTTGAAGTTGGTTGCAAGGATATTCTCCTATAAATTCTATGATGAAGTCGGAAAGGACCTATCCCTTGATTGCATTCCTTGGCTGCAAATCGCCCGAGCTTGACTGACCACTTCGATAGTCTTCCGAACAGATATGCTTTGCATAGGACTGCTTTACGGGGTGACAGTTGAGGAAGATGATAGGGTGAGCTTCTAAGTAATGTTTCAATTTCCTCGAGGCTACCACTAGTGCAAAGGCGATCTTTTCCAGTGGTAGGTATCATTTTTCGGCATCCAAGAGAGTCTAACTCGCGTAATAGACTGGGTGCTGGATTCCCGTTCTTTCGTATACTAGTGCAGAAATGATAGCGTGGATGGAAACTGTGAGGTATAGGTACAGGGAATCATTCTCTTGAGGTATTACGAGCAAGGGTGGTGTGTTGAGGTAAGCTTTGATCCCCTCCAAATCCTTAGAGCAATCCTTGTTCCACTCCAGATTTTTGCTTTTCTTTAATAACTGGAAGAATGGCTGTCTCCTTTCAGATGACTTCAAGATGAACCGATTTAGGGCGATGATCATCCTTGTGAGATTCTGCATGTCTCTTATCGTACGGGAGGCTGCACCCTATTGATGGCGTCAATCTGGTATAGGTTGGCTTCATTGCCTCTCTTGCTAACCAAGTACCCGAGAAATTTTCCTGACTGGACACCGAAGGAACACTTACTTGCATTGAGCTTCATTCGGTATTTCCTGAGGATTTTAAAGGTATTTGATAGATCTGAGAGGTTTTCTTCTTTATGCCTGCTCTTGACGAGCATACCATCGATGTAAACCTCCATGGTATCCCCCATTTGGTCCTTAAACATTTTGGTGACCAACCGCTGGTAGGTTGCTCCTCTATTTTTTAGCCCAAAGGGCATAACCTTGTAACAATACAACCCGACGGTGGTGATGAATGACGTCTTGTATTGATTTGGCTCGTGTAGAGGGATTTGGTGGTACCCGAAGTATGCGTCCAGGAAACTCATTCTTTCATGAGCTGCTGTGGCGTCCACTAACTGGTCGATCTTTGTCCAAAGGGCACGTCATGTTATGGTCAGTGAAGTCAATACAAGCTCTCAATTTTCCATTACCCTTTGGGACCACTACTGGGTTAGACAGTCACCTAGGGAATTGAACTTCCCGTATGGATCCTGCATCCAGTAGCTTCTCCACTTCCTTCTCCACATCCTTGGCCTTCTCGAGTGTAGTTCAACGTGCTTTTTGCGTGATCAGCTTGAAAGACGGATCGACATGAAATCGATGACAAACCACACTGGGATAAATCCCAGGAAGCTTGTTGGGTTACCACAAAAAAACTCCCAGGTTATTCCGTAAAAGTACTATTAATTCCTTATTCTCTCGATCTATGAGAGAGGCTCCGATCAAGAACATCCTATATTTCTTACTGCCGTTGGCTGCGACCTCCTCCAGGTTCTCAATGACCCGCTCAGAGGGGAGGAGCCTGGTCTCCTCCACTCCAAGTCTTCCATATTTTAGCTTCTATTTGGAAGGTATCAAACCCTCCTATTCTTTAACCTTCTCCTTATCCTTCTCAACCTTTTTCTCATGCTTTGGGCGGATGGCTTTTATAAAGAACTTTCTCGCCATCGCCTGATCTCTATAGATCTCCATCACTCCTCGCTCAGTCACATATTTTAGTTTTCGGTGGTAGGTAGAGGGGACGGCCTTCATCGCATGTAGCCACCCTCTACCAAGGATGGCCTAGTAGGGAGAGTCAATGTCAACCACCAGAAACTCGATTATTTTGGAGACACTTCCTACCCTTACTGGCAGTACAATCTTTCCCAAAGGGATGGTCACTTTACCAGTGAAGCTAACTAGAGGGACAGTGGTTTCCTTCAAGTCGGTGACGCTTAACTTCAATTTTTGAATAGGTTGAGAGACATTACTTCGGACGAGCTACCCTAGTCGACAAGCAACTTGTCTACGTCGTAGTTAGATATCGTGAGTGTAATGATTAAGGAATCATGATGTGGGATCCTCACTCCCACTAGGTCTTCATCTGTGAACACAATATGCTTGTTGTAGTCGACTTCATCTGCTCGTCGATGCTTCCCTGCCTGCATTTTAGTTGGGTTGATTTAAAAATCTTACATCACTGTCGTAAGCTTTTTAACTTCCATTCGAGTTGAGTTTCCCTGAATCTTCTTCAGGTGCGATGCCCTATGAATCACTACAAACTTATGGCCAACATCATCCTCAATCACGTTGTCGGGCCTCAGGTCTCCATTGGCAGTGACCTTCTCTGCCTTCTTTTCCAAAAACTCATTCAAATGTCCAGTTTGGGATAACTCCTCAAGGTGAGACTTAAGATCTTTGAGTGCTCGGTCTTGTGCCCACCTTCTTTATGGAAAGCACATCTCAGTGCGTTTTTCTATTTTGAGGGGTCTCCTCCTATCTTTTTGGTCCACTTAACAAACGGCTCGTCCTTGATCTTTACTAGAATCTTGTAGATTATTTCCTTAAAGACAGTGTTTACTGCCTAAAAAGATTTTAAAGCATCATTTTTGTTTTTGCTCTTGGAGCCACTTTTGCCCCCATTCTTGCTTCCTTTCTTCTGGTTCTCAGTTTTATCGCTGACCTTGCCAGTGAACTTGGGGAATCATTCTCCCCTGCACTGAGGCAGGTCACATGCTCAAATTTGGCGTATTTTTTTATACGAGCCATTAGGTCATCAATGGTTGTGGCCTCCTTCTTAGTGAGGGATTAGTGTAAGAGATAAGAGCTGGGTAGGCCAATCTTAAAGGATGCCACAGCGACCTGCTCCGAGCAGCCCTCGACCTTATTGAATAACTCCCAATATCTTTTTGTATAGTCTCTGAGGCTCTCCTAGGGAATTTTCTTCATTGTCAACAAGGCATCCATCCACTTTGGATGGGAGTTACTGGTAATGAAGCGAGCTGTGAAGAGCACGGGGACTCAAAGCTCCTGATAGATCTATGAGGGAGTCTCTCGAACCACTTATGGGACACATCGTGCAAACTCGATGGAAAGATCCAGCACATTAGTGCATCCTTATGGTTTTATAGGGTCATGGCCTGCCTGTACTGCCTAACATGGTCGATAGGATAAGTCTTTTCGTCGTAGATCAGGAATCTAGGAATCATGAACTTCTTGGGGAATTATTCTTCTTTTATCTCCCTTGAGAAAGGATATTTAATTTGGGTCCTGAGAGCTCGCCTAGCTAGCTCTCTGGTTGATCTGGCACCCCGGTGTGATGGGTGCTGGTCCATTTCTCTCTAAACCAAATTGCGTATGTCATCATTTCCTCGAGTTGGGCTCATATAACAACGAGTTGGTTACGCTTGCTCGAGAAAATTATCATCTGACCTTTGTTCCTTAAATCTTTGAGATCCACATCTAGGGATCCTTCCTCGGCTGCGGGACTTGCTCGCTTGAGGTCTAGGAGTGCTATATTGACATTGCCTAGTGCTACAATGGAGTTCCTTCTCCATTTTCTCCAATATTTTTTTGAGATGAGAATTCTCGGCTTCTTTCTTGCTAATGGCCTCATCTTTCTCTTAGAGCCTGGCCTCATAGGCATCAATTAGCCTGGAGACCTGGCTGGTCCTTGGCTTTCCTCTGAAGCTTGCCATTCTGGGCGAGCCCTAGGATTTGAACGTCGAACTTCAGATCTGATCCTGCAAGAAGGTTACTCTTGAATATCCACTGCTTGAGGGGAATTGCTACTATGACCAGACATTCCAAATTCTTTTTGGTGAAAACTTTCTTAAAGGAAAACAAACATTTCCCACAGACGGCGCTAATTGTGGTGAAAATTAATCTCAACACAAAATAAAAAACAAAAGCAATCACCAGAATAAATAAAGAACTTAAAATAATGGCAATCACACAACAGAAGATATACGTGGTTTGGTAAGAAGGCCTACGTCCATGGTGGTGATCTCAGTATTTTATTGCTCTTTACTCCGGAGAGTGTTTACAAATTGCATTCCCTTTCCCCCGGGCCAGGGGTTTGATATATATATGTTATTTCAGAGAGTGGAGGTGTGGGACTCCTCCACGTTATCTCATCATCCCTAAAGTATATCTGAAGAGAGATTTTAGGAACTAACTACATCATAACAGAATTGGTTAAGGCGTGAGGCCTCTAGACTTTGGGCCGTGTGTAATTGGGCTACTCATTTGGGCCAAAGTGACAAATCGAGGTACCCACAGTACTGTTGTTCGAGTAGTAATATGACGTGCTAGAATTGTCGTAGGATGTCGTGTTCATCATTGGCGTTGGGTTTCAAACTATAGGTTCATCTCCTTTGTCACTTCAGTTCAAATTTCTTTCTTCATCATTAAGTGTTCTAGAGCTTCGTCAATCTTTGTAAGTTCAGTTATCACTTTCTTAGTTCTCGTTTTCTCAGTTATCTTCTTCTTCTATAAGTGTACCTAAGGTTCTTCTTATCTCAGTGTGCTTATGGAAAAACTTAATAATAAGTCGATTGTTGAGTTTAGGAAGTCATACAATATTATTTATTGGGTGGAAATCGACTGTGCCCTTTTTCCAGAAATGTTCTTGACATTGAAGGGGGCATTAGATTCATACCCTTTTGATAACTCAGGGTGGTTCAATGTTTCCCCTAAACCACCTATTTCTTAGGATCTTCAAATATTTTAAAATTATGCCTGCCTAATGTACCCCCAATGTCTGGAAGATAGTTGATGGGGTAAATAGAATAAATACCCTTCATAGAATGAAATTGTGCCTTGCTGAAATATGTTACTACTACATATGGTCGCGAGCCAGTAATGGCCTTATGTATTTGAAGACCAGGAAGACTGACAGGGTCCTTGTGGTGAAACTTTCAGACTCCCATAAAAATTACTGGTACCATGGTTTTATTGCTAGAAATTAGCAACGCCCGCCTTCTTGTGAGGGCAATAAGCACTGGGGCCCTGTAATTTCAAACTTTGGAGAGGACCATATAAGTCACTTCTTCTTTTCTTTATTTAACTATGTTTCTCTATTTTCTATCTTTTGTCCTCTTGGTTAATGTTCTTCTCCTTTTACTTAATAGTTTGCATTAAAAATTAGGAGCCTAATATAAGTCAGATTGATGTTGATGAGATTCTGAAGGCTTGGAATATCAAGAAAATATTACCTGATGACGAACACATAAGGTCGGTAGCCTATTTATTAGAATAGAAGAATACGACCACCGGTTTTATTACACGTACAGTCAATAAGGTTCCAAACTTGAAAGCTCCTGAGGTTGGTCCTTTTGACCCAATCATGATTGAGGAGGAGGAGGAATAATAATAAGAAGAAGAAGAAGAAGAAGAAGAAGAAGAAGAAGAAGAAGAAGAAGAAGAAGAAGAAGAAGAAGAAGAAGAAGAAGAAGAAGAAGAAGAAGAAGAAGAAGAGGAAGAAGAAGAAGAAGGCATGGCTCCCTTGACCAAGAGGAGGAAGCTGAGGCTGGATTGCCTTGTCTGATCGACTAAAATTTTAGAAAACTTTTGAGATTGGATTCCCCTAGGCTAGCGGTTCTAGCCCATATGGAAAAGGGAAGGAAATGGGAAAAGAGAAGAAGAGTAAGAGATGAGAAAGGAGAAAGCAGAAAAGAGAGAGAGAGAGAGAGAGAAAGAAAGAATAAGCAAAGAAAAGATAAAAAGAGAGGGAAGAAGCCAAGAAGAAGTTGGTCTTGAGGCCTTCCTCTGTCCCTTCTAGCGTTACTGAGTCTGAGGGGGTCAGTGTGGGTGATTGTCCCTCCCTTGCCCCCAATCTTCTAAAGGGGGCAGTGCTCATAGCTGATTGCGAGCATTCTATGAGGTTGGGGTCTCCCCAAGTTTCCCTTAAGTCTTCCAAGGAGATTTCCCTAGTAAGTCTCTTCTTGATTTCATGTGATTGTCTACTCTTTGTGTTTCTCCTTTTTCGTACTAACTTGTTATTTTCTTTGGTCGTCTAGTTTTTGTCTAATTTTACTACCCTTTTGGACGATCACGCCAATAAGTCCAAAAGTGCCCAGGAGCTGAAAGATGCTCTGGAAAAGGAGAAGAAATCCTTTGTTACTTCTTGATTTTAATTGGAGAAAGAGAGTGAGAAGTCGATTAAGGCCATTATTAATTTTGAGGCATCCCAAAAGGTAGTGGTCGCCCAGAAGGAGGAGCTAGCTAAAGAGAATCAAACCTTGTCTGAAAAAATCCAGAAGTTGTAGGAGGGGAACATTAAAGAGAAGGATGCTATCTATCTTAAGGGATTTAACAAAGCATATGATGATGTCGAGATCCATCTCACCTATGGGAGAAAGGTGGCCTTTAAGAAAGTCTAGGAATAGGCTTTGAAAGTGGCAAGGGACACTGCTAGATCTGACTTGTTTAACATCCGTTCTCCTGGGCCTGAATCTTTTGAAGAATAAAAAGAAGAAGAAGGTGTTGGTCAGTTGGCCAGTCATGCTGAAAGTGTGCCAGCTGAGGTCAGTGTGGATGTTGGTCTAGATTAGGGGACTGTCGACAAGGGGAAGGCCGTTGTCGAAGTTGAGTACGTGAAGGAGTGAGGCATGTAGACTAGGAATTTATTTTTCCTTGTACACTAATATTTTGTAACCTCATAACCTTGTAATTTTCCAATTATTATGATAGTACTGTCCTTCGTCCCCCTTATACATCAATGAAAATAGAATTTTATTCTTTTTATGACTCATTTTATCCTTTACCATATACTAATACTTTGCTCGTTGTTTGATTTGTGTTTGTCCGTAGTCTGATGCAAACTACATCCCCCTAACTCACGTTTGGAGATGATCCTTGGGCCTAACAAAAATGCGAAAGCTCGCAAGGCATTTTTGTGAATATTTTGTAAGGCTCTAAAAGAGAGGATAGAGTGATATAAGGATCAGTCTGATCTAGTCACCAAGCTGAAGGATCATCTTCAGGCCATGGAGGAGATCAGGGCTTCAGCTTAGGATAAGGTGAATGTTCTAAGAGCTAAACTCATGGAGACCACAGAAGTAATCCAAGCGAGTGGAATGCTACAGGCCGAGAAAGACGCTCTAAGGAAGGAGATCATTGGGCTAAAAGCGTTTGTAGAGGTGCTCAAGGAGGATGTCAAGAGGCTAAGGTATTCGATCAAAATGGGACCTTGAGAAGCTTGGACAAAAGGTTACAATGTTGGCTGGGTAGATGACCCATCAAGGCTCAAGGAGGTAGAAGAAATTGCCTTTACTCGAGGGTGGCTAAGTGCCCTTAAGGAGATGAAAATGACCAAGGAATCTAAACTGTGGTATAAGTACCAAGTCGAGTGTGTGGCCTATCGCCACATTCCTTTCTTGAAGGATGATGAGTGGGTCTCAGCTGACGACATCCCTATCCAACTTTTGGAGTAATACCTTGATAAAGACGTGAAGGAGCTCATCCCGAAATCAAATGATTGCAAAAGAGAGCTTGTTGCAGAATATCTTGCTCGATCCTGGGCCATTGTAGGTACTTGTGTAGTTTTGGCATTACTATAATTTTAATTTCATACTTTTGTTAATAAAGAGCTTTAATTATTAACCTTTTCCATATTTTCAGCATGTACTGACTAAACACGTGTTAATAATTTTTTCTTATTCTTGAATTGGAAAGAGTTGTTTCTTGTTAGTTAATTAACATATTGGTCGACTAACTAATACTGATTGACCATCTTAGGCCCTTTATTATTCAAATGGACTGGTACTTAGGTTTTGCATTTTGATCTTCTCAACTGACTAAACGGTATTAAGAACTAGTGTTAACCACTTGTTATTATGTATTTAAACAACCTCCCAGATCAATATACCTTAGTATTATCATTTCATCTACTTTACCTTTTAGGTTGTGTCATCACACTCCCTTAGGCCTAAGTAAGATGATGGCGAGAATGTACCTAGTAAATATGTCATTCGCCCGAGCTGGATTTTTGCGACTAACAAAGTTGGCGACCAACCTAAGTTGTCTTTGTTGCGTAAGGATCCCCTATAGGGATTTTGTTGTTGCTGAGGCAATTCACGAGGTATAATGTATTTGTGGAAAATACCTGAGGGTTGTAGTTATTGAAATATTTTTACTGGCTTGTCATAATTACAATTAACCTTGTTCGACATGTGAGATTCCTTGATTGAAACAAGTCGAACAACTTGTTGTAATCCTTAAGAGTTCTTCTATGCATGAAAAATTTATCATTTATAAAAGGTGCATATTAGTGCGATGCGATTAAGAAAAATTAAGCAACCAATGCATAATATCAAAGTGCGAGGGCCAACTGGACTTTATAATTCACTGAGTAATAACTGACGAGCAACATAAGTTTGAAAATGAAAATTTTATTAAACTAAATATGCTAAAGAAAGATAAAGAAGACTAAAAGTAGAACTTCTTGAGATTGGATGCGTTTCAAGCTCTTGGTATCTCCCTTCCTCCATCATTTCCAAGTGATATGCTCCTTAAAAGTCGCCCCTGATTACTCTAAAAGTTCCTTCCCAGTTTCATCCCAGTTTTCCAGCTCTCTCCTCTCATATGTTAAGTCAAGTTCAGTGCGTAAAGCATCATCATTATGGCATTAGTCGACCAAGGTAGTTCTCATAGTGGGGAGACTTACCTCCAGGGGATGATAGCTTCCATCCCATAAGACAACGTGAATGGTGTTTCCCCGGTTGGTTTCCTAGGGGTGGTACGGTAAGCCCACAAAACATGAGGGAGCTTGTTCACCCATGTACTCTTGGATCTTTCCAACCTCTTTTTCATTCGATCGAACATGGTTTTATTGGAAGCCTCTGCATGTCCATTACTTTAGGGATACACAATAGAACTGAAGTGGTGCTTGATACCATTCTCATCACAAAAACCTTAAAAGAAACCACTTTCAAATTACATGACATTACCGGTGATGATAGTCCTTGGTACCCCAAAGCATGTTATGATGTTTCTCTAGATGAACCTGGTCATATCTGAATCGTGAATGTTCGCTAGTGGTTCTGTCTTTACCCATTTGGTGAAGTAATATGTGCCAACCAGTAGATACTTTTGATTTCCAGATGTGGTAGGTAGTGGTCCCACAATGTTTAGTCCCCATTGCGCGAATGGCTATGGTTTTGTTAGTGATCTCAAGTCTCTAACAGTCTAATGGACCATAGGAGAGTGCTTATGACATTTTTCACACTTGCAAATGTAAGTGTCTGCATCCTTTTGCTTATGAGGCCACCACTAACCCTCCTTAATTGCTCGAAAGGCCAATGATCTCCTTCATGTGTGACTCCCACAAATGCCCTCATAAAGTTCGTTAAGTACTTGCTCGGTGTCATGTTGGTGAATGAACTAGAGATAAGGTCCTATAAATGACTTCTTATAAAGTTTCCCCTATGGGGAGAGGTAAAAATGGATAGTGTTGACCCTTACCTGATGGGTCGACCTCCTATCGTTGGGCAGTATGTTGCCCCATAGATAAGTGATGATGGGATCCATCCAACTAGGATCCTTCTTTGTGAAGAGAACTTGCTCAGCTATGATTATTTTGTCAATACTTGGTTGCGCGAGGAACTCTATCTGAATGGTTCTCCTTAAGTCAGAGTCAACTACTGAGCTCGGGGCTGGTAAGGCATCGGAGTCATTATCCTTCCCCCGGGGGAACTTTTGAATGCCCACCTTCTAACATCCTCCAATAAGTCCACTTATCACGACGAGGTATGATGCCATTCTATCATCTTTGTCGTTGAAGACCCCACTTACTTACTTAGAGACCAGTTTGGAGTCGATTAACACATGAAGGCTCTTTACCCCTATTAGTTGGGCCTTACGCAAACTAGCGATCAGTGCCTCATATTCATCTTTGTTTTTTCAGGCCTCAAATCCCAATCTGATTTCTTACTCGACGATAGAATCTTCTGGAATGCTAAGGACGATGCCTACTCCTTCCCTCTTGGAATTAGAGGCTCTAATAACATATAGGGTCCAGTCCTTAGACTGTGATTCCTCATTTATTGACTGATATGTTCCCAGTTGGTCGATTGGTTGGTCCCCTATGAATTCAGTAATGAAGTCTTCTATGACTTATCCTTTAATTATTATTCATGGTTTAAAATGGATATTGAATCTCCCAAATTATACGGACCACTTTGAAAGTCGTCCGAAGAGGTCGATTTGTTTAAGAACAGCTTTGAAGGGGAAGGAAATGATTACGGTTATCGAGTGGGATTTAAAATAATGTTTTAGCTTCCTTGAGGTGACCACCAGTGCATAGGTGAGCTTCTCTAGGGGCAGGTTGAGCTTCTCTGCGTCCAGAAGTGTCTTGACAGATAATAAATTAGGTGTTACCCTCCTTCCTTTTCACATACCAGAGTAGAGTTTACAGCGTGGTCTGATATTGCAAGGTAAAGATATAGTGGGTCTCTATCCTTTGGAATCACTAGTGGGGGTGGTTTGCTAAAGTAGTATTTGATCTCTTCTAAAGATTTTGAGAAGTCATCATTCCATATGAGGCCTTTGTCCTTCTTCAAGAGCTGATAGAATAGTTGACAGAGTTTTGAAGACATAGAGATTAAGCGATTGAGCACCACGAGCATACCAGTGAGCTTTTTAACATCTCACAACATTTAAGGAGGATGTAATATAGTGATATCTTTGATTTGATCTGGATTGGCCTTGATTCCTTTTTTACTGGATGGACACCAAACGACCACTTACTTGCATTAAGCTTCATTCGGTACTTCCTAAGGATCTTAAAGGTTGTGGATAAGTCCGTGAGGTGGTCTCCCTTGATCTTACTTTTGACTAGCATATCATCGATGTAGACCTCCATCGTATATCCTATATTTCACTTGAACATCTTAGTGACTAGCCTCTGATAAGTCTACCTTGCATTCTTTAAGACGAATAACATAACCTTGTAGAAATATAACCCAGTTGGGGGTTATAAAGGACATTTTATCCTGATCAGGTTCTAATAACGAAATCTGATGGTAGCCAGAGTAGGCATCCAGAAAACTCATTATTTCATGTGTCTTTAGCGTCAACCAACTGATCTATTTTAAGAAACGAGCAGTTGTCTTTGGGATATGCTCTGTTAATATTTGTGAAATCAATACAGACCCTTCAACTACCGTTACTCTTGCGTACCACCACTGGGTTGGACAACCATTTGGGGAATTGAACTTTCCTGATGGATCATGCATAGAGTAGTTTCCCTACTTCATTCTCCACCACTTTAGCATTATCGAGGGTTGTTCGGCAAGCCTTTTGAGTGATCAGCTTGAAGGACGGATCGACGTGCAAGCAATAGAAGGATACGTTGGGATCAATCCCTGGAAAATCATATGGTTCCCAAGTAAAAACATCTAGATTTATTCTAAGGAAGGTAATTAATTATTTCTTCTCTTGATCGGCGATCATGGCTCCGACCATAAATTTCCTCTCTGGCAAGTTATCATCATCCCTAACTTCTTCCAACCTTTCAATGACCATGTCGGTGGGGTGTACCCTGTTCTCCTCCACCCCTAGTTGTTCATACCCTAATCTCTATTTGGAGGGTATATCCCCCTTATGGGCTTCCTCCTGAGCATCCCTTACCTCCTTCTTCGTTTCCTTTTTGGGGTGAATGTCCGCGATGAAGCACTTCCTGGCAATGACCTAGTCGCCACAAATTTCGACTATGCCCCGATCGGTATCACACTTCAACTTTTGATGGTAGGTGGATGGTATGGACTTCATGGCATGTATCCAGCCTCTGCCTAAGATGGCATGATATGGGGACTTTATGTCCACTACTAAGAACTCAATTAGCTTTGAGATGTTGCCCACCCTGGCTGGCAAGACTATTATTCCCAGCGACATCATGATCCTGCATGTAAAGTGGACTAAAGGAACTATAGCTTCCCTAAGGTTGGTGATGTTCAGCTTTAGCTTATCGAACAACTCAAGGTACATCACTTCTGATGAACTCCCTTAGTCCATGAGCATCTTGTCAATGTCCCAATTAGCAATTCTAAGGGTAATCCCCAGTGCGATGTGATATGGGGTTCTCACCCCAACTAAATCTTCTTAGGTAAAAATAATATACTTGGTGTAGTCGACATCCTATGGTTGTCGGTGTTGACCAGCCTGGGTTTTGTCTGGGCTAATCTGAAATTCCTCCATGACAGTGATAACCTTCTTCAACTCCATCCAAACAGCATTTCCATGGATTTTCTTAAGATCTGACTCCCCATGGATTACCGTGAACTCATGTCATGTCTCATCGTCAAGGAGATTGTTAGGATTCTATTCACCATTGGTTGCGACCTTATCTGCTTTATCCTCTATGTACTTATTGAGGTGACCAACTTAGACCACTCCTCCAAGCGTGACTTCAGAGTCCTATAATTTTTAATCCTTTGGCCACCCTCTTTGTGTAATGCATATCTCAGTGCATTATTTCTTTCTATTTAGTCGCCACCCATCTATTTGGGTCATTTGATAATCAGTTGGTCTTTGATCTTGCTCAAGTTCTTGTAAATAGGTTTCTTGAAAACTGTGTTAACAGCCTGGAATGCCTTGGAATGATCATCATTACTCCCATTCTTGGATCCATTCTTGCCCCCTTTCATGTTCCCCTTCTTTAGAGTATCTCTTTTCTCTGCTCCTTTAGTTGTCTTTGCTCGATCGTTGTCCCCTTCATTAGAATGAACCACATCTTCCACCTTGGCATATTTCTCAATACGATCTACGAGGTTGCCAATAGTGTTGGCTTCTTTCTTAGTTAGGGACTGGTGCAACAAAGAGGTGGTCAGCAGACCAATTTTGAAGGATGTAATGGTTACCTGCTCGTATCAATCCTCAACCTTGTTGAAGACTTCCCAGTACTTTTTAGCATAATCACGAAGGCTCTCTTGTGGATTTTTCTTCATCTTGAGCAGTGCATCCATGCACTTAGGGTGGGAGTTGCTAGTTGTGGAGAAGGTAGTAAAGGCCTCTAATAGCTCCTTGAAGTATCTGATCGACCTGTGAGGAAGCTTCTCAAACCACTTATATGTTACATCGTGTACGCTGGAAGGGAAAATCCGGCACATCAATGTGGCGTTATGGCTCTATAAGGTCATCACTTATCTATAGTGTCGAACGTGGTCTATAGGATCTGTCTTTCCATCATAAATCTTGAACCATGGAATGACAAACTTCTTTGGGGGCTCATCTTCATCGATCGCCCTTGAGAAGGGGGGTTGCATCTTGGTATTTAGATCTCTTCTAGCTAGCTTATTAGTGGAATGGTTTGTTGTATGGTTTTAAGTTTTTTTTAGGCAAGTTAATAAGTTTTTAAAATTTGACACCAAGCCTAATAAGTTGTTAATAATTAATTTGATTTTTGACAGTGATGCTAACAATTATCCAGACTGAGACCCTTGTTTTATTTTAGTAGAGCAATGATCACCCATAATTAGATAACGTGGGGTATCATAGATGGTATCAGAGAATCAGGTTCTAATGTCCATAGGTTCTGTGTGATTCATCATGTTTTCAGTGTAGTGTCATTTGAAATAAATCCCTATGATTAGGATTGTTGCATTATTATTTATGCATTTATGTTCTTCTATTGTTATGACATATCTTACTTGTGATCTCATGAAAAATCGATTTGGTTTCAGATACCAAACAAGAAAGGAAAACTGTCTAGGGTTGCCAGGATGGCGAATGGATGAGAGGCTCAAACGGAGCAGCAGGTGCCTTAGGGGACAGCGAAAGCTGCCGAGGTAGCCGCTATAGTTTCTCAGGAGGTTAATGCCTCTATAACTGATATGGCACAGAAGTTCCCATAGACCCAGTTGCAGCAATCAGTGGCACCAGTTATCCAGGCCCACCCAGGGTCATCGGTGTGAGACAGATTTCAGGAGGCCTTTTAGAGAGGCCATCCACCACAGTTCCAGGGCAGTGCAGATATGGTTATTGCAAGCTAGTGGATTAAGGATATACAATGTCATCTCTGTATGGTTAAGTGAAATAATTCTCAAAAGCAGTTCTTGTCTACGTTCAAGTTAGTGGGAGCATTATTACAGTGGTAGGAGGCTGTCACCACAACTAAGGAGAGGGATACTATGATGATAGGGGATTTTTGGGTATGGTTCAATTACAAGCTATACCCATTTGCGATTCAAACAGAGATGCAGAGGAGGTTTTCCAGATTTGTCACGGGAGGGTTGGACAGTGATCGACTATGAGGAGTAATTCACCCGTTTGGCAAATTTTGTTACGGGCGACGTGAATACAGAGGAGAAAAATGTGTTAAAATTTAGCGATAGACTCAGATTAAGGATCCGATGGGTAATACGACATTGAAATTATATATTGATGCCATCAATGACACACTTCTTCATTGTTAAGATCACTACTTCCATGTGAAGGGGGATAAGAAAGTTGGAGAGTCTAGCCAGAAGGGCAAGACGGGAGATAATGGTTCTAGTGGGACACCACAGTAATAGTCGAGAAGACAGCATGGGTAGGGCTCCCAATAAGGGTATTCGACTAAGATATTTCGATCATGAGGATTCAGATCTATTTATATGGATTTATACAGGGCCAGCAGCATGTCCTCCAGGGCTAGCAAAACCAAGGGAATAATGGGGGTGGCTAGTAGGGCTGAGGCCATTAAGGTCATAGACCAGGGCAGCCCCAACATGGCTAGTAGGTCCAAAGGTTAGGGGGATTCACGAGAAGGTGTTTTATTTATGTAGAGACGAGCCATATCTAGAGAGCTTATCTGTAGCGGGCTAGGGGAAGATAACAGGGTGCCTAGCATGGGTCACCGGCACCATTACTACTTGTAGCACCACCATCTCCAGTGATCCCACCTCAGCAGGGAGAGTTACAGTATGGATATGTCTACAATGTTAAGAATGCGATGATTCCATAGGCATCACAAGCACCACCAGCTATAGAGGTTACATTTTCTATCCATGGGCATATAGGTTGGGTTTTATTTAACACAAGGGCGTCGCACTAATTTATTGCCACTATATTTTCATGAGCAGATGATTTATTAGAGACAACCAATAGTATTATTAGGTGTGTTAATTTATCATTGGTAGCGGGGTCCTTATCCATTCCATTTGTAAAGGAGTGGGGGATAAATGTGGCAAATTATGCTTAGCAGTAGATTTATTGGTGCTAGATATGATGGAGTATGATTTCATTCTTGGTATGGACTAGTTGGCAAGTTATCGAGCGATGGTGCATTATTTTAGTAGGACCGTTATGTTCGCCATTCCAGGGAAGGAGATGTTTTTAGTGGCAATGCCTCTTTCTCAGGGAGGGTCGAGTACGCACCTTTATTACATCGAGGAGGAGACCTGGAAGGGTGCATTTATCTCATTAGATTTGATCCCAGTGGGTAGGGATTTTGCATATGTTTTTCAAGAGATAATTGGTTTACCATCGAACCGGGAGATTGAGTTTGTCATTAATTTCCAAGGACTAGGTCGATAGCACATGCGCCTTACCGCATGGCTCCCCTGGAGATGTGGAAGTTAAGGGATCAGATTTAGTAGCTCTTGGGGCTATGTTTTATCAGCTGAAGTACATTACTTTAGGGTGACCCAATTCTATTTGTGAAGAAAATGGATGGATCATTGAGGTTATGTGTTGACTATAGAGAGTTAACAAGGTCACGATCGAAATAAATACCGATTACCTCGTATCCATGACCTATTCGATCAATTGAGAGGAGAAAATTACTTCTCCAAGATAGACTTGAGACTAGGTATCATCAGCTGCGCATTAGGGATCAGGATGTCCCTGAGACTGCATTCCTTACGCGGTATGGGATGTATGAGTTCAGGTTTATGCCATTTGGGCTAACCAACGCACCAGTTGTACTCATGGATCTTATGAACAGGGTGTTTAGATATTTCTTAGACCGATTTATTAATGTGTTCGTAGATGACATTCTAGTCTATTATCACACTGAGGGTGAGCACGCCGAGCATTTGTGTATGGTTTTGCACACTTCAGTTGTACACCAAGTTGAGAAATGGGGGTTCTGGTTGCGAGAGGTGCAGTTCTTGGGCCATATTATGTCTAACAAGGGAATTTTAATGGACCCGCCCACAACACTGATAGAGATTCGTATCTTTTTGGGATTGGTCGGGTACTAACATCGTTTTATTAAGGGTTTTTTTAAGATTTTGAGCCCATTGACGAATCTAGCCTGAAAGGGGGTACCATTTTTATGGGATGACCAATGTCAATTAACCTTTGATGAGCTAAAGGACAAATTAACTTTGGCACCAGTACTCGCATTTCCTAAAGGAGGAGTGGAGTACTTTATTTTCACAGTTTCATACTTATAGGGACTTGGGGGTGTGGTATAGTAGAAGGAACGGGCTATAGCTTATTCTTCTCACAAGTTTAAGCCCCACGAGAGGAATTACCCCACGAATGATCTGGAGCTTAAAATGGTAGTTTTTGCCTTAAGGATATGGAGGCACTATCTCCTGGGGAGAAATTTAGTCTGTTCACAGATCACAAGTCGTTGGAATATTTGTTCATGTAGAAATAGCTTAACATGAGACAATGTAAGTGGATCGAGTTCGTCAATGACTTTTAATTTGACTCCCAGTACTAATATGATCAATATGGTCTCCTACCGCGGAACCTACTGACAGAAGGCCAATGCCCGAGAGCTGGGAGGCCACGACCTTATGCTTATTTGGCTTCCCATTTACACGCCACGACACCTTTTAGATTTGTCTGCCAAGAAGGCCACAACCCCTTATTCACAGTTGCTACCTCATCGCGGGGATTACTCTCGAGACTTATTATATGTCACGTGCTCAGGGCACGTGACACAGCTTACATACCTCCTATAAATATAGGTCCATAGATATAGGGGATCTAGGACTATCACTCTTGACAAAGCCTTACCAAACTCTCTACATAACCTCAATACAGCTTGGGGGTTATTCGCCTACATCATAGTCATCTCCCCGGCTTGCCTAGAACTGCTACAAACATGTATTCTCCTCTCTTAACTCTATTGTATGCCTTCCATTTCTATGTAAACATTTACTACAATGTGTGTACGATGAGAGTGGGCCAACAAAGTGAACATAGGCTCATTTTAATAGCCGAACCACGTTATATCTTGTGTTTTGTCTCTCTTCACTTTCTTATATTTATTCTATATTTGACTTGCTGGTATGAGAATGTCGTGTGTCCGATTTCTCATATCAATAATTTGGCATCGTCTGTGGGAACGAGGTACTTCTATCTTTTTTATCTATATTTCTGGTTCTTAAAACCTTGTTTCATTCATGGGGACCCCCCAGGTCATCATCCCATGGATGAGGTTTGGTTATTGAGCTCGTATTTTTCACACACACCCATAACTGGGTACTGCATATTTTTAGATCTACTCGTTGGTCTTCTTTTTATGACCTTCGATTTATTTTAATTACCCCGATGATGCTATCTTACCTAGAAAGTGTTGAAAGATGCAAAAAGTTTATAGCCTTACAAAGGTGGATAGTTAGGGATAATTTTATCGACTTTTTAATGCTTTCTCAGCCTATGATCTAGGAATTTCTACCGTAAATGTGCCATTTTAGGGGCACTTGAAGACTGTATTGTCTCTGGTAGACCCTTAATAGGCTTATTTTTCGTATTTCTCTATGGATTAGACCTAGCCTATAGGTCTTTGGAATCACACCACGCTGTAGCAAGCAGGATGCGAACTGGCAAGTAAATTACTCGAGTGTCGCAGCCCCTTTTATTGAGGATGCTACATAACTTCATTTCATCACCTGGGAGAAGACCTGGTAAAACTTTCCTCGAACTTAACTCTGGTTAGCTCCTTTAGAGAGGCCTCAACAGTGACTCCATATATTCATCCTGCCGCAGCCACAGTAGTATAGATTGGTAAATTGCTAGAGACTACATTCTTATTACTATGAGTGGTTATTTCCTCTACATTTCTTTCATCACTCCCTCTTGCTAGTTTTGTCTCAGAATATATACATTTTAAAGACTAACAAAGCATAAATGGAAAGAGAATCCAACTAAAGTGCAGAGACAAAAGATGAAATTGCTCAGTTGTACAACCATCTCAGCCATCTGTATGACAGTCATGCCTCACTCTAGACTCAGGTCAACTTTCTGACCCAAAGAGTTCTTATGTTGGAGGCTGCAGCACCCAAGGTTGATGTTCCAACCATCATGGCCGCTGCCACAGAAGTCACAGCCTTAGAGGCCGCAGACAAGAACCAAAAGAGGAAGATGGAGAGGAAGGCATAAAAAAGATGTGAGGCCTACACCCCATTGAACCATCAAATTGAAGATATTTTTGAGTCCATCAAAGAAGAAAAATTTCTTAAATGGACTAAAAAGATGAAGGCTCTTTCCCATAAGAGGGGTCGATCCAAATGGTGCATCTTCCACAATGACCATGTCCATGACACGAATAATTTCCATGCCCTGAAGGATGAGATTAAAAGGATATTGAAGTAGGGGATGCTCCAGCGATTCACAAAGGGCACAATCTTCAACTGACAACCGCTTCCTTAAACTTTCTTTAGAATATTTTCATTTCTATTTCTATTGAAAGAGAAAATCTATGTTTATCTTTCTTAAATGTTTTTATATTTTCACTGCAAGATTATAAATAAGTACAAGAATGACATATTTAGTCATACTTTTTATGCTGATTTTTCTTATCTCTAATCTCACAAAAAACCTTCATTTAAACAAATTTTAATGGATGAATAGCAAATCATCTCAGAAGCTTATTACGTTCAGAAAAATTCTATGAAGAATATGAGATAATAGCCTTAATTGGCATATAATTCCATTCATGGAAAAGCAATGAATTCTTATATTCATAAGGTCGTCCATCTTTCAGCATACTTCTATAAACTTCAAGGGCTCATAGTGCCCCATCTTAGTTTCCGAAATGCTTCAATTAGACATGGGGGGGGGGGGGGGCTAATGCCCGTTCATAGCTCCCAGGATGCATGAGTTGGCTTGGGGAAACCCCATAAAACCCAACCTAGAAAGGATTTATATATGTCTAAATTTGGCTTGGGGAAGCCCCATAATACCTAGCCTGGGAAGGCTTTATATATATATATATATATATATATATATATATATCTCAATTTTTCTTGGGGAAGCCCCATAATACCCAACTTGGGGAGGCTTTATATATATATATATCTAATTATAGCGAGGAGAATCTTCATAATACCAAGCCTGGGGAGGACGGATAATAACCCAATTAAGGCGAGGAAAAGAAGTCGTGGAAGAAGTTCCATGCAATTAAAGCGACTAAAGGATTCTACGACAATGACATCAACAACCGTAGTAATGCTACAAAGAATAGATGGTCACAGGCCAACATAGAGTCCAATAGTCACATCAGATGCTGTAGAAGGCATGCAACCCAATTGCAGTCCCAAAGTTGTTATTGATAGATGTGGGAAAAGAAAAATCAAGCAGCAGCGTAAAAGAGTTCAGCCACAGCCCCAAAGTCTATGAAATGAAAAATCATGATAAGGCAAAGGCAAGTGGTCGCAGCCCTGTTCGAGAAATTCTTTATATCAAGTTGTCACGGGCCTATGTTCCATACATTCATTATTGAAGAGGAATAGTTCTCATTTTTGCAAAAAATAGTTGTGAATTCAAGCAGTAAAAATATATAGATGAAGCAAAGGAAAGCGTCCATTCAAGTGTTCAAGTATTCAATATTGAAAGGCAAAAGAAGATGCAGAAAAAAATGAATATTCATTATCACAAGTTTTGCAAAAGAGGTCGCAGCCTTTAATATGATGTTCAAATTTTTAAAAAGGCCGCAACCCTGTATACATATCAAAAATTACAAGCATAAAAAATTCCAAGCCTAAGAGGCTGCATCATCATCTCCATCTCCTTCTTCGCCATCTACGGCAGACTCAGTTTCATCATCTCCTGTAGTGGCCTCCTCCATCTAATGCTTTGCCCTTGCCTCAGCCAGAGCTATTACCTCCTCAACACAAGCATTATGCTCATCATCTCCTAAATTCCAAGACATGATAAGCTCCGTGGAGTCGGGGAAATTCTTGACCACTCTGTGTTTGGGCTCTTGAAAGCCACGGAGATAAGCTTTATTATTTATAAGATAGAAATCATTGGACTTATTGTACGTAGCCACGGCAATATCTGTAGCTTGAGTGAGGGTCGAAGCATGAGACTCTTCCATCTGCTTCACAGCTACGTCATGTTCACCTTCCCTTTGGTCATACTTTTCTTGAAGCTGTTTCAATTGGCTCTCTAAGTTGGAGGACAGTTTGGCACCCTCCACAGCCTTGGCTTCAGAGGATTGAAGAAATGTTACAGTCATTGTAAGTTTCCATTTAGCCTCATCTTTCGCCTTGATGACAGCATCCAAGTCCATCTGTGCATATTGGAGTGTCGCGGCAGAAGATTGCTTACCTGCCTCAAAGGATGAAGTCCACGCATTTTCTAAGTCAGCCATATGAACTCTATTTGTGTCCTTCTTCAGCTCATACAGGCCTTCATATTTAGCCTCTGGGACATGACAACATCCGCGGCCTGCAAAAAAATTGAAAATGTTAGAAAAAATATACTGCAGAAAAATGAAATGAAATAACAAGAAATATCCCTTACTCGTAGCAAGCTGTGGAGGGCGTACTCTTCCATATGTTCGTGGTCCTCATCCACCAGGCAGTCCAAGTCTATATTATCTTCTACCTTCCTCATCTTATAGATCGCCCTGGAAGTTGTATACTAGGAAGACTGAGGGTTTGGAGTCCTCAACTGAGGTCGCGGATGGCCATCAGGGCCAACACTTTGGCGACTTGAAGGTGGTGGAAGGTTGGCATTCACAACCATAACAGTATGCAGAAGAGGATAGTTGGAAGTAGTAGTATGCAAAAGGTCGCGTCCATCTTGGAGTTCAGACACAGTTGGCAACAAACTTGTCGTGTTCAGGTGATCACCAATATCATCATCAAATTGTCCCTCAGGCCTCTCATTGGCTGCGATATCATTAGCCTGCATAGTCTGTGCTACAGTATCTAGTTGGGTCCCCTCATTGGTCATGGTAGTACCCCTAGTAGATGTAGGAGTCTTCTCGATCGCATCTTATTTCCCCTCGGCTCTCTTCTTCTTCTTTACCTTCCTAGAGACATTATTGATGGTAGCAGCATCCTCATCCCTATCAGCCAGTTGGGAAGCCAAACGATATCTGTATATCTCCTCATCTGAAAAAATAGCAAGGTAAGAATTATATAAAAGTACCTTCAGTGAAATAATTAACGAATATGGATCGTTACCTTCCATGGCCATTATTTTTTGTAAAAGTTTATTAGGGAAGTATCCTCCATCAAAAATAGATGCAGAAGTGACCAAAGTGCTGAAGTTCTTTTCCTCAGCGTTATAGGCCGCGGCTTTCCTAACTATTCTTTCTTTCCTGTCACTGAGGGGTAGATGATCAAGGGTTGCACAAAGGATCAATATTAGTATGTCACAATAAAATCAATAAAATGTGCAACTACAGAATGAGATGCGGCATGATAAAGGGGCTATAGCATATACAAACCTAGCATGGATGGTCATCCCCACTATTACGGCATCCTATGAGATTTTTCTCTTTTAAATTCTTCTGGATGAACCTCACGTCCTTCTCCATAAATGTATAAGTATTTTCCCTTTCAGTTCTTTATCTTGGAAGGTATTCCACTGTATAAAACCTCTTCATTGTTTTGAACGGCCATGTAGTAGTACCATGCAAACTTAACATAATTCTCATTTGATTGGTAGAAATGGATGAACTCCGCTGGAGTGACGTCTCTGTTAAACTTGTCTTTCCCGAGCACCACCGAGGCAAGAATTTCCCTTCATCCACTTGGATCTAATTGGGTCAGGGAGAACTTTATGGTATTAAAAATCTTCCTAATGGGGACAGGCACAGGCAGCTGCAACCCATAAATAAAAGCGTGAAGGGGGAAGAAAATCCCATCATTAGGTACCGCAGAACACGGTCTCTGATCCGCGAAAGGATCTGAATAAACTACCCCATCTGGAAATTCAAAGGTTGCGGCCACTTGATTGACCCATTCCTTAGTCATTATGCAGCGAACGTTTAAGGCTGCGAGAGCTCTCTCAACTCTGTAAAATGGTCCCGATGGTGTATCCCTGGCCTCAAAATGCCCAATTATCGCGGACTCCAATTCAACATGATGATTGCTTGAGTTGGCATCTTCCTTCATAGTCGCAGTCTCAGTAGTATTCCTACAGGTTATGGAATTCGCGAAGTCAGAGCCAAGAATGACACAATTGGGGCAATCCTTAAGCAAGTAAGGCCCCACAATCTTTAAAGGTCTAACGGAAGGACTTTCAGGGGGAGAAAAGCCAAAGTGAGTTTTTCATAAGTCTTCAAAAAACTCTTGGGGGTTCTAACTCATAGGGCCGCAGCAGGGGCAGAAAAGCAGAAAATCTCCATTGTTAGGGTGTCGCAGCCACTATGATCAAAAAAGCCTCAAATAGAGGTAACGGTGTATACGATATATGTATATAAAAATGCAAGTGCAGAAGTTTGAAAGTCAAAATAAAGAGGTTTCTAGGGTTGTAGCCAACTGATCTAAGTTTCAGCCCTAAGCCTAAAGTCTACAACTAGGTGGAATTTCTACTATCAAGTGAAAATCATAGGCCATTGATCAAGTCTCAACTCCAAGCTACAGGCTGCAGTTAAATAATTTACACAAAATAAGCTACATACTACAGTATGTCAATTAATTAGGAATAGTTAAAGAACAGTTAGTATACTTCTACATACCGCAGTTCTACAATCCAAGAATGAAGGGTTGCTGCCAATCAGTTCAAAACTAAACCCTACGGGCAGAGGAACTATAATTGCAAGTATTGATATATTGCCACAACAAGGTAGCACAAGACGTGCTACCAGTCGCGATCAGACGCACAAACAGGTAAATGTTGGAATTTATCAAGCCTGAGGATTAAAAACCTAGAATTCAAAGGTTTTGGCCAAGGACATGAAGAACATCAAGAAGAAGGCCAGTACATGGTATGGTTTTAACCTACGAAATCTAAGTTTCTAATCCAAACAAGAACACAAAAACCTAAAAACCTAAGTCTAAATAAACAAACTCGGTTCATATTTGACTTGCTAGTATGAGAACGTCTATATCTTGTGTTTTGTCTCTCTTTACTTGCTTACATTTATTCTATATTTGACATGTTAGTATAAGAACGTCGTGTATCTGATTTTTCGTATCAACAGGTACCACCCGAGGAAGGTTGATATGGTGGCAGACGCATTGATCTAGCAACATATGGGGGAGTAAGCAGCAGTGTCGAAAGAAAAGTGGAGTTAACTTAGGCAGGTTGATGAAGTGTCCAGAGCTTGTATGATAGTGTTGACTATCACACCTGAGATCATTATGAGGGTTTTGAAGGCATAGGAAGAGATCAGTTATGTCAGGATAGGGTGTGTTGGCAGAGGGGGAAGAGTCCTACCCGATCAGTTCATAGGGAGGCTTACACTTAAATAGGAGGCTTATAGTCCCAAAGGATTGAGACCTATAGCATGTAGTGATGACAGAGTCTCATGGGTCACGATTTTTGGTACATCCCAATGGAAATAAGATGTACCAGGAAAATTGGAGACAATATTGGTGGGTTGGAATGAAGAGAGGCATTACTGAGTTTGTCTCAAAGTGCACCACTTGTCTATAAGTGAAGGTATACTATTAGAGACCAATCGGGATGTTGCAACCATTGGAGATTTCGATTTGGAAATGGGAGATTATATCGATGGACTTCATTATGGGGCTATCGACATCATAGAGGGGTCACGGTTCCATATGGGTCATTGGGGATCATCAAACTAAGGTAGCCCACTTTTTTTTCTATTCGGACGAATTATATAGTGGGGCAGTACGCCCAAATTTTTATATCTAAGATAATGACATTACATGGGGAGTCGATTAATATTATGTCCGATTAGGATAAGAACTTTGTGTCCCAATTTTGGAAGTGTTTCATGTAGGCTATGGGATTACGGGGATATGATCTTATTTTAATTGACTATATGATCACATAAAAAGTATTTTTGGATCATGAGGAATCTATAATTCTTGTAATAAAAATGATTAAGACATTTGGAGGAAAATTAGGTTTAAAAGTGTGAAACCTTTATAGAGAAAATGTAGCAGTTATGGCTTCTGTCAAAATTTGAATCGATTCATCCTTCTAGGTGAATCAATTCAGTCTAGGGAGAATCATTTTGGCCTCTGGGCTTGGGTCAGGTTAGGACCCGAGAAAGGCTCAGGTGAGTTTTATGAACTTACGCGAGTATGTGAGAGGTCATCCAAGTGAGTGGATAATTAATTAAAAATAGTTTTGTGTCACTATTTATTATTTGAAAAAATTGACTATAACTAGATGGTTAATTCGTAAAGTAAATATATTAGTTGGATATTGATGAGACACATTGGGGGTGATTATAGGGATAATTACCTATACATATTATGTGTTAAAATATGTATTTATTATTTGTGTGAACATACCCATGTTCGCGGACAGCCTATCGATTGGGGTGACGTATGTCTCGAGACCATAGCACGCGTCAGTACAAGTGGACTAAGTGTTGTGTATGTCATTATTTTAGGTTCTACATGGAAGCACTACTTATGAGGAGGTAGGTGGGATGGCTAGAATCCATGGTCACCATCATAGATATGGATCGTGCAATGGTGTGCTGCATAGGGATAGCTCCGCATTAAACCAAAATAGGCCATTTGTCACAGTCAAAAACCTTGACAAGTCAAACTTGTCATGATCAAAGATTGTAACAGATATGGGGGTGACAATAGATTTATCATGGACATATCGCGATCAAAGTCCATAACAAGTTTTTATTTATCAAGGAATTTGCATGGTCTAAAATCTTGACAATAAAAGCTTGTCATGGACATTGACCATGAGAAAGGGAACTTATCACAGACTTTGACCGTGGCATGTCCTTGACAACTTTGAACTTGTCATGGAAATTTCACAATCAAATATCGTGACAAGTCCCTTTGTCATGGGATTGTTAAGATCAAAGTCCGTGACAATTCTGGGCAGCGGTATAAAAAACTTGCTAAGCAGTATAGACACTGCCATTGCCCAGTAGTATATTATCACCTATAGTAGAAATGTATGATATATTTTATCAATAATTAATAGCAACCAACATTCAATATTCATAATAACCAAACACTAAACAAATATAAATAAGAAACGCAATATATAAAGCCAAATTTTAATGTTTAATAGAAATTATTACATAATGTTCATTGATTATCAATTTGAAGAAGAAAGTTAGGCTATAAAATATATGAACTAATACTACCCTCAATATTACATATGCCGCATTATTCATTCAAATACACGGGTTCATTCTCTTTTACCACTAATAATTCAGTGATGAGGACCCAAGGAAGTTAGGCGTATAATCCGATCCCTCAATCCCCTAGTTATTATATCACATCCGTGTAAGTCTACTAAATAGGCTTTATCCCAACCAATTGTAAATGGAGTTGTTGGGACCGGGGTGTGGTGGCGAATAAGTTCATATGGAGATGAGGGGGGTATCGGTGAGGGTGAGGGTGAGGTGAGAAAGACAGAGCAGTGGACCCCTCATCCACTACTTTCTCTTTTCCCAAATCAATAGAGCTTTCAGCGTAAACTCTTCTTTTTTACAAAAGTCAGATTCTTTCACACCCTCTTCCCATAACTCATTTAATTCTTATACCAAAGGAACTAAATAGACACGGATGCCTTCACTTGGTGCCTTTGGACCAGGTATCAACAAAGACAACATCAAAAATTTAGGTCTCATACACTTGGAAGGGTGGAGGCTGAGTGGGGTTAGGATCACTGGACATATACTCTAATTGAAGCTTGGATTTCCAAATATATTGAAACCATCTGTTGATATTGCTAAATGAATGTTACGTTGTTCTTGAGCAAAATCAGGATACTCATCATTTATCCTCTTCCTAGTTGCAGAATCAATAAGATAACGCATGAGATTATCCCCTATTTTTGCCCTAGCATGCCAAGATATTGCCTCCGCTATCCATGATACTAGGAAAATCATTTTAATCTAGGTCCAGTAAGAAAATATTTCAATACTTTGAAACACTTTTGAGATTATGCCTTCCTTGCAAGTAGATTTCACATAACTAGGTTCCTCTCATACAGAACAGCGATCGAGATGTCTTTCAGTATAGTATGTAATCATATATACAAGCATGAATTGATTTATACTTCATTTCCAAACCTTTCAAATTGTTCTTCATACTATGATAGATATTTGGAAGCAAATTATGCTTAAGTAGCAAGCTCTTAACCCAATTCAGAATTCTTGTCATGTTATTTCCAAACAAACCATATAAGGTCTTCAAAGTATGCAAACCAACCATAGCATGAAAATTTATTTGATCTTTGTCACATCCAGGGTACAACGGCTAGGTCGCCTTAAATTTTAAACTTTAATAGTCATCATTAAGGTTTATCCCAATATCTCCATGAGCACCTAAACCTTCTACATCATTAGTGACCTCATTTTCTTCCACCCCATGAACTCCATAAGCATTATCAACTAAATCCTCTAACATATTATGATCTATATTATCCTTCTGTCTTTATAAATCTATCCTACTTGATGATTGCTATGATGGTTGCTCAGGACAAAGGGGACATGCAATTCCCTGTGAAAAACCCACGACTAATAAATATCTTGCATACCCTATCTTAACATATGTAGTTCATATATTTTCCACTAAAATGCCTTATCATTCCTACACCATGAACACGGACAGAGGAACTCTTCATCATTAAGACATCTCTTTGCAAATTTTATAAATTCATTAGCACCTCCATGATACCCATCCCCTAGTTTATATGTCTCACCCGTCCACTTTTTGTATAGAGGATATCCCATCACAGCTACTACAAACAATCACATATTATGGGTAAGAAGCATATTCATGGATTAGTACCAACAAATTAAATTCTAGTATAGTACATTAAACTGGCATTGTTAGCATAATGCTCATGTAAACCCACATTATAGATAACTTGAACAGAATCCATAATCTATTTATTCGTATTCATCATTAATTGGTTACAAACGAGGGATTATAGTGATATATATAATCCCCAGGGACATGGGCACCAAGCTACCCTAATTGGAAAAAATGTTTAAAATACCCCTAAAGTAATTATTGAATATAATACTCCTTAGGGTAGAGTATTAAAACTCTAAATTAAATAAATTACACCTTTTCAGTATGTAAATGGATAAAAGTGGTATAAACAATTCCAACATCTGACTTGCATAAGAACAGTTAAAAAGTCATGTAATAATTATTACCGTCTAGTTGGTTCGTGCATATATGGAATTCTAGTATAACCTGACATGGTTGCTAATTGTTTAAGTGATGCTATTATGACTCAATAGTATATCTCAGTAAAAAAAGAAATACAGATAAAACATTTACAGTATCACCTATTGTACTCCCAAAGAATGTCATAGAGCATTTACAAATATCATAGTACATACCACAATTTATGTGCTTTGAGTGTTCATATTGGTGGGATATATTCTATACGAACTTATAAAAGAAGATTATAAATCAAAAACTAATGTTTTTAATACCTATTGTTTAAAATCAAAGTCACTTTTTTAATACATAGAAAAAGAATTCTCAAAGTAACTGTTTGGCAGGAAAATATTAACCCAAGAACAAATCATGAGTACGAGTTAATATTTTGCATGAATTTATAAATTTACAAACATGAGAATAGCAGATAATTTTTATAATGCTTTTAGTTCAACTATGACAAAAAGAAATAGGCCTCAAGTAGGATAATCAATTTGAACATGTTTTCCCTCTAAACAAACAAATGAATTACACTTAAATACATGCATATTGAGTTTTAGGAATATAAAAATATAACATACATTGGAATAACAGACTTAAAGATATGGAAAATTGTGATGTAGAATGATATTTGCTGCAGCGAGAATTGGGATTAATTCTGGTGTTGAACCAAATCAAATTTTGGGATGAGCAGAAACCGTAATCCTATGCCAAATCAAATTGGGGTCTGAACCAAATCAAAAAATTCATGATGTTAGGTATTAATATAAATTAAACAAAAAATGTAAACGCAAATTAAATAATCATATGGTGAGATTAAACAAAAAACCCACTTGTTCTTCTTTTGATTTTTAGACTAAACAAGCAAAAAAACAGACAAGATTTGTTTGTTGTATTCAGTAAACAAAAAATATTTGTTTGCAACGGGTAGGTTGTGTTCATCCTCTTCTTTCATCAAAAAACAAACAAGATTTGTAGAACTCAATATGATATAATTGATTTTTTATGGTAGATTTATAAATTGTAAGTTATTTCTTAGTTAGTTTTGGAAATTTATGTGTGTGTGAGAGAGAGAGAAAGAGAGAGAGAGGGGGAGAGAGGGAGTGAGAGAGAGAACGGCGGCTAAGAGAGAGAGAATTCGAAACAGCGGCTGAGAAGAATAAGTGGTTAGGGTCTTAATTTTACTTTTGTTATCACGGTCATGTTGGGGTCAAAGATTGTGACAACAAACAAATATTTTCATGGTCTTTGACCTTGACACGGCCGTGATAACAAACTTTTCAAGGTATTCGATCATGACACGACTGTGACAAGCTATTGTCATGATTGGCTCCGTATTTTTTTTGAGGTTTTTGACAGTGACAACACTTTGCAGATGAAAAGTGACAAAAACCTTTTTTGGTGTTGTGTCGCTAGTGTGTGTTTTGTGATGTCCGTTTGGATAAGGGACTCCTCCCAGTTTACCGATAGAGCATGAACATGGCACTGAAGGTAGATGCCTTTTTGTGTCGTATATATGTAAGGATATACATAATTATATAAATTAATTGGGAATAAACCCATGTGGTCTAATGATGTAGACAATTATTAATGAATCCAATACCACATACAACGCATAATGAATTATATGTTATTAGTTGTGGGTAGTATTATAGGGGTTACTTATGGGACTAGATGCATATATGTAGATGGTTAGCTTCAGTTCATGAATTATTCTAGATGCATTAAATATAATCTAATTGTTATAGATATCGGATTTCAGAATTGGAACTTGGGTTGATATAGGTATAGTATTGCACTTAGATGAGGGTGAGATACTTACTGCATGCGAGTGCCGATGGTCGATGTATAATGTGAATTAACTGCATAATTGCATATTGATTTTGTAAGTTAACTCTTGCAACTTTAAGGCACTAAACCAAATTATAAAATATATTTCCCCCAGGTTTGCCTAGGCAGGGACATCTTGGCTAACAGGAGTTCAGACTTGCGGTCGTACTTGCTCATCATCCATTCTAGTTCGATTGACTCTAGCTTAGGTTATTATTTCCATTCCTATCATTTTGTTATTCAGATATTGTATGGGCATAAGCCCAAGAATTATTATATTCGGTCTTTTTAGATATTAGTGATACTTGTAAAGGATGTTTTATAATTTTTGGGAGATTGGATTTATTTACTATCGAGTATTATTTAAATTGTCTGATTGTGCATATTTAATTTAAAATTATAAATGTCATATTATGGTTTGATGCTGAAAATGATATAGATTGTGAGACAAGCCCCATCTTCGGTGTATTTTGTCTAGCCAACCTTTACATGAAAAATGGGATTTCTTACAATTGGTCTTAGAGCATCCAGTTTCTAGTGTCCTTAGGATTTGTGTTTCATTCGTTACGTTTTGCGTTACGTTCTTTGATATGTAGAGGAAATGATTAGAAACCATTGTACTCTTTATGATTTGTTACTAATATTAACCTTCTTTTCTTTCAGATGGAAAATGGCAGGCACGGTAGACCACGACGTGTTACCACAGAGGCTACTAAATAAAAGGCTCAGTAGGATCCATAATCACATCCACAGCTACCACCAGTTCCAACTGTGGTTAATCCTATATATATTATCATGATAGTGACATAGGCAGTACCTACGGTGATGGCCTCTATTCTACAACACTTTCATCCACAACACCAATAGACACCACCACCACCCCCGCTAGAGGTGGTGCTATTCATTCAGGCACAGGGCTCGATATGGGAGAGAGCTAGTTAGGCCTTCACTAAGGGCCACCCTCCAGAGTTTTCTAAGAGTCCAGATATATTGGTGGTTAGTGAGTGGAAGAAGGACATTCAGCGACACTTAAGGATGGTTGAGTTCACTCCGGTGCACAAGAAGATGTTAGCTTCGATCCGACTGGTAGAGGAAACCTTACAGTAGTGGGAGTCTGTCACCACACTGGAGGAGAGGTACCGATTGACTATCGATAAGTTTTGGGTCAAGTTTGAGGGGAAATATTTCCCACCCACCATGAATTTAGAAATGGGGAGGAAGTTCATGGAGCTTAAGCAGGACGGTCATAGTGTAACGTAATATGAGGAGGAGTTTATCGCATCATCTTATTTTGCTGGAGACGAGGTAAACACAAAAAAGAAGAAAATGGAAAAGTTTGTGTCAGGGATAACTTGGCACATCAGGAAATCTTTATTGAAAAATTTAGCTTTTACCACCTATACTAAGATGGTGAATGTTCTTTTGCTTTATTGTCAGAATCACAGGTCATTTCATAAAAGTAAGGGGGAGAAAAGATCCAGTTTAAAGATGTTGAGCCAACAGGGTAAGATGAATATGAATGGAAGTCAGGGAACCTAACAGTTTAAAGGGATATAGGCATGTGATCAGGGACAGGGGCTCCAATAATCGAAACAGACAGGGATAATAGGGCCAGGGCCAGCAATAAATAGGCCATCAGGTCCACTGGCAGTAGGGTCGAGGCCAGCAGGGCCAATAGCCGGATAGACGATAGTTTTCAAATATTTGAAATGTTTGTGGATAGAAAGGTCATATGTCAAAAACGTTCCCTCGGGGTAATCTAAGAGCACAGGAGCGTGGGTATCAGGAACCACCGGGGCACTATCAACAGTTACTAGCCCCACCAGGGATTACAGTTCCAGCACTACCAGCTCGAGATGCCCCCACCTTAGGGGAAACAACAATAGTTACAGTGTGGGCGAGTGTACCGTATCATACCTGGAGAGGAACCAACACCAGTTCAGGCAGTGGGGGGTATATTCCCTATCTTTAGGCATGTAGGGATCATTTTATTTGACACTAGTGCATCGCATTCATTTGTTAGTACCAGCTTTACTCATGAATCGGGAATGATAGATTTCACATCTGACATAGTACTTTAAATTAATTCACCCATGGGTAGAGGGGCACCTATACGTTCAGTGTTCGTAGGTATAGGGATTAATATTGGGCGACTTAAGTTTACGGAACACTTACTTGTGTTAGATATGTCTGAGTATGATGTTATCTTAGGGATGGATTGGCTAGCTATGTACAGATCTTGTGTTGATTATTGTGGCAGGTCCATCGTCTTCGCCATTCCGGGGCAAGAGATGTACTTTGTTGCGATGCCTCACCTGAGTGAAGGGTCGATAACACATTTTAATTACATTGAAGAGAAGAATTCTGTGGAGGTCATTGTTTCACTAGGCTCCATCCCAATTTTTAGAGAGTTTTTAGATGTATTTGTAGAGATTACAAGGTTTCCACCTAATAGGGAGATCGAGTTTTTGATTGACTTGATTCCTGGTATGAGAGCCATCGCACGTGCACCGTATCGTATGTCTCCTTTAAAGATAAGAGTGGTTAGAGATCATATTCAATAGTTTCTAGGTTAAAAAATTTATTCGAAGAACTAATTCACCTTGGGTTGCTCCCATTATGTTTGTTAAGTTGAAGGAAAAATCACTGAAACTTTACATTAATTATTGGGAGTTGGACAAGGTCACTATATGGAACAAGTATTCGTCACCCCGTATTGATGACATATTCGACCTGTTGAGGGGTGCATCATATTTTTCTGAAATGATTTGAGGTTGGGGTACCATTAGGAGCAGGATGTCCTGAAGATATCATTTTTGACAAGATATAGATCGTATGAGTTCTTGGTTAGGCCTTTTGGCCTGACCAATGCATCAGCGGTATTTATGGACCAAATGAATAGGGTGTTTAGGGACTTCCTATATCATTTTGTCATTATGTTCATAGATGACATATTGATTTATTCTTGAACCGCAAAGGAGCCCGTACAACATTTTCGAGTAGTCTTGTAGACATTACAGCACCATCATCTATATGCTATGTTCGAGAAAAGTGGATTTTTTTTATGAAAGGTTCAGTTTCGGGGAAACAAGGTATCTGAGAGGGGGGTATCGATGAACTAGGAAAGGTTTCAGGAGTGATAAATTGAGGACATCCCACTACACATACAAAGGTGCATAGTTTTATGAGATTGGTAGGATACTATCGTTAGTTCATTCAGGGATTCTCGGAGATATCCAAGACTCTAATGAATATGAGGAAGAAGGATGTACCATTTGTTTTAGATGATGTGTGTTCACGGGTTTTTGATGAGCTGAAGGCCAGGTTGACTTTCGCTCCGGTACTTTTGTTATCTCGTGGAGGGATTGACTATCAGGTCTTTATGAATGTGTCCTTGCGAGGACTTAGAGGGGCATGTTGCAGGAGAAGAGGATGATAGATTATACTCCTCTTGATATTCAATAAATCTTTAATGATTTTTTCATAAGCTGGAATTTTCTTTATTGCATCGAGAAAAGGTAAGTTCAATTTCACTATTTTAAGGACCTCTAGCACTTCATCACTTATGATCCCTTTGTGGGAAGGAACCAATCTTTGAGGAAATGGCGCAGCAGAGGGTGGCTTGACAATTACCGTGGGCTCACTAGTTTTTTCTTTGTCACTCTCGTCCAAGGAGATATCTTTGGCCTCTTTCGTGCCGGGTGAAGACTCCTTGTCTTTAGAAGTGTCGTGTGGGGCAGGTGATAAATCAATAACTCTCCCACTATAAAGAGTGGTTACTTCTTGGCAATACTCCTACTGTTCTGTAGAGGTATAGCTAACACTAGGTTGACCTTAGGGAGGTCTTTAGCCCTGTGCAGGAAACTTGCCCTTCTCTTGGATACTCAACGATGATTGCAACTTGGAGATATTCGCATTCATGTCGGTGAACATGCGATCATATCTAGCATTGGCTTCACTCTAAGAGTTAATGAACTGGTTTATTGTATCCTCGATGTTCCTCCGCGATGGAGTAATATACGGAGATGGAGTAGGTGGTGCTTGCTGAAATTGAGGAGGCAGTAGAGGTGGGGAAACCTGTGAATGTGGGTTCATCGCAGCTTGTGGTTGTCTGTAATTAAAACCAGGATGGTTTCTCCATAAAGGGTTATACGAGTTCCCATGCGGGGCATTAAAATTTCCCTTGAATCCTCCTATAGCATCTACCTGCTCGGTGTGCATGGCCTTGTGGCAGAAATCATCGGGCATGCCTTTGTGGAATGGACCGCCTCACAGATAGAACACACCATTTCTTTCGAAACACGATTGGATCCAGAGATATCTCTCAACCGACTATCAAGAAAATCTTTCATATCTCTCTGAAGCTGATCGAATCGACGGTCTATTAAGGTATTACTATCCAAATGGTATAGACCGAATGCAGTCGGAGTGATAGATGCTTTTCTAGGCCGGACTCAGGTATTAGGATCATATGTGTCCCATGCTTGAGTAGTCTGTGTGACATACTTAAGATGGGCCTCGGCATCGTAGGAGTCTAAATCCCAAAAAGGTCTTTCACATATTGTTTGCGCAAGTTATTTGGAAGACATTGTCAACCCATTATGGAAGAAAGAGATCAAATGGTGTTTTTTAAAACCATGATGGGGGCATGCTCTTACCAACTCTTGGAAATGTTTCCAACACTTATCAAAAGGCTCATTATCGTGCTGTCAAAAACCTTGGATTTGAGTCTTGGCAAAGTTGGTCTTGTGCTGTGGGTAGAATTTTTAGATAAATTTGGATTGCATATCCCTCCAGGAAATCATGGAGTTCAGGGGTAGAGACCATAGCCAGGTCTTGGATTTATCCTTTAACGAAAAAGGAAAAATCTTTAGGCGAACGACATCCTGCATGCAAGATTGGTCACTAAATGTGTCCCACGCCTCTTCGAGCTCTCTTATGTGAAGGTATGGTTTCTCCGAATCCATGACATGGAAAGTAGGGAGAATCTGTATCATCTCATCGCGAAAGTGGAACTGACCGGCATTATACGAGAGTAAAATGCAACCAGGGGTGACAGTTCGTTCAGGAAAGAGTAAGTCTTTCATGGGATGATAGGGTGGATTTCCCTCTCTAGTGCCGAAACTAGCGGTGTTAGACATTTCTTCTTCTTCAAATGGATCAGAATACTCACTCGGTGTCCTAGATGTGTGACTAAAGGATTGACTCAGGGTGTAACTAGAAATAGAGTGCTCAGGGGTAGGAGGTGGAACGCAAAACTGTGGAATGCGAGGCGTGTGGGGACTGTCAGAGTTATACTCAATAATTGGATTTTCGTGGATTATAATTGGAGTATTTTGAGCAGTTTGAGTATGTTCAGGATTTTGCATTAAAAGCTTGTGAGAGAGGATTTTTTTTTTTAATTTTTGGTCTAAGCTTTAGGTTGACTCGATCTAACGACTCTAAAAGAAACTAAAAGGTGATTTGAATGGGAGATTTACTATAATTAAATGCGTAATTAAATTATGGGCTAACTAAATTATGCCTAAATGAGCTACAGAAGAGCTAATTAACCTGAAATGGATGGCAAGCTATTAACAAAATTTACTTCAACTGAGAACGAGAGGTTGGGTTACAATCGCCCACACCCTAGTAATTCACCCTGTAGGATACTAGATTTTGAAATTAGAATTTACAAGGAACCCAGTCTTTATTAATCCTAAGCATTCCCTATATATGAAGGATCGCAGCCCGCATCATACGAAATCAAAGGTAAGAAAAAAGCAGTGTCGCATTAACTATACGCACATCGCACTTTTAAGCATCCCAGTTACCTAGGGTAAATGATATCAAAAGTCCTACGACGGTTGCGATAGCTACGCTACATGATACCTTTAAAATTCAACTCAAAAATCTATTTTCATTATGATGAATCACATCGGGTGGGGTTCATGAACCCCAACCACTACAAGTCTAGCCTAGCATGGTGCAATTAAGAAAAACCAGGGTCTCTATGGTGCAGGTGACTAAAATCATGGTAAAACTACAACTAGATGATGAAAAGGATTTGTTAACTACTGGAAATAAACTAAGCATGCATAAAGTGTCAACACCAAGGAGTAGAGAAGAGAAATTAACAAACTTTATAGCAGAATCAGCAAATGGTACTTCTGGGGTTTTGCCACAAATTCTCTCTTCAAAACTAGGTAAAAAGCTCCTCTAAAAACTGATTAGAAGACTCCTTTAATGTCTGGGAGGACATTGAAATATATACACTATGAAATTTGCAAGAGTTGGATTCATGCAGAACTCTAGCTGGAACAGGATAAATCTCGAACCCCAGATCGATCCGGTGGTAATATTTCGAATTGGCCTGCTTAGACCGGATCGATTCTTTTATTATGGAAAATGGATCGATCTGTTAAAATGACCTTGATGCAGTGAACTTTGGGGGTCGGATCGATCCTTTTTTTATGAAAATCGAATCGATCCAGTAAATTTATCCTTATACAGTGGCTTCTAGTGTCCGGATCGATCCTTTTTTTAGGCCATCCGGATCGATCTGAGTTTCCTTCTCAGTTTCTCATGATTATCTCGTATCTTTAGATCATCATAACTTCAAATCCAAAATTTGGATTGAAATGCCATTTCTTTCTACGCATTCGTAGACTCTAGATCTTCGACTTTTATTTTGGGTCCTTGATCGGATTCCTAGTAAAAATTACACTTTTACCCTTTTGATTCGTCTTCTTTCTTCTCTCTTGCTTCTTCCGATTTCTTTCTTTCTTTCATATATTAAATACCTACAAAATCAATAAGAAATACACAAAACTCAGAATACTTGTTAGACGAAGCCATTAGCAATGATATGAGATAAATCAACTCGTTTTACATTGTCCGAGGTAATAAAAGCCTCTAAATTATGGGGAAATTTTGGAAAAATTTATGCTTAATAAAACCCCCCTAACTTAGAACTTTGATCATCCCGGGCAATGTAAAAGAATCAAAGCATGGTTCAACTCTAAAATGAGATATCATACCTCTTTCGCGGGCGAGCGATTGCATTTAGCATATGCAATAAGCCTTTAAACCTCCAGGTGACCCTAGTAGGACGAGTTGTGTCTCGTGAGGGTTTGCAGTGAATATACTCACAAAATTCGTTATTGACTCAAAGAAAAAATCAAAATACTTATAAACTTTACAATTTAAACTCCCCAAAAACTGGTCACTAAAAAAATCATATTCACGAGTCTCAAGCCATAGTGTGTGTGTGCGAATCCAAAAATCGAACCGCTAATTTTCACCGATTGATCATTACATTACTTTTCGAAAATTCGTTTTGATTTCAAAATCTCATCGAATACACTCACAAATGAATCGCTCGAAAGTGTGGCTATTATCTCGGTGTGCGTGATACAAGGATTAAATATGATGGACACAAATTAATGCACACCATTTTGAAAGACGAAATTTTTATGGTGAAAAGATCTCTTCATCGGAATACGATCATAGGGAAACGAGAAACATCATCTCTTTTTCACACCATGTAATCTCTTTTATTATCTTTTGTGCCTTAGCTCTCCACGTGGCAGTCAATTTTCTCAATATGGATCGGTTAGGACTTTTCTGAGATTTTCGGTGTAATTGGGTAACATGAAAATGGTTGGGAAATCTGGAATTGGGAAATTTTCTTACGATGTCCGTTAGTGCTTTTTCAGGCATTTGCTCATTTTCTCTTCTTTTTATAATTTTTTTTCTTATTTTTCTTTTTCTTTCTATTTTTGTTAAGCATTCTTCTATTTTTTTTCTTTCCCCTTCTTATGAACTTTCCGGACTTTATTTCTGGAATTTTCAACCTTCACAATTTCGGGTCAATGTGGGTTTTTCGGGTTGTCAATCGAAAGGAAAAATTATTCGGCTCAAATTTGGGTTGCAAAGGGATGAATTTTTCACGACTTTTTATGGCTAATATTTTTGGGTAACAAACAATGGCCTATTTCATTGTCCAAATCCGAGTTGTTTTACCATATGCATCTCGAGATTAATTAAGTTTAGAGATATGTTAGCGCGCTTTTTGAGACAACACCTCACACGTTTATCGTAACCGCTCAAAACAATAAAATAGATATCATCGACGACCTTTTACATGCTGAAAAGAACTTTGAGTTAACCATTAACTCGGATTGATTTATAAACTCAGAAAAATGATATGCTTGAAATCTCACCGGGTTTGTCAATCTCCGCACTTATTCGTAAAGTCGTCAATTTTCGCTCAATTTCCATCTTTGGTCAACTTTGGCTTTGTGCATTCGATTTTTACAACTTGAGACAAAAAAATGTGACATTTTTTAAGCTTTTATATTCCAGCTTTTATTTATTTTGAAGAAAAATATTTTTGGATTTTTCAAACTTTTTCAATTTTTTTTTATTTCTGGGCATTTTTAAAAATTTGTGAAGTTTTAGAAAGACGCACTTGTGACCCCCTCTAACTTAGACTTTTGCATTGTCCTCAAGAAAAAGGACTAAAATCTAACTCAAAGAGAATTAAAAGTGCGAAGAAATAAAATAAACAAATACTGAAAATGTAGAATTTTATATAGAATGACCAACATGAGTTACAAGGGAAAGGGAGATAAACAACCAACTGTCATAACAACTAACAACTTCACAACCAAACCGCAGAAATGGCATCATTAGGGCGGGCATGGGATCCACCAGGCGCATTCGGGTCATATGGGTCATAGAAATATGGCAGTGGTGGTGGTGTACCCATAGTCATCTGATACATCTCCACTTGGAGATGGTGCATCATACTGGTGTCGCGCTGATAAGCCCTTTGGTCGGACACCTTGTCAGTGTTGTATTGGTTTATGAATCCATCGAGTCATATCTCCACCACCAAAATACATCGATTAATTTCTACATTTGCTGGAAAAAAATCAGAGTCCTAGTCACTATCATACTCCTCGTCGCCTTCACCCATATCGATATCCTCCTCTTCTTCCTCGCTGCTTTCTTCATCATCACTCGCGTCCTCTTATTCATCAGTAGCCTCCTGTGCTAGTCTGGCTTGGATGTTTTCTCGTTGTCTTTCACCTCTAGTCCGGGTGGTTTCCCCAAAAGGAGCTGGGCGGTGAGGGAAATCCTGTGGGGGGAAATTCCAGCGTTCGCTAGCATGGACGTTATGAGTCGGGCATAAGGGAGAGGGGTTTTCCCTTTTATCCGTGACTGCAAAGAATATGTCCTTATAAATGTAGGGAGCCAGGTTGATGGGGATGTTGTGGTCCAAGTGTTTATATACGAGGGTGGCTTGACCCGGGTGCATTGCCGAGTTATTTCCCATTGGGAGAATGTTCGTGCATATGATTTTGAAAGTGAGGTGCACTTTCTCGTTTAGCTGGCCCACTGGGAATGTCTCGGTGATCAAGTTAGTGTTGGGGTCAATGCGATACATGCACACATATTTGTCAAGTGTGAGAAGAGGGTTGGGGTATGTGTATGGATTGGGGTTTGGGACATCTTTGGCAGCCAACTTCCGGAGCAAAAGAGCCAAAGAGAACGGGACGCGAATGCCGACTACATATGCTTCATCCTCATTGTGCCTGGTGCGGGCAAGTGAGTCATAGAATGCTCGCACTTCGTTGGGCCAAACCATGTCATGAGGCTCATTTAGGAAACGGCACCAACCTCGTGCCATAAAAAGTGCAGTGATGAAGTTTGGCATGTCATTCCAAATGAATTGATGCTCCACTTGGAGCTTGCGAGTTTTCCCAAAGAAATGCTCACACCAAACTTGTTCTTGAAGGGAACGGTAGCCGGTGGCTCTGTCACCGAGAATTTGGGTGGACTCATATTTTTGGGGAATTGGTTGGTTGGCCATGGTATCTGTAGGTAGTAGAATTGTTGGACAAAAAGAGAGAAAGAGAGAAAAAGAGTGAGTAGTGGTGGTGAAAATGTGGTGGAGAGGGTGTGGCTTTATAAGTGGTGAGGGAAGAGCGTAGGGTAGGTTTTGGAGGGAATAGGGGGAAGTATTTGGGAGGGAAAAGGTGGTTGGGAAGGGTGGTGGACGAAATTGGAGGGAAAGAAATGGATTGGGGGAAAAGGGGGTGGTGAACCTTGGGAATGTAAAGGGTTACAGAAATCGGATCGATCCGGGTTCCCAGGATCGGATCGATCTGAACCCTTTTTATTTCGATTTTTCTCGCAAAACGGATCGATCCAGGTTCCTAGGACCGGATCGATCTGATTCCCAAATCAGCTTTAGTGCAACATTTTGATGGTATACTCTTCTCTCATTACTTTCGAATGCTCCTACTAATGGTCCTACACATGTTTGACTTTGAAAACCTCTCACCACGACACTGCAGCTCTAAACGTTCACCTCGTAATGCATACTGATGATCGAATTCCTCTCCTTTCATGATGTGAACCTACGAACTCTACTACCTTAACCTATGTGCAACTACTATACCCAAGAATTCACCCCATACACGTCGGGGGTACGATGACCTCTCAATTTCAGCTCACTCTACCCGTAAACGGGGTCCGACAACCAACTGGTGTCGATCTCTTCTACGCACGCCTCTACATATGGATTTAGGCATTGTCCATTGACTTTGAACGTGTTCCCCCATTTTGGATCTTCCAATTCCACTGCTCCATGGGGGAATACGCTTTTCACAACGAATGGACCATTCCACCGAGACCGCAATTTACTCGAAAATAGATGAAGCCAGGAGTTATAGAGGAGTACCTTTTGTCCAGGTTGAAACTCTTTCCATCGAATAATCTTATCATGCGCAAGTTTCATCCATTCTTTTGAAATCTTGGCATTCTCATACGCATCATTGCGTATCTCCTCTAACTCATTTAGTTGAAGCTTGCGAGCTTCACCATCTTTGTCCATATCGTAATTTACCCTCTTAATGGCCCAATACGCTTTGTGTTCCAACTCAACGGGAAGATGGCATGGTTTTCCATACACAAATAGGAATGGGGACATGCCGAGTGGGTTCTTGTATGCAGTACGGTAGGCCCATAGCGAATCGTTCAATCGAAGGGACCAATCTTTCCGGTTAGGATTAACGGTCTTCTCAAGTATTTTTTTGATTTCACAGTTTACTAACTCGGACTGCCCATTCGTTTGTGGGTGATATGTCATTCCAACTTTATGAACAACACCAAACTTTCTCATAAGCTTCTCGAATGGCTTGTTGCAAAAATGTGTGCCATTATCACTGATTATCGCTTTCAGTGCACTGAAGCGAGAAAGTATGTGTTCCTACTGGTATCTTATCACCACTTTGTTGTCATTAGTCTTAGTAACTATAGCTTCCACCCATTTAGAAACATAATCTACCGTGACTAGGTTGTATAGATTGCCAAAGGACGGGGGAAATGAGCCCATAAAGTCAATACCCCAGCAGTTGAAAACCTCAATGATGAGGATTGGGGCTAATGTCATCCTGTCTCATAGGGTTATCACCCCCATCCATTAACACCTATCATATACATCCCAAAACATTGTGGGCCAGTACAAGCCGCTTTGGAGAATCTTAGTTGTTGTCTTTTTCACAGAAAAGTGGCCTCCACATGCTTTCGAATGACAGAATTTGATGACTCTCAGAATTTTGCCATCCAGTACGCATCGTCTAATGATTTGGTTAGGGAAATATTTAAAAAGGAATGGATCGTCATAGAAAAACATGCGCGACCAAGTGATGAACCTCTTATTATCTTGCGGTGTCCAATAGGGAGGGACGGCTCATGTGACAAGATAGTTCACTATATTTGTAAACCAGGGCAAAGAAGAGGTGGCAAAGAGTTGCTCATCCGGGAAGTACTTGTCTATGGGTGTAGGATCACTAGGTACATCGAACGAAAGCCATGATAAGTGATCGACGATGACGTTTTCTACTCCTTTTTTATCTTTAACGGAGAGATTAAACTCTTGTAGTAGTAGGATACACCTTATAAGGCGCAACTTTGTGTCTTTATTTGCAAGGAGATATTTTAAAGCCGCGTGGTCAGTGAAACAAGTGATGGGGGAACCGATAATATAGGACCAAAATTTGTCTAGAGCAAAGACTACCGCTAGTAATTCCTTCTCCATGGTGGAGTAATTGGGTTATGGTCTGGTGAGAGTCCGAATAGCGTAGTAGATGACATGAGCCTTTTTGTCTTTTCTTTGTCCCAAAACAGCCCCTATAACATAATCGCTAGCATCACACATGAGCTCGAATGGTAAGGACCAATCCGGGGCTTGCACGATGGGAGCGGAAACAAGCATGCTCTTTAATTTTTCAAAAGCACTTTGGCATGCTTCATTCCACTTGAATGGGGTGTCCTTGATAAGAAGGTTGCTTAAGGGTTTAGCGATGGCGCTAAAATCCTTAATGAACCTTCTATAAAACCCTGCGTGCCCCAAGAAAGAGTGCATGTCTTTTAGCGATTTAGGTGGGGGTAGGTCAGTTGTGACATTGATTTTTGCTCTATCAACCTCGATCCCTTTGGATGAAACAATGTGGCCAAGAACTATGCCCTCAGTTACCATGAAATGGCATTTCTCCCAATTTAGCACTAAGTTCTTCTCCACACATCAGGCTAGTACTTTCTCAAGATTGGCTAAACATAGATCGAAAGAGGTGCCAAAAACACTGAAGTCGTCCGTAAACACCTCTAGACCTCTCTCAACCATGTCGCTGAATAAGCTCAACATGCACCTTTGAAAGGTCGCGAGAGCATTACACAAGCCGAATGGCATACGTTTGTAGGCAAACATACTAAAGGGACAAGTGAAGGTCGTCTTCTATTAATCAGGTAAATCTACCTCAATCTGGTTATATCCATAATAACCATTTAGGAAGCAATAATAAGGGTGGCCCTCTACTCTTTCAAGCATTTGATCGATAAATGGCAAGGGGAAATGGTCTTTCCTAGTTCCTGCATTGAATTTCTAGTAATCAATGGAAATGCGCCACCCAGTACTAGTACGTTGGGGAACTAGCTCTCCCTTGGCATTTTCAATCACTGTCATGCCGGACTTCTTCGAGAAAACTTGAATGAGGCCCACCCACTTGCTATTCGAGATTGGGTAGATAATCCCATCATCTAATAATTTTATGATTTCTTCCCTCACCACTTCTTTCATAGTTAGGTTCAACCTTCTTTGCATTTCCCTCGAGGGCTTCACGTCCTCCTTGAGGTGAATTTTTTGAGTGAAAATTAGACGGGTTATCCCCTTTAGATCAGCTATACACCAACCAAAACACTTTGGTGCTTCCTCAAGATTTTTAATAGCTTACCCTCCTGCTCTTCATCTAAGCTAGAGGAGACAATAATAGGAAATGTCTCACTTTCACCTAGGAAAGCATATTTAATGTTGAAGGGTAGTTTCTTCAATTCCAGAGTCGGGAATGTGTTGCTAAAGGGAACTGTGCATGTCTCTCTTGGTGGTAACTCTTCGAATCAAGAAACCCAACTAACATCTCTCTGTCCTCATCCGATGCTCTCTCATAAAAAAGATCTTTCAACTCCTTAACCTCTCTCTCAAACTCGGTATAATCTCCCTCGCTCTCATGACTAGACACTAGGCAAGCTTCTAAGGCATCTCCCCAGAAATTTTCTTCAATGTTCTCTTCTACGATGTCATCAATTAAGCTCACTGCATAAATATCATCTTCTTCCCTTGCTTGTTGGGCTATGTTGAAGATGTTTATTTCTAATGTCATGTTCCCAAAAGTGAATTGCATCCGCCCATTCTAAGAATTGATAAGTGCGTTAGCCGTAGTTAAGAATGGGCGCCCAAGAATGATGGGAACATGATTCTTCGAGGCGAAGGAGGGATCCGTGTCCCAGATGAAAAAATCTACTCGGAAGTCAAAAGTGTCCACTTGGACTATCACACCCTCAATTATACCTCTCGGTATCTTCACGGTTCGATCCGCCAATTGGAGAGTGATCCTTGTGGGCTTAAGGTCGCCCAGATCAAGCTGCCTATAAATTAAATAGGTAAGGATATTAACACTGGTCTCCAAGTCGAGTAAGGCCCTCTCAATTTTGTTCTATCCAATCGTGCAGGAAATGGTGGGTGCATCGGGATACTTATATTTAGGCGGGAGATCATTAAGAAGAACGGAGCTCACGTTTTGTACTAGGAACACATTTTTCTTTACCCTCATCCACCGCTTGACAGTCAATAAATCTTTAATGATTTTTGCATCAGCTGGAATTTTCTTTATTGCATCGAGGAAAGGTAAGTTCAATTTCATGGTTTTAAGTACCTCTAGCACTTCATCACTTATGGTCCCTTTGTGGGAAGGAACCATTCTTTGAGGAAATGGCACAGTGTAGGGTGGATTGACAATTACCATGGGCTCACTAGTGTTTTCTTTGTCACTCTCATCCAAGGAGATATCTTCGGCCTCTTTCGTGCCGGACTAAGTCTCCTTGTCTTTCGAAGTGTCGTGTGGGGGAGGTGATAAATCAACAACTCTCCCACTACGAAGAGTGGTTACGGCCTGTCAATGCTCCTGTTGTTCTGTAGAGGTGGAGCTAACACTAGGTTGACCTTGGGGAGGTCTTTGGCTCTGGGCAGAAAACTTTGCCTTCTCTTGGATACTCAACGATGATTGCAACTTGGAGATGTTCACATTCATGTCAGCGAACATGCGATCATATCTAGCATTGGCTGCACCCTGAGAGTTGATGAAGTGGTTTATTATATCCTCGAGGTTCCTCCATAGTGGAGTAATATACGGAGCTGGAGGAGGTGGTGCGTGCTGAAATTGAGGAGGCGGTGGAGGTGGGGCAACCTGTGAATGTGGGTTCATCGTAGCTTGTGGTTGTCCGTAATTAAAACCAGGATGGTTTCTCCATGAAGGGTTTACGAGTTCTTATGTGGGGCATTAAAATTTCCCTTGAATCCTCCTATAGCATCCACCTACTCGGTGCGCATGGCCTTATCGGCGAAAATCATCGGGCATGCCTTTGTGGAATGGACCGCCTCACAGATAGCACACACCTTTTCTTTCGAAACACGTCTAGATCCAGACATATCTCTCAACCTTCTATCAAGAAAATCTTTCATATCTCTCTGAAACTAATCGAATCGACGGTCTATTGAGGTATTACTATCCAAATGGTATAGACCGGATGCAGTCGGAGCGATACATGCTTGTCTAAGACGGACTCGGGTATTAGGATCAGATGTGTCCCATAATTCAGTAGTCTCCATGACATACTTAAGATGGGCCTCGACATCGCTGCAGTCTAAATCCCAAAAAGGTCTTTCACACATTATTTGCACAAGTTGTTTGAAAGCCACTGTCAACCCATTATGGAAGTAAGAGATCAAATGGTGTTTTTTAAAACCATGATGAGGGCATGCGCTTACCAACTCTTGGAAACGTTCCCAACACTTGTCAAAAGGCTCATTATCGTGTTGTCGAAAACTTTGGATTTGAGTCTTGACAGAGTTGGTCTTGTGCTGTGGGTAGAATTTTGAGATAAATTTGGATTTCATATTCCTCCCAAAAATCACGGAGTTTGGGGGTAGAGACCAAAGCCAGGTCTTGGATTTATCCTTTAAGGAAAAAGGAAAAAGCATTAGGCGAACGACATCCTGCGTGCAAGCTTGGTCACAATGTGTCGCACGCCTCTTCGAACTCTCTTATGTGAAGGTATGGTTTCTCCGAATCAATGCCATGGAAAGTAGGGAGAATCTGTATCATTATATTGCAGAAGTAGAACTGACCGTCATTATACCGGAGTAAATTGCAACCATGGGTGACAGTTGTTCGAAAAGAGTAATTCTTTCAAGGGATGATAGGGTGGATTTCGCTGTCCAGTGCCGAAACTAGCGACGTCAGACATTGCTCCTTCTTCAAATGGCTCGGAATAATCACTCGGTATCCTAGATGTGTGACTCGAGGATTGACTCAGGGTATAACTACCAATAGAGTGCTCTGGGGTAGGAGGTGGAACCCAAAATTATGGAACGCGAGGTGAGTGGGGACTTTCAGAGTTATACTCAACAATTGGATTTTCGGGGATTCTGATTGGAGTATTTTGAGGAGTTTGAGTAGTTCATGATTTTGTATTAAGAGCTTATGAGAGATTTCTTTTTTTTTGGTCTAAGGTTTAGATTGCATCGATCTAACCTAAGTCTACCAAGATCCTCGGTAATGGTGCTAAAAAAATTTAAAATATAACGATGTAGGAACTGTCCATGTAGTCACGGTTCTCCCAGTTTGGGAATATGATGATAATTTTAAAATATGTAGACTATGCTTAAAAACAAGTCGTTAAAGGGTGAAAACTCAAACCAGCTCCCAAACGGCCCCGTAAGAGGCACGAACACCTCTCACGGGATCAATGCAACTTATAGGAACTAACCGTGTAGTCACGGTTCTCTCGGTTTGAGAATATGATGATAATTTGAAAATATGTCGCTTAGGCTTATAAATAAGTCGTTGAAGGGTGAAAACCCAAACCAGTCCCCAAACGGCCCCGTAAGAGGCACTAACACCTCTTACGGGACCAATGTAACTCATAGGAACTGACCGTGTAGTCACGGGGCTCTCGATTTGAGAATATGACAATAATTTGAAAATATATAGCTTAGGCTTATAAACAAGTTATTGAAGGGTGAAAACCCAAACCAGCCCCCAAACGGCCCCGTAAGAGGCACTAACACTTCACACGGGATCAATGTAACTTGTAGGAACTGATCGTGTAATCACGGGCCTCTAGGTTTAAGAATATGATGATAATTTGAAAATATATCGATTAAGCTTAAAAATAACCCTTAAAGGGTGAAAACCCACATCAACCCCCAAACGGCCCCATAAGAGGCACTAACACCTCGCACGGGATCAATGTAACTTGTAGGAACTGACCGTGTAGTCACGGGCCTCTCGGTTAGAGAATATGATTATAATTTGAAAATATATCGATTAGGCTTATAAACAACTCCTTAAAGGGTGAAAACCCAAACCAACCCCCAAACGGCCCTATAAGAGGCATGAACACCTCACAAGGGATCAATGTAACTTGTAGGAACTGACCATGTAGTCACGGGTCTCTCAGTTTGAGAATATGATGATAATTTGATAATATATGGATTAGGCTTAGTAACAAGTCGTTGAAGGGTGGAAACCCAAATCATCCCCCAAAGGGCCCCGTAAGAGGCACTAACACCTCGCACGGGACCAATGTAACTCGTAGAAACTGACTACGTAGTCACGGGCCTCTTGGTTTGAGAATATAACAATAATTTGAAAATATATAGATTAGGCTTAGAAACAAGCTATCAAACCAGCCTCGAAACGATCCCGTAAGAAGCACTAACACGTTGCACGAGACCAGTGTAACTCGTAGGAACTAATCAGGTAGTCATAACTTGCGTAAGATTTTCAATTTTAGAATATAATAATAATTGCAACTCCTATATGTAATTTTTTAGCTTGAGTAAACTTTTTTATAAATTATTTGGTTACTAATATCGTCTCTTTTTTGTATCCTATTTTTTTTTTTTTTGCAAGATAACATTTTATCATTAGCATTTATTCATATGGAACATACGGAGAAGTTAATGGTTTACAACAAGGGGTTTATTTATTTAATGTCGTTAATATTCATGATTCTATTTTTTGTGTTATGGTCGTGCGGGCTTTTGTAGTTTTAGTGTTAACTTTTATATCCGTGCGGGCTTTTGTAGTTTTATTGTAAACTTTTATGGCCGTGTGGAATTTTTTAAGTTTATTGTTATATTTTGTGGTCGTGCGGGCTTTATATTACGCAGGTTTTATATTAGAAGGTTTTAGAACGTCATGAAAATAGAGGAAACTCTGCCCAATTTTTTTTTTTTGTTCTATGAACTACTAGACTTGTAATATTTTGAAGTTTGTATGTACATTAGTTTATCAACAACGTGCAAGATTTGCAATTTGTGAATTTTCTTGTTTTCAAATAATTAATTTTTTTTCTTTTATCCAAAAATTTGGCACAGTTCAAAACCGTGCCAAAAGTGTATCAAATATTGGCACGGTTTTTAACTGTGCTAAAAGTTCATCAAAGTGTGCTTAATCTGACATAGTTCAAAAATGTGCCAGAAATTTCAAATTCTGGCATGGTTTAAAAGTGTGCCAGAAGTGTTTTTATTTGGTCAAATCTGGCACACTTTTAAACTGTGCCAGAAAAAATGGTCATTTTGGAACACCTAATTCTGGCACAGTTCAAAACCGTGCCAGATTTGATCTAGCACAGTTTTAAATCGTGCCAGATTCCTATTTTTGGTGTAGTGAAACTTGATGCAACCAAAAATGTGTCTAGTGTGCGTGCTATGTAGGCTCAAGTGAAATCCTATCGCTCAAGTAATAATCCCGGTAAGTCGAGGGTGAATCCTCAGAGAAATAGGACGAATGAATTCGTGACGACATTGGAAAGATGAATGAATCCTAACTTAGACTCTAAAAGAAACGAAAATGTGATTTTAATGGGAGATTTACTATAATTAAATGCGTAATAAAATTACGAACTAACTCAATTATGCCTAAATGAGACACAGAAGAGCTAATTAACCTAAAATGTATGGCAAGCTATTAACAAAATTAACTTCAACTGAGAATGTGAGGTTGGGTTACAATCGCCCACACCCTAGTAATTCACCCTGTAGGATACTAGATTTTGGAATTAGAATTTACAAGGAACCCGATCTTTATTAATCCTAAGCATTTCGTATATGAAGGAGCATAGCCCGCATCATACGAAATCAAACGTAAGAACAAAGCAGTGTCGCATTAACTACGCGTGGATTGCACTCTTAAGCATCTCGGTTATCTAGGGCAAACGAGATCAAAATTCCTACGACGGTTGTGATAGCTAAGCTACACGATTACTTTAAAATTCAATACAAAAATATATTTCCATTATGATGAATCACATCGGGTGGTGTTCATGGACCCCAACCACTACAAGTCTAGCCTAGCATGGTGCAATTAAGAAAAACTAGGGTCTCTACGGTGCAGGTGACTGAAATCATGGTAAAACTAGAACTAGATGATGAAAAGGATTTGTTAACTACTGGAAATAAACTAAGCATGCATAAAGTATCAACACCAAGGAGTAGAGAAGAGAAATTAACAAACTTTATAGCAAAATCAGCAAATTATTCTCTCTTCAAAACTAAGTAAAAAGCTCCTCTAAAAACTAATTAGAAGCCTCCTTTAATGTCTCGGAGGACATTGAAATATAAACACTACGAAATTTGCAAGAGTTAGAGCCATGCAAGACTCTAGCTGGGATAGGATAAACTCAAATCTTGAACCCCGGATCCGGTGGTAATATTTCGGATTGGTTCGCTGAGACCGAATCGATCCTTTTATTATGGAAAACGGATCGATCTGTTAAAATGACCTTGATGCAGTGAACTTTGGGGGTCGGATCGATCCTTTTTTAATGAAAACTGAATTGATCCGGTAAATATATCCTTATACAGTGGCTTCTAGTGACCGGATTGATCCTTTTTTTAGGCCATCCGGATCGATCCGAATTTCCTTCTCAATTTCTCTTCATTTTTCTTCAATTTCTCATGATTATCTTGTATCTTTAGATCTTCATAACTTCAACTGTAGAACTTGGATTGAAACGCCATTTCTTCCTATGCACTTGTGGACTCGAGATATTTGACTTTTATTTTGGGTCCTTGACCGGATTCTTGTTGGAAATTACACTTTTTCCTTTTTGATTCGTTTTCTTTCTTCTCTCTTGCTTCTTCCGATTTCTTTCTTTCTTTCATATATTAAATACCTGAAAAATCAATTAGAAATACACTAAACTTGGGAAACTTATTAGAGGAAGCCATTAGCAATGATATGAGATAAATCAACTCGTTTTACATTGTCCGAGGTAATAAAAGCCTCTAAATTAAAGGAAAAATTTAGAAGAATTTATGCCTAATCACACCGAGTTACAAAGCTGCATTGACCATACCAGGTCCACCTGCGCTCTACCAGACCAGGCCCAACCGCGATGTACCATGACATGGTACCAATTCGAACTACCATATACGTGGGAATACCGATCCTCGATTATCGAAGTCGAAAAGGACACACAAGAGTCTAAAGGAACACCCACTACTCCGAGAAAATCCCACCCATATGCGTTAGACTATGATCTACGAAAGTGAACCTATGTCATATGATCTTAGTCTTATCACTCATTCCCAACGTTTTCACTGGGTACTATTCCTAGCCATATACCTTAGCTTGGGTCACCAACCGTGACGAATCGAATCATAATTATTTATTCTCGCAAGACAAAAGTATTGTACAAGCTCATCAGTCTCTAGAAAGTCAATGCCCGACTTCCCTCCTTGGGAGTAAGGTCATCCCCTTTACATCCTTGGGGCACATAAACCACTAAGGTTGGAAAATTCCTAACGCCCTTGTTTACACTGAACTACTCCAGTTATTGGCGACGACGTCACCAACCTACTACACCTAGGCTACTGTCTGCCTTACCATATCAGGATCGCAACCCCAACTCCACTTAAATAGTATTTAATTCAAGAGGGACATTCACATTATTGTATCCTTTGACTATACGAGATTGTCACTAAGCTTACTTCCAGGTTCTACCCAAACTGGATTTATGTGACAACCACACCGACCGCCATCGGCATTTTAAAAGTAGTAAGTACCACATAGGGCTACATCTTCTAATTCATATCGTCTTGGCAGGACGTGCTAAAAACCAATCCTTACCTTGCTAAGGTTACCTAGCATATACCACCAACACACACCAATATTCTAATTATGTTTCTATATTACCCCACTTTGGTTGCCATTTTTAAGTCTCCATATGGAGGCATCAACCTAAGCCTCAAATACATTTCCTAGCACACCTCAAAGCCAAGTGTTATAACACCTCCACTACTAGTCATTCCATGACACCTAGGCACCACACCCCATAATAACATGAGACTTCAATTACCTCTTAGATGGCGCACCACCCCTCTGTGTCGATTCAGGAAACCTTACCCGGCACGTACACCACTCGACTCTTTTAAAACTCGACCAGCGATCTGAGATCATCACTTGAACCCCAACACAATCGTTATTAGGACCCTAATGCTTCTACATACCAGACTTAACTGGTCACCTAAGGACACTAAATAAATTCCATGTAAAAGTCCCCAAAACTTGATAAGATTTCATCATCCATACTTTTATCAGTGTAGTTGCGCTCTATAAACCTTTAATTACCCACACTGTGATTACATGGTGCTCGCTAAGACACTAGTCTACGAGCTTTGACATATGGCGCACCTTAATCGCGAGAAGTCGATTTCTATTCCCAATGAAACCATACTCAATGTGACCTATGTCACTCCACGATTCCCTTAAACCACACTCACACTAGGATTACCTCGTATAGGGGTGCAACCGGTACGAGTTTTTACCATACTGTACCGTTTTGGACCGAGGAAAAATGGTTTCGGTTTCATATTATGAAATACCGAAAACCCATTTTACCGAACCCGAAAATACCGAAAAAAATTTGGTTGGTTTTGGTTTTTAGATATAAAATACCAATTTACCGAATTTACCGTACCGGCTTATTATACCGAATTTACCGTACCAAAGTTACCAAATTTACCGTACCAAAATTACCGCATATTACCATATCATTTTCCAAATAAAAATTATTTTTAACTAAATATAATAACCCAATTATCTAGACCCTTCATTTTTTTAAACCAATCTCATCCGTTGAATTCCTTTACTATAAATCCCACCAACTAAAGCGAACAAAACCCTAAACACACAACACAACAAATTAGTTGCCGCTCTCTCCAAATCTCAGGTACTTTCTTCACTATGCTCTCTATTTTTTTAACTGATGATAGTGATGATAAACTGATAAACTGATGCGCGGTCTCCAAATCCTTTACTATAGGTCAAGATTATTTTTTTAAAGTTGATGATAGTGATGATAAACTGATGCGCGGTCTCTTATCATCATCCACATTATTTTTTAAAAGGCTTTTTGTCTTTTCCTTTTGTCAGAGAGCTTTCATAGAAGCTCAGTTTGCATATATAAGAGGCCAGTTTCGTGAAGTCATAAATGCGATGGAGGGTTTTTGATAACATTTTGAAAGGAGTGATAGAGAGCATGCTATCTTGTGTACTGACGTTGCATTTATTATTGAGTATCCAAGATGATTCGATATTTGTCTGATTTTGCTGCTATTGTTCCACTATCGATTACTAATCCTCCTCCTCTATGTATTCCACCCATAGATATTGATGATAAGGATAATAACGAGGATAATGAGGAGTTAAAAAAACTATAACAGTTATTTTTTGCTGCTATTGTTCCACTATCGATTACTAATCTTTATTTTCATATTAACAATGTGGATAGTTTTCATATTTATAAAAACTATAACAGTTACTTTTTGGAGATATCGAGTATAATTTCTTCTCACCATAACAGTTAACAAAAACAGTTTTTTCCTATTTATAAAAAACAGTTTTTAAATTTGAAAAAAAAAACTAATTTTTTTCCTATTTAAAAAAAAAGTTTTCTTTTTCAAATTTAAAAACTGTTTTTTTCTAAATCGGAAAATTGCTTTTTTCATCCTATTTAAAAATTGTTTGAAAAATGTTTTTAACTGTTTAAAAAAACTGTTTTTTTATGAAATTTAGAGTAAACAGTTTTTTATCATATTTTAAAAAAACTGTTTTTTTTTCAAATTTAAAAGCAGTTTTTTTAAATCGGCAATAAATTATTTTTTATCCTATTTAAAAACAGTTTTTATCCTATTTAAATTAAAATTGGGCAAATTTTAAGGATTAAATTGGTCAAACTTGTATAGTTTAGGGGCTAAGTTGGCCAATTATTAGTTTAGGAACTAAATTGGCCACATTTGTATAGTTTAGGGTATAAATTGGCCAAATTATTAATTTAGGGACTAAATTGGTCAAACTTGTATAGTTCAAGGGCCATAGGGGTCTTTTACTCTTTATTTATCACGCTTATCTTGATTGTTGTCTATATTTGAAATAATATATTTGATAAAATCTTAAAAAGTTCCAAATTAATTTATAATGTTTTTTTTAAATTTGTAGGTTTTAATCAACAATGGTTTTGAAAGGCAATATCTGTGCGCTCATAGCAACCTCTGAGGTGTTGGGAAAGAGAAAATGGAACAAAAAAAATTGGGAGTACGATAATAATGAATATTTTGAGCATTATGCAAACATTGAGAGAAAGGGACAGATTGAGTGCATATATTGTAAACAACGTTTTTCGGAGATTGAACCAACAGATAAACTTTGGGCTCATTTGGGAGATTGCGTAGAATGGAATCATGTTGATCGTGTTCAGACTAATAAAAAAATATATGCTAAGCATCAACTTGACAAGTGGTCTGTTAAGGACCTCTACCCTCAAAAGCGCATAAAATTTGCTAAGTTACTAAAAAGGTGGACAATGGGGCTTAATAACGCGGATTAGAGTATCACGTGCGATTATTTTTTGAGAGAGTTTAGAAATAGTGTCTTTTTTATAAGATGAATTAAATAGTATCTTTTTTGTTAATACTTCCAAATGTTTCTACTCTCTAACCTTCTAACTTGTATTGGAGAACTACATGACATTTTATGTCTTTTTGTAATGAAATATTAAGTATATCTTTCTTGTTTAGCATATCCCTTATTTATTATTTGTTGCTACCCATACTTATTATTTGTTTAATATTTTGTAATTGTTATTAGATGTCAGCGATGGATGAAACAAATAATAATGATGTTGAAATAAGCAAGGGTACCACTGAAGTGAGTCAAAAACGAACAAAGGGATGTACTAAAACTGTCACAAAGTCAAACCAAGGTAGTTCTCTCATTTGGACTCATATGAATAGACAGATGCTTGATGGTAAATATATGGGTACTTGTGATTGTGTTCATTGCGGAGCAAACTTTAATGCTCCTTCAGCTAATGGAACTACTTTGTTGTGGAATCATCTTAAAAGGAGATGTAAGAAATATTTACAATCCGAAATAACCGATAAACAAACAATTTTATTAATGGATGGAACTCAAAAACCTAATTAGAAGTTTGATAAAGATATAGCCCGCAAGACTCTTGCGAAAATTATTATTCTTTGTGAACTTCCATTTAGTTTTGTTGAAAATGAGGGTTTTCGGTTATTTGTCAAAGAGTTAAATCCTAGGTTTTATGTAGTTTCTCGAACTACTATCACAAAAGATTGTTGGAAATTTTATCTTGAAGAACGTACAAAATTAAAGCATTATTTTATGACATCCTCTATACGTGTCTCCCTGACCACTGATTTATGGACATCCATTCAAAATTTGGGATATATGTGTTTGACCGCTCATTATGTGGATAAGGATTGGAAGTTACAAAAGAAAATCATTAATTTTTGTGTCCTTCCACACCCACATAAAGGTGAGGCCATTTCTAAAGCCGTGGAGTCATGCTTGCTAAGGTGGGGTTTAGAAAAGTTGACAACAATTACACTTGATAATGCAAAAAATAATGATAGGTGTGTTGATGATTTAAGGAAAAGATTTAACAAAAGAAATGGGTTATTGTTGGGTGGGGAGTTTTTTCATGTGAGATGTTTTGCACACATTATCAACCTTATTGTAAGGGATGGAATTTTTTAAATTAAGGAGATAGTGAAGCGACTTCGTAGAAGTGTGAAATATGTGAGAAGTTCTCCGTCAAGGTTTCAAACCTTTAAAATGTGTGCCGCAGAAGAAAGGATATCATCAACAAAGTGGGTATGCCTAGACGTGAAAACAAGGTGGAATTCTACATACCTTATGATTGGTGCGGCAATGCAATATCAAAAGGCATTTGAACGCCTTGATGACAAAGATGATATGTACAAAGTAGAGGTTAGTAGCAAAGGAGATGGTGTCATGTGTGAGTGTGATTGGAAGACATTGAAAGCTTTGCATGCATTTTTGGAAGAATTCTATCTTCTAACAAAACGTATTTTCGGTTCTCATTACATCACTTCAAATTCTTACTTTGATGAAGTAACTTCCACTAAAGACTTACTCTTAGAATATTTAGATAGTGATGATCCTTTTTATTGTAACATGGCTATTAAAATGAATGCCAAATTTGACAAGTATTGTGATATTTCTTCTTAAATTTAGTCTTGGTTATTGCTATTGTCTTGGACCCTCGGCATAAATTGCAATATGTGGAGTATTGGTATAATGAATATTTTGCTAATGATCACACACTTTCTCAAGTAGAAAGAGAGTGTAAAGTGTTTGACTTCATTGAAAGATTGAAAGGGTTGATGTCACAAATGTATTATCACTACAAGTTGGAAAATGTCTCTTTTGTTGAAAGTGAGTCAAGTGTGGTTCGTTGTGATGGTGATATTTGGGGTAATTTAGTTGGAAATGTTGACAAGCGTGCTTTGAAGAAAATAGAATTTTCAAAGTATTTGAAAAGGAAGGAAAATGTTGAATTGATGAATGATTTGGATCGATACTTGCATGATGGTATAGAGGCTCTTGATGATCAAAATTTTGATGTTTTGACTTGGTGGAAGGGAAATATTCCAACATACCGTGCACTTGAATTTATGGTAGGTGATGTCTTGGCCATTCCTTTGACTTCAGTGGCTTCCGAGTGTGCTTTTAGTACAAGAAAAAGAGTCCATGATCCATTTCGTAGCTCTTTGACACCAAAAACGGTGGAATGTTTAGTATACGCCCAAGATTGGATTAGAAGCTCCACAACTTTTGAAATTGAAGAATCACTTGAAGCACTTGAAGGCATTGAAGCTTGTATGTATTTTATATTCATAAGTTTTAAGTTGACTTATTTTGTTCACTTATTTATTTGTATTTATTGATATGCATTTGTTGTTGTGCTTGTAGGTGTGATGGATGAGTTCAATGGATTGAACATTGGTTCGGCTTAATCGACATTGATCTTCTCAAAAATGAGGTAATTTATGATTATTTTAGTGCTGTTTTTAGCTATTTTTAGCGTGTTTTAGGACTGTTTTTAGTGCGTTTAGGTGCTCTATTAAGTGCTGTTTTTAGTGCATTTTAGGGCTGTTTTTAGTGCGTTTTAATGCATTTTAGGGTTGTTTTTAGTGCGTTTTACGTGCTGTTTTTAGGGCTGTTTTAAAGTTGTTTTGAAGTCGTTTTATGATTGTTTTTAAGGAGTTTTAGGATGTTTTTAAGCTGTTTTATGAACTGTTTTTAAGGTTGTTTTAGAAATGTTATTAGGGCTGTTTTTAAGGCGTTTTAGGACTATTTTATGGCTTTTTAAAAGCTTTTTAATGTTGTTTTAGGAATGTTTCTCTAAGTATTTTCTAATATTATTTTTTCTTGTCTTTATTTACAGGTAAAGTGAAAAAATGCAGGCAAAAGAGAAGAATAATGGCGTTGTGTATTGCGCATGGTGGTGGTGTTTTATTTTGTCTTTTGAATGATGGTGTCTTTTGGAGGCAAGAGAGAAGAATGATTTACGTCAAGCTTTTTTCTTTTGTCTTTTGTAGTTTATTTTGCATGATGGTGTTGTTTTATTACGCTATTGTATTGTAATTTTTAATTTCGAGATTAATGTGTATTAATATGGATTAGACGCAATTAACTACGAAATATAAGTTGTTTCTTCATGATCTTTATTTTATTTTTTGGGCAATTTGTATTATATTTTAGTTTCAAGTAATGCATTTAACCGATTAAATGAGTTTAAAATTTTACTAGAATCATATTGTTGTCGAAATACCGAATTTACCAAATGCATAAACCGATATGAAATTATGGTTTTTATCGGGAAAAAACCGAATTGAAACCAAAATTACCGATACCAAAAAAACCGAAAAAACTGAAAACTGGTCGGTTTGGTTTTGGTTTTTGTTTTGATGTACCGGTCGGTAAATTGGTACGGTACGGTTTTACCATTTAGATTATGGTTCTGGTATTGGTAAGCGGTCGTTACCGACCATACCGTACCGGTTGCAGCCCTAACCTCGCATATAAACATTACCTCAGCAGCTAAACAAGCCTTGAAGATTAGATATCAATATTATCTCTCATCCAATCGATTGTGACAATAAGCCACGTACCAAACCACAACTACTACTGGTAAAAATTCTGGCAAGATACAGGACGTCACCTACAACCTATAAACCTTTAGGTCTGTTTCATCGACATCACCAAAATCCTATTCCTCGAAATCACATCATATTTTCTAAAACCCATCATAGAATACTACTTAGAGTTCACTCCTAAGTCTCCTTAACCATCATTGTTGCATACATAACATATGTACTGCAATTTGCCTGTAACTCTCAGCATACCCTACGAGGTACAACTTTTAATCAAAAATCACCATGACACTTACTTGTAACGATACTATCTTACCGACTTAGACCGAGTACACATCCCAATTATTGACCAACAAGGTCTATCATGCCCACTAAATCATTAATTGCCTTACGACGTGATACTACTATAAGGATTGAATTCGCCTAATCACCTCATTGATACTAACTACCCGAAAGTACCTAGTCAAAGAACTTAACACATTTCTATTACCAATCAACATTGTTTAGGCACTAAGCACTAGATACATAATCCCCACTGTTGACTTTACACGATTCATGCTTCTAATTCGATAGACGTTATTCTCCATTCTCTACATATCAATTAGCTTCTCATATCATTATGAATTGACACACAAGCACTTCATACTAAAAACCTGGGATGTCGCCACCACTGACTTGTATGGACACTCGCAACTTATCAATATATCTAAATCAGAAGAGCGAAAATGATTAACGACAACTAACTTGGTCGCCTTCCACTTGGCAAAGACTTCACCCATCGGGCTAACCTTTTCAACTTCACCGTCAGGACACGAACTAAACTGTTACACAAACTACCGTGACCGGACCAAACCGACATCGATGTCGAAAGATCCACTACCGACCCCACCATGTCACTCCCAAAAGGAACCTTAAACCTAGGGCTCTGATACTATTTGTAACTCCCCGACCCGGATTTATGGGTTACCCGTGGTCAACCCGGTTCGACCCAAGCATTAAGTGAGAAGTGAAATGAACAACCTATATAATGTTGTTAATTCAGTTTTAGTTTTATTACGTTTTACTTGTTAGCATACGAGTCCAATCATACTACGTGAGGGATCCGTGGGGATCACCCCAGAATCCAAACATTCAGAGCTACTAACGTAAAATAAAATAGAGTACTTACCTGTATAACGCTCTCAAAATACAAAACCACACCTAACCTCCAATAACAAAACGAGGGAGTGAGCTGAATGCTCAATGGAAAATATATAAAATGGAGTATATAATCGAATTGCATAAAGAAGACTCTAACGCATTATACATACGTGCACATGCAACTACCTTGTATATATATAAACATACTTATACATATACTTAATGCAAGAAACAGTTTTACTTTCGAAAACATTATTTATCCCAATTAATTCACCATAATCTTGTAAAAGACTTCCTTTTTCTCATTTGATATGTACCCCTTTATTAACAAGCACGGTTAAATACTTGAAAAACTACACTTGGTTTGACCGAAATCAATTTCTTTACCTAAATTACCTTTTTTAACCAACCCACGTTAGTATTTTCATTTAAAATAACCCTTTCAATACACGCGAACATTGTGTCAGAAAATACTCATTTATCCTTCGAAAACCTTTCACAACACACCCTTGTGCTAATAATGGTTTAAACCTCTTAGGTTGATTAACCACCCATTTGCCCACATACTTTGACCTTTTCTATATCTTATGGACATTAATTAATTACACGTTCACTTGTCCATTTTATCTTTACTAGAACATTTATTACTTCATTCAAGTTAGGTTGTCTTAACACATTTTCACCACACAACTCAATTATTGACATGTTCCTTATTCCTTTATCTTTTTCTCGGAATCTTCCAATTACAGCATATATCAACGGGCTCCACACCGCCGGCTATGCACACCATATGCTCTGGCGAGTGTTTTGGGTCTTTCACTTCACGGCTCTGCGCCCTCCTTAATTTTTCTGTGTCATTCGAGTTCGTTTTTAATGTGTTTTAACATTTTGAAATTGTTCATATTATTTCAACTTTTATTTTACTCGATCGAAGCCAAACCCGGGGTTCTACCCCAACCATTTTTACACCTTGAAAACTACCATTTCATGTTCTTTACACTTTAGCCTTGATTTTATTTCAAAAATCATGTTCATTAAGACTATCATGTGTAACACCCTTTTCAACATTTTTATTTCATAAAAATGCTCCACATTACGTAAAATTGCCATTTTACACATTTATTTCCAAACTCGCCTTTTACTCTATTTTCATAAGTGATAATTTTTCAAATACCATTAAGTTACCCACAATAACTTCTTAAGTGTTTTTAATACATTTTTAACATTTTGGAGTAATATTCTTCTTGATTGGCAATATATTTATTTTAATACTTTTATTTTCAAAAATCAGTGAACATATAAGACTACTTTATAAGAAAATTACCATTTTTCTTTTATTAATACTTGTAGTCTTGAAACCTTACATTTTCAATACATCACAACACCCATTACACACCTTAAGGACTAAATTTTCTCTTTTCTTAATTCCATGTTTAAATCCAATAAAACCTTCATTAAGCTTATTTTTATGTCCATTATCAAAATACTACAAGTTTATATATATGAGAGGATGAATTTTAAATTCTAAAATCCTATCAACGGGTTAAACATACATTTCATTCTAGAAACTCATAATACTTTGCAAAAATACAATTTTCAAAACCATAGGATATTTTATTTCTTAAAAACTCAAACTAATGTCCCATTTTTATAAAATCTTTAATTTTGCAAGAAATCAAACTTAGTTCACCAAATATCTATAGCACGATAAAAAAAAGGTAAATTTAAAATATTTTTTATTCCATAAAAATGTTTATCACCCAACTTCTTGAAATATACCATTTACATGAAAATCCCAACTATTTCGAAAAAATCTCAAAATATTTACTCATCATTTGCATCTATCAAAATAATACTTTTGCCAACATTTTATATCATAAAAATGTTTAATACCAGATAAACTAGAAATCCCTCATTTTATTCATATGCATTCTACTCTTAAATTTTGAAAACAATACTACCAATACACAAATAGAGTTTTAAACTAAGAGTAGATTTTTCACCTCAATTGAAGCTCCAACAATGGAGGGCATGAAATGTCTAAGAAGATGGCAACCTCCCACCTCCTAAGGTGGCCTCAAGGAGGATGGCTAGCTCCACTAAGCTTGTCTCCATGAAAGCTTCATCAAAACCCCTCTATAAGCTCCATGAACCCCCCATCTTCATCTTCTCCAAAATTCCCCAACAACATCTCTAAATTTCGTAGCTATGCTCAACAATGGTGAAAATGGGTATCCAAAGCTTGGATATGGTGAAGACTAAAAGGTTATGATGGTTTAAGGTGGAAATTTGGAGGTGGAGTGGTGGTTTGTGGTGGAGAGAAGCTCAACAATGGTGGAAGACCACCATGCTCTCTCTCTCTTATTCCAACTCTAAATAACCCAAATGATCCAAACAATCCTTATAAAAATGCCCCAAAGCTTTAAAATCCCATTTTTCCCAATTTGGGTTCACTAGAGCTCGATAGTTCATCAATCTAATGGCTCAGAACAAGACAACGCATAAGGGAAGTCTAGTTTAAAAAATTTGATTGACCTCGTTTGAACGAGATTCACCCCTCGTTCGGACGAGAAGGGCATCTCCTTTAATCCCTTACTTCTAACGACCTTCGAATGACCCTGATTAGTTATACAGTGGGATCTCATTTAATCTCTTGCTTCGAACGATCCTTGATTCTTGTTCTAATAACCCAACTCTCGTTCAAACGATCATTCTTATATTTCCTTAGTTTTTCTCCAATTTTAACCCACATCTTCCACTAATTATCATCAAGCCTCCAAAGACAGTCAAATCAGAATGTAATCCCAGTTATAATTATCAAAATCTCAAGGTTCTCATTTTAGTTCAATTTATGCGAAAAAATACTTAATTATTTGGGCGAGGTATTAGAACTTTAATTACATAGTTTATCAGCCACTTATCATCTATGATTTCAGCTTGAAATCACCCTTGCAAGTGTGGCTATGGATTAAACAAACGGCATGCATGAATTTCTTTGAATCCCAATCTTTTGAATAACGATAAATTTATTATATAATCAATGCATACCTTCTTTTTCGATAAACACATAATTTATAACCCCAAAATTATGTTATTTGACTTCTCCAATTTTCGTTCTTTTAGAGTGCCGCAAATTTTTGTTTTTAGTCTCCCGATTACAATCAAACACAACGTAAAACCAAATCTACAATGCATAATGTCCACCAAATTAAATACGAATTAAAACTCTACTGCAGTGAAAAGTAAAATGTTGAAATACCTTTTCATATATTTAAAATTATTTTTTGTTGGTTTGAAATTATGAATAAGTATATACCCTATAACTATGTAAAACAAAAATATTGAACAAAAATTAACTCTAAACAGCTAACTAGTTTGGAGTTTTTAATTTATAAATTGCACTTTAATAACAAAGTTATCAACCACTTATCATGTACGATTTCAGTTTAAAACCACCCCTGTAAGTGCAGTTGTGGATTAAACAAGTCGCATGCACAAATTTCTTTGAATCCCAATCTTTGGGATAACTCCCAATTTATGATATAATTAATACATACCTTCCTTTTCGATAAACACATAATTTATAATCCCAAAATTATGTTCTTTAACTTTTCAAATTTTCTTTCTTTTATAATGCTGCATATTTTGGTCTTTAGTCTCCCAATTACAATCAAACACAACGTAAAACTAAAGCTACAATGCATAACATCCATCAAATTAAATGCCAATTAAAACTCTATTGCGGGGAAAAGTAAAATAGTGAAATATTTTATCACATATTTAAAATTTATTTTTTGGTGGTTTAAAATTGTGAATAAGAATATACCCTATAATTATGCAATGTTAAACAAAAATAGCGCATAATAATTAACTCTAAATTGGTAATTGGTTTGGAGTTTTTAATTTTAAAATTGCACGTTGATAGATCAACCACTTATTATGTGCGGTTTAGCTCGAAACCACCCCTGCAAGTGCAGTTGTGGATTAAACAAATCGCATGTATAAATTTCTTTGAATGCCAATCTTTGGGATAACTACCAATTTATGATATAATTAATCCATGCCTTCCTTTTCGATAAACACATTATTTATAACCCAAAAATTATGTTCTTTAACTTCTCTAATTTCCGTTCTTTTAGAGTGCCGCATATTTGGGTCTTTAGTCTCCCGATTACAATCAAACACAATGTAAAAAAAAAAAGCTACAATGCATAACGTCCACCAAATTAAATACCAATTAAAACTCTACTGCGGTGAAAAGTAAATATTTTTTCGCATATTGAAAAAAAATTGTTGGTTTGAAATTATAAATAAGTTATGTAATGTTAAACAAGATTGGTGAACAAAACTTAACTCTAAATAGGTAACTGATTTGGAGTTTTTAATTTTTAAATTTTCCTGTAATAACATAGTAATTAATCACTTATCATTTACGATTTTAGCTTGAAACCACCACGGCAAATGCGGTTGTGGATGAAACAAATGGCATGCACGAATTTCTTTGAATCCCAATCCTTGGGATAACTACTAATTTATCATATAATTAATACATACATTCATTTCCCATAAACACATAATTTATAACCCAAAAATTATGTTCTCTAACTTCTCCAATTTTGGTTCTTTTAAAGTGCGGCATATTTTGGTCTTTAGTCTATCAAACACAATGTAAAACAAAAGCTACAATGCATAAAATCCACCAAATTAAATACCAATTAATACTCTATTGCAGTGAAAAGTAAAATGGGGAAATATTTTTCACATATTTAAAATTATTTTTTGTTAGTTTGAAATTGTGAATAAGTATATATCTTATAATTATGTAATGTTAAATATTAATAGTGAACAAAATTTAATTCTAATTAAGTAATTGGTTTGGAGTTTTTAATTTTTAAATTGCACTTTAATAGCATAGTCATTAACCACTTATCATGTAAGATTTTAACTTGAGATCACCCCTGTAAGTGCGATTATAGATTAAACAAACTGCATGTACAAATTTCTTTTAATTTTAATTTTGAGACAACTATCAATTTATGATTTAATAAAGGGGCTTTAACGGTCTAGTCCTTGAACTAGCAATTTTGGACAAAAAAACCAGGCCCAACAAATTTTAAACGATTAGGTCCAACATATAAATACCTCGAAATTAAAACAAACACGCACTATTCAGAAAACGAAGCGCCATTCAGAAAATGAAGTGCCAAAAACATTGTATTCTCTCTTGTATCAATCGTACCGTCTCTTCGATCAAAACCCCAAGACGATTCTATTTCTCAATCAAATTTTGGTCAACAACAACATATAAATACTCCTGATCGAAGCTCTAGAAACTCTATTCGATCAAAACCTTAACTCTCTTCAATCAAAACCCTAACTCTCTTCAATCAAAACCCTATCTCTCTTCTTTCAAAACCTAATCGTTGAAGTTCTACATTTTACATTCTAAATCAAATTCTTCCAAACAGCACTAACAAGTATGTATACATTCTCTTATCACCTTTTTATCCTTGTGTATTTTGTGTTCTCATATGTATAAATTTAAAGACATATGGACTGATGAAATCACATTCTTCTTTTTCATGCGTATTATTCATCATATATTTAGAATGTATTCATCATATGGACTGATGAAATCAAACATTGTATTAATCATATGGATTGGAATATGTACATGTACAAGCCCTGTGTTGCGTGTACTATGTGTATTTTGCGTGTACTTTTTAAAAGTACACGCAAAATTAACAGAGTACACGCACATTGAAAATGAATTTCTCAATTCATTATGCATGTACTTTTATGTTTTATATGTGTACTCTATAGAATATCTACATGTACAAGCCCTGTGTTGCATGTACTATGTGTATTTTGCGTGTACTTTTATAAAGTACACGCAAAATACACATAGTACACGCACATTGAAATTGTATTTCTCAATTCATTATGCGTGTACTTTTATGTTTTATACGTGTACTCTATAGAATATCTACATGTACAAGCCCTGTGTTGCGTGTACTATGTGTATTTTGCGTGTACTTTTATAAAGTACACGCAAAATACACATAGTACACGCACATTGAAATTGTATTTCTCAATTCATTATGCGTGTACTTTTATGTTTTATACGTGTACTCAATAGAATATTAATTTCAAATCCATATTTCATCAATCCTAGTTATTTTGGTCCGCGCCAGTGGCATTTGATTTATTTTCCATGAGTTTTTAAGAAGTATTATTATTTTGTTAATATTTAAGAGTGTTTTTTGTCCAATAGCCAGCTGCATTTGAATCTAATGTCCATGTACACGAACATTGAAATTCAATTTTTTCAATCGAGTGTCCATGTACTAATGTGTATTATGAGTGTACTATTTTGTATTGTTGTGTTATTGTTTAGGAATCGTACGATCAAGCATGTTCAACTACAAAACTGCTGCTTGCACGTTCGAAGATCTTAACAATACAAAACCTTTCACATTGACAGTGAATAGTACTAATGAAGATGAAATTCGTTTTCTCCTTCGCATTAACGATAGAGCTAAAAGGTTACTTGGTTTCTACTACTACTATGAAGACATTTACTGCACTTTTGATGTGGAACAGCTTCAAGTAACTGAATCGAAAGCGAATGATTTAGCTAAACGAATTGAGCAGTATTGCTTAAGGGGTTTTGATAATGTTGGAGCTTTTAGCATTCAACTATTGTATCACTTCTTTACTGAATATGTTTGGAGTATAGAATTTTGGTTTTTCACTTGTCGAACAACCTCTGTTAGGTATTACCATGAAACTGGCGATATATATTATCGCCTTTAGCATGTATTTTGATGAGACTTGTATAAATTGTTTGTGAGAATATTGCATGTACTTTTGTTAAATACGCTTGTATTTTATTGTTTTAGTCTATTTTTTATTCTAATTCGCATGTATTTTATTTTTTGTACATATAATTATAGGTTAGTGATTTAAATTTTGTTTATAGATCAATATAATGGGGATGAAGATGAAAGCAAGAAGAGGAAAGAAACAAAAAAAGAGCAGTTCTGATGATAGTTCTTCATCCAGTTCCAGTTCCAGTTCCAGTTCTAGTGTGGCATTGAAAGCTAAACGTCCTGCAAAGAAGAATGACCAATATCGGTCAAATATTGTTAGCTTTCTCCATGATTTGCATCAGATTAAAGATAAAATAAACAATAGCCATATTGAACTTCTTAAGAAGACTCCATTTTGGGAGATTTTCAATGCCTACTACAGTGAGAAAGTAGTAGAAGTGGACCACAAGAAGACGGATAAAAATATTTTATCAATTATCGAGTTGTACAATACGGAAACCAAAAGTTTCCGTATGAAGAGCAGTATTCCAATAATGCCAATAGATATAAGTGAAATATTTGTCATACCCCTGGTGGAGGGTTTAAAATCAATAGAACTGAAAAAGGGACCGAATACTGCTAAAAAATTTGGATTACAAGCACGATACTTCTTAAAAAGAATAGGAAAGTCGGAAATTTTGAATGGTTTGAAGAAATCAGTTGAATTGGAGACAGATGAAGGAATTGCTGATTTTGTTAAAATTGTCTGTCTCCACTTCTTGAACACGTTATTTTTCTCCAACTCAAACTTCACCCTTGGAGAATTTTTGTTGAAATACATTGAAAATATTGAGGAAATGAATAAATATGATTGGGCATCTGCTATGCATGAGTTTCTGATACATTCACTTGACAAATCAGCAAGTTCAAAACCTAGCACAGTTACTGGATGTGTCATTTTCCTACTGGTGAGCAAAAAAACATTTTGATATTTCAAAATTTACATAGCAATACTCACGTGTAGTTTCAAAATACACGTGAATTTTTCACGTGTATTTTGAAAATACACGTGAAAATAAACGTGAACTTTCAAAATACACTTGAAAATAAAAGTGTATTATCAAAATACACGTGAAAAATTCACGTGTATTTTGAAAGTACACGTTTATTTTCACGTGTATTTTTAAAATACACGTGAATTTTTCACGTGTATTTTGATAATACACGTTTATTTTCAAGTGTATTTTGAAAGTACACTTGATATTCCTGATATTTCAAAATTTACATACCAATACTTACCTGTACTTTGAAAATATTACGTGTATTTTCAAAATACATGTGATATTTTCTCTTGTTCTTTCAAAATACAATTGATATTTAACGTGTATTTTGAAAATACAAGTCTTATATCACGTTTATTTTGAAAATACACGCTAAATATCAATTGTATTTTGAAAATACACATCTTATATCATGTGAAAGGACACTTGTATTTTACAAAGTACACGTGTACTATGTTTTGTAAATATAACCAGTGTACTCTCAAAATACTCTTGTTATATCTTCTGTCAAGTACACTTATTAAATTCATTTTGTTTTTTGTATGATCTCAGTATTGGGCATGTGAGAAATTTGAAATCATTTCTCCTGTTGAAGAATATAAAGAAAATACTCCAAAATTCTTGAAGTGGAAGTTGTCGTCTTTGAAACAATGGTTTGTGAAGAATGACATCGCAACAGTAACTTTGAAGCAGGCTACAAGTAAACCAGCTTCTAAGGACTGTCCTGTACAAAAGTAATCTCAGTTTGAAGGGCCAAGTTACTCTTTGAACATATCTACAGAAAGTCTTATACATGCTGATTCATCATCAAACAATGTTGCTGAATATATTGATGACAATGAGTTTTCACATGGTTGGAATATTCCCCTTAAAAACATTGTGACTCCAAAGAAAAAGAAGGGAAAAGATCAACCAAAGGTTAATTTGGAGGAACAAATTGTTGTTTTGAAAAGGGAGTTGTTGGAAAAAAATAACCAACTATCTAAAGCAGTTGTAGACATTAATGTTGCACTTGAGAAGGTGACCTCTTTGGAGGTGGAGAGTGTCATTTTGAATGTACAGTTGCAGGTAGATCATGATTCACTTTTTGAAGCCCATGAGGAAGTGAAGAACTTAAAGGTGGATAATTCCAACCTTTTGAAGGAAAAAGAGTTATTAAATAAGTTGGAGGTAGAAAATGCCCAACTAGTTGAGTTAAACAATTCTTTAAAAGAAAAGCTTGATCAAGTCACAATGAGTGACTCAGATAGAATTAAAGAATTGGATGAATCATTTAAAAAACAGGCAGAATCAACACGAATTTTGGAACAAAAGAATGGATATCTGTCTCTGACTAATGAAGATCTAAAAAGAAAGTATGATGATACATTGCAACAATGGAAAGATGTTGACTTAGAAAAGATGACTTTGAGGCAGAATCTTGAGGAGTCAGAGTGGAAAAGAACTCAACAAGTACTTTTGAATGCAGAGTACACGCAGTTTTCCTAAAGTACACGCAGTTTTCCTAAAGTACACGTTTAAAATACACGCAGGTTTCTCAAAGTACACGCAGTTTTCTCAAAGTACACGCAGTTTTATTTCATAATATTTTAATGCAGTTTTATTTGATATTAGATATAATGAAGAGTACATGCATTATTTTATTAAAAATAATGCATTGTTTAAAATGTAACATTTTTTTTTGTATTACAGGAAAACAATAATAAAATCCTTAATGACGAAATTTCGGAGTTGAAGAAAATGCTTGAAGAATCAGAATTGAAAAAAACTGACCAGGTATCTATAAAATACAATAGATATTTATTTCACGCTACACTTTCTTAATTTTATTATAAATTTTAGGTATATTATAAATTTTATAAAGTACACGTATTTTATAATACACGCGTGTACTTTATAAAATACATGCACTTTTATATAATACACGCGTGTATTATATAAAATACACGTAAGTGAAAATCAATCATTGTTTCAAAAAATGCTAACAATCCAACATTCCTTGTTAAATATATCAGGAAAACATTAATAAACAACTCCTTGACGAAATTTCAAGTTTAAAGATTAAATTAGCCTCAAAGAAAGTTGAGGGCAGCCCCAAAATATCCAAAAGAAAAGGACCTCTTACTAGAGGTCAGAAGAAAAGAAAAGCTGACGGCGAAACAGAAAATCTTGAACCAATGAAGAAACTAAAAGAGTCAAAGCTTAGAAAAGGCCCTACAACAATAGCTGAAAAAATGAAGGAAACTCGCGTCAAGCTTGAAGCAATCGAAGCATATAAATATCTCGATGAAGCTTCGAAGAAAAATATTGAAGAGTTTATTAAAATTGCTGAGCCAGGGTAAAGTTTATTGTTTTATGATTTATCACTTGGCTAATTTATATTTTTTTTGGTGCAAAAGAATAAGGTTATTATTATTATACTAATGTTTTATTGATTATATAAAATGCAGGGAGTTTATTTTCCAAGGGATGGTTTCGTATGTCCCATGGGAAGATTTACTTGAAGTCCTCAAAAATCAAGAAATTTCAAGCCAAGTATGTAGTCCAAATATTAGACATCCATTAAATTTCAACATTATTATTTCCTCACCATTTTATATTGTGTGAAACAGATAATACTTGCCTTTTGCGAAGTATTGAGATTAAAATTGTCAGAGGAAGGGCTCTCCTACTCACACACTTTTTCTGATTATTGTTGGGTAAGTACAAATAAAATGAAAGTTTTGATAAACAATATTTCAGTTTTTTTATTAACACTTGTCTATAATTTTTATTCCGATAGAAGCTTGTAGAACAAACGGAGCCAATAAGAAGGGGGAATTATACAAGGATTTATTTGAATACTTAGGCAGTTGTAATAATTTGTTCATTGTACTTAGACATAGTATAGGACATTTCACATTATTTGTGATATACACTAAAGAAAATAAAGTGGTCCACATGGATCCCCTCCGACCGAATGACACGGAAAAGAACACAACATTCTTCGATGATGCAAAAAAATTGGTTAGTGCCTAAACTTAATTAGTAATGTTACTTGTACTTATATTATACACTTGTACACGTGCATTATATAATGCGTGTACTTTGTATTAGTTGTACATAATTACCTAGATTATCAAAGTACACGCATCATATTTTAAAATACACGTGAAATGAACCAATACAAGTTACGTGTACTTTAATATTATACGTGTACTTTTAACTCATTAGGCAAAGTACACGCATCATATAATAAAATACACGTGATATTTTAAAATAAAATATGCGTGTACTTTAATATTATGTGTGTACTTTTAACACATTAGGCAAAGTACACCCATCATATTTTAAAATACACGTGATATGAAAAAATAAAATATGCGTGTACTTTTATATTATGGATGTACTTTTCACTCTTTCATCTTCATATACTCTTTTATTTGTATACACTAAATATTTGTCTTCTTAACAGTTTTCTGTCTTCCAAAAATCACTGTCCGAATTGAAGACTGAAGCAGAAACAATGAAAAACAATGGTTACAAAATTCAGAGGAAATTTGAGGAAGGCACCCCAAATGAGTTTACAATGGATGATGATCCATTGACAGAGAAAGAAAGAAGGACTGTAGATTTCTTGCTGCAAAGTGATCTCAAATTTGAACTAATAAGAGATCACGAATGCCCTAAACAATATAATGGGTAAGAAAAACTTCATTTCTAAAAATTACTAATTTGTATCCTTTCGAAAAATTTCATCACATCATTCTAATTTTTATATTTGTTTTATTGTAATTTCAGGGTTGACTGTGGGGTGTTCTGCATGTACTATATTGAGAAAATAAGCAGAAACAAAGAAATGCAAAAATTCTTTCAAGACCCTGACATGCTAAAACAAAGAGCATATGTACTCAGGGAAATTCTTCTGTCAAAATATTTCTTCCCCCGAAATGGGAAAAAACATCTATAAATTGTGATTCAAATTCAAAACATATATTTGTAATTTGTTTTGTGTTATATTGGTTATTGTTTACAATATTTATTACACCAAAATGGTTTTTTCCCGCTGGCGCGGACCACAATCCACGTAAGGTTTAGACAAACAATGCATCTGATTGTTATGAAACAATGTAAAATTAGTTTTCACGAAAAATACAAGTCATAATTACTAAGTACAATTAATTATCCAAAGTACACGCATTTTCACTAAAGTACACGCAGTGGTTAATATAATAATTATTTTAATTGAAAACTACTTTGAAGAATTCATTAAGGACACAATAAACAAAATCAATTTATTAAGCTCAACTACTCACTTCCCAACTACTTCTGGCCAAGAAATAAATAACTTTCACTTTTTCCTATAAAAGAGTAATATTTGTTCCTTTCTTAACCATTACATCTAGGGTAAAGATTACATAATGGCTATTCCAGCAGAAAACTTGCGAGAAACTCTTGAGAGAGATGAAAGAAATAAAAAAAAATAAGGCAAATTGAGGAAAATATTTCCTCATATGAAACTGCCTTTGAGCAGTTTCAAACATATGTGAGGGAAGGCTATTCTGGACTTCCACCCAATCCCATAGATTTATTTGATGTGGATGAAGACCCTCCTCAAACACATGAAGAACTCATTTATTTCTATACACAAGAAGTTCCCTTGAAAATCGCAAAGCTGAAGGAGAAGAAGGCTCTCCATGAAGGCCTTGTAGCTGTCATAGAAGAAGAAATTCGACACTGGTCGAATTTCATTGAGTCTCTCCCTGACACCCTGGATGCCTTTGACAAACATCCCTACTAGAAGCCCTGTTTAGTTTTTTCAGTTTTCTTTATTTGAAAAATTGTACTTTATTTTTTTGTTTTTAATAAAAATTTTATTTCTTTCATGAATGTGTTCTGAGTTATGTCGTACACCCAATATAGTAAAGTACACGTGAACCCTTATAAACATGATCACGTGTTTTGTTAAAAATTTTAACATGAATAACATTTCATCAAAAAAAATTATATAAATGCGTGTACTCTATATATTACACGTGTACAATACAAAGTACACGTGTAATATATAAAGTACACGCCTATTGAAATACTGGTATAATAATGCGTGTACTCAAGACATTATATAAATGCGTGTACTCTATATATTACACGTGTACTTTATAAAGTACATGCATAGTCTATAAAGTACAAGCAGATTGAAATACTTGTATAATAATGACGCTGGCGCGGACCATAATACCCATAGGAGTTTAAGAATATGAGTGACACAAATATCTTTTATAAAGTACAAGAAGATTGTAATGTCAAAAACCATTTTTGAAATAGTACATGCATTTATATACGTCTACTTGATAAAATTACATGCAGAATACATAAAATACACATATATTGAATTAGATTTTTGTCATATCAATATGCGTGTAGTTTTCTAAAACATGCATATACAATTATATTTAAATGCGTGTACTTTAATTATCAATGCGTGTACTTCATAAAGTACACGCACATTTCATTAAGTACACGCAGATTATATTTATATTATGCGTGTACTTCATGCATGTACATTAAGTAAAGTACACGCATGCTTTTATAAAGTACACGCATATTGAATTAGATTTTTGTCACGCGTGCTTTTATAAAGTACACGCATGCTTTTATAAAGTACATGCATGCTTTTACAAATTACATGCAGAATACATAAAATACACGTATATTGAATTAGATTTTTGTCATATCAATATGCGTGTAGTTTTCTAAAACATGCATGTACAATTATATTTAAATGCGTGTACTTTAATTATCAATGTGTGTACTTCATAAAGTACACGCACATTTCATCAAGTACACGCACATTATATTTAATATTATGCGTGTACTTCATGCATGTATATTAAGTAAAGTACACGCATGCTTTTATAAAGTACACGCATATTGAACTGACCATCCACAACTGCTAAATGGGACCAATTATGAATATAAAAGTCAAATGGGATTAGGACAAACAAAACTTTCACAAATGGGACTATTGCTAAAATACCTAAAATTTCTTTGGACATCAAAATGCGCGTGTACTGTACATAACATGCGTATACAAAGGTAAAGTACACATGAACACAAGGAATATGTTTTATGAAAAATATGTGTACAACAACACACAAAAAAAACTAAAGAATGAGACTTAAAAATAAATTACATTCATTTATGTGAAACAAATGGTTTATTAATTAATTTATTCAATCAAATGGTTAAAATGAATGAATTCAACAATTTTAAAAATAGTCAAATGGGTTCCTTACAAGTAGACCTGTAATGATCCGTTTTACTACACCTCGAGCAAGTAACTTCCCTTACTGTGATCTCACCAGAAGACTTTATTCTCTTATTTCTTGGCCTGCCTGTCGGTCTCTTAGTCATTGGTGGAAGGATAGATGGATTTTCAGGAATAGGAATATTTAAGGAAATCAAATCAGGAAGAGGAACTATAGGTATCGAGTATGATTTTCTGTAGAAAGATACCTTATAGTACTCCTCAATATAATCATAAATACTGGTCCCTTTCCTCCGTACAACACAAACAGCATGAGAACATGGAAAACATCTAATCTGCCAACTCTTACAAGAACAAATCCTTTCTCCTAAGTCAACTGTTGCTCGCACTTCTGAATGAACTTCAAATACATTTTGACTTGAGCGACTAATAGTCCAATGTCGGCTTTTATTCCAATTTTCATTCAGTAACTTTTGAAAAAAAGGACATAGCTCATTTGCCCAAGTGTCAGACTCAACAAGTTTGTTTGCATTGAAATTCATAATCTTCACTCCCAATTTATCAAGCATATTCATTACTGGTAAATTCCTTTCCTCCAATATCCATAAATTGAATGACTCCGCAACACTAGATGCCATGTCACCATACCGTTTACCAGGGAAATATGCACAGGACCAATTCTCGGGAGGCAAACTATCAATGAAATCGGCAATAGCATCGCCTCCTTCCTTCTTCAATGCTTCAATATTCTTGTGAAATACAACTACTGAGATAGCATATGCACAAGACAAAAATTTTTTAACAATTTTCTTTCGAAATCCAGCAAAATTCCCACGAATTTTCTTTTTTATATTCCCTTGGAAATGATGTATACAGTAGGAATGTGCAGACAACGGGAAGGCCCTCGAAACAGCTTCAAGTAATCCATTGTTTCGATCTGATATAAATGTTATGTTTCGATATTGCTCAACTACTGCACTATACAAATTGACTAGAAACCACATCCAGTTATCTTCGGTTTCGAAATCAACAACAGCATATGCAACAGGAAAAAGTCCTGAAATTTAAAAATATATTAAAATTAAAATAAATAACATATCCATGTACAATACTTTGTATATTGATGCTGCTGGCGCAGACCCTAAAACACATGGGAAATATATTGTGTTTAATCTAAATTGTTTGTAAATAACAAGACAAAGCATAAAAATGTACCGTACACATGATAAAATGCACGTTTACTTTCCAATCTTTTGCTTGGCTTTATTATTAACAAGACTAACATCAACATACACGCATAAAAATGTAAAGTACAGGTGAACTAAACAAAAACATTCAAAGGTACTTTACATTTTTAACATTTACTTTGCTTTATTATTTCTAAATAACAACACCTATCATCAAAGTACACGCATAAAAATGAAAAGTACACGTGAAATAAAGAAAAACATTCACGTGTACTTGACATGTAAAATGCGTGTACTTTAGTTTGTATTCAACATAACATCATCATCAAAGTACACGCATAAAAATGAAAAGTACACGTGAAATTAAGAAAAACATTCACGTGTAGTTGACATGTAAAATGCGTGTACTTTATTTATTACTACACATAAAGTCATCATTATCAAAGTACACGCATAAAAATGAAAAGTACACGTGACATTAACAAAAACATTCACGTGTACTTTACATGCACTATGCGTGTACTTTACTTAGTATTACACATAATAAGACATATCATGACAATACACGTAGAAAAATGAAAAGTACACGTGAACTAAAATAAAGACCTTCAAAGGTATTTTATATTTTTATGCTTGTATTTTGATGTTATGGAATGGAACAAACAAAATTTCAATGCAATACACAAAATAAAATATTTAAAATTCATTTACCATTGTTCCCATTCCTTGCAGTAGCTGATAGTATTGTTCCATGGTAACGACTCTTCAAAAAGGCACCATCAAGAAATAAAACAGGTTTGTAGTATTGAAATCCATAAATACATCCTCTAAATATTACAAATATTCTCTTGAATTTTTTACTCTCATGTTCCACGTCAAGGATGCAATGCGACCCAGGATTATACTGCAATAGAAGGTCACGATAATTATTCATTAATGCATAAGAAACCTTTTCATCACCATGTATATCAACAGCAGCCATCTCTTTCGCACGCCATGCATGTTGATAAGCTATATCAAGACCATAATTCTTCTTCATATCTCTAACTACATCAATTGGTCTCAATAGCGGGTTATCTTTAAGATCATCAGCTACCAATGTTGAAACCAACTTGGAGGCTATCATTTTGGCTGACGGACTACGAAAGACACCTCTACATGTATGCTCATTATTCATTGAACGTATGTAAAAGTATCCATTTATTGTAGATAATGAAGCATGAATTCTCCATATGCAATTCTCAGTAGTCTTTTTAGAGCATTCAGTCGTCACTCGAGTTTTATCATTCTTCAAATACACATACTTGAACCCAACCTCAACGGCATACTTTCGCAATTTATCCCGAAATTCCACTACACGTCCTTCAAAACACTGCTGCTCATGACTTATATGACTTTCGACTTACTTGACTCCACACCTCCAAGATAAAAGTCATTTTCAATGCAACTATTAAAATCATTTTTAGTGCCTGATGATAAAGACTCTAACCTCTATGTATTTGTATCACCACTGTCAACCCTCTCAGACCTTGTATTACTGCAGTCAACCCCTTCAAAAATTCGATTAGAGCAGTCAACCCGTTCACGACATGTATTACATGGAAATGGTAATGAATCAATGACATATATCCAAATGAAATTAGCTTTCACGATCAATTGGGACCGCAACATACAACAAACATCGTTGTCACAAACCAACATGAACCGACATTCATCACCAAATGAATACCTCAATGAAAAACTCCCACTTCTCAAATTAGTAAACATAATACACAACTCATTGCATATGAAATCTAATGAGCTATCTTCAAATATTTCAATACAAGTCATATTATCCAAATAACAACACATTGCTATTACACTACTTACCATAATGTCCTGCAGTAAAACAGAGACGAAAAACATTTACTTCAAGGTCAACAATTCTAAAAATGTGTGCAATAATTTAATGCATGAAATATAAAAATATTTATTTATAATTAATATAAACTTACAGGCACTTTTTAAAAACCTATACAGGAAGCAATAAACCACAAACATATTATCAAATAATCAATCACGTGTACTTTATAAACATTGCGTATACTTTGAAAACTGATATCGAACTGGTTATTTCCGCTGGCGCGGACCTATATCAATAAGTGATTCAATACCAAATGAAAACTGATATCGTTTAAAATTTAATTCACCGATTTTTTTGTCTAAAATTATTAGTCCAAGGATTAGACCGTAAAAACCTATTTAATAAATACTAATTGGATAACTACCAATTTAGAGTCGTGTAGATTTTGGTTTTTAGTCTTACAATAGATAACGTCCATCAAATTAAATACGATTAAAACGCTATTTAATGAAAAGAGAACCCTAACCCAACACAAACACAAGGCCTTCCAGCAACGCCGGGACGACTCGTTGAAAAGTTCTTTAACCGCATAGTCTCCTTAATTTCTTCTATATAACCCCCATCCCATCAGCACACTTCCTCCTCCAACATTCTCTCTTCAACATGACCACTTCAACCCCTCCTCTCAAAGATGAGCTCGATATCGTTATTCCCACCATCCGAAACCTGGATTTTTTGGAGATGTGGAGGCCCTTCTTTGAGCCATACCACTTGATCATTGTCCAAGATGGTGACCCTTCAAAAACCATTAAGGTCCCAGATGGCTTTGATTATGAACTATATAATCGTAATGATATTAACAAGATTTTGGGCCCCAAGTCTTCTTGTATCTCCTTCAAGGACTCTGCCTGTCGATGTTTTGGGTACATGGTGTCCAAGAAGAAGTATATCTATACGATTGATGACGACTGCTTTGTGAGTTTTTCTTTTTATCTCTTTTAATTTCTCTTTGTTTTTTTGCTGTTTAAGATAGATCTTCGTAGATTACTTGCATGCATGTGTATGTCTTTGTGTTTACATATTAGTGAGCCAAAATTTGAAAATAATTAGAATTTTGCTAGAGAATAATAGTTTTCCTTCTTTACAATTGTTCTATTATGGGTGTTGATGCCGATAAGATGACCGGCATCAACAATGGGGTTTCTTTTCCAGTTATATTATGTAGATCTGGATCTATTTGATTATTGAATTACAAGTTAAGTCCCAAGTGTGTAAAGAGTGTTGCAATTATCTTCGGTTTGAGGACAATTCGTGTGCAAGTGCAACTCTCCAACGCACTCAAAAATCCAATCTTATGACATGTAGCATTGTTGAATTTTTTAATATTGAGTCACATTATTTATTTATTTTTTAATTAATAATTGCAGTATTTTAAAAAATTTCATTTTCTATATTATTTTAGTATTGATTTTTGTAAATAAAAAAAATAAGAAAAACAATGGTCAATTTAACATTTCCAACTACTTCCATGTGCATATAGAAATTATTTCCGTCTTTATGGCTATAGGTTTTATTACACTTTCATAAATTGGAGTTCTTTTCCGTTACGCACTGTATTAACCATTGGCAATTTACCATACTCACCACCACAAACACAATGGCATAAAATTTCTATGTTCATGGCACGCTTTTGGTCAAGCTTTTATTCTCGTGAAAACAATGCTCATGGTTCATTTAATAATCCTTACCAAAAACTTATTTTCCAAAACAAAGGAACAATATAACACTAAATGATGTGTGTGCAATATTACCCAAAAAAATTAAAGATAAAAAAATAGACTTACAATAGCAGCCACTGCACAGTTCATCCACATGTTGAGGGAAGCCCCACACATACTCTAAAAGCAAGATTCTAAAAAACGCGGGGCGTGATCGAGGCGTCTTAGACTAAAAGTGTTTGGAAATAAAAAAAAAAACACAAACTTGTATAAAAAATAACTTTAACAAAAAAATGTTGTAACATTTCATTTATGACTATTCAGCATGGCATAACCTTATTTTTAAACACATTGTGGTGTTAGGAAGTGCTTTTTTTCCCCGAGCCCTTAGCAACCACTTTATAATTATAAAATTACGAGTATATAGTGAAATATAGTTTAATTCTTATAGTAAAACCTTACCCAACCCTATACAAGTTTGTGGACACTTTTTGAAAGATATAAGAAGGTAATGCATTACAATGAGAGTTTAGACTTGTACACAAAGAAATAAGGTTGTAGTCCTGAAAATATGACAATGTGTTCTATTTCATACATATATAATGGTGTGATACTGAAACCGTTAGTGATGCCTTGTTAGGTTGCTAAAGACCCATCTGGGAAAAACATCAACGCCCTAGAGCAGCACATAAAGAACCTACTCTGCCCATCAACTCCCTATTTTTTCAACACCCTCTATGACCCTTACGCTGAGGGTGCAGATTTTGTTCGTGGGTACCCTTTCAGTCTCCGAGAGGGTGTTCCCACCGCTGTTTCTCATGGTCTCTGGCTCAACATCCCTGATTACGATGCACCCACTCAGCTTGTCAAACCTAGTGAGAGAAATTCCAGGTTTGTTGTTTTTTGTTGCTTCATTAACAAAATTACATGCAGGAGGGGCCCCAACTTTTGAAAAAGGCCATGTATTTTGAATATTTCAAAAGGTTTCTTCTTAATATTTTTCAGTTTTTGGCTCTCTTAATAATTGTCAAAATTAAGAGGCCCTAGCCAATTCACCTATTGTTGGCTATAATGCATCGTTTCATGTGAGGAGTAAGAATACCAGATAGGATAAAAATTAACACATTTCAACAGTGGAATAAGAGGTTTATATAGAATTGGATGAGATGAGATGAAATAAAATTATTTTATTTGAAATCATATTTATTCAACATTAAATATGAAATAAGATAATTTATTTCACTTGAAATGGTATCAAATCTCACATCAAACATGGGATGGAATAAAATTATTTTATCCTACTCTCTTGTCTCGCGCATACGAGGCCTAATTCGGAAGGCTTGCTCTATTTTTTTATAATATTATAAACAAGAGTGAAGGTGTATACAAAACTAGAAATTACCCATTTATTTGGTTATATAATGCGGGTATTATTTTTATTTTTGGTAATATGGTTGTGTTTTGTAAGGTATGTGAATGTAGTTTTGACAATACCAAAGGGTACCTTGTTCCCCATGTGTGGTATGAATCTGGCGTTCGACCGTGATCTTATTGGGCCTGCAATGTACTTTGGACTCATGGGTGACGGCCAACCTATTGGACGCTATGACGATATGTGGGCTGGTTGGTGTGTCAAGGTCTGTTCTATTTACCTTAGATTTTCCTATTTTCAGTCTTCCCAAGTTCTGATATGTTAAATGTGTACATAATATGATCTATAAATTTGAAAAAAAAGTGAGGGAAAAAAAGGTTATTGCAGCCAAACCATTTATTACAACTTTCATTGTTGATGCAATTTTTTATAAATTATTTGAAATTTACAAAATTCTTCCCTTAACTATCCCATTTTTTTTTCTGAACTTCCCCATATTTATTTCCCCAAATTAATAAAAAACATCAGAACATTATTCCATTTTGAAATCTTTTAAATCATGCCAATCCATTTTTTCTTGAAATTACTCCTTTGTTTATAAAAATTCAATATCTAAACAGTGGTTACTATTGGCAATTTGGAACCTACCACATATCTCTCCCCGATGAAATGTAAATCAAACACTCAAAATTGACTTGCAGTTAGTATATTAAGGAATTGAATTTGTTTCAACTTTTAACTGAAGCACTCAACCAAAGTAGTAAAGAAAATAATTTTGTTTTTTTCGTTATACTCCATAAAACCTCTATTATGATCTAAATGGACACAAAAATCATGCTATAGTGTACAAAATTGTGCTATTCTCTTATATCTTATTTGATTGATGAATGTTTAGGTCATATGTGATCATTTGGGACTGGGAGTGAAAACAGGGTTGCCTTACATCTGGCACAGCAAAGCAAGCAACCCGTTTGTGAACCTGAAAAAAGAGTACAAAGGCATATTCTGGCAAGAGGATATAATCCCCTTTTTCCAAAACACAGTCCTTCCTAAAGAGTGCACCACTGTTCAAGCTTGCTACATTGAGCTCTCTAAACTGGTCAAGGACAAGCTTGCCAAAATTGACCCCTACTTCGACAAGCTTGCTGACGCTATGGTGACCTGGATTGAAGCTTGGGATGAGCTCAACCCACCCAAAGAATCCACTAACTAAGTGGAAAGTGTGATTTTGAGTTGGAACAGTTTTAGATACTTTTTTTACTTACTTTAATACTTTTTCCATTCCCTATATAATACCTACAATAACGAAAGTTTTGCAAGTCGTATTTTATATGTTTAGTTTTAAATTTCGGGGCTTTGGTTTTATTACAGCTTGGATGCATGATAGATGAATGGAATAAATAATAATTGATTTACCTCTGTCTAAATCAAACTTACAATTGTGATTGCTTGCTTCATAATCTTGTTTAGAATTCAAAATCAAAGAAGAAAAATTGACGAGGATCATTGGACCTGAGATGTAAGTCTTACAACTCTTTAAAAATATTTTAAGTCATTGGACGGCAAGGGTCAGGGTCACGAGACCTCAGGATCCAAAGATTAAAGCCTTGTAATTTTTTAAAGAGTAAATTACATTTCTAGTCCTTAAATTATTATAAAAGTTTTTAAATGGTTCCTAATTTTTTATTTGCCTCAGTTTAATCCCTAAAGTATATTATTTATTTTAAAAAGGAGACTTCGTCCACTTGGACCGTTAAATGTTGATAAAATTGTGTCAAATACCTTTTTTGCCCTTATCCCCTTAAAAACAATTTTATAAAATGTTTTACAAAAAACCTGTTTATAATCTTATAAACTGTTTTAATTTAATTTTAATTATCATATTTTTTTCACTGTTCTAAAAAACCCGCCTAGGCTTAAGGCTTGGGAGAAACACCTCGCCTTACGTTTTTCACGCCTTATTCTTTGTAAAACTCTTAAGGCGCACTTTTTTCTAAAAACAACAATGTTTTAGTGAAACGATGTCGCCTTTTAAAGAATTTGTTTACAATCCGGATCATTATCTCATCCAAAATAATCAAAATAGTATTTTAATTTGCACATATTCAGACATATTTTTATGATATGTGCAATTTTTGTATTTTAATAGCCTTGTTATGGTTAAAAAATATTAAAATATATTAAGAAGACCTAAACGCCTTTTCACGTTTTTTCACGCCTAGGCCCGCCTACGCTTCTAAGGCTTAAGGCTTGACCTCCACCCCTCAATCACGCCCCGCGTTTTTTAGAACCTTGTTTTTTTTACGAAAACCCTGTTTTACAAAAAATAAACGTAAAAACCAATTTTACAAAAATAAACTGTTTTAATTTTATTCAAAATACAGTTTTTTATTCAAAACAGTTTTTTTGTAACAACATTTAAAAATGTTGTTTCTTAATAGTTAAAAAAACTGATTTGTCATAGAATTTTTTTCAAACTATTTTATGCACAGCTTTTTATACCGTCTAAATTTTATGACTAAAAATTTTCAATCATTGTCCACAAATAGTTTTTGATACCCTGTAAATTTTTTTATAAAACAATTTTTTTCAAACTTTTTTAATAAACAGTTTTCCTTATAAAAAAAACTTTGTTTTCAAACTTTTTTTTTTATACAAGGAGTTTTTTTCAAACTTTTTTATAAACATTGGTTTATAACTTTTTTTTTGTGAAAACATTTTTTTATAGGGTCAATTATTAAATAGTCCCTACTATAAATATATATTTTTTAAAAAGGACACATATTTTTAGTTTAACCCATTTAGTCCCTCAAGCACTCAATATCCTCTTATTTTTAGAGGTCCGCGTCAGCGGCACTCCCTCTCCAAAATATGTGGCAAAGGACTTTTTGAGGCAAAATAAAAAGGCTTGGACTAAATGAGTATTAAAAAATTTTTGAGGGACTATTTGGTATATGTCCCTTTTTTATAACCCTAAGAATAATGGGTTGACCAGGAGAAAGAGAAAACCAAATTGTTAGCCATCACTTGGGCATTCTTATCTTTTGTTGAACACCTTTTTATTCCCTTAGCTTTATCTATTTTTGGAGATCCCATACCTGTTAATTGTACAAAAAAACTGATTTGTCACAGAATTTTTTTTCAAACTCTTTTGTTGAACACCATTTTATACCCTCTTAATTTTACATGACAAAAAAAATTTCAAACTTTTTTTATAAACAGTTTTCTATACCCTCTGAATTTTTACAACTAAAAAACAGATTTTTTTTTTTTTTTTTTGCAGTTTCAAACTTTTTTATGAACAATTTTTTATAACCTATAATTTTTTAATGAAACGATTTTTTTCCAAACTTTTTTTATAAACATTTTTCCTTATAATCTTTGAATTTTATACAACTAAAAACCATAGCTATATAGAACAAAAATTTTCAAAATTTCATAGCTGTTATATATATATATACACTAGTGCAATGTCAGGCACGAAAAAAAAATCCAAAATATTGAATCTTGTATAATCAAGTCAAGACAAGTGTGGTAATTTAAAAAATTTGGACAAAATTTCTTTTGTTTATAAGACTATCGACCCTATTTAAGGAAAAAAATAATCCAACAACAATACTAAATTCCTCATCATAATGGTAAACTATTATATAACATAAATAATTGTAAATAAATTAAAAATTTTGGGCAAAGAATCTTTTTTTTTATAGAACGATCCACCCTATTTAAGAAATAAAAAATAATTCACGACAATAATACTAATACTGTCATGGACCTCGCACAAACATCTTCATATCCATCAAATACTTTAAAGTTGGAAATTATTTTTTACAATTCCAATATGTAAACATTTTTAAAAATTTTGGGTAGAGTTTTCTTTGTTTATAGGGCTATCCACAATCATGTTTAAGAAATAAAAAATAGTAGAACAACAATACAAAGTCCACAACAACACTAATACACATCCAGACAATGAGTTCAATAAAAATTTATGGCCAAAATTCCATTAATGAAAAATTCATCTCAATACATATGAAATTCATCTAAATAAATGAGGCAATTTTCTGTAATTAAAGGATTGTCATCATGAAGATGAGTTAGAATCAAGTACACTGGTGGGTTGTAGATAGTGTGCTAAAATGAGATGAAAAGTCCACAAAGCACATTCTTTGGCCTTAAAAAGAAGGAAAAAAATCAAATTTTGAAATGAGTGTGGAGAATAAATATTAAACTCAAGGAAATAACAAATTAAGTATATGAGAAAATTTGAACCAATGTAAAACACAAATTACAAATAAGATTCAACTTTATAACTATAATAAAAACAATGAACCATGAGAATTCAAATTCATTTCAAGATAAGCCTTTTGTAAAACAAATGAAAAAACGTTAGCCAATCAAAAATATGTAGGACTACAGATACCTTCATCATCACATAACTTTGGCCAAGCCTTCGTGTCATCAATTTTAAAAGAATCACTCTTAAAATGGCATCCTACAAAAAGAATAGGAATCAAAACAAAAGTAAAACCAAATGAAAACATCCAAGAAAAAACATTCGTAAACACAAAAAAACATAATGAAACCTCAACTAAAAGTCCAGGAGAATATGAACTCAAATAACTTGAAATGCACAAAAAACAGAAATGACAGTGATACTTTTGACTACATTTTATGTTATTGTTCACCACACATACACCGCAAAAAGGTTATATCAGTTAAACTCTTCATTCAACATCATATCATCACAACATCATACTCCTAACAACTCTGTTAAGCATTTGATTATAGTGTATATACTTTGTTCTTGCAATAGTAATGATGAGATTCGACTATGGGACGTTGACCACCGTGTTAGCAAAAGAATTTCTAAGGTCAGTATATGTTCTATTGTTCATCTCTCTCGTGCTTTTAACATTTTTATGATGCAAAAAAGAAAAAAAAACAGTTTTCATAAAAAAAAATCAAAAATCGGATTTAATTAGTTTAAATGCAAGAAATTCTCCTGAGTTGTGCATTTTGCTTGAAACTCGGAGGGTTTATTTGTCATTAAAATGTGTAGTCTAGACAGGTTTCTAATCGAAATATTCAATTTATTTCATAAGTTTCAAAAACTGCATAATTTATACTTTTTCCACGTTTTACCTTTTTTGTGCTCTTACTTACCAAAGGAAAAAAATTCTGATAATTTAAGTGTCCACAGTGATTTGATTTCCTCGTAGATTCCCCCCACACTGATTTGATTTCCTCGTGAGCCATAACGGAAGTGTCATGTTATGGAAATAATAGCCCTCTCTCTATCTCTCCTCGCACATACATCACAGGCGTCACATGTTAGAACTCAATTGGGGGCCATCCGGTTCAGATATCACTACACCAAACTCAAAAATAATTAAAATGACCAAATGAGCAAACAATAAAATGACCAAACTAATGGAAACCAATTTTAAATAAACGCAATAGATGCCAAAATAAAATGCATTCTACTTTTTACTATACACATGCTTTTTTTATTGACAAATAAATTAAGACAAGGCGGTTATTTTCTAAACGCAATGAATGAAGGCGGACGTCTATTTCCTAAACATCGAATTCAACTAATATAACGAAACATATAAAACTTTAAATGACACAAAACAACAATGGGGATAGAGAGAATGAAGAATACTCCCAAGATTCATACACGAAAAAAGAAAAAAATAGGGAAAATTCATTAAACATACCTCATTCCTTAACCGATAAGTTTTCTAGGAACAACTATTAGTTTATGGGGACCACAATATGAATTGGATGCATTTTAACCAAGATAAATGTAGGTAACATAAAACTAACCTGAAAAGGAAAAAGAAAAATCAACAGGATTTCACAAAAACTTTAATTAAAACAATCCTCTAAAATCATAACTAACAGAGTGAGTGGTAGAGTTTATCAAGAGAGTGAATTAGCATACCTGATAGAATGAACTTTTCGGTATGTTTTTCGTCGTTGCTTGAAAAGATCTTCTAATCAAAATCTTCAAATTATCTACAAAATATAACAATCTAAAGTGTAGAGGTAAGTAAGGGTATCAATCCACATCAAAGGGGGTAAGCTAGAGACAAACTCAATTGTAATTCAATTTATTTTCTTTTTTTGGGCTTTTGCTTTTTCTATTTGTTTTTATCTTTTTCAAATATTAAAACAATTAGGTGAGGTGAGGTGAAATAACACTAAACTACATGGAAGATCAAATTACAAAGTAAAAAGTGACTAAAATGAAAAATAAAGTCTAACACAAAAATAAGAGATAAATGAGGTAAATAAATTTGAGAACAATTAAGGAGTGGGATTATACCATAAATTTTAGCTATTCTAATTAATTAATTTAATTAATAGAATCGTCCCAAATTAATATCAAACTTACAAATCAACTCTCGTTGCAAATATAATTTTAATAGTAACCTCTTAGAAAATTAAGTTTAACACCCCACAAATCTAGAAAATAAATCTACACTCCTTCTAATTAATCATCTGCTACGATCGATCAATTAAAATTTATGTAAATCTTAAAAAATAAATTTAGAGTTGAAATTCAAGTAATAATACCCCATTTAAGAAACCTCTATCTCTAGTTCGAATTTAAAATGGATATTATAACTAGAATTTTGATTTTCTCTCGAAAATCATTTACCCTCTCTCGAGGCGTAAATTTAAGGGTGAGGGATCAAAATTAATATTCAAATGGAATTTTCAAGTAATAAAACTAATTAAATCAAAATAACATCAAATAAGGGTTCCCCCCACCCCTGAAATGGGATTTAGCCTAACATGGTATGAAATTTGACAAATTAATAATCAAAGGCATAAAATAAATGAGAAGAAAAGAGAACAATCAAACCCAATCTCTTCATGGTTAATTGAACTTCAATCCATGAGTTGAAATTAACATACCTCAATTTGAATGATCCAAACAAAATTACATCAAAATTTCACTCAAATTAATCCTCACAACAATTTATTTTTCCTCACTATCTAAAAAAAAGTAAAATAAAATAAATCTAACCTAAAAAAAACTAAACTAAAATGGTGTTTCTCTCTCTAGAATACTCTCTACAAAATTGATTCTCTAAAGCTTTCTTCAAATTGAGTCTTCTATTCTTTAAATAGTAGGCATGGAGCATGGGGGTAAAAATGGGAGGATAAAGGTGCAAGATGTTGTATAAGGTGTAAGTGAGGGTTAATTTAGGAAAATGCACAAATGTGCATGACTTGTGTGAGGTCATGTGAGAAGTGGGATGGGGGAATAAAATCAGATTTGGGGATGAGAGATTTGGAGGCATTTTTGGAATTGGGGTTTAAATGAATTTGTTGGGGGTAGTTTGGGAAAATGGGTAAAAGGTTGGTTTAAATGGCATGTGGGTTTTATTTTGTCTTTTGGTTTAGTGTTTAAATGAATTAGCTTTGGCTTTGGAATGTTAACAGTTAGACGATTTTGGCATGGTGGGTTTTAAGTGGGTTTAAGGGTATATTGGGTAAAGTAGGAAAAGGGGGTTTAAAAGAGGTAAATGGGTCTTGAAGATGGGAAAGGGATTGGAGCTGATAAGGGAGATGGTCGGCACCGGACTTGGGTTCGGCCATGGGTGGCAGTGGGTTAGCATTGAGAGATAGGGCGAGGTCACAGGTGGAAGGGGTCGCCAGTGGGTTTCCTGCTTGGGGTTGTATGACTGGAGGTGACAGGTAGGGTCGCCGGCGGTTGAGGCAGTGCCGGACCGGTGAAGGGGTGAAGGTGGGTTAGAGGCAGGGCTTGGATTTTCGGTGATTGTTCGTGGGTTTAAGGGTTGCTGGTGTATGTGCGCTGTCGGACTAGGTTCGGCCAAGGATGGCGGTCAGAGGTTTCGGTGTGAAGCGCCGGAGGGAGTAAGGTTGAAGTTGGGAGGTGATGGGTTTTGGTGGAGAGTTTGGTGGTTGTCGGCGGCCATAGACATGGATTTGTTAATGGGTGTTTGGATTATGGAGTTTGGAGAGAGAAAAGAAGATGGGGAAGAAGATGAGGGTAGGTTTGATTAAGTGTGATGAGGGTGTAGGTAGGTTAGAGTGAGGGAAAGTGCAATGTTTGTTTTGTAACCCTAAAAAAACTAAGACTCAAAATAAAACAAAACAAAAATTAACCTAATAAAATGAAAACGAATAAAATTAAAATAACAACTAACTAAACTAAAAATAAAAATATAATGACACACTACACAAACTTTAAAAAAACTAAACACAACTAAAATAAAAACCATAAAAATAAAAATAAAAATAGAAAATGAAATAATAATAATAAACTAACTAAAAAATAAGAAAATATAAAAACTAATATACGATGCGCTAAAAAAATAAAAATCCTAAAAATATATACATTACTCAATAAGAAATAATAAAATAAACCCTAAAAATAAAATGACACAAATAAAATAAAATGGGACAAACTAAACACACACGGTTCGGGATAGGTTTAGGTGGGTTTTCGGTAGGGTAGGGTACGGAACAATGGTATTTAGCTCCATTAAATACGCATTTACCTCAATATATAACTTTTAATACCCCAAACGGATATTTGACCTACAAGATAAACATTTAAGCACATAAGACCCATATTGTCGAGAATTAGCAACTAAAGTATGTATATTTGGGGTATAAATTGTACAGTTTTAGGTGCTTATCAATACCATTAATTAGATAATAAACAACCACAACATTTAATTAATCAAGTGTTATGTACTCCTCAAAAACAAACGATGGTGTTAATACCAAATTTAATCTGCTGACTTGGATCAATCATATGAAGACACGTGGCTATCTACATGGCAACAACAAGCACTTCCGAGATGATCGCACGCTCCGAGGAACCATGTTACTCCGAGGAACTCATACGCTCCGAGGAGCAGACCTCTCCGAGGAACTCATACGCTCCGAGGAGCTGACCTCTCCGAGGAACTCTTGAATACCAGGAAGCTCAGGCGGTCCGAGCTGCATCTCGAACAAAGCATTAATAGCTGGATAACCAACAGCTCAATTGGTTCATTAAATGCTTATCATTTAGACGCACGCGCTTAAAGGGCATTAAATGTATTATCTTTTCATATGTATATCATTCAATGTATCACCCTTTCAGATGACAGCCTCAAGGCTATAAATACGTTGTACAATCCTCATTGTAGGGGGACCCCAGACCGAAATTTCTTGAGATAACTTGTAATCGAGAATTCCTATACAAACAGCAATACCAAAACAGTGGACGTAGGCCATTCTTATAAGGCTGAACCACTTTAAAATTCTTTGTCTCATTTATTTATCTGTGATTGAATTATTAGAGTGATCTAATTTTTTACATCAACCGATTGGCGCCGTCTATGGGAAACGATTGGTTAAATCGTTTTCTCATAAAAAATAATCCATTACCAATGACTGATATACCTGAATCCAGCAATCGAAACACTGGAACCCCTCCAAATCCATCTGCTCCACCAATTATTCTAGATCTAACTGGAATGATGGAGAATCTGGCTCAGGGCCAGACCGTCATGCAAGAAACGATGCGACAACTCATCCAAACCCTCCATGGCGGTGCGCCAGCCCATTCCGGATCACGAAGCATTCAAAGAAATATCCGTGCGCCTTCTGTGCGTACTAGGCGTACTAATTCATATCGCAATGAGGAATCTGAAGATTTTTCTTATCAACCTGGATGAACTTCGTCAGTGCGAGCCACAGATACTGAACAACGTCTCACCCTCTCGCCAAAAAGGACCAGTGCATTGGAAAGATTAAGTAGGGCCTCTCCTTTTGATCGATTAGGCCCTAGGAGGAACAAAAGTCCTCTTAATGCAGCGTCGAGAAGCTTTCGACGACCATCAAATTTAAGGGAAGGATCTGCCCAGTCGCGACCAGCTGCTCGTCAAGATGGATCCGATGACCGACCAGCTGCTCGTCGAGATAAATCCCAGGAAGCCACTTCAACGCGATTAGTTGCTCGAACCAATAGGCCCGAGGAAGGGAATAATGCATGGAAAGGATCTATTCAAAGGCTGGAGGATAGATTAGGGGAAATGGCTAAGGCTAAGAACCCTCTACAACGAACCTTTGTTCGGGGAACACCTTTTGTCCAGGACATTGTTGATTTTCCAACACCATCGAAGTTCAAAGCACCTATTGTGACTCCCAAGTATGACGGGAAGACTGACCCTGTCCTTCGTATAGAACAATATCAAGTTGCTTCCGACATCTATGCTGTCCCAGACGAGATGAGTGCAGGGCATTCTTAGGAACTCTTACCGGATCTGCTAAGATATGGTATAATAATCTTCCTCGGGGTAAGATTTTAACTTTTCTTCAACTGGCCGAGTTATTCATTGGGAATTTATGCTTCGGAGCAAAGCCAGTTAAACGAGTAGCACATTTGTTAAGTGTTAGACAAAAAGCTGGTGAGAGTATTAGAGATGATATAACTCGTTTTAATAACGAGAAGCTCGAAGTCATTGATTATGAGGAGAAAACAACGATTACTGCTTTGATGAGTGGACTGCTGCCAAACAAGTTGTACTACACTTTGGCCAAAGATCCACCTCGAACCATGTCGGACCTGATGGAAAAAGCGTCCAAGATTATGAATGCCGAGGAGGCTATGTATGCAAAGAAGAATATGGATGCCAAAGAAACCAAGGTGGAAGGTGATAAAGCTAAGAAGAAAGAGCATAAGAACAATGGTGGTGACAAACATTCCAAAAGTAGGTCGTCATGGGAGGTCTTGAAGAAATTTGATAATTACACGCCTTTGAAGGCAAATATCAACCACGTCCTGGAAGAAATTAAGAACAGCGAGGAGTTAAACTGGACAAAGAAAATGAAGTCAGACCCTGACACGAGGAACAGGGAAAAGTATTGCGAGTTCCATAAGGATCATGGCCATATGACCAAAAATTGCATAGCTCTTCAGAATGAGATTGAAACACTCATCCGACGAGGAAAGCTAGCAAAGTATGTTGATCGGGGAGGCGAAAGAAGAAACAACAACCAAACTAGAGAGAGGTCTAGATCTCCTCGTCGAGCAGAGGAGAAAAAGAAGAGAAACCATGAAGATGATCCAGATGATAACCCCGATCTTCCCAAGAAACCAAGGCAGCCATAACGAGAGGTATTTTCAATACGCTTTGGGTCATTTGATTGTAATGTTATTACAGGAGGAGATGCAGGAGGAGGAGACCTTACTGCATAAAGAAAAGCTTACCTCGGTGAGGCTCAAGCTTGCTCGTACATTCAGCGAATAAATCTAGCTGAGGAAGATCGCCCGAGAAAGGTGAACAAGGAGAAACTGGTTATCGGATTTTCAAAAAATGACCTTGCAGGTGTTTTATATCCTCATGATGACCCGCTGGTGATCAAAATGAGATTGAAGGAGGTCATGATTTCAAGAGTGCTGGTCGACAATGGTAGCTCGGCAGACATCATGTTCTACTCGTGTTTCGATAGTTTGAATCTAAAGCTATCTCAACTGGAGCCTTACCACAGACCCCTCATCGGTTTTGCTGGCGAGAAAGTATTTCCACTTGGGACGATCAAGTTGGATATATTCATTGGTACGTGGCCTGCTTGTCGGACAGAAAGAATATGTTTCTTCGTGATGGACAAGAATGTCCAGTCATCGTACAATATCATCATGGAAAGAGTAGGATTGAAGAAGTTCGAGGCTGTGCCATCTATAGTGCATCAGTGCCTAAAATTTCCAAAAACTTTGGAGTAGGAGTTGTGAAAGGTGATCAGAAAGTAGCTCGGAAATGCTATTATTCATCTGCCGAGCAAGAAGAACTGGAAGAATCAAAGAAAAATACCACTACTTATCAAGTGGATGAAGGTGCAGAAATTGAAACATTGGATCCTCGAAATGAGTCGCAACTCGTGAAGGGTCAAGTGGTGGAAGCTACTGAAAACATCATTCTGGACGATGAGCACCCTGATCGAACTACTCAAATAGGTTCATCGTTGGAAGCCTCATTAAAACAGGAATTGATAATTTTCCTTAAAAACAGAAGACAAACTTTTGCATGGAGTCATGAAGATATGCCTGAAATAGACCCAAACTTCTTATGTCACAAGCTCAATGTGAATAAGGAGATCAAGCCTGTGAAGCAGAGAAGAAGAGTATTCAGTCCCGAGAAGAATCAAGCTATACAGGAGGAAGTCGAGAAGCTCCAGAAAGCTCGTTTCATTGAAGATGTTAAATGTCCAAATTGGTTAGCCAATGTGGTGATGGTAAAGAAGAAAAATAACAAGTGGAGGATGTGTGTAGACTTCACCGACCTCAACAAATCATGCCCAAAGGATCATTTTCCACTGCCCCGAATTGATCAACTGGTAGATGCTACCTCGGGACACGAGTTGCTAAGCTTCATGGATGCTTATTCTGTTTACAATCAGATCAAAATGAAACCAGAAGACAGGGAGAGTACTTATTTCATTACCCCTAGGGGAACTTATTGTTATAATGTTATGCCTTTTGGTTTGAAAAATGCAGGTGCGACATATCAGAGGCTGATGAACAAGGTCTTTGCTGAACAAATCAGTGACAATATGGAAGTCTATGTTGACGATATGCTGACGAAAAGCAAGAAAGCTGCCGATCATCTAGTTGACTTAAGTCAAACTTTTGATCAACTAGATAAATATCAAATGAAGCTGAATCCGACGAAGTGCATATTTGGAGTACGAGAAGGCATGTTCCTCGGGTACATTGTCAATCAACGAGGCATTGATGCAAATCCTGAAAAGATCAAAGCTCTATTAGGGTTGCGATCTCCAACAACGAAGAAGGAAGTACAGAGTCTCACTGGACAAGTAGCAGCACTCAATAAATTTGTGTCACGAGCAACTGATAGATGTCTCCCATTCTTCAAGACACTCAGAAAGACTTTTAAGTGGAATGATGAATGTGAGAAGGCTTTTCAAGACTTGAAGAAATACTTGGGAGCACCCCCACTGTTGTCCAGGTCGGTGATAGGAGAGAAATTGTATTTGTACCTTACAGTGTCCGAGAATGCAGTTAGCTCGGCGTTGATCAGAGTGGAGAATGGAGTACAAAAGCCAATTTACTACACAATTAAGGCCTTCCGAGGAGTAGAGATCAGATATCCAAGGCTGGAGAAATTGGCACTAGCGCTGATTGAGGCGACTAGGAGAATGAGGCCATACTTCCAGGCTCATACTATAGTAGTATACACCGATGTGCCATTGAGACAAGCCCTTCATAAGCCAGAGAAATCAGGGAGATTGATGTACTGGGCAATCGAGCTCGGAGAATATGATATAATTTATGAACCCAGATCATCACTAAAAGGGCAGGCTGTAGCAGATTTCATAGTGGAGTTCACCTATCCTGCTACCCCCAAGAAGTAAAAGTTGCTCGCTGATCAACCTGTGGATGTTACAGGGTCGAAAAACACTAGCTCAGACCAACTCCGGTTGATAAAAGGGCAAGTAGATGTTATAGGATCATTAAATTCGAGCTCAGACCAACTCCGATTGGTAAAAGGGCAAGCAAAAATGATCGACGAGGAGCGAGAAAAATCCGAGGAGGATGAAAAGGAGCAGCAAATATTTCACCGAGGAACTCTGACTGATTAGAAATTTGAAGACGAGTTACCTATATGGAGGCTATATATAGATGGCTCATCTTGCAATACAGGATGTGGCGCGGGGATAGTTTTGAGCACTCCGGACAAGGTCGACATAGAATACGCCTTGCGTTTCCAATTCAAAGCTTCCAACAATGAGGCTGAATATGAGGCCATAATTGCAGGGCTAAATTTGGCAAAAGTTATGGAGGCGCAGCAAGTTATGATCTTCAGTGACTCTCAACTGATTGTAAACCAAATGATGGTAGTATATGCAGTTAGAGGAGAGTTAATGATCAGATATCATGCAAAGGCAAAGGAGCTGGTGTCAGAATTTACCGCTATTCAGCTGGTCAGAATACCAAGAATGGAGAATGCGAGAGCAGACGCCCTAGGTCGACTAGCATCAGCAACTCGCACCGAGCTACGACGAACAATCCCAATTGAAGTGTTAGCTGGTCGGAGTATAGATGAAGATCTGACGATAAACTTTATCACCCTTGATTTAGGTCCATCTTGGATGGATCCCATCAGGGCGTATATCGAGGAGGGAGAATTGCTAATTGACAAGATCGCAGCCAAGAAATTGAAGTTTAAAACTGCTCAATATGTATTAAATAATGGTGTTTGATATAGACGAGGAATTATGGCAGGTTTACAGAGATGCGTACATCCCTCCCAGGTAAAATAATTAATCGAAGAAATCCATGAAGGGTTTTGTGGAGCACATGTAGCAGGTCGGACGCTTTTGCAAAGGATAATGACGCAGGGATACTACTGGCCGACGATGAGGGCTCATTTTATTGCATATGCCAAGAAGTGTGACAAATGCCAGTGTTTTTCCTCCATCCGAAGAACTCCACAAGCATTGTTGACACCCATAACTTCCCCTTGGACATTTTTCATGTGGGGAATTGATTTGGTTGGACCATTGCCAACGACCCGAGGAAGGTTCAAGTACCTCGTCGTCGCAGTGGATTATTTTACTAAGTGGGTAGAAGCTGAGCCACTCATTGATATGACGTACGAGAAGGTGTACCAATTTATTTGGAAGAACATTATTTGCCGATATGGTCTCCCTCATGCCTTCATCACAAACCATGGGACATAATTTGATAACGAGGAGTTCGCCGCCTATTATCATCAATCAAATATTTTGAAGGTTCAGTCAGCACCAGGCCATACTCAAAGCAATGGACAAACTGAAGTGACAAACAGAATGCTGCTGAACGGTTTGAAGAAAAGATTGGATGATGCGAAAGCAAACTGGATCAACGAGTTACAATCAGTACTCTGGGCTTACCGAACTACTCCCCGAGTAGCAATTGGAGAATCACCATACATCCTGGCGTTTGGAAGTGAAGTTGTCATACCTGCCGAGTTGGGCCTCTCAACACACAAGGTATTGAATTTCAATTTCCCTGTCAGTGATCTAATGAGAAGACTGGATTTAAACATGCTCGAGGAAGTCAGAGAAGAAGCAGCCATTAGAAATGCTGCTTACCAGCAGCGAACAGCTTTGTTCTACAACAAGAGGGTGAAGAAGTGCAACCTGAAAGAAGCAGACTATGTGCTGAAGAAAGTAATTCAAAAGCATAACAAACTGGAGGCAAACTGGCATGGAACATACCGAGTTACAGAAGTTGTTCGACCAGGAACTTATCGAATAACCACTTTAGAAGGCGAGGAGTTTAAGAATGCATGGAACGCAGAGCACCTGCGCAAGTATTATCAGTGATGTATATGTAACGCAGTTCCATCAGTATGAATAAAATAAAAATATTCTGCAAGTCTCTCTGTTTATTGAAATTTTTTTAGGAAATACTAGTGTTACGCACTACTTGGCACTGCTCGGCAGACTACTCAAGAAAATATTCCAAACTGTACCAACTCAGTTGGTCGACGAGGAGAAAATATTCCAAACTGTACCAACTCAGTTGGTCGATGAGGAGAAAATATTCCAAACTGTACCAACTCAGTTGGTCGACGAGGAGAAAATATTTCAAACTGTACCAACTCAGTTGGTCGACGAGGAGAAAATATTCCAAACTGTACCAACTCAGTTGGTCAACGAGGAGAAAATATTCCAAACTGTACCAACTTAGTTGGTCGACGAGGAGAAAATATTCCAAACTGTACCAACTTAGTTGGTCGACGGGGAGAAAATATTCCAAACTGTACCAACGTAGTTGGTCGACGAGGAGAAAATATTCCAAACTGTACCAACTTAGTTGGTCGACGAGGAGAAAATATTCCAAACTGTACCAAGTATGGTTGGTCGGGGATAAAAACCCACTAACTACAGTTGGTCGACGAGGAGAATTCATTAACCTTGGTTGGTCAGACACATTTTATGAAAAAGACAAAAATTTACCAAGTATGGTTAGTCGGGGATAAACTCTCACTAACTATAATTGGTCGACGAGCACAATTTAACAACCTTGGTTGGTTGGAAAAATTTTAAACATTTTTATACTCATTACTTTATTATTAAGTGATCGAGCAACATTACTGATACTTGTAACTTTTTTACTAAGTTCGTCGATGAACAACACTATTATTATCTTTTTAACAGATATGCATAAATGTAAAGTGTTTGATATTTACAAGACAATAGCAATTAGGATTTGCAAGATATAATGAAAGTCTTTCATTAAATTCGAAAAAAATTACAAGTTACATTGATAATAAAATGAAAATTACATTGATATGTATACTAACTGTTACATTAAAAATTCCTATTCTATTGGTCTTTTCCCCTCAGCTTTCGATACAGGTTCCTCGCCAGCAGGCGGATCATTTAAAGATTGAGGAGAATTGATGAAGTTCAAATCCTTCAGCATCCTGACGTTCATCACAGAAGGTCGATCTAGAAGATGCTCGGGACGAGATACCTCAATTTGAGATTGTAGACTGTAGTCACCGAGGTATTTTGAAATTAAGATCCGAGGAATGGCATGAGCTGGGATCCATTCCATGTCCAAATTATACGGTGGCATAGGCAAGTCGAGCAACCCGGGATCATGGTAGTCCCACAGATAGTGTCTTTGTTCGAGCTTCAGCCAGCCTTGTTTGTATCCCTTATTGTTGGCATTCTGGATACGATCACCCAAGTGGAATAGTGCTTCGTTGTATCCAACTATCCAGAACTCCCTAGGCTGTTTGTGGAATTGATATGTTAACCTCTCTAGCTGCTCGTGGAGACTCCTGATGAAAATCTCCTTATTCTCCAAGATGGACTTCTGCGCAGAGAGCTATTTTTCCAAGTACCTAATCTTCTTTGATATGTCAGACAAAGCTTGGTTCTTTGCCATTAGTTGGAAGGCCTGGTTCTCTAAGGCAGATGTTGTCCTCTGTTCCTCGATAAGAACCCGAGCTGTTCTTGCTCATCCCCGAGGAGACGTGGAAGGGCCCGACCTCCTCAAGGTATCCAATTCTTCCCTCAACTTGGCATTCTCCACTTCTAGGAATGAAAATCCTTCGTCAGTCACTGGGATTAGGGCTGTTGAAGAAGAGGCTGCAGACTTCAACTGTGATAGCTCTTTCTGCAAGTTGTTGTTTTTCTTTTCCAGCAGCTCGGCAATCTGTCTGCATTCCTCGACCTCTCCCCTCAGGGTTCTCTCCCTTACATCATAACCAGCAAAAAGCTTCTCGTAGCCCTTGTCAGCAATGATCAGCTTATACTTCTTCTCGTAACTCTCATGCAACAAGGCAGTTGATTCCTTGTATTGATTCTGAAGGTCTTCGAGGGTGCACTGGAGATCCTCGATCATTTCATAGTAAGCCACATTATTAGCTACCGCTCGATCAAGCGGACACTTCAGATACTGATATGCTTCCACTGCCTGTTCTGAAGCATCCTGGCCAAGGATATCGGCAACTTGTGCAGCACTCAAGTCTGTGTGACCAGCCTTAAAGTACTCATTGCACTGTTACAGCAACTTTGTATCATGGGAAGAAAGCATATCCATCCTGTCCAGAAACTAGCAGAGAAATAAAAGCAATCATCAATAAGAAGAATAAGCAGAGTATGAACAGAAAATAGACAACAGTATGTAAAAAGAACTCAAGTTTTATTAGATTATGAAATTTGGAGTTACAAATTCTGGGCTATATTTGACAAAAAAGAAAAATAGAAAGGTAAACCCGAACAACATTACACCTTTTCCTTATCTCCCAAAACCTTCTCAGAAGGTTGGGAGGAGGAAGCAGGTTGCTCAGAGGGAACTGTGGGTTGTTCGAAAAGCACCATTTGTTGCTCGAAAGAAGAAACGACTTGCTCGGCAGCAGTTGGTTGGTTAGGGCATGTTCTCCCACTACCATTGAAGACTCCTCGGAGGTAGCTTCGTCCTCTTCTAATTCTTTCGGAGTAGGAGGGGGACCAGGGATGTGTCTCTGGAAGAGCTCGGATGACTCGTCGACCTTCATTTCCTAAAGGGCAGCAACCCATCCATCCCTAAAATACTTTAGACTGCCATAGTCCACTTGAGAGACCATGGCAGCACACCCCTTATCCCACCCCTTGTCCCAGCCAGAGCTGAAGGACTTCTTCACAACAGCTTTCCTTTTGGCCTTCTCCAAGGCAAGCTTCTCGGACAGCAAATCATCAGTAGCTTTCAGTTGTTGTTCAGCTTCCTCTTTCTGCCGAGTTACTTCCTGTAGCTGGTCCAACCTCTCCTCAGCAATTTTGAGTTTATTTTCCATCTCTCCAGCGGCTTTGAGCTTTTCCTCAAGCTCTTTATTTGCCTTCTCCAAGGCATTCTTTTTCTTCTCCAACTCCTTGGAGGCATCAGCAACTCGAGCTTTTTCTTGCTCGGAGGAGGAAAGTTTTTTCTCCCAGATAGCCTTATCAGTGGCATACTTCTGGAGAGAGTCTTCCAAAGATTTGATATCCTCTTCCATAGCTCCCTCCACACTGGACGAGGAGCATGAGGCTTTGATGGCTTCATCCTTTTTCAGGATTATGTTAAAGCAGCTCGTCAACTGTAAACAGAAAAAGAAAGCAAGTTAGAAACAGAAATGTCAAAGGAAAATATGAAAAGTTCAAAGTAAAGAGACTTACTGAAGCAAGATGACGAGCAGCCAAAGAAGTAACCATGTACCGAGTAAGATTATCTTCATTACCCTGGACCTCGGGAATGGTCCGGGACTTCACCGAGCTCATGGCAGAGCTCGGAGGGACAAAAGTGGGAACTACAGTCCCAGCAGCTGGGGGCTGAGCAGTGGTGTCAGCCAAATTAACCGAGGAGCTTTTCTTCAACCTCCTCGGGGAAATAATTACAGATTCAACCAAGGATGAATCCTTGGTCGGTGATATCACAATCACCTTTCCAGGAGCAGCAGAGCTGCTCGGAGCCACTGCGGGCTTATCAGCAACCTTCTCGAAGACTTTAGCAGGAGCAGCTGGAGGACCTGCACCAGTTTTCTTTGTCCCCTACTTTGGGACATCAATCTTAATCCTTTTTACCTCCCCAGAACCGGAGGCATTTTTCTCAAACAGAGCGGGAGTTCTTCTCTTCTTCATCCTTTCGCTCAATGGAATATGAGATTCAGGCGAAGAACTTGCAGAGGCTAGTACTGGCTCTGCTTCACTGATCACTGGACGAGCGGTGAAGGAGTTTATGTAGCTCTTGTATTGGAGCAGATACGAAGCCAATATGATGTGCTCGTCAGCAACCCTTTGATGCAGACCCCAGATAAGTCCCAAATTCCTTATATTGACATTTGTTTCTTTTGGGCACCTTCTCTTGCTATCAACTGCAAATAAACAAACATTGTTATCAGTGACACATTTTATCAAACATAAAACAAACATGATTTCAAAATAAATAAAATAAAATAAAGATAACCTATCCCATTGCCATAAGGAGGACATCTGGGACCCTATTAAACCTCATCTCCGGTTAATGGAGGGTGTTGCCAATTTTTTACAACAACCCCGTGTTCAAAATAATCCATATTGGCATCAGGGAGATTGACTACTAAGGCTCTATTTATAAACCTAGTTTTTAAATAATAAATATTATCATTAACCGCCCATCTATAGCAGTACATGATTTTCGGAATTCCAATACGAGTTCCATGCACTTGATTTAATTTATGCACCCCATTAACTATTCTCCATGTGTTGGGGGCTATTCGTGCAGGAACAACATCAAATTACTGACAGAATTCCAAACACAGAGGATTTGGTGGAAAAGAAAATCCACACTCAGCAAAAAAGAGACTGGGGAACCAATGTCCCTCAGCCAAATTGAAATAATTAGAAGGTTCAGAAAGCTCTTCCAAGAAAACCCAAGAGGGAATGGAAATTCAGATCGAAACTTGTCAAGAGATTCAACAGAGTAAACCATGGTGATTAAAAGAAATGAAGAAAAAAGAAGAAGATCTTACAGGAAAAGAGTAGAGCTGATGACGACAGACGATGGAAGAGATGAATACACGAGAGAGTAGAAGGCAATGAAAAACTCGAAGATGAAAATTTGAAAAGGTAGAAGACGAATGAAGTGTCTGTAAAGTTTAAATACCTTATCTTGGGAACTGGCGAAGTAATGATTACAAAAAGGATGATTACGTTACCGGCGGCCAAAAAGAGGAAAAGTGGCGCGGGCAACAACGTCCAAAAAGACGAAAAGTAATGCGGGAATCGAAGCACGCAGAAAAGTCCAGAAAAGCATGATTCTACGAATTTGGAAGGAGAAAATAAATACAAGGGAAACGCTCCTAAAAATTAGGAAGACTATTTAAAGCTACCGTATTCTGAGAAAGAATGTTCCATACTCCTCAAATTTTGAACTATGAAACATTGGGGGCTTCTGTTAATACCAAATTTAATATGCTGACTTGGATCAATCATATGAAAACACGTGGCTATCTACATGGCAACAACAAGCACTTTCGAGATGATCGCACGCTCCGAGGAGCCATGTTACTCCGAGGAAATCATACGCTCTGAGGAACTCATACGCTCCGAGGAGCTGACCTCTCCGAGGAACTCTTGAATACCAGGAAGCTTAGGCGGTCCGAGCTACATCTCGAACAAAGCATTAATAGCTGGATAACCAACAGTTCAACTGGTTCATTAAATGCTTATCATTTAGACGCACACGCTTAAAGGGCATTAAATGTATTACCTTTTCATATGTATATCATTTAATGTATCACCCTTTTAGATGATAGCCTCAAGGCTATAAATACGTTGTACAATCCTCATTGTAGGGGGACCCCAGACCAGAATTTCTTGAGATAACTTGTAATCGAGAATTCCTATACAAACAGCAATACCAAAACAGTGGACGTAGGCCATTCTTATAAGGATGAACCACTTTAAAATTCTTTGTCTCATTTATTTATCTATGATTGAATTATTAGAGTGATCTAATTTTTTACATCAACAGATAGAAACAATTAAGATATTAAAAGTATTAGAATTAACTCAGAAGATAGCGGATTGTGTTTTCAATTATATACAAACGTTCATATTTTCTCTTTTCTCAGTTTTTATCAGTTCGAGGGTTCCATCATCTTTCTTTTCCTTTTTCTTGAAAAATTATTAGGTTACATTTATTTATTCATACTTGCACGGGGCTGGTAAAATGCACGTAGTTTCACTTGTATTACGCTCATACGTTTTACTTGAATCTTTTGAAAGTTGTGATTTTTTCTCCTACTGTTGTACTAGTTAGTCATGAGACCACTTCATTTGTCTTCCTTAAGATGGACTACCTTATCTATGTCCTTAGTTTCTTAAGATGGACATCCTTCATTGTTGATACCAAATTTAATCTGCTGACGTGGACCAATAGTATGAAAACACATGGCTATCTACATGGAAACAACAAACACTTCCGAGGAACCCACTCACTCCGAGGAACAAGACTACAATGAGGAAGACCAGTTCCCCGAGGAACTCACACACTCCGAGGAACAATGCCTCTCAGAAGAACTCTTGAGTACCGAGAAGCTTAAGCGGTCCGAGCAACTCAGGCGGTCCGAGATGCATCTCGAACAAAGCATTAATAGTTGGATAACCAACGGTTCAACTGATTCATTAAATGCTTATCATTTAGACGCACACGCAAAAAGGGCATTAAATGTATTACCTTTTCATATGTATATCATTTAATGTATTACCCTTTCACATTACAGCCTCAGGGCTATAAATACATTGTACAATTCTTATTGAAAAGGGGGAATCGATAGGACCGAATCTAGAACGGAATTTCTTGTAATTGAGAATTCCCAAACATTCAGCAATAACACAACAGTGGACGTAGGCCATTCTTATAAGGCTGAACCACTTAAAAATCTTTTGTCTCATTTATTTATCTGTGATTGAATTATTAGAGTGATCTAATTTTTTACATCAACAGATTGACGCCGTCTGTGGGAAACGACTGGTAGTATCGTTTTCTCATCAAATACAATCCATTACCAATGGCTGATATTCCTGAATCCAGCAATTGAAATGCTGGAACCCTTCCAAACCCGTCTGCTCCACCAATTGTTCCAGATCTTACTGGAATAATGGCAAATCTGGCTCAGGGCCAGACCGTCATGCAAGAAACGATGCGACAACTCATCCAAACCCTCCATGGTGGTACATCAGCCCATTCCGGACCACGAAGCATTCAAAGAAATACCCGTGCGCCTTCTTCGCGTACTAGGCATACTAATTCATATCGCAATGAGGAATCTGAAGATTTTTCTTATCAACCTGGATGAACTTCGTCAGGACGGGCCACAGATACTGAACAACGTGTCACCCTCTCCCCAAAAAGGACCAGCGCATTGGAAAGATTAAGTAGGGCTTCTCATTTCGACCGATTAGGCTCTAGGAGGAACAAAAGTCCTCTTAATGCAGCGGCGAGGAGCTTTCGACGACCATCAGATTTAAGGGAAGGATCTACCCAGTCGAGACCAGTTGCTCGTCAAGGTGGATCCTATGACCGACCAGGTGCTCGTCGAGATAAATCCCAGGAAGCCACTTCAATGCGATCAGTTGCTCGAACCAATAGGCCCGAGGAAGGAAATGATTCATGGAAAGGATCTATTCAGAGGCTGGAGGATAGATTAGGGGAAATAGCTAAGGCCAAGAACCCTCTACAACGAACCTTTGTTCGAGGAACACCTTTTGTCTAGGGCATTATTGATTTTCCAACACCATCAAAGTTCAAAGCACCGGTTGTGACTCCCAAGTATGATGGGAAGACTGACCCTGCCCTTCATATAGAATAATATCAAGCTGCTGCCGACATCTATGCTGTCCCAGACGAGATGAGATGCAGGGCATTATCGGGAACTCTTACCGGGTCTGCTCATATATGGTATAATAATCTTCCTCGGGGTAAGATTTCAACTTTTCTTCAACTGGATGAGTTATTCATTGGGAATTTCTGCTTTGGAGCAAAGCTAGTTAAGCGAGTAGCACATTTGTTAAGTGTTAGACAAAAAGCTGGTGAGAGTATCAGAGATTATATGACTCATTTTAATGACGAGAAACTCAAAGTCATTGATTACGAGGAAAAGATAGCGATTATCGCTTTGATGAGTGGACTGCTGCCAAACAAGTTGTACTACACTTTGGCCAAAGATCCACCTCGAACCATGTCGGACATGATGGGAAAAGCGTCCAAGATTAGGAATGCCGAGGAGGCTATGTATGCAAAGAAGAATATGGACGCCAAAGAAACCAAGGTGGAAGGTGATAAAGCTAAGAAGAAAGAACATAAGAATAATGATGGTGACAAATAATCCAAAAATAGGTCGTCATGGGAGGTCTTGAGGAAATTTTATAATTACACACCTTTGAAGGTAAATATCAACCACGTCCTGGAAGAAATTAAGAACAGTGAGTTAAACTGTCCAAAGAAAATGAAGGCAGACCCTGACACGAGGAATAGGGAAAAATATTGCGAGTTCCACAAGGATCATGGCCATATGACTAAAAATTGTATAGCTCTTCAGAATGAGATTGAAACACTCATTCGACGAGGAAAGCTAGCAAAGTATGTTAATCGGGGAGGCGAAAGAAGAAACAATGACCGAACTAGAGAGATGTCTAGATCTCCTCGTCGAGCAGAGGAAAACAAGAAGAGAAACCATGAAGTTAATCCAGAGGATGACCCCGATCTTCCCAAGAAACCAAGGCAGCCAGAACGTGAGGTATTTTCAATACGCTTTGGATCATTTGATTGTAATGTTATTACAGGAGGAGATGCAGGAGGAGGAGACCTTACTTCAGAAAGAAAAGCCTACCTCGGTGAGGCTCGAGCTTGCTCGTACATTCAGCGAATAAATCTAGCTGAGGAAGATCTCCTAAGAAAGGTGAACAAGGAGAAATTGGTCATCGATTTTTCAAAAAATGACCTTGCAGGTGTTTTATATGCTCACGATGATCCACTAGTGATCAAGATAAGAATGAAGGAGGTAATGATTTCAAGAGTGCTGGTCGACAATGGTAGCTCGGTAGACATTATGTTCTACTTGTGTTTCGATAGTTTAAATCTAAAGATATCTCAACTGGAGCCTTACAACAGACCCCTCATCGGTTTTGCTGGCAAGAAAGTATTTCCACTTGGGACGATCAAGTTGGATATATTCATTGGTACGTGGCCTGCTTGTCAGACAGAAAGAATATGTTTCTTCGTGATGGATAAGAATGTCCAATCATCGTACAATATCATCATGGGAAGAGTAGGATTGAAGAAGTTCGAGGCTGTACCATCTACAGTGCATCAGTGCTTAAAATTTCCAATAAACTTTGGAGTAGGAGTTGTGAAAGGTGATCAGAAAGTAGCTCTGGAATGTTATTATTCATCCGCCGAGTAAGAGGAACTGGAAGAATCAAAGAAAAAGACTACTACCTATCAAGTGGATGAAGGGGCAGAAATTGAAACATTGGATCCTCGAGATGAGTCACAACTCTTGTAGGGTCAAGTGGTGGAAGCTACTGAAAACATCATTCTGGACGATGAGCACCCTGAGCGAACTACTCAAATAGGTTCATCGTTGGAAGCCTCATTAAAACAAGAATTGATAACTTTCCTTAGAAGCAGAAGACAAACTTTTACGTGGAGTCATGAAGATATGCCTAGGATAGACCCAAATTTCTTATGTCACGAACTCAATGTGAATAAGGAGATCAAGCCTGTGAAGCAGAGAAGAAGAGTATTCAGTCCCGAGAAGAATCAAGCTATGCAGGAGGAAGTCGAGAAGCTCCAGAAAGCTTGTTTAATTGAAGATGTTAATATCCAGATTGGTTAGATAATGTGGTGATGGTAAAGAAGAAGAATAACAAGTGGAGGATGTGTGTAGACTTCACAGACCTCAACAAAGCATGCCCAAAGGATCACTTTCCATTGCCCCGAATTGATCAGCTGGTGGATGCTACCTCGGGATACGAGTTGCTGAGCTTCATGGATTCTTATTCTGGTTATAATCAGATCAAAATGAAACCTGAAAACAGGGAGAGTACTTCTTTCATTACCCCTAGGGGAACTTATTGTTATAATGTTATGCCTTTTGGTTTGAAAAATGCAGGTGCGACATATCAGAGGCTGATGAACAAGGTCTTTGCTGAACAAATCAGTGACAATATGGAAGTCTATGTTGACGATATGCTGACGAAAAGCAAGAAAGCTATTCATCATCTGGTTGACTTAAGTCAGACTTTTGATCAACTAGATAAATATCAAATGAAGCTAAACCCGACGAAGTGCATATTTGGAGTACGAGAAGGCATGTTCCTCGGGTACATTGTCAATCAACGAGGCATTGAAGCAAATCCTTAAAAGATCAAAGCTCTATTAGGGCTGCGATCTCCAACAACGAAGAAGGAAGTACAGAGACTCATAGGACGAGTAGCGGCACTCAACAGATTTGTGTCGAGAGAAACTGATAGATGTCTCCCATTCTTCAAGACACTCAGAAAAACTTTTGAGTGGAATGATGAATGTGAGAAGGCTTTTCAAGACTTAAAGAAATACTTGGGAGCACCTCCACTGTTGTCCAGGCCGGTGATGGGAGAAAAATTGTATTTGTACCTTGTAGTGTCCAAGAATGCAGTTAGCTCGGCGTTGATCAGAGTGGAGAATGGAGTGCAAAAACCAATTTACTACACAAGTAAGGCCTTTCGAGGAGCTGAGATCAGATATCCAAGGCTGGAGAAATTGGCACTGGCGCTGATTGAGGCGAGTAGGAGAATGAGGCCATACTTCCAGGCTCACACTATAGTAGTATATACCGATGTGCCATTGAGACAAGCCCTTCATAAGCCAGAAAAATCAAGGAGATTGATGTACTGGGCAATAGAGCTCGGTGAATATGATATAATTTATGAACCCGGGTCATCGCTAAAAGGGCAGGCTGTAGCAGACTTTATAGCGGAGTTCACCTATCCTGATACCCCTGAGGAGCAAAAGTTGCTCGCTGATCAACCTGTGGATGTTACAGGATCAACAAACACAAGCTCAGACCAATTCCGATTGGTAAAAGGGCGTGTGGATGTTACAGGATGTGATGTAGAGATAGTTGTGAGGGCTCCGGATGGAAAGCAAAAGTTACTCGTTGATCCACCTGTGGATGTTACAGGATCAATAAACACAAGCTCAAACCAATTCCGATTGGTAAAAGGGCGTGTGGATGTTACAGGATGTGATGCAGAGATAGTTGTGAGGACTCCGGATGGAGAACAAGATTTGCTCGTTGATCAACCTGTGGATGTTATAGGATCGACAAACACTAGTGATGATGCTAAGAATCAACACCACCAGGTAAGGTGTTTCCAAGATCTATATATAAATAACAATGGCAGCACAGCTATATAAAGAGATAAGAGAAGGTGATGAGGATACGAGGAATCAACACCGGAATATAAGTGGTTCAGCCAATCTGGCCTACGTCCACTGTGAGTGTGTGAGTAATATCACTGAATGAAGGCACTAATGGCCATGGATACAATTCTCTCAAGCTTTCTCTCTCTACTGTATATTTAGACAGAGTTTCAGCTAGGGTTTAATAAATGGGATGCCTTTGCAAGGTAGGGGATGACCCCTATATATAGTACAAGGGGGTGTAGTGTACCCCCCATGCATGCAATGAGCATGAGTGTGATATCCTCACCAATGTGGGAGTGCCATCTGTCACTGTCACATGTAAGGAATGGTGATGAAATATTCTCCCCATGTGTGGAGAATAATCTTATTACAACTGCTTTGTGCCCAGGTGTCCTTATCAAAATGTCAACAGATGCTCGACAGTCATATTGGTGAATGACCTCGGCCTGGGAAAGGCCGAGCTGTAAAGGCTTGACGTCCGTTCAATCCGAGATGTGTCATAAGGAGTCTTGGCCTGATCTCAACCGAGACATATGATGGGGTCGGCCTGAGCCGAGGTTGGACATAGAGCATGCTGATGATTACTAATGCTTCTCGTCACCTCGGACCAAGCCGAGGTAGGACTGGTTCCATGTTGAAGGTGATCAGGGCTCCTTGTCATCACGGCCTACTATTGGCCGAGGTTGCTATACCCAGGTACATGAGGATGCTGTTGATGACTGCAATGCGCGTAGTGTCCATTGAAGTGTATATGGTAGTGTCGGCCTGGGCCGAGGTTGGTCTGGCCGAGGGATGATATCGTGGGCCCCTGGCCTACATAGGGTCGATCAATGTCTCGGCCATCATCTCGGTCGAGGTAGGTGTCCCTGGGCTGAGGTTACACTTGGGCATATCAATCACCCCCCAGCCCTTAGTCATATGCGAGAGCGGGTGGCTAGGGGATTACTTTCCCTCCGAGGCCTGTCCGTCCCAAGTTAACACCTGTATGACATCTGTCCCAAGCTAGAGCGTACAAATTTAGCTGGCGTGTGCTGTCAGTTGTCCCTTGGGTTTAAAAGGCAATGATGGGCCTTGGGAAGTGTTCCCAAGTACTTAAGGGTTTAAACCCTTCCTTTCTCTTTCTTCTTCTTCATTTCATTTCCCGCGCACGTAAAACTCTTGTAATTTTCTCTCTCTAAGCTCCTCCACTCAACGCCCTTCTGCAGAGGACTTCTTGCGAGTTTTCCTCACTTTTCCTCATCGTTCCACTTCCAGGTATCTTCTCCCTTTCATTTCCTCTGTTTCTCATATTTGGTTTGCATTTTTCGGCGTGTGTTTGAGTTTTCCGGCGAGCTTTTGAGCTTTCCGGCGAGCTCCATTAACTTCCGGCGAACTGTGTTTTCTTGGAACTTTTAAGTTTGATCTTTAGGCTTCTTCATTTTATAAGCCAAACGTGTTTGTAGCTGTAGGAGTTTTTCCCAAGTTTAGGGTCGTCCCAAGTTTTGGGTCGTCCTCTGATGCTCAGACCCCTGTACCAACTTCTTGAGGACTTCCCTTATCTTAGAGAGAAGACCTTAGAAAAGATTAGGCAAATAGAGAGAGCTCAGGAAGAAGCTCGTAGGTCCCAGGAGTTCCATATTAGACCTATATTTCCCCCACCTCTCAAGGTGGTATATCCTGATCCTCCTAAGAACTTTTATCAGACAGACATCTCTGCCAACCCATTGTCGATGTCTGAGTCCGAGTCTTCCACCTCAGACCCCATGTCTGTGGACTCTTTCCAAGAAGCCATGGATTTTACACCTCGAACTGGTCAGGACCCTGACCAGGCCGAGGTTTCCAGCCTAGCTTTGACCCAAAATGGCTCAAGCACCTCAAATTCTTCTTCAGAGGTCGAACTTGTTGAGCCGAATGTGGCTGTGCCACCCATTCTTGATGCCATCCCTCTGTCGGCCATTACAGGGGCTGAGTTCGCTCAGAGATTCCCTGGTCACCCATCTACATCTGCTCCGGCCGACGTTGAGCTTGATGATGATGATGAGGATGCTGAAAGTGATGTTGACATCTCTGAAGCAGTCGAGTTTGAGAGCACAGTCACTGAAGTGGATCTTTTGCACTTCAGATATTTATACTCCATCAGTCCCTAAATCAGATTAAGGAGACCTCTGAGGGAAGAGAGGGCCTATCATGGCCGAGATGGAGAAATCTACTTATACGAGCAGATGTTTAAGTTAGGGTTTCGCCTACCCATTCATCCTATCATCATATCCATTCTTTCCTTCATCAACTTGGCCCGCTCGCAGCTCTCTCCCAATGCTTGGAGAGTCATTATAGGGGCCATTATCTTGTGGAGGGCAGTCCACAACTCTGACCTCCCAGTTCAGGTCTTTGCTGGTTGTTATGTCCCTACCTAGGCTAAAAATCATCCGAGCTACTATCACTTCGTGGCTCGGAGGCCTGAGAAGAAGATGATCCAGGTGACTCAGACCTCGAATCACAATTGGAAGCCCCGATATTTTTTCGCCTCAGGCCCATGGGAGTTCGGCTCATCTGTTCCTTCTTCCACTCTTGGGCCGAGGATACCCCTCAGATGGGGTAAGGTCACCATGTCTGCAAGGGTCTATCTCGGTCTAAGCCTTCAAAATATCCAAAAGGTGAAGGCCCTGCAAGATCAAGGGGCACACGGCTTGTTTGTTAAGTTCGAGCATTTGCTGACCCCTCAGTTTCTCTCAGGGACGAGCCTGGGTGGGAGCCCCCTTGTTGACTTTGGTAAGGATTTTTTATTTTATATTTCAAGTCTAACCCCTAATCATTCATTTTTGATTTCTGACTTTTGTCTTTTCACTTTTGCATAGAGACCACCAGGTATCCCAGACGAGTTGTGGGAGATGGCAGCCCCAAGTTTGGCAAGGCTTGCGAAGAAGGTTGGTCTGAACGCACCTCCTCCAGCTCCCACTACATCCAAATCCCAATATTCAAAGAAAAGGTCCCCTGAGGTCCCGGCCTCTGAGGATCAGAGGCCGACCTCAAGACAAAAAAAGACCTCAGATGCTGCGATCCTAATTTCTTTGGCTGACATTCTAACTGCTCGTCTGGAGCAGTTGAAGCTAACTGACAGCGCGGTCGGCAATAGCAGACAGGCCATGGACGCACTTGCCTCTGTGATGACCGAGGCAGATAAGCGTTTCTACAGAGCCATGGACACCTCCGTGCTGGTTGAGTTCGGCTTTCACAGAGCCGTCCAGGTATGAACTGTTCCTTTGTCAGAATTTTATAAGTGCAACGTCTGATTTTACTCCCACCTAACCTCTTCATTAACTGTGCAGGGTGTGACTGCCATGTACCAAATTTCTAACTGGGCTATAAGGAAATTGCCCCTCATTCAGAAGGGTCAGGAGGCTGAGAAGGTCGATAGCGCCCTGAATGCCGAGGTTGACCGTCTGAAGTCAGAGTTGCAGAATTCTGAGAATAAGGCCAAGAACTCTGAAAATAAAGCCCAGGGTTTGGAAAAATATATCTCTGCGCTCATCAAAAACCATGCTAAGGCTCTGAAGGACAAAGACGATGCTCTGCAGCAGAAGGTCAACGCGGCTGTGAAGGCTGCCCTTGCAGATGCCTCGGAGAAAATAATTTCTGACTACAAAGTCTATGAGGAGTTCGTGGGTTTTGGTTTTGAATACCTCGAAAGAGGTATCAAAGCCACTACCAAATGGGCCGAGGTCAGAGAGAAGGAGGTCAGCACTATAAAGGCCTCTGACTTTGTGGGCCTCGGCTTCACCGACCCTCAATTTGCCTAGGCACTGCAAGAGGTAGAAGACGAGGCCGCTGCCCCAGCCGATACTGCAACTCTGGGAGGGACCGAGCTCGGAGGGACAGATCTTGTTGATGAGGTGGCCGAGGTTACTAATGCTGAGCAGACCAATCCGGCCGAGACTGTCAATGTCCCCCCCCCCCCCAACCAGGAGTGATTTGTAAAAACAAACATTTTGTAATTTGTAATTTGTAATTTGTAATTTGTAATAATGAACATCATATGTAATCTCTTCTTTTTACTGAATGCCAATCCTCTTATTTTGATCTCTAAATGCCGCTGAATGCTATTAGTCTTCTGAAGTCATTACTTAATATGCTGTGCTCAACCAACTTCACCAAATTAATGATGTTAAGGGTCTGAGCTCAGACCTCGTCACCACCGAGTGATGTTATGAGGGTTTGAGGTCATCACCTAAGAGGTTAGCCTCACAATAATATCACCAAACTAATGATGTTTAGGGTCTGAGGTCCTCTGCTAAGGTGTCTGAGCTCAGACCTCATCACCATCGAGTGATGTTATGAGGGTCTGAGGTCATCACCTAAGAGGTTAGCCCCATAATAATGTCACCAAATTAATGATGTTAAGGGTCTGAGGTCCTCTGCTAAGGTGTCTGAGCTCAGACCTCGTCACCACCGAGTGATATTATGAGGGTCTGAGGTCATCACCTAAGAGGTTATCCCCATAATAATATCACCAAATTAATGATGTTGAGTCTGAGGTCCTCTGCTAAGGTGTCTAAGCTCAAACCTCGTCACCACCGAGTGATGTTATAAGGGTCTGAGTTCATCACCTAAGAGGTTAGCCCCATAATAATGTCACTAAATTAGTGATGTTAAGAGTCTGAGGTCCTCTGCTAAGGTGTCTGAGCTCAGACCTCGTCACCACCGAGTGATGTTATGAGGGTCTGAGGTCATCACCTAAGAGGTTATCCCCACAATAATATCACCAAATTAATGATGTTAAGGGTCTGAGGTCATCTAACCCAGGTGTCTGAGCTCAGACCTCGTCACCACCGAGTGATGTTATGAGGGTCTGAGGTCATCACCTAAGAGGTTAGCCCCATAATAATGTCACCAAATTAATGATGTTAAGAGTCTGAGGTCCTCTGCTAAGGTGTCTGAGCTCAGACCTCGTCACCACCGAGTGATGTTATGAGGGTCTGAGGTCATCACCTAAGAGGTTATCCCCATAATAATATCACCAAATTAATGATGTTGAGTCAGAGGTCCTCTGCTAAGGTGTCTGATCTCAGACCTCGTCACCACCGAGTGATGTTATGAGGGTCTGAGGTCATCACCTAAGAGGTTAACCCCATAATAATGTCACCAAATTAATGATGTTAAGAGTCTGAGGTCCTCTGCTAAGGTGTCTGAGCTCAGACCTCGTCACCACCGAGTGATGTTATGAGGGTCTGAGGTCATCACCTAAGAGGTTAGCCCACAATAATATCACCAAACTAATGATGTTTAGGGTTTGAGGTCCTCTGATAAGGTGTTTGAGCTCAGACCTCATCACCACCGAGTGATGTTATGAGTGTCTGAGGTCATCACCTAAGAGGTTAGCCCCATAATAATGTCACCAAATTAATGATGTTAAGGGTCTGAGGTCCTCTGCTAAGGTATCTGAGCTCAGACCTCATCACCACCGAGTGATGTTATGAGGGTCTGAGGTCATCACCTAAGAGGTTAGACCCACAATAATATCACCAAATTAATGATGTTAAGAGTCTGAGGTCCTCTGCTAAGGTTTCTGAGCTCAGACCTCGTCACCACCGAGTGATGTTATGAGGGTCAGAGGTCATCACCTAAGAGGTTATCCCCATAATAATGTCACCAAATTAATGATGTTAAGAGTCTGAGGTCCTCTGCTAAGGTGTCTGAGCTCAGACCTCGTCACCACCGAGTGATGTTATGAGGGTCTGAGGTCATCACCTAAGAGGTTATCCCCATAATAATATCACCAAATTAATGATGTTGAGTCTGAGGTCCTCTGCTAAGGTGTTTAAGATCAGACCTCGTCACCACCGAGTGATGTTATGAGGGTCTGAGGTCATCACCTAAGAGGTTATCCCCATAATAATATCACCAAATTAATGATGTTAAGAGTCTGAGGTACTATGCTAAGGTGTCTGAGCTCAGACCTCGTCACCACCGAGTGATGTTATGAGGGTCTGAGGTCATCACCTAAGAGGTTATCCCCATAATAATGTCACCAAATTAATGATGTTAAGAGTTTGAGGTCCTCTGCTAAGGTGTCTGAGCTCAAACCTCATCACCACCGAGTGATGTTATGAGGGTCTGAGGTCATCACTTAAGAGGTTAGCCCCATAATAAACTTCTGATCTAAAGAACGAAGCAAGAACTTGATATGGAAACTGATCTTTATTAATAACTTCTTCTCAGTAAGATAGTACATTTTCATAAAATTCTATACAACATCATATGTAATATCTTTTGAGATGGTCAGCATTCCATGGGTTAGTGAAGGGTTCTCCTTCTAGGTTTTATAGCCTGTAAGTGCCAGTCACAACCTCTTCCGTTACTTTATAGGGTCCATGCCAGTTTGGGTGTAGCTTGTTTGCCTTATGTAGAGTCTTCTTTAGCACTAGGTCTCCCACTTCAATGGGTCTTGACTTCACCCTCTGGTTGTAGAATTTCACTTCCCTCTACTGGTAGGCTGCCTTTCTGACCTCTGCCTCTTCCCTTCTTTCTTCGATGATATCCAGGTCTAGCCTTCTCTTTTCTCCATTGCTGTCAGGGTCATAGGTCTGAATTCGATGAGTCGGCAGTCCTACCTCCGTTGGTATGACGGCCTCTGAGCCATGTGCCAGCATGAATGGGGTTTCTCCCGTTGGTGTCCTTTCCGTAGTTCTGTAGGCCCATAACACTGCGCAAACCTCTTATGTCCATCTACCCTTCGCATCTTCTAACCTCTTCTTGATTCCGTCCAAGATGGTTCTGTTTGTGACCTCGGTCTGGCCATTAGCCTGAGGACGACCAGGAGATGAGAAGAACTGTTTAATCCCCACCCTTAGGCAATATTTTTCTAAGGAGGAGTTCTTGAACTGGGTCCCATTGTCTGAGATGAGAGTGTTCGGGTGGCCATATCTGCATATGATGTTCTTCCAAATGAACTGGAAGGTCTTCTGCTCTGTAATTGTTATCATCGGTTCTGCCTCAACCCACTTTGAAAAGTAGTCAATGGCAACTATCAAGAATCTATAGTTGTTGGCAGCTCTTGGCAAAGGTCCTACTAAGTCAATTCCCCATATCGCAAATGGCCATGGAGAAGAGATTGACGTCATAGGCTGATGAGGGATGGTGGCGAACCTTTGACATTTGTCGCACCTCTTCACATAGTCTGCAGCGTCCTTAGACAAGGTAGGCCACCAGTATCTCTGAGTGATGATCCTCTTGGCTAAGGGCCTTCCCCCTATATGGCTAGAGCAGGAACCCTCATGAACCTCTTGTAAGACCTGGGGTACCTCCATGGGATGCACACATATGAGGAGAAGCAATAGAAACCCCTTTTTGTATAGGACGTCTCCTACTATTGAGAACTTGGCAGCCCTGTATCTCAACTTTCTCCTTTCCATCTTGGACTCAGGTAGCTCTCCATCTCTTAGGTATCTGACGAGCGGGTCAATCCATGAGTCTCCCAGGTTCATATTGTGACAAGGGCTACATACCTCGTCCTCCTCGATGCTTGATTTTCCAAAGACCTCGATTGGAATGGTCCTTCCCAAATCTGTCTTCATTGCCGAGGCCAGCCTTGCCAATGCATCAGCGTGGTTGTTGCTCAGCCGAGGCACTCTCTTCAGCTTTGCTTCTTCAAAATACTCTAGCAACCCTCTTACCTTCTTTAGGAATTTAGCCATCCTTACTTCTTTGGCCTCGTATGCCCCTAACACTTAATTGACAACCAACCTCGAGTCGCTATGGAGTAGGAGTCGCTTTACTCGAAGAATTATTGCCAATAAGAGACCTGATATCATGGCCTCATACTCAGACTCGTTGTTGGAGGCCTGGAAGTTGATCTCAAGGCATACTCAATGTTGGCGCTATCTAGAGCCGAGAGTATTAGTCCCGTGCCGCTTCCACTGTCACAGGAAGAGCCATCAACGAAGAGGCTCCATACGTCTGCATCTGATGAGAAGACCCCTTCTCTCATAACCCCCTTCTTGAAGAGGTATCAATCCTCTTCGTTCTCTTCCACTCTGCTCTGAGTTTTGCCTTGGATAACCTCTTCTCAGCCTCGGAAGACATTTGGTGCAGTCTCTTTCGAATCTCGGAAGACACTACGGTTTGTCTCTTCGTCATCATCTGAACCTTTCTCTGTCTCGGCCTCTTCCAAACCTCTATCGGCCTCTTCCCAAGTGAACTCTGTGACGAAGTCTGCGAGGGCCTGCCCCTTGATGGCTGTCCTAGGCTGGTAGGTAAGATCATATTCTCCTAGCTCGACGGCCCAAGTCATCAATCTTCCAGACTTCTCAGGCTTGTGCAGAACCTGCCTTAGTGGGGAGTCAGTTAGGACTACCATGGAATGAGCTTGGAAGTAAGGCTTCATCTTCCTTGAGGCATGTATCAGGGCATAAGCCAACTTCTCCATCCGGGGATAATTTTGTTCAGACCCTTGAAGGGCCTTACTGTTGAAGTACACAGGCCTCTGGATTCCATCCTCTTCCCGTACAATGACTGCGCTGATGGCTAACTCAGAGACTGCCAGATACACGAACAATCTCTCCACCGTGATGGTCCGAGACAGCAACAAGGGAGACCCCAGGTAGGACTTGAGTTGGTCAAAGGCTTTTTCACACTCTTCGTCCCACTAGAAGGCCTTTCTCAGAACTTTAAAGAACGGAAGACACTTGTCCGTTGCCCTGGAAACAAACCTGTTAAGGGCAGCCACTCTTCCGGTGAGTCTCTGGACATCCTTGATACTCCTAGGATTCTTCATGTCGAGCAAGGCCTTGATCTTCTCAGGGTTTGCTTCAATCCCCCTCTGATTAATGATGAACCCCAGTAACTTCCCGACTCCTACCCCAAAGACACACTTCGCTGGGTTGAGCTTCATTCTGTACGAGTCCATGACATCAAAGGTCTTTTCTAAGGTCTGCTACGTGAGTACACGCTTTCAGGCTCTTCGTTAGCATATCGTCCACATACACCTCCATGGTCTTACCTATCTGCTCCTCGAACATCTTATTGACAATACGTTGATACGTTGCCCTCGCATTTTTTAGACCAAAGGGCATCACCTTGTAACAGTACATCCCCTTGTCAGTAATGAAGGTTGTCTTCTCAGAGTCTTCGGTATCCATGAAGATTTGGTTATAACCTGAATAAGCATCCATGAAACTCATGAGCTCGTGCCCTGTCGTTGCATCCACCATCTGGTCTATCCTAGGTAAGGGATAGCTGTCTTTTGAGCAAGACATGTTCAGGTCAGTGAAATCTACACACATTCGCCACTTACCATTGGCCTTAGGCACGATGACTTCATTAGAGAGCCACTCCGGATAGGTAACCTCTCGTATAAACTCGGCCTCTTCCAACTTTTTCACCTCTTCCCGGATGACCTCATACTTCTCCCTGGAGTAGACTCTTCGCCTCTGCTTGATAGGCCTGGCATCTCTGTCCACGTTTAGCTTGTGGGTAATGATCTCAGGGTCGATACCAGGCATGTCTGCATGACGCCATGCGAAGACACTCTGCCTCCTCCTGAGGAAGTTTATCATCTCTTCCTTGATCCTTGTCTCTAGGGCTTTGCCGACCTGGACGGTTTCTTCCGGCTCGTCCTCATTGAGGACGATGGATTCTACCTCTTCCGCGGCCTCGCCCTTCTTCAATTTTGTTTCATCTCTCGGGTCAAGAGTGTCAATGCTGTAAGTGGTGGTTGCTCTCTTATGGGCCTCTCTCTCTTCGGCCGAGTTGAAGTAACACTCCCGCGCCGTGGTCTGGTCCCCTTGCATTCCCCTACTCCATAAGGAGTCGGGAATTTTAGCATCTGATGGACCGTCGACGGCACGGCCTCAAACTCTTTGAGGGCCACTCTTCCGATGATGAGGTTGTAGGCCGAGAAGAAATTTTCGTCCATAACAAAAATGTTGATCTTCTTGGTCAACCTCTTAGGCCACTTATCCCCCATCCGTACATCCATTTCATACATGCCTAAGGGGTGCACCTTTTCACCACTGAAGCCTATCAATAGGTGATGGTAGGGCACCAGCCTCGCCCTGCTAAGACCCAGGCTCTTGAAACAAGGCTAGGACATCACATCTGCTGAGCTTCCCCCATCTATGAGGATTCTCCCTACCTCGCACCCATGCACCCTTGTTGTTATGACCAAAGGGTCATCATGGGGGGCTAAGATGCCCTTGAAGTCGAGTCTGGAGGACCCCACTATGAGGGTGTCCATGTCTACCTTCTTCCTCTTCTGCACTGCGTCAGAAGACGTTAGATTCACAACCTCGGCCTTGGCCACTGACCTGGCCTCTGCTACATGGGCCTTCCTATCGGCTACCTCAGAGACACCTCCTGCAAATCCCCCACATATGGTGCTAACACCAAAGGAGATCATGCCGACCCTCTTCACCGGTGTGTTGTCATCCTTTGGCGGAAGATTCGGGTCGTCTTCATCATCGCCCTCTGAGTCATTGTCCCTTATGGCCTGGACATCGCCACGGAATCTGTCATTCCTTCTCTTCTTAGGGTCCTCTCTTCCACCCTTTGGGGCCTTGCCATCCACATACTTCCTCAGCTTTCCAGACTTCAGCATCTTCTCAATCTCATCCTTTAGATCGAAGCATCTATCTGTGACATGGTCGTGATCCTGATGGAACTCACACCATAGGTTTTTGTTCCTCTTATGTGGTGGGGCCTTCAGTTTCTCTTGCCACCTCAGAGAACAGTCAGTCTTAATCTCGTTGAGTATGTTCTCACAGCTCACAGTCAGAGGAGTGTAATGAGCGAACTTGTCATCTCCTTACCTCTTCTTCCCCTCTTTCTTACCTTGGGACTTTCCTGTGCTACCGCGGTTCTCCTCCTCATACTTGGCTGTCATTGCCTCTTCTGCATTCATCACCTTCCCTGCGGTGGACAGCAGCTCTGCCGTAGACCTGGGGGGGTCTTCCGCCAGCTTCCACAATAGCTTCCCCTTCTGGAGGCCTCCTATCAGGGCAGTCATGGCTATGCTCTCTTCATAATCTTCCACCTCCAACTTCTCCTTGTTGAATCTTGCTATGTAGTCTCTTAGGCTTTCACCCTTAGCATGTTTGACATACAGCAGGTGGGTGGTCTTCTTTTGAGGTCTTACCCCAAAGAAGAAGTTGTGGATGAACCGCTCAGCTAAGCCCTTGAAGTTCTCAATCGAGTTCTTCGGGAGGGAGGTGAACCAACTATGAGTTGCTCCTGTCAAGGTCCCTGAGAAGGCCCTGCACTTCATCTCATCAGGTATCGAGTAAATGTCTGTCGCCGACTGATACATCTCGATATGGTGCACAGGGTTAGTGCTGCCATCATACTTAGGAGTCACTGTAGGAGGATTGAACTTGGCTGGGGTTGGGAAACCCACTATCCTAGCCACAAACGGGGATCCCTCTGAGTAACCCCTCTGTAATGGGTCCCTGCTCTTAATGAAGTCTCCTATGTTCTCCTCTAGGCATTAGATAGAGTCATTCCAGGGTCTTCTTTCTTCAGCTTGGCCGAGGTTATCCTCTGCCACCTCCCTGCGATGGACAGAGGGTTCCCCAGCCACAACACACTGACTGTTGACCTCTTCCAGTTCCCTGGCTCTTCCTGCACAGGGTCGGCCTTGGTTTGGCCGACCTTGCCTACCCCCTCTCTGAGAGCCTGCTGCGCTCCTCGACCTTGATAGCCTCTGCCTTAGGTCATTCATCGGGCCCAGCCTCTCGAAGGCCGACCCTCTTTGTTGGGCCTCATCTCTTCTTCGGCCGACACATCCTTGACTCTGCCTAAGAGGTCGTACAGTGTTATCTGATACCTCATACGGCTCCCAGCAGTCTTCCGGGACCTCTTCAGCTTCTAGGTCATCATACCTGTCCTCTGGGCAAGGGTTTCCCTGCCTTCCCAGGTGAAAGTGCCTAGGGTCAGCAACGTCCCTCCTCTGCTAGGGTGGAGGTTGGTCCTTCATGGGCGCCTGGAGTGGTCCCCTGGCGTCAGGATGAGGCTGAACTGCCGCCGGAGTTATCATGTCCGATGAGACTCCAGGTGGCCTCATCATCATGGTTTGGCGGAGCTGGGCAAATTTCTCCTTCATGGATTGCTGTGTTGCAGCTAAAGATTTCAAGGCTACTGCTACCTCCGCCATTTCGACTGGGGAGGAGCCTGACTGGAGCTAGCCCCTCCACCTCCGGGCGGCGGAAGAGGTGGTGGTAATTCTGGTTCCATGTGTTAACAATAAAGATCTTGTGCAGCAAGTGAGCTTAATACCTTTAAGGACCTCTTTCAATGGTGAAACACCTCCACGCAAGGGGTGGTTCCTGGTTCACCACCAGAGTCTCCGATGAGGTTAAGCAGAAAAAAAAGGAAGAGATAGCTTCTCGTTCCCACATACGGCGCCAAAATGATGATGCTAAGAATCAGCACCACTAGGTAAGGTGTTTCCAAGCTCTATATATAAATAACAATGGCAGCACAGCTATATAAAGAGATAAGAGAAGGAGATGAGGATATAAGGAATCAACATCGGAATATAAGTGGTTAAGCCAATCTGGCCTACGTCCACTGTGAGTGTGTGAGTAATATCACTGAATGAAGGCACTAATGGCCATGGATACAATTCTCTCAAGCTTTCTCTCTCTACTGTATATTTAGACAGAGTTTCAACTAGGGTTTAATAAATGGGATGCCTTTTCAAGGTAGGGGATGACCCCTATATATAGTACCAAGGGGGTGTAGTCTACCTCCCATGCATGCAATGAGCATGAGTGTGATATCCTCACCAATGTGGGAGTGCCATCTGTCACTGTCACATGTAAGGAATGATGATGAAATATTCTCCCCATGTGTGGAGAATAATCTTGTTACAACTGATTTGTGCCCAGGTGTCCTTATTAAAATGTCAACAGATGCTCTACAGTCATATTGGTGAATGACCTCGGCCTGGGAGAGGCCGAGCTGTAAAGGCTTGACGTCCGTTCAATCTGAGATGTATCATAAGGAGTCTCGGCCTGATCTCAACCGAGACATATGATGGGGTCGGCCCGAGCCGAGGTTGGACATATAGCATGCTGATGATTTCTAATGCTTCTCGTCACCTCGGCCCAAGATGAGGTAGGACTGGTTCCATGTTGAAGGTGATCAGGGCTCCTTGTCACCTCGGCCTACTATTGGCCGAGGTTGCTATACCCAGGTACATGAGGATGCTGTTGATGACTGTGATGCGCGTAGTGTCCATTGAAGTGTATATGGTAGTGTCGTCCTGGGCCGAGGTTGGTCTGTCCGAGGGATGATATCGTGGGCCCCTGTCCTACATAGGGTCGATCAATGTCTCGGCCATCATCTCGGTCGAGGTAGGTGTCCCTGGGCCGAGGTTACACTTGGTCATATCAACTAGCTCAGACCAACTCCGATTGGTAAAAGGGCAAGTGGATTTTACAGGATCATTAAATTCGAGCTCAGACCAACTCCGGTTGGTAAAAGGGAAAGAAAAGATGATCGACGAGGAGCAAGAAAAATCCGGGGAGGATGAACGGAAGCAGCAAATATTTCACCGAGGAACTCTGACTGATTCGAAATTTGAAGATGAGTTGCCTATATGGAGGCTATATGTAGATGGCTCATCTTGCAATGCAGGATGTGGCGCGGGGATAGTTTTGAGCACTCCGAACGAGGTCGACATGGAATACGCTTTGCGTTTCCAATTCAAAGCTTCCAACAATGAGGATGAATATGAGGCCATGATCGCAGGGCTTAATTTGGCAAAAATTATGGAGGCGCAGCAGGTTGTGATTTCCAACGACTCTCAATTGATTGTAAACCAAATGATGGGAGTATATGCAGTTAGAGCAGAATTAATGATCAGATATCATGCAAAGGCAAAGGACCTGGTGTCAGAATTTGCCGCTATTTAGCTGGTCAGAATACCGAGAATGGAGAATGCGAGAGCAGACGCCCTAGCTCGACTAGCATCAGCTACTCTCACCGAGCTACGACGAACAATCCCAATTGAAGTGTTAGCTGGTCGGAGTATAGATGAAGATCTGACGATGAACATTATCATCCTTGATTTAGGACCATCTTGGATGGATCCCATCAGGGCATATATCGAGGAGGGAGAATTTCCAATTGACAAGCTCGCAACCAAGAAATTGAAGTTTAAAGCTTCTCGGTATGTATTAACTAATGGTGTTTTATATAGACGATGAATTATGGTAGGTTTGCAGAGATGCGTACATCCCTCCGAGGTAAAAGAATTGATTGAAGAAATCCATGAAGGGTCTTGTGGAGCACATGTAGCAGGTCGGACGCTTTTGCAAAGGGTGATGACGCAGGGATACTACTGGCCGACGATGAGGGATGATTGTATAGCCTATGCCAAGAAGTGTGACAAGTGCCAGCGTTTCTCCTCCATCCGAAGAACTCCACAAGCATTGTTGACACCCATAACTTCCCCTTGGCCATTTTGCATTTGGGGAATTGATTTGGCTGGCCTGCTGCCAACGACCCGAGGAAGGTTCAAGTATCTCGTCGTTGCAGTGGATTATTTTACTAAGTGGGTAGAAGTTGAGCCGCTCATTAATATGACGTACAAGAAGGTGTACCAATTTGTTTGGAAGAACATAATTTGCCGATATAGTCTCCCTCATGCTTTCATCACAGACCATGGAACACAATTTGATAACGAGGAGTTTGCCACCTATTGTCATCAGTCAAACATTTTGAAGGTTCATTCAGCACCAGGCCATCCTCAAAGCAATGGACAAACTGAAGTGACAAACAGAACGCTGCTGAACGGTTTGAAGAATCGATTGGATGATGCAAAAGCAAACTGGATCAACGAGCTACAATCAGTACTTTGGGCTTACCGAACTACTCCCCGAGTAGCAACTGGAGAATCACCATACATGATGGTGTTTGGAAGTGAAGCTGTCATACCTGCCGAGTTGGGCCTCCCAACACACAGGGTATTGAATTTTAATTCCCCTATCAGCGACTTAATGAGAAGACTGGATTTAAACATGCTCGAAGAAGTTAGAGAAGAACCAACCATTAGAAATGTTGCTTACCAGCAGCGAACAACTCTGTTCTACAACAAAAGGGTGAAGAAGTGCGACCTGAAAGAAGGAGACTATGTGCTGAAGAAAGTAATTCAAAAACACAATAAGCTGGAAGCAAACTGGCATGGACCATACCGAGTTACAGAAGTTGTTCGACCAGGAACTTATCGAATAGCAACTTTAGAAGGCGAGGAGTTTAAGAATGCATGGAACACAAAGCACCTGCGCAAGTATTATCAATGATGTATATGTAACACAGTTCCATCAGTATGAATAAAACGAAGATATTCTGCCAAAGTCTCTCCTTTTTATTGAGAATTTTTCGGGGAATACTAGTGCTACACACTACTCGGCAAAGCTCAAACTGCTCAGCAAAATATTCCTAAAAATGCCAACCTCGGTTGGTTAGGAAACAAAATTCCTAAAAATGCCAACTTCGGTTGGTTAGGAAACAAGATATTCCTAAAAATGCCAACCTGTTTGGTTAGGAAACAAGATATTCCTAAAAATGCCAACCTCGGTTGGTTAGGAAACAATATATTCCTAAAAATACCAACTTCGGTTGGTTAGGAAACGATATATTCCTAAAAATGCCAACCTGTTTGGCTTGGAAACGAAATATTCCTAAAAATACCAACCTGTTTGGCTAGGAAACGAAATATTCCTAAAAATGCCAACCTGTTTGGCTAGGAAATGAAATATTCCTAAAAATGCCAACCTGCTTGGCTAGGAAAAGAAATATTCCTAAAAATGCCAACCTGTTTGGCTAGGAAACGAAATATTCCTAAAAATGCCAACCTCTTTGGCTAGGAAATAAATTATGCTCACAAATGCCAACTTATGTTGGTCGAAAGGTACGTACATTATCGAAAATATCAACTTATGTTGGTCGGGAGGTAAGATTATTCCAAAAAGTGCAAAAGTTGCTAACTATGGTTGGTCGGGGATAAAAACCCACCAACTGTAGTTGGTCGACAAAGAAAATTTACCGACCTTGGTTGGTCGAAAAAATTCAAGAGAAAAATCTACCAAGTATGGCTGGTCGGGGATAAAAACCCACTAACTGTAGTTGGTCGACAAGCATATTTTAACGACCTTGGTTGGTTGGAGAAATTTTAAATATTTTTATACTCATTACTTTATTATTAAGTGATCGAGCAACAGTATTGATACTTGAAACTTTTTATTACTGAGTTGGTCGACAGACAACACAATATTGTTATCTTTTTAACAGATATACACAAATATAAAGTGTTTGATAACTACAAGACAATAGCAATCAAGATTTGCAAACAAAATGAAAATCTTTCATTAAATTCAAAATAAATTACAAGTACATTGATATTGAAATGTATACTAACTATTACATCAAAAATTTCTATTCTACTGGTCTCTTCCCCTCTGCTTTTGACACAGGTTCCTCGCCAGCAGGCGGATCATTTAAAGACAGAAGAGAATTGATGAAGTTAATATCCTTCAACATCCGGACATTCATCACGGATGGTCGATCTAAAAGATGCTCAGGACGAGATACCTCAATTTAAGAATGTAAATTGTAGTCACCGAGATACTTCAAAATTAAGCTCCGAGGAATAGCCCGAGCAAGGATCCATTCCATCTCCAAATTGTATGGTGGCACAGGCAAGTCGAGCAACTCGGGATCATGGTAGTCCCACAGATAATGACCTTGTTCGAGCTTCAACACACCTAAGGCATTCAGCCAGCCTTGCTTGTATCCCTCATTATTGGCATTCTGGATACGATCATCCAAGTGGAATAGTGCTTCATTGTATCCATCCATCCAGAACTCCCTGGGCTGTTTGTGGAATTGATATGTTAGCTTTTCTAGCTGCTCATGGAGATTCTTGGTGAAAAGATCCTTATTCCCCAAGACTGACTTCTGCGCAGAGAGCTGTTTTTCTAGGTCCCTAATCTTCTTTGACATATCAGACAACGCCTGGTTCTTCTCTATTAGTTGGAAGGCCTGGTTCTCTAAGGCAGACTGAGTCCTCTATTCCTCGACAAGAACCTGAGCTGCTCTTGCTCGTCCCCGAGGAGCTCTTGCTCGACCACGAGAAGATGTAGAGATGCACGAGCTCTTCAAAGTCTCCAACTCGTCCCTCAACTTGGCATTCTCAACCTCTAAGAACGAGAATCCCTCGTCGGTAACTGGGATCAAGGCACTGGAAGTGGAGGCTGCAGATTTCAATTGTGACAGCTCCTTTTGCATGTTGTTATTTTCCTTTTCCAGCAACTCAGTAATTTGTCTGCATTGTTCGACCTCACCCTTCAAAGTTCTCTCCCTCAGATCATACCCAGCAAAAAGCTTCTCGTAGCCCTTGTCAGTCATGATTAGCTTGTACTTCTTCTCGTACACCTCATGCAGCAAGGCAGTGTATTCTTTATATTGAAGCTGAAGGTCCTCGAGGGTGCTTTGAAGATCCTCGATCATTTCATAGTAAGCCACATTATTGGCCACTTCTCGGTCAAGTAGACACTTCAGGTACTGATATGCTTCAACTGCATGTTCTGAAGCATCATGACCAAGGATGTCAACAACTTGTGCAGCACTCAAGTCTATGTGACCAGCCTTATAGTATTCATTACATTGTTGCATCAGCTTTGTATCATGGGCAGATAGCAGTTCCATCCTGGCCAGAAACTAGCAGAGAAAGAAGAAAAATCATCAATAAGAAGAATAAGTAGAGTATGAATGAAAGATAGACAACAGTATGCAAAGAAAAGTTCAAGTTTTATTAGATCATATTTCAGAGTTACATATTCTGGGTTACATTTGATAAAAAGAAAGAAAATAAAGAGAAACCCGAACAACACTAAACCTTTTCCTTATCTCCCAAAACCTTCTCGGGAAGCTGGGATGAAGAGGTAGGTTGATCGGAGGGAAGAGATAGTTGCTCGGGTAGAGTGGGCAGTTGCTCGGAGGAAGAAACGATGTGTTGATTTTCCTCGGCAACAGGCTGAATGGTTAGGGCATTATCTCCCATCACCATCGAAGACTCTTCAGAGGTGGCTTCATCCTCTTTTAATTCTTTTGGAGTTGGAGGGGGACCAGGGATATGTCTCTGGAAGAGCTCGGATGACTCGTCGACCTTTATTTCCTGAAGGGCAGAAACCCGTCCATCCCTAAAATACTTTAGACTGCCATAGTCCACTTGAGATACCATGGCAGCTCACCCCTTATCCCACCCCTTGTCCCAGCCAGATCTGAAGGACTTCTTCACAGCAGCTTTCCTCTTGGCCTTCTCCAAGGCAAGCTTCTCGGACAGCAGGTTCTCAGCAGCCTTTAATTTATTTTCTTCCTCTTCCTTCTGTCAACCTACTTCTTGAAGCTGGCCCAACCTTTCCTCAACAACCCTGAGCTTATCTTCAAGCTCTCCAGCAGCTTTGAGCTTCTCTTCGAGCTCTTTATTTTCCTTCTCCAAGGAATTCTTTTTCTTCTCCAACTCCTTGGAGGCATCAACAGTCTGAGTTTTTTCTTGCTCGGAGGAGGAAAGTTTCTTCTCCCAAATAGCTTTGTCATCAGCATATTTCTGGCGAGAATCTTCCAGAGACTTGGTAGCTTCTTCCAGAGATCCCTCTACACTGGACGAGGAGAAAGAAGCCGTAATCGCTTCATCCTTCTTCAGGATTATATTAAAGCATCTCATCAACTGTGAACAGAAAAAGAAAGCAAGTTAGAAACAAAAATGACAAAGGAAATATGAAAAATTCTAAGTAAAGAGACTTACAGAAGCAAGGTGACGAGAAGCTAGTGAGGTAAACATATCCCGAGTAAGGTTTTCTTCAGTACCTTGAACCTCGGGAATGATCAAAGACTTTACCGAGCTCATGTCAGAGCTCGGGGGAACAAGAGTGGGAACTCCAGTCCCAATAGCTGGGGGCTGAGTGATGGTATCAGCCAAATTGACCGAGGAGCTCTTCTTCAGCCTCCTCGGGGGAACAGGTACAACCAAGGAAGAACCCTTGGTCGGTGATATCACAATCACCTCTCCAGGAGCAGCAGACCTTCTCGGAGCCACTACGGGTTTCTCAGCAACCTTCTCGGCAACTTTAGCAGAAGAAACTGGAGGAGCTGCATCATTCTTCTTTGTCCCTTCCTTTGGGACATCAATCCTGCTCCTTTTTGCCTCCCCAGAACTGGAGGCAGTCTTCTCAAACAGGGTAGGAGGTCTTCTCTTCTTCATCCTTTCACTTAAAGGAATATGAGATTCAGGCGACGAGCTGGTGGAAGAATCACTTATCACTGGACGAGCAGTGAAAGAAGTGGTATAACTCTTGTACTGGAGCAGATAAGAAGCTGATCTAATATGCTCGTCGACAACACTTTGATGCAGACCCCAGATAAGTTTCAAATGCCTTATATTGACATCTGCTTCTTTTGGGCACTTTCTCTTGTTATCAACTGCAAATAAATAAACATTTGTTATCAGTGGCACATTTTATCAAACACAAAAGAAACATGATTTTAAAATAAATAAAATGAAATAAAAATATCCTATCCCATTGCCATAAGGAGGGAATCTGGGACCCTGGTAAACCTCATCTCCAGTTAATGGAGGGTGTTGCCAATTTTTTATGACAACCCCATGCTCAAAATAATCCCTATTGGCATCAGGGAGATTGACTACTAAAGCTCTATTTAAAAATCTAGTTTTTAAATAATAAATATTTTCATTAACTGCCCATATATAGAAGTACATGATTTCTTGAATTCCTATACGAGTTCCATGCACTTGATTTAACCTATGCACCCCATTAACTATTCTCCATGTGTTGGGGGCTATTCGTACAGGAACAACGTCAAAGTACTGACAGAATTCCAGACACAAAGAATTTGGTGGAAAAGAAAATCCACACTCAGCAAAAAAGATACTGGGGAACCAATGTCCCTCAGCCAAATGGAAGTAATTAGAAGGCTCAGAAAGCTCTTCCAAGACAACCCAAGAGGGAATGGAGAAATCAGAACGAAACTTATCAAGAGACTCAATAGGGTAAACCATGGTGAATAAAGAAATAAAGAAGAAGGAAGAAGATCTTATAGGAAAAGAATGGATCTGCTGACAACGAACGACGGAAAAGACGAATGCACAAGAGAGTGGGAAGAGACGACGTAAAACTCAAAAGACGAAAATTTGAAAAGGTAGAAGACGATGGGAGTGTCTGTGAATTTTAAATACCTTGCCTTGGGAAATGGTGAAGTAATGATTACAAAAAAGGATGATTATGTTACCGGAGGCTAAAAGGGCATTAAATATTGGCACGGGAATCAAAGCGAACAATAGCGGCTAAAAAGACGAAAAGTGACGCGGGAATCGAAACACGCAGAAAAGTCCAAAAAAGCATGATTCTACGAATTGGGAAGGAGAAATAAATACAAGGGAAATGCTCCTAAAAATCAGGAAGACTATTTAAAGCTACCATATTCCGAGAAATAATGTTCCATACTCCTCAAATTTTGAACTATGAAACATTGGGGGCTTCTGTTGATACCAAATTTAATCTGCTGACGTGGACCAATCGTATGAAAATACGTGGCTATCTACATGGCAACAACAAACACTTCCAAGGAACCCACTCACTCCGAGGAACAAGACTACAACGAGGAAGACTAGTTCCCCGAGGAACTCACACACTCCAAGGAACAATGCCTCTCCGAAGAACTCTTGAGTACCGAGAAGCTTAAGCGGTCCGAGCTGCATCTCGAACAAAGAATTAATAGCTGGATAACCAACGGTTCAACTGATTCATTAAATTCTTATCATTCGGACGCACATGCAAAAAGGGCATTAAATGTATTACATTTTCATATGTATATCATTTAATGTATTACCCTTTCACATTACAACCTCGGGGCTATAAATACATTGTACAATCCTCATTGAAAAGGGGGAATCGATAGGACCGAATCTAGAATGGAATTTCTTGTAATCGAGAATTCGTAAACATTCAGCAATAACACAACAGTGGACGTAGGCCATTCTTATAAGGCTGAACCACTTAAAAATCTTTTGTCTCGTTTATTTATCTGTGATTGAGTTATTAGAGTGATCTAATTTTTTACATCAACAGATTATTTCCAAAAAATTTTGAGAAACCTGGGACTCTTGTATACAGCATAACCTTGAAGGGCCAAGTTGGGTCTGTTGGGCAGGGCTTCTACCTTGTGTGCTTGTGGTGGAGAAAGATGATAGCACTTATGCATAGCCACACCAATCATGAAAGACAAAGCGTAGTCACACTGAGCTACAATAGTTTGGCTGAGCTCGAGAGTGGCAGAATTATTCTCAAGAAATCCAAGAAACAGAAGCAATTTGGAACTATATGAGAATAAAATATGAAAGTCTTGTGAGTTCCAAAAATATATTCAAATATTGCGAATTATTGTATTGTATGTGAATATTTCTCAACAATATAAAGCATGTAGATAACATAGAGACTATATGGAGTCTCCAATAAGGTGTCCTAATCTTGGATTCATTTTTGGCAATCTAAATATCCAGCAGTGACTTATCATTTGACAAATCGGACAATGATATTTGTAGTACTATCTTTTTGTACAAAATACCAAATATCATCTAGCACTCTTATTGTAAAAGCTCTTATATTAGAACCAAATGTCTCAAACTTGGGTCTTCAACATTAAAGTAACCATCCTAATCTGTGTTACAAATTAACTATAAAATAAGGGTTTAATTGAAATGTTTCAGCCCAATAAGTATCTAATTGCTCATTTTACAAAAGAATAAATCATAGTTCGATGAAACCTATATTGGTCTGAATATATATGCTTGCGGGGCCAAGCTTTCTCACTCTTTGTTCTTTTCTCTCAATCAGTCTCTTCCTCTGATTTTAATTAATCTGTTTCTTTAATGCCTTGATATTGGACTTATTAAACCACCTAAGGTCTCAAGTCTCTCCATATAGGAAAACTTCTTGTTGGTAACAATGTTTGGCAGTCTTCCTACGTGCTTTGCCTCACTATATTTTGACCCATCCTCATCTAATTCTTTTTTTCATCTCTACCTCTCCTTGATCCAAATTCCATCCCATGAAATCCAGTAGTGTCATTGAGGAGGGTGCCTCTGCTGATTTGAGCTTCTCTAACTCTTCCTTGGCATTTGTGAACTTCTTCAACCCCTTAACTGGTATGGAAATTGTTGGAGGGTACCTTTTCCTTTCTCTGGTTGATGGATTTGTGCAAGAGAATATGCATAAAGAACATCTGATATTTGTGACAACACTGTGAAGGCAAAGATTTCTAATACTCTTGAATAACTCTCAAGAATCACATGGCCCGCACCTTATTTGTATTGGATTTTGCTAATATCAAGTGAGGATTGCAGAATTCCAGGGAACCGCTGCTTAAGAATAAGATGGTATTTGCTCTCTCTTCAAATACTTCTCTCTTCTCCAAATTCACAGCTGAACCCAAAGCAGACTTTGAGTCGGTAGAGTTCATCTTCCTCTTCCATATCATGATCGATGCTTCAATCCTATTCTTCGAGTCTATGATGTTATGCTCTAATGATTGGTCCAAAGTCGAAAGAAAATTAGCCGGATCAAAGTATTCATATATGATACTCTGTAGCATTTAAACAAAATGTAACTCAATTAAGAAAAGTAACTCAATTAAGAAAATTATCTAGATCAAAATGAGCCAGATAATCTGCAGCATTTAAAAGTAACTCAATTAAGAAAAGTAACTCAATTCAAACAAAATGTAAAAAGACTCGAGAAGAGTTTATATCCAACATTTAAAAAGTCACAATTTAGAGCAATTGTATGCCAAGACAACTCAATCATTTCTTCGATGAATATCAGTCATTGTTGTTACAGCGGTCAAACTTTTTTATCTTGGAGCTTGGCTTTGACATTCATAATGGAAAATAGCGCCCAGGTATCCTTCAAAAAGAAATCAACCTTTTTCCATTTTTATTGAAGAAATTGCAATTGTTCAGAGGCTTGTTCTTGTAAAAACAAACAAATCCTAATATCAAACATGTAGAACAGTCAAATTTCCAAACAAATCCTATATCAAATAAATTATAATATCAAACAAATCCTAATTTTTATGGTTGCGTATGTCACACTTTAACTACTGCTTACTTAATAGCAAACTTGATTTGACCAATTTTAATTCAAAGTCATACTAGTGATGACTTGAATTGTATTGAAACACAATCCGCTTTAATCAGAAAATAGAATTCTGATTGAAATTCAAACCAAACTTGGGATTTGTACAACTAGCATAAATCACAATCAATAAAATAAAAACTATATCAAATGTGGGGCGGTAAACAAACCGTACTTGATTGGTCGCAGAAATAACTTTCTTTAGGAATATGTTGTGCAGTCGTTATTGGCAATAGGAGTCCTCAATGAGGAGAACCCATCCTATAAAACACACTGAAATTAAATTAAACCCAATTAACAAATAAAATATTATATAAAGTTTACCAAAATAGCTGTAAATGAAGTTAAAGGTAAGTCTAATCGTATATAATTATCCTTACTCGTCATGAATTATCCCAACCTACTAATTTTGATTCCACATTTGGAAATAGATCATCTTTGTGTATTCGACATTCGGGCTTCATGTTCCTTAAGACCTGTATATAAATGGCTTTGTAGGAGTTTAATTTGTCATTAATGACAGTAGTGACCAGGAATGCCATTAATCTTTATAAATCCACTTTTAGGAGTTCAATCTGCCATTAATCTTAATAAATACACTTTTACCTTAATAAGTCATACGCATTCCATTAAAAGACCAAAATTCGAAATAGACCAAAATAGTAATTGGTAGATAGTAAATAAGAAAATGAAAATAAATCATTAATTATGAGAATTGAACACATTTGAGATATAAAGTAGTGCATTGAGTTATAGTTCACTTTGTATAAGTTTGATCAGCAACCTGCAAATGTTGTAATTTATGTTATAATATATATAAAAACTTAGGAATATGGGTTCATTGTGCATAAATAAGTTGTCAATGTGAACAAATCATTAAGTACAAGAATTGAACACATTTCAGATATAAAGTAGTGCATTGAGTTATAGTTCACTTGGTATAAGTTTGATCAGCAACCTAAAAATGTTGTAATATATATATATATATATATATATATATATATATATATATATATATATATATATATATATATATAAAACAAAAACTTGGGGACAGGGGTTCATTGTGCATAAATAAGTTGACAATGTGAATAAATTTTTAAGCTTTAACATTACTTCAATCCAAGATTAAATATTAAAGAAATTAAATTACTCAATACTCTATATTTTTATTTATCATTACCCCAATTAAACAATAACCATGCCTTGAACATTAACTACTAACATTAACTAGAAATGACAAAACTTCAATTCAACATTAACTGTGTCATGAACATTACTTCATACAAAAATTGCAAAGCATCTAACAAACTTCAAATTCTTAATTATAACAGTATACCCCAACATGTCCAACCCATTAGTCTAGAGAGGCGTTCTCACTGTGAAATCGTTTAATTGGCACAAAAAACAGAACACCAAAATTAATAAGCCCTAGTAAGATACGTAAAATTATGGATAAAAACAAATAAAAAATAGATACAACCCTATAAAATTATGTCTAATAAATTAATATTCTTTAACCATTAATCACAGTCTGAAAATAAGCCCTAGTAAGCTACATTATCCCCCAAAATCAACAACTGCATGCGTAAAATTAGAGTCGTTCAGTACCTAAACCACGTGCAATTTGTAAAACAAATGTAAATGGTAATGTATAGAGTTTAATGTCAAGGATAAAACATGAACTCTTCAAGTCTTTATTATAGAAGCACACGTTCTGAAAAAACATGAACTCATCCGAAAAAATAAATCAATGTTTTCAAAAAGATTGTGGAGCTTTTAGAAATAGTGTAGGTCACGGTTCAGAACCATGAATTTATTATAACATTATGAAATTATAGATATACCATTGTTCCCTTCCCCTCTCATTCCTGCATCACCAACCCTAGACATTCCATAAACAACAAATCAACAGAATCGAGTCAAGAAATCATATATAAATCGGGCATGAAAATGAACCACCAAATTGCATATATTAAACACCAAAATGTACATTATATATTGAGAACGTGTTTCAAACTACTTGTTTAAGACCCAAAAACTCAGTTCTCTATATCTTTGACTAAACATACAGAACATACTTAACATACATGCATACATCTCCATAAATAAAAAGTAAAACCATAGAATCTACTATATCAAAAAATATCGATAATCCAAATCTCACTAATGGATTACAAACTTCAAGCTTCAACTCAAACCATAAAAATTATGAAACCATGTTGTTACTTTACACAATCCATCTTGTATTGTATTGTATTATACAGTTGTGGTAAGAAGGATTATCAACCATCAGATATAAATCTTCTAAATTTTGCAAAAGCATTTAAAGAAAATAAATCACGCGAAAAAGTAATGCATTAACTTGGGCATTTTTCCATATACCTTTCTTGCAATGTAGAAAATGAAGCATATCCAATAAAAACTGAATGTATCATTTGATGAATAACTGGAACAAAAACATGAAGGAAGATTAGGAACCCAGCAATGAAGTCGACAATCACCAAAAGCTAAACAAAGAGCATTTTTACCTGCAAAGTAGATTAGATCGGAACAAACCAAAAGAACAGCTTGAAGAACGCATGGTCTTGAGGGTAAGGCATTGTTGAAGCTCCGTGGGAAAAGGATCTGTGAGAGAAAAGTTAGGAGCTGAAGTCACCAGTGAGAGGGAATGATAGAGTGAGAGTCAGAGAGATCGTGAGGATCTCCGGGTTTGAAGCTGATTGATCATGAGGTTGATTGATTGGAAAGGTGGTTTTACAAAATACCCAATATTTTAAATTAAAGTGAAAGTTGTTTTCAGCCATTGGATTTAATTTCGCACCATTGTATCCTAACCGCTAATTAACTTATCCTCTTAGGGAATAATAAAGAAAATTCTACTCCTTATTTTATATATATATACATGCACACAACTGTTATATATAAATGTTAATATAACCTTTAAATTTTATACAACTAAAATATTTGATTTTTTTTTATAAAATGTATGTATAATATAATTGTTATATTTATATATAATTGTTCTAATATATATAAATCTTGAACAGTTGTAATATATACAACTGTCCATATATATATATATATATATATATATATATATATATATACTTTTAAGTGTGTGTGTGTGTGTGTGTGTGTGTGAATGAGAGAGAGAGAGAGAGAGAGAGAGAGAGAGAGAGAGAAGGAAGGAAGAAAGTGAGAGTTAATAGGTTTAAATGAGGAAAGGATAGGGAAAAATGGGTATTTTATATCTTTTTATCAAAGTTTAACGGACTTTTGGACGGAGTCCTTGATTTGAAACAAGTTAAATAGTTTGGGGACTAATTTGAGACAAATAAATATTAGGGATAATTTTAAAAAAAAATTATGATCGTTTAGGGACTAAAAGCGTAATTTACCCTTTTCTAAAATTAAGTAATCTCAGTAAGGGTGGTGATTCAGGTTAACCACGACCTATTCGAATTGTGTTTCTTTATGTTTGAATATAAGTTTCAACTACTAGTAGATCTAATAGGAACGAATCATGTCATCTTCAAATCATATCGTATTATTATTGTAAATGGGTCATCGTGTCAAAGATTGTCACCCCTAAATTTGAGCTCAATGAAGTGGACTGAAATATATTATTTTCACTTCATTACATAAGTTAGTTACATAACTATTGACATTTTTTCAAGTTAATCAATGTTTCATGTTTTTGGTTCGTGAACCTTCGTTTCCTCTTTATGTGGCTTAAAACCTTTATTCCCTTGAAATACGAGGATGAGGGTTTGTGATGTATCCAAATATCTCTTTAAGTCACGCATTATGATTGTATAGCATTTTTTTTCTTTATTCTGATCTCTATGAGATTCTCCCCTTCTAAAGGGGTTGGGGAAGTGCATTAGCATCCTTCTGGTGGTAATCATTGTGTTTATATAATACCCCATATTTTTTGTGCATTTATTTAAATTATATAGTTAATTATTTATTTGCATGTCATGACATGTGATATCTCTTCATGTGGCTTGAAAACCTTTGTTCCCTTGAAATACGAGGATGAGGGTTTATGGTGCATCCAAATATCTCTTTAAGTCACACATTGTGATTGTATAGCATTTTTGGATTTATTCTGATCTCCATGAACTTCTACCTTCTCCCATTGCAAAGGGGCTGGGGAAGCGTATTAAAATCCTTCTCCCATTGCAAAGTCATAATTATTTGTCGTGACATGTGATATGTCACTTAGTATATTTATATATATATTTCTATGTGATTTATATATGTCATAAGTGAATTCACACTGATTGGCAATCGGCATAATACACAGTAATACACTAATTAAATATTTTAAGTTACTTAGTAATATGAGGGACGATGGAATGGTCTGAGACTAAGGGTCTGGAGTTTCCTTGTTTGGATTATTCCCTCAGTATTGTTCTCACCGATCGAGAAGTAGTTTCTTATAATGTCGAACCATACCGAACTCATTAATGTTAAGTTTTAACTTAATCAACTTATATCAGCTAATAAATTAACTTATTGAGATAATCACCTCATTAAAATATGTTTTATTTAGGGTTAACTTTCAGGACGATTAGAAAGTCCGTTGGGTTAGTATATGGTTTGGGCCATGCTTCGAGCCATTTGGAGCATGTTTTGGGCTCATTGGGTGGCTATTATTTTTTCTAGGCTTAATTTCAGGATTTGAGCCTTTAATTACTTCATTTAGAAAATATAAAAAACTCATAACATAGTAGAGACAAACCCTAGAAAATAAAGAGGTTGAGTGGGCCAACAGAGGTTGAAGAACTTGAGAATTTGGAACTCGATTCGTACAATCAGTCAAAGTGAAGTTTACTTTGATTAAGAATTTAATTAAGTTTGTGTTATGGTAATTGTAGTAGTTCATTGGAATCATAACTAAATTCATGTAATCTGATTTTAATCATATCGAAACCTAATTTTTATAATTACATCAATTACTTGTTTACGCCTAATCGTATTGATGAACTAATGTAGTTTATATGTTGATTACCTTAATTGAACCACGAAGTCATGTAATCTAACTATAATAACTTTAGATCTGAAACATGGTAATGATAACTTGTAAAACCCCTTATCTTTATTTGGTTATTCAATCGAATCTAAGAATGAATTGGATAAACTTTGCTTAAACCATGGACTTAGGTTCAAATCTTATAATTTGAAACTAGATTATGAATCATTGTTATAAGTACCTAAAACTTGTTAATACAGTTGAATCGTTGTTATAACCATCGTTCCCTTAGCTTTGTTGTCCCTAAGTAACGTGCTACTAGCTTCATTAACTCTTACCGAATTCACTATTGTTTGGTAAGAATTCAGCTATCCGAATCATTTAAATGAGCCCCCTGATGGGTCTCCCCCTTGGGGTGCGTTGCTAGCTGCGTTTCAGCTAGTCTCACTCTCAAATAAACCTTTCGATTACTTTAGCACCATTCACATAAGAGCGTTAACATCTCTACGGACAATACGTGACATTGTCACCATATCGATCGACTGTCCAACAGGATTCTCTTTAAGTGTTGTCAACTTTCCTCCAAGTGGATCTCCTACTTGAAATATTCTCTATCGTTGGTATCCACTTCCTCTGATACAAGAGTTGCTAAAAGTTTCAATTCATTTACAAATGGACCCCTATCCATCCCTTCCGTTATGGGCTCAGAACAACGTTCACATATTATTCTGAACAACTGATGAAGGAACGTGCGGTTAAACTGTACTTAAGGTCCTTCCATTGACGCAATATTTCACTATTAAATGTGGTGGTTGACTCCCACTATTATAACTTTTCTCCGACGAGGTAAGAAAATTTTTTACCCTAAATTTTCATTTCTAGTTAACCACACTCCTCCATATGCCCAAGCCTTTGAATGTATTACCTTCGCTAGGTAGAACACGTAATTCTCGCATTTCTAGAATTTTCGCTGATGACTATCCTCACTTTGCCATTTAACCCTCTCCTCAAGTGTACTACGTAAGGTGAGCTAATTTAGACATCACTTTTGACTATAGTAGCACTTGGAATTTGTAGGCTGCATCCTAGCCGTCTTTATAGTCCTTGCCTCTCGTTCCATAATAAGGGTGATCTCGACTACGATCATTATCCTCAATATACTCTACATCCTCAACTAAGCCCTACCTCCCGCTACTCGCCCAATGGCCCTCATCTTCCATACTTCATTATTCGAACACGCTCGAACGTAAATAAGATTCACTAATATACACGTGATAGCAAGAGAACGAAATCTCACCAAACAAATCAAAAATCCTAAACATAGGGCTCAATATCAAAGAAAGTTACGCTGGAAGCATAATAAGCCGTACAGATCCTAAAGGACACTAGAACCTGATGTCTGATACCACCTGTAACACCCCACCTAATTAAATATCGGGTGATCAGTCATGTATTAAATTAACATCAAGGTGAACGGTTGGTTCATTCTCAGCATCACTGTCATAAAATAATATTTTCAATTTCAACACCCTAAATAATTGAGCTAAGTGTCAAAACAATTTAAAGTCTTATTTTCATTTTATTAAATTCCAATATGAAAACCTTTATTAATAACCATCAGTTTAAGAATCATATAAATACTAAGGATGGCAATAAACACTCAAGAATTAAATCATCTATATAATCCAAACCAAGTTTAAGAACCATAAATGAAATCATCCAGACAATAGTTAACTCCCATGGAGCACTGAATACTGAAAATATAATTAAACACAAATCTCTAACAAATCCAAACGTAATAGGAAATCGGGAGACACATGCCCTAACTATGAAAACTAAGATAGAAACTGAATCAGTGAAGCTTCCACATAAGATGCAGCACATCCAATTCAAAGAACCTATGCATGACTCCCATGTGGCTGGGCACTTGTAATACATACATATATACATACAGGAGAGAAAGAAGATGACATAAAAAGGGTCAGAGCCCGAGTGTAAAACCGTTTAAAATAGTTTAACAAGTATTTAAAATGCTTATCGGCTAATGTAACAACCATGTTAGTATGTGACACTCTCTTGAGAATTCTCACCTCTCATCTAGTGTGCACACCTACCGTACTACTGAACTTATAAGTTTATCTAACTTATTTTTTCATAAAGTTTTATCCTGAGAAGTAGAAAGTTTATGATATTTAGTTTTCAAAAATTAATCTCTTCCATTTTCTTACGTTATTTATAACCACTCAGTACCATTACAGAATTCACAAACAGTCGATATGAAGCTGGAGCATTTATTCATTACTTAACTACTTACACACAGAGTATAAAGTTTCCATATATAAGTATATATATATATATATATATATATATATATATATATATATATATATATATATATATATATATACTATCGGCACCCCACATAAAACTATGGTGTTGGCATACTCTGATATCACGTCCCCGTAGCACTCGGAGTAAGGGAAATACTGGTTCGGAATCACTCTCTGACTATATTAACACAATGCACATAAAATGGAGGCAAAGCATAGTTCCAAGTCACTAACAGGTCAGCATATACCCCTCACGTCTCTTAGGACCATCTGACTATCATTCTCAGATAACTTATACCAAGGAATTCTATGTTCTAGGGTACAAGTCAATATCCCCCATAAAGATCCCATCGAGATAAGACTGTCCCGACGCGGCAACCTCCATGATAGCAAGTAGCACGGGTATGATTATTCACAAACATAATACTTAAGATATGTACACAGTCACACGGCCATATCTAGATACATAATTTCCAATAAGGTCTGCCCACGACCCATAATTTTTATTAACCGTATTTAGTACAATTTTACCCAATTATCTCGCATAAGGGATTCCTCTCTTTTATTCCCACTTATAATTTATGTCATACTTACTTCTCATCTCTCAAAGTATTCTCTTTTGCCAAATATAATTTCAGTAGGTACACCCATTCTAACCTTCTGGTCTAAGTCTTTCACGAGTCCCTTAAATCATTAACGAACTTACGCACAATCTCTAATGTGTAACGAAACTCCCCGTTAACTTACAATTCCATCCCATATTAAATTTCATTCAATGGAGTCTATATAGACCCTACTAGTTCTCCTCACAACGCATTATACTCTATAAATAATAATCAAGGGTTCCCACATATTTAAAACGGATTAAATAAAAAGGGGGAAATATGTAGTTTTTCAGGAGGGGTCGATCGATCTTCTTGGGTCGATCGATCGATCAAGCAGTTCTTGCCTAGAAACTGCAATTTCAACCTACGGGTTTCACCTATCAAATTACTCCAAAACGCCATTAACGATTTCCAAACACCCAAACAACATTACTACTAGTTACATATACCTATATACATGATTTCCTACGTGAAACATGTCTAAATTCATCAAAGGTATTGAATTGATGGGTAAATCATCATATTTAACAAGAACCCTAATTTTCATAAAACTTTCATTCTTCTAATTCCTTTCCAGATTTCTTGCTTCTGTACTCATATAAATTCGTGGGTTATTCTCTACATATGATTGGGATGTCCAGAATATAACTATCTCCACCAAGACATGTGATTAAATCCTCAAATTTCTCAAATTCTTTTATGAAACATGTGTATAACAATCCTATTCTAATATGGATGAAACAATTACTAAAAGAAAAGCAAGATAGATACTTTCCTGGAATACAAGGGTCTGATTTGTGGATGAAAAAGGTATGGTTACATTCCTCGTCGTGCGATCTACGTTTTGGTGGTAGTGGCGGTGCAAACGGATGAGTTCTTGGCCTTGGATTGCTTGGAAAGCTTCCTACCTTATTCTCTAATGGATGTTATTAAGTTTTGTGATTGTTAACCCTAAAAGTGTAACTCAAATGGCTGATATACCTTAGGGAAATTCGTGGGTTTAATTACCCAAAAAGACAAAATGTCTAAAATCCCCTCCTGGGATGCCAATTAGGCCTAAAAAGGCCCCGAGACCCAAACTAAATCCCCGGGTATACTTTTCTAACTATTTTGACCCTTTCGGATACGTTGGTGAACCCTAAATGACCATATGGGTAACTTATAATTTATTTACTTTTAATAATAATAATTTAGTTCCGAGACAACACAGGCGCGTCCCGACTTAAATTTTCATAATTGCCATTTTATTCACTCATGACAATTTTTTATAAAATCAATCTTATATATTACTTTACTCATCTAGTAATATTAAACAAATTCTCAAAAATTACTAACTCACATCACGCTAGTAAATATTAAAAATAAATTTTTGGATTAATATTAAATTAATATCTCAATTAAATTTAATAAATCCCCAATTTTAAAAGCCATAAAAAATACGGGGTATTGCATACTTCTCCCCTAATAACGAAATTTCGTCCTGAAATTCAGAAAATAAGGTATTCCTGGTAAAAAAAAGATATGGATACTTTATCACTACTCAAAACGGACTTTCGGGTACTGCGAATTTCTATAGTCCTCCCCGCCTCACAATATTCTTATTTATCACTTCCAATACAATCAGTTATAGAGTCACACTTTAATAACGGCACTTCACATTGTGCTCCAATCCGTTGCTATTGGCATAAGACGAGCCTACACATCGTTGTCCCCCATTGTCTCAATATTATTGGGAGGCCGCACCTCGCTAGATAACAAATACTCATATTTATCTAATCACAAAACTCTCTTTTTTTAGAGAAACCATGCGAATATTTGACCACTCTTATCAATTATTCAAATCTCGATTCTCGGCGACGTAACTCTTACAACATTCAAAAGTCACCCAAAATAGCCGTGGTAATTCCACCACATTCATCAGCCGTGGTAATTCCACCACACTTCACACCAAACGAGTCGATTCCGATCGGGTTGACTCATGGGTAACCCATAAATCCGGGTCGGGGCGTTACAAACGATATCAGAGCTCTAAGTTCAAGGTTCCTTTTGAGTGTGATGTGGTGAGTTCGGTATTGAATCTTTCAATGTTGGTATGGTTTGGGTCGGTCATGCTAGTTGGATGACGGTTCAGTTTGCGTTCTCCATGGTAAAGTCTAAAAGGTTAGCACGATAAGTTTTAATAATGCCAAGTTGCACAGAATTAGAATTATGACAACTAATCACTTTCGCGTTTCTGATTAGAATTGTAGTAATTTACGGGTGTCCATGCAAGCCTATAATGGTGATACTGTAGTTGTAGTGTGAGGTGCTTTTGTTAACAATTTAATGGCTTAGGATCAGATGAGATGTTGATAGAATGAAGTGACGCCCATTGGAAAATTAGCACCAAATTATGTACAATCAATGGTAGAGATTGATAGTTAGAGTGTTGTAATTATGCAATGGAAAATTGTGATTTGAATTATATGTAGTCTTGGGTGTGACACATATGAGTGGTCAATATCGATGTGATAATTAGGCAATTTCGATCCTTGGAGTAATACCATGATTGATGATAAGGTCAATGAGTTTCTAAATTGATGTAGCCCAACGCTAGAGGATAAGTCAGTCTTAGCTGATAGAATGCTATCCTTATGGGTGAACACCTTAGTGGATTGTTGGTCGATGAATGTAATTACAAGTGTTAGTTCCGGATGAGGAGGCACTAGGTCCTTTTGTTGGGGAACTTGGGTGTAGTGCATTTCAATTTATGTACATTGACTATAATGTGGCTTTAGATAATCCTAATAGTTGAAGTAACCTAGGAGTGAACCTAGATAATCGTGGTGATTTGGTATTAAGTAATTAATTTGTGAGGTTTTAGAATTGGATTTCTTGCGCGTTATTAGGGTGGGCCTCCTTTTGGTCGATACCCGAAGTCCCTTGTCCTACCAAAATCCTAGATGGTATTAATTTATAATTTGGTGATTATAGTGTGGTATTGAGGAATGGGATCTCGTGCGGTGTCCGTAGTGAGCGCCTTGGTGTTTATAGGTAATAACTGACGTCCATATCCTACCAAGAACAGCATAGTTGTGTTAGCTTATGGATTGGCACATAATGTGAAATTCACAGAGCAAGGAAATTTGATTGCCATAGTTGATCGGTCATCGAGGATTTGGGTAAGGCATGACTTGAGGTTCATAGGTTGTAGGCGACGCTATGTGTCCTTCCATAAGTGATAGTAGTAGTAATTATAGTTTACACGTTACTTATAGTCACCATCCTTAAGGAGAAGGTAAGATTCGTATCTAAGTGTTAAAACCCATTTAGCTGCTGAGGTTATGGCTAGGTATGAGGAAATACTAGTGTGTGGATAGTTCATAGGCAGGTGGAGGTGCCCATAGAAAGAATTTATTTGTGGCATAATTAAGGATGAATGTTGAATTTTGTGATATCTTGGGGTATTAGAGGATTAAGGTACACTATGGTTAGAAGCTCATGGACTTGTGTCCTTACGAGCACCAAGTCATATCGACGTGGGTATAGAAAGATTTGAAGAGGGAACCTAGGACAATAAGGATGTAGACGATGAAATCTCATCAAATTGGGGCTTTCACATGAGATGTGTTTGGTGTTCGAAGGAGACAAATTAAGTCCGAAAAAAGATGCAACAGCAATCCAGCATTTCACATAGTGTACGTGTCAGGTATGGCATTCCAATCGTCACGGATGGGTGGTGTAATCCCCAAAGTGGAATGATAGTTATAGTCTCTTATGAATGATGCTCGGATGTTATGGGACGACCAGTACGGGTGTGGTGATATTCAGTTTCGAGACACACTAGAAAATTTATTCGAGGTTAGAATAATGACGCCATGTGGAGACTTGCAAGTGGTGACTAAGTTGGGGTAGTAATGAAACACGATTGTTATATCGGGGTGTCGATAGTATATGCTAGAGTAGCCTTAGAAATGCACAGATTAGTTACGGGCATATCTTACCAAGTGGGTTCGGGTTAGAGATGTATCCCAATGTGATGTCAGTCACCCTTTGGATGCCAATGACGATGGATGTGCTCATCTCATGAATACCGTCTGGGTGAAAAATTGAGGGTGAATAGATGGAAATCTCTGGTGGTCAAAAGGAAATAGATAGGTGAGTAATTCGATTGAACCAAGTAATATCCACAGAATTTGGTATTTTATCACGATATGTAAGAGCAGAAAATAACCTAGGTGTAATATTTTGGTGACGTCGTCACTATTTTTTGGATAAGGTCAGTAAAGACATGGCGTGAAGTGTTCGCCGATTAGAATGATTCGTTTACACCTAAGGTGTGAAAGGTAGGGCCTTGTTCCTAAGGAGGGAAGTCGAGCATCGACTTCCTCAAGGACTACTAATTTGTGAATTGTGATCGCATTCGTGCTTTGAGAGTGAGTAGTCGAGGTTCGATTTCTCACGGCTAGTGACCCCGTCCAGGGTGTGCGGCCACAAATAGTACTCGATGAGAGTTTTGTGAATGAGTATCTTAACTTTGAGTAGACGATATATGTTCTCTTCCATCAATCAGGATCAGTTGCCTATAAGCACAATCTCTGGGGTTGGTTGCATGTCCCTTTAGTTTCAGTAGGTTCCCTCCACCTTCGGTAATTGGGAATCGGTATTCTCACCTATGGGGTGACTCAGATTGGTTCCATGTCTTGGCATGGCGCGATTAAGCTCGAGAGAGTGCGGTGATCCATGTTTGTCCAATACAGCTCGATAACTTGGTGCGCTCATCTGAGGTAATCTTATTATTGCATAAAGCTTTGTGTATAGGTGGCTACGCTTTTGGCTATTTGGTGTTTGTAGTGTGAATCTTCCACAGATTAGTGGACTCCAGACTAGCTAGCTCGGCGGTCAGTGGCTCAGGTTGTGATGAGAGGAATAATATCCTGAGGATACAGTATGGTATTGGAAATCGAGAGAAACATATCATACGATATTGCCTTGCCACAATGAGTGGATTAGAACTAGACTACAGTGAGTACTCAAGGATGAGACACCTAAGGTAGTGTTAGGTTCATTAGAGTGTGCAGGGGAAGGTGTAAATCCAGCGTGCAATAGTAATTTAGTGAAATTATTATCCTTGGAGTGAGAGAATAACATGGTAGATATGATGGTTGGTTGTGTCATGATTTGTTTTGGTTGATCGTTGATCGCTAAGAAAGGTTTCCTCATGGAGGCCCTGTGAGCCTTAGCTACTAGTATTGGTAGTGCTAGGAATGGGTTAGGACTTGAGCATAAGGTGAATGGATAACTCGGGTCGAGTAGGTAGTGTCATAGTTGACAAGATGACGATCATTAGATCATGGGTCATGCTAGATGTTTGGTGATAGTAGCATTGCACACATCGATGATTTTGTTTTGGAGGATTTCTAGGACTTAGGATAGAAGTCGGTGGACCCCATGAGCTGGTGATTAATGGAACGAGAATTTTGGGGATGAAATTCCCTAAGGAAGGAAGTTTTTAATGCCCCACCCCGTTAAATTTATTTAAATCATATATGGGTTTTAAATGAGGAGGAACAAATTTTACTTATAGGGATTTACGGGTAATGAAATAGATTAAATTAAGAAAATTATTTGATTATGGATTATATAAGGACTTTAGAAATTTTTGGGTTATAAATCATATATGCCTTCTTAAGACTTTGGGTATTATATTGGGGAAAATGTGAGAAAAGTGAGAATGTTCTTGAATTGGGTTACCAAAAATTTCTAATTCTTTTTATAGACATCTTCTTTTTTAATAAGTTGTCTTTGGTTTTTTAATTCTTGTAATTATTCATTGGTAAAAGTTATTTCTTCACCAAGGACTTCTTTAAGAGTTAGTGTTTGTAACTCATTTCCATTGCTATCTCGTATTTCTATCGTATTGTACATAAATATGACTTCATGTGGAGACTTTCAAGTGGTGACTAAGGTGGTGTAGCATCGAAACCTGATTGTTATATTGGGGTGTCGAAAGTATATGCTAGACTAGCCTTAGCAACACACGTATTAGTTACTGGCATGTCTTACCAAGTGGATTCGAGTTAGAGATGTATCCCTATGTGATGTCAGTCACCCTTTGGATGCCAATGACGACGAATGTGCTCGTCTCATGAATACCGTCTGGGTGAAAAATCAAGGGTGAATTGATGGAAATCTCTGTTGGTCAAAAGGACATAGTTAGGTGAGTAATTCTCTTGAACCAAGTAATATCCATAGAATTTGGTATTTTATCACAATATGTTAGAGCAGACAATAACCTAGGTGTAATATTTTGGTGATGTCATCACTAGTTTTTGGATAAGGTCGGTAAAGACAAGGCAAGAAGTGTTCGCTAGTTAGAATGATTCGTTTACCCCTAAGGTGTGAAAGGTAGGGCCTTAATCCTAAGGAGGGAAGTCGAGCATCGACTTCCTCAAGGACTACTAATTTGTGAATTGTGATCGCATTCGTGCTATGAGAGTGAGTTATCGAGGTTTGATTCATCACGGCTATTGACCCAAGCCAAGGTCTGCGGCCAGAAGTAGTACTCGGTGAGAGTTTTGTGAATAAGTAGCATAACTTCGAGTATATGATATAGGTTCTCTTCCATCAATCAGAATCGGTTGCCTATAGGCACAATATTTGGGGTTGGTTGCATGTCCCTCTGGTTTTAGTAAGTTCCCTCCGGCTTCGGCAATCGGGAACCGGTATTCTCACCTATGGGGTGACTCAGATTGGTGTCATGTCTTGGAACGACGAGATTAATCTCGAGAGAGCACGGTGGTCTAGGTTTGGCCAATGCAGCTCAATAACTGGGTGCGTTCGTCTGAGGTAATCTTATTATTGCATAAAGCTTTGTGTACAGGTTGCTACGCTTTTGGCTATTCGGTGTTTGTAGTGTCAATCTTCCATAGATTAGTGGACTCCAGATTGTCCGGCTCGGCGGTCAGTGGCTCAGGTTGTGATGAGAGAAATAATAGCTTGAGGATATAGTATGGTGTTGGAAATCGAGAGAAACATAGCATACGATATTTCCTTGCCATAATGAGTGGATTAGAACTAGACTCCAGTGAGTACTCAAGGATGAGACACCTAAGGTAGTGTTAGGTTCGTTAGAGTGCGCAGGGGAAGGTGTAAACCGAGCATGCAATAGTAATTTAGTGAAATTAATTATCCTTGGAGTGAGATAATAACATGGTAGATATGACGGTTGGTTGTGTCACGATTTATTTCAGTTGATCATTGATCGCTAAGAATGGTTTGCTCGTGGAGGCCCCGTGGGCCTTAGCTACTAGTATCGGTAGTGCTAGGAATGGGTTAGGACTTGAGCATAAGGCGAATGGATAACTAGGGTAGAGTAGGTAGTGTCATAGTTGACAAGATGGCAATTATTAGAGCATGGGTCATGCTAGATGTTTGGTGATAGTAGCATTGTAGACATCGATGATTTTGTTTTGGGGGATTTCTAGGACTTAGGATGGAAGTAGGTGGACCCCATGAGCTGGTGATTAATGGAACGAGAATTTCGAGTACAAAATTCCCTAAGGAAGGAAGTTTTTAATGCCCCACCTCGTTATATTTATTTAAATCATATATGGGTTTTATATGAGGAGGAACAAATTTTACTTATAGGGATTTACGGGTGACGAAATGGATTAAATTAAGAAAATTATTTGATTATGGATTATTAAGGACTGTAGAAATTTTTGGGTTATAAATCATATATGCCTTCTTAAGACTTTGGGGTAATATATTGGGGAAAATGTGAGAAAAGTGAGAATGTTCTTGAATTAGATTACCCAAAATTTCAAATTCTTTTTATAGACATCTTCTTTTTTAATAAGTTGTCTTTGGTTTTTTAATTCTTGTAATTATTCATTGGTAAAAGTTATTTCTTCACCAATGACGTCTTTAAGAGTTAGTATTTGTAACTCATTTCCATTGTTATCTCGTATTTTTAATGTATTGTACATAAATATGAATTCATCATTAGATGTTTATGACTCTGATTCTAGTTCATATAATATTTCTTCATTATCATAAATATCTATAAATTTGTAAGAGGGTAATTTAGATTAGATGGAGGCGTAACCCTTTTTTGAATACAGTAATGATAAGTCAACCCAACAACACTATTGATTAATTACAAGACATGCAATCACAACTTAGTGAAGATAAACTCGGTTTGAACTCCCAAATATCTCGTGAATAACTCAAAAGATAATAACGAACTCAGAAGTAAATCATTTAGAGGGAGAGAGAAGTAAGCACCCTAGATACACCTTGGCAGGCAACCAAACACCCCAACCACCCTCAAGAATCTTTGTCAAGTATTAAATCTTCGTAATAAATGACAATGGAGGGTGAGTGAACTCTTTGGTTTGTAATAACTCTCTCTCTCTCTGATGTGTATTCTCTCTAGTAATAACTCCTGAACTCTAAAAAAGAACATGCTCTCCCTAGAGGTGGTTAGGGTCCTTAAATAACCCTCACACCACTCCCAAGGAAACTCAGTCATTAATAATTGTGAAGGACATCCCTCATACTTTATGTCACAAACATTAATTGCTTAATGCCCTAATTAGCTCCACGTCATAAACATTAAATGCCAAGACATGCCTTTTTCCTAACCACTGTGTGTCAGGTGGCTGCCATCATAGAGGTGGCTCACTAACTTTCTAACAGGCCCAAATACCACGGTGATTTACTCAAGTACAGATTTGACATTGCCTAACTGGATAGTGACATCACCTACAGTAGATGTGATATTAAGTAGAGGGTTGTTTGGTCCACAACTCAACACCAAGGCTGCTCCGTCCCGGGTTCCACGGTTAGGGTCTTTTGGTGTTTTACCAGGTGTATCTAAGATGGTCATGACAATCCCCAATGGTGCCTCACTTCTCAATCCTCCAAACTAAGTCCCTTTAAAGTTCCCACGGTGAAGTCATTCGATAGAGCATGAAAGCTCTCCCAGGCCCTGCCAAGCATGGTCTCTCATGAGTACTATTCGACCTCACACTAAAAATAATTATACTCATTACATCATTATAATCGTTATAGCCCACGATCAATATAAATAAAGATACAATGTGACTAAGTAACACAACAAGCTAAAGTATGATCTGCCACGCTAAGCTGCCTCGCTTGAGTTGCCTCGCTAAGTTGCCACGTTGAGATGCTACGCTTGAGCTGCCACGCTTAAGCTACCTCGTTGATTTGCCACACTGAGTTGCCTTGCTGCCTTAATCCCAAATGTTGTTATTAATGGGGGGATTATCTCTAATCTCAGGATTACCTTCAATCTCCCTCTGCATTTGCCCCTTCATGAAGAGATTTATTGTGGAAATAAGAAATGTCTTCACAAAAACTTCTCAATCCGATGAACCTTCTCTGTGTGAAAAAATTATGGCGTCTTTTCCTTCATTGTAACCAACTATGGTTAACGCCTCCAGGAATAAATCAAATTCTCCCCGATGTACCGGAATCAAAGCGATGCGGCTTATTAGTGCTTGGCAAAGGGACGTCGCAACTTTTTCCTATTACTGAGTTTCAACCATTATGGCTTGACTATTTGAAATTCTCCCGATAGACCTACTAACTTTCTCTAATACTCGTTTTGACTTTGGGGAAGTGAAATTCTCCCCTTTGTGCTCTTGTGGAGTATAATTGTAGGCAGTGAGTTTTTCGTTAAGACTGCCCCTATCTTTGAGACTTATGAAATTCTCCCTTGTAACGTTTTGCCATGTTTGAAAAAGCATAAATTCTCCCTGATATAGCTGAGTCATAATTTAAACAACGTTTGGGCTTGTGGCGAGGGGACATCGTAGTTTTTTTTAACCATTGGGGAAGCTTATTCATTTGGAGTTATTGGATATGTCTGACAAAAGTTCTGGCACCAAATCTCAAACTTGCCTAGGAATAAAACCCTTTTTATTCCCCATGCGTCACTTCATTAATGACATGGCGTTGTCTTTTCAACTATCAGGATGCTTCCCGAAGTGCCACGTGTCCATTTGAAATGATTATAGGCGGCTTTGCACATGTGTTAGTGGGAAAACTCAAACGACGGGTTTTAAGGGATTGCAAACGTCTATTTTCAAAAACACTTAGCCATTTTTCTTGTTCATCTTCTTCAAACTCCCAGAGCCTTTTTTAGAAAGAGAGAGACTCAACCCGCCATTATTAACAAGGTTTTCTACAGTTCTTCTCCTTTCATCACCTCTTTTATCACCATCTGCGGTTGTGTTCCTGTATTTTTGTGCCCTTCTCCACTTTTTATGCTTTTCTTCTTCCACCATTCACTGATATGTCCTCTTCCAGCGTTCCTAGAACACCCACCACCAGTGCTCCGCCTGTAACCACCTTGGATGCCACCGCGTTGGTGGCATCACGTCAAGAACAACTACGTTTTTACCGTCGATCGCCTATCTTTGGAAAATATTATGAGTTCTCTAAGTGGTGGAGGACTTGTCATTTTTCAGCCAAGTATGACTCTTTTGCTGGTAGATAATGAAGATCAAGATTCCACTTCTTGGGGATATTTTCCTCCCGAGGGAACAATGCAATTTTGTCTTCACAGAGGTGAGTTCCCTTACTCCCGTATTGATTTCGAAGGACCAGGTGGCTCCCCTTCCCACTTTTCTGCTTGGAACTCATTTATGCAGGCCAATTACTCTGATGTTCTTTCCAAGGTTGGTCTCTATCGGGGTGCTTGGTTTGGGGAATTTATTCTTTCTAAACAGAACGCAACCCTTCAAATCTTGGTCTCCCATTGGAACATTACAATGCACACGTTCATTGCTTCATTAGGAGAGTTCACCGTTACACTTGAGGATGTTTATGAGAAACTTGGGCTTGAGCCTGTAAGAACTTTGGCTTATCACGATGAGGCTTTGGATGTCGAAGTTACAAAGGCCCGAGCAAACTTGGACCAAATCTACAGGAGGTGTATCAGTAATTCGAATAGGGCAACCTTTACTCCCCTCATAAACTACTTCTACCGTACCAACCCCACATCAGACTTTGGCCCGGGAAAAGGTACATCTATTGAGTTATCAGCCTACATACTTATGATTTTGTCATGTTTTATCTTTCCTGGCAAGCCCTATGATCAACCACGCAGAGACTTGATTAATCTGTCTGTCAGTTTAGCCAGGGGGTATAAGTTTCCTCTGGCAGCCATGGACCTAGGTTCATTTTATACATGGTTGGACGGGACCCATCTAGACATAGAATGGTCCTTGGGACGATATAACTTGTCCAATTTTGCCAATTCTTTCGTTCTGACTGGTTTTCTTTATTTTCGCTTTCTCGAGATATCTGCTAACTGCACTCCCCTTCGTGCTGGGGAAATCGTCAAGCCCCATCGCCTTTTTTACTTCCATAAAAAATAGAGTAGGAAGGAGCTTCTAGGCATTTTTGACAAAACAAGTTGCTTCGTGATGAGGCCTTACAGTGAGGAATCTTTTGCCCATACTTGGAATTTTTTTTGGTGTCGTATTTAAGGTTACAGGGCCTACCTCGGAGGATCTTATCATGAAAGACCCTTCATTTGCCGTGGTTTTGGCTTTGAATTCTAGCTATCTACCCTCTTACACTGACTGAGGTATACATCTGAACATTACAACCCCAACCGTTGCAGCCGTCAGTTTGGGTACAACCAAGGGGTTCCTCGACCAATATTTCAAGATTCTCGCCCCATGGCATCTTTCTCTAAGGCTTGTTCCTTTTACACCGTGTTAGCTGCTTCCACGATCTTCTCAACCATAAGTGGTCATGTTACCATTCTTTCACTTTCTAGTAAAGGGGATGTAACCATTGATTTTGCGATGAAGTGTTGGCCAAGGCAGATAGCCAAAATTCTCGAGTTCTTCAAAAATACACCAGTCTACCCCACTATTCGAGTTTTCCCTCCTTGGAGCTGGGACTGAAGGAGAATTCCATTCTGGGAATTGAGTTCCCACTTAGCCAAACACCAAAGGACCCCCCCCCCCCCCCCAGCGAGCTGCCTCCATACTGCCCCGCAATCCCCGTTGTTGCAACTAGAGCCAAAAAAGCTTCAACACCTAAACCTCCAGCTGGCGGTACTTTTTCCCTTGCAGCTTCTGGTGAATGTCCCTCACAACCCCTTTCCTAAAAATCAAAGAAGACCAGAAGTGGGGCCTCTTCAAAGCCCAAGTCCCCATGCGAATCCCAAGGCCCTATAGATGCTTTCCCCATTGCCTCCGTTCCTCCAAATACTGATGTGCCTGAAGAAATACGGGAGGCAGTTAGAAATGAGGTTAAACATCTTCAATAGATATTTTGCCAAACTGCTCCCTCAGTTCCTCCTGCTAAGTCATTCCCCACTATCGTGGTGGATTCCACCGAAGGGGTTTCGCTAAGGAAAAGGGGGCCTTCAAGTGCTAGTGCCTCTGGTAAAAGGAAGAAAACTTTGGGAACCAAGGAAAGTAAACGATAAGCCTCTACAGTTCAACCTACAATGGTTTCCTCTACTCCTAAGCGTTCTCATTCTCCTTCTCCTGATGAAGTTATACCAGTTGATGATAGTCCTGAGACTGTGGCTCATTTCACAAAGAGGGCATCTCCTCACTCATCTCCCCCAGCTTCGCCCGTTGTCGTACCATCACAGTCTTCATCTGATCATGAGGTTAGTCTTTCCACACTTAGTCATTTATAACTTAGTGAACTTTCTTGTCTTTTCTGACACTTTTTCTTTCTTTCTTATTTTCATCCGGAGGCTGATGAAGAAAGGCCTTCTCCTCCAGTCAGCCCTTTCATGGGAGGACGCTTTGGTGGATCCATGACCAAATCATCTCCTCCCTGTTCTCCCATGATATGTCTGACTTACTCACATCGTTCAGCCTTTAGTTAGAGGTCCGTTGTGCTCGTTCAGTCTGTGGGGGTTTCCTCATATCTAGAGGAGACTCCCCCAGCTTCTTCTACTACATCCTCTTTGCCAGTGGTTCCTCTAACTGTGATTCTCATTTTACCAAGCTCTCCCGAGGTAACAAGATCTAAACACTTTTAAATCTTTCTTTTTATATTATGTGATTCTTCTTATCGTCTTGATGTATCTCGAGTTGAGGGAGCTTCCTTTCTAGCTTCATCATTAGCAAACATCCTTCTTCCATCTCTGTTGACAAGGCCCATAACCGCAGTCCCCCTCTTCGGTACTATAGCTGAGGTAAGCAACACTTAGACCTATTTCTTCCTTCTTCTTTACTTATTCCCCATTTCTAATGCTTAGCTTTATTTTGCTAGTTTTCTCCAAATCTTGTCCCACCACCTTCTCTTGGCGATTTGCCTATTCCTAAGACCAACGTTGATGTTTTTGCCCATCGTGGTGGTTCGTCTACATCCTTAAATATTGGGGCGTCGCTTGGAGGTGAAACATCCTCCTCAAGTGGGAGTCCTATGTTGTCCTTGGTACCTTTTACTGGTGAAGGATCTTTCCCGGACGTTGAGGCTTCTTTAGTTGAGGGTGTTATTAGGGTTTCGGAGGAAGTAAGCCTGCCTCCAACAATTCCCATCGTTATGGCCTCCCTGGTGACTCCCGTTATTGCTCCAGCCACTGTTGAGGTACTTCGCTAGATTCTCTTCGTTTCTCGTTGTTTGTCTTTTTATTGTTGATAATGCACAATCTAGAAAAGTCTCGTTTCTCAAAAAAAAATTCAAACTCTACCTATAATGGTGACTTAACAACGAAAACGCTTGTTAAGCTTTTTCTGCAAACTCTACCTATAACGGTGACTTAACAATGAAAACACTTATTAAAAAAATTTCACAAACTTCACCTATAACGGTGACTTAACAATGAAAACACTTGTTAAGATTTTTTACAAACTCCACCTATAACGATTACTTAACAATGAAAACACTTGTTAAGATTTTTTTCGCAAACTTCACCTATAACGGTGACTTAACAATGAAAACACTTGTTAAGATTTTTCGCAAACTCCACTTATAACGGTGACTTAACAATGAAAACACTTGTTAAGATTTTCCACAAACTCCACCTATAACGGTGACTTAACAATGAAAACACTTGTTAAGTTCTTTTACAAACTCCACCTATAACGGTGACTTAATAATGAAAACACTTGTTAAGATTTTTCGCAAGCTCCACCTATAATGGTGACTTAATAATGAAAACACTTGTTAAGATTTTTTCAAACTCCACCTATAACGGTGACTTAACAATGAAAACACTTGTTAAGATTTTTCACAAACTCCACCTACAACGATGACTTAACAACGAAAATGCTTGTTAAGATTTTTTTGCAAACTCCACCTATAACGGTGACTTAACAATGAAAACACTTGTTAAGATTTGCCACTTAATCATTGTTTCTTCTTCTACCTATCCTTAGGTTGCTCGTGAATCTTTTTCGGCGGGAGATAAGTCTCCACCAGTTCTTTCTCCCATCACTTCACCCCATCGGGAACCCGCCATTTCAGAAGATTCTTGCCACGATGACCAAGGTTACACGACTGGTACTGCTAATGATAGTGAATCTGGTTGTGAGATTCATATGCCCAACTTAGCTCCTCACGATTTTTGCCTTATGGTCCTTCAGCGTTCTCCTCAAATGCCTGCCATCCATCGTTTGGTAATTGAGCAGATTGCAAGCCACCATCTTGAGACTTTTACTATGGATCGCCTGCGTTCTAACATCCCCGTGCTGAGCCATAGGCTTTAGGGAATGGTGATCGTTGTTGTTGATATCGTCAGCACTCCTACCGTGAACGTTACCAGACCTTTTCTCAACCAATTCCTGGGCTATTTGAGGGAGTTGGGCCGAGATGGCTTCTGTTTTGACTAGATAATTACACACTTAAAGACTTTGAAGAGTCAACGACTAGATAGCCAAAGGGAATTGCTACATAAACATCAAAAGGATCAACGAGCTGAGGAAGCTAAGTTGGCTGAGCTAGCACCTCTGCTTTAAGCTGCCAACAAGGAGGTAGAGGACATCGAAGAAGATTTACGTCTGGCGAAGATGAAATAAAAGAAACTCCTTATCGAGCATACACAAGCTCAAATGAGATTGGAGGTTTTCATTAATGCCTAACAGTCTTGCCTAGCAGCTTCCTCGGGCCTGCCCGAAGATTTTTTCTCTTCTCTGGACCTGTGGTTCCTCTTAGGCCAATGAACTTTTGTATACATTTTCCTTTTTTCTTCTTATGTAATTCTTGGGCAGTATCTCCCAATTTTGTAATGCCCAAAGTTAATGAATGAATGAAAAAGATATATGCTTTCCCATGCCATTTCTTTGTGTTGTCACTGTTTGCGTATATTATGAAGTTTTATAATTCTTTCATCTCCACTCAAGTTGTAATAAAAAAATGACTTGTATATTCATAACGACAGCTAGATACGCTAATGGTCTAAACTTAATTTCTTACATATGATAGACTTTCAACCATTTATTGTTAATCTTGAATGGCTTGTCTTTTTCTATCTTAGAAATTAAGCAATAACCTTAATCATAAGCTTCTTTTACAATGAAAGGTCCCTCCTAATTCGTAGCAAACTTAGGTAGAGGAAGTCCCCTGATGTGCTTCACTTCTACCTTCAGATTGAGGTCTCCCTCCACAAACTTCCTTAGTCTCACTAAGTTATCATATGCCCTGGAGAGCTGCTTCATATACATTTAAAAGTGTTGTATCGCATTATCTTTGTGTTCGTCCAATGCTTTTAACTGCACATGTTTGTTTTAAGGGAGCATGCTACTTCACAAGGAATATAGAGCAGAGGGAACTTCCAACTCTACTGGGACAATCGTCTCAGCCTCACAAATAAGGGAAAACAGAGTATACCTTGTGGGATTCCTCTTGGTTGTTCGATAGGCCCATAATACAACTGGTATCTTGTCATCCCATGATCCTGGGAAATCCTCCATCATTTTAGCCAAAATATTAAATAAGGTTTTGTTAGTTGCTTCGGCTTGATCGTTTCCCTTTGGGTATGATACCGTTGAAGTATGATGAACCATGGATTACTTGCTGAATTGACGAAGGGGGTTTCGTTATCTGAGAGAATAACGTTTGGAATCGCAAAATGATAAATGATGTATTCTCTGATATAGTTGCTCACCACCCCCTGCTGTTGCCCTTCTTAGCGGTATCACTTCAGCCCATTTTATAAATCACTCCGTTACTACTAGTATCTAGATCTTCCCCCTCAAAGAAGGATGTATTTCCCCTACTAGGTCAAATGACCAAGTGTGAAAAGGATAAGGCGTTACTAGGGAGTGTAGGTCCACCGATGGGGTATGGATTATATTTCCATGAAGTTGGCAAGCCTTACACTTTCGAACGAACTCAGCAGAGTCCTTCTCCATCGTTGGCCAATAATACCCCAACATCATCAATTGGTCATACAACTTGGCCTCTCCTATGTGAGCTAGATCGTGCACTTATTTGAGGACCCCTGCTGGTTCTTCCTTTATAATGCAACGCAATGGCCTGTTGAAGTAGGCCCTTCGATAAAGCTGCCCCTCCTGAACGTAGAACCTCAAGGCCCTTCGCTTAAGTCCCATCGCATCAATTTTCTTTATTGGGATAACTCCATCTTTAATGAAGTCAATATAGGGTTGCCTCTAGTCTAATTGAGCTTCAACGAAATGACATTCAGCCTCCTTGAAGAATAACTCGCACTTATCACACTTTCGTTGTAGCTCTATTGCATCCTACTTCATTCTAGGCTAGAAATATCCCTCCTTTTGGATTTTCCTGTAAAGAGGTATCTCGATTGTTTTGCAGTTCTCTTTATGTGTTTTCTTTAACCTTCGCTCCGTTTCTTCTGGGTCGATGCATCTTGACAACCATCCTCCTGCGTTTCTGAAGTAAAGATTTCCCTAATTTGTAAAGTATTGGGCTAATTCCCTCTGTTTCATCGCTCCTTCCCCAGATTCTAGTTATTTTCTAATCTCTGCCCTCCAGTCAGCGTCCCCCTCCATCGGCAGAATTATTTATACTACCAAGGGATTTGTTCTTTTTTGTATCACAACTATGGTTATATCGTTTCTCATAACCATCTTCTGAGCAATGGTGGCATAAGAGTCAGGATGGAGATTTATCGTTCGATGATGTCTCTTGATCTTGGTCCGATGGAACTGGCTGAGAAACCTCTGAATGATTGTTCTGTATGGTGCTAGACTCAGGTGTTTCAACGCATATTCTCCATTCACTTACTGAATCACTAAGTTTGAATCACCCTTGATGCATAGTGAACAAATTCACCTTCGAAGGGCCTCTAGAAACCCTAATACCAACGCTTCATACTCTGTTTCATTATTGGAACAACAAAAATCTAACTTGTAGGAAAGATAAATATCCTCCATTCCTCTTGAAAGAATAACCCATGCTCCTCCTTTCTTTTCTACCGAGGATCCATTAAACTTCATTGTCTATTCTTCATCGCTTGCATCCAATCAATTGGCTTGTAGGTCGTATCCTGGAATATTCTCTCTAGGTGGTTCAAACCTCCCAGAGGGGAAGATTTCCAAGAGGTCTGCATATGCCTGGCTCTTAATCGCGCGAGGGACCACACACTCCAAGTCATATTCTGAGAGGATGAGGAACCACCTAGATGTCCTACCAATCAATATAGTTCTTGCCAGTAAAAACTTAATAGGATCACATCTTGTTATAATATGAATTATAAAAGACAACATATAATGTTTAAGTTTTTATTCTACAAAGACTAAGGCTAAACAATGCCTTTCTAAGCTACTATACCTGACCTCTGGCCCATATATGATTCTAGTGAGATAGTAGACTGACCATTCTTGCCCAATAATCTCTTGTTCCAATAGAGCTTCAATGGACCTCGTGGTAGATGTGAGGTATAGCCTCAATGGTATTCCTATTTTTGGGGGAACCATAGTCTATGGTGAAATGAGCAGCTTCTTCAGCCCAATGAGAGACTCTTAGTGAATCTCCTTCCACTTGAATTTTGTGTTCTTTTGTAAAAGCTGCATTAACGGGTACACTATTTCGGCCAATCCAGACATAAATCTCCTAAGGTAGGATACTTTACCAAGGAAACTCTTCAGCTCCTTCACTGTTCTTGGATTAGGCATCTCCAAGATCACTCGTTATTTATCTTGGTCCATCTGCACCCCCTTCCGATCAACATCAAAACCTAAAAACTTTCCACTAGTTACTCCAAAGATGCATTTTAGTAGGTGCATCTTCAGCTTATACTTTCTGCATCGGGCAAACACCTTCCTCAAATCGCTTAGATGGGACTCCTCTTTCCTCGATTTTATGACCAAATCATCCACCTAAAATTCCACAAACTTGTGAAAGAAGTTATAGAAAATGGCCATCATTATTCTTTGATAAGTAGCCCCAGCATTCTTGAGTCCAAACGGCATTACTTTGTACATGAAATTGCCCAATTGGGTTCTAAATGTCGTTTTCTCTGCACACATGGAGTCCATCTTAATCTGGTTGTACCCTACATACCCATCTATGAAATTGTACATATCATGACCAGCCACTGCATCTATCAGGCTATCGATGGAGGGTAGAGGGAACTCATCCTTGGGGCAAGCCCTATTCAAGTCTCTGAAATCCACACAGATCCTTATTTGATTTTTTTCTTTCTTACTCACTGGGACAATGATAGATAGCCAGAGTGGGTGTTGTATTAATTTGATGAACCCTGCCATTAATAAGTGTTGGACCTCTTCCTTGATCTTTAAGACTAGCTCAAGCTTGTACGTTCTCATTGCTTATTTCACTGGAATGGCTAAAGGTATCACATTCAACTTGCGGCATCTTACTTCCTCATCCAGCCCTTCCATCTCTATGTACTTCCACGCAAAAATGCCTATGAACTCTCGAATCAACTTAATCAAGGCCTCTCGTTTCTCCTTACTGAGATCCTTCGAGATGAAGATGGGCCTTGGATACTCCCCTTCTTTCGCCAGGTTCAACTATTCCAGCTCTTGTGCTTGTGGTTTTTGTTGATCTGCCATATAGTCTGGTTCTTCGGTGACATCTTCCATAAATTCTTGTATGTTGGAGCTGTCTATCACCATACATTGCCCCCGTTGATCCACCAGAAAGCACTCATATATCTGGTCAGTCTCATTATCAGTTTCTTCGGCTGCCCATTCACACCATTATAATCGATAAACCACCTTTCCTTCTTCGATAATAACCTTTTTTCATTGTCTGTTGGTAGTCGCAACTACCGTCCTCTTCTTCTCTCTAGAAGCCTCAGCAACTCTTCCTCCCGAAAATTGACTTAGCACACTTTGTCGTTAGACCTCATGCTATATTGGATCCATCATGGGCCTCATTCTGTCTTTGAGCTATTTTGAGATGTTTTGATGACGAGGGACCACCTGGCAGGCTTCTTCTGCCATCACCCCTTTGTTGCTTGCAACTTCTTTATTATGCTGATTCAAGGGCCCCATCCTTTCTCTGATCGAGGGAACCCACGCTCCCTCCATTCTTCTCGTTAGGACTATGACGTCCTCCTCCAATTCTGTGTAAAACGCTGCATCTACCAAGTGAGCTTCTTCGACAGCGAAGGGCCTCTTCGTAGCTTTAATGGTCACCACCATTCCCTTGATATTTGTCTTGGCGCATTGGTGATATGTCGAAGGAACTAGCTACTGGTTGTGCATCCACACCCTTCCTATCAACAGATGGTAAGAAGTTGCACTCTCTATTACGTGGAATTTGATGTGGAGCTACGATATATATATGTAGAAGTTGCTTATTGGATGGTGTTTGGTGTGCATTTGATGAGTTATTTGGGAAGAAGATGATGGTGTTATTGGAAGTATTTGAAGAGGGTTTAATGGAGCTTCCATGGAGGCTATTTGGTGAAACGTTTTGTGGCTCCCATTAAGTCCACCTTTGGAGGTGGGGGAGCCATCCATCTTCATCACCAACACCATATTTGGAGTTATTTAGGTACGTCACCTACTCTTATGACATTTGAGGTTTATTTGGACAAATATTGTAGTCTTTTGGTGTGTATGATTATGATTAGGATTATAAGAAATAATATGTGCACTTAGTAGACTAATATAGGCATTTTTATGGAATAAAAATGCTAGAAAATAATATTGTTATGTGTTTTCTATTAAATCTGAAAGTAAACATTTTTATGGAATAAAAATGTAAGAAATGTCATTTTGGCATATTTTTAGTGTAAAAGAAATAATAAATATTTTAATGGAATAAAAATGTTGGAAAATGTTATTTTGTTAAAAATAAAGAATAAGTATATATTTCAGGGTTTTGGAATATTAAAAAAATGATATATTTTGTGAAAATGGGAAATATTAGGGTTAACCATTTTATGGAGTATAATGTTTGGGAATAAACCTTTATTTAATGAAAAATATGTTCAAACCATGTAGTAGGATTTTTGGAGTTTAAAATTCATCTTCTCTTGCATATAAACAAGTTTAAAGAAGATTTTGTTGGGTTTAAATAAAAAATAATAAAAGTTGGAATTTTAGTCTTTAGAGTATGTGTAATTGGGACTAAAAGACATAGTGGGTATGAAGTTAAAAGACTACATGTAAATAAAAGATATGGTATTTTCTAAAATTAGTCTTAAGCATAAATGTATTTCTTGAATAAATAAGTAAAGAAATATGAATGTTGGTAAAAAGTATTAGTTAATTGTTAATGGGCAAACATGGAGCGGTTAGTGAGTGTAACTTGCTAATAATATGAAATATTAGCATTTATGGGATTATAAAAGGATTAAAGGTATAAAAGTGTTTCCAATCAAGATGAATGTACTCCAAGTTTAAAAAAGTGTTAAAGGGTTACAACACGTAAGAAGTTGGTGCGTATAACTTAATAGTATTTTGAGTCAAATTAACACTCGTGAAACATGAGTAAAAGTGTGATTTGGAAACAAATGGGTAAATGGTAATTTTAGTTAAAGTGGAACATTTTTATGAAATAAAAATGTTGGAAAAGGTGTTACACAAAGTGGTCCTAAATGAATATGATTTTTGGAATAAAAAAAATCAAGATTAAGGTGCAAAGGACACAAAATGGTAAATTTTCAAGTGTAACACAAATTGGGACGGTAAAGTCCCGGGTTTTGGCTTCAGTAGGGTAAAAAGGAAAGGAAATAATGTGTACATTTGTAAAACGTTAAAACACATTAAAGGAACTCAAATGACAGTGGGATAAAGAAAGAAGGGCTTAGATCCCTTAGGTGAAAAGTCCTAAACCACTGGCCAGAGCATATGGTACGCATAACCGTCGGTGTAGAGCCCATGTAAGTATGCGGTATTGAAAGATTCTGAGAAATGTTAAAGAAAATATGGAACATATCAAGAAATGGGTTGTGAGGTAAATGGGTCAAAACTACCTAACTTTAATGAATGTAACAAATGTTTCGATAAAGGTGAAATGGACAAGTAAATGCACAAATCTATTAATGTCCATAAAGGAATGAAGAGGGTTTAAGGAAGAGGATAACTAGGTGGTTAAGCAACCTAAATGATTAAACCCATATTTAACACAGGAATGCGTTATAAAAAGAATTTTTAAGGAACGAGTACATATTTTCAAACACTGTAATTGCGTGTGTTGAAATGGCGATTTTCAATGAAAATACTAAGTCTTTTAAACTAGATGAAAGGGCTAAGTTCCGATAAAGGAATGACTTTGGGTAAATCAAGTGTAATGATTTCAAGTATTAAATCGGGTGTGTTAAATAAAGTGGGAAATTACTAAATATGAGAAAAAAAAAACCTTTAATAAGATTAAGGTTAATTAATTTGGGCAAATAAGGTTTTTGAAAATAATATGGCAATGCATTGGCATGTGTATTTCAAAGGTATATGTATATATATATATATATATATTCGCATGCATGTGGTTGTAGCGTGTGGTATTCCTTTGTGTCATTCGTTTCTATATTGTTTGTATAAATCCCACTGGGCATAATATCGCGTCCCCACTTTCTTACAGCAGGTTGGGAGCGGTTCTGTATTTTGAGGGCGTTTTACGAGTAAGTATACTTTATTTATGCTCGTGTTAGCAGATCATTTTACTTGGACTTCGGGGTGCTCCCCATGGGTCCCTCACGTAGTTTATCTTGAAACTGGAATCGCATGTTAATAAGTGAAATGTAATTAGAATAAAAATTGGATTAGATTACACTTCACACCAAACGAGTCGATTTCTGTTGGGTTGACTCATGGGTAACCCATAAATCCGGGTCGGGGCATTACAAATGACATCAGAGCTCTAGGTTCAAGGTTCCTTTCGAGTGTGACGTGGTGAGGTCAGTATTGAATCTTTCGACGTTGGTGTGGTTCGGGTCGGTCATGCTAGTTCGATGACGGTTCAGTTCGCGTCCTCGACGGTAAAGTCTAAGAGGTTAGCACGACAAGTTTTAATAATTCCAAGTGGCAAACAATTAAATTGATGGCTACTAATCACTTTTATGTTTCTGATTAGAATTGTAGTAATTTACGAGTGTCCATGCAAGCCTATAGTGGTGATACCGTAGTTGTAGTGTGAGGTGCTTTTGTTAACAACTTAGGATTAGGTGAGATGTTAATAGAATGAAGTGATGCCCATTGGGCAAGTAGCACCAAATTGTGTACAATCAAGGGTAGAGATTGATAGTTAGAGTGTCATAATTATGCAATGGAAAATCGTGATTTGAAGTACGTTAAGTCTTAGGTGTGACACATATGAGAGTTCAATATTGATGTGATAATTTGAAAATTTCGATCCTTGGGGTAATACCATGATTGATGATAAGGTCAATGAGTTTCAAAATTGATGTAGGCCAACGCTAGAGGATAATTCAGTCTTAGCTGATAGAATGCTATCCTTATGGGTGAACACCTTAGTGGATTGTTGATGGATGAATGTAATTACAAGTGTTAGTTCCGAAAGAGGAGGCACTAGGTCCTTTTGTTGGTGAACTTAGGTGCAGTGCATTTCAATTTATGTACCTTGACTGTAAGGTTATTTTAGATAATCCTGATAATTGAAGTAACCTGGGAGTAACCTAGATAATCATGGTGAGTTGGTATTAAGTAATTAAGTTGTGAGGTTACAGAATAGGATTTCTTGCTCGTTATTAGGGTGGGCCTACTTTTGGGTGATACCCGAAGTCCCTTGTCCTACCAAAACCCTAGATGGTATTAATTTATAATTTGGTGATTATAGTGTGGTATTGAGGAATGGAATCTCGTGCGGCGTCCTTGGTGAGGGCCTTGGTGTTTATAGGTAATAACTGATGTCCATATCCTACCAAGAACAGCATAGTTGTGTTAGCTTGTGGATTGGCACATAATGTGAAATTCACATAGCAAGGCAATTTGATTGCCATAGTTGATTGGTCATCGAGGATTTGGGTAAGGCATGACTTGAGGTTCATAGGCTACAAGCGACGCCATGTGTCCTTCCATAAGTGGTAGAAGTAGTAATTATAGTTTAGACGTGACTTATAGTCACCATCGTTAGGTAGAAGGTAAGATTCGTATCTAAGTGTTAAAACCCATTTAGCTGCTGAGGTAATGGCTAGGTATGAGGGTCATACTAGTGTGTGGATAGTTCATAGGCAGGTGGAGGTGCCCATAGAAAGAATTTATTTGTGGCATAATTAAGGATGAATGTTGAATTTTGCGATATCTTGGGGTATTCGAGGATTAAGGTACACTATGGTTAGAAGCTCGTGGACTTGTGTCCTTGCGAGCACCAAGTCATATCGACGTGGGTATCGAAAGATTTGAAGAGGGCACCTAGGACAATAAGGATGTAGACGATGAAATCTCATCAAATTGGTGCTTTCACATGAGATGCGTTTGGTGTTCTAACGAGACAAATTAAGTCCGATAAAAAGATGCAACAGCAATCCAGTATTTCACATAGTGTACGTGTCGGGTATGGCATTCCAATTGGCACGGATGGGTGGTGTAATCCCCAAAGTGGAATGATAGTTATATTCTCTTCTGAGTGATGCCCGGATGTTATGGGATGACCTGTACGGGTGTGGTGATATTCAGTTTTGAGACACACTAGAAAATGTATTCAAGGTTAGAATAATGACGCTATGTGGAGACTTGCAAGTGGTGACTAAGGTGGGGTAGCAACGAAACACGATTGTTATATCGGGGTGTCGATAGTATATGATAGAGTAGCCTTAGGAATGCACGAATTTGCTACGGGCATGTCTTACCAAGTGGGTTCGGGTTAAAGATGTATCCCGATGTGATGTCAGTCACCCTTTGGATGCCAATGACGACGGATGTGCTCATCTCAAGAATACCGTCTGGGTGAAAAATCGAGGGTGAATCGATGGAAATATCTGGTGGTCAAAAGGACATAGTTAGGTGAGTAATTCGATTGAACCAAGTAATATCCACAGAATTTGGTATTTTATCACGATATGTAAGAGCAGACAATAACCTAGGTGTAATATTTTGGTGACGTCGTCACTAGTTTTTGGATAAGGTCGGTAAAGACAAGGCGTGAAGTGTTCGCCGATTAGAATGATTCGTTTACACCTAAGGTGTGAAAGGTAGGGCCTTGTTCCTAAGGAGGGAAGTCGAGCATCGACTTCCTCAAGGACTACTAATTTGTGAATCGTGATCGCATTCGTGCTTTGAGAGTGAGTAGTCGAGGTTCGATTTCTCACAGCTAGTGACCCAGTCCAGGGTGTGCGGCCACAAATAGTACTCGGTGAGAGTTTTGTGAATGAGTATCAGGATCAGTTTCCTATAAGCGCAATCTCTGGGGTTGGTTGCATGTCCCTTTAGTTTCAATAGGTTCCCTCCGGCTTCGGTAATTTGGAATCGGTATTCTCACCTATGGGGTGACTCAAATTGGTGCCATGTCTTGGCATGGCGCGATTAAGCTCGAGAGAGTGCAGTGGTCCAGGTTTTTCCAATACATCTTGATAACTTGGTGCGCTCATCTCAGGTAATATTATTATTGCATAAATCTTTGTGTATACGCTTTTGGCTATTCGGTGTTTGTAGTGTCAATCTTCCAGAGATTAGTGGACTCCAAACTAGCTAGCTCGACGGTCAGTGGCTCTGGTTGTGATGAGCGGAATAATATCTTGAGGATACTATATGGTGTTGGAAATCGAGAGAAACATAGCATACGATATTGCCTTTCCACAATGAGTGGATTAGAACTAGACTCCAGTGAGTACTCAAGGATGAGACACCTAAGGTAGTGTTAGGTTCATTAGAGTGTGCAGGGGAAGGTGTAAATCGAGCGTGAAATAGTAATTTAGTGAAATTATTTATCCTTGGAGTGAGAGAATAACATGGTAGATATGATGGTTGGTTATGTCATGATTTGTTTCGGTTGATCATTGATCGCTAAGAAAGGTTTCCTCGTGGAGCACCTGTGGGCCTTAGCTACTAGTATTGGTGGTGCTAGGAATGGGTTAGGACTTGTGCATAAGGCGAATGGATAACTCGGGTCGAGTAGGTAGTGTCATAGTTGACAAGATGGCAATCATTAGAGCTTGGGGCATGCTAGATGTTTGGTGATAGTAGCATTATACACATCGATGATTTTGTTTTGGAGGATTTCTAGGACTTAGGATGGAAGTAGGTGGACCCCATGAGCTGGTGATTAATGGAACGAGAATTTCGGGGACGAAATTCCCTAAGGGAGGAAGTTTTTAATGCCCCACCCCGTTAAATTTATTTAAATCATATATGGGTTTTATATGAGGAGGAACAAATTTTACTTATAGGGATTTACGGGTAACGAAATGGATTAAATTAAGAAAATTATTTGATTATGGATTATATAAGGACTATAGAAATTTTTGGGTTATAAATCATATATGCCTTCTTAAGACTTTGGGTATTATATTGGGGAAAATGTGAGAAAAGTGAGAATGTTCCTGAATTAGATTACCAGAAATTTCTAATTCTTTTTATAGACATCTTCTTTTTTAATAAGTTGTCTTTGGTTTTTTAATTCTTGTAATTATTCATTAGTAAAAGTTATTTCTTCAACAAGGACTTCTTTAAGAGTTAGTGTTTGTAACTCATTTTCATTGCTATCTCGTATTTCTATCGTATTGTACATAAATATGACTTCATCATTAGATTATTCTGACTTTGATTCTAGTTCATATAATATTTCTTCATTATCAGAAATATCTGTTAATTCATCTCCAAAACATTCTTCAAATTCTTGTTCTTCAAGAAATTTTATCATTCTTTTTTCACTTTTCCCTTTCTTTGGGCATTCTGGTGCATAATGTCCTTCTCCATTACATATATAACATTTACATTTCTTTTTTATATTTTGTGTTTGTATTTTTGTTGTAAACTTTCTTTTTTCTAATGTATTTATTATTTTCTTTAAAAGATTACTTCTTTTTCCAAGGTTTCCATTTGAATTTTTATTTTATATATGTTTTAAAAGATCTTGGTGGATTGCATCATTTTTTTTAGTTTTCTTTTATAATTTGATCGCAACATTTATATCCAGCTTTGAAATTTATCATTTGGTTTTTTACTTGCTTTTTGGCTTTTACATCTACATATTTTCAGATATTTGTCTAAATACCCAATTAATACAGAATCCAATATTATCTTCCTTGTTGATTTATTTTAACCAATCACGATGAAGTTTTAAAGATATTTCATCCCATGGGATTGAGAGTTTATGAAAAAATTGGTTTGTCCGGTATTTATTATCTGGTGGATTGACTTTGAAATAATATTTTTTATATAGTTCAACAAATTCTTCAAATTGTCATATATTACATAATTCTAGTTTAGATAATGTATAACGTGCATCCTCTTGGATTCTGGGTTCTCCAGTATATCTTATTATATTTTCTTTTATTAGTCTCACAAAATCTTTTGATATTTCATCAAAAGTCTTGAAATTTTGTAGAAGCTTGGTTTTTTGTTGTTTTCCTTCTTCAGATATTTCCCATTGTTGTAGTCACTGTAACACATCTCCTTGAAGTGTTGAGGCTAAGTAGTCTTAAAAAATTCTTTGGGCCATGTATTTTTATAGTTCGTAATGAGTATGGACATGGATTTTGCGCATTCATCGATGGTTTTTTCCTTGATCCTTAAAAGGTTTATGTCGTAGATCAAGATAAATTCCATTCTGTGATATGTTATGTTTATTTAGATCATCTCTTCTTAAGAAAAAAGGATTTGGTTCCTCTTCTTTAATTACACTTGTAGAAGTATTACTTCCACTTGTAGAAGTATTGCCGACTTTAACAGAATCTTCTTTTTCAATTCTAAGGTTTTGTATCAATTTTTCAAATTCCTTTATGTTATGGAATTCTTTTAGTGAGTTTTCAATTTTTCTCTTCCCATCACTAATAGTGTTTACTATATGTGGTGGATCATTTTATTCTTCATCGGATGAATATTGGTTTATTTCATACTGAAAATGTTGTAATAATTTTTCATGTTCCAAATATGTTGTTTGTTTTTGTTCAATAAGTTTATAACGTTCAGAAATATTTAAACTTGGGTCTTTATATAAATATCTCCAATAGTATAGTATTTTTATAACGTTTATATATTCAGTGTAATTAAATTCTTCTGTTTGAAGAGTTTTAATTTCTTCTGTACCATAATATAATCTAGGGATTTCATTATCGCCTAGATGATTCACTCCAGTTTGTTTTGGTTGTTTATGATTATCTATTTTTATTAAAAGATTTTCAATTTTTTACTTTGTTTCTTCTTTTAAGTCTAGATTTGAGACTAATCCTAGTTGGCTAATTTTTTGATCAACTTTGTTTAATTTGAATTCAATACAGTCTAGTTTTTTCTCTATATAGTTTTGGTTTATGATTTGATGTTTTTCAATTCTCTTAACCCATCCAAACATAATATATGTTATACTATTTAAGGTAGAACTAATTTTACTAATATCATTTTCTGATTTTTTATGAATATGTGAATTATGATTATGCATAGATTCGTCCTTATCTAACCATGGAGCTAAACATTTTAAACTTTCTTCTCATTAATAAAATAAGGTTAAGATTTTTAGAAAGGTTTACATTATTTTATCAAACTAAAAGAATTTAGATTATGTTAAGAGTAAGAACCTTCTATGTATTTTTTGAGATATCCATTACTATCATTCTAAATTTAATGTTTACAAAGTTCGATTAATTTTCTCAAGTCTAGAACATACATTTTTGAAAACTTGTTCTTGAGAAACTTTAAATATTTTTATATCTCAAAAATATTTTGTGAGTTTATTTTGACTAGCTAAACACTTTTTAAAACTGTCCTCAATTTTTAGGACCCTCACATCCTAGGAAGTTAGATCCAAAAATAATCGATTTTCACTTGTTCCATTTTGAAACACAAAAGTTTTTCTTCAAACTTTAAAAGAAGAAAGTTTTCTTTTCAAACTTTTAAAGAAATTTTTTTTGGTGAAAATGCGACATTATCAGTTAAAGTTTCACCTACAACATGGAGAGTGGTTAGAGAGAAATACGTGATTGTTATTCTAGCTAGAAGGTAGAAAACATGTCTTGTGGAGGTGAGTCTAGGAGAGGTTCATATTTTTAAGTCATTTATCCCTTTTGTAAAGCTTTACCTATATAATGTAAGGTATCGATTGACTCGAGATTTTTCCTACAAGAGTGAGGAGTCCTTTTAAAAGTATGTATTGTGTATGAGTATGGAAAAGACGCTAATCAGATTTGAATATCAACAAGTGGTTTAGGTGGATATTAAGTTGTATTTGTAATTGTAAGTATGTGTTATCACTAAGGGTATGTCATATAATGAATATACTTGACATTATAATGAGTCTTCAGAAAGTATGTGTAAGGATAATGTGCTATGTGAGTTAACCTAATAAGATACATTAAGGTACTTATACGGGATATTTGAAAGAAGTACGACATATAGTAGTAAAAGAAGTATTATGGGGTTTGTAAGTATGGTTAAGGTTTTTGGTGGTTATGTTACGTTTAACATCCATGTTACCAAATTCGTAAAGTGAGTGTATTGGTGATATTTCATAATACTATCATGTATTCTTTACCATATCATGCACAAGAGTTGTTTGGAAATATTTTGAAGACATATATACATATTATACGGTGTTACTTTAAGAATAATGTTGATGAATGTGAAAAAAACACCGATAGTGTCACTAAGGATTGGGGAAAGATTATGATTGTAAAGTTATGTTTAGTTAAATTACAATCAAACAATGTTGAAAAAGGAATATAGTCAGAAGTTATATTGAGCTCATAGTGCATGACTACACAATATACATGGATAATCTTGGTTAAAAATAGACATTTGGTGAATAATTATTCATTATCGATATTTGAAAAGTAGTGAGATTATTTTGATTAAGGATTACAAGAATGATATTTAACATACTTTTCGTGTTTATGCTTTATTTAAGGAAATTATGGTTCAACTCTCTTTGACTTTCAAACCTAATTATAAGTAACTGGGTTGGGATGCGACACTTTAACTGAGATAAGTTGCTAGAAATTCGATTTGCATTACTTGCGTTGCATCTTATTCTCTTTCCCCATGTAGTATATCTTGCAAGTTTCCTTAAAAAAATCTATTTAAAAATGCATGATTGGGGATATCACCTTTGCTTAGTGATAAATTTTTTATTGAAACATGTTTATACATATATAATCATTGGGAGAATTTAGACTTGATGACATTTTGTTCTTCCATTTTGGCTTTCATTGGTACCTAAGACCTCCTATTATTTTGTTTCATGTCCCTAAAACTAGTTTCTTAAACGCCTTGTTGATACCAAATTTAGTCTGCTGACTTGGACCAACCATATGAAGACATGTGGCTATCTACATGGCAACAACAAGCAATTCTGAGATGATCATATGATCCGAGGAACTCTTATGCACCGAGGAACAAGACCTCTCCGAGGAACTCTTATGCTCCGAGGAACAGGACCTCTCTGAGGAACTCATTAGCACCGAGAAGCTCAGGCGGTCCGAGCTGCATCTCGAACAAAGCATTAATAGCTGGATAACCAACAGTTCAACTGGTTCATTAAATGCTTATCATTCAGACGCACACACAAAGAGGGCATTAAATGTATTACCCTTTCATATGTATATCATTAAATGTATTACCCTTTCACATGACAGTCTCAGGGCTATAAATACAATGTACAATCCTCATTGGACAGGATCGAATCCTGAATCCAAACTTTGGGATCCAGAACGGAATTTCTTGTAATTGAGAATTTCCAACACTCAGCAATAAAACAACAGTGGACGTAGGCCATTCTTATAAGGCTGAACCACTTTAAAATCTTTTGTCTCATTTATTTATCTGTGATTGAATTATTAGAGTGATCTAATTTTTTACATCAACAGATTGGCGCCATCTGTGGGAAACGACTGGTAATATCGTTTTCTCACCAATAACAATCCAATACCAATGGATGATGTGCCGGAATCCAGTAATCGAAACACTGGAACCCCTCCAAATCCATCTGTACCACCAATCATTCCAGATCTGACTGGAATAATGGCAAATTTGGCTCAGGGCCAGACTGCCATGCAAGAAATAATGCGACAACTCATCCAAACCCTCCATGGCGGTGAACCAGCCCACTCCGGATCACGAAACATCCAAAGAAATACCCGTGCGCCTTTTACGCGTACTAGGCGTGTTAATTCATATCGCAATGATGAATCTGAAGATTTTTCTTATCAACCAGGACAAACTTCGTCAATGCGAGCCCCAGATACTAAACAACATGTCACCCTCTCCCCAGAAAGGGCCAGCGCATTGGAAAGATTAAGCAGGGCCTCTCCTTTTGATCGATTAGGCCCTAGGAGGAACAAAAGTCCTCTAAATTCAGCGTCAAGGAGCTTTCGACGACCATCAGATTTAAGGGAAGGATCTGCCCAGTCACGACCAGTTACTCGTCGAGATGTATCTGCTGACCGATCAGCTGCTCGCCATGATAAATCCCAGGAAGCCACTTCAACGCGATCAGTTGCTCGAACCAATAGGCCCGAGGAAGGAAATGATGCTTGGAAAGGGTCTATTCAGAGGCTGGAGGATAGATTAGGGGAGATGGATAAGGCCAAGAATCCTCTACAATGAACCTTTGTTCGAGGAACACCTTTTGTCCAGGATATTGTTAATTTTCCAACACCATAAAAGTTCAAAGTACCTGTTGTGACTCCCAAGTATGATGGGAAGACTGACCCTGTCCTTCATATAGAACAATATCAAGCTGCTGCCGACATCTATGCTATCCCAGATGAGATGAGATGCAGGGCATTCTCGGGAACTCTCACCGAATTTGCCCACATATGGTACAATAATCTTCCTCGGGGTAAGATTTCAACTTTTCTTCAACTGGCCGAGTTATTCATTGGGAATTTCTTCTTTAGAGAAAAGCCAGTTAAACGAGTAGCACATTTGTTAAGTGTTAGACAAAAAGCTGGTGAGAGTATTAGAGACTATATAACTCGTTTTAATAACAAGAAGCTCGAAGTCATTGATTATGAAGAGAAGACAGCGATTACCGCTTTGATGAGTGGACTGCTGCCAAACAAGTTGTACTACACTTTGGCCAAAGATCCACCTCGAACCATGTCGGACCTGATGGGAAAAGCATCTAAGATTATGAATGCCGAGGAGGCTATGTCTGCAAAGAAGAATATGGACTCCAAAGTAGGTCGTCATGGGAGGACTTGAAGAAATTTGATAATTACACGCCTTTGAAGGCAAATATCAACCACGTCCTGGAAGAAATTAAAAATAGCAAGGAGTTAAACTGGCCAAAGAAAATGAGGTCAGACCCCGACACGAGGAATAAGGAGAAATATTGCGAGTTCCATAAGGATCATGGCCATATGACCAAAAATTGCATAGCTCTTCTGAACGAGATTGAAACACTCATCCGACGAGGAAAGCTAGCAAAGTATGTTGATCGGGGAGGCGAAAGAAGAAACAACGACCGAACTAGAGAGAGGTCTAGATCTCCTCGTCGAGCATAGGAGAAAAAGAAGAGAAATCATGAAGATGATCCAGATGATGACCTCGATCTTCCCAAGAAACTAAAGCAACCAAAATGAGAGGTATTTTCAATACGCTTTGGGTCATTTGATTGTAATGTCATTACAGGAGGAGATGCAGGAGGAGGAGACCTTACTGCAGAAAGAAAAGCTTATCTCGAAGAGGCTCAAGCTTGCTCGTACATTCAGCAAATAAATTTAGCTGAGGAAGATCTCCCGAGAAAAGTGAACAAAGAAAAATTGGTCATTGGGTTTTCAAAGAATGATCTTACAGGAGTTCTATATCCTCATAATGACCCACTAGTGATCAAAATGAGAATGAAGGAGGTAATGATCTCAAGAGTGTTAGTCGACAACGGTAGCTCGGCAAACATCATGTTCTACTAGTGTTTCGATAGTTTAAATTTGAAGCTATCTCAACTAGAGCCTTACCACAGGCCCCTCATCGGTTTTGCTGGCGAAAAAGTATTTCCACTTGGGACGATCAAGTTGGATATATTCATTAGTACGTGGCCTGCTTGTCGGACAGAAAAAATACGCTTTTTCGTGATGGATAAGAATGTCCAGTCATCGTACAATATCATCATGGGAAGAGTAGGGTTGAAGAAGTTCGAGGCTGTACCATCTACAGTGCATCAATGCCTAAAATTTTCAACAAACTTTGGAGTAGGAGTTATGAAAGGTGATCAGAAAGTAGCTCGGGAGTGCTATTATTCATCCGCCGAGCAAGATGGATTGGAAGAATCAAAGAAAAAGACTACTACTTATCAAGTGGATGAAGGTGCAAAAATTGAAACCTTCGATCCTCGGGATGAGTCGCAACTCGTGAAGGGTCAAGTGGTGGAAGCTACTGAAAACATCATTCTAGACGACGAGCACCCTGAGCGAACTACTCAAATAGGTTCATCGTTGGAAGCCTCATTAAAACAAGAATTGATAACTTTCCTTAGAAGCAGAAGACAAACTTTTACGTGGAGTCATGAAGATATGCCTAGGATAGACCCAAATTTCTTATGTCACGAACTCAATGTGAATAAGGAGATCAAGCCTATGAAGCAGAGAAGAAGAGTATTCAGTCCCGAGAAGAATCAAGCTATGCAGGAGGAAGTCAAGAAGCTCCAGAAAGCTTGTTTAATTGAAGATGTTAAATATCCAGATTGGTTAGCTAATGTGGTGATGGTAAAGAAGAAGAATAACAAGTGGAGGATGTGTGTAGACTTCACAGACCTCAACAAAGCATGCCCAAAGGATCACTTTCCATTGCCCCGAATTGATCAGCTGGTGGATGCTACCTCGGGATACGAGTTGCTGAGCTTCATGGATTCTTATTCTAGTTATAATCAGATCAAAATGAAACCTGAAGACAGGGAGAGTACTTCTTTCATTACCCCTAGGGGAACTTATTGTTATAATGTTATGCCTTTTGGTTTGAAAAATGCAGGTGCGACATATCAGAGGCTGATGAACAAGGTCTTTGCTGAACAAATCAGTGACAATATGGAAGTCTATGTTGACGATATGCTGACGAAAAGCAAGAAAGTTATTCATCATCTGGTTGACTTAAGTCAGACTTTTGATCAACTAGATAAATATCAAATGAAGCTGAACCCGACGAAGTGCATATTTGGAGTACAAGAAGGCATGTTCCTCGGGTACATTATCAATCAACGAGGCATTGAAGCAAATCCTTAAAATATCAAAGCTCTATTAGGGCTGCGATCTCCAACAACGAAGAAGGAAGTACAGAGACTCATAGGACGAGTAGCGGCACTCAACAGATTTGTGTCGAGAGAAACTGATAGATGTCTCCCATTCTTTAAGACACTCAGAAAAACTTTTGAGTGGAATGATGAATGTGAGAAGGCTTTTCAAAACTTGAAGAAATACTTGGGAGCACCCCCACTATTGTCCAGGCCGGTGATAGGAGAGAAATTGTATTTGTACCTTGCATTATCCGAGAATGCAGTTAGCTCGGCATTGATCAGAGTGGAGAATGGAGTACATAAGCCAATTTACTACACGAGTAAGGCCTTCCGAGGAGCAGAGATCAGATATCCAAGGCTGGAGAAATTGGCACTAGCGCTGATTGAGGCGAGTAGGAGAATGAGGCCGTACTTCTAGGCTCATACTATAGTAGTATACACCGATGTGCCATTGAGACAAGCCCTTCATAAGCCAGAGAAATCAGGGAGATTGATGTACTGGGCAATAGAGCTCGGAGAATATGATATAATTTATGAACCCAGATCATCACTAAAAGGGCAAGCTATAGCAGATTTCATAGCGGACTTCACCTATCCTGATACCCCTGGGGAGCAGAAGTTGCTCGCTGATCAACCTAGACCAATTCTGATTGGTAAAAGGATGTGTGGATGTTACAGGATATGATGCGGAGATAGTTGGGAGGACTCCGGACGAGAAACAAGAGTTGCTCACTGATAAACCTGTGGATGTTACAGGATCGACAGACACTGGCTCAGACCAACTCCGGTTGGTAAGAAGGCAAGTGGATGTTACAAGGTCATTAAATTCGAACTCCGACCAACCTCGGTTGGTAAAAGGGCAAGAAAAGATGATCGATGAGGAACGAGAAAAATCAGGGGAGGATGAAAAGAAGCAGAAAATATTTCACCGAGGAACTCTGACTGATTAGAAGTTTGAAGACGAATTACCTATATGGAGGCTATATGTAGATGGCTCATCTTGCACTGCAGGATATGGCACAGGGATAGTTTTGAGCACTCCGGACGAGGTCGACATGGAATACGCTTTGCGTTTCCAATTCAAAGCTTCCAACAATGAGGCTGAATACGAGGCCGTGATTGCAGGACTTAATTTGACAAAAGTTATGGAGGCACAGCAAGTTATGATCTTCAGTGACTCTCAACTGATTGTAAACCAAATGATGGGGGTATATGCAGTTAGAGGAGAATTAATGATCAGATATCATGGAAAGGCAAAGGAGATGATATCAGAATTTACCACTATTCAGCTGGTCAGAATACCAAGAATGGAGAATGCAAGAGCAAACGCCCTGGCTCGACTAGCATCGGCTACTCGCACCGAGCTATGAAGAACAATCCCAATTGAAGTGTTGACTGGTCGGAGTATAGATGAAGATCTGAAGATGAATTTTATCACCCTTGATCTAGGACCATCTTGGATGGATCCCATCAGGGTATATATCGAGGAAGGAGAACTGCCAGTTGACAAGCTTGCAGCCAAGAAATTGAAGTTCAAAGCTGCTCGGTATGTATTAACTAATGGTGTTTTATATAGACGAGGAATTATGGCAGGATTGCAAAGATGTGTACATCCCACCGAGGTGAAAGATTTGATTGAAGAGATTCACGAAGGGTCTTGTAGAGCACATGTAGCAGGTCGGACACTTTTACAAAGGGTGATGATGCATGGGATACTACTGGCCGACGATGAGGGCAGATTATATAGCCTATGCAAAGAAATATGACAAGTGCCAACGCTTTTCCTCAATCCTAAGAACTCCACAAGCATTATTGACACCCATAACTTCACCTTGGCCATTTGCCATGTGCGTAATTGATTTGGTTGGACCACTACCAACGACCCGAGGAAGGTTCAAGTACCTCGTCGTCGCAGTGGATTATTTTACTAAGTGGGTAGAAGTTGATCCACTCATTGATATGACATACGAGAAGGTGTACCAATTTGTTTGGAAGAATATCATTAGCCGATATGGTCTACCTCATGCCTTCATCACAGATCATGGGACACAATTTGATAATGAAGAGTTTGTCGCCTATTGTCATCAGTCAAATATTTTGAAGGTCCACTCAGCACCAGGCCATCCTCAAAGCAATGGTCAAACTGAAGGGACAAATAGGACGCTGCTGAATGGTTTGAAGAAAAGATTGGATGATGCGAAAGAAAACTGGATCAACTAGCTACAATCAGTACTTTGGGCTTACCGAACTACTCCCCGAGTAGCAACTGGAGAATCACCATACATGCTGGCGTTCAGAAGTGAAGCTATCATACCTGTTGAGTTGGGCCTCCCAACACACAGGGTACTGAATTTCAATTCCCCTGTCAACGACTTAATGAGAAGACTGGATTTAAACATGCTCGAGGAAGTTAGAGAAGAAGCAGCCATTAGAAATGCTGCTTACCAGCAGCGAACAGCTTTGTTCTACAACAAGAGGGTGAAGAAATGCGACCTGAAAGAAGGAGACTATGTGTTGAAGAAAGTAATCCAAAATCATAAAAAATTGGAAGCAAACTGGCATGGACGATACCGAGTTACAGAAGTTGTTCGACCAGGAACCTATCGAATAGCAACTTTAGAAGGCGAAGAGTTTAAGAATGCATGGAATGCAGAGCATCTGCGCAAGTATTATCAGTGATGTATATGTAACACAGTTTCCATCAGTATGAATAAAATGAAAATATTCTGCAAGTTTCTCTGTTTATTGAAATTTTTCGGGGAATCCTAGTGCTATGCACCACTACTCGGCAAAGCTCGGCAGACTACTCAACAAAATATTCCAAACTGTACCAACTTAGTTGGTCGACGAGGAGAAAATATTCCAAACTGTACCAACTTAGTTGGTCGACGAGGAGAAAATATTCCAAACTGTACCAACTTAGTTGGTCGACGAGGAGAAAATATTCCAAACTGTATCAACTTAGTTGGTCGACGAGGAGAAAATATTCAAAACTGTACCAACTTAGTTAGTCGACGAGGAGAAAATATTCCAAACTGTACCAACTTAGTTGGTCAACGAGGAGAAAATATTCCAAACTGTACCAACATAGTTGGTCGACGAGGAGAAAATATTCCAAACTGTACCAACTTAGTTGGTCGATGAGGAGAAAATATTCCAAACTGTACCAACTTAGTTGGTCGACGAGGAGAAAATATTCAAAAATTTACCAAGTATGGTTAGTCGGGGATCAACTCTCACTAACTATAATTGGTCGACGAGCACAATTTAATAACCTTGGTTGGTTGAAAAAAAAATTTAAACATAGTTATATTGATTACTTGATTATTGAGCAATCAAGCAACATTACTAATACTTGTAGCTTTTCAATTATTATTGAAATGGTCGACAAACAATACAATACTTGTTATCTTTTTAAAGATATGAATAAATGTAAAGTTATTGATATTTACAAAACAATAGCAATTAAGATTTGCATGCAATAATGAAAGTCTTTCATTAAATTAGAAATAAATTACAAGTTACATTGATAATGAAAATTACATGTATACTAACTATTACATCAAAAATTCCTATTCTATTGGTCTTTTCCCCTCAGCTTTCGATAAAGGTTCCTCGCCAGCAGGCGGATCATTGAAAGACTGAGGAGAATTGATGAAGTTCAAATCCTTCAGCATCCTGACATTCATCACAGAAGGTAGATCTAATAGATGCTCGGGACGAGATACCTCAATTTGATAATGAAGATTGTAGTCACCGAGGTATTTTGTTATTAAACTCCGAGGAATGGCACGAGCTGGGATCCATTCCATGTCCAGATTGTACGATGGCACAGGCAAGTCGAGCACCCCGGGATCATGGTAATCCCACAGATAATGTCCTTGTTCGAGCTTCAGCACGCCTAAGGCATTCAGCCAGCCTTATTTGTAACCCTCATTATTGGCGTTCTAGATAGGATCATCCAAGTGGAATAATGCTTCGTTGTATCCAGCCATCCAGAATTCCCAGGGATGTTTGTGGAATTGATACGTTAGCCTCTCAAGCTTCTCGTAGAGACTTTTGACAAAAAGATCATTAGTCTCCAACACTGATATCTTTGCAGAGAGTTGTTTTTCCAAGTCTCGAATCTTCTTTGACATATCAGATAACGCCTGGTTCTTCGCCTTTAGTTGGAAGGCCTTGTTCTCTAAGGCAGATGATGTCCTCTATTCCTCGACAAGAACCCAAACTGCTCTTCCTCGACCCCGAGAAGCTCTTGCTCGTCCCCGAGGAGATGTGGAAGTGCCCGACCTCCTCAAGGTGTCCAACTCTTGCCTCAATTTGTCATTCTCAACCTCTAAAAATGAAAATCCCTCGTCAGTCATTGGGATTATAGCTGTTGAAGAAGAGGCTGCAGACTTCAACTGTGATAGATCTTTCTGCAAATTGTTATTCTTTTACTCCAACAGCTAGGCAATCTGTCTACATGCTTCAACTTCACCCTTTAGGGTTCTCTCCCTGACATCATACCCAGCGATGAGCTTCTCGTAACCCTTATCAGCAGAAAGCTGCTGATACCTCTTCTCATACCCTTCATGCAACAGGGCAGTTGATTCCTTGTACTGATTCTGAAGGTCTTCTAGGTTACATTAAAGATCCTCAATCATTTTATAGTAAGCCACATTATTGGCAACAGCTCGGTCAAGTAAGCACTTCAGGTACTAATAAGCTTCGACTGCCTGTTCTGAAGCATCATGACCAAGGATGTCGGCAACTTCTGATGCACTCAGGTCTGTGTGACCAGCCTTATAATATTCATTACATTGATGCATCATCTTTGTATCATTGGCAGATAGCATATCCATCCTGGCCAGAAACTAGCAGAGAAAGAAAAGACAATCATCAAAAAGAAGATTAAGACAGAGTACAAATAGAAAAGATACTATCGTATAGAGAGGAAAACTCAAATTTTATTAGATCATAGTGCAGAGTTACAAAGATCTTTGTTACACTTGATAAAGAAGAAAAATAGAAAGAGAAAACCGAACAACACTACACCTTTTCCTTATCTCCCAAAACCTTCTCGGGAGGATGGGAAGAGGAGGCAGGTTGCTCGAAGGGAATGGTGACTTGGTCGGAGAGCACCAACTATTGCTCGGAAGAAGAAACTCCTTGCTTGACAGCATGTTGACTGGTTAAGGCATTCTCTCCCATTACCATTGAAGATTCTTCAAAGGTAGCTTCGTCCTCTTCTAATTCTTCTGGAGTAGGAGGGGGACCAGGGATGTATCTTTGGAAGAGCTCGGATGACTCGTCGACCTTCAATTCCTAAAGGGCAGCAACCCATCTGTCCCTGAAATACTTTATACTGCCATAATCCACTTGAGAGACCATGGAAGCACATCCCTTATCCCAACCTTTATCCCATCCAGAGCTGAAGGACTTCTTCACGGCAGCTTTCCTTTTGGCCTTCTCCAAGGCGAGCTTCTCGGACAGCAAAACATCAGCAGCTTTCAATTTTTTTTCAGCTTCCTCCTTCTGCCGATTTACTTCCTGGAGTTGGACCAACCTCTCCTCAGCATCCTTGAGTTTAGTTTCAAACTCCTCAGCAGCCTTGAGCTTCACATCAAGCTCTTTATTAGCTTTCTCCAAGGCATTCACTTTCTCCTCCAAATTCTTGGAGGCCTCAGCAACCCGAGTTTTCTCCTCCTCGGAGGAAGCAAGTTTATTCTCCCAGACTGCCTTATCAGTAGTGTACTTCTGGCGAGATTCCTCCAAGGACTTGGTATCTTCTTCCAGAGCTCCCTCCACACTAGACGAGGAGCAAGAAGTCTTGATTGCTTCATCCTTCTTGAGGATTATGTTGAAGCAGCTCGTCAACTGTAAACATATTAAGAAAGCAAAGTCAAAAACAGATATGAGAAATAACAAAGGAAAATATGAAAAGTTCAAAGTAAAGGTACTTACTGAAGCAAGATGATGAGCAGCCAAAGAAGTAACCATATCCCGAGTAAGGTTATCTTCATTACCTTGCACCTCGGGAATGGTCAAGGACTTTACCGAGCTCATGTCAGAGCTTGGGGGAACAGATGTGGGAAACTTAGTCCCAGCAGCAGGGGGCTGAATGGTGGCGTCATCCAAATTAACCGAGGAGCTTTTCTTCAGTCTCCTCGGGGGAACAGGTACAACCAAGGAAGAATCCTTGGTCGGTGATATCACAATCACCTTTCCAGGAGCAGCAGAGCTTCTCGGAGCCACTGCGGGCTTGTCGGCAACCTTCTCGGAGACTTTAGCAGGAGCAGTTGAAGGAACTACACCAGTATTATTTGTCCCCTCCTTTGGGACATCAATCTTAACCCTTTTTACCTCCCCAGAACCGGAGGCAGTTTTCTCAAACAGAGCAGGAGTCCTTCTCTTTTTTATCTTTTCGCTCAATGGAACGTGAGATTCTAGTGAAGAACTTGCAGAGGGTGGTATTGGCTCTGCTTCACTGATCACTGGACGAGCAGTGAAAGAAGTTGTATCGCTCTTGTATTGGAGCAGATAGGAGGCTGATCGAATGTGCTCGTCAGCAACCCTTTGTGTAGACCCCAAATAAGTCCCAAATGCCTTATATTGACATCTGTTTCTTTTGGGCACTTTCTCTTGCTATCAACTGCAAATAAACAGACATTGTTATCAGTAACGCATTTTATCAAACACAAAACAAATACGATTTTAAGATAAATAAAAATAACCTATCTCATTGCCATAAGGAGGACATCTGGGACCCTGGTAAACTTCATCTCCGGTTAAAGGAGGGTGTTGCCAATTTTTTACAACAACCCCATGTTCAAAATAATCCCTGTTGCCATCAGGGAGATTGACTACTAAGGCCCTATTTATAAACCTAGTTTTCAAATAATAAATATTATCATTAACTGCCCATCTATAGCAGTACATGATTTCTGGAATTCCTAAATGAGTTCTATGCACTTGATTTAATTTATGCACCCCATTAACTATTCTCCATGTGTTGGGGGCTATTCATGCAGGAACAACATCAAAGTACTGACAAAATTCCAGACATAGAGGATTTGGTGGAAAAGAAAATCCACACTCAACAAAAAAGAGACTGGGGAACCAATGTCCCTCAGCCAAATTGAAATAGTTGGAAGGCTCAGAAAGCTCTTCCAAGACGACCCAAGAGGGAATGGAAAAATCAGAACGAAATTTCTCAAGAGACTCAACAGGATAAACCATGGTGAATAAAGAAATAAAGATGAAGGAAGAAGATCTTACAGGAAAAGAGTAGAGCTGATGACGACAGACGATGGAAGATATGAGTACACAAGAGAGTAGAAGATGATGAAAAAGTCTAAGATGAAAATTTGAAAAGGTAGAAGACGATGGAAGTCTCTGTGAAGTTTAAATACCTTGCCTTGGGAACTGGCGAAGTAATGATGATAAAAAGGACAATTACGTTACCGGCGGCTAAAAAGGCATTAAATATTGGCGCGGGAATCGAAGCGAACAAGAGCGGCTAAAAAGGCGAAAAGTGACGTGGGAAACGAAGCTAGCAGAAAAGTCCAAAAAGCATGATTCTACGAATTGAGATGGAGAAATAAATACAAGGGAGATGATCCTAAAAATCAGGAAGAACTATTTAAAGCTACCGTATTCCGAGAAAGAATGTTCCATACTCCTTAAATTTCGAACTACGAAACATTGGGGGCTTCTGTTGATACCAAATTTAGTCTGCTGACTTGGACCAACCATATGAAGACACGTGGCTATCTACATGGAAACAACAAGAAATTCTGAGATGATCATACGATCCGAGGAACTCTTATGCACCGAGGAACAAGACCTCTCCGAGGAACTCTTATGCTCCGAGAAACAGGACCTCGTCGAGGAACTCATTAGCACCGAGAAGCTCAGGCGGTCCGAGCTACTCAGGCGGTCCGAGCTGCATCTCGAACAAAACATTAATAGCTGGATAACCAACAGTTCAACTGGTTCATTAAATGCTTATCATTTAGACGCACACGCAAAGAGGGCATTAAATGTATTACCCTTTCATACGTATATCATTAAATGTATTACCCTTTCACATGACATCCTCAGGGCTATAAATACATTGTACAATCCTCATTGGAGAGGATCGAATCCTGAATCCAAACTTTAGGATCCAGAACGGAATTTCTTGTAATTGAGAATTTCCAACACTCAGCAATAAAACAACAGTGGACGTAGGCCATTCTTATAAGGCTGAACCACTTTAAAATCTTTTGTCTCATTTATTTATCTGTGATTGAATTATTAGAGTGATATAATTTTTTACATCAACACGCCTATTGCTAATCAAATAGCTTTAACGGCAAGCGGAAATATGGGCTTTGAAATAATAATAGGTATATGGGTTTTATTAAAAGTAAATAGGAGTTCAAAATATCAATATTTCAATTCGTAGTAGCACACAATAATTATATAAGAACTAAATTAACACACATATATGTAAATAAACAGCACATATATACATACTAACCAAAGTATCATACATAAACAAAATATGTATTTCTTATAAACAAAAATTAAATGAAATAAATTACACACATACTAACCTTTTTAACAAAGCTTCGATACCAATTACACAAATGATGCAAAAGGTGAAGTAGTATATATGTATTTGTTAGTTAGGTGGGTTAGGTAAGAAGTTAGGCTAGGTTAGGTGGAGAAATAAGAAAAATACTTGTAAGGAAGAAGATTTTATTATAAAGAGTTGTATTGATTATAAGAGTAGAAGATGAGGAGAAGATGTCTTCTAAATGATATAGTATGTCCATTTTATAGTAATGGGACGCCAAATTACAATTCAATTCAGAAGGATATAAGATAAGAAGAAATAATAAACACATTTCTTTTCTTTTTAAAAAGAAACTTTAATAAAGTAAGTACACTTTAATAAAGTAGAAAGATTTGTCTGTTATATATGTTCATGAAGCATACAAGATAAATCAAAATGTGGAATAGTAAATCATGCACTCGAGATGAGGATTTTTATACAAGGTTGCTCACGGTTCCAATGTTTATGTTTTTTAGGTAACGTGATGTCACTGTCAAATCTAGGAGGTCGAGTGGGGTTAGCAATGACAAAATTGGTTGCTTCACTAAGGAAACAACATATATGGAAACAAAAGAGAATCTCCATGTTTAACAATGCAATATTTTGGGAAGATTTTATTTTTGCTCCAGATCTGACGATGTGTCGACAGTGTCATTGCAACGAAACAATGCATCACTGGTTTGAAATTGAGGTAATCTAAGTCTCCCAAAGCAGTATGGACTTTTGGACGTGATAAAGGATGCCAGTGATAGACTTTTGTTACAGCAAGACATTTCATATTACGGTGAAACAGAGGCGAGGCAGGTCACACCATTGTCCAAAGAATTTTGCCCTTAGACAAAATGCACCAGCGATAAGATTTTACTGCAACAAGACATTACGTCATTATCAGGGCCAACCCAAGGGGTAGGCCAATGAGGCAACCACCTTGGGCCCCCAAACCTGATATAAAAATATAAGCCCCAAATATTATATAGGTGTGTATCATATAAGTTTCTAAAAATAGGCCCAAACACAAAAGATAAACTTAAAATCCACCCACCAACAACTAACCCTTCATCTCCACTTGATCATTCATTACACTCATTTAAGAACTGGAAAAACGGTTCCGACCCCACTCAAGACCAACTTTTTAAATTCCATCCAAGTTCCAACCATTTAAACTCTCTTTCATTATCTCTAAAAAAATCAACTCTCTTTTAAATGCTTACAATACTCTCAAGTTTCAACCCAAAAATATTCGAGAGGTTTGTATTTTTTTTTTCACTCTCTCTCATTATCTCATGTTAATTTTTTAGATTGAAATCTTCATTGTTGTTAAATATAAATGTTATTTTTTATTAATTTATTGAACACTTGTAAAATGATGTTAATTTTTTTGTTAATTTATTCTTGTTCATATTTTTTTTAATCCAAAAATATAAATGTCGTTTTTTTACTAATATGTTAAACCCTTTTATTAATTTTTTTAAGGTTGTTATTTTACTAATCTAAGGTTTAAAGTGTATATAAAGTTATCTCTTCTTGTTGTCATTTTTGTACCTCTTCTTGTTGTCATTTTGTTAAGTTCTTGTTGCAATTTTTTTATTAATCTGTCATTTTTTTAATTATAATTATTGTTGTTAATTTTTGGATTAAAATTTTGTTCTTGTTGTCATTTTTTTTTTATATTTTAAACACTTAAATTAGTACAAACAACATTTATATTTAAAGATTTAAATGATGTAGTTTAAAAGTGAATAGAAAGTTATATGTTCTTGTTATCAATTTTTTGTTAATCAGTCATTTTTTTTAATTATAGTTCTTAGCGTTAATTTTTTTTGTTAAGTTCTTGTTATTAATATTATTGCTCCTTTTAATCTGCTATTAATTTTTTTCTTCTAATAATGTTCATTTTTTATGTGTTTCTTCATCATTTTTTAGCAAATAAGGGCTTTCAAAGTTGTTTTACAAATTCAGCAAAACAGGTTCCAATATTCCTTTACCCGCTCTTCTAAGCTTCGGGCTTAATGGTTTGGACTGACGTTCCAGTTGTGACATCAACAGGTGGTTTGGCAAGGAAGGGTGTGGAGCTGATTTAGTGGCCAGAAAGAGTCGGGCCAACTAGCATGCCCAGGCGGCTATGTCAAGGTGTAGTTAGAGCTTTTTTTCATATCTATATCCTCTGCTTAAAAATGAAGACTAAGACAGGAGTTTCGTGGAAAAGAAAAAAGCCCTTTATCGGATTTGAAGCGATGACTTAAGCCTCTTTCTTAGGGCGGAGCGTGACTCTTTTGTTAAAAGGTCCCATTTGATTGAGTCTACTGCATTTTCAAATATATATCATTCTATAAGAATATAGTATATCATTCGTGTTTCTGTTACAACACGGCATCTTTATTTATCGATGAGGCCCATATTCTCTTTCCTGGTATTCCTTGTTGTGGTCGGAAATTTTTAGATTGATTGTTGGGTTGTTATGTATTCTATTTTGTTTGTTTCTTATTAGCTTGTAAAAATACATATTATACTTTTCGAAAAAAATATTATATAAAGGGCCCCATTTTACAAGTTCGCCTTGAGCCCCCAAATCTTCGAGGTTGGCCCTGGTCATTGTCGTGAAACTGTTGCAAGAAAGGTCATCCCCTTCTCTGGAAAATTTGAACTGGTATTTTCCATCCAATATTTTCAAAATATTTTGGCAAGATGCTCTAAGAGTTTCTGTTCTCAACAAAGAGTACTCATACTTGAAATAGACACATAATACTGCAATGTTTATGAACATAGTTTTTCTATAAGAGAAGCATATTGCATAATATATTTGTTCAAATTATCCTAAAAACGCATACATAAGTTTTAACACATTTTCTAATTTAAGAAAATCTTAATTTTTTTTATGTCAAAACAAGTGTGGTAACTAAGTCATTATAAGTCCTTTACCTTTATCCTAAAGTTGCAATCTCATTGGTCATGGCATGAGGTAGCTTTTTTGATGAAGATGAAGAAGTTCGGTCTTATAATCTTAAAAATGAAGCGTTTCGGGATAAATTAGACTATGACTCAAATATATTTTGGAATGGGTTAAGACAATCAAATCCAAGTCGAGCTTTTGAGCATATATTCTCTTACAATCCCACCTTTTGTTTATTCTGTGATAAAAAATATATAAACAAAAGATTACAAATAAATGAATCAAATTTATCCCTTATGACGTTATTTGCCCGATCAAATTCATTACAAGGATAGGCACGACTCAACTATTTGTAACTCTAGCGACTTGTTTTACTGTCAAGACACTAGCAAAGACATAAAGATTCCAATTCACAAATATTAACAAAATTATAAGAGTAATAAAATAAATACAAGATATAATCAATGTAAGCATGATTCATCTAATTATTAAATATCATATACTACGCTTAGCTAATATCTCAATGAGACGTAATATATACATTTTATTACATAAGTTATCTAGTACTTCTTCAATTCAATATAGACTGAGTTATAATATCATAATGATATTAATCTTGATCATCCTACCTTTTCCTTTAAGAATCTTCTCCCTTTGAATTTAAGTCTCTCCCCTAAGAAAAGATTTTCAAGGAAATATTTCCCATAAGAAGAAGTCTTATAGTCAACATTCCTTTCATAGGAAGGAGCATCAATCTCCCCCTTTTGTCATTAAATGGACAAAGGCAAAGATAATATACCCAAGAACTATCATAATTAATAACATAATGAATAAGTCTTTTGAGAAGTGAGTTTAATCGATTTAATCTAAGGATTAAAATTAATATATCTCATTATGTAATTGAGATGGAAGTTAATATATTATATGGTTAAATATTTATGTGGTAAAAATATACATAAACCAACAAAGATAACACAATAAAAAGAATGGCCAAATATATATGTCACCACAATAGCATAAATATATTTATCACATAAAAACTCATTCTAATATAGCTCTATCATTTATCAAATATGACAAATATTCCATTTTCTTTCAGTGTAGCTAGTTTATTTTATAATAAGTTCTTAGATTTCTTGACCACTACATCTGCAGCACGATGTGATAAAGAAATACAAGAAAGAAAAATCAGAAGAAACATAGTTATATGGGATGATTAGAGAACATAAGTCCTAAGATATGAAGGGCATGCTAAGTGAGCATAATAAGCGCATTGAGTAATATGTTATATAAATCATATGATATAAGATATAGAAGCGCATAAGATCAATTGTGACATTACAAGACGAATATATGAATCTCATCATCGAGATATTGTAATACCCCGTGATTTTAATGACTTTTAAAATGGGTAATATTTTAAATTAATGGATTAATTGGAATTTATTATAAATTAATTCATTTGGGTTTTATCCGAATTGTGGATATTAAAATAAATGATTCTGAATATTATTTAAATATATTTAGGTAATATATGAATGTGATGTTATTGATATTGCTGTGAGTTGTTAATTCAGTAATTTGAATTTTTAGTCGGATGCGGTATGGGACGTGTCGGGACTAATTTATTAACTTAAAAAGGAAACTAATTTTTAAATCGACCTTATAGTTGTTTTGACTGTGCCGTTGCATCTGGAAGGGTTGAAATAGTCAGAAAAGTCTATTTGGATGTTGATTTTGAGTCTCGGATCATTTGGAAACGAAAAGACAACCCAAAAGGGCATTTTGGTCATTTTTACAAGGTGGATGAATAGTGATTTCGGGTTTTGTCTTATTATAAATATTTGGAGATTAGTGTACGTAGGTTCATTTCATCTCTTCTACACAAAATTGAGAAGTTATCTTCCTAGAGAGAGTGAAAGGTTGCTTGGGAGAAGAGAAGCTTGGAAAGGAGGAAGACCAAAGGTCACCACCACTGAAAGTTAACCGGAGAAAGGGAGAACCACCTGTGTTATTCAACACCAAAGGATCAGATCTTAATTAGAGGAAATTGTTTGATAATGGCAATCTAAGTTTGTATATTGTCCATGTTAGGATAGTTCTATAAAGATGAGATTTTTCATGTTTGGAAGAAATAATGGAGTTGTTAAATGGATTTCTGGAAATTGGAACTATGTAGGTATCATGTTTTAAGTAGATAGTAATCCACGAAATATTCATAAATTTGTTGAAGAAATTCTGAAAACCATTGATGTGTTCTTGAAGATATTATGTTGATAATTTTCTGGAAAAAGAGGATATAAACATGCAATTAATTCAATCTCTTGATGATTCTAGAATGTTTAGAGCAGTAGAAATTATTTTTATATTCTGATATATCATGTAGTAAGGTTTATAAGTCATTTGGGTTGTTAATATGAAGGTTTGATTGATCAAAAATGGTTAAACCCGTAGTAGAAGAAATGCAGACAAACTGGGTTGTTACCTGGGCGATCGAATTCTAATTTGTAGGCATGAGGATTAAGGATAGATACAGTAGGGGAGATTTAATATAACACCTGGGTAGCCTTAAGGTTACAATTTTAACATCAAGGACTGAGTTTAAGCTCATTATTGATTGCGCAAGGACTGAGTGTAGTACAAGCGCTTAGTGGTATGGCTCCTGGATAGAGATGGGAGTTCAGACCACATTTGGTTGAAAGAGGGGATGAGGTTATCCCGTTTGCGAATTTGAAGTTGACGGACCTCCACGATTGATAAAGTTAAGTAATAGTGTATTGGAGGGGTTCCTGTTTTGGATTTCGCTTTGCGAGACTCTCCGCGCATGAACCTTAACGAGGCCGGGAGTGGAGAGAGGTTATAGGATGGGAGGATGTTAATTTTGTTGATAAGTCATATAGTGTGAATGAAACACTATAGACTATGAGCCATGTGATGATGGTATTCAATCCTAGTTGATAGAAGATTTGTTTATAAGAGATTAGAAATAATCAGTTATAACCCTAATTAAGGAGAGTTTAACTCGTAGTAATTCGGGAGATAAGATGTTATGGATCAGTATGATAATTGTGATTTCTTACTGAATAAATATATTGAGGAAAAACCTATTTGAACCTTGAGTAATGAGTAAGGCTCGGAGATAATTAAATTAATAAGTAAAGTCAGAATATTTTAATACGTAGGATTGAAAGAGATATAATGCTACGTATGGGAATTATCTAAGGGTAATGTGAGTACCTTGTTGATATTATATTATAGGTATGATAATTCCTATTTGATTGATTGATGATTTATGTGTATGACATACCTAGCTTACTTGCTATCGATGGGAGGTTTGCGCGTGAGGGAAATCATATCCTGATGAATCCATGGGATCTTTGATTTATCGCTCAAGAACATAGGTCTATGAAAGACTTATCGGTAAATTGACAAGTCCGCTTACTATGGGAATGTAGGTATGTGCGTGACCCGTGGGTATGAGAACTATGTTCACCTCCAATTTATGTGTTGTTGTTTGTGGTTTGAGGAATCCTTACCGAACCTTTAGTCCCCTATTCGGCGACTAGCGATACTGGGACATGATAGCAGAGTAATGCATTGCACCGCAGCTGTGTCTCGGAGTGCCGTATTATATATGTATATATATATAAGATGAATTGTATGAATGATTATATATAGTGGTTAAATCAATCTATTGTGTGATAATTGTAGATAACGGTGAATAGAGAAAGAGAATTGAACTAAGTTAATGAACAGTTATTCTTATAGATTTGAATAGCTTAATTCATATTAATGAGAAACGATTCATGTTAATGGGAATAGTAAATGAATAATTATACTAAGTATGGTATGGGACATACGGGGTTATGATATGGGATCGAATCATATTATGGAAACTAGTGAGGAGGAACCATTAACTAGGAGGTTAATAGGAAACGTTAAGTGTGCACTCTAGATGAGAGGGGAGAATATCAAGTGAGAGTTTGGATACTAACATGTACATAATAAATGCTTTATTGCACTTGTTAAATACTTGTTGTTTTCAAAATCATTTTCACAATCGGGCTCTGACCCGTTTCCTTGTATATTCTCTTTTCTATTGTACCTTCTATATCAGGTGTCCAGCAGCAGGGATGCCAACCTAATGGAATTATTCTGAGCTATGTAGCTATGGAGCATTGCTTTGACGCCTATCTTCATTTGATTCACAGTATTCTTTTGGTCAGGGCATGTCGCCCAAAGGAATTTAGTTATCTCTTATATCTAAGTCAAATACTCTTGTATTCGTGTCGTTTTAATACATTTAATATTGTTGGGATTACTGGATTGGATTATTATGTGGGAATGTTTATTCCAATTGCATTTAAATTCTTTGGTGTTATTTGTTCAGTTATTAATTTTGTAGAATAAAACGTGTAGTGTTATTCGAAAACTAAAAATGGATTTTTTTGAATTAAAATTTGGAAAGATTTTAACACTGGCTTAATTGGGTATTGGGTGATTAGTTAATGTTTTCAACAGTGATGCTAAGAATGAGCCAACTGTATATTCTGTTTTAATTTCGTATGGGACTGGCCACCCGGTAATTAATTAGGCGGGGTGTTACAGGTGGTATTAGAGCATTAGGTTCTAGTGTCCTTTAGGATCTGTAGCGTTCTTTGATGTAGAGCCCTATGTTTAAGATTGTTGATTTCTTTGGTAAGATTTTGTATATGTTAGTGAATCTTATTTGCGTTCGGACAGGTTCGTATAAGAAGTATGGCAGATGAGGGCCATTGGACGGATAGCGGAGATCGTACTTAGGAGGTTATGAAGTATGTTAGAGTATGATGACCGTAGTCGAGGTCACCCCTATTATGGAAAATTGAGGAGAGTCATCAGTAAAAGTTCTAGAAATGCGAAAATTGAGTGTGTTACCCAACGAAGGCAATATATTCAAAGGCTTGGGCATATAGTGGAGTGTGGTGAACTAGAACTGAAAATTTGGGGTAAAATTTTTCTTGACTCATCGGAGCAAAGTTATAATAGTGGGAGTCAAGAACCACCACCCGCGAATGAGGGTATGTTTTCTATCTAAGGAATTTTGAGGCGTATATTGATTTTTTTTATAGCGATTAATATTGTATGGGCTAAAGGGTTGCTAAACTTAGCCTATAGCACTGTTATTTACGTAGACTCACTGAGGGGTTGGGGGACACCTATATTTTTCATGTTATCACGTGAGTCTAATTTTTATCACAGAATTACTTACTTTAGGCATGTCCGATCATGATGTGACTATCGGCGTGGATTGATTTGTGGTATATGAGAGCGTATAGCCAGCATCTTGTCTTTACTAAGAGAATAGATGATTAGACTTTATTTGAAATCGATAAAACCTGTAGAGAGGTTATAAACTATTGACTAAGGACTTGAGGAGTTTCAATGACCGACTACTTTAGGTAGTAGTGTATCGGGGGGGTTCCTTGTTTGGATTTCGCTTACGAGACACCCCACGCATGAAACTAATAACCGTTGGGAGTCGAAATAAGTTAGATCTTTAGGATATGAGTTTATAACCTTTGCAATAAATCAGAGTATTATGCGGGTAATCATATCCATATTATAATGAAAGACATACGATAGGGTGTATGGGCACCCTGGATGGTTGGATTGTAGTAGTTTTCATAATTGTGAAATAGTAAGTAGTTGTGACTTCAGGATTTATTTGTTTAATAAGTGAGAATCATTATTTCCAAACTTTGTCACGAGGATGGTATAGGGAAGATTGGGTATAGTTTAAATTCGATTCAGCTGGAACTATATGGTGAGGCTTGGCGTATAACATCAATGGGGATTTTTGCTAATATACTGTATGGGTGGTACAACATAGATTTCTTGCGATGTGAGATTTATACTCAGATTTGACCTTACCAATATGATTTGTCTTTCTAAATTTCGGGACGACTAAATGTTAATTATATAAATGTATTACATGAAACTCGTTACACACTATGAACCACTAAATGTTAAATGTGAGGAATAGACAACATAAACAAGATACGAACCCGACGTGAGAAGAACCTAGTATACTCATATGATATCTACTCATTTTCACTCTGCTTAGCCATGTACCTCTTGGTATTCTTTTCTTACATTTTCCAAAATTTGAAAACATGCCATGTAAGTATGAAACAAAATGTACAGCCCTGTGAGATAGCTCTTTGAAAACATTCCATATCTAGTTTTGACGATTAAAATGCTATGCAAAATGAAGTGTGTTTTTTAGCAAGCACACTATGTACACACAAACACAGGGAACCTCACTAATTTGGGTACCCTTGTAAGGTTACATTTTATCATTGGATAGCCTTGCTAACCCATCTTTGTATATATCATGTTATAATGGGTAGTGTTGATTGTAAGGGTATAGTATTAGCTTTCTCATTTTTTTCTGCAATCTTACCTTCTCAACTTGAAAACTTGATAAGAATAAGTCCAATTGTAACCTCACAAAGAAATGAAAGAAAGTCATATTCTCTATTTTCTCTCTTCTACTAAACTCCTAAACAAGATGTGAGAGTTTACTTTGACATCATGTTTAAGGCTTATGAAAAGACTTCTTGGAACATCAGTGTTTATGCTAATTTATTTGTACAACAAAATGTGGTGGAGATTCGTAATCTTTCCTGAACACTTCAAAATGGATTGAGGAGGTTCGTACTGAATGGGGTAGTGATGTTATCATTGTCCTTGATGGGAAGAAAACTAATCTTGTGGATAAGAGGAAAGTATCCATAGAAGAATCAGAAGCCAAAGCCCGTGACCTTAATGTTATGTTTATTGAAACCAGTGCCAAGGCGGACTTCAATATAAAGGCACTCTTTCATAAGATTGTTGCAGCCTTACCTGGAATGGAAATAATATCTTCGAAAAGATAGGAAGACATGGTTGATGTCAATCTCAGGTCTACCAATGCAGGTGCATCACAGTCACAAACACAATCAGATGCCCTGGGCCATTACTATTACCAATTCCTTTCTTTTGCTAAAGAGGCTGCCGACGTACTTCTCGAAACGTTCATGGGGTAAGCGAGATGTTCTTGTATTGTTGAATAGGTTACATATGATTGTTAGGAAATCAGTACTCTTCAGGTTCCCAAATATGATGTTAATGACAAGTATCTGTGGGAACTCTCTCATTGTAGAATTTATACTATGAAAGATGGGTTTGAGGCAACTAGGACCCATTATTAATTTGATAATAGAATAATGGAAATTTTGATCAGGCAATGTGTTTAAGGATTTTGATCAGGCGATGGAATATATATTCCAAACATTTACACAATGATGTGTATTGTACTTTAACTTTACAATCTTCTATTCCAAAAATACATGAGTCCAGTCATAGTTTGTGAAAAAATGTTTCATCTATTTTTTCATTTTTTGTAGTTAGCACGGATTCAAAGGGTTTTAGAATTGTGAAATTTATATTTAGTTCATTTAAGTTTCATAGGATGCTTTCCATTGTACTAGGAGATTCAGCCAATACTTTATGTTTAAATCCATCTTATAATTGTCCCAAATGGTCGTGTACCACCCCAGTGCCTCTGAAAGGCCTGAACATAGTGCCTCTGAAAGGCCCCATCCACATTAATTTTGGGTCTGCCTATTGGAGGGGGAGACCATTGGTCAAGGATATTACCCATAGCAGAACTATTAGCAGACCTATGGTTATCAGTGATTCCTTAAACTCACTCTTAGCAGATAGGATGAATTGTTATATATAAATAAATCAACTATGGGGGTCAAAGAAGCACACATATCACCTGTTCAGACAAATTTAACTTGGAAGAGCTCTCAATGTCATTTTTCTATTAGTATGATGCTATCGAGTCATTTTGACAAGTTTGCAACTACTAGAACAATCTAACTGTCATTTTGTGGCTGGGGTTGGGGTTGGGGTTGGGGTGTGTGTATTACCCCATTATTTATAGAACAATTATTCATTTTGATAAGAATTCACATTTTTAATCTCATAAACTAAAAACTATGCTTTAATGAATCCACTTATATCGATTTTCCTGTGTTATAAGAGAAAGGCACGTCTAGAAATTTTATGTATCATCTTATTACATCAATGAATCCACCTATAGGAGCAGATTATGTCAAACATCGCATTGTCCAATTTATGTTAACTTTTTTAGCCTGACATTAGTGTCTCTTGGTTAGTTTCAAGTACAAGAAATAAAATTTGTGATAGGTAACATTGAAGTCAGGTCGCCCTACGAATATTAGAAACTGTTGGATTACACCCTGCATGAAGCTTCCCAACCAACATTGAATACCCGTATACTTGAACTTTTATGCATCATACCTTATATCTATCGACATTTTCCATTTGAACTGGATAAACGATCATTAATCATGATTTTTCACTATTGAAGTGACAAATGCATTTTTTTAGTTTTGAGTTCCTAGCTATTTATTCATATGATTATTGATAAGCATCTCGTTTCTTTTCAGTTGTGTAGAATCAATTGCTCTTAATTTATTTGTGAAGCACCAAAATAACTTAACTTATTATCTATCAATATTGTTTTTGTAGTTAGCAAACTAAAACTTCTAGATAGACTATCAGTACTATTGTATTTCGATATTTTTTCGCATCTTTAGATTAAATAGAGTCGTATGTAATGATCTATGGTTAGAATTCTAGTCGTATATTTCTGTTGCTACACTTTATTGAACAAGTTTTAACCATGTAACTTTATTGAATTCAACAATGGCATTGTCTTCCAGTGCTAGTGAAGCACCTGGACCTGATGGTTTCAATGGCATATTTTTCAAACATTATTGGGATGTGGCAGGCACCTGGACCTGATGGTTCCAGTGCTAGTGCAACACCTGGACCTGATGGTTACCTGCCTATCCAGCTCCCCCAAAGTCTGCAGGGGTCATATCAAAACTATCAGTCCCAACTAAGGTGTGGACAAACATATATAACAGCTATATATGTTATATATGTTATAACATATATAACAGCAGTTGTTATATATGTTATAACAGCATATATAATAGTTATATATGATGTTATAACATATGTAATAGTTGTTATATATGTTATAACGTATATATAACAGCTATATATGTTGTTATAACATATATAACAGTTGTTATATATGTTATAACGTATATATAACAGTTATGGGATGCACATGTAGTACCAGTTATATTTGAAATGATTAAGAGCATCTCCATTCATTAATTGTGTATATTTTTGTCTAAAAAATTAATTTCTTATTGCCGAATTGGTTGGGGTTCCCAAACATATTTGGGTTTTCACCATTGAGTTCAGTTTTCACCATTGCCTTATTGCCTATATGATATGATGATGGTTGAATTTTGTAACCAATTTTCAAATTTTTGATGGGCACTACAAGAATGCTGCATCAATCTTTTCAAGGGATCAATTGTTGAATTATGTGTGCTATTCCTGTAAAAGGTATATATATCTACATTAGTTCATTTTTTTACGTTTTTATTACTTGATTTGAAATACATTATATGAAAACAAGCCTTAAAAACAATCTTTTCAAGGGGTCTCCCAGTTTGAGAATATGACGATAATTTGCAAAAATCACACTTAGACTTAAAAACAAGCCGTTAAAGGGTGAAAACCCAAACCAACTCCCAAATAACTCCGTAAGAGGCACGAACACCTCGCACGGGACCAATGTAACTTATAGGAACTGGTCGCGTAGTCCCGGGTCTCCCGGTTTGAGAATAAGACGATAATTTGCAAAAATCACACTTAGACTTAAAAACAAGTCATTAAAGGGTAAAAACCCAAACCAGCCCCCAAACGACCCCGTAAGAGGCACGAACACCTCGCACGGGACCAATGTAACTTGTTGGAATTGACCGCATAGTCTCGGGTCTCCCGATTTAAGAATATGATGATAATTTGCAAAAATCACACTTAGACTTAAAAATAAGTCGTTAAAGGGTGAAAACCCCAACCAGCCCCCAAACGACCCCGTAAGAGGCACGAACACCTCGGACGGGACCAATGTAACTTGTAGGAACTGACCGCGTAGTCCCGGGTCTTCGGGTTTGAGAATATGACGATAATTTCCACTCCTATATGTAATTTTTTTAGTTTGAGTACATTTTTTTTTGTAAATTATTGGGTTACTAATATCGTATCTTTTTTGTATCCTATTTTTTGTAGGATAAGTGTTTATCATTGGCATTTATTCACGTGGAACACACAGAGAACTCAATGGTTTACAACAAGGAGTTTATTCATGATTCCATATTTTTGTGTTATGGTCGGGCGGGCTTTTGTAGTTTTATTATTAACTTTTATGGCCGTGCGAGCTTTTGTAAGTTAATTGTTATATTTTGTGGCCATGCGGGCTTTATGTTAGGCAGGTTTTGTATTAGCAAGCTTTGGAATGTCCAGAAAATAGAGAAAACTCTGCCCAATTTTTTTTGGCCTGTGAACTATTAAAGACTTGTAATATTTTGAAGTTTGTATGTACATTAGTTTATCAACAACGTGCAATTTTTTTAATTTGTGAATTTTTGTGCTTTGAAATAATTTTTTTTTTCTTTTTATAAAAAAATTTGGCACAGTTCAAAACCGTGGCAAAAGTGTATCATATTTTGGCACGATTTTGAACTGTGCCAAATTTTTTTAAAGTGTGTTGAATCTGGCACAGTTAAAAACTGTGCCAAAAATGTGCCAGAAATATCAAATTCTGGCACGATTTAAAAGTGTGCCAGAAGTGTTCCTGTTTGGCCAAATCTGGCACACTTTTGAGCTGTGCCAGAAAAAAATGGCCATTTTGGAACACCTGATTCTGGCACAGTTCAAAACCGTGCCAGATTTGATCTGGCACAGTTTTAAACCGTGCCAGATTCCTATTTTTTGTGTAGTGATCTAAGAAATATGTTTATAAGATCCAATGGTGAAGTATGGGTAATAATTTGGATATCAATCACCAAGGATATAGTATATACTCTATCTTTTAAACTTCCAACTCTTTAACACCTCATCTCAACTTTACTATTCATATAAGCATTTCAAAACATCACAAGAGTAATATTCACTACATGTACTCATACTATTAAATACGTACATCTCAACTCTCATTACTCTTTTCTTCTAGTTATCATAATTCACTATGAGCCCATATTCGAATCAATTGTAATATATTGACTAGTAATTAATTTTTTTTTATATTTCAATCCATTTAACATATTAAATTTAAAGATATACAACTACAAATCTTCTCATTTCACCTTTACTATGTGAATCTTCATTTTATTCGCACTCTAACAATTTAAGTCTCGTCATAATCATGAAATTGTAATTCTCCTCAATTCTCATCCTTAAATGGAATATGGGTTCCCGTATATCACTCTCCCATATAGATGAGGCACGCACACATCCACGGCTTAATAAGTAACATGACTCAAGTCCACATATACTAGTATACGAAGAGATCACTTCCAATACTTCACAATTTTTCATACCGCATTTTGTCTAAAAATAATCATCAATGACATGTTTATCCATAAAATATATAAAAAATTGCAATGATTCATATTAAAATGCCTATATTCATTGTCATCCCCGAATAAACCTTAACATCTTATTACCTTTCCTATAAGATCCTTACACTACATAACTCGTACAACCATATATATATATATATATATATCCAATTGAAAACTCAATAACAAGCCCTTCATGTCCATGTCTCGAGAATCTAACATACTTATTTATATCCTTTAATATCGAATACTTATTACTCAAAACAATTTCTATGTCCACTACCAAATCCTGGGGCTTATAACTCCAGTACCTATAAAAAACCTAGGCTCTGATACCAAAAGATGACACACCCCAACCCAGTTACTTATAATTAAGTTTGAAAGTTAAAGTAAGTCAAACCATAATTGCTTTAACCAAACCATAAACACAAGTATCCTTTTTGAGTCATCAACATGAATCCATAAAACTAAAAAGTTTTCACAATTTTAAAGTAATTATGTTATTCAAACTTACTTAAAGGATAAATAGGCTTAGATTTACCACATTTACATTTGACCAAAATCATGGTTTTAGGCATCCCTTGCTAACCCCACCCGACCTCTTAGATTTGGTGGTGACATCACGTTACCTGAAAAAAATAAACATTGGAACCGTGAGCAAAACAACTCAGTGAATGCATCACTACTATCCTATTGCATAAAACTAAATGCAATAAATCATATCCATGTAATAATATATAAACTTATCCGGCCCATTCATATATCCTGTCTGTAATAGACAATTCTCCCCTTCCTAGTCGAGGAGTAACCCTTTGTTTGTAATAGACAATTTTCCCCCATTCCGGGTCGAGAAGTAACCTCCCATTTTTGTAAACCAAAATTAACAATTTCATATTCATAATTTTTTTATCATATCCATATCAATATACAAATACCTCTTTCCAGTGAGTACACTCACCTTGGCCACTTAATGGGTTTTTCCTTTGCCTTTGTCTGAACCTTGTGTAGCCAGTTTTTCTTCACTTCCTATCATTCGTACAATATTATTATCATCATAATAATATTAACAATCCAAAGAAAAACTTAAGCAAAACGCAATTTATAATCATCATATGATACCATTCAAATCATTTATCATAAATGAAGTCGCGTCTAAATTCATGTTTAGATATATAACATATCTAAATCATAGCCCAAACATATTTTAATTTCTTCTTAGTAATTCAATCCTTAACATATTAGGTTTCCAATTCAAAAGACGACGCATCATTTCAAGTTCCCTAGAGCAAGATATGCCCATTTCTTTACTGCATAGCAAATCAACCCTATAGGCTACTCTATCATTCAGTCAACATACAAGAATTTTCATAATTTTTCTACATCATAACTTTCTATTAACTTCCACACAATTTTAATACACATATTTAATAATTATTTGCTATGTCAAAAGCTTTATCAAACTTAGGGCATATCCAAGAAGATTATACAAATGGCAATTATATATCGACTTACAACCATCACCAAGGTTTAACCACAAGGAGTTGAATTCTAATTTTAGGATATGCTATGCATATGTGAGTATAGTTTCATATCCAACTAGAATGTCTCAATTCCAATAAGTTTACAAAAACTTATGAAACTTTGAACACAAAAGGGTTCTAAACACAGTAATATAAAGGATTTACACCTTCAACTTTCTAAAAACTTATATATATCCGTACATATACATCAAGGCATGAAAGTTTAATTAAAAAATTGATGATTTATATCACTTCAATCAGTAATACAAGAAAATAACAATATTTATGAATAGAATTACCTTAGGAAATCTTACGTAATTTCTATGAATTTTTCCCAATTTTTCTCCTCACATTCTTCTTCCTTAACGTCCCAATTCTCTTTCATCAAGATAAAACTCTCCAAAACTGAACCAAGGGTTAAATTTTCTGAAGAAATAGGTGATACTGAGAGGTTGAATTTGGAAAGGAATTCCTTCCTTTCCTACAAATCGAATTAAACCATTTGGCTTACAAAAAGACAAATTACTACTTAAAAGGAATGGATAGATTTTCCCTCATTGGTAAATTCGGTATAAATTCTTGCTCGAACATCCATTTAACACATCGTTAGTTGAGTTAAAAGCCTAACTCGTATAACTACAACTTTCTACTTTTTACCTAAAGTCAGTTGTTATATTATAAGGATTAAACTAATCTCCAACATAAATATTCCTACCGAAAACTTCAAAATTTTGTGTTTGTAACCAACTCGATATTTCATGATTTTCGAAGGTAGTATTAGACTAAATATAATAACCTAATATATTAATAATCACATTATCCATATCACATAAGATAAGCATGATTTAAATATAATTTATTATAATGATATTCGGGTTGTCGCGTAAAGGGTTTTTCATGGCATAATCAAAATTTATGCACTAAGAGAACAACACAAAGACCCATTTTTTATAAGTAAAAGATATAATCATTATTATCCCACTTACCAAAGTTTAAGTACTATATCCAATGTTCATAATCAAGAAAATATTATCCATAAAAAGGTATGATGAGAGATTTAACCAAGAACATAAGATCGTATCTTAAATCTATAAAACAAAATAAAATGAAAACAATTGAGATAAACGTTCAAGCTAAAGTTCAATTATGATAATTAATCATAAAATAAAGAATGAAAAGCTTTTACTCAAGTGAAATTTCCAACATCCTATTTAGGATCATTTTCAACTACCACTTTTTCCCCTCAAATTAGAAAATGGTTAAAACCTTTTGTCTCATATCTTTGGTGTTACCAAATTTTATATATATGTTAAATAATTGAGACATTTTTATATTGAAATGTTTTTTTATGTGGCAACTTTCACTCATTCATTACTAAGATGAGATATTATTTCTAATTTTTAAAGGTAGCATAATCATAGTTGTAGCCCTAACCACATCATCTCTCATGATTTATTTATTTTCAGATATAGCATAAGATTTTTCAACTTCTCCGAATCATTACAAACAAAATCCTAACATAGGAGTTATAAACACTTGCACGAGTCTTTAAGCTTTGAATTCTTTAAAGAAGATTTAAATTCCATGGAATTCCTCATAATGTGGAATCAACTCAATGTGTAATGCGGTGTAAAGTGTAGCAATATATGATAATGTATTCTCAAAGTATAAATTTTCTCAAATTTTATAAGACTTAAAAGAAAATAGAATTCATCACATAAACAAAAAATCAATGTAGAGAAAGAAAGGTTTGCAAAACCTAAGTATAAGACTGAGTATAAACAAAGGATAATAAACAAGTCTAAAGAATATATACCCAAGGTAAAGTGAAAGTACTCTTAACATGCGTAAGAACATAACACACATGTATCAAATACAATATCAACTAGATGTGACAATCATAAGCATATTTTTAAAAATCCAAAACAAAGTATTCTCTAACACAAAGTCTTTCCAATTTATTTAAGAAATAAATCAAGTGCAAATTAAAAAGATAAACAAATCGTATATGAGTTATCGAAAATGATAAGCATGAAGTACAAACTCACATGTGTAACAAAACTGCATAGCCTAGGATAAGATATATGAAGTTAAATATAAATAAGGATATAACCAAAAACAAACAAACTCTATTGTTTAGATATGGAAGGGATTCATTTTGGAATCTTCTTATTCTCAATTTCAATTCCTCCTAAAATGTCCTTCCTAACCCACATATGGCTCACACAAGGATCCTTGGGTTCAAATGGATTATTAAGAATTTTTTTCTTCACCTCTCTTTACTTTACCCACGTGTTTAAAAATATTTTGACTCTTTCTAACCCAATTTGTCTATTAACGGGTTTAGGTGAAAATTTCTAAGAATCATAATCTTTTTTACCCTCATTATTTCCCAAAAAATTATTACCATGGTTCAAAGGTAAATTTGGCTTGAGTAGATAGAAAAATTCCCTAAAATGAACAACTTAGTGACAATTGTCACATTTAAATGGTTTTGGTTTGGTCTTTTGGGTTTTAGGATAAGGAACAGCCTTTTTAAAATGTTGGCATTTCATCAACTTGTAACAAAAATCTTTTGTTTGACCTTTCTTACGACAATGGGAACAAAAAAGTTCTTTTTAGGTCTTTTATGGTGAGACAAGTAATTTTTCTTATCAAACTTAAGATGAACAAGTTTCTTCTCAAAACTATTTACAACATTTTCCTTTTTATCTTAATTTTTTTCAATGTTTTTTGTTTCATTTTGAAAACATGAATTTACAAAAATTGTATCACTAGTGAAATCTGAAACCTTAGTATGTTAAAATCTAACCCTCTTTTGTCATAGCCTCTTTGGGTTAGTACCAAAATGACTTTCCCAAAATTTTGTAAACCTATCTCAAGGTTTACTTTTACCTTTTTGATCAAGTTCAAATAATTTTGAAGATTTTCAATTTTATTTTTCAAAATGATTTTGAACTCTTCACACAAAAGAAAATCAAATTTTAATTTTTCAAGAGATGTAGAAAAAAGTTCTCTCTTCATCAAAATTGATTAAATTTCCATCCTCTTGTTTTGAAGTAATGTTCTTATCTTTTAACTCATCCAAAAAGTCTAAAAGATCCGGAAAAAAACATCACAACTTTTAAATGTTTAAAAGAGGATATGATTTTGAGCTTTCGTATTGCACAAAAATTCTTTTTCATCTTGCAAAAGTGTAAGCTCATTACAAAACTCCAATTTTTCTCTTTCGAAAGTTTTTAAAATTTTTCGAAGGGATTCATTTTTTTCTTTTAAAATATTGTTGAACTACAATCAACAATTTGAGACTTATCCTTTAAAAACTTAATCTTCTCACTCAAATGGGCATGGTGAACTTGAAGTTGATCAACCATAGAAGCTTTAAGTTGTATTCTTCTCATTTTTTGTATTCTTTGAGTATGGAAGACAATAGGGTATTCTCTTTAAAAAGTTTCAAAGACTCGTCGTATAATTCATCACATTTATCATCAAGAGTTAAGAAATCAAAATCTTCACTATCATTGTCACTAGATTCATATTCATTTATGTGTAAGGGACGACAAGAAAAGTTTAGTGGAGAATAAAACTCTGAGAGAAACATATAAAAATCCGTAAAAATGTCAAACAAACAATCAATTTTTACACACACAAGATCTACATATAGGTGGCTCTGATGCCAATTTAGAGTTTGTGCGTGTATAGAGGGAATACCTAAATTAAAAAATTATTACCAAAATGAACGTAATGTTTGCTTTAAATTCAAATCCGAGCAAAATTTAATTTTAACGTCTAAGTGATAAGATAGTGATTTACATCTTAATTTAACTTAACAATATATGTTCAGTAACACATAAGATAAATCAAATTGCGGAATAGTAAATCATACACTTGAGACGAGGATTAATACGAGGGAAAAATCCTTAAGGGGACAAAATCGGGCCAAACCGACACTTATCACTACATAGGTAAAGTTTTACAAAAGGGAGAAATGACTTACAAAGTTAAACCTCTCCTAGACTCAATAGTGAACAACCTCCACAAGATATTTTTTCCACCTTCTAGCTTAAATAACAAGCATGGGTGGCTCTCCGACCACTTTCCATGTCACATGTGTCATGTTTGGCTAATAATGTCGTGTTTGCACCAAAACAAATTTGTTCTTTTAAAGTTTGAAGAAAAAAAATTATGTTCCAAAATGGAACAAGTGAAAAGCCACTATTTGTAGATCTAACTTCCTAGGATGTGAGGGTACTAAAGGTTTAGTGAAGTTTTAGAAAGTGTTTGGCTAATCAAATAAACTCACAAAGTATTTTTGAGATATCAAATATAGTTAAAGTTTCTCAAGAACGAGTTTTGCAAAATGTAAGTTCAAGACTTGGGAGAAGTAATCAAACTTCAAAAACTATAAATTAAAATGATAATAATAGATACCTCAAATATACAAAGAGGGTTCTTCGCTCTTAAGAAAATCTAATTTCTTTTCGCTTGATAAAATATCGTAAATCTTTCTAAAAATCTTAACCTTATTTTGTGAATGAGAGGAGACTGAGTTAAATAGGAATTTTATTTTTCAAATAGGTGGACACGGGCTTCTAAACCTTCTAACTCATTCTCAACCACACAAAATAGGTTATTTCCCCAAGGTAACAAAATATATGGCAGCAAAAGAGAATCTCCATGTTTTCCAATGAAATCTTTTGGGAAGATTTTATTTTTACGCCAAATATAACGTTGTTGCGATAGTGTTTTTGCAGTGGGATAATGCATCATTGCAGTGAACCTGAGGTGGTTTAGGTCGTGCCAAGAAGTAGGGAATTTTGTACGTGGAAAAGGATACCAGTGATAGACTTTCGTTGCGGTGAGACATTGTATCGTTGCGTCAAAACTGAGATGTGGTAGGTCACCCCATTGTCCAAAACATTTTGGTCTTACACAAAAGGCATCAGTGATAAGCTTTTATGGAAGTGAGACATAGTGTCCCTGCTCTAAAATTATGGCGAGGTAAGTCACGTCGCGAGGTAAGTCGATCCCTTCTCTAAAAAATCTAAACAAGTATTTCATATCCAAGAGTTATAAAACATGTTGTCAAAACACTCTAAGTATATTTGTTCTCAACCGAGAGTAGTCATACTTGAAATACAAATATAAGAATGAAATTATTATGAACATAGTTTTCTGTAAGAAAAGTATATTGCATTGTGTATTTGACATATCTTACAATATAAGAAAATCTTAATATAAATTATGTCAAAACAAGGGGGTAACTAAGTCATTCTAAGTCCTTTCCCTTTATTCTAAAGTGACAATCTCATTGGTCATGGAATGAAATATCTTTCCAATAAACCCTTGGTCTCTCATCCATAGACGTATTAAATCTTCTTTGGAGGTAAGTCTGATTGGAATATGTTTATGATCTAATAGACCTATATGAAATGCAGCGTTTACCCCAAATGCTTCAAAAGTCTTTCTTATAAAATATATACTATGTCTTCAATGAGGAAGCTTACCCACCATTACAAGTTTGTAGGGTTCAGCCAGTTTTTAGATGTCTTCATGAAAAAAAAATGATGGTTGGTTCACCACAATATTTAGATTGGGGCTTCAAGGTCATTCTTGGTTACGAAGGAGATGAGTTGAGCACACTTGCAAAAGATTTAAACTATGTTGATGAATTAGGGATTGGATCTAATGGCTTTGGTTCTTCTTGGATGGGATTAAGCATGTCGTTTGGCATGCAAACCCTAATTAGGGTTAGGGTTAACTAAAAAGATAAAGTGCCCATATATACGAATTTTACAAGATTATAAAACGTATTTAATGATTAATTCCAACTTATAGGTTATGAACCCTAGTTTCTTAACTTTACACAATCAATTTCATATTTAGTTCAATTATCCAATTAAACAAATGGCTTACTATTACATTGTGAATATGATTCAATATGGGCAAATTTCAATCATAATCTAATCCAATTATAAAAGATTCAACGTTAATATTTTCTATAATATTAACAAGTAATTAAGGTTTAATTCACAATTAAACAAATATCAAAATTAAGACATAATTATCAAAAATCATATTATTAAACACGTAATTTATAGATTTCAATGAGCAGTTATCATTATAACACAAACCCTAAATTAAATCCTTAAACTAGATAAACTTTCCTTAGCCAAGATTGAACAATCCAAGTCAATAAACTACTAAAGTTCCCTCTCACTTGAGTGCCTCTTCTCTCTAAACTCTTAGGTTTTCTCAATTATTTATAAAGTGATTAGGTTAAGTTTAATTATCCCTTAAGTTATCTTCCCAAGAAATTAGCCTTAGGCCCCATATGGGCCTCAACCCAATGAGCCCAAATACCACTCCAATTAGTCCAAAAGTCTACCCAAGCCATGTAATAATCCAATACACTTAAAATCCATTATTTTAAGTCATATACAAACATTCTAACCTCCCAAAATCCAACCCAAAATAGGAAATAATTTGACTACTTTATAATATCAATAAACTAATATTTAATCCGGTACAATTAGGGTCAAGATAATATTTAATCCGGTACAACTAGGTAATGATCATATATTATTGAAAACATGTTTAGAAATAATTATGAATCATCTTTAAGGTGCTTGGAACTGAATTAGGGTCAAGATAATATTTGATGATGATCTGGTGTGAAGAAAGTCAAGTTGGATAGGTTATGGGCGAGATCGAGCATTTTAACCCCGTTTTTAGTTTTCTCAGAAAAGTGCACTCCAAACAGGGTCGCGTGCGCATGAATGTAAAATAAACCCGTGCACATGGATATGGGAAGAAGTTTTTAGGGCATGGTCACGTGCACTCGAAGTTTGGACAAATGATAGTATCTTTTATTTTTTGTTAAAAACCTTTGATTTCACTTTGGACTTCCGTAGAAAGTTTTTAATTAGTATATTAGGGAGTATAATATTACTTTTTTCATGGATATTACGGTTTTGAGATTTAGGATTCATTCTGGGAATGTAGAAATCTGTTAATTACGTTTAGGAAGGTATAACGTATATTTTTACATTGCTAGAGGGAAATATCATATTTGTATATATGTATGGGTGATAAAAATGTTGTATGATAATTTTGAACATAACATATGTACGTATATGTATTGTGTGGAATATATTATTGGGGGTTGTGGTTGCAAATGGATTATTGGACCGAGTATCGAACGCCTAATTGTTGTAGCACTTGATGTGGAGGCCGATGTTTTTATCCTGAGTTTACTTCGTCGTCTTCTTAAGATTGGGAAATGTGGATGACTTGATCCATTGGGTAGTTTTCTATGTGAACACATAATGGTGTGACTGCATAGCGATCACACACCCCCCCCCCCTCATTGTTTTATATGTGAATGTTCTAAATCCATCAGGTGTGGGACCTCTTTGAATTTACCAATAAAGGCACAAGAATGTCCCTGAAGGTTGAATCATTTGTGTGGTTTATGGGAATTATATATTTTAATTTATTTAGCTATTTACATGTTATATGAGGATATTGTGTCACGTTATGGTTCTAATTATGACATTTCATATATCTTATTATTCAGGTGACACGTGTAGACTATGTTAGTTGTATCCTTAGAGTATTAATAAGGACATGGTTATGTTGTAGTTAAATGTTAATAGATAATTTCTTACTTTATAGTCTTAGATTTGGGACATATACATTGTAGTTGTCATTTGGTATAGAGCACTTGTAGTAGGTTACTTTAATTATGTTGAGAGGTGAGGTATATTTTTCATGAGAGTGTCGATGGGTTGGCATGATTACGTAAATAAGTCGCATGCTATTATTGTCTTGATAGAATAAGTTATTTTTTTAATTTTCGAGCTCTAACCCACTTGTTATCTAAAAATATTTTCCAAGTATTCCTAAGTAGTCATACTTAACTTTATTCAGATTTTTAGTTTTTATTTCTTAGTGTACGATGTTATTTTCTTTCGATTTATTCCAATCAAGCTTACATATTTATTATTCAAAAATTTATTTATGGAACCGTGATGGTTCTAGAGTTGTTTATATTTCGATTATTACAGTAGTCATTTGATGAGACTATCAGTTAATTTCATTATATTTAGGTGAACTTCTTAGTCATGTGATTCATATTTGGGATAATTATATTTATTTTAGTTATTAGCTTTATTCATTATGTTGTGTGGATGGTTTACATTATGCTTATACTTATTTATATACTCATTGGTGCTGAGAAAAATATAAGTTGATTGACGCTCCCCTATATTTGACGTATCAAACTTGCCACTTGTCGCCATATTTCTAGGATTCGTGTGTGTGTGCGTGTATATATATATATATATATATATATATATATATATATATATTTGTTATCTAGTTTAAATTAGTTTTCTTTCAAATGGATTATACACGCAGTAGGAGAGTACGAACAACTGTCAATAGGTCTGCCAATCATGACGCTCAATTGGAGTAGCACCCACAATTGCAACACGCAGCATCTGAAGCACCACTAGTTGATATAGTTGCCACTATTGCTCAGACCCTCATAATTGGAATGGTTGTGGCGCTATATAATCTCCAGTCACCCTAGTAGCCACAGTTGTATGTGGTAGTTCTAGATTATCCACAGTTATTTACTTGGGAGAGGGAACACGGGGTCTTCGCTAAGGGTAACCCACAGTTTATGGGAACCACTGATATCATGGTGGCACGTCAGTGGAGGAAAGACATACAGAGGCACTTGAAGATGATAGAGTGACTGAGATACAACTATAGATGCTTACCAACTTTAATCTGGTAAGTTAGTCACTACAGTGGTGGGAATCTATGACCACTAAAGAGGAGAAGAGCAATACGAACATAGTTGAGTTCTAGAAGAAATTCTAGGATAAGCACTTTGCTCTAGAAGTTTGGGGGCAAAATAATAGAGAGATTTTAAATTAAGTTAGGGGAGCGACATTGTTATGGATTATAAGAAGGAGTTTACTAAGTCTCTCATTGTTTTCTCCTGGGGATGTGGACATAAAAGTGAATAGGATGGACTGCATGCGAATTACGCCAATATTGTTGAAGAACCCAACCTACACCACTTATACACAGGTGGTGAATGTCATTTTACTTCACTGTCAAGATCATTGGTAGTTCCAGAAGGATAAATGAGAGAATAAGTTCAGTGGGGACACGTCTAACCAATCTAGCAATATATGAGGGGGTGGTGCGGGAGAGTCTTCTCGTGCACATGGGGTCAGCGGTCTAAGGGGCGCGGTATAGAGATCAACCTCAAAAGAGGCATAAGGGTTATGATAACCATCACCGTTACGGAATTAAGGCCAAGGGCAGCAATCCTACTAGGTCCAGCAGGGCCAAAGACAGAAGAGAAGAGGCTAGGAGGTCTAGGAATGGGGAAAAGGCCAGTAGATCTAACAACAAGGTAAGAGTCAACACGGTATGTTTCCCAGCACATGTTTTACTTGTGGTTAGGTGGTTCATGCAGCCAAGAGGTGTCCTAATGTTTCTCCTCAAGGGTAGATCGATCAGGAGGGTTATTAAGCACGATAGGGCCGGCGTCAGCAGTTATTAGCCCCATTAATTTTTATAGTTCCGACAATACCATCTCCACCAGGGATTAGTCGTAGGGCCAGTCGCGATTGTAGTATGGGCATGTGTACCACACCGCTCTAAGAGATGTTTAGATCCGATTTTGTCCGTACAGGGTATGTTGCCTATTTATAGACACTTGAGGTGTGTAATGTTTGATACAGGTTCATCACACACTTTTATTAGTACATCCTTCTCTCAGTCAGCTGGGATGTTAGATTTAGTGTCGGACACTATTGCACATAAATCCACCACTAGGTTGGGTTACACCTATCCATTCGGTTACATGATATAGGTGCGGATATTGATCGGGTATGTTTTGTAGATATTCTGATGTTATTATACATGCCTACTTATGATAGAATTAATAGAGTAACAACTGATTCTAAAGAATTACATGAATAATAGCTTCATTGAAACCATTTAGAAAAAAATAGGAAAAAATTAAATTTCTAGACATATGAGATAGAACTCCATGACTGATTATATCATGGAACAATTGCTACAATATAAGTTATGCATTTCATTGGAACAAAGTTGTTGGGGAAATCATAAAATGACTTTTGTATGAATGACTTACAACTTACACCGAATAAGGGGATTAAATTATCTGAAGATCAAAAAGTTTGAGGATATCAATGTAATACCCCGCCCTAGAAAAATAAGTATTTAACGATAATCAAAGTATTTTATTCAAAGAAAAATTTGAGAAATAAATATATGCAGAAGTTACGCCAAATAGCACAAAAAGTGACGCAGTACGAAGAGTAATTAAGGAGAAAAATTATTATGTCGCATGGATACGTATTTAAGTTCTAATAATGCTAGTAAGTATGTTGGTTAAGTTTGATGCAAAGATTCCAAGGAATGATTGTGACACGATCATGGTCATTATAATGCGATTTTTGTCAGCACGCGTCGCGCAGGAAGCGAACTTACGTGATTTTTGTAGGACAATTGGAGAAAGATAAAAATAGTGTGGTCAGCACGTGCCACGTAGGGCGCAAACTTACGCGATTTGTGTAGGACAATTAGAGAGAGGTAAAGATAGTGTTACTAGATATTTGGAGCCCTAAAAATATAAGAAAAAATACCATGTAGAGGAAAAATAAAAATAAAAGTTAATCTAGCACTTTTTGACGGTACACGACATTGCGAAAATCCAATTTTGCGCGAACTATTTAGGACTACTGGAAGGTCAAAAAATAAAATGACCATATATATATATATATGAGAACCTAAAAATACATAGAAAAATATCATGTAAAGAAAAAAATGAAAAAAAAATATTTTTTTGCGTTGGTCGCCCCCTATCAGATTTTGGGTCAACGTTCTAATAGGTTTTCTTGTGTGTTGTATGTTTAATTGGTTTGTTGTCTTGTCCCTTTCCAACTTTGTAGAAGACCTTGGTTAGAGTTGTTTCACCTTTTGGGCATAGATATGCTTAAAACACTGGTCAAGACTTCCATTTTTCCACTTATAACTTATAAGAGAGAGAGAGAGAGAGAGATAGGTTCATGAGTGGTCATTCTAGTTATCAGATTTTATCTCGTGTCTCTCACTAAAAGTTGTCTCAAGAAATCAAAATTCGTAGCTCCTCATATATTTATATTTTTCTCCACCAAAACTCCATCAAAATGGCCCACAACGTCCGTTAAAGCTTCCTTCTAAGGTGGGATAGCGTGTTGGGGCATTTAGGAAGGATTTTTGGGAGCTAAAATGGGTTATCCATTGTGTTTGAGAGAAGAATATGATTGGAGCATCAAGGTTTTTTCTTGGTTCAAGCTTGGAGCATGGAAATGGGGATAAAGCGACTCCCCTTGAGGCCACCTTCAAAGGTGGGGGAGTCACCATCTTCCGCGAAACCCTTTTTCCTCCACTGAAAACCTTGAGGTGGGAAAACTCATTTCCTTAAGTAGTCTAAGTTGACAATGTTGTTAGCATGATTATTTTCATATTTAGGATTCTTAAATGTATAGTAATATTTATTCATTCTTATAGGATAATCCCTCCATATTTTCATATACAAATCTAGACTAAAAGTTGGATTTTTATGAGATTTAAGTTGGAGTAAAAAAATCAGAATATTGTATAAAATATTTCATGGGTAAAAAGTGGTAAACTCGTGTTTTAGTGTTAAAATATGACTTTTCATGATAGGTGGAAAATTGGGTTTGAATATACACTTTTTAAAAATCAATATAATGGCCTCTGTGTTGATAAATTGAAATAAATAAATGAAATGGATTTGCAAGTAAAAAGTCTTCAAAACAAGTTTTAACACTTAACTTTTGAGTAAAATATGAAAACATGTGAAACTAAGGTCTTCATCCAAACTTTTGGGTATTAAAATAAATAATAAAAGTAAAGAAGCCTAAACTTGAAATAAATATCTATCTAGGTGTTGAAATGCAAAAAGCCAAAAATAAACTATGTAAATGAAAGCATGAAAAGTAAGAATGTCAAATGCTTGAATATTAGCAAATTGGGTAAAAAGATGTAAAACCCAAGAAGAAAGTATACAAATCAAATATGTCTCAAATGGGACTTTAATATACAAAATCTGTGAAATTATATATTAAAGTTATTGGAGTGTTAAATCTGAAAGTTTAGTAAAATGAAGTATTGAACAAGTATTAAAAATTTCTAAATGAGTTTAAGCGTTGAGTCGAAAAATTAAATTATCAATTTTCGAAAATGACATTTGTTAAAGGACTAAATTGCAAGTTTTGGCAATAAAGGGTAAATTGGTAAATTTACTTAAAGTGAAATATTTTTATGAATTAAAAATATTGATGTTATTCTTACACTAGTGTGCGTGAAAATGAATTAAGTCCTAAAGCATGAATGATTTTTTATATAAAATCAGTGTGTGTGTGAATAAAGGACTTAAAGGAGAAAGAAATAATTTTCCAAGTGTTAATTGAAAAATAGACGGTTAAGTCCATACTTTTCACTTCGGCTCGTAAATGTGGATTAATGTGAACATTGGAATAATGTTGAAGGCATTGAAAAGATAATGGAATATTCGAATGAGGTCAAAAAAATTTAGAAGGGCATGATATCCCTAGTGGTGAAAGACCCCAAAACCACTACACAATTACCATATGGTGACTGGAACTGATGATGTGGAGCCCTTGAAGTCCAGGGATATTGGAGGATTATGAGAAAAGATAATGGTATTAGTTAGAACATGATAAGAAATGGGTTATAAGATGGAAATAACATAACTTGTAAATGTTTAAAGTTTTGGTTAATGTAATGTTGACAAGTAATCTGAGAATAATGACTAATGTCCTTAAGAAAAGAGAAATGATTAAGCAAGGTGAATTAATGGATAATTAAGCTACCTAAGGAGGTTTAAACCCATAATAACACAAGTGTGCGTGTCATATAAGGCTTTAAATGTTAATGAATACTTTCTAACACGATGTTCATGTGTGTTAAAAGAAAGTCTTAGGTAATGATTAACAACTCCGGTGTGAGTTAATGAATGTTGAGTAATAGACGTCTTGAAAGTAAATGAAAGGTTTTCCCAATAATTGTTAATTGTTTAAGTGTGTAAGTTGATGGGAAATAATGCTAGTTTCTAGCATAAAGATACAAAATGATTATTTTGTAAAGAGAAGGAGAATGAACGGTGTCAAATTACATTTTTGGAATAAAATGGTTTAATACATTGGGACATGTACTTTAAAAGGTATATATTCATATAGCTATAGTGTGTGAGAATTATTTCTGTCGTTCGTTTATATACTGGATTTGTATAAGTTCTCACTGATCATTCGGCTCACTTACTCCTTTTGTTACGGCAGGTTGTATGTTGTCCCGTATTTTAAGAGCATTATACATGTAAGTACTTATTATTCATGACATTATTAGCTCTATTTACTTGGCCTTAGGGGCACTCCTCTTGGGTCACATCACGTAGGTTGATGAAAATTGGAATCATATTCTGATATGTAACCTTAGATAAAAATAAAAATGGATTAGAAACATTATTTAGGTTGTTCCATTGCACTTTATAATGTTTTTTTCCATCAAAATGGCCCACGACCTCCATTAGAGCTTCGCTCCAAGGTGGGAGAACTGGTGGGGGCTTTTAGGAAGGGTTTTTGGGAGCTAAAGTGGGTCATCTGTGATGTTTGAGGAAGAAGAAGATGATTGTAGCATGACGGGGTTTGTTTGAGTCAAGCTTGGATCATGGAAATGGGGCTAAAGTGACTCCCCTTGAGGCCACATTTGAAGGTGGGGGAGTCACTCATCTTTCGCAAAACCCTTTTTCCTCCAATGAAGACCTCGAGGTGGGAAAACTCATTTCCTTAAGTAGTCTAAGTTGACAATGTTGTTAGCATGATTATTTACATATTTAGGGTTCTTAAATGTATAGTAATATTTATCCATGCTTAGATGATAATCCCTTCATGTTTTCATATAAAAATCTAGACAAAAAGTTGGATTTTTATGAGATTAACGTAGATGTAAAAAAATAAAATTATTGTATCATATATTTCATGGGTGAAAATTTGGTAAACACATGTTTTCGTGTTAAAATATGACTTTTCATGATAGGTGGAATATTGGGTTTGAATATACGCTTTTATGAAATCAATACAGTGGCCTATATGTTGATAAATTGAAATAAACTTATGAAATGAATTTTCATGTAAAAGTCTTCAAAGAAAGTTTGTAACACTTAACTTTTGAGTAAAAAGGGTAAACAAGTGAAACTAAGGTTTTCATGCAAACTTTTGGGTGTTAATGCAAATAATGAAAGTAAAGAAGGCTAAACTTGAAATCAATGGCTAAGTAGGTGTTAAAATGCAAAAAGTCATTAATAAAGTGTATAAATCAAAGTAATAAAAGTTAGAATATCAAATGCTTGGATACTAGCAAAATGGTAATAAGATGTAAAAAAATAAGAAAAAAGTGTACATATCAAATATGTGTCAAATGGAACTTTAATATGCAAAATGTTTGAAATTATATGTTAAAAGTATTGGATTGTTAAATGTGAAAGTTTAGTAAAATGAAGTATTAAACAAGTGTTAAAAATGGATAAATGAGTTTAAGTGTTGAGTCGAAAACTTAAATTACCATTTTTGGAAAATGACACTTGTTAAAGGACTAAATTGCAAATTTTGACAATAAAAAGGTAAATTGATAAATTTAATTATATATTGAAAAAAAATTATGAATTAAAAATGTTGATGAATTTTTTTACACTAGTGTGAGTGAAAATGAATTAAATCCTGTGGTATAAAATCAACGTGTGCGAATAAGAGACTTAAAGGAGAAAGAAATAATTTTCCAAATGTTCGAGCTTTTGGCTTCGGACAGTAGATGTGGATTAATTTGAACATTAGAATAATGTTGAACACATTGAAAAGATAATGGAATATTCGGATGAGGCCGAAAAAATTAAGAAGGGCATGACCTCCCTAGTGGTGAAAGACCCCAAACCCACTGTGCAGTTAGCATATGGCGACTGGAACGGACGGTGTGGAGCCCGTGAAGTCCAGGGATATTGGAGGATTTCGAGAAAAGATAATGGTATTAATTGGAACATGATAAGAAACGAGCTATAAGATGGAAATAACCTAACTTGTGTAAATGTTTAAAGTTCTGGCTAATGTAATGTGGACAAGTAATCTTAGAATAATGACTAATGTCCATAAGAAAATAGAAATGGTTAAGCAAGGTAAATTAATGGATAATTAAGTTACCTACGGAGGTTTAAACCCATAATAACACAAGTGTGCGCTGTGTATAAGGCTTTCAATGTTAATGAATATTTTCTAACACAATGTGCGTGTGTGTTAACTTTGGTGTGAGTTAATGAACGTTGAGTAATAAACATCTTGAAAGTAAATGATAGGTTTTTTCAACAATTGTTAATTGTTTAATTGTGTGAGTTAATGGGAAAGAATGCTAGTTTTAAGAATAAAGATACAAAATTATTATTTTGTAAAGAAAAGGAGAATGAACGGTGTCAAATTACGTTTTTGGAATAAAATAGTTTAATACATTGGGACATGTATTTTAAAAGGTATATATGTAGATATATATGTATTTTCATATGCATGTATTTTCAGCGTGTGAGTATTCTTTATGCTGTTCATTTCTATACTACATTTGTATGTGTTCCCACAGAGCATTCGGCTCACTCTCTCCTTTTGTTACGGCAGGTTCTATGTTGTCTCGTATTTTGAGAGCACTCTACTGGTAAGTACTTAATTTGCATTACATTAGTAGATCTATTTACTTGGCCATGGGGGCACTCCCCTTGGGTCACATCATGTAGTTTGATGAAAATTGGAATCACGCGCTAATAAGTACAACGTTAAATAATAATAAAATTGGATTAGAATCATTATTTAGGTTGTTCCATTGCACTTCACAATTAACGTGCGAGGTGTATCAGTTTGATCCTTTATTAACCCTTAAATCTGGGTCGGGGCATTACAACTTGATATCAGAGATTTAAGTTCAATGTTCCTTTCTAGTGTGACGGGGTGAGGTCGTTAGCGGATTTTCTTGACATCGATGTTGATTTGGGCCGATCACGCCGGATTAATGAAAATTTTGATTTGCATCCTAGATGGTGAAGTCAAGGACATTAGCACGATATGCTACTCCTTATGAGATAGTAAACGGATAAGTTTGTATATATTCATGTTCCGCGGCATTTTTGATGTAGATGTGTTGGTAAATCAACACCGTGATCTGTTGTGTGAGATGTATTATGTGGTAACTTTATTGATGAGAGTAGCCTTAATAGTAGTAGCAATGTAGAGTAGTTTTCATTGCGATGTAGCTATAAAGGTTGTATATTTTTCATCTATGGAGTTTAAGTGACTAAGTTGCATTCATAAGTACTAATTCTGCGATAAGAATGTATTGGGTCCCTTGGTTGAGGACTTGGATTTAGTGTATCATGATTATAATGTGGGTCTAAATAATCATGATGATTTGAAGTAACCTAGGAGTGAACCTAGAAAATATTGGTGATTTAGTGTTAAGTACTAGCTTTGTGATCTTATAAAATAGGACCTCTTGCGGCGTCACTAGGGTGAGCCTCCTCTTAGGCAATACCCTACGTCAAAACTCTGGTGGTATTAATTTATAGACTTAGAGATAATAATGTGGTATTGAGGAATAGGATCTCTTGTGGCATCCATGGTGTGGGCCTTGTTTTTTATAGGTAATACCCAACATCACGTATCCTACCAAAAACATATAGTTGTGTTAGCTTGTAGATTATCACATAGTATGATATTTACATAGTGAGAAAATTTAGTTGTTGTGGTTGAACACTTATTGAGGATTAAATAATGTGGTCCAGTGAATTTGGTTTGGGGTTAGCCTTTAGAATAGGCATATGAATCCATTTTAATTTTCCTTGGAGATGAGTACTAAGGTTTAGCTAATGGAGTGTTAGTACAAGTAATAGGCTTTCCCTAGTAATGGTGAATTTAAGGTTGTGTACCATGTAGTACGGTAATGTGGGCATCTCTCATTGATATTATTGGATTCCTTATGATGCCAAGGATATAGACTGACAGATGGTGAAACATATAGTGATTGGGATTAGTGTTTGGCCTATTGAGGAAATAAATAGTGGCCACGATCAGTTGTTATACTTGATAGGAGTTTGTCACGATAACTGCTATACTAGGAAGTGTATTTTCATTGGAGATGATTGAGTTAGAAAATATATTGTGTTGAGGTTTATATAATTATAATAAGCTACTAATGATTATAATACGGTTTAGTCATATCATTTGTGGCAATACTTTGGGGTAGTATCATGGCTTTGTTTGTAAACCTGTTTATGATATGAATTGAGGATATTGTCAAAAATAAGTTGATAAGTTCTAGGTTATGCACCTAGGAAACTTAGAACATGATGATGTTCATCATGATTTAGAGATAGCACTTGGAATAGGGTGTTAGGCTTGATTATAGCACCTGCATGTGATACTTGTGTTGTTTGGTATAACTCTAGTGAGGGAAATCATTAGGTCGTAGGCATGGGTAATACTTGAAAGTTTGAGATGCCATTAGAATAGTTATGATTTGGGATCACGTAGGGCATTTCTAAGAGTCGTGCACTGGTCCGTGAGTTAAATGTCTAAAACTATGTGAGAGTTGTGTTTCCCTTGATAAGAGTGATCTCGAAAACTGAGTTTAGCTATCGCATGTTGAAATTATGAAGGCCTAGGTATGATATGTCACTGACTAATGATAAGCACCAAGAGATGTAACTTCTCTTTGATTTGGGATAGTTATGCTTACCAATGATGGAACATGTATCATTGGTCCTAAGGAGGGAAGCATAGCATTTCAACCTCCTGAAGATATTGGTTTTGTATTCCATTCGTTCAGTAAGAATGGATGATTGATGGTTAGGACCCATTAGGGTTAATAGGCCAAGCCAAGGTATGTGGCAAGGCTAAGACATTAGCATATATCAGTGAGAGTTATAGATTTTAAGTGTGTGTTGTGGGATCCTACTTCGTGTGGCACGATCCGTTGTCAGAATTTAATTATTTCCTATTGGCGTGACAGTCACCTGATTCATTGTATTCCTTGAGTCTTCTTGATCCCGGTAATAGGAAGTTATTGTTCAATTGTGATTCGGATTAGTCCGATTGTGGCACGGTATATGAGTGTGCTCTTCTTCTAAATCTTTCATGTTCTACATCAATTTGTGTATACACGTGGTCTCGCGTTTGTTGACTGTAGTTTTCATGTGTTATTTGGTTACATTAGGTTAACACATTTCGTTAGTTAACCAGTATAGCTAGCTACGAATTGATCGTGGGTTTCGAGGTTGTGACTCTAGGATATTGTGACTATTAGAATTCAGTGAAACATTAGGTGTTAGTGTTACACTTTGTCAAAATTTATGTTGTTTGAGGATGTAACAGCTTGTGTATATTTGAGTTGTGATACCTAGGACGAATTTAGGTTAGTGTGAGGATCTTGTAGGAGATATCGGTCGGGTAGACCAATTGAATTAGATGACGATCATAATTGATGATAATATGGGTAATGATGTTGAGGTTGTATCATCCTAGGCTAGTCGTGATCCAAAATTGTTGAGAAAATGTAGACTTATAAATCCTAATGTAGGAAGGATTCATACTGATGAGTTCATTAGTGGTAGCGTGATATTTTTTGAATATCGGTTAGTTTGAGAGATTGTTTCAATGGATGAGTTAGGCATGCTTGGGATTAGTAGTAAAACTTTAGTGTCTGCCATTATTAGGTTAGCAATGTACGTGATGAAAATAAAATCTTTGGATTTTTAGACCATAGTGTTGAGGATGCCGTAGGATTAGAAGGTGTTTGTAGATAATTGGATTCTAAGGTTAATGACCATGAATTTCGAGGACAAAATTTCCTAAGGAGGGAAGAATTTAATACCCCACCCTATAAAAATAAGTATTTAATGATAATCGAAGTATTTTATTCAACGCCAAATTTGAGGAATAAATATATATTGAAGTTATACTAAATGGTACGAAAAGTGACGCATCACGAACAGTAATTAAAGAGAAAAATTCCCATGATGCATGGTTTGCATGGATACTTATTTAAGTTCTAATAGTCCTAGTAAGTATGTTAGTTAAGTTTGATGTAAAAGTGCCAAGGAATGATTCTGACACGGTCATAGTTAATATAATGCGATTTTTGTCTGCACACATCGCGCAGTACGCGAACTTGCACGATTTTTGTAGAAAAATTGGACAGGGATAAAAATAGTATGACTACATATTTGGAGCCCTAAAAATATAAGAAAAAATACCATGTAGAGAAAAATAAAATAAAAAGGTTAATCTAACACTTTTTTACGGTACGTGACACTGCGAAAACCTATTTTTACGCGAATTGTTTAGAACTATTGGAAGGGCTAAAAAATAAAATGACCATATATATAAGACCCTAAAAATACCGTGTAAAGATAAAAATGAAAAAAAAAAATAGGGTTGATTGACCCCCCCCCCCCCCCCCCACCACCACACACACACACAAAAAAAAAAAAAAAAATTGTGTCAACGTTCAAATGGGTTTTCTTGTGCGTTAGGTGTTTGATTGGTTTGTTTTATTATCCCTTTCCAACTTTGTAGAAGACCTTGGTTAGATTAGTTTCACCCTTTTGGGCATACGCTTGCTTAAAACATTGATCAAGACTTCCATTTTTCATTTATAACTTAAGAGAGGGAGATGGGTTCATGGGTGGGCATCCTACTTATCAGAATTTATCTCTTCTCTATCACTAAAAGCTCTCTCAAGAAACCAAAATTCTTTCAAAAATTCTTATCTCCTCATATATCTATATTTTTCTCCATTAAAATGGCCCACAACCTCCATTAGAGCATCCTTCCAAGGTGGGACAACTTGTTGGGGATTTTATAGGAAGGGTTTTGGGGAGCTAAAGTGGATCCTCCATGATGTTTGAGGAAGGATGACTGGAGCATGACGGGGTTTGCTTGGGTCAAGCTTGGAGCATGGAAATGGGGCTAAAGTTACTCCCCTTGAGGCCATCTTTTAAAGTGGGGGAGTCGCTCATCTTCTGCAAAACCCTTTTTCCTCCAATGAAGACCTTGAGGTGGGAAAACTCATTTCCTTAAGTAGTCTAAATTGATAACGTTGTTAGCATGATTTTTTGCATATTTAGGATTCTTAAATGTATAGTAATATTTATCCATTCTTAGATGATAATCCCTCAATATTTTCATATACAAATCTAGACTAAAAGTTGGATTTTTATGAGTTTAAAGTTGGAGTAAAAAAATCAGAATATTGTATCAAATATTTCATGGGTAAAAATTTGGTAAACTCATGTTTTAATGTTAAAATATGACTTTTCATGATAGGTGGACAATTGGATTTGAATATAAACTTTTATAAAATCAATATAGTGGCCTTTGTCTTGATTTAATGAAATAAACAGATGAAATGAATTTACATGTAATAAGTCTTCAAAGTAAGTTTGTAACACTTAACTTTTGAGCAAAAAGTCAAAACTTGTGAAACTAAGGTCTTTATGCAAACTTTTGGGTGTTAATATAAATAATAAAAGTAAAGAAGGCTAAACTTGAAATAAGTCGCTAAGTAGGTGTTGAAATGCAAAAAGTCATAAATAAACTATGTAAATCAAAGTATGAAAAGTAAGAATGTCAAATACTTAAATATTGTCAAAATGGGTAATAAGATGTAATAACCCAAGAAGAAAGTGTACAAATCAAATATGTGTCAAATGGAACTTTAATATACAATATCTGTGAAATTATATTTTAAAGGCGTTGGAGTGTTAAATGTGAAAGTTTAATAAAATGAAGTATTGAAAAAGTGTTAAAAAATTCTAAATAAGTTTAAGCGTTGAGTCGGAAACTTAAATTACCAATTTTGGAAGATGACACTTGTTAAAGGACTAAATTGCAAGTTTTTGCAATAAAAGGGTAAATTTACTTAAAGTGTATTATTTTTATGAATTAAAAATATTGATGTTGTTTTTACACTAGTGTGGGTGAAAATGAATTAAGTCCTAAAGCATGAATGATTTTTTTTATAAAACCAACCTGTATGTGAACAAAGGAGTGTTAATGGGAAAACAGACAGTTAAGTCCGTTCTTTTAGCTTCGGCCTATAAATGTGGATTAATGTAAACATTGAAATAATGTTGAACACGTTGAAAACATGATGGAATATTCGGATGAGGTCGAAAAAATTTCGAAGGGCATGACATCCCTAGTGGTGAAAGACCTTAAACCCACTACACAATTAGCATATGGTGACTGGAACCGATGGTGTGGAGCCCGTGAAGTCCAGGGATATTGGAGGATTCCGAGAAAAGATAATGATATTAATTGCAACATGATAAGAAATGGGTTATAAGATGGAAATTACCTAAATTGTGTAAATGTTTAAAGTTTTGGTTAATGTAATGCTGACAAGTAATCTGAGAATAATGACTAATGCCCTTAATAAAAGCGAAATGGTTAAGCAAGGTGAATTAATGGGTAATTAAGCTACCTAAGGAGGTTTAAACCCATAATAACACAAGTGTGCGTGTTGTATAAGGCTTTCAATGTTAATGAATATTTTCTAACACGATGTGCGCATGTGTTAAAAGAAGGTCTTAGGTAATGATTAACAACTCCGGTGTGAAATAATGAATGTTGAGTAATAGACGTCTTGAAAGTAAATGAAAGGTTTTCTCAACAATTGTTAATTGTTTAAGTGCGTGAGTTAATGGGAAAGAATGATAGTTTCTAGCATAAAGATACAAAATGATTATTTTGTAAAGAGAAGGAGAGTAAACGGTGTCAAATTATGTTTTTGTAATAAAATGGGTTAATACATTGGGACATGTATTTTAAAAGGTATATATGTAGATATATACATATTTTTACATGCATGTAGCTATAGCTTGTGAGTATTTTTTCTGTCGTTTATTTCTATACTGGATTTGTATAAGTTCTCACTAAGCATTTGGCTCACTCACTCCTTTTGTTACGGCATGTTGTATGTTGTCCCGTATTTTGAGAGCGTTGTACACGTAAGTACTTATTTTTCATTACGTTAGCAGCTCTATTTACCTATCCTTAGGGGCACTCCTCTTGGGTCACATCACGTAGTTTGATGAAAATTGGAATCACGTTCTGATAAGTGTAACGTTATATAGTAATAAAACTGGATTAGAAACATTATTTAGGTTGTTCCATTGCACTTCACAATTAACCCGCGAGCCGAATCGGGTTGATCTTTTATTAACCCTTAAATCCGGATCGGGGCGTTGCAATCAATGAGTTATTCCGGTACACAAAGTAGATAACTGACCCTTAAATTGTATTGTTATAAGCATACCCACTGCAAAAAAGATAAGGAGTTTAACATAACAACCATAAATAACGTATATGCAACATACAAAGAAAAAAAATACAATCAAGTATGGAAGAGAAATAAACAAACTTAATGGGGCATCTAGAGAGTCGGACAATTTTCCCCTATTTTAATGTTTGTTTCATCAATATTACTCAATAAGATTTTGTTTTTGCATTAGATACGCAGTAGGATTTTATCAATACGATATCGTGGGAGAAACTTCGGCAAACCTCATTCTAATGGAATTAATAATGCTCAATATCATCGACATCTTTTATATTAACAATAAATAAGAAAACAAAATAACTTGTTTGGCTAGTGGACTATGAAACAAATGACAAAAAAAAAATTGTATATTTTCTGGATTAAATAATCAACATATACAATCTCACTAAATTCTCAACACGTAATATGGTTATTAAGATCTTCTTTTTGTATCAAGATATGATTACTTTGTATCATCTTCTTCTATGACCAAGAGTATAAGTTTTTGAAACTACCATGTAACCTCTCGGAAGAAATAAATAAGTAAGATAATATGAAAAATATATTTTATGTTTTTTTACAATTATAAATATATTAATAAACTAAAAACGATAATAAATAACATAGATGGTGTTGTGCCACCTATTTTCTAGGTGTAAATGTTAGGAGATAAGTGATTCACGTGGAATTATCTCATTATTGATTTACATTAGCTTTTAATCCTGCACGATGCAAGGCCATTTTGTAATTATCTTTAAACAAGGTAGTAAAAATTTCAAAACTTGAAACTAGATCAAATAAAGTGCAGACATAAAGCAAAATCTAGATTAAAAATTAATAAAGCGAATAAGAAGATGAAACATGCCATAAAATCTCTTTCAAATTTTAATGGTGTTGCCAACTATATAATATGTGTGCTTCATTTTCTATATTAGAACAATATATGAGAATTAACCCATGATAATGCAATGTAGTGGGAGGGCTACCCGTGTGGTAACCCAACAATCACGAGATTTTGCATTTTACCTTATGCTCTGCAGAAAGACTCAAAATTGGTGTGATAATCTAACATTTGAGCATTGATGTGGTGCGTAAATAGTCTACAAATGGTTTAAGATTGGAGATATATCTATCGTTCTAGTAAAACCCCAAGCATAGTAGCCTTAAAAAAATCCCAATAATCGAACACGTAGAGATATTTCGGAGGGAGTAATCAGTGCAAGTGATGGCATCTCTGATAACACCTCGGGTCACTTCGCACATCAGGACATTTATGCGCTTCACACCGCATCCTTATTCCAAATCACAAATTATTACCGAGGAAAGGAGAACTTAGTAGTAAAAGCCTTGAGTCGCAGACCGATAGTGGTGTTATAAGATATTTTAAAGTTGAAGTGGGGTTCTCTTTCTACAGCAGATGAGTTGGCGAATGTGTTTATAGAAGTTCCTACCATCACACCCGATATCATTGTTCGGAATGTAAGGGAACAGACAGGGGAATTTTCTTATTAGGAGAAATTCAAATAGCTGTTTATCGATGGGGAACCAGTATATTTGATTGGATCTGATGGAGAGTTATGGTTTCATGGTGGACTAATGGTACTCAATGATGAGCATTTATGGTGAACAATTTGTCGTGGGCATACGGATCATGATTTGTACTACATCATAGAGGGAATAAGATGTATCAGGATATGAGACGTAAGTATTGGTGGGCCGGTATGAAAAAGGACATTGCTTTATTTTTATCCAAGTGCATGACTTGTCAGATGGTGGAGGTAGATCACTAGAGACCATCAGGTGTACAACAGCCTCTTGAGGTCATAGTGTAGAAGTGGGAGGGAATTTACATGGACTTTATTACCAAGTTTCCTACGTCACAATGAGGACATGATTCCATCTGGGTGATCATGGACCATTTCACTAAGGTAGCTCATTTTCTTCCAGTTTATACTAATTTCACATCAGATAAGTGCCCCCAAGCTTTTCATAAAAGAGATCGTGAGGTTACATTATGTTCCATTCGACATCGTGTTTGATGGGGATAAGTCCTTTATATCCCCCTTTTGGAAGAGTTTTTAGCAGGCGATGGGGACCGAGTTGCGGTTGAGTACCTCATATCACCTATAAACTGACGATCAGATAGACTGAGTGAACTAAGTGTTGGAGGATATGTTATGAGTTTGCATGTAACAACCCTGGCTTTTGAGCGACTATTTTATATTATTTTGCCTGATGGGCTAATTTTATAAAATAGGGGAAGTTGGAGTAAATATTATTTCCCGTGATATTAAGGGATAATATCTACTATGTTTTGTCTATTTACCGTTATGAGAAGGTAAATAGCATTATATTGTGTTTTATTGCATCGTTATATGTTATGCGATGGTTATGACTCATATTTAAATTGGAGCCTAATTAATGAAATAAAATGAACTTGGAACATAAAAATAGTTCACGCTACTCCGAATGCCAAAATAGGGGGTGCGATTGTTTTAGAATAGTCGAGATAGTCAAAAATAGGTGCCAAGTTGTATTTTTGAGTTTCGGGCACTTTTAACAGGTTATGACTCAATTATGTGGATACGAGTCATTTTAATGGTGTATTAGCAATTAAAAGAGGGGAATTAATGTTTAGGCCCGTTTAAGTTCTCCCAACCCTTTTATTCCCCTCATTCTTATGTTAGAAGCCAAGAGAGAGAGAGAGAAGAGAGAGATTGTGAGAAATGGAAGAAAAGAGAGAGAAATGGAAGATTTGGTCTGGAATCCGTTACTACCGGAAGAGAATCCGAGACTACAAACTCGAAGCAAGTTTCTTACTTGCTAGATATTGATTTAATGTGATAAATTGCATGTATAGTTAGGTTTTTGGAGATTTAAACCAATTTTGGGTTTGGGGGGGGGGGGGGGGGGGAGGGGTTGGTGTTTAATCCCTTGATCTTTGATTTAATTTGGTTTGGAGGAGAAGATATTAGTTAGTAATGGTGTAGAAATGATTTGGTAGTAATTTTTGTTGTTGTATTTGGGTGGAATAACGAATAAAAAGCTTGGAGCTTCGTTAATGGCCGAAACAGCTTCTCGGAGAAGAAGCTGCCCGCCATTATCGATCGATCGATAATGGGGGATCGATCGATCGACGGCCAAGGGTCGATCGATTGACCCCTTCAGAAAGTGGGAAAATTTGTAGGGACGAATAGATTCATCTCCCAGGCGAATCGATTCGGTTAAGGGGTAGGTTACAAGTCTGGGAGACCGAATCGATTCGGCCCTAGGGCAAATAGATTCGACTGCCCTATTTTTGTTAGATTTTCCTAGTTTTGCTTTAGCCCTTTTCTTTTAGGTTCGAGCTTTAGGAACCTTCCTTTGGGAAGTAATGGGGAGTCTTAGAGGGTTGCTTTGGGTAGACAAATGTCCTAAGCTAATATGAGGATAATTGGGCTTACCCCGAGAGCTAGTTTATGTAGGTTAATGTCCGAATGATATAGGAAGTTAACCTAAAATTTATAGAAGATAAAAGATGTTAATGTTGAGACTTTTGGGAGACAATTATTGAGGGAGACTCACTTTGATGACTTAGGATATTGTGTTGAACTCTTGGAGACTAGTTTGAGGATAATGGCACTTCGGGTCTTAGGTCATTAATAAAATATGACACTAAGAATAAGAAAGACATATTCTAAAATGTGGTACTAAATGAATAAGTACAAATGATTTTTGAGAAGGTAAAAGTGAATGATTTAAAGAAATGGAAAAATGATTTTCATAATTGTTAATTTATGAGTACACACCTCTCTAAATCGCTATCATAAGGGAAGTTCGCGCGTGTGGTGAAGCCCCCTGGCTAATGAATGCAGGGTGGATATATCCCTAGGCCATATGAGCGTTTATTGTATATTTTTCTGCGATGGTGAGGTAATTCTGGGTGTGGTTATGACTCTCCCGCAGGCATATGTCCCCTTCTCGACGTTTCATTAGGATCCCAGGTTGTCTTGGTGATAGGCCCTGGAAGATGATAGCCATTTAGGGGCGCGCGCAGTGGGGAAACCCGGACGGGCGATCTTAGAAATGTTATATGATATGATATATATAACTATTCTAATAATGTGGGACATTATTGTTATTAAAGCATTTTATGATAATGAAATGGATTTAAATTATATTTCCTGGATGGAAGAAAGGAAATGGAAAGTTGATTACATTTCCCGGATGGAAGAAGGGAAATGGGATGTTATGAAACGAAAAATCATTTTTATGATAATAAAACTTGTTTGAAATATATATATATTTCTTGGATGGAATAAAGAAAATAAAATTGGTAAAGAAAGTTTTGAAATGAAATTGAATTGGTAAACATTTGATAAAATGAATTAACATATATGTAATTCTTGAAGGAATTAGGAACTGTGCCTTTAGATGGTGAATGAAATGGTTATGTGTACTTAATTAGATGAATATGTATATATTGATATCGTGCTGAGGGTCTAATGGACCTCGACGATCAACCTTGCCTAGTAGTAGTGTATCGGGGGGATTTCTTGTTTGGATTTCGCTTCGCGAGACACCCCACGCACGAATAGGTCATAGTGTTGAGACTGGGGAGAAGTTATCCCTTAGTACTTTGGTTAACTAGAGCATCATCATTGATATTGCGCTAGGTTGTGCTTTTAGATTGAGAGGTGAGAAATATTTTCTTAATTGCGAGAGAATTACGCACTCAACTATCATGCATTTTAGTCACATGGTAATCATATCAAACCGGGCCCTGACCCGTCTATATTTCTTTGTTTTGCATGCAACTCTTTGTCCGTTCAGGTGCTCTACCGTAAGGACACCCGTATTGACCTATCCATTCCAGTCGTCATGGAGCTATAGCATATTGTGGATGTTGTAGGATATTTGTATTAGACGTTTCTTTCCATTGTACTCTAGTTATGTTCAGTTTATTATTCGGGCGTGTTGCCCATGCTTTGTACTCATTTATTATAATGTAATATTTAATGTGTAATACTCGGTGTAACTATTTGTATTGGTCTGTTAACCGAAAGCTTATTTGGTTATTGATTTATATATTGTCTTTTATTTACTCGTTGATTTTTGGTATCCACCGTTTTTGCAAATGGGATTGTCTAAGTGTTTTTTCTTTCTTTTACAAAATTTTAAATTTGGCAATCCATTTTCTAAAATGATTGGTGGTTATCTCGTACTATTATTTTAATCGACAGTGATGCTGAGAATGGACCATCTATGATTCCTGTGATTATTAGAGTATTGGGCTTTCCACCTATTATTTTAGTAGTCGGGTTGTCACATTGCACTATTGAATTTAATGCGGTTGGGAGATCCACCTACCATTGGTGGATTTTTCTTACAACAACAGTCATTTGAAGACGATTGGCATGGAACCGTTAAAGGTATTTTATGGGAGGCCTTTAGTTCTCTTATTTTCTGGATTAAAGTGGGGGTGCACAAGATTCTTGGACCAGGGTTCATTCAAGACACCTCTAAAAAGGTGGCACTTATCAAGGATGGGATGAAGACTTACCGGAATAGGTAGAAGAGTTGTGTGGACAGATGAAAGATACTAGAGTTTGCAGTTATATATCAAGTATTACTTAATGTATCTCCCAAAAATGAGTGATGCGGTTCGAGAATAAGAGGAAGTTGTCGCCCTAAGATGTGGGGCCATTCACTATTATTTATCGAGTAGGTTTAGTTGCGGATCTTCTAGCCTTACTAGATCACCTATGCAATGGATATTTCTTAGAGAAAACATTCCATATCATCGTATTGATCTCGGTTAGATAGATCTTCAGTTGGATGTAAGCCACAAGGAGAGACGTAAAATGCAAGAGAAGTATTTGGAACTCTTCTAGCCATATATATATCCAATTTCGAGGGCATAATTCATTTATTAGGGGGAAGAATGTAATACCCCATATTTTAATTAGTAATATTTATTATTAATCGAATATTTATTATTAATTGTGAATTATTCTTACTTTTATTATATCGTAATAATATGTGCATAATTTATGTGGCGTTTAAATTTGCATTGTATGTGACATCTACATTGCATGTTATAAATTAATTAATTAGTGAAATTAATGTATACCTCTTAAAATATTTAAGATATGTATTTTACCTTACATTGAGAGGTATTATCATTTGGACAGGACTCTAGGGTGGTACAAAGGCCTAGAGATATATATTTAATGTGTTAGATTGGAGTCAAGGGTAGATATACCTTTGGGATAAGTTTTGGATAAGTGTGGATAGCCTTTTAGGCTCATATGGGGATCTAAAAGATGAGAAATTGAATTTCATGCATTAATGGGTTTACTTTGGTTATTATGGTGATTATGCTTAGAACTTGTTTATGTATATTAAAAATATGATTGGTATTGATGAATGTTGTACTTAAATAGACCTTGATGATATATGACATGCTTTTTTATTAAACCCAAAATTAAGATGAATCATAATTCTTTTCATGTTAAAAATTGATGATTTAAACTTAATTTTGTTGTTTTAATCTAGATAATGATCATATATTGTTAGAAACATATTTATAAATACATACGGATCACTTTAAATATGTTTTGGAACTATGTAGGGTTAGGATAATGTTTAATGGCGATCTAGTGTGAAGAAAGACGAGTTGGATGAGTATTTAGCGAGATTGGGTGTATTCACCCCGTTTTTAATTCGTTTGGCAAAGTGCACTCCGAACAGGGTCACGTGCACACGATTGTAAAATAGCCTAGTGTGCACGAAGCCGAGAAAATGATAATATATTTTATTTTTGTTAAAACCCTTTTGATTTCCCTTGGGACTTCCATGGGAAGTTTTGACTAGCGTATTAAGGATTCTAACCATACTTATTTTAATGGATATTATGGTTATGAGATTAAGGATTACTTCTGGTAATGTTTAAATATGCTAGGTATATTTATAAAGGTATAACGTATTCGTTTACAATGTTAGAGGTAATTACTATATTTGTATATATATAAAGATGATATATATGCTTTGTGTACTATTTTTTAATATACCATATGTATGTATTTGTCTCTTGGGGAATTTATCGACGGGGGTGATGGATGTAAATGGATTTTGGGACTGGGTATCATGCCCCTAGTTAATGTAGCAGACGACGTGGAGGTCGACATATCCTGTATTAAGTTCAACATCATCTCACGATTGGGAGATGTGGATGACTTCATACCATATAGTTGTGTATGTTACCACACAATTATGTGACTGCATAGTGATCCATACATTCTTTTATGTGTGTATGTTCTAAATTGGTTAGGTATAGGACCCCTTAGAATTTACCAATAGAGGCATGAGAATATCCCCAAAGGTTAAAGCCTCCATGTGGTTTATGAAAATTATATCTTTTAATTAGTCTAGTGATTGTTATATTATATGAGGAGATTATGTCACGTTATTATGCTTATTATGATATTACATATATCTTATTTTTCGGAGGACACATGGGAACTATATCTATTGTATCCTTGGTGTGTGGATGTGTCCATAGTTTTATAGTAGTCGTATGTTACTAAATGGTCACTTACTTTATAATCATAGAGTTGGGACTTATATTTTATAGTTTTGGTTTAGTATAGAACAATTGTAGTAGGTTATTTCAATTATGTTAAGAGATGGGGTATCTTTGCATTAGAGTTTTAGCGTGTTGGTATGATTACGTAAATAATTCGCATATATTATTGTTTCAATAAAGTAAGTTATTTATTGTGACTTTTGGGCTCTGAGTTATTAGTTTAGGGTGTATGTGAGTGTAGGATGTTTGTGTGTGTGTTAGTTTGTGATCCTTAAATAATAAAGACTCAACTAAAATTAATAAAACTAAAAATAAAAAATAAAATCTAACTAAAAATAAAACAAACTAAAAACAATCAAAACTAATATATTAAAACTAAAAAATAAAATACTAAGCTTATATAAAAACTAAAATAAAACAAAAGAAATAAAAACTTAAAATCTAAATGAAAACTAAAGTCCTAAAAAATATAAAATCTAATAAACTAAAAAAAACTCCTAAAAACTAATCCTAATAAAATTAAAAACTAATAAAAATCAAAATAAAATAAAATTATATTACTAAAGATAAAATAGAAAACAAACCCTAGAAAATACTAAATAAATCAAAATTAAATACTAAAAATAAAGCGACTCAAACTAAAAATCTAAAAAAAAAAAAGGGATAAACAAAACACACACAGGGTTTGGGGTAGGTTTAGGCTAGGTTTAGGCTCGGATAAGGTTATGGGGGAGGGAATTTAGCTCCATTCAACGTGCATTTGCCTTGATATATATAGCTTTTGACACCGCAAACGGACATTTGACCTACAAGATAAACATTTAAGCACATAAGACCCATATTGTCGAGAATTAGCAACTAAAGTACATCTATTCGGGGTATAAAATGTATAGTTTTTGGTGCTTATCATCACGCTATTGCCAGACAAACCGTATTGGGTCTTCAAACTATGCAAATCAACCATGGAATGTAAAGTTGTTTGATCTTTTTCACAGCCAGAGTATAACGGTTGGGTCGCTTTAAATTTTAAACTTTGGTACTCATCGTCAAGGTTTATCCTTATATCTTCATGAACACCTGAACCTTGTACATCATTGGTGACCTCATTCTCTTCCACTTCATGAACTCCGTACGTATCATTAACTAAATCCTCTAACATATTATGATCCACATCGGCCCCTTGTACATCTTACCTACTTGTTGAAGGTTATTGTGGAGGTTGCTCGGGAACAAAAGGAACTTTTGATTCCCCATGAAAACTCCAAAATCGATACTTATCTTGCATATCCTATCTTAACAAATGTAGTTCAATTGTTTTTCACTCAAACACCTTACCATTCTTACACCTAGCACACGGACACGAAAACTCTTCATCATTTCTTTGCGTATTTTACAAATTCATTAACACCTCTATGAAATACATATCCTAATCTATTTATCTCACCCATACACTCTTTGTATTTAGGATATCCCATCACAACTACTCCACACAATCACCTATTATATGTAAAAAGCTTATATTAGTGGATTAGTATAAACAAAAGTGTGAACATTTAGTTTCCATTAGTATAAACAATCACCTATTACTTGTTGTATAAAATTTATAGTATGTTTCATTTAATTATTCTTAGTTATATTCAATTTTTAAATTTCAAATTCAAATTCAATTTATAATATTAATTCCTATTTCCTCCATCTCCTCTAAAGGGTAAGGGGTCCTATCCCATTCAAGATCGTATATTTCTGTAATATACTTAACAGCTCATGCACATTGTTCCAATTTGAGAAAAATTCAGCAGCATGTCCCGATAGTTCTCCAAGTACACGACGTAGATTTGCAAGTGTAAGTGTTATTTCATTTGATAATTGAAATAATACTCAACGTCGCATCATCTAGTATGTACCCAGAGAACATTAAGATACGACTACAGAACTTCCTCCAAAAGTAACAAGTTTAAGCCACTAAGAATATTATTATACAGAAACTATGCAGTTCCAAACTGTCCAAACGGGACAATTCAAAAAATCTCATTACAGGGGTAATGACTCTCGAACGGGTATAAGGGATATTGAATGCATACGCATAAGAACTAGAAGGTTAGTACCTATGCGCACTATGTGTATGCTTCATTTAATTATGATAAGTTTGTGGTTGTGCCACTCTCAAACGGGTCGTGACACAAACTAATTTTAGAAAAAGTTTTAAAATTCCCCATACCCCCATTTTGACAATAATCCAGTGGTCGTACCACTTTCAAAATTAACCAACCCAACAAAGTAAGACAGTATAATTATGTAAGGATTTATTAGTGTGAATTAAATTAAGGATTTTAAAAAAATTTAACGACCAACTTCCATATCCAACCACATTCGTCCAATATAATCCAACAACAACAACAAACCAACAAATGGTTATCCCGTACTCCTGCTAATTCATCTAATCAATTAATTCAACATTAACAATTTCAAACCTCAATAAAAATATAGAAACAATATTTAAAATATCAAATTAATGTTATTCTCTAAACAATAAGATTCAATCAATATTAACAATACCTATTAATTTCAATCCCAATTAACATCATCTAATCAACATTAACAATTAATTTCAAGTCCTAAACTAAACATTAATTTCAAGTCCTAAATCAACATTAATAATTAATTTCAAGTCCTAAACTAAACATTAATTTCAAGTCCTAAATTAACAATTAATTTCAAGTCCTAAACATTAACAATTAATTTCAACACCCACACCCCCCACCACCCCAACTACCCCCTACCCCGCCACTCCCCCCCCCCACCACCACCACCACCACACACACACACACACCCCACCCCAACTACCCCATGTCACGGTCTTTGACCGTGAAAACTTTATAAGGTTGTCACGATCATTGACCGTGATAAAAATGCGTGTTTTTTTGTCACGGTCAATGACCGTGACAAAACTGGCCGGTTGAAAGGTAACAATTTGGTGTTGTGACATATACCAAACACCATAGTCAATTCTCCCTTGAAAGCCAGAAATATTTTTTTAAATAAAGTTATCCCAGGGTCGACTTGATCTCAGTCCAAGTCATCTTGATCTATCTGCCCCAGATCGTCCCTCTCCAAAATGACATTGTATTACAAATTTTGACCCAAATTCTATTTTTTCAATTTTCTTCACACCATGTCGCATTAAAGGTTTTCCTAACCTATAATAAATCCCAAAACATCCCAGATATGATTCCTAAATGATCCGAAATATGCTTTTAACCTTGTATGATGATTAACCTATATCAAAATATCAAAAAAATGGTTAAATCATCCATTTCAGTATATGTTTAATAAGGGTTCATCTTAGTTGCGGGTTCAATCATTAAAGCATATTCAAATCATCAAAGACTCATCCTAAAAAAATCATCATATTAAATCAGTCTTACAACATATCTAAACATTTTTAATCATTTAGCAGGATCAAAAGTGAGTTATTTTGTGGTCATTCATGAGATCTCAACCTAGCATGTGATTATTTCAAATTTAATTCAATATAGTAATTAATCAAGTTACATATAATACATAGTAAAGAAAGTTATTGATTTTTTGAAATCGATCGAAAGATCGAGTCCTTGATTAAGTTCTCTTGGTGATCCTCTTGTTCTCCCAAAATCTCCTACTCTTGCTCTCCCAAAATCTACTCCGCTAACTAGGTTTTTTTCTTATGGTTTGAATATGTTATTAATGAGGGTTAAGTCTCTATTTAGCTCTCTAATCTCGCAGGTCTCCTATAGGACTACGTTAAGATATCTAAATAAGCTTAAAACATTATCCAAATTCTCTTAAAACTTAGCTTAAAGGGGTACCCACCCTTAGGACCCAAACTGGCATTATAAAAACACCACTTACGGCTCTTTATCCCTATAGTCAATCAAATCGGACTTATTCGTAACATAAAAATAAATTACAACGTTATTATAAAATTAGGAGTCGTTCACAAATAATTAAATTTCCCAAATTAAAATATGTAATTTAAATGTCACAATAATTCACTCAATTATCATGCACACACAAATACCATTGCACATGAGCAATAATAATTCAAATTAAATCATCAATGTTATGAAAAACTATTACTAAGGCCGTTTAATACAAGACTAAACTATTTAAGCAACTTCGAACTGTTTTTCGAAGAAACTCTTTTCTAGAAATAAAATCACTTTAATCACAAGATGTGTTTAAAAATATACACGAGATCTGTTCAAGATTTGTTAACTAGTTTTGAAAAATAAAACTAAAATAGTTTTAAATCAGCACACTAAACAGAAAGGGATGAGAAGATGTAGAATGATTAATGACAAGATATTTTAACGTGGTAAAACCTCAACCAACTGAGGAAACATCCACGACTCCCTCTACGGAGTAAAATGAAAAATCCACTAAAACAAATATAACAGTTACAAACTATATAACACACATGCACACAAATCAGACCTATATAAGTTTAGGAATTTACCCACTGGTGTCCTTATAACTTTTCTGCAGTTCCGATTATTGATGTTGTTCTCCCAGTTTGTTAACTTCACTTTGTTCCAGTCTTTACATCGACTCTTGTATCAAGATCTTATTACCAACACTTTCAGTGTTGTAGTGTGCAAGTGTTTTGTGACACCCCGACTAATTAAATACCGGGTAGCTACTCCTTTATTAAATTAATTCAAAATGCCAAGTTGGTTCAGTTAATAGCATCACTGTCGAAAGCATTTTAATAATTACTAACCACCTAGTATATTTAAAAAGTAAGTGCCAAATTTTAAGTTAAGTCTGATTAACATCTAGTAAAAGAATAATGAAATAATAACAACCATTCACTATAATGAAGTAATGAATAACCAACAACATAAATATAAATTCGGAGGAAAACTCCCCACAACAATCCCACAACTGAAAAATAATACGAAAAGTCTGAATCCTGAATAATTACATACCAGAAGTCTGAATAATTGAAATAAATGAAATGTCTCTAAAAGAAATGGGCGACATGCCCTACAAATGATAACTGAAGAATATCGAGTCAAGATAGATGAAGCGTCTACAAGCAAAGTCCTGTAACTTCCACAAATAGCTACAGCTCGTCACCTGAATGAGAATCCTAACCATGGTGTCCTTGTGGCTGGGCACCTAAAATGGTTTTTACAAAAATAGATTTGAAAGCAAATGGGTCAGAGCCCGAAAGTGGAAATCATTTTAAAAACAGCAAGTGTTTTAATAAAATTAAAACATTAAATGCAAAATACATGTTAGGACGTGCACTCACATGAAATTCTCACCTCTCGACTACATGTGCACTCCTAACGTATCGTACCCATCTATAAGACATCCATAACTAACCAAACCGTAATAAGTTCTACCCCTTACTACTCGATTCCCATATTACATTCTAACATTATCAATTAAATAGAGGGCTTTACTTACACTCGAATTCTCAATTAGTAATATAATTCACTATCAATTTACCCGTTATGTTTTCTCAAAACATTACCATAATTATATTCACAATATTAACATGAAAGTTCCCATTAATTAAGTGTATATTATTCACGTCATAAATATACAATACAAGCACCCCGAGACTAGCTGCGGTGCACACATACTCTGCTATCCATCCCGGTACATCACGTATATAAGGATCACGTATTCCGAATCTCTCAGGAATCGTTCTCAGATAACAACATCACAAATAATGGAGGCGAACACAGTCACATCACATGGGTCACGCACATACCTGCGCTCCCACGATCAGCAGACTTATTAACATCCCAATAAGTCCTTCTTTGACCTATGTTCATCGAGGTAACAAATCTAAATCCGAGAAACACAAGGATTAGAAGGCCCTAAGCGAACGTAAACCTCCCGTGATAGCAAGTATGGTAGGTATGTCATACACATAAAATCAATACCTATACTAAGTATTCACACATCTTAGTGATCATCATAATATATTGGTGGTACACTTCTCATTTTCGTACCGACATATAATACTACACAATTTATATGTTCCCGATTAATATAATAAATTAGGCCGTCAATAATTCTCGCAACGTAATAGACGCTCACGTCCTACTTCATATTTTCCTTTAGGTTCAAACTGCACTTCTAGGTTTGACTCCTCATTATACCCCAAACATCCCAAATGTAACAATTAATCATCAAGGGAAGGTTATCTCTACATATACACAAGGTTATGGGACACTCGGGATCAAAACAGGCTAAAAAGCCTAAACTGTCAACTCGTTCGAAGTCTCGTTCGAACGAGGCTGTTCAAACGAGAGTTCGTTCGAACGAACTGGGCCTTCTAACGAGATCTCGTTCGAACGAAAGTCTTCGAACGAACATCCCTCTCGTTAGAACCCAAACTGTCAACTCGTTAGAAGCTCGTTCGAACGAGCTCGTTCGAACGACCTGGGCAAGTCTTCTAACGAGTGGCCAGATTCAAGCCCAGAAATTCCTATCTCGTTTTTCCCAATTTTTCTTCACTCCTAATCCCACATAAAAATCGTCCCAACATCATTTTAAGGTTCCTAGTTCGTACTAAACATTCATAGGTCATAATCAAACGTTTATATAGGGCCAACTCATCTTAAACATCATCAAATCTTCAAATCCCTTTATTTATCCCCAATTTATATGAACATGAACCCTAACATTTATAAATCATCAATGAGCCTAATAAAATCCGTTTTTGTTTCATCCAAGATATTATTAACATCAGAATAATCGCCTACATATAATTCTACATGCAATTCCTCATCAATATGCAATATTCTAGTTCCAAATTTAATGGGGTTTTCATCTAACTCCCAAACAAATATGATTATAACAAATTTCTATGCATGGAAGAAGCATTTTCTGAAATTAATTGGAATTAAACCACTTGCCTTATTTGAATCTCTGAATTTGAGGTTGAATCTTGAAGGTTGAATTGCCTTCTCTCTCTCTCTCTGCAGAATCCTTCTCTTTCTCTCTCTATCTACAAGTTCTTCTCAAGGTGATAATGGAGGTGGGGTTGGTTTTGCCAAGTTATGAAGTTTCTAACTTCTCCCGTATCCCAATACCTAAATTGGGGTTGATAATGGCTTAGTGGGTTAATACTAAGTCAGATTTTTAACTCTAATTTTCGTGGGTTTTAATTACCCAATTTCCGAAATTACCAAAATGCCCTTAAAAGTTACCGGTATGGCCCAATAATGCCTCGGGACCCAAACTTAACCCCCGGCTAGTGTTTTCTGACTATTTCGACCCTTCCGAACACGTTGGCGCAGTCAAAATGACCATACGGTTAATTGAACTAAAATTCACTTTTTAATCAAAATAAATATTTCCCTGACGCGACTGTCACACGCGTCTCAATAAAAATTTTCAACTTGTCGTATTTAAATCTCACGATAAATTTCATACTTCAATATTCATATATAATCATATATGCACATTATATTCAAATACCAACTCGCATCACGCTAGTATTTTAATCCGGATTAATTTCCAATTAATACGCATTTAATTTAATTAATCCCATTAATAAATATCACAAAAATACGGGGTATTACATACTTCCCCCCTAATAACTGAATTTCGTCCCGAAATTCAGAACTAGAAAGTACCTGGTAAGAACAACTCTGGATAACGTTCGCGTATCTCATCCTCGCGCTCCCATGTGGACTCCTCAACATTATGATGTCGCCACTGAACACGCACTAATGGGACTATCTTTGACCGCAGCTTCCGCTCACTTCGGTCCAAAATAGCAATCGGCCCCTCCTCGTAGGAGCTATCAGGCTGGAGATCGATGTCCTCCAAAGCAATGTGAGAATGAGCCAAATCGTCTCTAAGATATTTCCTTAGCGAGGAAATATGAAATACATCGTGAATCCGATACAAATGCTCCGGTAATCCAAGTCTATACGCAACCGGTCCAATCCGCTCAATAATAGGAAATGGTCCCACATATCTCGGTGCCAACTTCCCTTTCTTCCCGAAACGTATAATCCCCTTCATAGGAGATACTCTGAGCAAAACCTGGTCCCCCACTTGGAACTCTCTGAAGAACCTCTTCGCATCAGCATAGCTCTTCTGCTGCCTGTCCTGAGCTACCCGAATGCGACTCCGTATCAGTTCTATCCTTGCCAAAGTATCCTGAATCACCTCCGATCCAAGTAGTTTGTTGTCCCCTACCTCCAACCAACATGCTGGGGAACGACAAGGTCTACCGTACAACGCCTCAAATGGAGCCATGCCAATGGTGAACTGGTAGGAGTTGTTGTAAGCAAAACTCTACCAGTGGAAGATACTGCTCCCATCCACCCCCAAAATCAATGATACTCATATGTAGCATGTCCTCCAACATCTGGTTTGTACGCTCCATTTGCCCATCGGTCTGCGGGTGATACGTCGTACTCAACCGTAATTCCGTGCCCATGGCCTCCTGAAAACTCTCCTAAAACCGTGAAACAAATATCTTATCTCGGTCAGACACAATATTTAAGGGCACACCGTGAAGTCTCACTATCTCTGAAATAAAGAGCTGGGCATACTGTCCCGTAGTGTAATCCGTCCTTACGGATAGAAAATGAGCGACTTTGGTCAACCTGTCCACAATTACCCAAATGGAGTCGTGACCTCTCTGTGACGTAGGCAACCCCGTGATAAAGTCCATGGATATGCTCTCCCACATCCACTTCGGGACCTCCAACGGCTGTAGCAGTCTTGCCGGTCTCTGATGATCCACTTTTACTAACTGACAAGTGGCGCATTTAGAAACAAACTCGGTAATATCTCTCTTCATCCCGCTCCACCAATACTGACGTCTCATGTCTTGGTACATTTTATCCCCACCGGGATGTACCGCGAATCGTGAGCCGTGCGACTCGGCCATCACCTCGTGCCGCAATCCCTCCCCTTCCGGAACTACCAATCTCCCATTGAAGCGTAATCCCCCGGCTGAGCTAACGGTATAGGATTCGGCTCCCTCTGCTAGTAATCCAACTATCAGCTCCTGACAGAACGAGTCATCTTCTTGTGCCTTTACCACTCTCGTGACAATCTGCGGCGTAACAGTCATTACCTACATGAATGATCTGGCCACTGCATCCTGGTGGCCCAATTCTTTCCACTTTGCCTTCCACACCCCTGCCACCTCATCAACAGGTCTGCGGCTCAACGCATCTGCTATCACGTTAGCCTTCCTCGGGTGGTATTGGATATCGAACTGATAATCCTTCACGAACTCAAGCCACCTCTGTTGTCGCATATTCAACTCCTTCTGTGTGAATAGGTACTGTAGGGACTTGTGGTCCGTGAACAGTCAAAACTTCTCCCCCAAAAGGTAATGTCTCCAAATACGAAGAGCAAATACAACTGCCGCCAACTCCAAATCATGAGTGGGGTAATTCTTCTCGTGAGGCTTTAGCTTACGTGATGCATAAGCAATGGCCTGACTCTCCTGCTGTAATACACCTCCAAGTCCTTGCAAGGATGCATCGGTGTAGACTAGATACTCAACTCCCGGTCTCGGCAATGCTAACACAGGTGCTGAGGTCAACTTATCCTTTAACTCATCGAATGCCAACTGACAGGCATCACTCCAGATGAATGGCACACCCTTACGAGTCAAATGTGTCAAAGGACCTGCTATCTTCGAGAATCCCCGAATGAACCTCCTGTAGTATCCTGCTAGGCCCAAGAAACTATGAATCTTTGTCGGTGTCGTGGGATATCCCCACTCCCTCACCGTGGATACCTTCCCCGGATCAACAGATATTCCCCGGTCGGAAATAATATGTCCCAAAAACTGGACCTCCTTCAGCCAGAACCCGCATTTCTCATATTTTGCATACAGCTCATTCTGACGTAGTGTCTGCAAAACTTGCCTCAAGTGTTCGGCGTGCTCCTCCTCTGTCTGAGAGTAAACCATAATATCATCGATGAAGACAATGACAAACTGATCTAGGAAATCTCTGAACACTCTGTTCATCAAGTCCATAAACGCGGCTGGAGCGTTGGTCAAACCAAAAGGCATAACTCGAAACTCGTAAGATCCATATCTCGATAAGAACGCATACTTCGAGACATCCTCTTCCCTGATACGCAACTGATGGTATCCCGATCTCAAATCAATCTTTGAGAAGAAAGAAGCTCCTCTCAACTGGTCGAATAAGTCATCGATTCGAGGCAACGGATACTTATTCCGTATTGTGACCTTATTCAACTCTCGGTAGTCCACACACAATCTCAGTGAACCATCTCTCTTCTTCACGAACAACACAGGGGCACCCCACGGTGAAGTACTCCTCCGTATAAACCCTTGACCCAACAACTGCTCAATCTGATCCCGTAACTCCCTCATCTCAGCTGGAGCCATACGGTACGGTGCGCGTGCTATAGGTCTCGTATCTGGTAATAAGTCTATGACAAAGTCTATCTCTTGACTGGGGGGTAATCTAGGTATATCCTAAAATACATCGGCAAACTCTCTAACAACCGGAATCGAATCAAGTGGTATCACCTCCTCCTTAGAGGTCTCCTCCTCTATATAGTACAAATGAGTGGACGATCCTCCCTCGAAAGGAGGCATCGCCACCAAAAACATCTCCTGCCCGGGAATGGCAAAGATAATACTCCTACTGAAATAGTCAATCATGGCTCGGTACGCAATAAGCCAATCCATACCAATAATGGCATCATACTCGGTCATCTCTAATACTAACATATCTGTAGGTAATACCAAACTACCAATATCTACCCCTACTCCCCGGCATATAAAGAAAATAAGTGACCCACTCCCCAATGGTGAGTCTACACACGTCACTGTGCTCTCTGCTGTGGCTAACAACCCTAAGGCTTTCGCAAAATTTATAGCTATAAAGCAATGTGTTGCTCCCGTATCAAACAAAACCTGACCCATAGTACCATGGATAGGAAACATACCCTCAATAGCGGATGGTGCCTGCGGATCTGCTACCTTGTGGACGTTATAGACACGTCCATACTATAACTGTCCCTGCTGCACAGGAACTGTTGGAATGGCTGGAAGAGCTGGCACCTGGGCTGGAGCTGGGAGAGCTGGTGGAAAAAGTGGCCTCTGTGGCTCATGTCGAGCACCCTGCTGCTGCTGCGGGGCCCTACCCCTATCAGGACAGTCCTGGCGTTTATGGCCAGTCTTTCCACAAACGAAACACTTCCTCGGAAAGTTCCCCTCTCTGTCCCTGCTGCCCCCGGACCTGGTGGCCGTTACCGTTCCTCCACTGGCCCTGTTGAAACTACTGTTGGCCATTCTGACCCTGCTGGTGCTGATGGTCGTTCGGACCCTGATGGCCCTGCCGAAAATCTCCCTGTCTGTGCCTGAAATTTCCTGACCTGAACCTCTTGTGATCCCCCTGCTGGGTACCCTGATCACCCTGCCTCTGCCCCTGAACAGATTGTGCCCCACTGGCACCATTTCCTCCAGTCCTTCCCTGATGGGTAGACTCTCCCGATCGCTTTCCCTCAGTCATGTGAAAGCGGTGATCCTGGCAATGGAGCAATGCAGCATTAACCACATCAGAATAAGTGGCTAACGAGAGGTTCCCTAATAAGTGCTGACGAAGCCTCCATGTCAACCCGTCCGTAAATTTATGTATCTTCTTTTCCTCCGTTGGTATCTCATCCAGAACAATGTTCAGAAGATCAGTGAATTCGACCTCATACTCAGCCACAGTCTTACCCTCCTGCTTGAGGTTCATCAACTTCCTCCTTATATCTGTGTGAACAGTCGACGGAAAGTACTTGCGGTCAAATCGCACCCAAAACTCCTGAATAGTGAGAGTATCTCTCTCCTCCACTATGGTAATAGACTCCCACCACTACAGTGCAGACCCTACTAGCTTAAAGGTAGATAGTATCTGCTTCTGGACATCTGTGCACTCATACATCCTCAGGTGTCACTGGATGTCCTTCCTCCACTGACTCGAAACTACCACATCGGAGCTACCTGTGAACTGCGGAGGGTGTGCTTTCTGAAAATCATCACGTACACGTTCCCAAGCAGACGGTAATGCATGAGCCTGAACTGGCGCGGCTATCAGCGCCTGAGGTGGTGCCTGCTGAACTACTGCTAGTGCGGCATTTATCGCCTGGGCCACAATGGCTGCAACCTCGGCTGCATTCATCGTTCCCTGAACTGGTGCGGGCTGTGGTTCTGGCATTGCATCCCTGGGAACCCGTTGTGCACGTCGTGGAGGCATCTGAAATAAGAATGAAGTTTATAAGTTCGCAGTTATAAACTTAAAATAGCTGAAGAACGTAGCATAAACAAGAGAATACAACAGTCCTAAAATATAGGGCTCTACATCAAATAAAGCTCAGCGGAAACATAATAAGCCGTACATATCCTAAAGGACACTAGAACCTGATGCTCTGATACCACCTGTGACACCCCGACTAATTAAATACCGGGTAGCTACTCCTTTATTAAATTAATTCAAAATGCCAAGTTGGTTCAGTTAATAGCATCACTGTTGAAAGCATTTTAATAATTACTAACCACCTAGTATTTAAAAAGTAAGTGCCAAATTTTAAGTTAAGTCTGATTAACATGCAGTAAAAGAATAATGAAATAATAAAAACCATTCACTATAATGAAGTAATGAATAACCAACAACATAAATATAAATCCGGAGGAAAACTCCTCACAACAATCCCACAACTGAAAAATAATACAACAAGTCTGAATCCTGAATAATTACATGCCAGAAGTCAGAATAACTGAAATAAATGAAATGTCTCTATAAGAAATGGGCGACATGCCCTACAACTGATAACTGAAGAATATCGAGTCAAGATAGATGAAGCGTCTACAAGCAAAGTCCTGTAACTTCCACAAACAGCTACAGCTCGTCACCTGAATGAGAATCCTAAGCATGGTGTCCTTGTGGCTGGGCACCTAAAATGGTTTTTACAAAAAAAGATTTGAAAGCAAATGGGTCAGAGCCCGAAAGTGATCATTTTAAAAAAAGCAAGTGTTTTAATAACATTGAAATATTAAATGCAAAATACATGTTAGGACGTGCACTCACGTGAAATTCTCACCTCTCGACTACATGTGCACTCCTAACGTACCGTACCCATCTATAAGACATCCATACCTAACCAAACCGTAATAAGTTCTACCCCTTACTACTCGATTCTCATATTACATTCTAATGTTATCAATTAAATAGAGGGCTTTACTTACACTCGGATTCTCAATTAGTAATATAATTCACTATCAATTTACCCGTTATGTTTTCTCAAAACATTACCATAATTATATTCACAATATTAACATGAAAGTTCCCATTAATTAAGTGTATATTATTCATGTCATAAATATACAATACAAGCACCCCGAGACTAGCTGCGGTGCACACATACTCTGCTATCCATCCCGGTACATCATGTACATAAGGATCACGTATTCCGAATCTCTCAGGAATCGTTCTCAGATAACAACATCACAAATAATGGAGGCGAACACAGTCACATCACATGGGTCACGCACATACCTACGCTCCCACGATCAGCAGACTTATTAATATCCCAATAAGTCCTTCTCTGACCTATGCTCATCGAGGTAACCAATCTAAATCCGGGAAACACAAGGATTAGAAGGCCCTAAGCGAACGTAAACCTCCCGTGATAGCAAGTATGGTAGGTATGTCATACACATAAAATCAATACCTATACTAAGTATTCACACATCTTAGCAATCATCATAATATATTGGTGGTACACTTCTCATTTTCGTACCGACATATAATACTACACAATTTATATGTTCCCGGTTAATATAATAAATTAGGCCGTCAATAATTCTCGCAACGTAATAGACGCTCACGTCCTACTTCATATTTTCCTTTAGGTTCAAACTACACTTCTAGGTTTGACTCCTCATCATACCCCAAACATCCCAAATGTAACAATTAATCATCAAGAGAAGGATATCTCTACATATACACAAGGTTACGGGACACTCGGGATCAAAACAGGCTAAAAAGCCTAAACTGTCAACTCGTTCGAAGTCTCGTTCGAACGAGGCTGTTCGAACGAGAGTTCGTTCGAACGAACTGGGCCTTCTAACGAGATCTCGTTCGAACGAATGTCTTCGAACAAAAATCCCTCTCATTAGAACCCAAGCTGTCAACTCGTTAGAAGCTCGTTCGAACGAGCTCGTTCGAACGACCTGGGCAGGTCTTCTAACGAGTGGCCAGATTCGAGCCCAGAAATTCCTATCTCGTTTTTCCCAATTTTTCTTCACTCCTAATCCCACATAAAAATTATCCCAACATCATTTTAAGGTTCCTAATTCGTACTAAACATTCATAGGTCATAATCAAACGTTTATATAGGGCCAACTCATCTTAAACATCATCAAATCTTCAAATCCCTTTATTTATCCCCAATTTATATGAACATGAACCCTAACATTTATAAATCATCAATGAGCCTAATAAAATCCATTTTTATTTCATCCAAGATATTATTAACATCAGAATAATCGCCTACATATAATTCTACATGCAATTCCTCATCAATATGCAATATTCTAGTTCCAAATTTAATGGGTTTTTCATCAAACTCCCAAACAAATATGATTATAACAAATTCCTACGCATGGAAGAAGCATTTTCTGAAATTAATTGGAATTAAACCACTTGCCTTATTTGAATATCTAAATTTGAGGTTGAATCTTGAAGATTGAATTTCCTTCTCTCTCTCTCTGCAGAATCCTTCTCTTTCTCTCTCTCTCTACAAGTTCTTCTCAAGGTGTTAATGGAGGTGGGGTTGGTTTTGCCAAGTTATGAAGTTTCTAACTTCTCCCGTAGCCCACTACCTAAATTGGGGTTGGAAATGGCTTAGTGGGTTAATACTAAGTCAGATTTTTAACTCTAATTTTCGTGGGTTTTAATTACCCAATTTCTGAAATTACCAAAATGCCCTTAAAAGTTACCGGTATGGCCCAATAATGCCCCGGGACCCAAACTTAACCCCCGGCTAGTGTTTTCTGACTATTTCGACCCTTCCGAACACGTTGGTGCACTCAAAAGGACCATACGGTTAATAGAACTAAAATTCACTTTTTAATTACAATAAATATTTCCCTGACGCGACTGTCACACGCGTCTCAATAAAATTTTCCAACTTGCCGTATTTCAATCTCACGACAAATTTCATACTTCAATATTCATATATAATCATATATGCACATTATATTCAAATACCAACTCGCATCACGCTAGTATTTTAATCCGGATTAATTTCCAATTAATACGCATTTAATTTAATTAATCCCATAAATAAATATCACAAAAATACGGGGTATTACATGTTTGTGATGGTAATATAACACATGCATGCACTCACTCACGCTTATTTTTACAAACAGTACTAGCAAATTACAAGTCAGATCTATATGCTGTGATTTTCAGTTTCTCTTTTCTTAGGAAACTTTGAACCTTATTTGACCTTTAATATTAACCCAGAATCCACGGCTATCTTGCTCAGAAGCCGTATCAAGATCTTAATCAATCTCAGGGTTTTGAAACTATTTTTGAGATTGAAAATCACCAAGTACGATTCCAACTAGGTCAAAGGTTTTGCTTCAAAAGAACTAGAAACAGAAAATGTTATTGTTGATTTTGAGTATGAAAACATTTAAAGAAAAAAATCAACAATAGATTTCTCTAGATGAGAAACTGTAAGTGCAGATCTAGATGTTATGTAACATAAAATGCTCATATCTGAAATTTTTATGAAACAGAAACGCAGATCTAACTTAATGCTTAAGTTGGAAATAAGATCTTAACCCAAACAGGTTACATCATGAAATAACTTATCAAAACAACTCTCAAACACTCAAGGTTGTGTTTGGTATATAACTAGTTTTTAAGGAGGTTAGGGTTCGAAAGATGTTATGGACGATTAAGGGTTAGGGCTTCTAACTCTCTCTTTCTCTGGTTTCTCTCTCTATTCTCTCTACTCTCTCTACTCTCTTCTCTCTCTAGAAATGACGAAGTGACAAAAGCTTCTAAATGGCTGAGAGTAAGGCTCCTTATATAGGGGCTGAGAAAACTCGAGAACAAGGTTTAAAATCAAGGGCTACGATTTAGTCTTTAGCTGTTGACTTTGATCCAACGATATAAGAGAAGAGATGGATTAAAACGCATTTGATTGGCTTAAGAAGGGTTCACAGGGATTAATCCAGAACGCATGCAGATCGTTGATTAAAATAATCCAAGGGTAGGAAATGAGCAAGGCTTATGTCTCATAAAAGAAACACAAATCGGACCGATATCAGGCTGACAGGTGTAAGGCTAAGATTAAAGCTGAAACGTGTGTTTTGAAAATAATTACACAAACACCATTAAGTCTCTAGTGCTTTCGATTTCTACCCTAGTGAACTTTCAGTGATAAAATTACCAATTCAAAGTTGCAGATTGACCCCAAAACTTTAATTCCAATTTTTAAATAAAAAAAATGTTTAAAAATCATTAAAAATTCCCAAAATCTTATTAAAATTCAATTTAAGGGAAATTAATACACAACACAATTATAACCAATTATATGCAATATGTAATGTATGAATGAAATACTAATGTGTGTGAGTGTTGGTAAATATTCCTTAGATCAAGAGGATTAAAATGTAGAGAAGGATTGAGGCTCATTGGTTTCTAGGATGGCACTCAATTTTGTTTCTATTTCCAAACTAGATGAGCACTTATACAATATAGACTCAAGTGAGTCAAGAGTATAAGGTGCTTCAATCTTCCCCTTTGGAAATATGAGACAAAATCTCCTTTGAGTCAACTTAGACTCGTAGGGAATAAAAAGAAAAAGAAAAAACTATTCCTATATAAAAATTCTATCTACCCATTTCCTAGAATCGAAAATTACATAACTCAACTAAATACAATTCAATACCCTATTACAACTTTGAACATAGCAGAGAATAACTGTGAAAAAACTGTACAGTATCCTACAAATAATTACTAAGATCAAGCTCTTTAGAATATGTACAAAATGAACGAATTCTTATAAGACTCAAATTTCTCCCCCATTTTGTCTCAAATGGACAAAGGGAAAAATTATGTAAATCCAAGAAATTATTCAGCACACACCATTCCAATTGATTTACGCAAGGTAATAAACCTATTATAATCCAAAGGTTTGGTAAACATATCTGGGAGTTGCAAATCTGTGGGAAGATAATTGATTTCTAATTCCTTAGTCTCAACTAATTCGCAGATAAAGTGATGCCTTATTTTTATGTGCTTTGTTCGCGAGTGTTGAACAGGATTTTTAAAGATGTTGATCGCGCTTTGATTATCACAATAGAGATGTAATTGTTCCTCTTGAATACCATAATCACTTAGAATTTGCTTAAGCTAAAGTAATTGAGCACAGCAACTGCCAGCGGTTATGTATTCAGATTCAGCAGTGGACAAAGAAGTGCATTTTTGTTTCTTACTACTCCAACCTACCAAATTATTAGCAATATAATAACATGCGCCTGATGTGCTCTTGCTATCGTCAGTACACCCTGCCCAATCAGCATCAGTGTATCCTATTATAGTGCTAGGAGTATCATTAGTGTACAAAAGTCCTAAATTTAGAGTGCCTTTAATGTACTTGATAATTCTTTTAACACAAGTTAAATGACTCTCTTTAGGATTGTTCTGGTAACGAGCACAAACGCAAACAGCGTACATAATATCAGGACGTGAGGTAGTAAGTTATAGTAAGGTTCCTATCATACTACGATAAAAGGTGGGATCTACGAATTTCCCTGTTTCGTCCTTAGACAGTTTGACAATAGTACTCATGGGAATTTTAGCATTTTTTGCACTTTCAAGGCTGAATTTTTTAATAATCTCTAATGCGTATTTTGATTGCGAGACAAATAATCCTTCTGAATTTTGTTTGACTTGAAAACTTAAGAAAAATTACAACTCCCCCATGAGAGACATTTGAAACTCTTTATGCATAATTTCAGAAAAAGATTTAACTTCTGAAGGGGAAGTTGATCCAAAGATGATATCGTCTACGTAAACTTGAGCTATAATGATATGTTTGTCAAAAATTTTGACAAAAAGAGTTTGATCATTTCCACCTCTCTTAAAACCTTTGTCTAAGATAAAGTTGGAAAGGCGCTTATACCAGGCTCTTGGCGCTTATTTTAGGCCATACAAAGCCTTCTTAAGACGAAAAACATGATTCGGATATTTAGGGTCAATGAACCCTTTTGGTTGTTCTACATAGGTCTCCTCAGTCAAAATTCCATTAAGAAAGGCAGATTTAACATCCATTTGGTAAAGCGTAAAATGTAAGTAGCAAGCTATGGCAAAGAGAAGACAAACAGATTCTAATCGAGTAACAGGAGCAAAAGTCTCATTAAAATCTATTCCCTCTATTTGAGAGTATCCTTGAGCTACTAATCTGGATTTATTTCTAATGACTATCCCATTTTCATCAGATTTATTTTTAAATATCCAACGTGTGCCAATAACCTTTTTATGATCAGGCCTAGGTACAAGATACCAAACATCATGAATGACAAATAGAAGAAGTTCATCCTGCATTGCAGATATCCAATGAGGATCATTCAATGCATCATTAACATTTTTTGGTTCCACAAGGGAAACAAAACATGCATAATGAGCATAGTTTCTTAATTGAGATCTTGTATGCACGGGTTCACTAGGATTACCAACAACGTTGTCTATAGGATGGTCTTTAGCAACCCAATTAGGTACATCAGGTGTCTCAATTGGTAAAGAGTCATCTATTTCTGGTGAGTCATTTTCTAAAATATTTTCAGACTCTACCACAATAGTTGGTTCTCCAGTCTTAATCTTTACAATAGTGTCACTTACAATTACGTTTATGGATTCCATAATGGTCTTAGTGCGAAGGTTATAAGCATGGTAAGCTCTACTGTTAGGAGAGTATCCTAGAAAGATAGATTTATCTCCTCGAGTCTCAAATTTGGATAAGTGTTCTATGTCTTTGCAGACATAACACGTACTACCAAAGGTTCTAAGGTACTTAAGATTGGGCTTCTTCCCATACCAAAGTTCGTAAGGAGTTTGTTTATAATTCTTTCTAAGACAGACCCTATTAATAATATGACACACAGTACAAATGGCTTCTACCCAAAAATACTTAGGTAAAGTCTTGGCATGAATCATAACACGTGCCATCTCTTGAAGGGTACGATTATTTCTCTCAGATACACCATTCTGTTGAGGAGTCTTAGGAGCGCTAAATTCATGTTTGTAACCATTATAGTCACAATACTCTACAACACCTGTATCTAAGAACTCTCCACCTCTATCACTACGAATCCTATTTACCTAAGAGTCTTTCTCATTTTCAATTCGAAGTAAAATCTTCAAAAAGGTTTGAAATGTGTCAGACTTTTGTTTTAAGAAAGCTACCCAAGTAAATCTGGTGAAGTCCTCAACCATAATAAGAATATAATTATGTCCACAGAGACTAACAGTTCGAGAAGGACCCATAAGGTCCATATGGATGAGCTCCAAAGGTTTAGAGGTAAGAATATCTTTGACTTTCTTATGAGGGGCATTAATAATTTTTCTTTCTTGACAAGAACCACAAACAATGTTAGAAATAGGTTTTATCTTAGGTATCCCTCTAACTATTTCTTGAGATGACAGTCTAATAAGATTTTCGTAATTTATGTGACCCATACGATTATGCCATATCTCATTCTCATCCATTTTGGCAATGTTAAAGACCTCAGCACTGTTTTGAACAGTATAACAATTGTTCAGAGTCCTGAGTCATGTAATTATGCACTCACCTTTTTCATTTAAAATTTTACAATTATTCTTTGAAAAGGTGACAGTATGATTTGAGTCATAAAATTACGAGATACTGAGTAGGTTTGCCTTAAGACCTTTTACTAGAAGAACATTTTCAAGTAAAGGTAATCCTTCTTCTTGGAGTGTTCCTTTACCAATGATTTGAGATGATACACCATCACCAAAAATAACTTTTCCTCCAACAAAGCTGGTTTTGTTTAAAAGTTTGGTATCATCCCCAGTCATTTATTTTGAACATCCAGAGTTTAAATACCAACCAGATGGAGTGTGTTCAGCTTTTAAAGTAGTAATAACAATATTACACTTTATCTGGGGTAATAGCTCATCTTTTCTAACCCAAACAACTCTTATTTTCATTTTGCTCTTATTTTCTCTTAATTGATAAAATTTGCGAGCATTAGATTTTTGTTGAAATATGTTTTGAGCATGAGGCTAAATTTTATGTAAAGTGGGAGCATTTAGTTTAGAAAAGTGTTTAGGAATCCTTCTTGGAAATGATCTTTTAGGTTTTGTCTTTCTCCTTCTATAGTTAGTGTTTTTGTCTGGTTGTCTAGGAAGAACATAATTGTTACGACTTCTCCTAGAATAGTTAAAGTTTTGATACACAGAAGAATTAAAGATAGGGTTGACTATACGTCTAGAGTAGCATCCTTCAAAGGAATGACCATATAGATCACAGTAAGAATAGTATAGATTGCTCGAAGATGGTATCTCCTTAGGAAAGTCTCTAAACATAGGCTTGATGAGATTTTGAGGTTGAACCTTATTCCTAGGGAGTACAGTTTGAAAGATCGAATCACTCTTCCTAATAGAGGGGCAGACATATTTAGTCTTAGGTGGACTTTCACAATTAGAGTAACTTGATTCCCCAATATAAACTTAGATTGGTTTTTGTCAAACTCATTTTTCAGAGAATGGAAGTCTGGATAAGTTTCTATAGGTCTTTTGCCTCCTGACACAAACTTAATTGGTTCAAAAATTTTAGTTTGAGTCTTCAAATTGGGGCAAAATCTTATTCCAGTTCGATCATCCGAATTATTTTTGGAATCAGCAACAAATCCATCAAAACAGTTTGAATTATTTTGAAATTTTGAATTTTTTTTTAAAACATTTGTTGTCTTTTCTTTGGATTGTTCCAATTCTAATAATGTCCCTTTATATTTTTTCTCCAGGGTTTCATTCTCTTCGATCAAATTCTTCAATTTTTTATCAAAAGTTTTGACTTCATTTTCATGAGTTAGACATTGGGTAGTATACTCTTCAGCGTTAAGTCCAACCATCAGACTTATGTCTTCTAATTTCTTAGTGAGATCTTTCACTATTTTTTCTAGTCTAGTGCTTTTCTTGAGAGTTTTCGCATAAAGTGTGTGAATGTTAGGGAGGTCTTCAGTGTCTGAGTCACTAAGTGCAGTGTGTGAAGTGACCCCTAAGGATTCATTTCTTGAACTCACGCACCCATTGACATCGTCATTATCGCATTCCCTTTAACTCACACACCCCGTGGTATAACTAATAATATTCTCAGAAAGTAAAGCATCTAAACCAGTAGCAGCATGATTCACAACAGCAGGAGTAGAGTTACTATCATCATTCTCATACATAGGCATATCATCATTGTATATTATCTTAGCAAAGAAAGACATGCAAGGATCAAAACAATCAGAAGATTCAGATTCCTCATTCTCAGAATCACTTGAATCATCCCATGTTTTGCAAATATTGGCCCTAGTATGTTTATTAACAGTGTTCAGTTTCACTTTACAGTCTTATGATATGTGTCCTAGTTTTCCACATCTAAAACTCTCAATGTTCTTGAAGTATTTGTTGGGTCTCATGTCCTTGTGATGTTTGTCTTGACCTTTCTCATGAGGTTTGTGGTTAGACTGACTTGGATAATTTGGCTTGCCTTGTCTGTTTGCCAATTTATTTCTAAATTTGACAATTTTCTTAAATTGTTTTGACATCAAGGCAATTTGATTATCCAAACTATCTATATCACATTCCTCATCAGAATCACCTGTGGAAATAGTAAATTCAGGTTTCAACAACTTAGAGGAAAAACTAAAGTTTGAACTAGTCTATTTCCTATGGGACTGGGTCATTTGTTTCTTAAATTCTAATTCCATTTCCACAATTCGAAGTTTACTACTGAGTAATTCAGGAGTGAGATTTTGATCACACATTTCCTCAATAGCATATCTTTTATTATCAAATTTCTATGGTAATGACCGTAGAATTTTATATACAATTTCATGTCTGTCATAAGTTATCCCATTAGCATGCAGTTTGGTCACAATGTCAGTTAATTTCATATAGAAGTCATCGAAGGTTTCAGAATCAGACATAATTAGTGAGTTATACTGCTGAACAAGCATTTGAGTTTTAGCAGCCTTAACTCTAGTGTCACCTTCATGTGCAGTGATCAGTGTATCCCAAGCTTCCTTAGAAGTGGCACAAGATGAGATCATTTTGAACTCATATTCATTTATAGACATGAAGATGACATTCTTGCCTTTGTTATTGTTTCGAGAAGTCTGTTTCTCTTCTTGTGTAAACTCACTTAATGCTTTCTTAACCCTCTCATTGCTTCCTTCAGTGGCTGGTTTAGTAGGATAAGAATAACCATTTTCAACAATATCCCAGACATCATTTCCTAAGGTTCCTTGTATGAAAACAACCATTCTTACCTTCCAGTAAGTAAAGTTGTTTCCATCAAAGAGTGGGGGTCTGCTCAAGTTACCAAATCTTTCATTTTTCTTGTCCATTATTTTGATTTTAAGAAAACAATTTCAAAAATACAAGATCTTTTAAAAAGATTTCCAAAGCTCTGATACCAATTGAAAAATTGTTACTAAAGCCGTTTAATACAAGATTAAACTATTTAAGCAACTCCGAACTATTTTTTAAAGAAATCAAATCACTTTAATCACAAGATGTGTTTAAAAATATACACGAGGTCTGTTCAAGATTTGTTAACTAATTTTGAAAAATAAAACTAAAATAGTTTTAAATCAGCACACTAAACAGAAAGGGATGAGAAGATGTAGAAAGATTAATGACAAGATATTTTTAACGTGGTAAAACCTCAACCAACTGAGGAAACATCCACGACTCCCTCTACGGAGTAAAAAGAAATATACACTAAAACAAATATAACAGTTACAAACTATATAACACACATGCACACAAATCAGACCTATACAAGTTTAGGAATGTACCCACTGGTGTCCTTATAACTTTTCTCCAGTTCTGATTGTTGATGTTGTTCTCCCAGTTTGTTAACTTCACTTTGTTCCAGTCTTTACGTCGACTCTTGTATCAAGATTTTATTACCAACACTTTCAGTGTTGTAGTGTGTAAGTGTTTGTGATGGTGATCTAACACATGCATGCACACACTCACGCTTATTTTTACAAACAGTCCTAGCAAATTACAAATCAGATCTATATGCTGTGATTTTCAGTTTCTCTTTTCTTAGAAAACTTTGAACCTTATTTGATCTTTAATATTAACCCAGAATCCACGGCTATCTTGCTCAGAAGACGTATCAAGATCTTAATCAATCTCAGGGTTTTGAAACTATTTTTGAGATTAAAAATCACCAAGTGCGATTCCAACTAGGTCAAAGGTTTTGTTTCAAAAGAACTAGAAACAGAAAATGTTATTGTTGATTTTGAGTATGAAAATATTTATAGAAAAGAATCAACAATAGATGTCTCAAGATGAGAAACTATAAGTGCAGATCTAGATGTGATGTAACATAAAATGCTCAGATCTGAAATTTCTATGAAACAGAAACGCAGATCTAGCTTAATGCTTAAGTTGGAAATAAGATCTTAACCCAAAGAGGTTACAGCACGAAATAACTTATCAAACCAACTCTCAAACACTCAAGGTTGTGTTTAGTATATAACTAGTTTTTAAGGAGGTTAGGGTTGAAAGATGTTTTGGACGATTTAGGGTTAGGGTTTCTAACTCTCTTTTTCTCTGGTTTCTCTCTCTATTCTCTCTTCTCTCTCTACTCTCTCTACTCTCTTTTCTATCTAGAAATGATGAACTGACAAAAGCTTCTAAATGACTGAGAGTAAGGCTCCTTATATAGGGGGCTGAGAAAGTTCGAGAACAAGGTTCAAAATCAAGGGCTACGATTTAGTCTTTAGCTGTTGACTTTGATCCAACGATATAAGAGAAGCGGTGGATTAAAACGCATTTGATTGGCTTAAGAGGGGTTCACGGGGATTAAGCCAGAACGCATGTAGATCGTTGATTAAAACAATCCAAGGGCAGGAAATGAGCAAGGCTTATGTCTCACAGAAGAAACACAAATCGGATTGATATCAGGCTGACATGTGTAAGGCTAAGATTAAAGCTGAAACGCGTGTTTTGAAAATAATTACACAAATACCTTTAAGTTTCTAGCGCTTTCGGTTTCTACCCTAGTGAACTTTCAGTGATAAAATTACCAATTCAAAATTGCAGATTGACCCCAAAACTTTTAATTCCAATTTTTAAATTAAAAAAAAATGTTTTAAAAATCATTAAAAATTCCCAAAAGCTTATTAAAATTCAATTTAAGGGAAATTAATACATAACACACTTATAACCAATTATATGCAACATGTAATGTATGAATGTAATACTAATGTATGTGAGTGTTGGTAAATATTCCTTAGATCAAGAGGAATAAAATGAAGAGAAGGATTGAGGCTCTTTGGTTTCTAGGATGGGACTCAATTTTGTTTCTATTTCCAAACTAGATGAGCACTTATACAATATAGACTCAAGTGAGTCAAGAGTATAAGGTACTTCATGTTAATTATATAACAATACGGGATATTACATGTTATTGTTGGACTTCCTTACACAATTTTAGAATATTTAGATAACATGTTATTTGTGATTACATGTGTATCCAAGGATATTGAGAAGATTGATATTAATGTCCAATGCAAAAGTTCAAAATCATCAATGGTTGATGGTTAATTTTTTTAATGAATTTTTGAGTTGTCAATGAATGTAGGTAGTAATGGAGGCATGTGCGTTTTGAGTAGTTGTTTGCAAAGAAAGAGAGAACACGATAGTGCGTATTTTGAGGGCATCTATGCCTATTTAAATAATTAATGTATTAATTAGGGGTGGGCAAAGTCCGGTCCAGTCCGGGTTTTGCCTATCTTTTGGACCAGACTGAATATTCGGTCCTCAATTTTTTTGGATCGAGACCGGACTGATTAATTCGGTCCTGGCTTTTTTCAGATCGGTCCGGGGTAAAATTCAGTCCTGACCCTATTTTATATATATATATTTTTTATGAATGTTTTTATCTATTGTTTTCATAATTATATATACAAAAATAAATAAAAAATAATACTCGAAACCCCGAGTGATATTTACATGGATTTTTTTAAGCCAAATAAAAAAATGTCTATAAATATATAAATGTTCCAAATTAAATTCATAAGTTATATAAATTAATTCAAAAACTATATATAAGAAAAACAATAACATTATTTTTATTATATATATATATATATGGTAATCGGTCCGGTCCGGTCCAAACCGGTCTTTTAATATAGTAGACCGCGAACCAGACCGGTTTAATCGATTTTTATTTTTTGTGGACCGATTTTCGGACCGGTTTCAAAATAACCTTAATTTTTTGTTCGGCCTGGTTCAGTCCATTCGGGTCGGTCTTTTTTTTGTCCACCCCTAGTATTAATCGATCGAAACATCAAGCACTAGACTAAATGACTAAAGATTGTCGCAAGGGGGCTTATTGGGCACGCCCCTTAAATCTATTGAATTCTGTTTCTAGGAAAATACAAAGACTAAAGACTATTTTGGTTGTGTTTTAATATTTGAGTTGGTTTTATTAGAAAATGGGTTTAATTTTCGAAGTAAATAACTAATTGTAAAGTATAAATTTATATATGTCCCACCATAGGTTGCGCTGAAAGAATATGAAACTAGTAACGTTAACTGTACGGAAACAAAAATGGTTCGAAAATTAAACTACCCTTCATGTAATATGAGTGGTAAATAATAATAATAATCAGATTGAAGAAGGGTTTTAATTTTCTAAGTAAAAAAATAATTGTAACATAATTATTTATAAACACCCACCATGGGTTGTGTTGAAAGAATTTAAAATTAGTAAAGGTGAGTTATTGAAAGTTAAATGTACCAAGAAGGAAGTGGGTTAGAAGTTATATTAACCTTTGTATGATATGAGTAGCAAATATGATGCAGATTGAAATTGAAGGTGCAATGAAAACAAAAAACGCCGTTGCCGGGGATCGAACCCGGGTCACCCGCGTGACAGGCGGGAATACTTACCACTATACTACAACGACACTATATGAACTAGGCAACTGACACAATTATTTGTAACATCATATATTGCCAAATTGTAGGTTGCGCTATTATATTTGATCCCTTTTATCCCAAATTGAAGGTCTTGTTTCTTATTTTAAAACAGACATAAAACTAAATAAGATTATAAAGGTACTCATCCTCACATGATTCAAGTGCTTGTATTGAATTTAATGGTATTTGACAATTTTAGGAGAATAAAATTTTGGGAGTAAAAAATATATCAAAAGTTTGACCTGACCTATTAATTTGGGACGAAAATGGTATAATTTAATAAAACTTTTCTTTTCAATTTTCTCATTTTTGCATTTCCTCTAAATTCATAATTGCAGCTGAACTATTATTAATAAGGGACTTTTACGTATAGATCATTCTTGAAGAGATTTTTCATACATAAGTTATATTGACTTTCCAACCATCAAATAAGTCTTATTCCTAAATATTTGATCATTTTTCACAACTTTATCCTTTTAAAACCAACCATCCGTAACTTTTTGGGAAAAGTTATACAAGTGGTTGAACTTTTTTTTCTTCCTACTTTTAATCTTCAACTGAACATAATTTTTTATTTACAAATTTAATTTTTTGCAAAATTACTATTTTTGAAATCTCATCACCGAGATCTATCAAATAAGATCCATGAAGCCCATAATGTTTTAAAAAAATAAAAAAATTACACAAACAGTAAAATTCACTGTGTTCACCAAGAATTGAAACATTTTTATATTTGGGACATTTTCACGTGCAGTAAACATTTACTATACATGTATTACATAGACAGTAAAATTTACTGTATTTAGTGAAAAATGAAACAGTTTGAAAGTTATAGTTCTTTAAAGTTTGAAAGAGAAAAAAATAACTACCATTTTTAAATTTGGAGGGAATATTGGGATGGGGGTATATTAGTAAAGAAAAAATTCATAAATTTAAAAGTAGGACTTAATTAATGGTTGACTAGTCAACAGTACTTAATTAAGAAAGAAAAAAACTCAAAACAAGTCTTAGATATAATAATACCTATTAATAATTGTATTTCAAGATTTTTATGAAATCTCAATGAAAGTGAAAATTTGTTTCAACTTTATGATATAATTACACATAAACTAAGTCAAATATCCAATGGTATCAAAAAATTTATAATAGAAATGTAAATATAAATAAACTTCTCCAATGGGGAGTTCTATCTCCATCTCTACATATAGTGTCGGGATCAAGGAATATAAATTACTATAGAGAATTTCTACATGCAATTTTCATATGACATGGACAAAGATACTTTCAAAAATCATTAATCACTTGTAGTAATTTGTAAACCTTTCTATCAATGAAAAAAATTAAGATATCAATAAGTCAAGAGTACGGCAATATCGATCACACAAAGAACATAACAATAAGGAACTTCTTTAACAATACATTGAGAGTCGATAGCAAAACTAGGAAAATTGATACTAATATCCACAATAACCAATTTTTAAAGGAAATACTCACATTCAAAACACTACCAATTAACCTAAGGAACATCGATATCAACAGTCACCCAAATCATAGTATATATTCAATGACAATCGAAGACAATAGCAACAAATAACAGTTATCGATGTCCAACGGTTACCGAAAGCAATATTGATGCTCAAGCAAGCGACAAAGGCCAAGGTATGTATACTTCCTTTAGCTATCAATCTCCAAAACATTAGGGCGTGAGTTATGCAGAACCCATGGGAATCGGAAGATTTCACCGATAACCACTTGGGATTCTCAATGGTAGGGTTATTGGCTCACATGCCAACCACCCTAATATGAGAGTTAAAAGACACCAATAATCCTAACCACTTTTGGACCCAACATATCTCCACTACATTCTTGGTATAAACTGATACTTTTTATAACAAGCACCTGAGGGTGTTCATATAGGCCAATCGACAAACCACCTATAACAAACCTAAATTTCCTCTCTAAAAATGATGCTTACTCCATCCCAACACACTCGTGAGATCCGTTATTAATTGTTGTTATATTACATGTTCATGTCTTTATTATAATTTATTATTATATGTGCCTCCGGTCAAGCCATCTCCTAGACAGATTACACATCAGTCCTTGAGGGACAAACTCCATAAACCCCAGCCCACCACTAGCAATCCTCCTACAGACACGATAGAAAGATTCCATAATTGGAGATGCCTAAGATTTTCCAAAACAATCCACCGATGGATTTTCAAAAACAATGCACAATCAATATTGGTTTAAAAAATGATTGGAAAATATGCAAGATTTTCCAAATTGCTCATTTATTGAGGATCATTTTAAAAATAAAAATAAAAAATAGAGAGGTTTTTAAGGTAAGAATTTGTTGTAGAGGGGTCATTTTGACATTAGCCCATCATTTTATACATAGTTTTGCGATAATTTAGGCATAGTTCAATAACATTCATTTTAACAAGCTTTTGTTTTATTGTCTATGATTTTGTTTAATAAAACAAAAGTGATAGTGGTACAAAAAGTATTCTCAATAATTTCCCAATTCCATCTCCCTTGGCTGCATATCCATCAACCCTCGGAAATCTAAACACCAGGGAGAAACAATTCCCATGGTTACATCATAGCACCTGCAAAATACTGAACCAAAGAAGACTCACCAAACAAAGGCTCAAACTAAACAAAATCTGATGTGGTGCCTCAAAACACTCGGTAAGAAAATTTTAAATCTTCAATTTCATAATTGTATTCCGCGCATACTACAACATTTTTTCTCTAATGCAAGTAAATGCAGAAGAGAAAAATAATTACAAAAGCTCGTGAGCAAATTGCACAAACAATTGAGATAACAATGGATTTATTTTTTCATGAACTGGAAGTCAAATCTTCAGTCTTGTTACGCTTAGCTTGGGGCTCGTCACCTTCTTCATGATTATTAATCGCACTAAGTGCCTGTGGGCCCAAAAGAGACACGTGCTTGCTGGTGACCTGGCGCCCGGCCCGGAGCTTTGGACCCCAATGCCGTTCTGGGTTAGGAAGAAATCGTGCAACCTTCTTCGCTTGTGCCTTACTGAGAGATGCAACGGCTCGAGCAAAATTAGCCTATCAAAAGAAGATGCATATGAGGAGCTAAATTCGTATTTAGCAGAAATACAGGTGCTTTTGAGGACAAGATATTTTTAGAATTTGACCAAGTTAGAATCCAACCGGTCATAAATATTTGATCAAAAAACGTCCCAACTTCTTATCCACAACAAAATGAAACAAAAGAAAGGAATGCGCAAAAAACTCCATAAATTGTGCATATTTTGCAAGAAAGCTCCTCAACTAGTTTTAATGCAAAAAAAACCCTAGATTATGCATTTTGTTGCAAAGACTCCCCTTATAGGGACTCTTAAACAACAAAAGATCGTGATTATAAGCTACACGAGTCTTCGCAACAAAATATCGAGGGATTCGTTTGCACCTTATCCTAGAAGGGGAATCATTCCCCATAAATACTTTGTATGCATATGGATGTTTTGTTCCATTGCCTGGAATTGGTTGAATAAGGCCATGAACATACTGACAAACATGGAGCGCTTAATGATTCAATAAAAGACACACGCACATATAACTGAAAATATTGGAGGAGAAACACACTTTAAGAGTTGGCTCCTTGGCAAGTATCACACTTCCTGGCTGATCTGGCGGTTGAGCTTTCACGGGATGATTTTTCACCTAGATCAAAGTCATCAACTCCAAGCGCAAGGCATTCAATTATAGGAAACAAAATGACGTGTCACGTGATAATCTGGCTAATGCCATACAATGCTGTGTCTCATATATATCCACACATATATTTGATTGTTATGTAACCTTTGGCCACAATTTACACTCCGAGGTCCATTTTCAATTTTGCAACAACCATCTAGAAACACTTCTTTTTTCACACAAGAATCGCAAAAATTAAAAATGGTACCCAAACTGACTACATTAGACTTTAGTACTCAAAAGTGAAATATGGTTAACTTCTTTTCCACAAAAGTGCTGTGAATAGTCAATATTAGCCAAAGCTAAATATGGCAAAACGAACGGTGCAAAATGTTAAAGATCCTATGATAAAAAATAACAAAAGAACAATGTTGGGTGAGTGTAAGAAAGAAGGGTGATTTTTCACTTTGGCACCCATTGATTTGTACTTGGGTAGGCCACAAAGTTCACTTTTTGGACTTTGGCCTCAAAATAAATTCTGGCGACACTTGAAAAAACTATTTAAAACAATAGATTATGTAATTTTAGGACTTAAAATAATATTGATTATGGATATAGGACAATAAACATTTCGTTTCCATTTTTAGTCCATATTTTCAAATTAAAGGAACAGGTGGCATGTTGTGATTGATTGACGTTTTATGAATATAGGTCCGCGCCAGCGGCTTTAGTCAAAAATAGGGACTAAAACCATAAATAAAATGTTTGTTGTCCTATTTCCAAAATACATATTACAATAAGTCCTAAATTTACAAAGCTCCTTAAAACAATTTGTGAGAAATATACAAAGTGTTACAAATAGTCAGTTCGAGGGCCAAATGCCGCGAAGTGAAAATTTCGGGGACCAGACTAGATAAAGACAAATAAATGAAGATAATAATAATAACAACTCAGCAGAGAATGTATAAAATAGATAGGGCGGTGCTTACCCAACAACGCATGATGTCCCAAATGACGTCCATAGGAGCATCTGATTTTAACCCCAAGGGGTTCACATGAGTTCCCGAGATACGATATCCAGCATTGATCACAGCAGAACGAAATATAACTGCTGACGGTGAGGTGCATTTTAGTGTTCCAGCAATATTGTGCAAACTCAGAAACAGAGGAACATCTGGCAACTCCTGCGAAAAGGTCCACTTACAAGGGTAAGAACAACGTAGGTACAACTGCCATAAGCAAAAAAACTCATTTGCATTTTTTTACAAAAACATGAAATATATACAAGTTAGGTTCCTGTGAGGTCGCTCTCTCTTTCTCTCTCTCTGAGAGAGAGAGAGATCTATGAAGCATGGACACGAGCACGTGTGTCGTGTCTAACACGACACAAACATGCCGACACGACAAATCTCAAAAATTAGGACCCAACACGGCATAAACACGGCAACAAATAAATATAATTTCGTAATTGGTTATATATATCATTTTTTTGCACTTCAAAAACAAACCTTAGTTGTCTAACTAATTTATCAAAATTAACATGGTTGAATATTTCATTATAACAGTTTAACCATTACATTAGTTAAAGAGTGAATTGAAATCGAGCGAGAAACTAACTTAATTCTTTTTTAACTTTTCTTCTCATTATTTAGGAAATCCTGAAAGATTTAATTTTTCATGATGACACTATAATTTATTTAAGGTCATTAATTTTTGGTGTCCAACCATGTCCGTGGAGTATCTAAGCCGTGTACGCGAAGTGTCCGCCCTCTTTAAAATGTTAAACAAGTCCGACATGCCACATGGCGTGACGGATAAGTGTCCAAGCTGTAGCGTACGTGTGTCGGAGTGTCCGACACGGGTACGTCACCTCCATAGAAGTGTCGGTGCTTCCTAGATATAGATAGATAGATATGATATAGATATTTGCAACTGTAGTTTTAAACGGAACGGAACTAATTGGCCTACACCACTTGGTGTATTAGTCATGTCTAATTTGGAGCTGCAATTAGATGTATCTTTGAAATAATATTGCAGTTGTACCAAAACATGCCTCAAATATATATATATATATATGGAAAGATTCACAAGTGAACCTAAAAGACGAACATTTTAATGAACTTTAACAAAAAAAAACTAACCCATTAATTTTAATTCCTATATTACAATTGGTCCACATTAGTGGCAACGGACACGCGTGTCTTTTAATACACACACCTTACCCCCACCCATCCCCCACCATGTGAACCACTGCCCAGCCACACCCCATCCCGGTTTGAAAACCCGGAGCAAAAATCCATCCGCCAATCGACCCATATCTGATGGCAGATGGGTCTTGTGTGAGAGAGAGGTTTTGAAGTTCTTGATGTAATGAGCAATCCTATGTGGTTGTGAAAATATATGCTTGTTCAATTAGGTCGACTGTAGATAAATCATATCAAACTTTTGGTTCACTCACTTTAATAGTTCATAATTTGTGTCCTTTGGTAATTTTATAATCTACTTGGGAGTCATTTCAGTTGTCCATTAACGTTGGGTTTCAGTAAATGGGAATTCTAATACGTCACGTGTTTGTTTGGTTCAATGTAGGAATGATCACTGAAATGTTTAAAGAATGTAAGGCACTGCCTTCGTATTAGGTAAGAATCGTTGTTCAATTTTAATTGTCTTAAAAAATATTGAGGTGTGGGGGTGGGGGAGGGGGAGGGGGAGGGGGAGGGGGAGTGTAAAAAAAATATTCGATCGTCCGTTGTCGCTGGTGCGGACCAATTACAACATAGGAATACATACCAAGTTTACATACCAAGGTTTTTAAAATAGTAAAAAAATTATTTTTGAGTTGAATTTTTTAATATGGTATTGAAACATTTCAATGAATCCATATAAAAAAAATCAACTCAAAATAACGTTTTTTTGCTATTTTTTAAAAATCGGTCAAACTTTCACAACTTTTTAAGTAGTTTGACCGATTTTTTAAAAATAGCAAAAAAAGTTATATTGAGCTGATTTTTTTTATATGGCTCTATTGAAATGTTTAAATATCACAAAAAATTCAACCCAAAATCATTTATAAAAATAGGTCCCCGCCAGTGGTACGTAAACTTGATATGTATGAGAGCCTGAGCCTGATCCTCTCTCTCTCTCTCTCTCTCTATATATATATATATATATATATTACTGATCCAATCGTTACCTGGATGTGTGTGTAAGCGATCAATCATTATGGTCACACTAAAACTGACCCGATTTCATGATTTTGGAGTAATTTAAAAAAACTTCCCTCCAAAGTAAATGTATCAGATATATTCTGTTATAAAACAAGCAATTAAATGTATCTTTAACAATTACTATATTACTTCCTAATGTATCTTTAACAGTGACTAGATTACTTTCTAAGTGCGACAATATCTTTTATACTTTGATTTACATAGGATTTGGACAATCAAACAATTCAAAGGGCATGATTGTCTAAACGTACACTTGGGATTAGTTAGGTGGCTCTAAGAGGCCTGGATACATCAAGATTTCAAAATAAAAAATACAATTAAAAAAATCAAATTAAAACATCATATTAAAGGTAAAACGTAAATAACCTCTTAAATTATAGCTCTAATTGAAAATACCCCCTACAGATTCCAGTCTTCCAATGAACCCCTAAGCCATGAAAAAGTTGCATATCCCCCCTTGGGGGAAGGGAGAATGAAAAGGAATGAAAGAATCAAAGAGTTTTTTGCAAAATAAATAATTTAGGGAGGTAATTGCAACTGGTATGATAGTTCAGAAGTTTCTAACAATTTACCCTTATTTAAATAGCAGAATTAAATATACTATAAGCTCAAAAGAAATAAAACATGCCTCTGAAATAGTTGTCAATACAGCAGACACTCGATTATAAGCAGGATAACGGTCCTGCATAGACTCCACATCTGCTAGTAATGAAGTTACCCATTCTTGATCATGGATGGGAGCAGACCATATCGGCCCACCCATGTTGTATTTCTTTCCACAATCACTGCATTCTCGAGGAACAACAGGACCAAATCCAGGTAGATATTTCACGCTGTTATTCTTGAGAAGGGGAATGAAAGAGAATTTAATAACAAAGGGCCAAAACCATGTTTATCACAATATAATAAGAATTATAAAACAGATGAGTACCTTGGACAAGGTCCTTCCGACCGGCTGAAAATGAAAAGAGTCGCAACCAGTGCACTGATAAATGTACGAGAGTTTAATAGGAGTATTCTTCATTGCACTAGCAGAACTGCAATAAATTATTTTAGATATCAACCGTATGCCCAACCTTTTTTAAAGATGAAACAAGCACGGTAAAATGATTTTCACCTAAGGCTGAATTTGATTACAAAGATGGAGAAAGATTGAAAAACAGTTCATAATGTTGATCTGGTGAGATGCTTTCTTACTCATCATAAGCACTGAATGCCGTGGAGTATAGAAAGTAAGTGTCCGTAGGATTGGCGTTTACAGGCTTTTCCAAGGAAAATCTTAGTTTTGAATCTTGTTTTACCTTGGTGGTGATTGTTATGATATGTGTGGAACATCGCACAAGTGAGGAGTCAAGACCAAGGACGAATAACCTTTTTTTAATTGTAATTATCATTTTAATTTTATTGTTTATTAGTATACAATGATGACATATTCCTTTAAAGAATATTCTCATAAGTATTATAGCAGTTAAATAGTAGTTTAATAAAGTAGAGGTATATTTTAGTCTAGATAAAAATAAGAATGTTCTAGTCCTTATGATGTCAGGGCTAAAGTCACACTTGATGGCATCACCCATGACCTCATAATGGGGCCTAACACATTCCTTAGTTGGTTAGTGTTGACATATCTTAGGAACATTCCATCTACCTTGGCCTATAAATATTGTAGCCATAAATTGCGTAAATAAATCAACACCACATATAATATTAATGAAAATGAGAGTTTGAGTTAAAATTCTTCTTATTAGTTGTTGCTTAATGGTTTATGTAAATGCTTCCACGTCCACATCAGGTGGTAGTTGAGTCATGAATTTGACGGGGCATGATTGGGAGTCGGGTTGGGATCCTTATTGCTCCCCTTATATTATCCACGCCACCACGACGACCACCTACATGGCTTACCCAACCCACCAGCCTCCGTATTCACCACGGTCACAAAACTACAACCCGTCATTGTACTCTACCCCGCAACACCCTTCACCTTGATTTGGACAAATATGTTGCCACCTCCGATGATGACTGTGGGTGGAGCGATGGAGAAGAGAGCAATGGTAAAAGTGAATGTTAGACAACGCTTTCTTTTCCCCCTATGATTCCGTCGATGGAGTCCCAACGAACACCTCCTCTATCGCAAAAAACTCTGCCATTTTAAGTGGCAACCGGCTCGGCCAGGGAGCCTCACCACCCTTGTCGTCACTAACTCTGGACAAGGGAATCGAGGTGGGGCTCGAGTCTAACTCTGGACAAGGGAATCGAGGTAGGGCTCGACTTTAGGAGTTCGACCGACCTGACCTGAGGCTGCTCCTCCGCTAGCTAGCTCCAGGGAAATCAAAGACACGGCACGAGAGGTGACCGCAAATGGTGAATGCATCACTGTCTCTAGAGTGACGGCCGAGGAAGTCGATAACATCACATCTTCCTCCGAGATCAACAACAACAAATGCAGGGGCTGGGGTGTGTATTTGAGGAGTGAAAGAGGCTCAGTTGGCAGCTACGAGGAAGTCGGAGAGAGGCCTTAAATCTAGACTTGCAGCGGAACGTCGACGGCGCAGCTGTGAGCAAAGACGAGATCGAGAAAAAAGAAAGGCTCGCCTGTGGTGTACTGATCCAACGGATCGAGAAAGAAGAAGAGGGGGACGCAACGTCCCTTATCCATGGACCCATTGGAGTCACTGGAGAAGGAGATTCAGGAGAATATCTCGTGGCCGAACATGTCACCGAGATACTCAGTCGGCTGTCAAAACAAGGGTCAGATGGTGGGAACGAAGGCTACCTGTTAATGTGTTTGACTGCCAAGACGCAAATGAGGTCCAAGGACTGTTTGCTTGGTTATTTGATTGTGGCTTTAGCTTTAGTGAGCATAAAGGGATTACTGAAGAGGTAGTTGGGACTGTTTTGTTTAAGGGAAAGATTGGCTTTAAGATTAAAGTGACTGATTTTACGCCCAATCCAGTTATCCTTTGGGGCTAAAACCATTTGGGCTCATTCCAAAACTTCATTTATTGCAGCACCTAAACTGGAGTCCTACGAGTTTCAACAATATTCAATCTTGGGCCAAATATAATAAGAATGTTCTAGTCCTCGAAGTGTGTCAAACTTGTGACATCACCCATGACCTCATAAGGGACCTATAACCTCCTCAGTTGGTTAGTGACAGAATATCTTTGCAATATTCCCTCTTACATCAATGTAACACCACTTATTTCTGTGAATTTAATATTTAATTAATTCGGGTAAATTTTAAATTACTTGCGCGTCGTAATTTAATTGAATTAATTATGGTAATATTTATTTAAATATTAATCAGAGAGTAGATGGTTAATATTTATGAAATTAAATTACTAAGTGAATAATAATAATTTATTTACGTCATAACGTGTATTAGTGACGTGGCATTTATTTATCTCAGCCGAGAGTCGGATATAGACTAAGTTGGGTGTGAGATGGGAACTTTTAATAGATTAATTCGGATGTCAATTCTGAGTGCACGATTGAGTCCGAATGGACCGAGATAGTTGAAAAAGTGTACTCGGAGGTGGTAACCGAGCCCACACGAGGGCATTTGGGCCATTTTAATTAGGCCTGTGTGACAAAAAATGGGATTTGGAGATATAAACCTAGATTCAGGAGTTGTGGGCAGCCATAACTCATTTAAGAGAATCTGATAGAAAGGCAAAGAGGGAGGACTCTTAGGAACCAAAGAGGGAGAACAAGAGAGGTGTTCTTCATCGCACAACAATCTCTACACCAAATGATTAATCAGACACTACGAATCCTAAGGCAAATGGTTAAACTTGCTTTGAAATTAATTGTTGAATTTCAATTCATATCATAGTAGGTGTGTAAACAAATGATTTTTGGGTTGGATCGGCACAAATTGGGTTTTTAATTTGTGGATGTTACGAATAAAATTTTGGGACTAGAAAGGATTGTTAAATTTATATTATGTTATGAGGAATTCATGGACAAATGAGGAAGGATTTGTACTATAAAGAATTTAGGAGAAACCATTTTATAATCTAGAATTTATGTTGCCGAGTGTATAAATTTTGGGACTGAAAATAGTTAAGATGGTTTTAATTGTAAAAGGTTTACAGTTCTGGGAAACATCTTGGTTTGAGGTTGTCCATGGCGTCGAACTGAATGAAAGAGAAGAGAGAGAAGATTTCTTAAGATCGTTCGAACGACCTGAGTTCTGGTTCGAGCGACGCTTAATGTCGTTCAACCGACTTGTTAATCTCGTTCGAACGAGATGCTTATTTCGGCGACTTTTGTTCCTTTATACTGTTTGGGCTGATGATGAAATTTAAAGGTTAAATTCGTACAGTAGGTGCACTTATTTGAGGTTTTGATGGGACAAACAGTAGGATGTATGTGGGAATAAATAAATGTGGAAAGAGGAGCATTTACAAGAATAAATTAATAAGTGTGTCAAACTTCTTAAGGGGAATTTAGGCAATAAATTCAAATTATTTAATTACGGGCCAAGTGAGCGAGTCCGAATATAAATTAATTATTGAGAGAAATAGATTAATTTGGAGTCGGAATATAGACTCAGTAATATTAAGATACGGGCCAAATGAGCGAGACCGAGTATATTGGTTGAGTGACACCAAGGTAATAAATTAATTAATGGATAAATTAATTAAATTTGAGTCGGACCATAGACTTGGGAAGGTGATAAATTAATTAATGGGAAAATTAATTAAATTAGAGTCGGACCATAGACTCGAAAAAATATAGGCTAGTGCTACGGATTTTTGTACACGGTAAAGCCGGGATTTAAATTATATATATACGGTGTGTGATAGTATATATATTGTGTGCTTATAAATATCAGTGACTAGATATTTATTTAAATTATATACTCTAGTGCTATCAAGGGAGGTTGCGCAATGTGGGTGAATCCCCTAGCTTGAGGAGTAGGGTGAGTGTATCCCCAGGTCACAGCGTCCAATTTCAGAGGTGGGGCATTGAGATGATGTCCTCATACTCGGGGGAATATGACCGCCCCCATTACGTTTATTATTCAAGTTCCGATTCAGCGGACCATAGTTGTCTCGGAACTCCAAGTGGGTCTGAGTAGCCTGGGTTGATAGCACTTTAGAGAATACATCCAGTGAGATATTACTCGGGAGGAAGAATTATATATATATATATATTAATAATGCTCCTGTGCGGACTAGTCCGCATTTTAAGAATGCGGACCGGACATGTGTCACCTAACGGTGCGCTTAGAAATTATCGCCTAAATTATAGGCACTCTCTCTCTTTTCTGGGCTCACCGCCAGGTGACACATGTCCGGTCCGCATTCTTAAAATGCGGACTAGTCCGCACAAGAGCAGGACTGATATATATATATATATATGTGTGTGTGTGTGTGTGTGTGTGTGAATGTTGTAATATGGTTTTACGTATATAATGAGATAAATAGTTATATACGAGTAATTAAATACATGAAGTGAATTGTATTAATTATATAACGGGTGTGAATGTTATATGGATTTAAAAAGGGAAAATGATTAACTAAGTTAATGTGATTAATAACTTATCAATCATATCTTAAGCATACTCGGGTTTGAGTAGTGTGGTTGAAAGAAGTTATATCAATTATCTAGTTACGGGGTAGATGACTAGGAGGATATAAAGAAAGAGTTAGGTGTGCACATTTGTTGAGGGATGAGTCCGTCCTCAAGGGAGTGCGACACTAGCTTAAATATGGGAAGGCTTTAGGACCAGATGGTATCCCTATTGAGGTTTGGAAGTGCTTAGGGGAGGATGGAGTATCATGGCTTACAAAATTATTTAATAGAATTTTAATGACCAATAGGATGCCCGATGAATGGAGAAAAAGTATTTTAGTACCTATTTATAAAAATAAAGGGGACATACAAAGTTGTTCAAATTATCGTGGTATTAAGTTAATGAGTCATACAATGAAACTTTGGGAGAGAGTGATTGAATATAGATTGAGATTGAAGACAACAGTATCTGAGAATCAATTTGGGTTTATGCCTGGGAGGTCAACAATGGAAGCGATCTATTTATTGAGGAGATTAATGGAGAGGTATAGAGAGAAAAAGAAGGATCTTCATATGATTTTTATAGATTTGGAGAAGGCGTATGATAGAATACCCAGAGATATAATATGGTGGGTTTTACATAAAAGAGGAGTGACTCGCAGATATATTGACGTGATCAAGGATATGTATGATGGTGCGATGACTACAATAAGAACATCAGCTGGAGAAAGTAGTGAATTTTCAATTACGGTAGGGCTACACCAAGGTTCAGCATTAAGTCCTTATCTCTTTGCTCTTGTTATGGATGAGTTGACTGGACAAATACAAGATGAGGTGCCATGGTGTATGCTATTTGCAGATGATATTGTTTTAGTCGATGAGACTAAGATGGGGATAAATGCTAAGTTGGAATTGTGGAGAGAAACTTTAGAAACAGGAGGATTTAAAATAAGCAGAACTAAAACAGAATATGTGGAGTGTAATTTTAGTAGTAATAGGAGGACAAATGGAGATGTGGTGAAATTGGAGGGTCAAGAAATACCTAGAAATGATCATTTTCGTTATTTAGGATTGATGTTACGCATAGGATTAGATGGAGATATTAGTGATGATGTTACGCATAGGATTAGAGCACGCTAGGTTAAGTGGAGAAGTGCGACCGGCGTTCTGTGTGATAGGCTTATACCTTTGAAGTTAAAAGAAAAATTTTATAGGACGGCCATTAGACCCGCCATGTTATATGGGACAGAGTGTTGGGCAACCAAGAAACAAAATGTGCAGAAAATGAGTGTGACGGAGATGCGAATGCTAAGATGGATTTGTGGTAAAACTTAAAAGGATAAAATTAAAAATGAACAAATTCGTGAAACGGTAAAAGTAGCTCCTATAGAAGATAAATTGAGAGAAAATCGACTTAGATGGTTTGGACACGTCAAGCGTAGACCAATGGATGCTCCTGTAAGGAAGAGTGATTTAGTTAGTATTGATGGTAACCCAAGGGGTAGAGGTAGGCGTAAATTAACTTGGCGTGATATTATAAAAAAGGACATGATATCATGTGGTTTAATCGAAGATATTGCACTGGACAGAATGGAATGGAAAAATAGGATTCATGTAGCGGACCCCAAATAATTGGGAAAAGGCTTTGTTGAGTTGAGTTGAGAATCACTTGCTAAATATTTTCAAAATGTTTTAGATTCTAACCCTTGCTATCAAATATTTTCAAAATCTTTTAGGTGTCCAGCCACAGGGATGTCAGGCTTGAATTCACTCCAGGGACTCGCAGTTGCAGCATGTGTGGATGTTGCAGGATTTGGATAGGCGTTTCACTTATTTTATTCCTAGTTTAGGAATGTTATCTCAGTTTATCTCGACCATGTCGCTCACGGTTTTATTCTGTTACTTCATTTCAGATTGTATGGGATTTATTACTCTCTGTTAATTTATTTTGGTTTGGATTTAGCCGATGGTTTATTCGGCAAGACTTTGCTTTAGTTATTTGATGAGACGATTTGAGTCTATCAGTACGTGATGTTTATTTTGTTCCGCATTATATTATGTCTTGGTTAATAGAAAGATTAAAATTTTGACATCAGCTTTTTGAATACTAGGTGGTTAATAAGTTTTAAGAAGATTTCGATAGTGATGCTAAGAATGATCCATATGATATTCCTGTTTAATTTGATATAGGACTGATCACCCAGTATTTTATTGGGCGGGTGTCACAATCAACTTATAAATATTGACGTATACATTGTCAGTGGTACCAAAGAAATATAGCCAAACAAGCCAAATCTCTAAAATAAAATGCATTGAATGCCTTTCCCCGAATGGATTACAGTATTTATAGATGTGAGGGAGAGAAACTATTTCTTGATATATCTTTATCCCAAGTAAGGTTCCATCATTCATTGGGGGTCATGGGTGGTTGACATCGCAAAAGAATAAGTTGAGCTGTCACATGACACGAGACGGGAATTCTTTTGTTACATAATTATTAAAATATCCCTCACGTCCATTACCTAATACTAAAAGTAAAATAAGAAGGGAAAAAGAGGACAAATAAAATAAATGACACTTGTACCCCTGATTCACTCCGATTTACATCTCTCTCTGTGTTGAAAACGGTTCGTCACAAACTCAAAGGGGGACACTGTCTTTGTCAGGTTTGAGTGGGATAACATGAGCAGTCAGGGTCTCTTACCTCCTCTTCGTCCTCAATCCAGCTAGATCACCGCCTTCAGTGACTACCAACTTATTTCTCTTTGGACACTCGGCGACTCTATGCCCAATTAACCACTTTCGCAACACTTGGAAGTGATAAAAGAATGTGTGGGGTCAGGGCCATCAATGTTTAAATAGTGCGGTTTTGGGGCGAAAACTACAACATAGACCACTCATTTATGGAGGTCACAAATAGCTTGGGTGATTGATGACATAGCACGCGATTTGGGCTCCAACTGTATTGTTAGACCCACTACAAAACTACATTGTTTTGTAGTTGTTTTTTTCTTTTCCTTTTTTCTTTTGTTTTTTAAACGTTTAGAAAATAGAAACCGATGACTTAAAGCACTAAACCCTCCATATCAGTTCATCCCTTCCCAAAAAATAAACTAAGAAAAACCGTAGCCCGTTCAAAGAGCTCTCAAACTCACTGGAACTCAATCCCAGTCACCGGCTCATCGGAGCTTCAAGATCGACGGCTCCTCTTCCAATCCCTCCTCTTATGCTCATAGACTATTGGGTCGATGTCTCTGTTCAACTTTTTTTCTTCTTCTTTTAATTGGATCTGGTTTTTGTAACGGTTTCAGATTTCCCTGATCTTTTTTTATTTTTTAGTTCTAAAACCTTATGTTCTGATCTCAACACACAATGAGATTATTGTGATTGTGATATAGCATTTATTTTTCAGTTCAGTGTTGTGACAGAAAAATGTCTAAAAAATATTTTTTACATTATATGACTTTATTTGGAACAATGTTGTGATTTTATTTGAATGATGTGGTACTTTTTTATCTCTGACTTTATTTCAAATGATGAATTTTATTTGAATCATTGTTTAAACCTATTTATTTGTATTTTTTATGATAAAAATCAAATGCACCAATTGCTTTCACGATGCACCCGAGGGACCAAAACACAACACCTTGCACAACCGCAATTTAAAACATTGGGGCCACAGCTACGCCCGTGGTTGCTTGGGGTGTTAAGGGGGTCTTAGATCATATCTTGGCGGAAATACAACTCAAAACAAACCGTATACTCTATAGCCATCTAAGGAGTGTATATAGCTCCTAAACCCAACTTGTGTCGGGTGCAAGGCAGCAGCTTGTGGATACAGTGTCTTACACATTCTTCACTTCCTAAAGTAATGCATTAGTACTTGGTATACTCTTGAACAAAAGAGGATTGTCATAGGCCTTAAACACATGCACATAGATCATGCTCGTGGGAAGAGGGAGGAATGAATGTGGCGTGCACATGTTTTCCAATCTTGGGCCATGAGCGAATGGTCCTTTCCCGTGTGGGTCCGTACACGAACAACATCATTACACCATACTCTGGTCAGCCCTTGGAATTTTGTCGCCTTACGTTTCACGCATTTGTACCCGGAGATACTTTTCTATTCAAAAACTTTCCCCTTCCAATCTATGAATGCATCCAAGTCCACGTGAATTATCGAAAGTGAGGATATCTATTTCAATGTCACTGTTAAGACTCCTTTCGAGGATTCTCACTACACAGCCCAAATGGTCGGATTCATTGACGATATATGGGCCTCTCCTCCCCAATTTCGCAGCTTCTTTCATCTTCACTGGCGGCTTTTACATCTTTTTCGAAACAGATGAAACATTAATCGCGGTTGGGTGTGGCTGAAAAGAGTTTAAAGGTTGAGTATTATTCAAGAGACGCATTTAGGGCAAGAAGACTGAGCCATGGGGGTTGAGCCAACCATGAGTGACGGTGGTTAAGCTATGTTGTGTTATGTTATATTTAAGCTATGTAGGGTACTTATGCAACTTCTGAAACTTAATAATATAAATAGAATGTGAGAACCTCAACACTACCTGAAGAAATAAGGGCCAGAGGTTGAAATGTGGTTCTAAGGGTCAGGTAGTGTTGAGGTTCTCAAATGCTATAATTATAAGGCTGATAGTTCTCTCAAGTGATGAAACTGTTGTTGGGTCTTATTTGTAATAGTTATGTTGTGTTATGTTATATTTAAGCTATGTAGGGTACTTATGCAACTTCTGAAACTTAATAATATAAATAGAATGTGATGGGGAAAATGAAGTAATTCATTCATTCATTCCGCTTTGCTACTCTCTCTCTTCTCTATTCTTCTTTTCTCTTCTCTTCATCTTCCTTTATTATCTAGATTGATTATCTCACAATTCTAACAGAAACCCTTTCTGGGGTTTTCTTTGGAGCCATTCAAGTGTTGTATAATTTGTGATTACAACAATAATAATCGGGATGAACAAGACCAATTTGATGCGTACACCATTATTAGTACCAAAGAAAAATAGACAATTGGGCAAATCTCAAAAATGAATTCTATTGAATGCCTTTCCCCAAAAAGGGCTACACTACTTAGAGATGTCATGGGTGACATAAAAATATCCCTCACCTCTATTACCTAATATTACGAAAAAAATAAAATAATATGAGGGGGCAAAAAAAGTAAAATAACACGAGGTGAAGTTAAAATAGAGGAAAAATAATACGACAATGTTGTCGCCACTCTGGTTTATATAGAGATTGTAGCCCCCATTTGGAGTAAATGAACCAGCTATCACATATTTTATTGCTGAGAATGAAAATTGGAGTTAAATTCTTCTTATTAGTTGTTGTTATAAACACATCCACATAATGTTCCAAAATATATTGTATGAGAATGATCGTCTTAAATGTGGCATGTGCCCTATTTTTCTTTATTTTTCATTAAACATATTTGGTACAAGGCCACTCTTAAAAAATTTGGCCTAGACTAAATTGACGGGGAGAGAGAGAGAGAGAGAGAGAGAGAGAGAGAATGCTGCAAGAATAAGCAATAGAGCAATAGCCAAAAGAGTGAAAAGAGAGAAAACTACACAAACTAATAATTAACTAAAAATCTCAATAATCATTCATTAATTCACAGTTATCCTTAAATAATGAAAGTTACAATTATTTATAGGCTATTAATCTGACTACGGGCTAAGGGATAATTACCAGGGATAACTACCAATAAATATTCTAATAATTTCTAATTTAATCACTTACAAAAAAATTATCCACGAATACATATGAATGAATATCTAAATACAAAATTCCTACTTAACCCCAATTTGTATCCTTTTGTTCGCATCATTCTCCCCAACATTCAAATAAATGAATGATTACTGATATATGTAGTTAATTATTAGTGTGTAGTTTTATCTTTTCTGGCATTTTCTCTCTATTTGTCAATTTAGTGTAGGGAAAATTTCTTAATAGTTGTCCATCACTAAGGGTGTGTCTGATAACAAAGTTGGAAAATGATCCAAATACATTTCATTTTACAAAAATATAAAATGAGTGGAAAAAGATGGGAGTGGATTGGTCTTACTTTCCAGATTTTCCATGGAAATCAATTATTTGCGAGGTGGCTAAGAAAAGTTTTTAATCGAAAATGATACAACTATGGAGCACTTTTTATATTTATGCCTATATTTTCATAGAATGTATTTGCAATCAAGAACCACCAAAGTAAAAGAATCAAAAAGAACCATGATGTGTATTTTTCATGGAAAAGAATTCAATTCCAATCAAACAGACCATAATCTTACAAACCCAAAATATTTATATTCCATAGAAAATCGGAAAAGGGACGGTCTCGTCATCTTTTTCGACTCTATTTCCAACTTTTCACAAAAATAAACTATTTTTCAATATTTTTCCAACTGTGTAATCAAACACACCCTATGAAAAAAATATCACCAAATCACTCATCTGCTTCCCAATTTCTCATATAAATAAATGGTTGTTCAATTTTTTTTAACTTAGCAATTAAATGCACCGAGTGAAAAATAAAATGGTGCAAATCAATTTCACTTATTCATATTTAAATTTTGTTTATTATTTAGTCCAAATCACATATTTATAGCCCGTTTACTTATTTACAATTTCACACCAACAGAAAATTTAACTACTACAGGTGAAACATTTTACCTTAAATCAAAGAAGCAAATACAGCCAATGGGTGACATTAAGAAGAAAATGATGTGAATAAAGAATTAGGGGTTATTTTTAGTATTTTTAGGCATTAGTGGCATTTTTGTTATTTTCCTTATTTTGATGTATTTATTTTTAGTAATTGTTTGTTTAGTATTTAGAAGAAGGAAGGTTATCGGCTCCTAGGTACGTAAATTGTACTTAGATTGTTAGCTTAGAGGTACAAGCAACCTTCTTCCTATAAATACTCATGTGTAGACCCATTTGAGGCATTCTTCCATTTTATGAGATATTGATTACAGAGTTGAGACGAGAGTCCTCTTTTCATCTTCCCATTTGGCGTCATTTATGTCAGAAAAATAACCATATAATATACTAATTATGCCCTGTTATTCAACCGCATAAAGTAAAGCACAAATGAATAAATTAAGGACTACTCACGTATAAATGCGAACAAAAACACGTACGTAGAAATCCATCTGTACAGATAACACTGGAACAATGTATCGCTTATATCGATTTGCATGGCTCTACAGACAGGAAAGGAATAATAAACATTTAAAACCTTTCCAATTGAATCATAGAAGAATACAAAATATATAGAATAAAATGACTTTAAGACTAAATATAACACAAAAAATGTTTAATGACATACAGAGACAATAACAGAAATTGTTTCTAGAATACAAACTGAATATTAAGAACGTGTATATATATATAAAGAGAGAGAGAGAGAGAGAGAGAGAGAGAGAGAGAGAGATGTGTATGTGCCAGTCTACTACATTTTTTATGAGCCCGTCTCTAATAAATAATTGTTATGGTAAGAACAAAAAAGTGAAAAGATGCAATAAACAAAACAAAAAATTGGCATATTATTATCGTATCCAACTAAAAATTAACTTATAGTTGGGACAGTATCTGTTATATATTGCGGAGAATATCACCGAGAGGATAAAAGAGAGAAAACTGCGAATAATTCACCAAAATGGAAATGTATCCATTATTTTAACATAAATTAGTCAAAAATTTATTTTGCTTTTTTTTATTCGTCTAGTAAATGTAGTGCAGGGTAATTCCGCAGTTAGTGCCTTCATTTGTCTTTTGTGTATTATTAGTGTAGCCGCTACACTCCTAGAATATAAATAATGGTGCAGTCCTCTTTTGATTATTAAATATTATTAGAGAGAGTTTATTCCCTTTTAGAGTTTGTGACTATTGAGGGCTATTCCACTATGTTTTACGTAGTAGTGGCAAAACCATGGGTTGGGCCTAATTTGGGCGGGCCAAATATGGGTTGTGCTAAATGTGAGTTGGGCCAAATATGGATTGGGCTAATATGGGCTAGGCGAAACAAATTTTTTTCTACCCAAGTAAGTATTACAATTCCAAATATATGTAAAAAAAACTCATACTTTACTCATAGCCCTTAAATATGGGCCCCAGCTTTTAAATAACTTGGCTAATATGTGTAGTTATATTATTTGGGGCCCATTTTGCCATTACTAGTTTTACATTTACACTACTTGAAGGTAGGGTTGTCAATTTTTGACACGACACAACAACACGCAGCAACATGACTCAAACCCATCACAAAGTTAGCGAGTCAGGATTGACCATTTCTCGACACGAACCCAAAAATGACACGAGCCTCCAACACAAATAGCAAATGAATTGGGTTAGTGTCTACCATGCATAACATGAAAATGAAACAAAATAACTTGTTTAACTAATAATTGAGGGAGAAGCATTTAATGTTTTTCATATTTTGATCTGCTATAGTATAAAATATCATAAATTAGATGATATTTGACTTAGTTATTGCTATCATTTAAAATTTATATTTGTTTAGTTTATGGCTGGCTTATGAGTGGGTTGATTGGTTAAGAGGGAAAAGTATAATAATCTTATATTATGGTTAACGGGTTACGTGTGTCAACCCGAACACGACATGATTAGTTAAACTGGTCATGTTACAAGTTACTATTGATCATTTGACACGATTAGTTTAACGATTAGTTTAACAAGTCGGGTAAGGGTTGACTGATATTTGACATGAACCCGAAATGACACGACTTGAATATGACACGACACACACGAATTGCCACCCCTACTTAACCTAGGAAGCACGGATTCAACTCGCAATATGGAATACGACTCGACTCGAGATACAGGATATGTGATTTTTCCAAAATGTAGGATACGTGAAATATTTTTTAATTTTTATTTTATATAAATTAATGAAAAAATAGAATAAAATGAAAGTAGGTAACATTAATTGTCCCAAGTAGCTAAATATGATAAATGTCACCAATCACCATTACATTAAAGCATCCTTAACATAAAATTGTTCCAAAAATAAAAAAGAATAAGACAGGTTTGTAATGGGTGGGGGAATCAGAATTGTAACTTTTTAAAAAGAATTAGTCCGACTCATAATAGATATATTCGGAGAGATTTGTATTACTTATGTGAACTAGGTACAAATTATCAAGAATAAATTTAGAAAAAAAAAACTAAAAAAAATACATACAATCAATCAGATTTGTAATACTTCCAGGAACCCTAATAATAATCAAAACTAAAAAGAAAACTGAAGATTTAAAGAGACTGATGAAGTCGCAGCCCTAGAAAAGTGGGAAGTAGGCCGGAAGTTGACTGGAACAGGTCGGATGAAGTCAGACTTGCACTGGTACAGGTCGAATGAAGTCTGAAGTGGACTGGAACTGGTCGGATAAAGTCAGTAGTGGACTAGAATTGGTCGGATGAAGTCGAATGTGCGCTGGAACAGGTTGAAACTGTGTAATGAAGGAACCCAAGAAAAGTCAAGAGCCTGAGATGTACAATTGTGTTTTTAAGAGGCTTAATTTTAAAACTTAATAGCTTTTTATTATTAGACATTTGACCCCAATATTTAGGTTCTAAAATATCAAACAGGCGCCCCGCTTATCCAAAAATGAGTACAAAAACGTATCTCAAAGAATCCCAGCGTATCCAGTGTATTTAAAAAAATATATAAATAAATAAAAATTCGGGATACTCTCTGACTCGCATATCTGAGCGCATCCGAATCCGATTCGAGTCTAAAAAAAAATTCGTGATCTCATGAGTGTATTTGTGCTTCATAGGGTATAACCATAGTTGTCAAATCGTGAATCACGATTCGTGAATCGAATCGGTCGAATCAGAACCTAATGATAAAAATGTCGTAAAACAAACGTAAATGGGATTTAACACTACAGAATTGGAAATTAAACATAATATGACAAAAAACTAATCCTAGCACATGATAATATACCAAAATATATCACAAATTAACGGTAGCACATGTTCTCATTCGTTTTAAGCTTAAAAATGTAAAAAACTAAAATATATCATAAAACAGCCAACATATTAATTTAAAACAATATTAATTTAAAACATCCTACATGTTAATTTAAAACAATAAAATAAATATTATGATTAATTTAAAATAGTAAAACTGTAAAACAAATACTTCAAAAATTTTAAACAGCCTACCTACTAAGATTAACAATATTAATTTAAAACAGTAAACCATATTAATTTAAAATAATAAAACAAATATTAAGATTAACTATAAAACAATATTAATTTAAAAGAGCCTTCATATTAATTTTAAACAACAAAACAAATATACCTTTAAAGATTTTATAACAAAAACAAAGGTTTTATAACTAAAAAAAAGCAAAAGATAGAAGACACTCAGCCAAGAGAATAGATAAGAAAAGTCTGCTAATAATAACCGAGCCAAGATAACTTGTTTTTCTCTAAAACTCAATTTCTTAACGGCATCCTTTGTTGTTTGCTTCTTTTTTATTTGTTTTATTAAAACACACGTATGGTCATAAGGTAAAAGAATTGTGGGGAAAAAAAAGTGAATCGGGCTTGAATCGTGAATCGGACCCGGATCGGTTTCAAATCGTAAGATTTCAATCGTGAATCGCCGATTCAATCCAATTTTTTAACCCTATACGATTCTCAACTCGATTCGAATCGTTTTATGTGAGAATCGAATCGAATCGTACGATTCGAATCACGAATCGTACCATTTTGACAACTATGGGTATAACTAATACAGCCTAATGACAATACGTGACATGGACCACAAAAAAAATTACATTCACAACCACCAACAGTGAAAATAAAATAAAAAATATGATGAGCAATAAAACAAAGGAAAGGCAGCCCACAAACATATAATTTACCACCATAAAATGAGGAACACTATCTCTAGAAATATTATAATATATTGCTTATAATCATTCAAAAAGAACACTTAACAACTAGAAATATATCCAATATTCAATTCTTTGTTTGTGCTTTCACAATGACTGTGTTTCCTTCGAGCCACTTTTTTCTTATCAGAAACAGGAAAATTTTATTGATAATAACAATAATTACAAGAGAATGAAGAAGTCCATCAACATAAAAATGAAAATACAACTAAAACAGAAACTCTAAAGGCCAGCGATACAAAATACATAAAAACAGTCCCTCATGCCATCAAACAACCACCCAATAGCCTCTAAAGTAGAAGTTTCCATTATGTGGAGACGTTATCCCAGCCTAATAACATACACGACAACGAAATAGCTTTGAAAGGTTTCATGCCAGATGCCCATAAGAAAGCCAAAAAATTTATCTTTTCCCAAATCCATTCCTTTTCAAGCCTCTTCAGCTTCAAAGATTATGGTGGTCCTTTCCAGTCATGCCCATATCAATTCAAGGCATGCACAACTCCACAGACTTTTTGCTTTGAATCTGTCATAATCAAGTCTCTATTCCTTTCAACATAAATTCTACCACAAGAAGTTTAGTGGGACCCTACTCTCACTCTCTGCAGAATTGTCACTTAGAATTCCAATGTCAAAGTAGGGTTTAACATTGTTTTCTCAACATATTAAATGACCAGGAGAGTTTCCCTTTGAAACTCTAAAAGGGTCAAATTACCACTGTGCCTACTCATTTAATCAAAAGTGATCAATCACACAAACCAGCTAACCGGAAGAGCCGAAGAGGACCCACGCCTCACACACAAGGAAACCACCAATCCGCCAGTGATTGAAAAGAAAAGGATATTTATTAAAAATTTCCCATGGGTGGTACAAAACCTTACACTATCAAATTAATGACATTATATTGATATAAAATTAGGTACATAGTCTAAGGGTGTGTTTTATAGGAATGGTTTTCTATGGAAAATATAAAATCTTTTGCGTTTTCCAACTTTTGGTAGTGTTTGATACATATTGATTTCCATGGAATGTACAACTACACATTTTCAAAGAAATTTTTAAGGTAAAAACATTTTCCCACAAAATGTTTCCTTTTCAATCAAAAGCACCCTAAAAGCTTTTGGATTGGTTTGACTTAATTTGCCAATTCATTTATTCATAGGCCAGCTTAACTTTATGACATCATTATTTCTTCAAATTTTTCTTTGCATTTGTTCCTATGATTGTACTTGACTATGAGGTTTACACATTTTGAGTAGTCCTACTATGAAGCTATCGACCTCATTTTCAATTACAACAAATTTCTTAGAAATACATTAATAACAAACTATGAAGCACTGAATCTTTTACAGGGTTAACCACCTGCACTAGATTGCAACTCTCTCTCGATTCTCTCTTAGTTCATGCTCAGCGTGTATTCATTCCAATTGATTTAGTTACAGGTTTTTTGTATTCTTAAGTCTAGAATTATGTAATGAGTTTCAATGTGTGCGAGCCCAAACAGATTACTCATTTATACTGATAGTGTTGGTTACATGAATGGTTCAAAGTCTCGACCGAGTTGACTCAGTCTCGCAGCCTCGTAATCTGAAAGAGGGGGGGGTTACAAGGAAAGCAAAACAACTCGAGAGTAATAAATGTAAAAGTAGAGCTGTGCTCGATATGCCTGCAAAAGTAAAACCAAACAAATAAATCCCAATCCTACCGTCAACACATGTCAGTTAATTGCAAAACGCATTCATTAGCTTTATACCATTGGTATCCTGCTGTATTGAGGCCGGTCTCCTTAGTCGTATACCAAACCCCAGATATAACCCAATATAAGGAGGTAAAAATCTACAACAAATAAAAATGGGAAAGTAAATCATGTCAAACTTAAAAAATAAAAATAAAAATCAATAGGAAAGAGTTTAATTTTGCATTAAATCATTATAAAAAATACACACTAATAAAGTATAATTGTATTAGTTTTATCTGTTGTACATTTCTTAAAAAATTTGTACTATTCCATTTAAAAAATGCTAATATTTCTTAACAAATGAGTACTATTGCTTAAGAAAATAGTAGTATATATTAAAAAATGTTGGTATTTCTTTTAAAAATAGTACTATATCTTGTAAAAAAAAATAGTATTATTTCTTAAAAAAATAGTAGATTAGTAGATTTTCCTTATGAGAGCAGCCTCCCCTATTCATATATGGAGGTAAGGCCAGCCGAAATCTGCCTCTCCCAGACCCTGTAGTTAAGCAAGAACCATTTTAGTAGATTTTCCTAAAAAAATTACGGGTTTTTGTTACTAATACATTACTAATTTTCGATTTTAGACTTTAATCCAAATTAAATAGTTTATTAGAGTTTAGAACATTTTTCGTCGCTAAACGTCACCAAAGATCACTTTTATTGGCGAAATTTCACATTTACCAACAAAAAATGAACTTAAGTCTAATAAACAGATTAATTTGGATTAAAGTCTAGAATCGAAAATTAGTAACTCATTAAATTCAAAAAAAATCAAAGAATTAATCATATGAATTTACATTTATAGCTTCATAAAAAATGCTCGTTATTTTAAGAATGCATCATAAACAATGTAATCATTTCTATTTAACTCCTATGTAAATTCTTTATGATGTTTTATGTGTCATTAAATTATTTTGATAATTTACAGTTGATTTATTATGGACTATTGAAGTTGACAAGTCGGATATGTGCTAGTATAATCAATTAGACAATGTTATGCATATTAGATGATAGTTTTGAGCTTATCTAATTGATCCACAATATTAATCTTTTTTTTTAATTACATATTTTTCTATTTTTAGGGCCCTCTAAATAGAGTATCGCCCAATGCTGGGATAGATACCGCGACCGAGCTGAAAATTGAGCGTCCGAGACGAGATTTTGAACCATGATTACATCAGATCAGGTAAAACTTTTGAATACAAATTCAACTGTAACTAATATCTCTAAGGGTCCGTTTGATAGAACACGCTGGAATTTATTTCCAAGTCATTGAAAAGCTGGAATTCAATTCTTAACCCCCCCTCAAAGAATTGAATTCCATGACAAATCTGGTTTTTGTGCATAAGGTGTTAGTACCTTAGTGTAACATAGAATTATTTGCCATGGCAAATAAATGCTATCAAATGTGCATAAAAGGTGGAAAATGAGAAAGATTATTTATTTGCCATGGCAAATATTGCTATCAAATGGACCCTAATTGAGATAAACCTGATGCACCCATGAACCTGATGGAACATGAGAAAGTACCTTCAGCTTGTCTCCAAGAAATTTAAAACAAGAAGATGCAAGTCCTTTGTTGAGTAGGGATGAACTTAACTTGAAGCATTGCCATGAGAAACTTTCTCTCGAACAAAGAGAATCAATCTCTATGTGTTTAGTTTGGGCATGAAACTCTGGATTAGCCGATAGATAAGTCGCACCAATGTTGTAGCACCAAAGAGGAGACGGTTGTGATGAATTGAGGTGGAGCTCTGATGGGATGGCTGTAACCATGTGATTTCAGCGGTTGTGTCGACAAGAGCCTTGTATTCTAATTCCGTTTAAGAACAGAAAACACTACAGGAAGACCAACAAATGAGATTCTTATCGTTGGCTGGAATCCAAGCATGTCTGAATATTGTATGAAGAGTCTTTGTCAAAGAGAATGTCATAAGTTGAGGTGTGACAGAGGTACCGCAAAGTGCATTTCACAGACCCAGTGGCCCTTGATCGAGTAGTGCATAATGTAGAGCTGGCAAAATTGGCCCGCTGAGAGGGAAAACACTCATTTCAGCCCAGCAATTAAATAGCGGGGCCCGTATTTATACATTGCGGGTTAAATTTGGGTAAAAAGCAGGTCGGTATGGGCCACATATTGATATTAAAGGAGATGCATTTAAACTTGCAATAAAACATTATCTCTTCTCTCACGGTCAAACATCTTTGCCATCTATCCTTCAAATCAGTCCGCCCTCTATCTACTCATCCTTTTCTCAGATCTTCTCACACTCTTTTATTCCTTCTTCTTCATCGGATCCAATAAAAATACCCATTCTCACTTTTCCCACACGAAGACCAACTTCCAACTAATCCATCCAAAACAGTGTAACCAAATACATTCAGGGTCCGTTTGGCAATCCAATTCCAAGCCTTGGAATTGGGTTGCCAAACGGGCCCTCAGGTTCATAAAAAAAGAAGAGTACCTAGCCCGAATCCAACCCACCCACTTCCTAACCCATTTTTGGCCCTCCCAAATCCAACTCATCCCATTTTCAGCATGTGCAAAACCCAACACAGCCCATCCAACTGCCGGTGCTAGCATAATGTGAGGTATTGTAGTGCAACCATAATTTGACGATATTTCGGTCGACCAAAAAATAATGGGCTGCCAATTTTTAAAAGTGAAGAGGTATTGGAGTTTGTAGGATGACAAAATTACCCGCGGGAACTACCTCTAACAAGGTGGGGATGGGGAACCGTTTTCGAGGGCAGGGGCGGCGATGGGGGTGGTTTTAATCCCCAACTCGGATTCTGAGCGGATCGGGGACAAGGAACGAGATCCCTACCCCGCAGCAATAGCCGATATATATATATATAGAGAGAGAGAGAGTCTCCTGGACCACCCGTGCGACCAAATTATTTAAAATAGTAAAAAAAATATTTTTTTTGATTTTTTTTGTGGTAGTTAAACATTTCAATGAACCCCTCAAAAAAATTCAGCTCAAAATAATTTTTTTTACTATTTTAAATAAATCGGTCAAAATATGTCAATTTTTAAGCTGCATAAAAGCCGACATATTTTGACCGATTTTTTTAAAATAGGAAACAAATTATTTTAAGTTGGGTTTTTTTTTCGAGGAGTTACCTGAAATGTTTAAATACCACAAAAAAAAAATCAACTCAAAAATATTGTTTTTATTATTTTAAAAAATTTGGTCCTCACGAGTGATATGTACAAGTGGCATTTACAGGAGCCCCCCCATTTATATATATATATATATATGTGTGTGTGTGTGTGTGTGTGTGTGTGTGAGATAAATAAACAAAGAATGACCCCTGACTCTATCACTCTATCAGGGACTAGGTTTCCCCGCCCCGAGTTAAACAAGGATGGAGGCTAGGATGCGGAGTCAATTTCAAATGAGGGAAGGGAAGGAGATTGCTCCCATAAACCCGATCCACCCCGTTGTCATCCCTAGGAGATTGGTGTGTTGGAGGTGGACATTCCGGCATGGTGAAGCAACCCTTTGAGATACTGAAGTTGTGAAAGAATGAGACCACAATGGTGGGGAAGTGCTTCAACGGAAAAAAAGAAAGAAAGGTCACCAAGATCTTTCGACATAAATTTAGTAGCAAGAATGCCATCAACGCAAGTGAGAAGAGAATGTGAGAACTTGTGATGTGAGCTGGATAGGGGTGCACAAAAAAACTGATCAACAGAAAAAAAAAACGATTGGACCGAGCCCAACCGGCACTTGATTTGCATGGGGTTTTATCCCTGGTTTGACAGTGTTGAAAATAAAAAAACTGATTTTTTTTGTTCAGCCCATAGTTTGTCACTTAAACTGCCAGTTCAAACCTAACCAAACCATATAGTCAAGAAGGCAAAAACAGGTGAAAAAAGGAGGGTGGGAGACCTGATTAAAACTTTAGTCAAGATTTATGTCACTCATTGATAGTGGTGGTTACATGAGATAAATTACATCTTTTGTAATACAAATTTCAATTTACAAATTTCAAATGGTAGCTAATATCTTCTCTAATGAAATAGACCTGATATCTTGAAGAATGTTGTTTTTTGTGTTCAAAACAACCTTCACTTGTGCAAATGTACGAGCTGAAATATTGTGGTTTGATTTGGAAATTGAGAGAGAGAAAGAGAGAGCGAGAATAGAGTGAATGGTGGAAATTGAATGATGGAAATTGAATCCCTGGAATTTATCATATGTGGATTTTGAAGTTAAGAATGGTTGAGTTGTTACAAATCAACTTCTTCCAACATCTTCGAATCTTGATGGGTGGTTTGGAAAATGTTGATGGTTCGCATGAAGTGGTATTTGAAAATTTGACGCGTGGCAACATTTTACAACATGTGAAATTATAGAGCATGAAAGTGTATATGATTTCTTTTCGTTGATGAAATTGTCCTTTACAATTATTTTTTTGGGGTATGATCCATTTTTCGTGTCAGATATTAATGAATGTAACCGTTTACACAAAAAAATAATGTACTTTATATACAACAATTAATGAATAATTTAAGATATTTCTACATTATTAATTTATGAGTAATGCTACGAGTCCCAAAAGCATCCACCAAAACACCCCCCAAAGTGCATTAAGTGCGTGTAGCTTGTGTGGGCCCCACCCCAATGTACAAACACTTAATGCACTTCGGGAGATGTTTGGGGGAATATGTTTGGGTACATGTCATTTTCCTTATTTTATTTGTCAATCCTACCTTTTGGGATCTTCAAATCGTCGTACCCGTACCATGTTGCACCTGTGCATTTCACGGGCCTGTTCTAAAACAGTCGAGGTATTTCGAATTGTTTGTTGACACGGACAAAATCAAGGGAAACCTCTGAAATTATTTCAATATTGAACCTTGGACATATAATAATTCCTAATCGAATTTCTTTAGAAAGAAGATCTTTTGTCTCATGGTAGCCTTGTCTCATGGTAGCCTGCTCCAGTCCCCTTACGAAACTTTCGTTATTGGGTTAGCCATACACTTCACATGTTTCTGCGATTAACATGGCATCATCAAATAATACATCTGTTCTTAGACAACGAAACTTAACAATCCTTATGCCATATTATGGAAAGCATAAAATTCATTACAAGTCCGGAACACCCATGCAAAGGTTATAAAAGTCATTTTCTATCTATGAAAGGGTGATGTGAATTGAGAAGCTTAGAGGCTACTTTTAGTAAATACCCACTTGGGTGGCATTTTTGTTATTTCATTGTATTTTTCCTTTATTAGTTGTTTAGTATTTTTGTTACATTTTTTTAGTTGTAGCAAGGGTTGAGATTGAAGTTTCTAGAAGGTTCCATTAATTAGAGTTGTCATGAATGAGTTATCATGACAACTCATACTTGGCTAACAACATCTAGAAGCCTCTCACATTCCCTATAAACTCCCCATGTAGCCTCATTTGAGGTATTCCTACATTTTTTAGATATTGAGAAAGAGTTAAATCATCTTTTTATTTTTCATTTGACGCTCATTTACGTCAATTGGTATCAGGGCCTCGTTGGCTCCACCCGTTGTTGTTGTTGTTGTATAACAAATCGTAAACGACAGCAAATGGGGCCTAAGAAGAGGCTTGCTCCAGTTGATTCGTGCACCGATAGACTCGAGGAGGTTTTAAACCACCTCGTATCACGATTCGACGCTCTTGAGACTCACCTTCTTTCACCCAATGCATTCACGAGCCACCCTCACACTCTACTCCCACCACCACCCAAAACCCTAATTTCACTGAAATAGAAAGAATGGTGGAAATTGAATGATGAAAATTGAATCCCTGGAATTTATCATATTGATGTGGATTTTGAAGTTAAGAATGGTTATGTTGGTTCAAATCAACTTCCAAAATCTTTGGATCTTGATGGGTGGTTTGGAAAATGTTGATGGTTCGCATGAAGTGGTATTTGAAAATTTGACATGTGGCAACATTTTACAACATTTGAAATTAAAGAGCATGAAAGTGTTTGTATATGATTTCTTTTCGTCGATGAAATTGTCATTTACAATTATTTTTTTGCTTATGATCCATTTTTTCGCCTTAGATTTTAATGAATGTAACTGTTTACACAAAAAAAATAATGTACTTTATTTATATGCAACAATTAATGAATAATTTAAGATATTTCTACATTATTAATTTATGAGTAATGCTACGAGTCCCAAAAACATCCACCAAAACAACCCCAAAGTGCATTAAGTGCTTGTACCTTGTGTGGGCTCCAACCAATGTACAAACACTTAATGCACTTTGGGAGATGTTTGGGGGAATATGTTTGAGGTACATGTTATATTTCTTATTTTATTTGTCAATTCTACTTTTTGACTCCTCAAATCGTCGTACCGTACCATGTTGCACCTATGCATTGCACCTGCGCATTGCATCTGCATTTGTTCTTAGACAACGAAACTTAGCAATCTTTATGCAATATTATGGAAAGCATAAAATTCATTACAAGTCCGGAACACCCATGCAAAGGTTATAAAAGTCATATTCTATCTATGAAAGGGTGATGTGAATTGAGAAGCTTAGAGGCCTATTTTTAGTACATGCCGACTTTAGTGGCATTTTGTTATTTCATTGTATTTTTCCTTTTATTAGTTGTTTATTATTTTTGTTACATTTTTTAGTTGTAGCAAGGGTTGAGATGGAAGTTTCTAGAAGGTTCCATTAATTAGTGTTGTCATGAATGAGTTCTCATGACAACTCAATACTTGGCTAATAACTTCTAGAAACCTCTCACATTCCCTATAAATACTCCCCATGTAGCCTCATTTGAGGTATTCCTACATTTTTTAAATATTGAGAGAGAGTTGAGACGAGAGTTAAAATACCTTCTTATTTTCCATTTGACGCTCATTTACATCAATTGGTATCAGAGCCTCATTGGCTCCACATGTTGTTGTTGTTGTATAACAAATCGTAAACGACAGCTAATAGAACCTAAGAAGAGGTTTGTTCCCATTGATTCGCGCACCGATAGGCTCGAGGTCTTAAACCGCCTTGCATCACGATTTGACGCTCTTGAGGCTCACCTTCTTCCACCCGACGCATCCACGAGCCGCCCTCACACCGCTCCCACCACCACCCAAAATTCTAATTTCACTGTCACCATTGCCCCTCCACCCTCGGTAACGCCACCACAACGGAACCCTTAACCCACCCAAAAATCCTCTATCAAACCTCAAAAAAAAGAAGAAAGAGGAATGAGACCTTTTGGCTGGCGACCCAAGTCTGGTCCTAGGGTCTCGATGAGGAGAGAGAAAGAATCCAAAAATCACTTGAACCAGAGATGAAGAGATTGAGAGGAAGAAAAGATCAAAAAATATAAAAAAAAAAAGAGGTGGAAGTCGAACTTCCGGTGGTCCCCGTCAGAGGCCCTCGCAGGCTCCGGCCAGATGGTTGAACATCCCGACTTTCGGTGGTCCCCAAAAATTTTCTTTTCCTCTTCAGTCACCTATTTTGGCAACTTTTCACTCTACTCCAATTTTTGAAAGCTCGAGGATGAGTTTGGTTTTAAGTGGGGAAGAATAATGTAAATTGAAGAGCTTAGAAGCTATTTTGAGTACATACCCACTTGAGTGGCATTTTGTTATTTCATTATATTTTTTCTTTTATTAGTTATTTAGTATTTTTGTTACATTTTTTTAGTTGTAGCAAGGGTTGAGATGGAAGTTTCTAAAAGGTTCCATTAGTTAGTGGTGTCATGGATGAGTTGTCATGACAACTCAACTCATGACAACTCATACATGGCTAACAACTTCTAGAAGCCTCTCTCCCATTCCCTACAAATACTCCTCATGTAGGCTCATTTGAAGTATTCCTACATTTTTGAGACATTGAGAGAGAGTTAAGACGAGAGTTAAATCATCTTATTTTCCATTTGACGCTCATTTACGTCAAAGGGATATTCAATTTCTACTTAGCTTTGGATTGGTCCATGACTATGAAGTTGTACAACTAAAACTTCAGTAAACGAGTAACACTATACATTATTTCTTATTATTAAGCTCAAAACCATGGTTACTCAATTTAATTTCAATCTAACTAGAGATCCAGCACATATATTGCGTGTGCAATACAAGTCCATAATGGAAGACTTGATTGTTCCCAAGAATATAACAATTGTATTTCTTAGTTTAAAAATTAGACCCTATATAAAATAATTTTTTGACACTGTATGAGTGCGAGTTCAAACAATTAATCATGTTTGTAATGTAAAGAAAAGAAAATCATCTAATACATGTACAATATCCAAAATCACAAAATTCGAAAAATACAATCACTTTTTTTAGGACAATCAAATGTCTAATGAGAATTTTTTTAATATATCTTTTTAGCATAAAAGCATTTGTAAGAATCACGTGGATACAATGGAAAGTTCATTATATTGGCCAATATGTACAGAAAAAAAGCATGTGGGTACGAAATTTGCAATTTTGGTGTGAAAATTCACACAATTAAAAGCATCTCTTTGTTTTTGTAATAATATAGATGAAGCAAACAATGATTGGAGCAGATTGATCAATAAGGCTGGAGATTTTAGAATTAGAAGCATAAAAAATTGGGCAAGACAACCCTGGATCGTTTTAACAAAATGAGCAATAAGTGAAAAACATTTAAGATTTCAACAAAAAGAACACATTCAGTTAAAACAAAAAAATGTACCTCAATGCAAGCAAGGAGAATCCGCAAAGCCATTTCGTGGCAATATTTTCCTCTCAATGGATAGGAACCATATCTAATTCAAAAATCAACATTAGATACACGTAATATTTAGGGATCACAGGTATTTAGTCCCACTTTTAAAGATTTATTTGTATCCACTCCCATGTTTTTATTTTTTTTAGCCATAGGCAACAACTGTAGGACACATGTCATTCTTTGCGGAGAGAAGGAGAAGCGGTTCTGAGCAGTTATGAGAGTAGATACAATTTAAAAAGTAGATGGGATGGGAGCCTAAAAAAAACTTTGGGCATGGGACCCACAAAAACTATCATTTTTCTTTTTATTTTTCTAAAATTTATCAGAGAATTCCAATTATTAAAATGTCCTGTCAAATGAAAGGGAAGTATAAAGCCTTACTTGGAATAGCAAACCTCCCCATTACCGCCACATAGCACGGCCATATCAGTTGCTGTGCACATCAACATGCCCCCATCAACAACTGATTGTACTGCAGAGTCCAGGAACACAGAGGGTGAACCATAAGGATCGAGATCAACCTGGAACAACAATAATGAACGTTTTTTTTATGAAACCAAAAGGCAGCAAGCTTCTTGGTTCAAAATAGAAAACAAGGTTAAATAGAAAGAAACCTCCTACACTGCCATACTAGCTGCAAATACCTACTTGAACTATTATTTTTGAAAAAAAAAAGATGGAAGTCTTTCTCTCGTTTGCAACATCCCCCCTTCATGCATCGCGAAAAAAAAAAGGTGACCTTTGAGTTACATATGAGGGGATACTTGCATTATTTTCATAGTTTAGGGAGGTATTGGCAATGGGAGCGATAGTTTTGTAAATATCTTGCATTTTATCCCAGAAAAAAAAAAGGAAACGATGGCCATAGCCACTAATTGTAGGTAATTAACATCTAATAACATAATATAATTTTGGTGTCTCTTCACAGAGAATTGACACGTGGCAACACCATTAATTGCACATCTAATTTAAAACGCTCTACAACGAGCCTTAAATGCCCATATGAATCCAAGTTATCCACGTGGTAACTGAAATCCAAAAAATGAGTCGGTTCGTTTTTTGCCTTCTCTCCCTCTCTCCAAAGCCAATAACGTCATTTATTCACTCAAAATATCTCCACATTCCTTTCATCTTCTTAAGCATTCTCTCAGTCTAAAACTCTTCCCCTCCCCTTATCTTTATATAAATCTTCATCGTTGCCGAAGCTAATGTAGTTGTTGTCTCAGTCGATTACAAGTTTTCCCCAGAAAACCCAATCCCCACTTGCTTTGATGATTAATGGACTGCTTTCAATGATCATGCCGACTTCACGAGGGTTTTTTTGGCAGGTGACAGTACCGGAGCCAATATCTCGCATAACATTATGGTCAAAAACGGTAGTGGTGGTGGGTGTGGAGTCAAGATTGTTGGGATGATTTTAGTTCATTCGTTTGTTTGGAATGAGGAGACTGCTAAATTGTGCGAGTTTATTTGCTGCAATAGTAAGGGGGTGAATGAGCTCTAGGTTGAACCCGGTTGCAGTTCTAGGTCTGTTGGCGGGTCTTGAGTGTGAAAATGTGCTGGAGATTACTGCAATGGAGGAGCATTTGAGGCGAGCATTTGAGGCACAGAGGACTTACTATGAGATGTTATATAAAAGTTAAATAAAAGCGGGTGCACTTTTTTATGGATACAATTTTATAATTTTTTATTATATTGATAAATTGGGAATGGGTTTTAAATTTTCGTATTTTCTTAAAATGCTGGTAAGATGTCCCATTTTTGTATCTTCGTATCAGTTTTTTATAAGCTTTCATACAATTGTCTGAATAATTTTTTTGGTTCTTTTTCTTTTATTAAAAAACAGTTGTGTGTGAATATATATTGTGACCTGCGTATATTCATTTTGTATGCGTATGTTTCATAAAATGTTTGTTGATGAGCTTCCAGATATGCCCAAAATCCATGGCTTTCACGTTGTTAATGGCGTCCTGGTGTCTAAGTCACTCAAGATTGGCATGGTCCACAATAATTGGGTAAACCTCTTCTTTCACTTTACATGTGCTTTATGCTACTAATTTGGACACAAAGGACTATGTTACACTTTTAAAAATAAACCAGGATAGCCTTATAAATTGAGGGATTGTCCTGTTCTTGATAAAGGGGTGCAATTTAAGTTTCTTTTTTGTAGGTTAATTATCTTTTTTGTGAAATTAAGTCTCTGTCTTATTTTTAGGAACTATTTTTTCAAAACCATGGTTCAAAGTCTCGGTATCGGTCCCGGTATCGGACACCCGATTTTCAACTCGGTAGCGGTATCGGTCGCGGTATCGGGCGATACGCAAAGATACGCTATTTAGAGAGCGCAAAAAATTCCGAAAAAAATATAGAAAATTTAAAAAAAATAAGATTAACAATGTGGACCAATGAGATACATTCAAACCCATCATTCAATATGCATTGCATTGTAGAATTGGTTATACTGAAGCACAGCAGAGTTGTCAGATTCAATATTGCATAGTAAACCAATAATAATATTGAAAAACAAAAATATACATTTTGTTTTAACAACAATGTATATTTTTTTACATTTTTACAAAAACGTACAAAAGAACATTGTTACAAAAATGTACATTTTTTAACAACAATGTACATTTTTACAAAAACGTACAAAAGAACATTTTTTTAACAAATATGTATATTGTTTTTTACATTTTTATAAAAACGTACAAAAGAACATTTTTTACAAAAATTTACAAAAATGTACATTTTTACAAAAACGTACAAAAGGACATTTTTACAAAAATGTACTTTTTTTTTAACAAAAATATATATTTTTTTACAAATATTTACACTTTTTTTACAAATATGTACAAATATATATTTTTTTACAAATATGTACATTTTTTTTTAACAAAAATGTACATTTTTTTACATTTTTACAAAAAACGTACAAAATAATATTTGTACAGAAATGTACATTTTTTACAAACATAAATGTACATTATATATTTTTTGTAAAAGATTTGAATATTTTTTGTAAAAAAATAACATTTCTTTGAAAAAAGAGTTTTAGTAGTCATTTTTTTTAAAAAAGGAGTACTACTTTTTAAGAGAATTATATATTTTTTTAGTAGAGTCATTTAAAAAAAAAAAGAGTTTTATGTTTTAAAAAATTAATGTTAATACTTTTGAAAAACTAATACCATTCTGTAAATGTTACAATATATTTTCAACAATGAAGAAATATGGTAAAAGATAAAAGTTCTATCAAAAAATAAAACAAAATATGACAATATCGTTTGAATCGGTTGTCTCCGCCGATATCGCGGTTGTCTCGGCCGTTATCGCGGCGAGGCGTCTCGGAATCGGTTGTCTCGGCCGATATCGCGGCTGTCTCGGCCGATTCAGTGTTTTTTTTAAACGTCTCTCGGTGTCGGATCGGTGCCCTCCGATTCCGAGTTGACTCGGCTGATACCGAGTCAACTCGGCCGATACTTTAAACCATGTTCAAAACCAAGTTTGAAATTCAAAGTCACCACCATAACATGCTTTAAAATTATTATGCATTACGTTTTAATTTTTTTTTCTATGATACCCGAGAAGAAAAATGAGGGTGCCTTTATCTAATAATGAATAACTTAATGTTTTAAATAATAATTTATAAAGATTATATATATATGCGTGCATATTTTTGTGTGTTCTATTCTTTTTGTTTATTTAATTCCCCATACTTTTTATCATTAAATATCATCCTTTTTGCATTTCAATTTTACATGCAAGTATTTGTTTCGCCTCAAATATTCTACAAATGAAATACATATATTCGTTATCATTTTATAATTTTTTCTACATTAAAAGAATGTATCACACAAATATAAAATAGGTCTTTTAACGTTACATATTTTACCTCTATTTTTATAAGTATTTTCACGTTGCATTGTATAACAAGAACTTTAAAGCACCTGCGCATCGCGCGGGGCTTAAAACTAGTTACTCAAATAATTCCACACGTTCAAAAACTTAGTTGAAGTTTAAAATTAATAATAAATACTTTACTTCAATTTAATAATGAAACTAACAATCAAGAACGGGCATAATTAAAAAAGGTTACAATTAAAAAAGGATATGTAAATCATACCACGTCAAATTCTTTAGGGTGGGTGAGCATATAAACTCGAGCATCAGTGAGCTGTGACTCCACTTTTGAGCATGCCACTGAACCATTAAATTTTATGTTTCTCTTGCAAGCTTCAACAGACGCTGCAAAAGGGCAATGATTCCTCTTCTCATTTACATGTCAAATTAAGCAGTAGATGAAATGTGCCTTAAAAGTCAAAAGAGTTGTTTACAGACCTTCTGTTCAATTTGTAATGTCAAAATACACAGGATATAATTTTAAGTATCAAGATGTGTCTACTCAATGTTCTAAAAGGTAACAATGTAAGAGTGCTTATCCCATTAGAATTCTTAACAATCACAAATTAAAACAAATTAACACATTTTACTAAAATGGCTATTACTCCCTCCACAGAAGTCCAAATGACCTGATTCAAAGCTCATTAGAAAGATAAGAACCCATACCTTTCTTTACATCGATTACTAATAGCCTAATTCAAAGTACAAATAAAATGGCATGCATTTGAAGTGACGTCAAAATTTCTGACATTTTCATCAATTAAATGAATAAATCATGCAATATTAAACCCTAAATTCAAGATTTGATATTTTCTTCGTAAATCATTCAAGAACCTAGTGAGCGAGTGAGAGAGAGAGAGAGAGAGAGAGAGGGAGGGAGGTGCAGACAAGAGTTTCGACTTCGATAGAGCTAAGAGAGTCGAGAGAGTTTCGAGTTTTTCCCTTTTTTCTATTTTTACAACCGCACGGCGTTATTTGAGGGTTTAGAAGAAGAAGAAGAAAAATTCGGTTTTTTATTACTCTGCGATTAATAGAAAAACTCGAAGATTCTTTTAATTAATCGACGATCTACTAAAACCATCGATTATTTTTTCATATAGATAATTTTTTAACACCTAAACCCCCCTAAGCAAGGTGCGCCTAGGCCATTTTTTAGAACATTGGTCTACATAGGAACCAGCATCTTCAACTAGTTAAATTAGCGCAGTGGTTAGTAGCGGCAAAACTATGGGTTGAGCCTAATTTGGGTGGGTCAAATATGGGTTGAGCTAAATGTGGGTTGGGCTAAATGTGGGTTGGACCAAAAGGGGACCAAATATGGGCTTAGTCAGCTCTTTTTTTTTGTTATACAATTCCAGGTATATGTAAAAAAAATTCATATTTTACTCACAAATTTTAAAATTGTGGTTTATATTTGACTCGTACCTTTTATAATTGGGCTCCATATTTGATTCATAGTTTTCAAATATGGGCTCATATTTGACTCATAGTTTTCAAATATAAGCCTTATATTTGATTCATAGGTCATAGCTTTTAAATATGTGCCTCATATTTAACTCACAGCTTTTAAATATGATCCCCATATTCAAATGAGTGAGCTAATATGGGTTGTTTTATTATTTGGGCTACATTTTGCCAATACTAGTTGTGGTCTATGGACATCTTTGTTTAATAATGTTGTATTAGACTTGCCTTCATCCACTCACCACACAAATTTATTTATTAGCCATAAACTCCTATATTTGAACGTTGTTCTCCATTCATCAATTAAGTTTCTGATCCATTATTAGACACCACAAATTGTTCTGGACAAAAATGACCTTTCCTTTCTTTCCCATTCTGTAAACCCACAAATCCACAATTTGATAAGAATGTTAACAATTTTTTTCAGAAACATCAGAATTTTCATCACGAAAAAGGGAAAAAAGGTACAAATGACAAATTCAAAACAAATAATCCATGGAACACAACATTTATGCCTTCAGATTAGAAATCGATACAGAATCATTCAAATGGAAAACAACTGCGCAGTCATCTTTCATGAATATATAAGTTTGTTCTCAAATTTCTTCTATTTTTGATTTGATTTATGCTTAGAAATTTGGTTTCATTTGTTTCCAAATTATGTGTTCTAGTGATTTTGTTCTTGTTATTGGTAGTCATAAGCCCTTGTGTGATTTTGTTCTCAGATTTATTAGTTTGTGGAAGAAGATGAAAAGTAGTGGGGTTTAAGTCTAAATAAGGATTAGAGCACCTTTTAAAAGGAAGGGGAACAGGGCAAAATTTAAGGGTGAGTAAAGAAAAAGTGTTGGTATTATCCAATATTAAACCCTCGTGTATGCTTTGGCAATTGGCAATGGCATCGTTGAATGCTATGCAATAAGAAGTTGAAACTACCTTTATCATTGTCCAGGGCGACGACTTGACCAACCCCTTCTACTTCACGTGCATATCGTAGAGCTCTTAAACCTGAAGCTGACAAAGCCTATTCAACCACACGAAAAGAACTTGGATAATTTACAGTTTCAATAGAAAAACAATTAAACCAACAAGTGGCAAAAACAATAAGAGACCTCGAGCACTCTTGGTGGCTGAAGTTCCCCTCCTTTCTTTCCCTCCAAGAATTTTGAAGGTTCTTCCGAGACGCTACATGATCCATTACGAGAAACCTCTTCTGACATTTCAGATTCACCATTAGATTTCCCTTCATGCCCAGGCATAACACAAGAGGGCCCATCTGCATTTTTTCTTCTTTTTAATAACATGGCTTCGTGATCCTGTTTGCGTTTTGTTATAAATGTCCTCAGGACAGCAATAGACATATCCCTGTTGTTAACCTGGTGTTCACATTTTCAGGTGTTTTCCTTACTAGAAATCCAAAATGCAAAAGTAGCAGTAATAAGAGAGCCAAACATCAACACAAAATGAGAGATGAGATGAGAGAATACCTGGGATTTGTTGTAAAATACTTCATTTTTGGAGTGCATGAGAATCTCAGCCTCTCCCTCTTTGATGATGGTGTAACCGTTGAGATCAGGTGAGAGTGTTTCGCCTTCATCCCCTGTTTTATCATCACCACCAGCCATATCGGACACTAATAAAAATGGGTTTTTTCTATATTTGCTTCACCTTGTAGCGGCGGCGTAGAGAGAGTATCAACCTAAGGCAAAATCTAACGGTCTTTCCACAGTTTATGAAAGGAACGAGGTTATATCCTTAAACACACTCGACTCGATAAAGCTTTTTGAGTAAAGTAATCCAATTACTCCTCCATCTTTGACTCGGTCTCAATTTCATCCCTTTTCTTTTTCTTTTTTTTTTTAATTTCATTCTCTAACCTTTCATTTTATTTTAATTTAGTTCTTATATTAACTTTTCACCCAAACTAATAACGACAAAGTTAATTTTGAATATATTTAACTATTTTACCCCTATTTATTATAAAATAATAAAATGGGTGCTATAAAATTTGAAAAAAAAACTAGTTTATCACTTTTATTTGGGGATAAAAAAATACCTTTTTATCGAAGAATAATTTAAAAAAACTGTTTTCTTTTTTATTTTATCCCGGTTGTTTTATTTTTTTAACAGAAAAAATAGTGACAATCCAAAAATGGGTTTTTCTTTTATTCCTAGTTTTTCTATTAAAAAAAATTAGAGATTTTTGATAGAAAACGATAACCATTTTCATAACATTTCTTCCTATTAAAAAGGGTAAATATATTCACTCTCAATTTTTTTTTTAATTATTACTTCATTTTCTTTAATAAAAAATAAATTAATGTCATAAAATTTGACAAGAAAAAATAATTTTATCCCCTTTTTTTTAATAAATTTAAAGAAAAATGGTGACAATCCCAAAATAGTTTTTTCTTTTATTTCCAATTTTTCATATTTAATACAAAAACAATAAACATTCCAAAAATATTTTTTTCTTTATTTACATTTTTTCTATTAAAACAAAGAAAAGACGTTAAATATATTTATTTTTGGATTTTTTTTTTAATTCTTCTCATTTTATATTTGAACAAAAAATAATTTTTATCCTCTTTTTTTATAAAAAAAATTAATAAAAGGGGATAAAAAAATTGTCAAATTTTATAACACCAATTTGATTTTTTTTAATATAGAAAATAAAATGAGAATTTAAAACTTTCGAATGAATATTTTTACCATCTTTTCTTTGCTTTAATAGAAAAAATTATTTTGGAAGTGTTTATTGTTTTTCTATTAAAAATATCTAAAAATAGTTTTCTGGCAGAAAATTTGAAAATAAAAGAAGAAACCATTTTGGGATTGTCACTATTTTTCTATTAAAAAATAAAAAAACAACTGGGATAAAATAAAATAAAAACATTTTTTGTTATAATTCTCGGATAAAAAAAATTAGTTTTTGTCCCAAAAAAAAAAAATTAAAAAAATCATATTTATAACACTCATTATATTATTTTTCAATAAAGATGGGGTCACATATATCCAAAATTAACTTTTTCATTATTAGTTTTGATGGAAAGTTAACATATGGACTAAATTGAAACAAAATGAAAGATTGAGAACGAAATTGAAACGAAAAAAATGAGAGGAACGAGATTAAGATGAGGCAACGGTGGAGGACTAATGGATTACTTTGCTCAAATATTTTCCTTAAACCTAACCCCGATAAATACTAGTGTTATCAATAAGACAAGGTTTGATTATGTAAAAAAAAAAGTTGGTCCACAATTTTGTGTATAATGCATCATCTCGCCACTATTTTTTTTTTTTTGTGTGTGTGTCTCCTTAACTGCACCTAAAATGTTATGGGGTCAACAGTCATTTCCACTCTAAAATGGCTAGTTTATCAAATTGTATAAGTATCATGTCAATTTAATATTTTTCAGCGTGAATTTCATATTTAGTCTCAAATTCTTATTCTAAACTTCGCAAACACTTGCATCCTCTCCAAGACTCTTTATGAAAAACTTATTTGCATACATACAAGTGTAATTTAAATAAATCCAATACCACTTATTGCAATTACTACAATGCATCGCCACACGATAAGTAGACCTAGTGAGAGTAATAACCCACTACACCAAAATGGGCAAATTGTCACCTTTCAGCCGGCCAGCCTTGTCAAGGTCATTGACCGTGACAAAAAACACGCGTTTTATGTCACGGTCATTGACCTTGACACGACCGTGACAACTAATTGTCACGGTCAATGGCCGTGACAAGGCCGTGACAAAATCACTTGACACGACCGTGACAATGTTCGCAGCAAAAACCCTATCCCCCTTCTTTTTTCCCTCCCGCGCCGTTCCCTCCATCTCTCTCTCTCTCTCTCTCTCTACTTTCAGGTCCATTTTTTCTCTCTCTCTCTCTCTTCCATTTATATATATATTTGTGTGTATATTTATGTGTGTATGTGTGTACGTGTGTGGGGGGTGGGGCAGGGTGGGGGTGGGGGTAGGGGTGGGGCGGGGTGGGGCAGGGTGGGTGAGGGGGTGGTGGAGGGGGGGGGAGGGGGGCAGGGGGTGGGGTGTGTGTGTGGTGTGTGGTGGGGGAGGGGGGGAGGGGGTGGGGGTGGGGGTGGTGGAGGGGGGCAGGGGGTGGTGTGTGTGTGTGTGTGTGTGGTGGGGGAGGGGTGGTGGAGGGGTGTGTGTGTGTGTGTGTGTGGTGGTGTGTGGTGGGGGAGGGGGTGGAGGGGGGCAGGAGGTGGGGTGGGGTGGGGTGGGGTGTGTGTGTGTGTGTCGTGGGGTGTGGTGGGGGAGTAAAACATGATTACAACATAAAAAACCTAATATAAATTCAATATTTACTCATAACACTCAATTCTCTATCAAGAACCATAGAAATTCAATCTCGAGCAATTTAATTTCAATCTCTACAAATTTATGCATGTATTCAAGGGATTTATGAAGGATTAATATTAAAATTCAATTCCTATACATAATCTAAAAATTCTAACTCAGATTCAACTAGAAATAAACCAAACCAAAGTAAATTGCCACCAATTTCAACTCTATTAGTTAAATTATAAATGTAATAGAATTAATCCATATAAATCAGATTTTAATCACAATTAGGTTTTAGAGTTACATAGATAGGCATAATCTAAATCAATTTCAGTCCTACAAATATTCTAATTAACTTGCCTCAAATTTGATGAATAACAAGGGCTAAAAGTAGGTGCGTGTGTGTGTGGCGGGGGAGGGGGGCAGGGGGTGGGGCACCCATTTAATAACTCTTTAAATATTTGAAAAAAACATAATATTACAAAATTGAAACGAAATGGTGTTGATGGAACTTACACATACGTTATGTACTGTGCTCTTACGTTGAAAATTATTAGATAGAAAAAGAAAAATATAAATTGAGATAACCTTAGAATCTAATTAGGCTAAAAATATAATGGCATCAACTAACATATATACACAACACTAAAAGTAGACATCAATTTTATAAATAATTGATAATAGTTGGATAATAATTGGATAATAAACATCGGGAGGGGGTGGGGGTGGGGGTGGGTGGGGTTTTGAATATTATTTACATTCAAAATAAATAATTGATAATAGTTGGATGATAATTGGATAATAATTGATATTTTCATTCAAAATAAATATTTCATTCAAAAGTATTGGATAATAATTGATATTTAATTCAATTAGGTAAAACCCATGATAATGAAATTTATGCTACAATTATAATTATCTCATGTCATAATTTTATTGATAAACAATATATGTAGTTGTCACGGTCGTGGTGGGGAGAGGGGGTGGAACATAGGATGCAGGTAAGATTTAATTTATCTATAACTACAAAAATATATTATTGGATATTATTTTACTTTGCGGGGCCGATACTAATTTTACTTTACTTTATTTTATTTCAGGGGGTAGGGAGTGGGCCAGGGGGTAAGCCACATAGGCTCGATACTTATGTGGCTCTTCGAACGAAGAAGGGGAAGGACAAGGAGGTGTCCCCGAGCGTCGCGGCCACGATTGTAAGTAATCCGACAGTTTAATTATTGTTAATTACGTTATAATTTTTTAGTTTACTTATTTTACTAATCATGTGCTTTTTGTCGTTTCAGGCAAAGCTTAAGGAAGTGCATGAGTCGCAGTTTGATGCCGACAAGGCATCTTTGTCCACAGACGCACTCAGCCAAGTGCTTGGCTCTGATCGCAAGGGGAGGACAAGGGGAGTGAGCTCGCGGGTGGCCAAATCTAGGATCATCGGATTGGAGACGAGCGATACCGGCTTGGCTCGAACGGTGGATTCACACGACGCGAAGCTGTCCCGTTTGGAGGCGACGGTCCAAGATATGTACGCATTCATGAAGCGTACGTTGGGTGGAGACCGTAAAGGGAAAGGGAAATGGAAGGAGAAGGCGGTGGAGGAGGAGGTGCGGGAGGACGAGGCGCAGGATGACGAGGATGTGGACCTCGCTGCTTCATCACCGACACGTTCGTACTTCGACGATCCACTTCCCTATTTGACGCCCTCCAACAGACTATTGTCGATAATTGGTTGGCCGAGCGTGTTCATATTGGACATATTTGATGGCTAGCGGATAGGGCGGGGCTTGAGGGACCCGAATATCGTCGAGGGTGGAATAGTCCATAGACGTGTGCTTCAAGAGATGGAGTCCAAGGTGCTCGTCACGCATGTCATACCCGGGAAGGAGAACTCCCTATTGTGGTTGCGCAAACAATGCGGCACGACATATATTAGTGGGTGCGTCAATTCGTATGTCGTGTGGCCTACTCACCTCCTCAGTTTTATCTAAGACATGTAGTAACATTATTTTCAAGTTTGTCCATTTTAATTATATTTGGATTATATCGTCATGTATATTATTTTTACTTTGAATATTTGGATTATACTGTCATGAATATATATTTGCATTATCTTTAGTTTGTGTTGGATATATGATGTTTGGAACAGGTACAACGTTGCTATAACAGGTACAAATATACTGCTGGGCAGTGGCAGTGGCCATACTGCCCAGCAGATTTTTTTTAAATTCTGCCCAGAATTGTCACGGTCATTGACCGTGACAAGTCCTTGACAAATCTTGTCACGGTCATTGGCCGTGACAAATTTTTTTTAAAAAAGTCACGGCTTTGTCACGGTTATAAACCGTGACAAACGTGTCACGGTCATTGACCTTGACACGACCGTGACACAAAACGCGAGTTTTGTGTCAAGGTCAATGACCGTGACACGACCGTGACAAAAAAAGTTGTCTCGCCTCGAAATGTCACGGTCATTGACCTTGACAAGGTGGATTTGTCAAGATCAATGACCTTGACAAATGGGCAGATTTGGTGTAGTGACCCACCATCATAATGCGTTGGCTATAATGCTTTAAATATCCAATTGGGATATAAAAAATTATTAGGTTGATTAAGGAAGCCCGTTTGAGGTCATGTACATCAAGTTGTTCAATCATCTCAACATACGTATGGAATACCTTAAGAATTTTACTATTACGTTGGTCGAATTCATGGGAAATATGACAATTCCCCTTGGAAAAGTGGCCCTGATCGTCCGACCAGAAGGATTTTGAAGCTACTGAATTTTTTATTTTAAATATCGATTCATTGTGCAATGCCATCTTAAGGATATGGCGGCTTTATGTTATGAATGTTGTGCCCTCCACTTATCACCAAAATCTCAAATGCTTTATCAACCTACTGGAGAGTGGTGGAGACAAGGGGTAACCTCAGTAGAGTCTTATCATGGCAATCGGACTAAAGAAACATAATAATAATGAAAAAGCGGATGAAGTAGTCATAAAGGGGATATCCCCTTGAAATAGTAACTAGAGTGAGAGTGAGAGTGACCCAATTAAAATCAAATTAGTGTTTGGGGGATAAAAATTAATCAAATTATATAAAAATTAATCAAATTAATCAAGGATCCGGGAGGTGTAGATAAGAGGGTGGGGTAATAATGTGAATTAAAAGTGCAAGGGGCTTAATTATAATATTTTTTTAGTTATACTCTCGTATTCTTATTTTATTCGTTAAATTTTATAATTAGTATACTAGATTCTAGAAGGTAATGTGTGTAATCGTGGATGACACCTCATACATGACAACTCGTGCTTAGACAACACCTTCTAGAACTCTCTAAATAGGTATATAAATGTATTCTTTTCTCATTAGAATTATTCACTATTCTTTGGTTTGATAATACAAGTTCCAAATTTGTTTTATTTTCTCTCTTCCTTGGACACAAATAGTGGAATTTGCATCGGACTCTAAGAATGGTATTGTTGAGAGTTTGGAGATAGACTCTGTTTATCACACTTATAGTTTGGAGATGATACGACTTTTTTTCTTGAGAGTTGCAAGGGTAAATTTGAAAAATTAATAAGACCAAGAGTTAATATGTCCAAAAGTATTTTAATGGGGATCAATGTGGAGGAAGCCAAATTATAGAGGTTAGTGGGTATATCAGGGTGTGAGTTTGGATAATGGACTTTGAAGTAATTGGGGATGTCTTTAGTGGGGAATCCAAATTCACTTTCATTTTGGGATCTGGTCATCGAAAGTTGACTACTAAACTTGATTAGTGGCATAAAAGTTGCCTATCTAGAGGAGGGCATCTTGTGTTGATTAATTCTATTTTGAGTAGCATTCCATTATACTTTATGTTTATTTTTAAAATGCCAATGAAAGTTGACAGTGGAGCAAGCATTGGACAAAGCCTCCCGCACAAAAATGCTTAGGCAATCATGCATTGGACAACATACAACTCGTTTATTCAAGTAAGTCTCGGTCCATCCTTTTTGTTATTCCATTTTGTTGTGTTTTTTTACGGATAATGAAATGCAAAATTATCCTCATCCTGACAATACTTCTGAATGGATCATATTGGCACTCACCTTCGTTACGAATATAGTATCCATATGTATTGCGATCATAATGTAAAAAGAATATAGTGCAATCTTGTACCCATGGCTTGGACTCTTAGTTAGCATACTGTATCACTCTAAGTCGCCTTATTCTCCTTAATCTAATATAATACTCTCTCTCATTTTCTCGTGGACATAGGCAGGTCGAACTATTGAACCAAGTATATCTATATGTTCTTTATTATTATTTCATTCATATTTGTGGTTCAAATTGGTATATATAATTATTTTGGGATTGATATCCCCTACAATTTGGTGTTATATGTGAAAATTTTGGAATCCCATCACTTATGAATACCAACCTTCTGCCAAAATGAGTGCACATTGGTCTCAACATTCTCATGTTAGGAACCGTGTACCACCCGAAGTACAAATTATAAGTAGAGAATATACTCCTTCCAAATCTTCTCATACTCCTAGTGATGCAAAATCACATGGATGAAAACCTCGTAGAACTAGTCCCAAACGTCGCCGTAATAACCTATTTGTGGAGCCTCCTGTTAGGAATGTAATGTCGTGGCTCGTTAATCTATATGAGGAATGTTTGAAGGTCATGGGTCAAGTTCTTAAATTTTTAAACGTCAAAAAAGGAGGATAATCTGATCTCCCAAGACTCCTCAGGCCAATAACAATATTAGGGTGTCTAGGTCCAGAAGTCCACGCATAACAGATCATAATCGAACCCAATAGGGGCACTATTTTCTTCATAGATCAATTAGTCATTGAGGCCAATCGGTTCGGTTAGTTTAATCCAACCATAATAATAGTTCGGACAAATCACGACCTCCTTGGCAAAACGACAGTCCTGATGATCTTTGTAAGTTTATTGAGAAAGAGTTTGAAAGGCACTTGAATGCCAACACTGCATGAACACCAAAGGCTCTTTCCAAAAGGGAGTGGGGTCATGGTTTTGCCTCCCCTTTCACTATTGACATAGAAATGTCAAGCCCCCAAATAAGTTCTCTATGTCGAATATCATAATGTACAATCGCATATGGCCCATCATATCAAATAATATAGGCGATACATGTCCTTATAGGGACATCATGATGCCCTTACATGTCAATTTTTACCATATACATTGGGTGAGATCGTTATAAGATGGTTTGACAAGCTAACCTCTATATCGATCTCCACCTTCGGGTAATCGAGCAGTTCACCGCTCACTTTATCATCAACAACAAGACAATAAAGGAAGTCAACTCCCTAACCACCCTCAAAAAGAGGAAATGACAATCCCTCAAGATGTATGTTCAGCGATTTTGGGAGTTATTAAATGAGATCGACAATTGTAATGAGCAATTAGTAATTTTTTCTTTTAAGTTCAGCCTTGTTAGATACAATGATCTCTACCAATCTCTACTAGATAAGATGACATTATTAATGGACAACCTGATGGCATACATTAAATAATATCCCAAATAGAGGGTGAGATTTTTAGTGCTGGTAATCAGGTTGAACAACATTCTAATATAGCCGAGAATAACGATATGAAAAAAGGTCAAAGGTGGAGCACAATTGAACTCTACCAAAAAGGGAGGCCATACAGATAATCCTAAGGGATGAACAAAGAAGTCGACTAATGAGAATGCCTACCAATAAGTATAAACTTTCTTTAAGGAGTCGATCTAAAAGTTATTTCCTTAGATAACGAATAAGCCTTACTGTAATAATCCCCCTAAGAGGGCAAGTGATCCAAATGGAAAGACACCTACTTGTGGTGCACTTATCACCAAGATCGCGACCATAAAATAGAGAACCATAAGATATTCAACCTTTACTTGAAGGACCTTGTTCGATCTGGCCATCTTAAGGAGTACATCGACAAACAAAAACATCAAGTTGGGTCAATATTGCTCCGAAGAATAACGACGATGACATCCCTTCATCGGGAATGATCATAGCCAAATGTAGTTACACTAATCCATCCCAATACATAGGCAAGAAGCTTTCGAACAGAGTCATAATGACAATTAATGTGTAAGAGGCATTTCAGGTGGAGATATCTAAGCCAGTCCTCATGAAGTGGGAGTATAAGGAGGTTGATCTTAATGGGCTGATCATGTTCTTTAATAAGAGTTTGGTCAGCGTTAACCTTTCCCATAAGGACACTTTAGTTTTTACTCTCAAAGTTGCTAATTTTTATGTCAAAAGAATATTAATCGATTGGGGGAGCTCTTCAGATATCATCTATGTCAACTTGCTCTATAAACTTGGCTATAACATCCAAGATTTGGATACAAAGGTCGGTACTCTAATCGATTTTAATGGTAATGTGGAAACACCATTGGGGAAAATTGAAATAACAGTTAAGGTCGGCCACATCAACCATAAGATTCAGTTTTACATTATCAAATCAGAATCACCTTATAATGCCATTTCAGGCAAAAGATAGTTTCATCAATAAGGGTTGTACCTTGTGTGTTGCATTAAAAATTAAAGTTCGTGATAGATTAGGGAATCATCAAAGTCGGAGGTGATCAAGTTGCAACATGCAATTTTTTCTTCATTATTATCAAACCAAAGTAATTATAACCTAAAAAAAGTCAGGACGATGATGACTCAAATGGCGATCATCCCAAATAACAACCAAAGGGAACTCGTTCAGGGTTGAAGAGACCAGACTCACCTTTATCGACCGAGTGATAGAATATCTCAAAGTTGTTATTTTACACTCATCACATTCGAATAAGATCTTCATAATCATCTTAAAACTACTATAAGATAAGGCAGATCAACAAATAATTTTCCTCATGATAAATGACAATGTATTTGCCTGACAACCTTATGATTGGCCAATAATTGACCTGAACATCGCTTATTAACGACAATAGATCCTGCATATTGGCCTAACGAGAAAAAACTGAGGAAATTAGCTCAATAGGAGGTTAAGTCACTTGAAAATGAATTTAAGAATCTACTTCATGACAAGTCCATCAAAAAAGTTCAATTCTTAAAATTACATTTCTAACACGATCATGGACATAAAAAAAACTCAAGAGGAGGTTAAGTCACTTGATAATGCATTTAAGAATCTACTTTATGACAAGTCCATAAAAAATTTCAATTCTTAAAATTAGATTTCTAATACGATCGTAGTATTAAAGAATAGTGGAAGTGGAAATTTTGTGCCAATTTTATGGATATTAATAAGGCTTACCCAAAAGGTAGATTTCCCCTCCCTAGGATCGAGCATTTTGTTGATTCAATTATATGCCATCGACGTATAAGTTTTATGGATGCTTACTTGGGTTACCATTAGACACTCTTATTCGGACCCAATCAAGAGAAGACCTCTTTTTATTACCATTTTGGACTCTACGGCTATAAAGTCATTTTGTTTAGTCTCAAGAAAGTTTGGTTAACATATCGTCATCTTATGATCAAAATGTTCAAAAAATAGATCGGTTTAACCACGGAGGTTTACATCGACGACATAATCGTTAAAAGTAAACATGTAGCCGGTCACATCATGCATCTCTCCAACATTTTCAAGGTTTTAAGAAATTACAAAATGAAGTTGAACATTTCTAATTATGCCTTTGTGGTTAGTTCAGGAAAGTTCTTGGGATATCTTGTGACAAAAAGAGGTATTAAAGCCAACTACGATACAAACAAAGCTTTGTTGGATATAAAGAAGTTGACCACGGTCAAAGATGTCCAACTTTTGAACGGGAAGTTAGCGGCCCTCGATCAATTCATTTTAAGATTATATGATAAGTTTTTGCATTTCTTTCAATCTTTTAAGAATGCAAACACAATGATTTAGACACATGAATGCGATGAAGCATTGAAGAAGATCAAACAGTAATGGGATCCCTTATAACACCCCTTATATATATATATATATAACGTGCGTTTGAGTCACGTGTAACGTCACAACATACTTATATGCGAATATGAATAGATTGGAAATTAAGAGACGGTAAAACATTGATAAATATTTTGAACATGACTGCGTATTATGGGAGATAATGGAATGGTCCGGGGTTTAATATCAAGGGCTTACTTATTTGTATTATCTCGTCGGTGTCGGGTCCCAATGATTATGAAGTAGTCAACTATAATATCATGTTACACCAAACTAATTAATTATGATTTAAGTAAATTTTGACTAAATTGGATAATATTTAGTATGTGTAGTATTTTTTAATATTGTTCATGAGGATGATCGATTATGAGGGTTGTTGGCATTTAAAATAATGGGTTTTAACTTAAAATAAGGTATCTTGGGCCTATTGGGTTAGTATAATGAATTGGGAGATTTTTAGAGTAGTTAACGATTATTTTGGGCAAGTTACTTAAGGCCTTATTATAGGCCCAAGTCTAATTTCGTTTTTAAGTAGTATTGAGCCATTAGGAGGTTCATTTAACACAAAACTCAATTTGAGGATATAAGAGTCTGGAGAGAAGAATACTAGAGGGAAAATAAAGGATTTTAGAAGATTAGAGCCCTAGTTCTACATCAATTTGGAGACAAATTTAATTTGAATACTTGTATAATTGAATTTGTTATAGATTATGTCTATTCATTTGAATCAAACGCCTAAATAAGTGATTAAAATATGATTTAGATGAATTTAATCAAGTTAATTCGTAATTAACCCAATTAGTATATAATTAGGATTGATTTAGTATCATTTTGATTGAATCCTCCCTAAAATTAATGAGGTTTGAATAGATTTTGAATGGGTTCTGATTTATTAATGTAATCCATTAAAGACCCTATAATATCATGTATAATATTGAGAATATTGAAATAAAATTAATATGAATTGGGAAATTTGTGTTCTTAAGAGAGAAAATGGATTTTATATGAGTTATTGAACTTTAATTAGGATTTTGATGATAAAATTGTGTTCTGGTCAAGTTTTGTATGTGGATTCATTGTTTATCTATTATATGACCAATATACGATGGTTTTCTGGCCTTTAATGGAGATTTGAGATGAATTTTTTGAGTTGGAGAAGACAAACCCCACAGTGTAGATTTTTCAAAACACTGACGTGATCGATCGATCGATAAAAGATCAATCGATGCTTCATATATTTTGACAAATTCACTTATTATTTTAATTAAGATTTTTTTTTATTTGGGGATTTATTTTGGGATAACCTCTGACCTAACTTAAGATATGTGACTGGGTTTATAGTATGATTAATATGATTTTAATTTAAGATAATGTATGAATTTCTTATTTATTTTAAATTGAATTAAAGTGGATACTTCTAATTTGAGACTTGAATATTGTGATTGAGATAGATATTATTAGTTGTGTTATTTATGTGATGCATACCATGCGTGAGTACTCGTGGTGAACGTATTAAGGTGGGATTCCTTTAGGGGGCACGTACGACGTTGCCCACTGTGGTGCCTCGGTGAGTAGACGAGATGCCTTAGTTAATTTTTACCCTTGGGTCACACGTCTAGGTACCCGTGTCCGAGATGAATTACGAGGATATTTCCTTCACATGGTCTTAAGTATGGTAGGATATATGATTGATGGGTAAATGTGGTGATTTATTCCTTGCCGTAATGATGTTTTAGGTTTGGTATGGCCGAAGATTATACTTAGTATGCGCGAGTGATCCCCAAAGGCAATAGGGATAAGCCTTCGTTACCTAGATTACTTATATCATCCTTAGACTTTAAGATTGTCTTAAATGCTTTACACACATGGCATTTATTAACATATTGATATTTAGAGTTCATTGGTTATTTTTATATATGAAGAATAAAATTTAAACATAGGTTCACTTGGGTTTGGGAACCTTTGATGGATGTGATATTAGGATTTATAGGTGGGGTAAATTTAAAAGATAATAAAATGCTAGAGACAGATGCATAGTTATGATTTATTCCAACTTTCGTTATAATCTTATTCTCTTTAAATTTACTATTAACGTTGTGGATTTAACATTTCAGAATCGAGGTCACCTGTTTTAAAACCTTGATCAATATTGACGTCATCACTTCATCCTTCTTGTCGTAATTATGTTATAGGATATAGGTGGCCTGCGTGCCAGTCTTATCATTTCCTTTGTTTTCCGTTATAGTAGTGAGGGATATATAATTGTACTTGTACATTTTATTTAGATAATAGTTAGTTGTATTAGTACTGTAGATTGACTCGTGTGGATAGTATCAAAATTATGGGATATCCTTCATTGTTGATATTTAATTTTGATTTCAGATTTTTTTTCCTCATATGCTTTGAATAGTACTTAATCATCTAGACTCTTGTACTATTTAATTTAGAGTTGATCAATCCATTTTTAAAATTTATCGGGTGTCATATTTGGTGTTGCAACATTCCAGGTTCTGATGTCATAAGGATATGGAGTGCACTTGCCGCTTTTTTGCGTTGCGCTCTTTGACTAATTTAAAGTCTTACTATTTAGGGTTTGTGCTCTTTATAATGACGATTGCTTAGGGGTGTCGTGTTGTTGTTTCTTGACGAATGACTCGGATCGCCAAGTGTATCGAGAGGGCTCCTTATTTGGATTTCGTTTGAGAGAGGTCCCGCACATTAGGTTCACTTCAGTCACGAGTAAGGGACTTTTAAGCTTGAGACCATTAGCAAGTGCCTCGTATATAGTTCGAGGGGAAATATTTTCCCTCACCATCCATGACCGCTTTAGGATTAAGTTTTGAAGATATCGTATATGTAACCACAAGGGAGCCAGTATAAGGAGTTCCATTGTCTTTCTCTTTCTGCACCGGGAGAGATTGATATAGAAGTGAAGATGTAGGTTCGCGCTATTAGTTCAATGCGAGAAATATTTTTTAGTGACGAAAGAAAACCTCGTGAAAGGTTTGAACGATGTTACTAGGTAACCCGCTTTTCACCACTTGCACTCGGGTGGTTAAAGTTTCACTCTTACATCAGTAGGAGAATTATAACATTATAAGTATAGAGTCCATAAGATTTGGAAGACCGAGGCCAAAGTAAGACCAATAAGTAAAGACAGTGTAGCGTGGACCCGAATAGGGGGACCTCACGAGTAAAAGGAACCATATAGGGGGAACGGACCCCAAGAGGTTTCCAATAGTAGACGATGTGATCTGTTTTGGCCAGTAGGGTCAGAGAAATATTGTCCAATGGAGCCATGACCTATGAGAGCAGGGCAAATGAGGCAAATTTTAGCAAAATTGACTAAAGAAGTAACGATAGCAGGGCCGCCAGTGGGGTCGTCATTTAGATAGTTCCTTTAGAGGAAGATGTTATTCTCGTGGCAAGTGAGGCCACCTAATTATTAGATGCCTTAGTGGCAACCAACTTTTGGGCTACCTTTAGGGGTGGTCAGGGGTACATTTATGAACCACATGCATGAGTTTTGCTTAGACACCGAGGATTTTTCATTTCTCTTTTAGTAATGTGTGTGTACTATGATTATGAGGTATATGTATTTTTATCTCCGAGCTTTATATATACGTGGACACCCTAGTGGGTAGGGGTTGCTTTATGCCATGATTACAGAGACGTGGCAGTTTATTGGGTCAGCTTAGTTTTTAGTAGTTTTGTTGATTTTTAGGGAGATATCATTGCATTAGTACTGATCTTGCATTTATAGCTAGGTGTACACTTATATCGACTACAGAGGTAAGGCCTTTATATTCGTTTTTGGGATGAGATTTGCTATAAGTAATTGTGCTTACACCCAAAACAAGGTCTGGCACATTTCTTTATGTATGGATGCTGTAATGACCCCACTTTTATATATATAATTTGTTTTTACACTCTTGTGTTACTTATTATCTTATAAATTTTGTATTATTAGATATGTGGTATTATTGGCTATCAATATACAAACCCCATTTTTAATTACGAAGAATCAACTGTAAATTGGATCAAATCGAAGTCTTATGAGATATCTTAAGGTAAATAATAAGTTTTGGGGTATAAAATATAATTTTATGAAACTTTAAGGACTAAAATAAAAATATAAAATGGGCCATTTTGTAAATAAAATATTTTCAAGGACCTCTAAGAAATATTCAAAATATATATTGTGAAATTACCAAAATACCCTTCATGTGTAAAATGACCCTTATACCCTTATCACCTTTCCACCACGTGCTGGTCACTTCCACCTTACACATGTCGTCTTTAGTGGGAAAGCTAAAACACTTGTCATCATTTGGTGATATTAACACTGCAAGACCACTCCGGATCGTGACACCTCGGTGTTGAATCACCACTCCAAAAAGCCTAGTTATTAGACACGTGTCAACACCGTAATACTTTTGGATAGGGTTCATTTGAAACTCACACCAATTCCTTGAGAATTATAGTAAGAAAGAGTGATAGAAAGCTTGGGAAATATCTTAAGAAGGAGTTCTATAATTTCGAAGAAAGAATTCATTTCGTAGGTATGATTTTATTTAAATGTTATAATGCATTTTTATAGTTTTAATTTTGTGTTTTATAGCTTTACTTAGTAGTTATGCTGTTAAAATACACTAAGGACTTCACTAATCAAAACATAAAGTTTAGAAGAAATCCAAGTTGATTTTATTTTCATGTAAATTTGTTTGAAATTATATATATGCTTTTAAAAAATGATTTTTTAAAGTAATTGCTCGTTATTATGGAATCTCATTTAAGTAATTCCAAAGTCAGGCCCGGTGAAATTCTGTCTAGATGAGATGGTATTTAAGTGGTGCCTCTGTGACCCTCCATCTCTACTGGGAATGATTTTGAAAATGTTCTGTCTAGAGGAGATGGGAGATGGTATTTAAGCGGTGCCCCTGTGACCCTCCATCTCTACAGGGAACCGACTGATTAGGAAGAACTATGAATTGAATCCTTTAATTACGATCAATGAGTTTTAAAATTTAAGAAAATGATTTTTAGTAATCCTTTGAAACAAGTTATTATTAAAATACAATATGTAGACTGGACCTTGTTTAGAATGTATACTTAAACCTTTATCGTATTTGTTAGATTAACGTGCAATCGAAGACTCATTATCTATAATTTCGACCTCTATTTTAGGTGAGTACTCTATGCAATTTCTTGCGCATTTTGATTATATTATATTATGCAAACTATGTATATTTTGTGAAATGATTTTATTCTCAAAATGCATCTGATACCGATGATTTCGTCGTTTGTTATATGTTTATATCTCTCCATATAAACATCTGATTTGAATTCTAAAATTATTGATTCGGCCTATGGAAACTCTCTTACTATATTGGCCTTGACTACCGGGTGGAAATATTTGGGTGGTACTTTCCCAGCTGGTTTATCGCTGGTGTGCCCTAAACAAGGCGTTGTTCTAGAAATCATGATTATCTGTCTGTGATGTTACCAGGTGGAAACATTTGGTAACACTATCTGTCTGGGTATTAGAGCGTACATGGCCACTAAAACTGGATAATTGACATATGCTCAATTGTTTTATCTGCTCTGTTCTAAACTGTTTATTCTGAATATATATATTGTACTTTACTTTATATATATATATATATATATATATATATATATATATATATATATATATTACTTGAAATTCCTATCTCTATGTATATACCTTCTGTTCTAAATTGAATATGTATCAATTTTCTGAAAAACCCTGGAATGTTTGGAGATTGAATCTAATTCGGCTTTTAGCTGACGTTGTATAAATAACCATTTTTCAGGAAATAATTAAGCTCGTGGATGGAACGAAAAAGGACTATGTTGAAGATTTAGCTTTTAAAGCTCTTTTTGTTACCTTAAGTAGAAGTTTGTTTAATTAGATAGAGCATGTTTAGCTCTTTGTGTAAAGTTGTAACTCGTTGATATTTTAATACAAATGAAGTTCCCTTTAGAAAACTCTGATGATGTAATTCCTTCACTTTCAGTATTTTACGATTCATAACCATGTGATTATACTTCCGCTACATATATTTTAAAAGAAAATTTTTAAGGCCAGAATATTGGCTGCCTTGGTGGCATGTCAAGACACTCGTTCCCTACTATTTCTGGGTCGGGGTCGTGACAGAGGTGGTATCAGAGCATAGGTTATGAACCCGTAGACTACTGAGCATAGGTTTCGAATGTTATAGATTCTATGTTTCCATCCTTAGGAGATAGTATTAAAAATCTAATTTATGTGATAACCCTCCCTATGTATTATATTATTTATAATTGGTCCTTTAGTTTTCAATATTGATATAGTATAGTAGATCTTACGTTTGGCCATGACTATAGAAAATCACCAAGAGAAGATCATCAATGGGAACTAGTGATTCGAGTATAGAAGGACTGGAAGGTGCATACAAGGCAATTGAAAGTCTAGCAAAGATTGTGGAGGAGCAGGTGAATAATAGAGTACCAAAGAATCTTGAACTAAGTAGATGTACTATTGAACAGTTCAAGAAGTTGAATCCTCCATCTTTTAAAGGTACTCCTAACCCCACAGAAGCAGAGAGTTGGGTGATGCAGATGGAAAAGATACTCGATGTTCTTAAGTTTACCGATGAACAAAGGGTGTCATTTGCAACATTTATGTTAGAAGGGGAGGCCGAACATTGGTGGAGAATGACTAAGAGAATGCACGGGGAAAGGAATACTTACATAGGTTGGAATGATTTCTTAGTAATCTTTTATGAGAAATATTTTCCAGAAACGGTGAAAGACGAAATGACAGCTGACTTCATGAGTCTGGTGCAAGGGAATATAACAGTTAGTCAATATGAGTCAAAGTTTACTGAGTTATCTCATTTTGCACGTCATGTTGTAGCAACTGATGTTTTAAGAGCGAAAAAGTTTGAGCGTGGGTTAAGGTTGAATATTTGTAATGGAATTTCCATCCTGAAATTAACATCATATATTGATGTCGTGACTAGATCTACAATAGCTGAGAGGGATGGTGAGGAGTACAATCGAATTAGAGATGGCAAGAGGAAGTTTGGGGAACAAAAAGGAAATAAACCAAATAATAGAAATATTTTTAGGAACCCATCCAATGTTGGGGGATCTAATGATAACAAACAGTATAATAGCCAGATATGCCAACAATGTGGAAAGATGCATGGAGGACGACCTTGTTATAAGGATTCAGGAGTTTGTTTTAGATGTGGACAGAAAGGACATCAGATAAAAGACTGCCCAAACCCAGCAAGGGTTCCAATAAGGGCTTCAAGTGCAAACAAGGATCAAGACAGATAGGGTAGAGTTTTTGCACTTTCTGATACCCAAGCTTCCAATGCGGTAGTGTCAGGTACACTTTCTATATGTGCACAACCTTTTAAAGCTTTGATAGATTTTGGTTCTACCCATTCATTTGTATCCATACATGTATTAAATCGCTTTCATAAATTACCTGAACCCTTGAATCATAACATACACGTTTCTACTCCTTCGGGTGAGTTATTGATGGGTAAATTAGTATATAAGGCTTGCCCCATAGACATTGATAGTCATAAACTATTTGTTGATTTGATAGTTTTAGACATTAGAGATTTTGAAGTCATTTTGGGGATGGACTGGTTAGCATCATATCATGCTAAGGTGGATTGTTTTGAGAAGAGTGTTACTTTCTAAATCCCTCACCAACCAAAATTTAGTTTTGAAGGAACTGGCGTCATATCTCCGATGTGTATTATTTCTGCAATGCAAGCCTATAGTTTTCTTAAGAAGGGATGTCAAGGATTTCTTGCAAATGTTACCAGTTTGCAGACGATAGGGCCTAGCTTAGAAGATATTCCTATCGCTAATAAATTTACAGATGTTTTTCCAGAAAATTTACCAGGCCTACCTCCTAATAGAGAAATAAAATTTACCATTGACCTTATTCCTGGAACTAGACCAATCTCAAAACCACCATATTGTATGGCACCTTTATAATTAAGAGAGTTAAAAGTTCAATTAGAAGACCTTTTAGACAAGGGTTTTATCAAACCAAGTATATCGCCTTGGGGTGCTCCAGTGTTATTTGTGAAAAAGAAGGATGGGACAATGAGACTATGTATAGATTATCATGAACTGAATAAGGTAACCATTAAGAATAAATACCCCTTACCTCATATAGATGACTTTTTTGATCAATTAGAAGGTGCACAAGTATTCTCTAAAATTGACCTTAGGTCAGGCTATCATCAATTGAAGATTAAGGATGATGATATTTTAAAATCAGCTTTTCGTACTAGATATGGTCACTATGAATTTCTTGTAATGCCATTTGGACTAACTAATGCACCAACCGCTTTTATGGATATGAGGAATAGGGTATTTAGGAAGTATTTGGATCAGTGTGTCGTTGTTTTCATTGATGACATCCTTATTTATTCCAAAAGTATTGAAGAACACGAAAAGCATTTAGAGACAGTATTACAAATCCTTAGGAAAGAGAAATTATATGTGAAATTAAAGAAGTGTGAGTTTTGGTTGCCTAGTGTCTCTTTTCTAGGACATGTCATTTCCAAGGAGGGAGTGTCGGTTGACCCTCAAAAGATTAAAGCTATACTAGATTGGCCTAGACCAACTAATGTGACGGAGATTCGTAGTTTTCTTGGATTAGCAGGTTATTATCGAAGATTTATTGAAGGATTTTCTAGTATTGCCAAACCTCTATCTGGGTTAACCCAAAAGAAGATGAAATATGAATGGTCTGAGGAAGTCGAGAATAGTTTTCGAGAACTTAAGAATCGATTAGTAACTGCCCTAATTTTGACTATTCCTTCCGGGACAGAGGGATTTGTGATTTATAGTGATGCTTCTAAAAATGGTTTGGGATGCGTGCTAATGCAAAATAAAAAAGTAGTAGCTTACACCTCGAGACAGTTGAAAACCCATGAGCAGAATTATCCAACCCATGACCTAGAATTAGTAGCTGTAATTTTTGCTCTTAAGATTTGGAGGCACTATTTATATGGTGAGACTTGTGAGATTTATACCGATCATAAGAGTTTGAAGTATATATTTACTCATAAAGATTTGAATATGAGACAAAGTAGGTGGTTAGAATTGATGAAGGATTATGATGTAAATATTCACTATCACCCGGGGAAAGCTAATGTAGTAGCCGATGCTTTAAGTAGGAAGTCTACACCAAATTTAGCGTGTCTTATTACAAGCCAGGAAGCACTGTTAAGGGATTTAAGAAGTATGGAAATAGATGTACGTATCTATAGCAAAGGAGGAATAATTGCAAACTTACAAGTATAACCCATGTTGATGGAAAATGATCAAAATTGCACAAGTAAATGACCCACGATTGAAGAAGATTAGAGAAGAAGTCATAAAGGGTAAGAGAACTGAATTTGCGATACGAGATGATATATTAAGGTATGGAAATAGAGTGTGTGTGTCATGTGATTCCCAACTAAAGAGGCAAATTTTGGAGGAAAGTCATTACTCAAGATTCACATTTCATCCCGGATGTACAAAAATGTATAGGGATCTTCGAGAAGTATTTTGGTGGAATAACATGAAGAGGGAGATAGCAGAATTTATATCTCAGTGTTTAGTTTGTCAACAAGTAAAGGCAGTACATAAAAAACCATCAAGATTACTGCAACCCCTACATATCCCTGAGTGGAAATGGGAACATATTACTATGGATTTTGTGACAGGTTTACCGAGGAGTTCAAATGGTAATGACTCTATTTGGGTAATTATTAATAGGTTAACTAAATCTGCTCATTTTCTTGCGATTAAGATTACCCATTCTTTAGAAAAGTTAGTTAAGTTGTATGTGCGGGAAATTATTAGGTTTCATGGAACCCCAATTTCAATTGTTTCTGATCGTGACCCTAGATTTGTGTCTCGCTTTTGGAAAAGCCTACAAGCATCTATGGGAACACAATTGAATTTCAGCACCGCTTTTCATCCTCAAACAGATGGACAATATGAGAGAACCATTCAAACCTTAAAGGATATGCTTAGGGCATGTGTACTTGATCTGAAAGGGAATTGGGATTGTTGATGTAAAAAATTAGATCATATCTAATTATTCAATCACAGATAAATAAATGAGACAAAATTTTTTAAAGTGGTTCAGCCTTATAAGAATGGCCTACGTCCACTGTTATGGTATTGCTGATTGTATTGGAATTCTCGATTACAAGTTATCTCAAGAAATTTTGGTCCCCTTACAATGAGGATTGTACAATGTATTTATAGCCCTAGGGCTGTAATGTGAAAGGGTAATACATTAAATGATGTACATATGAAAGGGTGATACATTCAATGCTCCTTAAGTGTATGTGTCTGAATGATAAGCATTTAATGAACAGTCAAACTGTTGGTTATCCCGCTATTAATGCTTTGTTCGAGGTGCAGCTCGGACCGCCTGAGTTGCTCGGACCGCCTAAGCTTCTCGGTGCTCAAGAGTTCCTCGGAGAGTTCTCGTTCCTCGGAGCGTATGAGTTCCTCGGGGAAACAGTGTTCCTCGTTGTAGTATGGTTCCTCGGAGCGTGTGAGTTCCTCGGAAGTGTTTGTTGTTTCCACGTAGACTGCCACATGTCTTCACTTTATTGATCCATGTCAGCAGATTAAATTTGGTATCAACAGAAGCCCCCAATATTTCATAGTTCGAAATTTGAGGAGTGTGGAACATTCTTTCACGGAATATGATAGCTTTAAATAGTCCTCCTGATTTTTAGGAGTGTTTCCCTTGTATTTATTTCTCTTTCCAAATTCGTAGAATCAGGCTTTTTTGAATTTTTATAATCGCCTCGATCTCTGCGTAATTTTTGTCCTTTTAGCCGCCGGTAGCGTAATCGTTTCTTCTCGCTTCGATTGCCGCTCCCTTTTTGTTCCTCTAGCCGCCGGTAGCGTAATTATTTCTTTTTGTAATCATTACTTTACCATTTCCCAAGGCAAGGTATTTAAACTTCACAGACACTCCCATCGTCTTCTACCTTTTCAAATGTGTATTTTCGAGTTTTCCACCGTCTCTTTCTCTCCTGTGTATTCATCTCTTCCATCGTTCATTGTCATCAGATCCACTCTTTTTCTGTAAGATTTTCTTCCTTCTTCTTCATTTCTTTTATTCATCATGGTTTACCCTGTTGAATCTCTTGATAAGTTTCGCTCTGATTTTTCTATTCCCTCCTGGGTTGTTCTGGAAGAGCTTTTTGAGCCTTCTGATTATTTCCGTTTGGCTGAGGGACATTGGTTCCCCAGTCTCTTTATTGCTGAGTGTGGATTTTCTTTTCCACCCAATCCCTTATGTCTGGAATTTTGTCAATACTTTGACGTTGTTCCTGCAAGAATAGCCCCAAATACATGGAGAATAGTTAATGGGGTTCATAGGTTAAATCTAATCCATGGAACTCGCATAGGAATTCCAGAAATCATGTTTTGTTATAGATGGGCAGTTTGTGATAACACCTTTTATTTAAAAACTAGATTTTTGAATAGGGCCTTAGTAGTCAATCTCCCGGATGCCAATAGGGACTATTTTGAGCATGGAGTTGTTATAAAAAATTAGCAACATGCTCCTTTATCAGGAGATGAAGTGTATCAGGGTCCCAGATGCCCTCCCTATGGCAATGGGATAGGTTATTTTTATTTCATTTTATTTATTTTGAAATCATGCTTCTTCTGTGTTTGACAAAATGTGCCACTAATATTTCAATGTTTATTTATTTGCAGTCGATAGCAAAAGAAAGTGTCCAAAGGAAGCAGATGTTAATATAAGACATTTGAAACTTATATGGAGTCTTCATCAGAGTGTTGCCGACGAGCACATTAGGTCAGCCTCATATCTGCTGCAGTACAAGAGCTACACCACCTCTTTTACTGCTCGTCCAGTAATAAGCGACGCAGAGCTTCTACCAGCTCTTCACCTGAGTCATACGTTCCTTTAAGTGAAAGGATGAAGAAGAGAAGACCTCCCACCCTCTTCGAGAAGCCTGCCTCTGGTGCTGGAGAGGCTAAAAGAAGTAATATTGATGTCCTAGAAGGGACAGAGAAAGTTGATGCACCTTCCTCGGCTGCTGTTGTGAAGGTTGTCGAGAAGCCTCCAGTGGCCCCGAGCAAGGCTGCTGCTCCAGGCGAGGTGATTGTCATATCACCGACCAAGGGCTCCTCCTTGGTTGAATCAATCCCTGTTCCCCCGAGGAAGCTGAAGAAAAGCTCCTCGGTCAATTTGGTTGACACCATCACTCAGCCCCCAGCTACTGGAACTGGTGTTCTAACTTTTGTTCCCCCGAGCTCTGCCATGAGCTCGGTAAAGTCTTGGATCATTCCCGAGGTCCAAGGTACTGAGTAAAACCTTTCTCGGGACATGGTTACCTCATTGGCTGCTCGCCACCTTGCTTCTGTAAGTCTTCTTACTTTGAACTTTTCATATTTCCCTTGTCATTTCTGTTTCTGACTTGCTTTCATTTTCTTTTCATAATTTACGAGCTGCTTCAATATAATTTTAAAGAAAGATGAAGTTATCAAAGCTTCCAGCTCCTCGTCTGGTGTAGAGGAAGCTTTAATGGGTTTGGGGCAGTCTCTGAAAGAGTCTCGCCAAAAATATGCTGATGATAAAGCAACTTGGGAGAAGAAGCTTGCCTCCACCGAGCAGGAGAAGGCTCGAGTTGTTGAAGTCTCTCAGGAGTTGGAGAAGAGAATAAAGGACTTAGAAGGGAAAAATAAAGAGCTTGACGAGAAGTTCAAAAATGCTGGAGAACTTGAGAATAAGCTCAAGGTTGCTGAAGAAGAACTGGGTCAGCTTCGGGAGGTAAATTGGCAGAAGGAGGAGGTTGAAAATTTATTGAAGATTGCTGAAAACCCTATGTCCGAGTAACGTTCCTCGGAGAAGTTGAAGAGAAAACTGGCTGTGAAGAAGTCTTTCAGCGCTGGCTGGGACAAGGGATGGAATAAGGGGTTGGCTGCCATGATGTCACAAGTAGAATATGGCAGTCCCAAGTACTTTAGGGATGGATGGGTTGTTGCTCTACAGGAGATGAAAGTGGATGAAAATTCCGAACTCTTTCAGCAACACATCCCTGGTCCCCCTCAAACTCCTGAAGAAGAAGAAGAGGACGAAGCTGCCTCCGAAGAGTCTTCTATGGTGATGGGATACCAGATTTCTCTTCCCCCGACTATCCAGCCTGCTGACAAGGAACTACCTGCAACTTCCTTCGAGCAACCTCCAGCACCTCCCCTTTTACTATCTGCTCCATCCGAGCAACCTACTTCCTCGTCCCAGCCTCCCGATAAGGTTTTGGGAGACAAGGAAAATGTGTAGAGTTGTTCGGACTTCTATTTTATTTTTCTTTAACAAATGTAATCCTAAACATGTAATTCTGAATCTTGTACTTCTGACCTTTATGATATAATAAAACTTGAACTTGTGTTTATTCATACTGTTGTCTCTTCTTCATTCTCTGTCTTGATTCTTATTGATTATTGCTTCTCTTCCTCTACTAGTTTCTGGCTAGGATGGAAATATTATCTGCTCATGATACTGTGCTGCTGAGGCAATGCAATGATTATTTTAAGGCTGGTCACACAGATCTTAGTGCAGCACAAGTCGTCGACATCCTCAGCCAAGATGCTTCTGAACAGGCAGTTGAAGCATACCAATATCTGAAGTGTCTACTTGATCGAGCAGTGGCCAATAATGTGGCTTATTATGACATGATCGAGGATCTCCAAGGCACCCTCGAAGAACTTCAGCAACAATACAAAAAATCCACTGCCCTTTTGCATGAGGGGTATGAGAAGAAGTATCAGCAACTCAATGCTGACAAGGGGTACGAGAAGCGTTTTGCTGGCTACGAGGTGAGGGAGAGAACTCTGAGGGGCGAATTCGAGGAGTGCAGACAGATAGTTGAACTATTAGAGCAAGAAAATAACAACCTGCAGAAAGAGTTGTCTCAGTTGAAGTCTGCAGCTTCCACTTCAAATGCCTTGATCCCAGTGATTGATGAGGGATTCTCGTTCTTAGAGGTCGAGAATGCCAACTTAAGGGATGAGTTGGAAACCTTGAAGAGGTCTGGTCCCTCTACATCTTCTCGTGGTCGAGCAAGAGCTCCTCGAGGATGAGCAAGAGCTCCTCGGATTCCTGTCGAGGAACAGCGGACTCAGTCTGCTTTAGAAAACTAGGCCTTCCAGCTGATGGCGAAGAACCAGGCATTGGTTGAAATGTCAAAGAAGATCAGGGACCTGAAAGAGCAACTCTCAGCGCAGAAATCAGTCTTGGGAATAAGGAACTCTTCATCAAGAATCTCCACGAGCAGCTGGAAAAACTGACATATCAATTCCACAAACAGCCTAGGGAGTTCTGGATGGCTGGATACAACGATGCTCTTTACCACTTGGACGATCGTATCCAGAATGCCAACAATGAGGGCTACAAACAAGGCTGGTTAAATGCCTTAGGTGTGCTGCAACTCGAACAGGGTCATTACCTGTGGAACTACCATGATCCTGGGCTGCTCGACCTACCCGTGCCTCCATTCAAACTGGATATGAGTTGGATCCCTGCACGAGCCATTCCTCGATGCTTGATTTCAAAATATCTCGGTGACTACAATCTCCATTCAAGTGTCGAAGTATCTCGTCTCGAGCACCTTCTAGATCGACCATCCGTGATGAATATCAGGATGTTAAAAGATTTGAACTTCATAAACTCTCCTCTTGCTTTAAATGATCCGCCTGCTGGCGAGGAACCTGTTTCAAAAGCAGAGGGGAAAAGACCAGTAGAATAGGAATATCGATGTAACAGTTAGTATACATTTCATTATCAATGTAATCTATTTTGTTTCATTATCAATGTAATTTGTTTTGGATTTAATGAAAGACTTTCATTTTTGTTCGCAATTTTAACTGCTATTGTCTTGTAAAACACTTTATATTTGTGCACGTGTATCTGATAAAAAGATAACAATATTGTTTAGTTTGTCGATCAACTTATTGTCGAGTAGTTTGAACTTGTGGTAGTCATTTGGCAAAAATAATATTTTGTTTCTCGACCAACTTAGTAATAGTTAAAAAGTTACGAGTATCAAAAATGTTGCTCGATCGCTTTAAATTTTACTTGTCGACCAACTACAGTTAGTGGGTTTTTATCCCCGACCAGCCATAGTTGGTAGATTTTTCTTGTAAATGTTTCCGACCAACCAAGGTCGGTAAATTTTCCTTGTCGACCAACTACAGTTGGTGGGTTTCTATCCCCGACCAGCCATCGTTAGTCTTTTTGAAATAATTTTACCTCCCGACCAACTCAAGTTGGCATTTTCGAGAATATATTTACTTCCTAACCGATATAAGTTGGCATTTTTAGGAATACTTTTATTTTTCGAGAAACATATAGTTTTATTTCCCTTAGGAATACAAATTTTACTTCCCGGAGGAATACAAGTAGCTTTACTTTCCGGAGGAATACAGGTAGCTTTACTTCCCGGAGGAATATTAATAGCTTTACTTCCCGGAGGAATATTGGTAGCTTTACTTCCCGGCCGGAGGAATATTGGTAGCTTTACTTCCCGGAGGAATATAGGTAGCTTTAATTCCCGGAGGAATATAGGTAGCTTTACTTCCTGGAGGAATATTGGTTTCTCGACCAACCTTAGTTGGCGTTTTCGAGAAAAAATTTGAGTAGCCCGAGCTTTGCCGAGTAGTGTGTAGCACTAGTATTCCCCGAAAAACTTTTAATAAAAAGAAAGAATTCGACAGAATATCTTCATTTTATTCATCACTAATAATACTTGCGCAGGTGCTCTGCGTTCCATGCATTCTTAAACTCCTCCCCTTCTAGAGTTGCTATTCGGTAAGTTCCTGGTCGAACAACTTCTGTAACTCGGTATGGTCCATGCCAGTTTGCCTCCAGCTTATTGTGCTTTTGAATTACTTTCTTCAGCACATAGTCTCCTTCTTTCAGGTCGCACTTCTTCACTCTCTTGTTTTAGAACAAAGTTGTTCGCTGCTGGTAAGCAGCATTTCTAATGGTTGCTTCTTCTCTAACTTCCTCGAGCATGTTTAAATCCAATCTTCTCATTAAGTCGCTGATAGGGGAGTTGAAATTTAGTACCCTGTGTGTTGGGAGGCCCAACTCGGCAGGTATAACAGCTTCACTTCCAAACGCCAACATATATGGTGATTCTCCAGTTGCTACTCGGGGAGTAGTTCGGTAAGCCCACAATACTGACTGTAACTCGTTGATCCAATTTGCTTTCGCATCATCTAGTCTTTTCTTCAAGCCATTCAGCAGTGTTATATTTGTCACTTCAGTTTGTCCATTACTTTGAGGATGGCCTGGTGCTGAGTGGATGTTCAACACATTTGATTGATGACAATAGGCAGCGAACTCCTCGTTATCAAATTGTGTTCCATGGTCTGTGATGAAAGCATGAGGAAGACCATATCGACAAATGATGTTCTTCCAAATAAATTGGTACATCTTCTCGTACGTCATATTAATGAGAGGCTCAGCTTCCACCCACTTAGTAAAATAATCCACTGCGACGACGAGGTATTTGAACCTTCCTCTAGTCGTTGGCAGTGGTCCAACCAGATCTGTTCCCCACATGGCAAATGGACAAGGTGAAGTGATGGGTGTCAATAATGCCTGTGGAGTTCTTCGGATGGAGGAAAAGCGCTGGCACTTGTCACATTTCTTGGCATAGGCTACACAATCAGCCCTCATCGTCGGCCAGTAATATCCCTGTGTCATTATCCTTTTCAAAAGCATCCGACCTGCTACATGGGATCCACAGGATCCTTCATGGATCTCTTTAATCAATTCTTTCACCTCGAAGGGATGTACACATCTCTGCAAACCTGCCATAATTCCTCGTCTATATAAAACACCGTTAGTTAATACATACCGAGCAGCTTTAAACTTCAATTTCTTGGCTGCGAGCTTGTCAATTGGTAATTCTCCCTACTCAATATATGCCCTGATGGGATCCATCCAAGATGGTCCTAAATCAAGGGTGATAAAGTTCATCGCCAAATCTTCATCTATACTCCGACTAGCTAAAACTTCAATTGGGATTATTCTTTGTAACTCGGTACGAGTAGCTGATGCTAATCGAGCTAGGGCATCTGCTCTTACGTTCTCCATTCTTGGTATTCTGACCAGCTGAATTGCAGCAAATTCTGATACCAACTCCATCACCTTTGCCTGGTATTTGATCATTAATTCTCCTTTGGCTGCATATATTCCCAACATTTGATTTACAATTAATTAAGAATCACTGAAGACAATAATTTGCTGCGCCTCCATAATTTTCGCCAAATTAAGACCTGCAATCATGGCCTCATACTCAGCTTCATTATTGGAAGCTTTGAATTGGAAACGTAGGGCGTACTCCATGTCGACCTCGTCTGGAGTGCTCAAAACTATCCCTGCCCCACTGCCTATTGTGCAAGATGAGCCATCTACATATAGCCTCCATATAAGTAACTCGTCTTCAAACTTCTGATCTGACAGAGTTCCTCGGCGAAATATTTGTTGCTTCCTTTCATCTTCCCCTGATATTTCTCGCTCTTTGTCGACCATCTTTTCTTGCCCTTTTACCAGCCAGAGTTGGTATGAGCTCGAATTTGATGATCCTGTAACATCCACTTGCTCTTTTACCAACCGGAGTTGGTCTGAGCTTGTGTTTGTTGATCCTGTAACATCCACAGGTTGATCAGCGAGAAACTTTTGTTCCTCGGGGGTATCAGGATAAGTGAACTCTGCTATAAAATCTGCTACAGCTTGCCCTTTAAGCGATGATCTGGGTTCATAGACTATATCGTATTCTCCGAGCTCTATTGCCCAGTATATCAATCTCCCTGATTTTTCTGGTTTATGAAGGGCTTGTCTCAACGGCATATCAGTATATACGACTATAGTATGAGCCTGGAAGTATGGCATCATTATTCTACTCGCCTCAATCAGCGCCAGTGCTAACTTTTCCAGCCTTGGATATCTGATCTCTGCTCCTCGGAAGGCCTTAATTGTATAATAGATTGGTTTTTGTACTCCATTCTCCACTCTTATCAACGCCGAGCTAACTGCATTCTCCGATACTGCTAGGTACAAGTATAATTTTTCTCCCATCACCGGCCTGGACAACAGTGGAGGTGCTCCCAAGTATTTCTTCAAGTCTTGAAAAGCATTCTCACATTCATCATTCCACTCAAAAGTTTTTCGGAGTGTTTTGAAGAATGGGAGACATCGATTAGTTGCTCGTGATACAAATCTGTTGAGTGCTGCTACTCGTCCTATGAGACTTTGCACCTTTTTCTTCGTCGTTGGAGATCGCAGCCCTAATAGAGCTTTGATATTTTCAGGATTCACCTCAATGCCTCGTTGGTTGACAATGTATCCGAGAAACATGCCTTCTCGTACTCCAAATATGCATTTCGTCGGGTTCAGCTTCATTTGGTATTTATCTAGTTGATCAAAAGTCTGACTTAAGTCAACTAGATGATCAACAGCTTTTTTGCTCTTCATCAGCATATTGTCAACATAGACTTCCATATTGCAACTAATTTGTTCAGCAAACACCTTGTTCATCAGCCGCTGATATGTCGCACCTGCATTTTTTAAACCAAAAGGCATAACATTATAACAATAAGTTCCCCCAGGAGTAATGAAAGAAGTACTCTCCCTGTCTTCAGGTTTCATTTTAATTTAATTGTAACCAGAATAAGCATCCATGAAGCTCAGCAGCTCGTGTCCCGAAGTAGCATCGACTAGTTGATCAATTCGGGTTAATGGAAAGTGATCCTTTGGGCATGCTTTGTTGAGGTCGGTGAAGTCTACACACATCCTCCATTTGTTGTTCTTCTTCTTTACCATCACCACATTGGCCAACCAGTCCGGATATTTAACATCTTCAATGAAGCAAGCTTTCTAGAGCTTCTCGACTTCTTCCTGTATAGCTTGATTCTTCTCGGGGCTGAACACTCTTCTTCTCTGCTTTACTGGCTTGATCTCCTTATTCACATTGAGTTCGTGACATAAGAAATTTGGATCTATTCCTGGCATATCCTCATGACTCCACGCAAAAGTTTGCTTTCTGCTTCTAAGGAAAGTTATCAATTCCTGTTTTAGTGAGGTTTCCAACAAAAAACCTATTTGAGTAGTGCTCGTCGTCCAGAATGATGTTTTCAGTAGCTTCCACCACTTGACCCTTCACGAGTTGTGACTCATCTCTAGGATCCAATGTTTCAATTTCTGCCCCTTCTTCCACTTGATAAGTAGTAGTCTTTTTCCTTGATTCCTCCAATTCTTCTTGCTCGGAGGATGAATAATAACATTCCCGAGCTACTTTCTGGTCACCCTTCACAACTCCTACTCTAAAATTTATTGGAAATTTTAGGCATTGATGTACTGTAGATGATACAGCCTCGAACTTCTTCAATCCTACTCTTCCCATGATGATGTTGTATGATGATTGAACATTCTTATCCATCATGAAAAAATGTATTCTTTCTGTCCGAAAAGCAAGCCACGTACCAATGAATATATCCAACTTGATCGTCCCAAGTGGAAATACTTTCTCGCCAGCAAAACTGAGGAGGGGTCTATGATAAGGCTCCAGTTGAGATAACTTTAGATTTAAACTATCGAAGCACGAGTAGAACATGATGTCCGCCGAGCTACCATTGTCGACCAGTACTCTTGAAATCATTACCTCCTTCATTCTCATCTTGATCACCAATGGGTCATCATGAGGATATAGAACACCTGCAATATCATTCTTTGAGAACCCAATGACTAACTTCTCTTTGTTCACCTTTCTCAGGCGATCCTCCTCAGCTAGATTTATTCGTTGAATGTACGAGCAAGCTTGAGCCTCACAGAGGGAAGCTTTTCTCTCGGCAGTAAGGTCTCCTCCTCCTGTATCTCCACTTGTTATAACATTACAGTCAAATGACCCAAAGCGTATTGAAAATACCTCTCGTTCTGGTTGCCTTGGTCTCTTGGGAAGATCGGGGTCGTCTTCTGGATCAACTTCATGGTTTCTTTTCTTGTTCTCCTCTGCTCGACGAGGAGATCTATACCTCTCTCTTGTTCGGTCGTTGTTTCTTCTTTCGCTTCCACGATTAATATACTTTGACAGTTTTCCTCGTCCGATGAGTGTTTCAATCTCATTCTGAAGAGCTATGCAATTTTTGGTCATATGGCCATGATCTTTATGAAAGTCGCAATACTTCGCTTTATTCCTCTTGTCAGGGTCTGCCTTCATTTTCTCTGGCCACTTTAGTTCCTCGTTGTTCTTGATTTCCTCTAGAACATGGTTGATATCCTTCTTCAAAGGAGTATAATTATCATATTTCTTCATCACGTCCCATACCGACCTGTTTTTTGAATATTTCTCATTACCATTGTTCTTATGCTCTTTCTTCTTAGCTTTATCACCTTCTACCTTGGTTTCTTTGGCATCCATGTTCTTCTTCGCAGCTATAGCCTCCTCGGCATTCATAATCTTGGACGCTTTTCCCATCAGATCCGACATGATTCTAGGTGGATCTTTGGCCAAAGTATAGTATAACTTGTTAGGCAGTAATCCACTCATCAAGACGGTAATCGTTGTCTTCTCCTCATAATCAATGACTTCAAGTTTCTCGTTATTAAAACAAGTTATATAATCTCTGGTACTTTCACTAGGCTTTTGTCTAACACTTAACAAATGTGCTACTCGTTTAACTGGCTTTGCCCTAAAATAGAAATTCCCAATGAATAACTCGGCCAGTTGAAGAAAAGTTGAGATCTTACCCCGAGGAAGATTATTATATCATATTTGAGCAGATCCGGTAAGAGTTCCCGAGAATGCTCTGCATCTCATCTCATCTGGAATAACAAAGATGTCGGCTGCAACTTGGTATTGTTCTATATGAATAACAGGGTCTGTTTTTCCATCATATTTAGGTGTCACAACATGTACTTTGAACTTTGATGGTGTTGGAAAGTCTACAATAGCCTGGACAAAAGGTGTTCCTCGAACAAAGGTTCGTTGTAGAGGGTTCTTAGCTTTAACCATTTCCCCCAATCTATCCTCCAGCCTTTGGATAGATCTTTTCCATGCATCATTTCCTTCCTCGGGCCTATTGGTTCGAGCAGCTGATCGCGTTGAGGTGGCTTCTTGGGATCTATCTTGACAAGCAGCTGGTCGCGATTGGGCAGATCATTCCCTTAAATCTGATGGTCGTCGAAAACTCCTCTATGGGGATCTAGGAGGACTTTTGCTCCTCCTAGGACCTAATCGATCGAAAGAAGATACTCTGCTTAATCTTTCTAGCGCACTGGTCCTTTTTGGGGAGAGAGTGATACGTTGTTCAGTATCTGTGGCTCGCACCGACGAAGTTCGTCCGGGTTGATAAGAAAAATCTTCAGACTCCTCATTGCGATATGAATTGGTACGCCTAGTACGCGAAGAAGATGCACGTGTATTTCTTTGAATACTTCGTGGTCTTGAATGGGTTGGTGCACCGCCATGGAGGGTTTGTATGAGTTGACGCATAGTTTCTTGCATGACGGTCTGGCCCTGAGCCAAATTTGTCATTATTCCAGCCAGATCTGGAATATTTGGCGGAGCAGATGGATTTGGAGGGCTTCCAGCGTTTCGATTGCTTGATTCTGGAATATCAGCCATTTGTGATGGATTATTTTTTATGGAAAACGATATTACCAGTCGTTCCCACAGACGGCGCCAATCTGTTGATGTAAAAAATTAGATCATATCTAATTATTCAATCACAGATAAATAAATGAGACAAAGAATTTTAAAGTGGTTCAGCCTTATAAGAATGGCCTACGTCCACTGTTATGGTATTGCTGATTGTATTGGAATTCTCGATTACAAGTTATCTCAAGAAATTCCGGTCCCCTTACAATGAGGATTGTACAATGTATTTATAGCCCTGGGGCTGTAATGTGAAAGGGTAATACATTAAATGATGTACATATGAAAGGGTGATACATTCAATGCTCCTTAAGCGTATGCGTCTGAATGATAAGCATTTAATGAACAGTCAAATTATTGGTTATCCCGCTATTAATGCTTTGTTCGAGGTGCAGCTCGAACCGCCTGAGCTTCTCGGTGCTCAAGAGTTCCTCGGAGAGTTCTCGTTCCTCGGAGCGTATGAGTTCCTCGGGGAAACAGTGTTCCTCGTTGTAGTATGGTTCCTCGGAGCGTGTGAGTTCCTCGGAAGTGTTTATTGTTGCCATGTAGACTGCCACGTGTCTTCACTTTATTGATCCATGTCAGCAGACTAAATTTGGTATCAACATGGATATTCATTTACCGTTAGTGGAATTCGCATATAATAATAGTTATCAAGCAAATATTCAAATGTATCCGTATGAGGCACTCTATGGTAGAAGGTGTCGTTCCCCTACATGTTGGGTAGAAGTTGGGGAAAGAAAATTGTTGGGACCAGAATTGATTCAGATCACAACAGAGAAAGTGAAATTAATACAAGACCGACTTCGAACTGCTCAAAGCCGTCAAAAGAGTTATGGTGACAATCGACACCGACAGTTAGAATTCCAAAGAGGAGATTATGTATTCTTGTGAGTATCGCCTGCAAAGGGAGTAATACGATTTGGGAAGAAAGGTAAGTTGAGCCCAAGATACATAGGACCTTTTGAAATCCTTGAAAGGATAGGAGCTGTTGCATATAAAATAGCCTTACCACCTGAACTCTCTAGTGTACATAATGTGTTTCACGTATCAATGATAAAGAAATGTGTCCCAGATCCAAAACATATCTTAAGTCATGAGCCTCTTCAAGTTAGAGAAGATTTGTCGTACATGGAGCATCCAGTGGAAATCTTGGACCACAAAGATCAATTATTAGGAACCAAGGTTATTCCACTAGTCAAAATATTATGGCAGAATCATTATGTTGTAGAAGCAACATGGGAGAGGAAAGATGAAATAAAGGAGCGATATCCATACCTTTTTGGAAATTAATGTAAGTAAAGTTTGGGGACCAAACTTTTTATAAGGAAGGTAGGATGTAATGACCCCACTTTTATATATATATAATTTGTTTTTACACTCTTGTGTTACTTATTATCTTATAAATTTTGTATTATTAGATATGTGGTATTATTGGCTATCAATATACAAACCCCATTTTTAATTACGAAGAATCAACTGTAAATTGGATCAAATCGAAGTCTTATGACATATCTTAAGGTAAATAATAAGTTTTGGGGTATAAAATATAATTTTATGAAACTTTAAGGACTAAAATAAAAATATAAAATGGGCCATTCTGTAAATAAAATATTTTCAAGGACCTCTAAGAAATATTCAAAATATATATTGTGAAATTACCAAAATACCCTTCATGTGTAAAATGACCCTTATACCCTTATCACCTTTCCACCACGTGCTGGTCACTTCCACCTTACACATGTCGTCTTTAGAGGGAAAGCTAAAACACTTGTCATCATTTGGTGATATTAACACTTCAAAACCACTCCGGATTGTGACACCTCGGTGTTGAATCACCACTCCAAAAAGCCTAGTCATTAGACAAATGTCAACACCGTAATACTTTTGGAAACCTATAAATAGGGCCTTAGGGTTCATTTGAAACTCACACCAATTCCTTGAGAATTATAGTAAGAAAGAGTGATAGAAAGCTTGGGAAATATCTTAAGAAGGAGTTCTATAATTTCGAAGAAAGAATTCATTTCGTAGGTATGATTTTATTTAAATGTTATAATGTATTTTTATAGTTTTAATTTTGTGTTTTATAGCTTTACTTAGTAGTTATGCTGTTAAAATACACTAAGGACTTCACTAATCAAAACATAAAGTTTAGAAGAAATCCAAGTTGATTTTATTTTCATGTAAATTTGTTTGAAATTATATATACGCTTTTAAAAAAATGATTTTTTAAAGTAATTGTTCGTTATTATGGAATTCCATTTAAGTAATTCCAAAGTCAGGCCCGGTGAAATTCTATCTAGATGAGATGGTATTTAAGTGGTGCCCCTGTGACCCTCCATCTCTACTGGGAATGAATCCGGAAATGTTCTGTCTAGAGGAGATGGTATTTAAGCGACACCCCTGTGACCCTCCATCTCTACTGGAACCGACTGATTAGGAATAACTATGAATTGAATCCTTTAATTACGATCAATGAGTTTTAAAATTTAAGAAAATGGTTTTTAGTAATCCTTTGAAACAAGTTATTATTAAAATACAATATGTAGACTGGACTTTGTTTATAACGTATACTTAAACCTTTATCGTATTTGTTAGATTAACGTGTGATCGAAGACTCATTATCTATAATTTCGACCTCTATTTTAGGTGAGTACTCTATGCAATTTCTTGCGCATTTTGATTATATTATATTATGCAAACTATGTATATTTTGTGAAATGCTTTTATTCTCAAAATTCATCTGATACCGATGATTTCGTCCTTTGTTATATGTTTATATCTCTGCATATAAACATCTTATTTGAATTCTAAAATTATTTATTCGGCCTATGGAAACTCTCTTACTATATTGGCCTTGACTACCGGGTGGAAATATTTGGGTGGTACTTTCCCAGCTGGTTTATCGCTGGTGTGACCTAAACAAGGCGTTGTTCCAGAAATCATGATTATCTATCTGTGATGTTACCGGTTGGAAACATTTGGTAACACTATCTGTCTGGATATTAGAGCGTATATGGCCACTAAAACTAGATAATTGACATATGCTCAATTATTTTATTTGCTCTGTTCTGAACTGTTTATTCTGAATATATATATTGTCCTTTATTTTATATATATATTACTTGAAATTCCTATCTTTATGTATATATCTTATGTTCTAAATTGAATAGGTATCAATTTTCTGAAAAACCCTGGAATGTCTGGAGATTGAATCTCATTAGGCTTTTAGCTAACGTTGTATAAATAACCATTTTTCAGGAAATAATTAAGCTCATAGATGGAACGAAAAAGGACTATGTAGACACCCCATTTTGTTACCCCTTAACTCTCCTTAGGTCCCTAGTACCTCCCTTCATCACTATAAACCCAGGTCACGTCCCGAGTACTGACCTGGAAGCCATCGGGCACCCCCCGGCTCAGTTTGACCCAAAAGTCAAACTCCTCGTCTCGACCGAGACTCAATGAATCTTCGAAGGGCACTGAATACCCTTTCCAACGGTCCACCCCGTGTGCGATTCCGACTTACCATACGGACGAACGCGCCATTTGCGTCCGAAAGCTGACCTAGAGGCCATCGGGCACTCCCGGGCTCTATTTGACCTATGTCAACTCTTCAGCTCGATCGAGGCTGAATGAATCTTCAAAGGGCACTGAATACCCTTTCCAACGGTCCGTCCCGTGCGTAATTCCGACTTACCATGCGGACGAACGCGCCATTTGCGTCTGAAACCTGACCTAGAGGCCACCGGGAGCTTCCGGGCTCTATTTGACCTATGTCAACTCTTCAGCTCGATCGAGGCTGAATGAATCTTCGGAGGGAACTGAATACCCTTTCCAACGGTCCATCATGTGCGCAATTCCGACTTACCATGCGGACGAACGCGCCATTTGCGTCCAAAACCCGACCTAGAGGCCATCGGGCGCTTCCGGGCTCTATTTAACCTATGTTAACTCTTCAGCTCGACCGAGGCTGAATAAATCTTCAAAGGGCACTGAATACCCTTTCCAATGGTCCATCCCGTGCGCAATTCCGACTTTCCATGCGGACGAACGATCTGTTTGACTCCGGGAAGCCACCGAGCGCTTCCCGGGTCGGTTGACCAAAGTCAACTCTCCAAACCAGATCAAACTCTTTGGAATGTCGAAATACATCTCCTAACCTTTCCAACGGTATGCCCCGTGCATGATTCGGACTTACCATGCGGACGAACGCGCCGTTTGCGTCCGCGCGATTCCCCGTCCACTGGACCGACAAACGCTTTCGAGCCACATTTGACCCAAAGTCAAATCCCGAACTCGGGAGCGGTCTCAAGTACTTTCGAAGGTCTCTGAAATACCTTTCCAACGGTATGCCCCGTGTTCGATTCTGACCAACGGTTGGCCCTTGGCGGCCAATTTTCCAAAAAAGTCTGAGGCGCACTGCCAAATGGCATGTCCCAGATCCTGCCTATCTGCACCTGCCGATAGGCAGTGCCATGATAGGGCCGATCGGCAGTCCCCTGGGGTTATAAAAGGAGGCCTTGGCCTCATTTTCAAGGGGGCCCAGATCTGATAGAAATCTCTCTGAACGAATCCCAGAAACCTCTCTCGAAGGCAGCGTGATTTCAACTTCTAAATCCCTCTTTTACCTTCACTTTTCATCATCCTTTTCATCAAACTTGGTGAATTATCCACTCTCCATCATCATCCAAGCTCAAGGTATGCTCTCCAACATTCAAGATCAAGCACAATATCTTTAAGAAAGTCCAACTTTCTCAAACTCTCTCTCTTAAATTCTCTTGAATTCTCAATAACTTATTTTCTTACTTAGCACTTTTATAATCTCATCTCACACATCCTAATATACTTTTTATTTAGTATTATTGCACATCTCTTATTTTTATATAAATAAAAACCTCAAAACAAGAAAAAGAGGGTTTGCTCATAAATTCCAAGTAGGGATTCTCACACTTTTTTCACATTTTTCTCACAACTAAAACACCCTTTCTACACACACACACACACTTACAAATAAGAGATCCCACATTTGGATTTTTGGGATAAACCCCACCCCTTTGCTTTGTATGCGAACTACGTGGACTTTGATGCCTTTATAGGCTACGTAGGCGTCTCGGGGTAAAACCCGAGACTCGAGTCCTTTCTCTCACTTTTTCTCTCATTTCTTATTTTCTCTAAATCCATTTTTCTTATATTATATATATCCTTAGTCTTAGTGACACATTACTCCATGTGCGTTATCGTTCCTTTATAGCGATCAACGTAGGGGTAACCGCGTAAATCTTATTTTTCTAATATTACTTTTATAATCTTCCTATGGATGACTCGCTTTATCTTTTCCATGATACAAGCCGAGGATTCCTACCTCCATTCTATATATATACACATGCACACATCTCATGGGGGGAAACATAAAGGAAAATAGCAAATATCCATGAGAGACCGAAAGGGAGGTATGGGTGCCTAACACCTTCCCATTTCGTAACTAAGCCTCCGAACCCCTTTTCGAATCATTTTGGTTTCGCACGCACCAGTATGTCTTTGAATGCCATCCTTCGGGGTGGCTTCCCCTTTTTCTTTTGTCTGTTTTGAGTAAAATAGACTGGCGACTCTGAATCTCTCTACATTTTTCACACCTCACAAAATCGACGTAGGCCGAAGCGCTCTCCCGAGAGGGGACGCGCGGGACCCGAAGGATTCCTCCTCCCTCCGCGACGGAGATCGACGGGGATGGCCACAGTGGCGACTCTGCTGGGGAATTTTATTTATTTTGAGGGCTTGACTCTATTTACATGGATGCTATATATGTTTATGCTTCCCCCCCCCCCCCCCCCCATATCTGCATGTTCCCCTTTCTCACATGTATATCCCATGCTTATGCTTATGTTCACACACTTGTAGAAAATCCTCCGTGTACACCTCACACCACGTACACCTAGGATCACGTATATTCCCATGTTGCACGCATCACCTATCCATACTTGGCGTACCTTTTGGGGTACTTGTACTTTGTTTCTTATTTGGCATAATCAAAGAAAGGCATTCTCATCATAAGCTACTAATAAGAGAATCATGCATGATTCACAAGACATCACCAAAGAGCATTGATATTGACCAAATTTTACCCAGTAACTGGAGGGTCACTTCGTGATGGGCGCTGGTCCGGCAGGTCGCAGTTAGCCTAAGCGATATGACTCTCACCTTCCATTGGCCAAGTACCTTCGACGTATATCGAACGGTTCCCCCGCATCGTACCGCTTGACCGAAGTCATGACGGGAGGTATATCGCAGGGAATTCGTTCACGTACGCCGAGTATATCGAATTCGCTCTCACACGTACCGTCCTCACGAGGCATATGGTGAGGCAGTTCACGTACACTCAGGTATATCAAATGGCTTGTCCACACGTATCGATTGCCCGCAAGAGCAAGACGTATATCGTGGAAGTCACGCCAAAGGGGGGAACCCATGTCGATTCACCCAACCAACTGCATACCCGCATATAGGTGTCAAACCTAAGACACGCACTTTAGATTGTCGGTTTCGACCCGAAACTCTGCTGAAATTCTGGGTCGATCTTTCGCCCAATTTTTGCGCATTTTTAAAACGGGACTCTGTCAGCGAGCCTGGTTACAAGTCCCAAACCGTAGCTTTGCATATATTAAAACCCCACTTTTCTAGGCTCAGGTCTCGTCCGGTATTGCATTTAGGAGAATTAAATACAAGTGAGAACATAATAATCATAATAATCATGATGAGTTCCGTCTCCAAAAACATTTCTCCCTTCCTTATCAAAAATCCAAAAAACATTTCTCCCTTTCTTATAAAAAATCCAAGAACATTTCTCCTTTTTTATCAAAAATAGTTCCTTCCCTTTTCTCAAAAATAAATCTCATCCTACGCCTTCTCAGGTTGACCGCACGCCCTTGGCATGGCTCCCTATTGGCTTAGGTCTTCAGTCAAATCACCCCAGAGTTTCGTCCGTTCCTCTACTACTTCTTCCAGTCCGGAATCCATCCATCTTTCATGGAGAATGCGGATCAAGCACCAGTCATACAACCAGATCTTCCGACAATCCTAGCTCAGCTCGTGGCCAAGATTGACAACCTCTAAGCTGAGGTTCGAGAAATGCAACGAAACTAAGGTCCTATTCCTCAAGAGCCCGAGGCCCTGTTCCCTCGTGCTATGGGTCCACCCGAGCCCATCTGGGTCCCGGAAGAATATCAGCACGCTCCGCGTGCCCCTCCTACTAATGGGTCGCCGCCTGCCCAGCTTCCAATGCCAAACATTGCCCAGCCTATGGCTAACTTGCCTCTAGTTGCTGATCCAAAGGAGGAGGAGTTGAACAAAGTCAAAGAGGATCTCAAGATGCTCACCAAGAAGTTTGACCAAGTCAGGATCTCTGGAAATTACATGGACTACACCCATATGTCTCCTTATCCTAAAGCAAGGTTACCCGAGAAGTTCAAAATGCCAAATATCGAGAAATTTGGAGGGAGTGGTCCCTCGATTGTTCATCTTCGCAGTTATCATCGTTCCATGACTCTACTAGGGGCTTCGGAAGAAGTGATGGCCCAATTGTTTCAGCAAACTTTGAAAGACAATGCTCTCCGATGGTTTTTATCTCTTGAGGAATCCAAAATCCGTAGCTGGGAGGATGTAGCCCGAGAATTCATGTCGCAGTACAAATACAACGAAGAGCTTGAGGTCACCCACCGTGATTTAGAGTTGCTCATACAGAACTTCGGAGAATCAATCAGTAATTTTATAGCCCGATGGAGGGAAAAAGCGGCTACCATGACCAATCGGCCGTCTGAAGAAGAACAAGTCAGAATAGTGAAGAAGAATTTCTTGCCCCATGTCCGAGAAACCATGGGAGGACAGTACTACCCCCATTTTTGAGCTCTCAGAGAAGCAGGAGTAGAAATCGAAGAGGGTCTTGCCAAAACAGAAGTTGAACCAAAGAAGGTGTCCGGACAGTTCACCCCCGGAAAATATGACAAGCCTGTCAGTGCCGGAGTCTCAACCATCAATAACATCTCTCAACCAACCACATCATGGGCACCGGAAAGCCGCCCTTCTCCCGTCCAAAGGGAATACACTGAGCTCCATGCTCCCCTCTCTGAAGTTTACCAAGCCCTGTTAAGCCGAAACCTTATAAAACCCCTGGATCCACGTCCATTACCCAATCCACTTCCCAAAAATTTCAAGACCGATGCTCATTGCGCCTTTCACCAAACAGCTGGCCATACCATCGACCAATGCTTCCACCTTCGAAACATAATCCAAGATCTCATTGATCGGGGTACCATCGCCCCACCAGCCAATCCTAGACCAAACACTACTCATAACCCACTCCCAAATCACACCAATGCCATCTTCTTGGAAGGAAACCCAGATTTCGATCCATCAACTCAAATCACACCCTTATACCCTCCTAAACCCCTTCAACTTTGCCCATATTTCCTCCTATACCCTACTAACCCCGCTGATCAGGCGCTGTCACTCCTTACCAGAGCGTGCATCACTGTCCGGACCTGTTATGAAAGCGGAGGTATGGAATTGTCAGAGGTGTTAAACCAACTCCTAGAGTTCGGGCTGAAATTGCCCTCACAGATGATTATCGACTGCCAGAGGTTCAGTACGTTATTTTTGGAAGCACGGAAATGGGCTCGAGAATCAGATAGGTGGATAGTACCAACCGACGAAATCTGCTTAGATGATGTTGTCCGGATTATGACGGAAGCATTCAGGCAAACCAACAACATTTGCAGTATCACCGAGTTACTTGACACTTTGAAGCTGCAAGGGCACCTGGTCCCTTCACCCTTACACATCCTTAAAGAATGGGAAGACCTATATGAAGAAGCCGTTGAAGTTATGGAATGTATTGACTTCACAAGGGAAAATAGAATTGTTGCCACCGGATGGGGGGAAGAATTCGAAGTTTCAAATGAAGAACAAGCTTCAGGAGAAAATGGCCCAATAGCTGACTTATGTGGGATGATATCATTTGAGGACTCCTTGGAGAAATAGATAAGGTGGCAGAACAACCTGAGATTGATGAGAAAACTGGATTTAAGTTTTTCCCTTCTTCAGTAAATCACATGACCAGATCTGGGAGACATTACCGAATTCTAAACTCGCTACCAACCAATGATGAGGGGAAGGGAGTTGAAAACCTTCCTATGCCAGAAATAACCTCGAGAAGAGCAAGATCCTCGATCAATTGAAGAAAACTCAAGCTAACATCACTCTATGGGGGCTTTTCATGTCTTCCCAGCTACACAGAAATGCTTTGATCAAATTACTCATTGGACCCATAGTTCCTCCCTCTACCACACCAGAAGAAGCGGTGAACCTGGTCGGATCCTTGACCTCTACCCGAATGCTGTCCTTTTCTGAAGAAGAAATCCCCAAAATTGGGCCAAATCACAATCATGCAATCAACATCTCCATCGAAGTTATGGGGAAGGTTGTACCACTCTCCCTCATTGACAACGGATCCGCTTTGAATGTCTGCCCGCTGAGAACCTTCAAATGTTTAGGTCTGAAAGAAAGTGACCTCGCTCCAACATCCGTTGCCGTGCGTGCCTACGATAATACCCGCCGTGAGGTGATGGGATCCATAAAACTTGTAATAGGGGTTGGACCTATAAACCCTGTCGTCGAATTCCAAGTCATCGATATCCCGACCTGTTTTAACCTGTTGCTCGAACGACCCTGGCTCCACAGTATAAAGGGTGTCTCTTCCTCATTCCATCAGAAACTGAAGTTCTTCGCCGATGGGCGAGTCATCACCATCTTGGGTGACGACGGTAACGCCGAGGGTGCAAGCACCAGCAGTCCAATTCTTGAGATACGGCACGGGTAAGATGATATGCTCCTATCAAGTTTCCGAGTTAAACCATCCCTACTCCCGGCAGGGGATGATTTCAAAGAAAGGGTTTGTCCAGAATATGACCCTCATGGCAATGTCAATGTGATTCAGATGTTCAGAAACATGCACTTCATGCCCGGACTGGGGCTGGGACAAAGGCAGCAAGGGATACTTGAGCCCATCGAACTGAAGAAAGCTTTCCCTCCTTGCGGCTTGGAATATCAACCATCAGAACCATAACTCAGAATGATCCGCCAGACTCGATCAAAGAGAGGGTTAGACTTCGTTCGAACTATCTCGGGAGATTCTTTAAATGGACGATTCATCAAGGAGGGCGGGGATTTCCCCTTTTGCGATTTTCCAGAACCATGGTATGACCATACAGATAAGAAAATGAAGCCTGGAATGGAGATCTTCTTCAAAGATAGCTACCCACGGGCCGAAAGTTACCAATACTAGGTGCCACCGCTTATCAAAAATACTGAGGAAAGCAACTCTGAAGATTACTTCAACCTGCAGACACTGGGGCTGACACTCTGTATGGTTCATTCAGGCACTACATCAAGGGACCCATCCCGTCTGATTAAAGCTGCTGATACACCTCTCCTCAACTGGCATGTTGCGCCAGTTCTACCTCTTGAAATCTCCCTCAACCCCAATGTTTACCCTGTTTTATCTACTGTTGTCCATCCTTGCTCAAATGTAATCGAGACCTCTTTTGATGAGGTTCTCAATGCTATTTTTCCTATCAATGAAATAAACGAAGATTTTGAGTATCTTGCTGTGCCTTACATTAATTGTGTGGATTTTAATCAAACTTTTTATGATGATGATTTTGCAAATGAACAATTCTTAACTGATCTAAATAAGGTTAATAATAAATAACATAACCACGTTCAAGTTAATGAAGAAGAGACTATCGTTATTAATCTCGGTTCTAGTAGCCAACTGCGCGAGATTAAAATAGGGGCCACCCTTGACGAGCATGAGCGCACACAACTCGAAGAATTGCTAAGGGAGTTCGTGGATGTCTTCGCATGGTCCTACGATGACATGCCCGGTATTGATCTCGAAATAGCTCAACACGAGATCACCATTCTCCCAGATGCCAAGCCAGTTAAACAAAAGTTGAGAAAGCTCCGCACCGAATGGTCGCTTAAGGTCAAAGAAGAGGTGATCAAACAGTTGAACGTGGGTTTTATTCGAGTAATCGAATATCCCACGTGGCTGGCCAACATTGTACTTGTACCAAAATTAGGAGGAAAGGTTCGAATGTGTGTGGATTATCTAGATTTAAACAAAGCTTATCCGAAGGATGATTATTCGCTACCCAACATCGACATGATCGTGGACAACACAACCAGTCATGCTCTCAAGTCATTTATCGACGGATTTGCCGGATACAACCAAATTAAGATGCATCCCGACCACCAAGAGAAAACCGCATTCATCACCCCATGGGGAACTTTTTGCTACACCGTTATGCCATTCGGTCTCAAGAATGCTGGGGCTACCTACCAAAGTGCTGCCATAACCATCCTGCACGATCTGATCCACAAAGAAGTCGAGGTTTACGTGGATGATATGATTATCAAGTCCAAAACTAGAGAAGGTCATGTTCCCGCTCTCCGAAGGTTTTTCGAACGACTGTGACAGTATCAGATGAGACTTAATCCACAGAAGTGCGTCTTCGGCGTTACGAAGGGAAAACTCTTAGGATTCATGATCAGTGAGAAGGGGATAGAAGCAGATCCCTCCAAGCTGAAGGCCATACTTGAGATGCCACCTCCCCGAACAGAGAAGGAAGTTTGAGGCTTCCTTGGGAAATTACAATATATCAGCCGGTTCATCAGCCAACTAACCTCCATCTGTGAACCAATCTTTAAGCTCCTCCGAAAGGATTCAACCAAGGTTTGGAACGAGGCCTGCCAAGAAGCTTTTGATCGAATCAAACAATACCTAACCCAATCTCCAGTTCTCATGCCACCACAGCCTGGTCTCCCGTTGCTCTTATACCTAACCATAACAGACACTGTAGTCGGGGCTTTACTAGCCCAGTACCTCGAGGACTCCAGCAAAGAAAGAGCCATCTATTATGCCAGTCGCAAGTTGGCCGGATACTAGGTCAACTACACTTCTTTGGAAAAAGCACGTGTCGCACTTTTTTGGGTCACCCAAAAGTTACGACATTACATGCTCGCCTTCCCCATTAAACTAGTATCCCGAATGGATCCCATCAAATACCTGCTTGAGAAACCCGCCTTATCTAGCCGAATGGCCCGATGGTTGATGCTCCTAACCGAGTTTGATATCGTGTACGTCACACAGAAAGCTGTTAAAGGAAGAGCCATCTCTGACTACCTCGCTGACTACCCTATAGAAGAAGTAGATGTCTGGATCTCCGAATTCCCAGATGAAAACATCCTCTGCACCACTCAAGACCGCCTCCGATGGAAAATGTTCTTCGATGGCGCTTCCAACAAAAAGGGATATGGCATTGGGATACTTCTGGTCGCCCCAGATGACTCCCACACTCCCATCACCATTAAATTAGATTTCCCTTGCACCAACAACATGACAGAATACGAGGCATGCACAGTGGGCCTCCAGGTCGCTCTCGAGAAAGGTATTCAATACCTTAATGTATATGGGGATTATCCCCTTATCATCGATCAAGTGCTCAGAAAGTGGAAGGTCAAGGACGAAAAGCTTCAACCCTTTCATGCCCAATTAGAAGAGTTGGCCTCCCAATTTCGAGATATCACCTTCCATTACCTACCCCGAGCAAAGAACAACCTAGCCGATGCTCTCGCTACTTTGGCTTCCATGGTCGACATGCCCGAGGGAATAACAATGACCCCCTTCCTAGTTCAAAAACAAGACAGACCGACACATTGCTACTATATTGGGCTTGTCTCCACTAAAGATCCTGACCTAGCCGATTGCTGGTACTATGATATTTGGTGCCTCCTCAAACACGGTAGGTATCCCGAGGGTTCCAACAAGAACGACCGAGCTACCCTCCGAAGGCTGGCCGCTCAGTACATCATCTGCCATAAAGCACTACTCAAGAGGAATTTCGATGGAACTCATTTGCACTGTATTGCAGGGGCTGACATTGAAAAGATAATGCAGAAAATCCACAGCGAGGAATGAGGACCTCACATAAACGGTCACATGCTTGCCAAAAAGATCATCCGACAAGGCTACTACTGGACCACCATGGCCCAGGATTGCACCGCCTATGTTCGGAGGTGCCCTAAATGCCAATAGTTCTACAATCTCCAACATCTACCTCCGCGAGAATTATACAACATGACTTCTCCCTGGCCGTTCTCCACCTGAGATATCGACATTATAGGGAAGGTTACACCAAAAGCGTCAAATGGGCATGAGTTCATCCTGGTTGCCATCGATTACTTCACCAAATAGGTCGAAGTTGAGTCATACGCAGTATTAAATGCCAAGAAGTTGGCCAAATTCATCAAGAAGAATATCATCTGCCGATATGGGGTCCCGCACGAACTAGTGTCGGATAATGGTTTACACTTTGAGGCAGAAGTCACAGAAATAATCAGCGAATACGAGATTCAGAGACACAAATCTTCTCCCTACCGACCTCAGACCAATGGTGCAGTTGAGGCTGCAAACAAAAACCTCAAATCCATCATCATCAAGATGACCGAAAGTTATAGGGATTGGGCCGACCGGATCCCCTATGCCCTCTAGGGCTATCGAACCTTAATTCGAACCTCTACTGGGGCTACCCCTTACTCCCTGGTTTATGGCATGGAGGCAGTCCTACCTGTGGAGCTGGAAATACCCTCGTTACATGTCATGCTCGAAAGCAAGGTTAGTGAAGAAGACTGGTGCCAAGGCCGTCTTGATGAGCTGACCCTCCTAGATGAACGGAGATTAAAAGCTCTTTACCACATACAAGGATACCATCGTCGAATAGCGCGATCATTAAACAAGAGAGTCAAGGACCGCGGTGTCCGAGAGGGGGATTTAGCCCTCAAAGAAATAATCGAACCCATCTGGGACCCCAGAGGAAAGTTCAAACCCAATTGGAGCGGCCCGTACATTGTGAAGAAAATCTTATCCGGCGATGCCGCCATGCTCACTGACCTAGATGGGGAAGAGATGGCTCGTCCAGTCAATCTGGACCGTCTCAAGAAGTTCTACCCCTAGTCCAAAATCTCGGCGAGCTACGACTCTTCTCATCCCCCTTCTATTCTAAAAAAAAAAAAAACTCTCTCCATTTCCCTCTATCCAGAACTACATGGGCCTGATCCTCTGCAAAAACTATTTTCAAACTATTAAGAACTTTTTCAAAAATCCCAGAGGTACGTAGGCAGCTCATACTCCTCACATGAGCACGACCCCTTCTTTTTCACAAAATACCATTCTTTTCTTACCCCCGAGAACGACAGTTCATTCTAAACATCTACTTGAACAAAATGATTATGTATGCCTTAGCGATTGGTATAGATAATTCAAAATACAAATTCATCGAAAGGCACAGCTGGATGATTAGAAACTTGTTTATTTCATTAATAAGAAACTACAGTACGGATTACATAAGAAAAAGGAACGGATAACTCCCTTCCCCCCTACTACCATAAAAACCAGACAAAGTCCCCCACATCTGTTACATAAATAAACTCCCCAGGAGTCCTACCCACAGCTACCCGAAGAGCCTGCACCCTCATCATCCACGTCCTAAGGACCCCAATTTTCTCCTGCCTGAATGGAGTGTTGCAAACACTCCATGGACCGATGAGCCTTAACCATCTTTGAAAAGACCACAACACCCCCTTCCATGGAGTCAGATAAAACAAACCATCTTCGACCGGTCTCTACTGCCAACATCTTACTGACTACTTCCCTCCACATCCACTTCATATAATCTTTGGGGACATGGAAAACCTTCCCAACAAACTGACGGGTCGACGGACGCTGATTTTCCCACAGAGATCCTAGCAACAGACGCAAGCGCTCAGTCAAATCTTCTACTGGAAAGAAATTTGAGGTCCGAGGGGGCACGACCTGCGCCTAGCCAAATTGGCGTAAAAGACGTCAAGGGAAATAAAAAGAGGTATGCCTGAGACCAACCAACTGCACATATGAATATTCTCCTAGCTCCAGAACAGGCTGCAACTGTCCCCACCAAGGCACGAACCAATACAGTCCACGAGCCCCGTACTCCACAAGCCAATTCTCCCAGTTCTCAACATACAGGCCCATGCGGATGAAGTAGCGCGAAAAGAAGTTGGGTACAACCGATAAAGGATATTCCGGAGGAGTCGACAAGCGGAATCTTTCAGACAACCACATGAACAGCATCACAGGGCTACCCCTCAAAAAGTCTGAACGGCCTTCTCTCCAAGCATCCAGTCCATTCAGAGTCTCTGTCAATATCACCGCCGTAGGATTGTGACGGTATGACATCCATGAGGTAATGGCTGCAAGTTGTGGGTCCACCTGTAATTCCCCAGTCACCAACAGCAATTTTGAGCCCACAACGACGGCTCCAGCATAGCCAACATCACTTACTTCTCGCGAACGCACGGACTACAACACCGCCGGGAGGGAGATCATTCCTCTGGCCACCAATGACCTGGCCGTCGAAGGCGAGATATGAAGAAGCCCGGCCAATAAATCCCTAGGAGAACGGGAAAATTCGGGTAAAGCCACGGCAACACTGGGATTCACGCCCAGTATGGCAGAAAACTCCTCGTAGGTAGGACAAACTTCTTCCAACCGAAAGAGGAATACATGGTCTTCGGGGTACCAAAATTGTAATGCCGCCATCAGCATATTCCACTCAAAAGGTCGATTACGCCACAAGGAGACTCGACGCATATTGAAAGCATCATAGTCGACATTATAAGAGCACATGGCTTCCAAGGCTTCGAGATAGTTGACAAACTCAATGCTACCAGGGAGAGCCATCTTGCAAGACTAAAAGATGATGGGTGGGTATGAAGAATGTAAAAGGTGTGAGGAAAACACTCCACCCTTCTCCCTTTTTATACTTAAAAATCCTCACAAGGGACATAATCCCTACAGAAATCGAAAGGAACCCTACCCCACAAGGTACTAAAGGCTAAAGAGGGTACCAATCAAAGCTTTCAATTGATGGGACTGGACTGAACTGCCGATAGGCAGGCCAGGGTGCTTGCCGATCGGTAACCCCCCATTTTTGGAAATCTCCCTTTTTCCTCTTTTGTCAAAATCAGAAAAATAAAAATTGATATTCTCAACAGAATTTCAAAATCCCTTTTCCTCCTTATATAATTCCCTTTTTTAAATTTCCTTCATTCCTTCTTTGTCAAATCAGAAAACTCCATAAAAATAAATTGATATTCTCAAAAGAATTTCAAGAATCATGTTCCCTCCTTATGGGATTCCCCGTTTTGAATAAAATAACTTTCCTTTGAAAGATTTCTAAACATATTCCTTTTTTTTACGGTCTCAGCAGCAAATTAAAAAGCGCATGCATTCATTTCATCATTAAAATAAAAGATAGTCAAAAAATTGCATTGCATTGCATATATATGTTTTCTGTGTTACATCATTTTTGCAGGAAATAAAGAAAAGCCAAAAACAACGGGACTCAGCCCGAACCCACATTTCACTCCCTCTCTCTCTCTCAAGAATTTCCATCCCGGCGATGCGCTCTCTTTCCCCTGCGGCGAGACAACGCACCCTCACTACCCGAGCCAGAGTCTCCCCCGGATGAGGCTGACGACACCAAGCAAGAAGGAACAGGGACAACCTCCCGAATGTGGGTAGTCGCCGATGATATCCAATCCCTGATGTCCCTGAGCCAAGTGGTCGACACCCGGATTTGCTGCAAAGCAAAGGCAGAATCAGTATCAAGCAAAAGAAATAAAAAAAGAGAGGAAAAGAACCGAAAGGTTTACCGCAGTACGAAGGACGTCCTCTGTTACGCCCAGCTCCTCCGGATCCATCGCAAGAGGACGATGCAGCATCGGCACTGTCCCTCCATCAGCCCGTCGGATGTTGTACGAAGGAGTGTGCAGCCGAACAAAAGGGACCTCCGAGGTCGCCGCCGCTGCAGGTGCCGATGGACCACCACCACTGTGGGAAGACCCCACCGCCCGACTCGAACCAGTAGGAGGGAAAGGCAAGGCATCATGTAGCTGGGCGCCATTAACCAGCTCGTCACAAAGTCCATATAATCATACGGCGCAACCGTATCAGTATACAACGCATAGGACTCGCCAATCATCGCCGCGATCCTTTCATCCTCCAACAATTATCGCTCCTGCCTCATAGAAGTAGGAGGTTGCGCGGGAGGCACCACCACCTCCTCCTCAGCAATCTAACGGATCACCCTCTCCCCGAGGTACCAGGAATGGCCGAACTCATGCGCCAACAAATGCCTCATTAGTGCATTCACTCCAGTCACCCCCGTATCCTGAATGGCGGTCCCCCAAGGATAAAAGGTCACCTGAAAATCCCCAAGCAGGCATAAGTCAATACAAAATCATAAGAGGCAAAAAACTAAGGCTGAAATGGAAAGAGTATTACCATACCACTGGTCAGGTCATTCAAGACCTGATGCACTGCCTCCAGGGAGAGAGATCCCTTCGACTGCCGATTAGCCTTACGCCATTGATACAAGCGACAGAAGTCCCCGACGGTGTCGTCCTTCAGAGTAATCAGTGGGGTGTTGCACCCAATCACCTCATAAAACCATGTCTGAATTCACGAGCAAAAAGAGACGCATAAGGAAAATGCGAATGCATGAAAGGAAAATGCGAATGCATGAAATGGAAATGCGCAAAGTAAAGAATAACTCAAGGAGATACGTGGCTCCAGTAAAATTCTGCCGGCAGCACCGACTGAACGCATCCAGAGAAGAGTAAAGGGTCGCCAAGGTCAGACTCCCCCAATCATAGAAAGGGATGTTCGAAAACATCCTCAAGTATGGCAGAAACCACAAATGGACGACATCGCCGCTCGACGCCACCATGAAACTTCCCAGCACTAACAAAATGAACAACCGGGCCATCTGCCTCACTTGCAGCCCATCCTCCACATCAACCACCCTGCTCAGCAAAACATCCTTCAGCAAGGATAGCCGGATAGAATCTCCAGAGACTATCCTTCTCACATCACCGAGTGCCGCATACACCGCCTCCGACCTCACCTGCAAAGAGCGGTCCACCTCTATCTGCTCCCCGTCATAATCCAGTCCCAGCAGTTGCTGCACATCTATGGGAGTCACCGTTATCTCCCCGAAGCCAAAATGAAAAGTGTGGGTAGTGTCCCACCACCTCTCCCCCAAGGCACACAAAACTGCTGTCGAACGAGGCGTCTCATCTAGCGCAGTCGCCAACCTCCCAAAACCCGCTGATGATACCCTCCAGCACACCACGGGTGGAAGATGATCCCAAACATCCCTAAGCCCCGTCGTCCAGCGGGCACGCATGTTCTTCAAAGAAATATCCGACTGGCGAAAGGAAAAATTCAGTCAAAGGTCAAGAAAAGGAAAAATCACCCCAAAAGGAAAGAATGACAAAGGTCAGGTTACTTACATAACCACCAAAAATCACTCTCGAAGAGCGATGACGCGACGGCTCCCGCAGCAAGGTTCGCTCATCCGTAATCGGCTGGAATGCATCAAAGGCATTCTCATTCCCCAAAGCAAGGGGCACCCTGTCCCTCCAATCCACATTCGCCCAGTCATCAATGATCAACCACTCCCGGTGGACAGCGGTGCTCACAAAAGGGGCCATTTCTTGAAGATCGGAATGCTAGAACGATTCGCAAAGAGGAATCGCAGAAAGAGAGAAGGCAGGAAGCTGTGAAAAATGAGGGGAATTCGCCCCCTTTATATAGGAGGCCAAACGCCATGTCGATCGACAACCAACCTCACCATACCGGTCGGCACTGTCTCCTCACCTTCCCGAGGCAACCCAAAAGTCCGTGCCACTGCCGAATGGCACCTCTCAGTCTATGCCGATCGGCACCCCCCTTAAAATTTCGTGCAAAAATTCCCAAAAAATACCAGAAAGCCTCGAAAAATCCCCGAAAAATTCCTAAAAATCCCAGGAAGGATTTAGAACGTTTTCATCAAGGAAATTTTGCACTCGTTCGGGAGACACACCATTTTCCCCAATGGAGCCCTCAAAATCCAAGCGATTGAACTCTCGGGCAAGGCGCCCGGACCACATAATCACCTCCTCATCAGACTTGACAACCATCGGCTATCCGGTGCGGTACAATATCACATGGTATTTTTCCCAGCAGAAATCAAAAGAACCACTCACCCCGAGCAATCTCTCCCAAAGGACAATCCAAATTTTCCCCAGCCCATTCATCATTCCCCAGCAGAATCTCAGATCCAAATTCTTATCCCCAGCGGAACCCCTCTTCCCCAGCGGAATCCTCAAAAACTAAGTGAAAACTCCTCCCGACAAAGCTCCAGAAAATCCCTAAGGATCACTTGATCACTTCACCAGCGAAATTCTTTTACAGCACCCAAAATAGGTTGTTCTCCCCTGCGAGGTCTCTTAAAAAGCTTCCCCCAGCTAGCAGCTCCCCAGCTCAAATCGGAATCACAAAGCTCTTTCTCCAGCAGAATCAAAATACAATCTTTATCTACTCTTGGGTCAGCATTGGCCCCGATCTTGGATCGTCACCTTAGTTAGGTCAGAATTGACCTCGATCCTCGGTCGTCACCACTCTTGGGTCAGAATTGGCCCCGATCTTGGATCGTCACCTTAGTTAGGTCAGAATTAACCTCGGTCCTCGGTCGTCACCACTCTTGGGTCAGAATTGGCCCCGGTCTTGGATCGTCACCTTAGTTAGGTCAGAATTGACCTCGATCCTCGGTCGTCACCACTCTTGGGTCAGAATTGGCCTCGGTCTTGGATCGTCACCTTAGTTAGGTCAGCATTGACCTCGGTCCCCGGTCGTCACCACTCTTGGGTCAGAATTGGCCCCGGTCTTGGATCGTCACCTTAGTTAGGTCAGCATTGACCTCGGTCCTCGGTCGTCACCACTCTTGGGTCAAAATTGGCCCCGAACTTGGATCGTCACCTGAATTAGGTCAGAATTGACCTTGGTCCTCGGTCGTCACCACTCTTAGGTCAGAACTGACCTCGACCCTCTGAATTGGTCATCCTCATCTCCTTAGGTCCTCAGAACTGACCTTGATCCTCCGAATTGATTATCCCCAGCATACTTCTTAGGTCCTCAGAATCGACCTCGACCCTCTGAATCGGTCATACTCCCTCAAAAGCATCATGCGGTGTCTAATCGACGGCTATCATTTGTTCCAAACTCACCCGTCGAGGGGCTCTGTAGACACCCCATTCTGTTACCTCTTAACTCTCCTTAGGTCCCTAGTACCTCCCTTCATCACTATAAACCCAGGTCACGTCCCGAGTATTGACCTGGAAGCCATCGGGCACCCCCGGTTCAGTTTGACCCAAAAGTCAAACTCCCCATCTCGACCGAGACTCAATGAATATTCGAAGGTCACTAAATACCCTTTCTAACTGTCCGCCCGTGCGCGATTCCGACTTACCATACGGACGAACGCGCCATTTGCGTCCGAAACCTGACCTAGAGGCCACCGGGCGCTCCCGGGCTCTATTTGACCTATGTTAACTCTTCAGCTCAATCGAGGCTAAATAAATCTTCGAAGGGCACTGAATACCCTTTCCAACGGTCCATCCCATGCGCAATTCCGACTTACCATGCGGACGAACGCGTCATTTGCGTCAGAAACCTGACCTAGAGGCCATCGGGCGCTTCCGGGCTCTATTTGACCTATGTCAACTCTTCAGCTCGACTGAGGCTGATTGAATCTTCGAAGGGCACTGAATACCCTTTCTAATGGTCTATCCCGTGCGCAATTCCGACTTTCCATGCGGACGAACAATTCGTTTGACTCCGGGAAGCCACCGAGCGCTTCCCGGGCCCGGTTGACCGAAGTCAACTCTTCAAACCGGGTCAAACTCTTTGGAATGTTAAAATACATCTCCTAACCTTTCCAACGGTATGCCTCATGCATGATTTGGACTTACCATGCGGACGAACGCGCCGTTTGCGTCCGCGCGATTCCCCGTCCAATGGACCGACAAACGCTTCCGAGCCACATTTGACCCAAAGTCAACTCCCAAACTCGGGAGCGGTCCAAAGGACTTTCTAAGGTCTCTGAAATACCTTTCCAACGGTATGCCCCGTGTGCGATTTTGACTAACAGTTTGCCCTCGACGGCCAATTTTCCGAAAAAGCCTGAGGCGCACTGCCAAATGGCAGGTCCCAGATCCTGCCTATCGGCACCTGCCGATAGGCAGTGCCATTATAGGGCCGATCGACAGTCCCCTGGGGTTATAAAAGGAGGCCTTGGCCTCATTTGCAAGGGGGGCCCAGATCTGATAGAAATCTCTCTGAACGAATCCCAGAAACCTCTCTCGAAGGCAGCGTGATTTCAACTTCCAAATCCCTCTTTTACCTTCACTTTTCATCATCATTTTCATCAAACTTGGTGAATTAGCCACTCTCCATCATCATCCAAGCTCAAGGGCTGCTCTCCAACATTCAAGATCAAGCTCAAGATCTTCAAGAAGGTCCAACTTTCTCAATCTCTCTCTCTTAAATTCTCTTGAATTCCCAATAACTTGTTTTCTTACTTAGCACTTTTATAATCTCATCTCACACATCCTAATATACTTTTTATTTAGTATTATTGCACATCTCTTATTTTCATATAAATAAAAACCTCAAAACAAGAAAAAGAGGGTTTGCTCATAAATTCCAAGTAGGGATTCTCACACTTTTTCCACATTTTTCTCACAACTAAAACACCCTTTCTACACACACACACACACACTTATAAATAAGAGATCCCACATTTGGATTTATGGGATAAACCCCACCCCTTTGCTTTGTATGCGAACTACGTGGACTTTGATGCCTTTATAGGCTACGTAGGCGTCTCGGGGTAAAACCCGAGACTCGAGTCCTTTCTCTCACTTTTTCTTTCATTTCCTATTTTCTCTAAATCCATTTTTCTTATATTATATATATCCTTAGTCTTAGTGACACATTACTCCATGTGCGTTATCGTTCCTTTATAGCGATCAACGTAGGGGTAACCGCGTAAATCTTATTTTTCTAATATTACTTTTATAATCTTCCTATGGATGACTCGCTTTATCTTTTCCATGATACAAGCCGAGGATTACTACCTCCATTCTATATATATACACATGCACACATCTCACGGGGGGAAACATAAAGGAAAATAGCAAATATACATGAGAGACCGAAAGGGCGGAATGGGTGCCTAACACCTTCCCATTTCGTAACTAAGCCTCCGAACCCCTTTTCGAATCATTTTGGTTTCGCACGCACCAGTATGTATTTGGATGCCATCCTTCGGGGTGGCTTCCCCTTTTTCTTTTGTTTGTTTTGAGTAAAATAGACTGGCGACTCTGAATCTCTCTACATTTTTCACACCTCACAAAATCGACGCCGACCGAAGCGCTCTCCCGAGAGGGGACGGGCGGGACCCGAAGTATTCCCCCTCCCTCCGCGGCGGGGATCGGCGGGTATGGCCACAGACTATGTTGAGGATTTTGCTTTTAAAGCTCTTTTTGTTACCTTAAGTAGAAGTTTGTTTAATTAGATAGAGTATGTTTAGCTCTTTGTGTCAAGTTGTAACTCGTTGATATTTTAATACAAATGAAGTTCCCTTTAGAAAGCTCTGATGATGTAATTCCTTCACTTTCAGTATTTTACGATTCGTAACCATGTGATTATACTTCCGCTACATATATTTTAAAAGAAAAATTTTAAGGCCAGAATATTGGCTGCCTTGGTGGCATGTCAAGACACTCGTTCCCAACTATTTACGGGTCGGGGTCGTGACAGAAGCGATTATAACAAAGGGGATTAAGGTTACATAGAGGTGTCACCGATGGTCCAAGATTCTTCTAGTCTTTAGTGAAAAGTGTCACCCCCTGACCCCATTAGGATATAATTAACTAAATAGTTTACAAACCACAATTATAATTTATTTATTATTTAGGTAATACATATTGAAACAACTTCAAGGTTAAAATGCGGAATATTAAAAAAATCCAATCGTTTTAAGGAGACATAATTTCAACAGAACTCACATATCATTTAACTTAATTACAACTAGTGCACTGTATAAAACAAACTAATAAGACCCTTCTTCTATGTACTCAACCTCCTAGGCCTGTCAGTGGCAGTTGGAAAACCTGAAAATGTAAACATATAAAACCATGAGTTTAAAAACTCAGTGAATGTACTACATCTCTATATAGTAAAAGTACTATATTAACATCTCAACATACTAATATATACATCTTTGTGCCAAATTAGGCCATATACATATCCGGAGTTAATAAACCCCACATCTCCTGCCCGTAGGCAATAATCATATCCATAGGTTTTAAAAACCTAACATCTCTTGAATTGCATAGCAACTCAACATATCCTGACTTTTATAAAGCCATAACATCTCAACATCTCTTGGTTTTTAAATAAGCCATAAAATCTCAACATCTCTTGGCTTTTAAATAAGCCATAACATCTCAACATATCATGACTTTTAAATAAGCCATATCATCTCAACATATAATACATATACATCATATCCAAAATCAACTCAGTAAGTACACTCACATTGGGTTGTCAACTATGTATTCATGTTTCCCTCTGGTAGAGCTGAACTTGGTTGATTTGCCCTTACACCTGTTAATCCAACTAAATCAGTACTGAATCTCTATCCTAAGTATTATGTTAATATAATTATGTACTTTCACTGACTACACAACCACAATGTGATTCCACTTAAGTAGAATCCCAAGAAACATGAGTAAAGTCGAAACAATGGTATATATGTTGATAGAGTTATGAACATTCAATCGTAGAACATACCTCATAAAAAATTTACAACTAAAACCAATTAACTATTAAAGAATACTTCTCAATGTATATAAACATGAAATAGGTACTCAAAATACTCTTTGGAAAAAGCAGATAAAAACATTCTTCCATGGAGTATCCAATATGGCCTCAAATTATTGTCCTCTATACTTAACCATCCCATATTCATAAATAGTACACATACAGGTGTCCAAGCTTATCAATCTGAAAACATATCTGAATATACTTTCCGTTACAAGTGACGGTGTAATTTTTCAAGCTTCCTAGGGCAAGTTATGGCCATCTCTTTACAACACAAGAAATCTGCCCTACAAAATCCTCTATTGTTCCTTCGATTTCCAAGAATTTTCATAATTTTTCTACAAAATAACTTTCCATGATTTTCAACAAAATTTCAGTAGACATACTGAATAGTACAGAATGAAAGTTTCATAATATTTGGACTTCATTTGCTATCTCAAAAGTTTGACCAAACTCAGGGCATACCGAAATGAAATATGCAAACAACAACTATATACTAACTTGCAACCATCACTAAAGCCTAACCATAAGGAGTTAAATTCTAATTTTCGGATATGATATGAATATATGAGTCTATTTTCATATCCAATTGTAATTTCTTAATTCCAGTAAGCACACAAAGAGATATGCAAGTTTGAATACAAAGGGTTTCAATACTAAGCAATATGACCTATAACACCACTTATCTCACATATGAACCAATACATATTATCACAAAGGAGGATGGAATTTGGATCAATAATTCCCAATTTATATACTTTGAAATAAGTATAATAGAAGATTATAACAATATTAAGACATAATATTACCTTGGAAACACCTTAAGTATTTTCTTGGAATTGTTTTCCTAGATTTTCCTTGTAACCCTTTCTTCCTTAACTTCTACCTCTCTTTCCTCAAGCTCATAACACCTCAAACTGAACCTAGGGACTTATTTGATGAAGAAATAAGGTTAAGGGAGAGTTTTAAGTCGGCCAAGGCTGCCTCCCAATCCATCCAATCAAATTAAAACATTTGGTTTAATAAAAGACAATTTACCACTTAAGGGAATTGACAGATTTGCCCCTTCTCGTAATTTCGACCTAACTTCTTACTCGAACATCCGTTTGATGCAAAGTTTGTTGTGTTACAACCCTAACTCACATGTCTACAACTATGCCATTTTTACCTCAAGTCAATTGTATTGCTACAAGGGTCAAAACTAGTCTTAAACAGGAACATTTTTATCGAAAATAACCAAATCTTGTGTTCGTAAATAATTCGACATTTCGTGATTTATGAAAGTAGAATTATACTAACCGTAATCACTTAACATTAGATATACTAATAACATATTATTCACATCACATAAGATAAGTATAATTTAAATATAATTTATCATAATTATATACGGGTTGTCACAACCTCCCCCCCTTAGAAAATTTCGTCCCCGAAATTTAATACGAATGTCACTTACCAAACAAATGGGGATACTGTTTCTTCATGCTATCCTCCGTTTCCCAAGTTGCTTCTTTAATTCCATGGCTCATCCACATAACTTTAACTAAGGGAATAATTTTATTCCTCAATACTTTCTCCAATTTCCACCGGTTCCTCGATGTACGACAAGTCTTCTTTCAGTTCAATAGGTTGGGTTTTCAGTTGATGAGATGGATCTGCTAAATACTTACGAAGCATCGATACATGGAACACGTCATGCAAACGAGATAAGTCTAGAGGTAATGATAATCTATATGCCAGGGTTATAATTCTTTCCAACACTTCATATGGTCTAATGTGTCTTGGACTTAGTTTCCCCTTCTTTCCAAATCTCATAACGCCTTTCCACGGTGAAATACGTAGGAATACAAAATCCCCTTCTGAAATTCCAATGGATACTTCCTCTTATCTGCATAAAAATTTTGCTTGCTTTGCGCTATCTTTATCCGTTCCCTGATTATTTTTATCTTTTCAGTTGTCATATCTATCAATTCAGGACCCAAAAGTTTCCTTTCACCTACTTCATCCCAACATATAGGCATTCTACATCTCCTTCCATATAAAGCTTCATACGGAGCCATACCAATGGTGGACTGATAACTATTATTATACGAAAATTTCATCAATGGCAAATGATCATCCCAACTACCCTTGAAGTCAAATACACAAGCTCGTAACATGTCTTCTAATATTTGAATCGTCCTTTCAGATTGCCCATCGGTTTGTGGATGAAATGCAATGCTGAACTTTAAACTTGTGCCCATGGTATTTTGTAAACGAGGCCAAAACTTAGAAGTGAATGTTGGATCTCTATCTGATATAATTGACACTGGTGCCCCATGTAAACGGATAATCTCATCAACGTACATACGTGCATATTTGTCAACAATGTAGGTCGTCTTAACTGGAAGAAAATGAGCTGACTTTGTCAATTGATCTACAATCACCCAAATAGAATCATGCCCCTTTGGAGATCGTGGTAATCCTACAATAAAATCCATCGTTATATGTTCCCACTTCCATTTTGGAATAGGAAATGACTGCAATAATCCTGCCGGCTTTTGATGCTCCGCCTTAACTTGCTGGCATACTAAACATTTAGCTACAAATTCTGCAATCTCACGTTTCATATTATTCCACCAGTAATACTATTTCAAATCTCTGTACATTTTGGTACCCCCAGGATGCATAGAGTAAATAGAACTATGTGCCTCGTCCAATATATCCTTCTTTAAGGACGGATCATTCGGTACACAAATTCTATTTTTATAACACAACGATTCATCCTTCTTAATTTCAAAGCCACTCTCTTTACCATTCAGGATTTCCTGTTTCTTCTTTTCAAGGAATGGATCATTGACTTGCAAATTTCGTATGCGTTCTGCCAATAAAGGTCTCACTGTAACGTGTGCAAATAACGCCCCCATTTTAGATAAGTTCAACTTAACTCCCATCAATCTTAATTCCATAATATTGCCAACCCGTGCACATTGAATATAAGATAACCTCCCCAATGACTTTCGACTCAGAGCATCTGCAACAACATTGGCCCTCCTGGGATGATGGTGAATGGTACAATCATAATCTTTAATTAACTCCATCCAACGTCTTTGTCTCAAATTCAAGTCTCTCTGTGTAAATAAATACTTTAAACTTTGATGGTCAGTGAAATTTTCACACATCTCTCCATACAAATGATGTCTCCATAATTTCAAGGCAAAAACAATAGCCGCAAGTTCTAAATCGTGCGTAGGATAATTATGTCCATGCGTCTTTAACTGTCTAGATGCATAAGAAATTACCTTTCCATGTTGCATGAAAACACAACCCAGACCTTGATGTGAAGCGTCAATATAAATCACAAAACCTTCTCCACTGGATGGAACAGTGAGAACTGGAGCTGATACTAGCCTATTTTTTAACTTTTCAAAGCTGTGCTGACATTCATCACTCCACACAAATTTCACTTCCTTTCGGGTCAATTTAGTCAACGACAAGGCTATAGATGAAAACCCCTTTATGAATCTTCTATAATATCCAACCATTCTTAGGAAACTCCTTATCTCCGTTACATTCCTCGGTCTTTCCCATTACACAATTGCCTCTACCTTCTTAGGGTCAACATAAATTCCATCTCCCGAAACAACATGCCCCAGAAATACTTTATGATTTAACCAAAACTCACATTTGCTAAACTTCGCAAACAATTGACTATCTCGCAAAACTTGCAATACAACTCTTAGATGCTTCTCATGTTCCTCTTGGCTAGGTGAGTATATCAAAACATCATCGATGAAGACAATCACGAATGAATCTATGAAATGATGAAATACTCGATTCATTAAATCCATAAACACCGCAGGAGCATTTGTTAACCCAAATGGCATTACCAAAAATTCATAATGACCATAGCGAGAACGAAAAGCTGTCTTAGAAATGTCACAATCTCTCACTCTTAATTGATGATAACCCAATCTCAAATCAATTTTTGAAAACACTTTAGCACCCTGTAATTGATCAAACAAATCGTCAATACGAGGCAATGGATATTTATTTCGAATAGTCACTTTATTCAACTGTCGATAATCAATGCAGAGTCTCATGGTTCCATCTTTCTTCTTCACAAATAATACTGGAGCGCCCCATGGTGATACACTGGGTCGAATAAAACCTCTATCTAGCAAATCTTGCAGTTGAACCTTTAACTCCTTTAGTTCCACAGGTGCCATTCTATATGGAGAAATAGAAACTGGAGCTGTACCAGGCACTAAATCGATAGTAAACTCTACCTCTCTACTAGGTGGCAATCCTGGTAATTCATCTGGGAACACATCTGCAAAATCCTTAATGACTGGGATATCTTCTAATTTTTACAATTAATATTTTGTATCCACAATATATGCTAAAAAGCCTTGAAAACCCTTATTTAACAATTTCCTCGCCCGAAGGGCTGAAATAAGACAGTTCGGAGCCACATTTCTTTCCCCAATAAATTTGAATTCTTCCTCCCCCGACATATTAAATGTAACCTCCTTACAAAAACAGTCAATTGATGCATGATAGGAAGATAGCCAGTCCATACCCAAGATAATATCAAAATCTCGAATATCTAGGGGAATTAAATCAATGGTCCACTCCCTCTCCCCCATATATAATACACAATTTTTATACACAAGCTCCACTAACATCACATCCCCCATAGGTGTAGAAATATATAAACCACAATCTAGATAAGAACATGGTCTACCCAAATGCATGGTAAATGACAGCGCTACAAATGAATGAGTAGAACCTGGATCAATAAGCACGTAAGCATGTTTGTTCATGACAGAAAATGTACCTATCACCACCTCTGGAGTAGCCTGAGCATCCTGTAAAGTCATAGTAAATATCCTTCTCGGAGCCCTGGATCCACTAGCCTGTCCTCTACCTCCTCCTCTCCCTGTGCCTCCAGGTGATGAGCCTCGACTAGTAGTAGCTGATTGAATCCCTCCCAGTAGCATAGGATAGTTCTTTTTGGTATGACCAATTTGATGGCAGTGATAACACTCTACCCCCTTTAACTTGGGACAATCTGGACTAATATGGCCCTCAGTTTTGCAAAAATAGCATGTAACAGGCTTGGACTGCCTATTTTCATTCTCCTGCTGTCTATTCTGTTGGACCATCGATCCTGCACCCCTAAAACTACTTGGTGTCCTATTCTGAACATAATTTCCAGTCCCTCTACCGTGCTGAAATCTTTGACTCCCTTGTTTTGAGTATTCTACATTGCCTTCCTTTTGCTGAGATGGATCAAATCTACTCCTCTTTCCCCCTTGTTCCCTATTCTTTATTGCATCGTTAACATCTCCTTCAACCATCATAGCTTTGTTAACTAAGGAAGAATAATCTACCATCTCAAGTGCATTAAGTCTAGACTTGATAACCAAATTCAACCCATCCTGAAATCTGGTGCATTTATCCTCCTCACCACGTAAAAAATGTAATGAAAATCGAGACAAAGATGTGAATTTAGTTTCATACTCCCTGACCGACATATTCCCCCGAGTCAATGATAAAAATTCTCCCTCTTTTTGCTTCCGATACATGCGAGGAAAATACTTTTCATATAAGACTTTAATAATGGAATCCCATGTAATTACCTCACCTCCCTCCGGAGTAAGCAATAAATGTTTGGAAGCCTCCCACCAATATTTAGCTTCGCCCTTTAACATGAAAGTAGCCAAAATTACCTTCTGCGCGCCAGGTACATTCATCACCCCGAAGATAGTTTCTGTGTCTCTGACCCAAGCCTCAACTTCTAAAGGATCTACAGAACCTGAGAATGCTGGGGGGGGGGGGGGTCAATTTGATAAACTTCTCGTACAGAGTATTCTTCTCCTCTTGTTGTATTTCCCTTTCTCTTCTTGCTAAAGTCTGCTCCTCCAAGTACTTGGCTTGTTGTTCTGCTATTTGCATCATAAACATGTTTTGTTGTTCTGCCATTAAAGTCATGGCATGAGCCATTTTCTGCATATCTGTAAGTTGTTCAGGAGCCCCCTCTACATTATTTGGATTTTGTTGGTTTACTGTATTTGAAGACTCCTCATCCACCGTATCATGAACATTTGCTCCTTCCATAGCTTAGTATCTGTCATAAACCACAATTATAGAAACAGGAATACAACATTTATTTCTAACATAATGGTTAGTATTTCTCACAAATTAATATAAATGACCCACACAACGCTATTTCTGCCACTGCCATTTCTAGACTCTCTAACCCCAGAATATAAAAACCTAAAGCTCTGATACCAAGTTGTCACCCCTAACCCCATTAGGATATAATTAACTAAATAGTTTACAAACCACAATTATAATTTATTTATTATTTAGGTAATACATATTGAAACAACTTCAAGGTTAAAATGTGGAATATTAAAAAAATCCAATCGTTTTAAGGAGACATAATTTCAACAGAACTCACATATCATTTAACTTAATTACAACTAGTGCACTGTATAAAACAAACTAACAAGACCCTACTTCTATGTACTCAACCTCCTAGACCTGACAGTGGCAGTTGGAAAACCTGAAAATGTAAACATATAAAACCATGAGTTTAAAAACTCAGTGAATGTACTGCATCTCTATATAGTAAAAGTACTATATTAACATCTCAACATATTAATATATACATCTCTGTGCCAAATTAGGCCATATATATATCCGGAGTTAATAAATCCCACATCTCCTACCCGTAGGCAATAATCATATCCATAGGTTTTAAAAACCTAACATCTCCTGAATTGCATAGGAATTCAACATATCCTGACTTTTATAAAGCCATAACATCTCAACATCTCTTGGCTTTTAAATAAGCCATAAAATCTCAACATCTCTTGGCTTTTAAATAAGCCATAACATCTCAACATCTCATGACTTTTAAATAAGCTATATCATCTCAACATATAATACATATACATCATATCCAAAATCAACTCAGTAAGTACACTCACATTGGTTTGTCAACTATGTATTCACGTTTCCCTCTGGTGGAGCTGAACTTGGTTGATTTTCCCTTACACCTGTTAATCCAACTAAATCAGTACTGAATCTCTATGATAAGTATTATCTTAATATAATTATGTACTTTCACTGACTACACAACCACAATATGATTCCACTTAAGTAGAATACCAAGAAACATGAGTAAAGTCGAAACAATGGTATATATGTTGATAGAGTTATGAACATTCAATCGTAGAACATACCTCATAAAAAATTTATAACTAAAACCAAGTAACTATTAAAGCATACTTCTCAATGTATATAAACATGAAACAGGTACTCAAAATACTCTTTGGAAAGAGCAGATAAAAACATTCTTTCATGGAGTATCCAATATGGCCTCAAATTATTGTCCTCCATACTTAACCATACCATATTCATAAATAGTACACATACAGGTGTCCAAGCTTATCAATCTGAAAAAATATCTGAATATAATTTTTGTTACAAGTGATGGTGTAATTTTTCAAGCTTCCTAGGGCAAGTTATGGCCATTTCTTTACAACACAAGAAATCCGCCCTACAAACTCCTCTATTGTTCCTTCGACTTCCAAGAATTTTCATAAATTTTCTACATCATAACTTTTCATGATTTTCAACAAAATTTCAGTAGACATACTTAATAGTATATAATTAAAGTTTCATAATATTTGGACTTCATTTTCTATCTCAATATCTTGACCAAACTCAGGGCATACCGAAATGAAATATGCAAACAGCAACTATATACCAACTTGCAACCATCACTAAAGCCTAACCATAAGGAGTTAAATTATTATTTTCGGATATGATATGAATATATGAGTCTATTTTTATATCCAATTCGAATTTATTAATTCCAGTAAGCATACAAAGAGATGCAAGTTTTAATACAAAGGGTTTCAATACTAAGCAATATGACCTATAACACCACTTATCTCACATATGAACCAATACATATTATCACAAAGGAGGATGGAGTTTGGATTAGTAATTCACGATTTATATACTTTGAAATAATTATAATATAAGATTAAAACAATATTAACACATAATATTACCTTGGAAACACCTTAAGGATTTTCTCGGAATTGTTTTCCTAGATTTTCCTTGTAACCCTTTCTTCCTTAACTTCTACCTCTCTTTCCTTAAGCTAATAACACCTCAAACTGAACCTAGGGACTTATTTGCTGAAGAAATGAGGTTAAGGGAGAGTTTTAAGTCGGACAAGGCTGTCTCCCAATCCATCCAATCAAATTATAATATTTGGTTTAATAAAAGACAATTTACCACTTAAGGGAATTGACAGATTTGCCCCTTCTCGTAATTTCGACCTAATTTCTTACTCGAACATCCGTTTGATGCACCGTTTGTTGTGTTACAACCCTAACTCACATGTATACAACTATGTAGTTTTCAACTCAAGTCAATTGTAATGTTACAAGGGTCAAAACTAGTCTTAAACAGGAACATTTCTATCGAAAATAACCAAATCTTGTGTTCGTAAATAATTCGACATTTCATGATTTATGAAAGTAGAATTATACTAACCGTAATAACTTAACATTAGATATACTAATAACACATTATTCATATCACATAATATAAGTATAATTTAAATAAAATTTATCATAATTATATACGGGTTGTCACAGTATGGGTGTTGAGTTATCACCTACACAAGAGATTAATTATTTCCTTAGAGTGGGCACTAGCGTTGAACTTGCCGCGGGCATTGTATGGGATTGACTTTATCACGGATAATTGATGTGTCATTGGACTAAACACCACAATTTGTTTAACCAATTGAGTATTCAGGAATGACTTCACCTTGAGTAAGCTCCAAAAGAGGGATAGGCCATTATGCGATATGTGAACCACCAGGAGCAGGATAAGGTTAAGATACGAGATGAGTGGTTGTTGTTACGTATTAATGACCTATCGTAATAGTGGAGGAAAGTTCTTCCTCCTAATGATTAAAATGTTAGCGAGTTATCATTAGTGGTAAGATCGGGAGGAGGATATCCCAAAGGCAGCTTTCTAGCACAATATGGAGCGAGTGCGCCATTAGTGGATATTGACCGCACAAAGGGGTAGTTCACTATGATTTGCGACGATATCTTAGTGAAGAGGGAATGTTGTAGTAGTGACATTCTCTACACCCAATTATGTGATTAAGGGTGGTTTATGCCCTGTCGTTGAAGGTTGTCAAGAGAGGGTATGCAAATAGTATTGGGAATTGGTTCTTTTTTCATCTGGTGATAGGAGACGGTTATATTTTACAAGGAATTTTTTTTTTCCACGGGTGGGGGGACCTAAACTACAAGAGTTAGCATTGACCAATGCACGTGTTTTATGATTCTCTCTACATTCTATAGACGATTGAAAAGTATTAAGGTAAGAGAGTATACCCATCTGATTATGATAGGATTTAGGGGTTGGTTCCAAAGGGGACAAGGGAACATTTGGGAGTCATTGGATTTGATTGACCCAGTTGTTTAGAGCTATGAGTTAGTAAGTTTTAGGGTGTGAACATGTGGGAAATCCTTAGAGGTTAAGGTATCAATAATAACATGTGTCCATATTATCGAAGTGGACAAAAGGAAAATTAGGAGCGAGCATAAGCTTTATTGGAGAGAGGTGAAAGATCAGGCGTCGTTAATGATCTTTCCAATAGGGGAATCAGGGAAGACGATTTCCAATAAGGAGTAGGCAACCAATGGAGAGTTCCTCTTATAAGGCTTAAACATGGATAGTCAGTGTCGTTTGACCTCACCTTATCATCAATTGTATGTGAGATGGATTTTCACAAGGGCACGATCGAAGTAATCCTTTAATGTCAAGTTTGTGTTTCAATAGTTATAGTAGTTTGGTTAGGAGTATAGCCAAACGTAATATTATAAATAGAGAGACCATATGATATGATAGGTTATAGAAAGAATATATTTTTTAATGATAGTGGGCGGAACATGGATAGGACTTGTCGAATTTTTAGGATTAAAGGTGGAGTACATCGAGGTAAATGGATTTAACGGATACTTTCATGGAAATGGTGACGCTTAGCCTAACCATTATTTAAAGGGTAGCTACGTCCCAGTTAGGGAATTCTTTTTGTCAAGGAAAGGTAAAGGATCTATGAGTGGGCATAATTCCTTCCTTCTTGATCAGGTCAGATGGAGGTTTATAGTTACAGGGACTGCTAGTAGTGCCCGAGGATCCAGAAGTGCAAAAGGCAATGGTAGTTAAGGCTCATGGGTCATAGTACACGGTGTATCCTGGAGGGGACAAGATTTACCAGGAAATAAGGCGATCGTATTGGTGGGATAGATATAAAGAGGTATATTGCTTATTATTTTTCAAAGTGTGCTACTTGTTAGTTGGTAAAGGTGGAGCACCAATTATCGTCGGGAGAGTTACAACCTTGGGAGGTCCCTTAATGAAAATCGAAGAGAATCTCGTTGGGTTTTATTGCCGGGTTACCGCGGTCGTAGCACAATCATGATTCTATCTGGGTTTTTGTGGAAAAATCGACGAAGGTGGCCTATTTCCATCCTATTATGACTGATTATTCCAGAGAGCACTACATAAAGTTATCTATAGTGAGACTATATAGGGTGTCACTGGATATCGTGTCAGATAAGGGGTAACACTTTTATCTCTTGATTTTGGAAGGAATTTTAGTATGCGATGGGAATTCAGTTGAGTTTTAGCGCGAGTTTCACCCCAGTTGGATGACCATACGAAAAAGGGTGAATCAGGTGTTAGAGGATATGCTTAGGGTGTAACGCCCTGACTCGAATTTATGGGTTACCCGTGAGTTAACCCGATCCAAATCGATTCGTTAGGTGTGAAGTGAAATGAAACAACCTAAATAACGTTGCTAGTCCAGTTTTATTTTAATTAACATCTCACTTATCAGCATGCGATTCAAATTTTGAAGATAAACTACGTGAGGGACCCATAAGGAGCACCCGAGATCCAAGTAAATAGAGCTACTGGCATGAACATAAATAAAATATACTTACCTGTAAAACACCCTCAAAATACGGAACCGTTCCCAACCTTCCGTAACAAGGTGGGGATGTGAGCCTATGCCCAGTTGGATTTATACAAGCAGTATAAAAATGAAAGATATAAAGAAATATTCATAAGCAATAACACATGCATGTGAAAATATGTTTATATTTACATACGTATACCTTTGTAACATGCACATGCCAATGCATTAATCGTCTTATTTATGAAAACCTTATTTGCTCAGATTAATTTACCTTAATCTTATTGAAGGTTTTATTCATTCATACTTAACATTATTACTTTATTTAACACACTCGGTTCAACACTTGAAACTATTACCATTGATTTACCCGAACCCATTCCTTTACCGGAATTTAACCTCTTTCATTTACTACTATGCACTTTAGTATTTTCATTGAAAATTATCATTTCAACGCACGCATTCATCGTGTTAGAATATACTTATTTAATCTTTGAAAATCCGTTTCACATCACATTCTTGTGTTAAGTATGGCTTTAACCATTTAGGTTGTTTAACCGCCCATTTATCCACTTTCTTTAACCCCTTTTCATTCCTTTATGGACATTGCTAGATTTATTCATTTACTTGTCCATTTCACCTTTACCGGAATATTTTTTACATTCATTCAAGTTATGTTGTATTAACACATTTACCACACAACTGATGATACGCAAATATTGCGTATTTCATCCTCCAAACCTACGCATTTTAGCCCCCTCGGGTATCTTATTCCCTATATTTATGCTCGTTAACCAGACAACCTCGGATTTATACGTTAACATGTTTTGCAGAGGTTAATTGAGCTTTTATAGGTATTTGGATGCTAAGTGTGAAGTTTGGACTCATTTCGCTCGATTTTCGTACACGATCGCACGTTCAAGGGCATTTTAGTCTTTTCACAACATGGGCACCTAGCCCAACATCTACACGGAAGTCGTATCCCTCCTCGTAAGCTTTGCGTGGCCATGAACGGTGTGCGATTCCGAGTTCGTATGAAGAAGTTACGACGATTTTAGCGAAAGGGAATTGCATTCAAGCCAAAACAGCATGCAGCTTGGCTGAGACCTGTTTGATCGATCGATCGATCTCAGGGAATCGATCGATTGATCCTTCACATTTTTGTCTCGAGCTGAGACAGTGGGCTGGAAATTTCACCATCGATCGATCGACGGTTTGGGTCGATCGATCGATCCCCTGTTTTTATGAGATATTTTGCTTTTTCTTTTCTTTCTTCTTTTCTTTTTTCCCACTTACTATATAAAGGATTTTTGTTGTAAATATCAGATATTAAGAGGTATAATAGATTTTAGGTTAGAATAGCTTAGGGTTTGTGTGATTTTGGAGAGTTCTTCTTCATTTCTTCTTGGATTGACACCCATTTAGGTTTGTAAGTTGACTATTCATTCACCCTCTCCATTAATATAGTTATTTTTACTTAATTCATGCTTTGATAATTAGGTTTACGTGCTTTCTTCCCATTCTTTCTAGTGTAAATTTACCATCTTTATTTATCGCGTTTTTACCATGCTTTCTAGCTAATTTAAATCAGGTTGTGTTTGAATTGAACTCACTCGAGTTGACGCATTGCTTGGCTTTGGTGATGGTGTTTACGGGTATATTTCGGGTGCGTTATCCTATTTATTGCACCTAGGAGATTTGACGGGGCATATCATGTATGTCCCGTGCTTACGACCTTGCGTGCGCAATTTTCGGAATATTTGTTGACGCCAAAATCTTATTAGGCTTTTATGAGGATTTAGGGGCGTGACAATCCTTGATTTAATTAACTGTCGAAACGAGACACATTCGTAATAACTCGTCGACCCATGTATCCGTTTTATACTAATTAACTCGGGTGAGGGATATTCGATGCAACCTATAGTTTTTATCGCTTTCTTAATCTAGTTTCATTTCCCTAGCCTTGATAAATATTTTCCTTTATGCATCTTTTCCTTTTTAGTTTGTAATCACCTTTTGCACTTTTATTTCAGGGAACTAAATCATATAAATTCTAGCAACTCGTCCTTGTGGATTTTCGATACCCGACTTACCGCTGTGCTTGCCTCGCAAGTGTAGTCGCAATTTAGGTTTGTTTGTATTGGGTAGGCGAAATGAAAACAACAACTATGCACCTACACGCGCACACCTTTCGCTCTCGATAAAAAATAGCGTCGTTGCCGGGGACTTGTTTGTTTTAGAGTTTACTTGATTTAGTATTTCATAGTATTTTCTTTCTATTTGCATTATTTGCTAATCTTTTTGCAGGACTTCCACATTTGAGCACTTAGAAACGCTTGAATTTTTCCCGCGCGCACCTACTTTGCGGAATTCGCCATCTTGAGCCATTTTTGGGGTAAGCATGTCTTATTCCAAGTCTTTCGGTAATCATTATGATAATTCTCAAAATTCTCGCAAACCTATGACTTTCGGTCAATACTTAGAATCCCAAAGAATTTCAAATTCAAATATGACTTTGGGCGAGTATAACGAAAGTGAAAACTTGGGTTATTGGAATTTTGATGATGATGATGATAATGATTTTGGGCCTTTACCTCCTTATAATAGGTTTTTTGAAATGAATTGCAATAGTTTTCAAAATTCCTATAATAATGAGTTTTCGTTTGAGTCCGATGGTAATTTTCAAAGTTCCCATTTTCATGCATCAGCACCTCGACCCATGACATTCGGTGAGGGCTTGCGTATGTATGAGAATGAGAAAATTGAAAACCGTTATCGGGAAGAAAATCGTTATTGAGAACATGAGTTGGATTTATTATTTGAATCCGACGCCGATTTTGCTTCCGAGACTTTTGAAGTCGAAGAATGTTTTGAACCAAATTAGGTACTTGTGCCTACTTTGGAACAAACCATTCTTGACTTTGCCCATTGCGTAATAGATATTGAAAGTGAGGATGAAAATGACATAATATCTATTTGCAGTGAAATGATTACTTCTTTGGCCCCCAAAGAAGAACATTTCATTGAAAATGATATTATTTTCTTCGAAACTCAATCTTCATGCGATGGTGATTCATCTCATGAGTTTGAATTTCTTTCATCCCTATTTTCATTCTCTATTATCACACCGTCACAAGTACCCGATGATTCAGTTTCAAACCTTAATGTTTTAAACCTTTTCACCGATGAAGATTAATTGCTCGAGTCTCCTTCCACGATCGCATCTTTGCCTTCGTGTGTGCCACCTCCCATTCCAATTTCAAAATCATTGGGAGGATATTCAGCTTTTCTCGGTCCTCACGTGTTTTTATCACCCCTTCAATCCAAACCCCCCATCGTCCCTCCAAAAAATTTAATTGGCGATGGTTCATTTCTTCTGCCTTACACATGCCTTCCGTTTTTCAAACGGAATTCATATTTTCTGGAGGGCATGCTTGTATGTGAGGGTACACCGGTTATCCTCCAAAGTCAAATCATTTTCACGGTGGACCCTTAGCTATTTAGACTTCTAGTGTACAGTTAGTGTGAAGCCTAAATAGTAGGTTGTATATAGTTAGCTTTTTATTCTTTCTTTCTTTTAATTTTTTCTTTCCTTTTTAATTTTGTCTAATGTAATTAGTTAACTTTTTGTTATTTATTTTTGCTATGCTCGGTACTAACTTGTTTTGTAGATTCTTTGGACTTGTTCTTATGGGGATCGCTCCAGTTTTGGGTAATATCGCTCTTTTTCTCTCTTTAACTTGGTTCTTAATTCACATTGAGGACAAGGTCAAGTTTTAAGTTAGGGGGTGTGGGATATTCTATCCATTTCTTTGGTTGTGTCCATGTTTTTGCTCACATGTTAGTTACTTAGTATGCTTTTCTTAGAAAAATTGAAAAATTTCAAAAATATTTTCTTTCTTTTTTCTCCTTTTTGGGCATTTTACCTTTGTTTCCGATGATAAATTTCAATAATTGCCCGATCCAATAGACAACCCAATAATGCATGTTCTCGATTTTAGAAGTTATTAGACTTTAGTCTCCATTATTGATATTGTGAATAACTTCATGAATTAAACTTTAATCCCATGAGCACGTGCACTTTTATTGTTCTATTGATTTGGTTTAAGATTTTTATACTCGGTAATCTTTTGCTGCATTGTATATACTTACACCGAGTAAGCTTTGTACCTTTCATTATTTGTGAGTGTATACACTATTCTTTTCTCATTGAAAACGTTGAATTCGTTATTAACCTCTCTATTATTTCATTTGATTGTTCATTAATTGAGTTCATACTTGAAATGTGTTACTTGAGCATGATTTTTGTATATTATTTTGACTCGAGAATTGCGTAAACTTTTGGAAATGATCATAGGCATTCTTTGTTATATCACCCATATTGGCCTTGACCTCACCATATATGTCTACCCTCGTCAATTCCTTTGAGACTTAATATTGCCCTTCATTTCATAACCCCAATCCCATACCAACTCCATATTGGAGTTTTAAACCATACATACACTTTCCATACCTTTATTTGGAATGCTACTTGGGATTGTATGATGTGGTTGTGTGTCGGTTGCAATTTAGGCATATGAGAGTATGAAAAGTAAAGAAAAGAAAGAGATGTGAAAAAAGTGATGAAAAAGAGAAAGCAAAAAGCAAAAGGAAAACATGAGAAAAAGAAGAAAAGAAAAGAAAGAGAAAGTTGTATATGTTGTATATAGTTCAATAAGCTTTTATTACTCTCCCCGATGATATATCCAATGCCGTTTGGAAGTTATTTTCCAATTTTGATATTTCCTGCATTCTTCCATTATCCCGAATTTTCATTCCGAACACTTTGAATCCGTACATACATTGTAACACCCCGCCCGCCCCGGGAGAGCAAACGGAGCGCTACACATCGATAAAACTAAACTAATTCTCAAATAACAAGGTATAGAGCATCTAATTCCCAAACAATAAAAGAGAACTACGAATTCCAAATCTCTTCAAAATACAAATACAACAATTCTCTTGAATAAATACAACAACTAAAATGAATCTCCAATGCTCTATACATCAAAATAAATAAATACAAGTCTTCTCTCTTGTATTAAAAATCTTCCCAAAATAATCCACGCTAAAATCATCCCAATTGGTCCATAGAACTCAAATCCGTGCTCGCCTGCCAACTAAGAAAGAGATGGGAAAGTACACAATACGACAGGAATATGCTCAACAAAGATGTTAGCGATGAACAAAGCGCAATAATATGACTACGAATACTCAAATCAAATAATGCAAATCTCAATAGCATTTTATCAATAAATTTCTCAACAACACATTAACCGGAGTCACCAGGCCTCACCATACCGCGCCATACTTTATCAAGTAGCCGGAAAAGGAGTCTTGGCGGGTGCCCAACATCAGTGCCATATTAAAATCTCATGACATCGTGCTCAAAACAACATGAATAATACCTCATGAATGAAAATAATTCCAACAATTATTTTTCCAGATTTCCAAGAATTTAACAATTCAAAATATGAGTTCAATTAACAAGAATTCAACGGAATAAACACTCGCGAGATTTCAGGAGCATATTGTGTAAAACCCCATACCTCAAAGTCATCACATAATTTAGCCTCAAAATCTAATCACACCATCACGTTCTTCTCGCGAAAATAATCAAATCTCGTTCTAGCCCAAACTCCAGAAAACACTAAATAAGCCTTCTAATCTAAGGTTGAAATCTTGAATAAGTTTGGGGCTATGGTTTGTAGATGAAAGGGAGTAATTTTGGAGAGGTCTTATGGTTAAAAAGTTTGAGAAAAAGTGATTTGAAAAGCCAAGCCACGAATTTGTTAATAAATAAAGGGTTAAGAGTTTGATTAAGAAAAGAGTTCTAATTAGATACAAACACTAAAAATTTTATTCCGGACGATCGGACCGTTGGAATCGCTTGAAATTTTAGTATGTTGTAGCGAACGGCGAGACAAGACTTCTGACAAAAATTCAGCTTGATCGGACGGTCGAATTTCTAAAAATATTATTTTTAATAGAGAGTTTTATGTTCTGAGTACTCTTAGAGAGTTTTACGTTTTGAGGACTTCCTAAATAATAAAAATTCAATTAAATCTCCATTTTAAATTTCGATTCCAATTCCGTTTGAAATTCTCATCTTTAAAAATAAAATCCAACATATTTGAGCAATAAAAATAATTTTATTTCAAAATTTATGTTTCCTCTTTATTTTGAAAAATACCCCAAAAATTACGCGGGTTGTTACACTTCCCCACTAACAATGGAATTTCGCCCTCGAAATTCGCCGAATGCCTAACTCTCAAAAATCAGGCCAGCAATCTCCAAAAATAATCTCGTCTCCAAATTAATTTCCTCACATCTAATCTAGATGCTTAATACGAAACGATACTCTAAAATTTCTATCTCCAAAATACGCGCCACAAAAACGCAATAGACCCAAAAATCCAAGACCCGAGGGTGGTCGTATACCTAAGCTCTGATACCATTCTGTAACACCCCGCCCGCCCGGGGAGAGCGAACGGAGCGCTACTGTCGATAAAACTAACCAAAACCACAAATAGCAAGGTATAGAGCATCTAATTCCCATAATAGAAAAGAATCCACTAATCTCAAATCTCTTCAAATAAATACAACAATTCTCTCGAATAAATACAACTATCTATCTCGATACTAAAATGAATCTCCAATGCTCTATACATAAAAATAAATAAATACAAGTCTTCTCTCTTGTATTAAAAATCTTCCCAAAATAATCCACGCTAAAATCATCCCAATTGGTCCATAGCACTCAAATCCGTGCTCGCCTGCCAACTAAGAAAAAGATGGGGAAGTACACAATACGACAGGAATATGCTCAACAAAGATGTTAGCGATGAACAAAGCGCAATAATACGACTACGAATACTCAAATCAAATAATGCAAATCTCAATAGCATTTTATCAATAAATTTCTCAACAACACATTAACCGGAGTCACCAGGCCTCACCATACCGCGCCATACTTTATCAAGTAGCCGGAAAAGGAGTCTTGGCGGGTGCCCAACATCAGTGCCATATTAAAATCTCATGACATCGTGCTCAAAACAACATGAATAATACCTCATGAATGAAAATAATTCCAACAATTATTTTTCCAGATTTCCAAGAATTTAACAATTCAAAATATGAGTTCAATTAACAAGAATTCAATGGAATAAACACTCGCGAGATTTCAGGAGCATATTGTGTAAAACCCCATACCTCAAAGTCATCACATAATTTAGCCTCAAAATCTAATCACACCATCACGTTCTTCTCGCGAAAATAATCAAATCTCGTTCTAGCCCAAACTCCAGAAAACACTAAATAAGCCTTCTAATCTAAGGTTGAAATCTTGAATAAGTTTGGGGCTATGGTTTGTAGATGAAAGGGAGTGATTTTGGAGAGGTCTTATGGTTAAAAAGTTTGAGAAAAAGTGATTTGAAAAGCCAAGCCACGAATTTGTTGATATATAAAGGGTTAAGAGTTTGATTAAGAAAAGAGTTCTAATTAGATACAAACACTAAAATTTTTATTCCGGACGATCGGACCGTTGGAATCGCTTGAAATTTTAATATGTTGTAGCGAACGGCGAGACAAGACTTCTGACAAAAATTCAGCTTGATCGGACGGTCGGATTTCTAAAAATATTATTTTTAATAGAGAGTTTTATGTTCCGAGTACTCTTAGAGAGTTTTACGTTTTGAGGACTTCCTAAATAATAAAAATTCAATTAAATCTCCATTTTAAATTTCGATTCCAATTCCGTTTGAAATTCTCATCTTTAAAAATAAAATCCAACATATTTGAGCAATAAAAATAATTTTATCTCAAAATTTATTTTTCCTCTTTATTTTGAAAAATACCCCAAAAATTACGCGGGTTGTTACATACATATCCTTCACTTTGTACCCTAGCCTAGCCTACATTACAACCCTATTAAATTCCTATGTGATCTTTGGTTGATGTAATTCAAAAGTCATACTTGTTTTGATAATCTGTGAAAATACATTTCGCCTCCGAGTGAGCGGTATCCTTTCATTGAGATTACAATTTTTCAGTTTATATATAGTGTTCTTCATTTATGATATGTGTGCGACCTAGTTTCCATTTACATTTACTCTTTATGCCCGCATGTTCCGTGTGTTACCTCCCTGGTTCGAGTGAATTCACTTGATGAGTGTAATGCCCGTGAGGATTGAATGTATGCTTGCTTTAATGTTTATCCGAGTTATTTAAGTTGTTGCCAAATCATATTTTGCGTGTGCTCGCTCCCCTCCCACATTTTAAGGTTTCAATTCTATGAGGTGCATTCTATAATGTTAACGAATTCGGACTTTTGTTTGGATTCATTCAATGTGCTAATAAAGCGTGTGAAATCTTTTTCGCTATTGTTGGGCTTGTCGCATGTTGGGTTGGGCTTATTTTGAGGAAACCAATTGATGTTTGTGGGTCATCCCCGAAAACCCTCACGAGACGACATTCGTCCACTAGGGTGACCTAGGGGTTTAATGGCTTATTGCATACGCTAAATGCAATCGAATCACCCGCGAAAGCGGCCTTATGCTTTTATACCATACTTTTGTACTATCTCCTATTTTTGGTTTGCTTGTTGTTCTTGTTGCATCCTATTTCATTGCTAGGGACTAGCAATGTGTAAGTTAGGGCGTGTGATGATACGCAAATATTGCGTATTTCATCCTCTGAACCTACGCATTTTAGCCCCCTAAAGTATCTTATTCCCTATATTTATGCTCGTTAACCAGATAACCTCGAATTTCTACGTTAACATGTTTTACAGGGGTTAATGGAGCTTTTATAGGTATTTGGATGCTAAGTGTGAAGTTCAGACGCATTCCGCTCGATTTCCATATACGATCGCACGTTCAAGGGCATTTTAGTCTTTTCACAGCTTGGGCACCTTGTTGATACCAAATTTAGTCTGCTGACATGGCTCAATTGGGTGAAGACACGTGGCAATCTACATGGCAACAATAAACACTTACGAACGACACCTCGACTCCGAGGAACCATACTGCAACGAGGAGCTCTGCTTCCCCGATCAACTTAGACGCTCCGACCTACAAGAATTCTCCGAGGAACTTTTGAGTACCGAGGAACTTTTGAGCACCGAGGAACTTAGGCGGTCTGAGCAGCTCAGGCGGTCTGAGCTGCATCTCGAACAAAGCATTAATAGCAGGATAACCCAACAGTTCGACTGTGCATTAAATGCTTATTATCATACAGATATATACACCTAAAGGGCATTTAATATCTTACCCTTTCACATTACAGCCTTAGGGATATAAATACATTGTTTTATCCTCATTGTAGGGGGACAGGAATTTCTTGAGAAAACTTGTAATCGAGAATTTCCAAACAGTCAGCAATAACAGAAACAGTGGATGTAGGCCATTCTTATAAGGCTGAACCACTTTAAAAGTTCTTTGTCTCATTTTATTTATCTGTGATTAAATAATTAGATATAATCTAATTTTTTACATCAACAGATTGGCGCCGTCTGTGGGAAACGACAGGTAATATCATTTTTCATCAAAAACAACTCATCACAAATGGCTGATATTCCAGAACCCAGCCATCGAAACGCTGAAAGCCCTCCAAATCCATCTGCTCCGCCTAATATTCCAGATCTGGCTGGAATAATGACAAATCTGGCCCAGGGCCAGACAGTCATGCAAGAAATGATGCGATAACTCCTACAAACCCTCCATGGCGGTGCACCAACCCATTCAGGACTGCGAAGTATTCAAATAAATACCCATTTACCTTCTTCACGTACTAGGCGTACTGATTCATATCGTACTGAGGAATCTGAAGATTTTTCTTATCAACCTGGACGAACTTCGTCAGTGCGGGCCACAGATACTGAACAACGTATCACTCTCTCCCCAGAAAGGACTAGTGCGCTAGAGAGGTTAAGCAGGGTATCACCTTTTGATCGATTAGGACCTAGAAGGAGTAGAAGTCCTCCTAAAGTCGCATCGAGGAGTTTTCGACGACCATCAGATTTAAGGGAAGGATCTGCCCAGTCGCGACCAGCTGCTCGTCAAGATAGATCCCAGGAAGCCATATCAATTCGATCAGTTGCTCAAACCAACAGGCCCGGGGAAGGAAATGATGCATGGAAAAGTTCTATTCAGAGGATGGAGGATAGATTAGGGGAAATGGTTAAGGCCAAGAACCCTCTACAACGAACTTTTATTCGAGGAACACATTTTGTCCACATCACTGTAGATTTTCCAACACCATCAAAGTTCAAAGCACCTGTTGTGACCCCCAAATATGATGGAAAGACAGACCCTGTTCTTCATATAGAACAATACCAAGCTGCAGCCGACATCTATGCTGTTCCAGATGAGATGAGATGCAGAGCATTCTCGGGAACTCTTACCGGATCTGCTCAAATGTGGTATAATAATCTTCCTCGGGGTAATATCTCAACTTTTCTTCAACTGGCCGAGTTATTCATTGGGAATTTCTATTTTGGGGCAAAGCCTGTTAAACGAGTATTTGTTAAGTGTTAGACAAAAAGCTGGTGAAAGTACTAGAGATTATATAACTCGTTTTAATAACGAGAAGCTCGAAGTCATTGACTATGAGGAAAAGACAGCGATTACCGCCTTGTTTAGTGGATTACGACCCAACAAGTTGTACTACACTTTGGCTAAAGATCCTCCTAGAACCATGTCAGATCTGATGGGAAAGGCAGCCAAGATTATGAATGCCGAGGAGGCTATGGCTGCGAAGAAGAATATGGATGCCAAAGAAACCAAGGTGGAAGGTGATAAAGCTAAGAAGAAGGAGCATAAGAACAATGGTAATAACAAACACACAAAAACAAGGTCGTCTTGGGAAGTATTGAGGAAATTTGATAATTATACTCCTTTGAAGAAAGACATCAACCAGGTTTTAGAAGAAATCAAGAACAACGAGGAATTAAATTGGCTAGAGAAAATGAAGGCAGACCCCGAAAGGAGAAATAAGGAAAAATATTACGAGTTTTACAAAGATCATGGCCATATGACTAAAAATTGCATAGCTCTTCAGAATGAGATTGAAACACTCATCAGATGAAGAAACAACGACCGAGCAAGAGAGAGGTCTATATATCCTCATTGAGCAGAGGAGAACAAGAAGAGAGACCATAAAGTTGATCCAGAAGACGACCCCGATCTTCCCAAGAGACCAAGGCAGCCAGAACGTGAGGTATTTTTAATACGCTTAGGGTCATTTGACTGTAATGTTATTACACGTGGAGATGCAGGAGGAGGAAACCTTACTGCCGAGAGAAAAGCTTACCTCTGTGAGGCTCAAGCTTGCTCATACATTCAACGAATAAATCTAGCTGAGGAGGATCGCCCGAGAAAGGTGAACAAAGAGAAATTGGTCATTGGTTTCTCAAAGAAGGACCTCGCAGGTGTTCTATATCCTCATGATGACCCATTGGTGATCAAAATGAGGATGAAGGAGGTAATGATTTCAAGAGTACTAGTAGACAATGGTTGCTCGGCAGACATCATGTTCTACTCGTGCTTCGACAGTTTAAATCTAAAGCTATCTCAAATGGAGCCTTATCATAGACCCCTCCTCGGTTTCGCTGGCGAGAAAGTATTTCCACTTGGGACGATCAAATTGGATATATTAATTGGTACGTGGCCTGCTTGTCGAACAGAGAGAATACGCTTCTTCGTGATGGATAAGAATGTTCAATCATCATACAATATCATCATGGGAAGAGTAGGATTGAAGAAGTTCGAAGCTGTACCATCCACAATACATCAATGCTTAAAATTTCCAACAAATTTTGGAGTAGGAGTTGTTAAAGGTGATCAGAAAGTATCTCGGGAATGCTATTATTCATCCGCCGAGCAAGAGGAAATGGAGGAATCAAGGAAAAAGACTACTACCTATCAAGTGGATGAAGGTGCAGAAATTGAAATATTGGATCCTAGAGATGAGTCGCAACTCGTGAAGGGTCAAGTGGTGGAAGCTACTAAAAATATCATCCTGGACGACGAGCACCCTGAACGAACTACTCAAGTAGGTTCGTCGTTGGAAGCCTCACTAAAACAGGAATTGATAACTTTCCTAAGAAGCAGAAAGCAAACTTTTGCATGGAGTCATGAGGATATGCCTGGGATAGACCCAAATTTCTTATGTCACGAACTCAATGTGAATAAGGAGATCAAACCTGTGAAACAGAGAAGAAGAGTATTCAGTCCCGAGAAGAATCAATCTATACAGGAGGAAGTCGAGAAGCTCCAGAAAGCTTGCTTTATTGAAGATGTTAAATTTCCAGACTGGTTAGCAAATGTGGTAATGGTGAAGAAGAAGAACAACAAATGGAGGATGTGTGTAGACTTCACCGACCTCAACAAAGAATGCCCAAAGGATTATTTTCCGCTGCCCCGAATTGATCAACTAGTGGATACTACCTCGGGACATGAGCTGCTGAGCTTCATGGATGCTTATTCTGGTTACAATCAGATTAAAATGAAACCTAAAGACAGGGAGAGTACTTCTTTCATTACCCCTAGGTGAACTTATTATTATAATGTTATGCCTTTTGGTTTGAAAAATGTAGGTGCAACATATCAGCGGCTGATGAACAAAGTGTTTGCAGAACAAATCAGTTGCAATATGGAAGTCTATGTTGACGATATGCTGACAAAGAGCAAGAAAGCTGCTGATCATCTAGTTGAATTAAGCCAGACCTTTGATCAACTAGATAAATATCAAATGAAGTTGAACCTGACGAAGTGCATATTTGGAGTACGAGAAGGCATGTTTCTCGGGTACATTGTCAATCAGCGAGGCATTGAAGCTAAACCTGAAAAGATCAAAGCTCTGTTAGGGCTGCGATCCCCAATGACGAAGAAAGAAGTACAAAGTCTTACAGGACGAGTAGCAGCACTCAACAGATTTGTATTGCGAGCAACTGATCGATGCCTCCCATTCTTCAAGACGCTTCAAAAAACTTTTGAGTGGAATGATGAATGTGAAAAGGCTTTCCAAGACTTGAAGAAAAATTTGGGAACACCTCCACTGTTATCCAGGCCAGTGATGGGAGAAAAATTATTCTTGTATTTGGCAGTGTCTGAGAATGAGGTTAGTTCGGCATTGATAAGAGTGGAGAATGGAGTACAAAAACCAATCTACTACACAAGTAAGGCCTTCCGAGGCGCAAAGATCAGATATCTAAGGCTGTAAAAATTGGCACTAGCATTGATTGAGGCAAGTAGAAGAATGAAGCCATACTTCCAGGCTCATACCATAGTAGTATATGCTGATATGCCATTGAGGCAAGCCCTGCATAAACCAGAAAAGTCAGGAATATTGATGTGCTAGGCAATAGAACTCGGTGAATATGATATAGTTTATGAACCCAGATCATCGCTAAAAGGGCAAGCGGTAGCAGATTTTATAGCAGAGTTCACCTATCCTGATACCCCCGAGGAGCAAAAGTTGCTCGCTGATCAACCTGTGGATGTTACAGGATCATCAAATGCAAGCCCAGACCAACTTAGCTTGGTAAAAGGGCAAGTAGATGTTACAGGATCATCAAATTCAAGCCCAGACCAGCTCAGATTGGTAAAAGGGCAAGAAAAGATGATCGATGAACAACAAGAAAAATCAGGAGATGGTGAAAGGAAGTAACAAATTTTCCACCGAGGAACTCTATCAGATCAGCAATTTGAAGACGAGTTGCCTATATGGAGTCTGTATGTGGATGGTTCATCCTGCACTACAGGATGTGGCGCAGGGATAATTTTGAACAGTCCGGACGAGGTCGACATGGAATACGCCCTACGCTTCCAATTCAAAGCTTCAAATAATGAGGCTGAATATGAAGCCATGATTGCAGGTCTTATTTTGGCAAAAAATATGGGGGCAGAACAAGTTATTGTTTTCAGTGACTCACAATTGGTCATAAATCAAATGATGGGAGTATATGCAGCTAAAGGCAAATTAATGATCAGATATCATGCAAAGGCGAATGAATTAGTGTAAGAATTTTCCGCTATTCAGCTGGTCAGAATACCAAGAATGGAAAATGCGAGAGCAGACGCCTTAGCTCGATTAGCATCAGCTACTCGTACCGAGCTACGAAGAACAATCCCAATTGAAGTTTTAGCTGGTCGGAGTATAGATGAAGATCTGACGATAAACTTTAATACCCTCGATTTAGGGTCATCATGGATGGATCCCATCAGTTCATATATTGAGAAAGGGGAATTACCAACTGACAAACTTGCAGCCAAAAAACTGAAGTTTAAGGCTGCTCGTTATGTACTGACTAATGGTGTTTTATACAGACGAGGAGTTATAGAAGGTTTGCAGAGATGTGTGAATCCCACCGAGGTGAAAGATTTAGTTGAAGAGGTCCATGAAGGGTCCCGTGGATCCTATATAGCAGGTTGGACTCTTTTGCAAAGAATAATGACTCAAGGATACTACTGGCCGACGATGAGGGCTGATTGCATAGCCTATGCTAAGAAATGTGACAAGTGTCAGCGCTTATCCTCCATCCGAAGAACTCCCCAAGCGTTATTGACACCCATTACTTCCCCTTGGCCATTTGACATATGGGGAATAGATTTGGTTGGGCCACTGCCGACGACCAGGGGAAGATTTAAGTATCTCGTGGTCGCTGTGGATTATTTTACTAAATGGGTTGAAGTTAAGCCTCTCATTGATATGACGTACGACAAGGTGTACCAATTTATTTGGAAGAACATCATTTGTCGATATGGTCTTCCTCATGCCTTCATCACAGACCATGGAACACAATTTGACAACGAGGAGTTCGCTGCCTATTGTCATCAGTCAAATATTTTGAAGATCCACTCAGCACCAGGCCATCCTCAAAGCAATGGACAAACTGAAGTGACAAACAGAACACTGCTGAATGGCTTGAAGAAAAGACTAGATGATGCGAAAGCAAATTGGATTAACGAGCTACAATCAGTACTATGGGCTTACCGAACTACTCCTCGAGTAGCAACAGGGGAATCTCCATATATGTTAGTATTTGGAAGTTAAGCTGTTATACCAGCCGAATTGGGTCTCCCAACACACAGAATACTGAATTTTAAGTCCCCTGTCAGCGATTTAATGAGAAGGTTAGACTTGGACATGCTCGAGGAGGTTAGAGAAGAAGAAGCCATTAGAAATGCTGCTTACCAGCAGCGAACAACTTTGTTTTACAACAAGAGAGTGAAGAAGTGTGACTTGAAAGAAGGAGACTATGTGCTAAAGAAGGTGATTCAAAAGCACAACAAACTGGAAGCAAACTGGCATGGACCCTACTGAGTTAAAGAAGTTGTTCAACTAGGGACATACAGAATAGAAACTTTAGAAGGGGAGGAGTTTAAGAATGCATGGAATGCAGAGCACCTGCGCAAATATTATCAGTAATGTAAACTCTCATGTAATACAGTTTCATTAGTATGAATAAAGTGACAATGTTCTGCCCAGTTTCTTTCCTTTTATTGAAAATTTTTGCGGAATACTAGTGCTACACACTACTCAGCAGATCTCGGACTACTCAAATATATTCCTAAAAATGCCAACTTGGTTGGTTAATAAATGTATTCCTAAAAATGACGACTTATGTTGGTTAGGAAGTAAATGTATTCCTACGGGAAGTAAAAATATTCCTAAAAATGCCAACTTGGTTGGTTAGGAAATGTATTCCTAAAAATGCCAACTTATGTTGGTTAGGAAGTAAATGTATTCCTACGGGAAGTAAAACTATTCCTAAAAATGCCAACTTGGTTGGTTAGGAAATGTATTCCTAAAAATGCCAACTTATGTTGGTTAGGAAGTAAATGTATTCCTACGGGAAGTAAAACTATTCCTAAAAATGCAAACTTATGTTGGTTAGGAAATGTATTCCTAAAAATGCCAACTTATGTTGGTTAGGAAGTAAATCTATTCCTCGGGAAGTAAAAGTATTCCTAAAAATGCCAACTTATGTTGGTTAGGAAGTAAAAGTATTCCTAAAAATGCCAACTTATGTTGGTTAGGAAGTAAATGTATTCTCGAAAACACCAACTAAAGTTGGTCGGGAGGTAAAATTATTCCAGAAAGTGCCAAAGCTCCTAATAGAGGAAAAATCCACTAACTGTAGTTGGTCGAAAAGGAAAATTTACCGACCTTGGTTGGTCGGAAACATTTTATGAATACGAGAAAGTGATCGAGAAATTGGTCGAAAAATAAAACATCATTTTTGCCAAGTGACTACCACATATTCAAATTACTCGACAATAAGTTGATCGACAAATAACACAATATTGTTATCTTTCTAACAGATACACATGCACAAATATAAAGTGTTACAAGACAATGGCAGTCAAGATTTGCAAATAAAATTATTTCATTAAATGTAGAACAAAATACATTAGAAATGAAATACAAATTTATTACATCCATATTCCTATTCTATTGGTTTCTTCCTCTCTGCTTTTGAAACAGGTTCCTCGCCAGCTGGTGGATCATTTAAAGCAAGAGGAGAATTTATAAAGTTAAGATCTTTCAGCATCCTGATATTCATCACGGATGGTCGATCTAGTAGATGCTTGGGATGAGATATCTCAACATTGTAATGAAGATTGTAATCGCCGAGGTATTTGGAGACCAGATACCGAGGGATGGCCCGAGCAGGGATCCAACTCATATCAAGATTAAATGGTGGCACGGGTAGGTCGAGCAGCCCAGGATTATGGTAATCCCACAGGTAATGACCCTGTTCGAGTTGTAACACACCTAAGGCATTCAACCATCCCTGTTTGTAGCCCTCATTATTGGCATTCTGGATACGATCGTCCAAGTGGTAGAGAGCCTCGTTGTAGCCAGCCATCCAGAACTCCCTGGGCTGCTTGTGAAATTGATATGTCAATATTTCCAGCTGCTCGTGGAGATTTTTGATGAAGAGTTCTTTATTCTACAAGATAGATTTCTGCGCAGAAAGCTGCTCTTCCAGGTCCCTGATTTACTTAGACATCTCATCCAATGCCTGGTTCTTTGCCATCAGCTGGAAGGCCTGGTTCTCTAGAGCAGATTGAGTCCTCTGTTCCTCGACAGGAATCCAAGCAGCTCTTGCTCGTCCTCGAGGAGCTCTTGCTCGTCCACGAGAAGATGTAGAAGGGCCAGCTCTTTTCAAGGTTTCCAACTCATCCCTTAGGTTGGCGTTCTCGACCTCAAAGAACGAGAATCCCTCGTCAGTCGCTGGGATCAAAGCATTTGAGGTGGAAGCTACAGAATTCAACTGAGACACCTCTCTTTGCAGGTTATTATTTTCTTGCTCTAATAACTCAGCTATCTGTCTGTGCTCTTCGACCTCAGCCTTCAACATTCTCTCCCGCACGTCGTAAGCAACACAATGCTTATCATATCCCTTATCAACACTGATTTGCTGATACTTCTTCTCGTACCCCTCGTGCAAAAGGGCAGTGGATTCCTTATATTATTGCTGAAGTTCTTCAAGAGTGCCTTGGAGATCCTCAATCATATCATAATAAGCTACATTATTGGCCACTGCACAATCAAGCAGACACTTCAAATATTGGTATGCTTCAATTGCCTGTTCCGAAGCATCTTGGGCGAGGATGTCGACGATTTGTGCTGCACTCAGATCTGTGTGACCAGCCTTATAATATTCATTGCATTGCTGTAACATCTTTATATCATGAGCAAACAATAATTCCATCCTGGCCAGAAACTAGTAGAGGAAGAAAAAGCAATAATCAATAAGAGTACCAACAGAGCATGAAGAGAAGAAATGACAGTATGCATAAACAAAAGTTTAAATTTTATTATATCACAAAGTTCAGAAGTACAAGGTTCAGAATTACATGTTCAGAAGATACAATTGACAAAGAAAAATAGAATATAGAGAGAAATCTGAACAACTCTACACCTTTTTCTTGTCTCCCAAAACTTTCTCGGGAGGCTGGGACGAGGAGGTAGGTTGTTCGAAGGGAACAAAGAGTTGCTCGGGGAGCGCTGGCAGTTGCTCGGATGAAGTAACGAGTTACTGAAGTTCCTCGTTAGTAGGCTGGATGGCTGGGGGATGAGAAACTTGATCTCCCATCACCATGGAAGACTCTTCAGAGGCAGCTTCGTCCTCTTCTTCGTCTTCAGGAGTTGGAGGGAGACCAGGGATGCGTCGCTGGAAGAGTTCAGAAGTTTCATCAACCTTCATCTCCTGAAGAGCTGCGACCCACCCATCTTTAAAGTATTTTAGGCTGCCATATTCGACTTGTGACATCATGGCAGCCAAGCCTTTGTTCCATCCCTTATCCCAGCCAGCGCTAAAAGATTTCTTCACAGCCAACTTCCTCTTTGTCTTCTCCGAGGAAAGCTTCTCGGAAAGAAGGTCGTCAGCAGCTTTTAATTTATTCTCAACCTCCTCCTTCTGACGACTTACTTCCCGAAGTCGACCTAATTCCTCCTCAGCAACCTTGAGCTTATTTTCAAGCTCCCCAACATTCTTGAGCTTCCCTTCGAGCTCTTTATTCTTCTTCTCCAAATCATTCATTTTTCTCTCCAACCCCTTGGAGACTTCAATAATCTGAGCCTTCTCCTGCTCAGTCGAAGCAAGCTTCTTCTCCCAGACTGCCTTGTCATCATCATATTTCTGACGAGAATCTTTCAGAGACTGCGCCAAGCCTACCAAAGCTTCCTCTACACCAGACGATGAGCTTGAAGCTTTAATAGCTTCATCTTTCTTCAAAATCGTATTAAAACAGCTCACCAACTGTGAAAAGAAAATGAAAGCAAGTTAGTGCACAGATACAAAAAGGAAAGAATGAAAATTTAAGACTATGGAACTTACAGAAGCAATGTAACGAGCTGCTAGTGTAGTAACGGTGTCCCGAGAAAGGTTTTCTTCAATACCTTGGATCTCGGGAATGATTCAAGTCTTCACCGAGCACATAGCAGAGCTCGGGGGAACAAAAGTGGGAACTCCATTAGTCGGGGGCTGAGAGACGGTGTCAACCAAATTGATAGAGGAGCTCTTATTCAACCTCCTCGGAGGAACATGAATAGTTTCGACCAAGGAGGAACTCTTGGTCGGTGATATGACAATCACTTCGCCTGGAGCAGCAGCCTTGCTCGGGGCCACTGGGGGCTTCTCGACCACCTTCACAGGAGTAACCGAGGAAGATGCATCAATTTTCTTTGTCCCTTCTCCTGGGACATCAAGCTTACTTCTTTTTGCCTCTTCAGCACCAGAGGCAGGTTTCTCGAAAAGGGTGGGAGGTCTTCTTTCCTTCATCCTTTCACTCAAAGGAATGTGTGACTCGGGTGAAGAACTTGTAGAGGCTGGTATGGGTTCTGCGTCGCTTATCACCGGACGAGCAGTAAAAGAGGATGTGTAACTCTTGTGCTGAAGCAGATATGAAGCTGACCTAATATGCTCATCGGCAACAGTCTGATGCAAAATCCAGATAAGTTTTAAGTGCCTTATATTAACGTCTGCCTCTTTTGGACACTTTCTTTTGTTGTCAACTGCAAATAAATCAAAATTAAAATATCAGTGGAACATTTTATCAAACATAAAGGAAGAATAATCTCAAAATAAATAAAATGAAATAAAAATAACCTATCCCATTGCCATAGGGAGGGCATCTGGGACCCTGATACACTTCATCTCCAGATAAAAGAGCATGTTGCCAATTTTTTATAACAACCCCGTGCTCAAAATAGTCCCTATTGGCATCTGGGAGATTGACCACTAAAGCCCTATTTAAAAATCTAGTTTTTAAATAAAAAGTATTATCACCAACAGCCCATCTATAACAAAACATGATTTCTGGAATTCCTATGCGAGTTCCATGAATTTGATTTAGTCTATGAACCCCATTAACTATTCTCCATGTATTGGGGGCTATTCTTGCAGGAACAACGTCAAAATATTGACAGAATTCCAGACATAAAGGATTTGGCGGAAAAGAAAAGCCACATTCAGCAATAAAGAGACTGTAGAACCAATGTCCCTCAGCCAAACATAAATAATCGGAAGGTTCAGAAAGTTCCTCCAGAACAACCCATGAAGGAATAGAAAAATCAGAGCAAAATTTATCAATCGATTCTACAGGATAAACCATGATGAAAGAAGGAAATCAAGAAGAAGGAAGAAGATCTTACAGAAAAAGAGTGGATCTGTTGACAACGAACGATGAAAAGGATGAACGCACAAGAGAGTAAGATAATGGAAAACTCGAAGATACAAATTTGTAAAAGTAGAAGACGATGGGATTGTCTGTGACGCTTAATAACCTTATCTTGGGAAACGGTAAAGTTAATGATTATAAAAAGAAACGATTACGCTACCGGCGGCTAGAAAGACAAAAAGTACGCGGAGATCGAGGCGGTTATAAAAATTCAAAAAAAGCCTGATTCTACAAACTTGGAAGGAAAAATAAATACAAAGGAAACACTCCTAAATTTCAGGATAACCATTTAGAACGCCATATATCAAGAAAGAATGTTCCACACTCCTCAAATTTCGAACTATGAAACATTGGGGGTTGCTGTTGATACCAAATTTAGTCTGCTGACATGGCTCAATTGGGTGAAGACACATGGCAATCTACCTGGCAACAATAAACACTTATGAACAACACCTCGACTCCGAGGAACCATACTGCAACGAGGAGCTCTACTTCCCCGATCAACTTAGACGCTCCGACATACAAGAATTCTCCGAGGAACTATTGAGTACCGAGGAACTTTTGAGCACCGAGGAACTTAGGCGGTCCGAGCAGCTCAGGCGGTTCGAGCTGCATCTCGAACAAAGCATTAATAACAGGATAACCCAATAGTTCGACTGCGCATTAAATGCTTATTATCATACAGATGTATACACCTAAGGGGCATTTAATATCTTACCCTTTCACATTACAGCCTTAGGGCTATAAATACATTGTATTATCCTCATTGTAGGGGGATCGGAATTTCTTGAGAAAACTTGTAATCGAGAATTTCCAAACAGTCAACAATAACAGAAACAGTGGATGTAGGCCATTCTTATAAGGCTGAACCACTTTAAAAGTTGTTTGTCTCATTTTATTTATCTGTGATTAAATAATTAGATATAATCTAATTTTTTACATCAACACACCTGATCCAACATCTCACGAAAGTTGTAGCCCTCCTCGCAAGCTTCGTGTGGCCGTGAAAGATGCGCGATTCCGAGTTCGTATGAAGAAGTTACGATAATTTTAGCGGAAGGGAATTGCATTCAAGCCAAAACATCATGCAACTTGGCTGAGACCTGCTTGATCGATCGATCGATCCTTCACATTTTTGCCTCAAGCTGAGACAGTGGGCTGGAAATTTCACCATCGATCGATCGACGGTTTGGATCGATCGATCGATCCCCTGTTTTTATGAGATATTTTGCTTTTATTTTCTTTCTTCTTTTCTTTTTTCCCACTTACTATATAAAGGATTTTTGTTGTAAATATCAGATATTAAGAGATAGAATAGATTTTAGGTTAGAATAGCTTAGGGTTTGGGTGATTTTGGAGAGTTCTTCTTCATTTCTTCTTGGATTGACACCCTTTTGGGTTTGTAAGTTGACTATTCATTCACCCTCTCCATTAATATAGTTATTTTTACTTAATTCATGCTTTGATAATTAGGTTTACGTGCTTTCTTCCCGTGCTTTCTAGTGTAAATTTACCGCGTTTATTTACCGCTTTATTTACTATGCTTTCTAGCTAATTTAAATTAGGTTATGTTTGAATTGAACTCACTCGAGTTGACGCATTGCTTGGCTTTGGTGATGGTATTTTCGGGTCTATTTCGGGTGAGTTGTCCTAGTTATTGCGCCTAGGAGATTTGACGGGGCATGTCATGTATGTCCCGTGCTTACGACCTTGCGTGTGCAATTTCTGGGATATTTGTTGACGCCAAAATCTTATTAGGCTTTTATGAGGATTTAGGGGCGTGACAACCCTTGATTTAATTAACTGTCGGCATGAGACGCATTCGTAATAACTCGTCGACCCATGTATCCATTTTATACTAATTAACTCGGGTGAGGGATATTCGACGCAACCTATAGTTTTTCCCGCTTTCTTAATCTAGTTTCATTTCCCTCGCCTAGATAAACATTTCCCTTTATGCATCTTTTCCTTTTTAGTTTGTAATCACCTTTTGCACTTTTATTTTGGGGCACTAAATCATATAAATTCTAGCAACTCGTCCCTGTGGATTTACGATACCCGACTTACCGCTGTGCTTGCCTCGCAAGTGTAGTCATAATTTAGGTTTGTTTGTATTGAGTAGGCGAAATGAATACAATGACTGTGCACCTACACGCGCACACCTTTCGCACTCGATCAACAACCCATTTCTTAATATGTTTCATATTTCATTTAACATATCTCGAAATCTTCCAATACCGTATACTTACACGGGCTCTACGCCGATGGCTATGCACACCATATGCTCTGGCCAGTGGTTTAGGGCTTTCACCCAAGGGCTTCAGGCCTTTCTTGCTTATCTCACTGTCATCCGAGTATTTTTAATGTATTTTAATATTTTACAAATGTCCACATTATTTTCTTTTCTTTTTACCCGACCGAAGCCAAAAACGCGGGACTCTATCTCCCCAATTTGTGTTACAATTGAAAATTTACCATTTATGTCCTTTATACTCTAATCTTGATTTTTATTCCAAAAAATCATATTCATTTAGTATCACTTGGTGTAGCACCCTTTCCAACATTTTTATTTCCTAATAATGTTCCACTTTAAGTAAAATTACTATTTTACCCATTTGTTTTCAAATCACACTTTTACTCCTTGTTCACCGGTGTTAATTTCACCCAAAACACTATTAAGTTATACACACCAACTTCTTAAGTGTTCTAACCCTTTAACACTTTTTTACACTTGGAGTACGTTCATCTTGATTGGACACACTTTTACACCTTCAATCCTTGTATAATCTCAGACGTGTTAATATTTCACATTATTAGTAAGTTACACTCCCTAACAATTCCATGTTTTCCCATTAACACTTAACTAATACTTTTCCCAACATTCATATTTCTTTACTTCTTTATTCAAGAATTACATTTATGCTTAAGACTACTTTTATAAGAAAATACCGTTTCTTTATTTAACATGTAGTCTTTTAACTTCATACCCACTGTGCCTATTAGTCCCAATTACACATACTTTGAAGACTAAGGTTTCAACTTTTATCATTTCATGTTTAACCCAATAAAGCCTGCTTTAAATTTGTTCATATATTTATTATCAAAATACTACAAGCTTATATGCATAGAAAGTGGACTTTAAATACTAAAATCCTACCAAATGGATTAATCATGCATTTCACTAAATAAAGACATTTCGTCAATTTCTTTAAACTTGGAAAATATCCATTTATTCATAATGTCTTTATTTTGCAAGAAACTAAAAAAAATATTTATTTCCTAAATATTTTGTCAACATTAACATCATTATATTTTTATTCCATAAAAATGATTATTATTTCTTTTTCACTAAATACACTAAAAAGGCATTTCTTACATTTTTATTCCATAAAAATGTCCTCTTTTAGTTTTATTAGGAAATATACACAAACAATATTTTCTTATATTTTTATTTTCATAAAAATGTCTCAGATTTCTTTTTACTCGAAATACATCCAAATAATATTTTTCTTACATTTTTATACCATAAAAATGTCCAATATTTATTTTTAATAGAAATACATCCAAATAATATTTTCTTACATTTTAATCCCTTAAAAATGGTATTTTCAGATTTACTAGAAAATGTGCACAAAATACTTTCCTATAATTTTTATTCCATAAAAATTGTCTATTCTCAGTTTACTAGGAACACACCATTATATCATGATAATCCTACTCTTTTAATCAATAACAACAAGACTACAACATATATAAAGTAGAGTCTCAAATACAATAAGAGTAGGTTACCCACCTAAATGGTCTTCACAGTGGTGGTGGTGATGAAGATGGGTGACTCCCCCACTTCCAAAGGTGGCCCTAAAGGGAGTCACAAAAGCTCCACCACACAGACCTCCATTGAAGCTCCAACACACTCCAAGAAAAGCTTCATTAAAACCCTTTTCAGATAACCCCAACAACACATTCCTCTTCTTCTTAATAATGTCTCAACAACACACTGCCAAAACCTTCAGCAACAATATAGATATTTCGTAGTTCTTCTTTTAACAATAGGGGAGGATATATGTTTTGGTAGTAGGAAAAAAATCGGATGCAGACGGGTTATTCCCCTTGAATCCAAAGCCAGAGAGAAGAGAGAGTTTAAGTCTTTTAATTAAAAGAGGTGTGTATCTCCCACGCACGGTTTCCTCTTCCCTCTTATAATAGTCTACGAGCCCCCTTGTGGCTTTAAAAGGAAAGGTTCACACCCCAAATATTTCCACATCTGGTATCTCAGCTCTACAATGCATGTAATCAAGGGTTGATAAGGTGGCAACACATTGTATTGTCAGTGCTTAATACACTGACCCACGCTTCTCTCTCTCTCTCTTATATTGTATCTATAGCCTAAGACTTCGATCAAGTCTGACCTAGGTTTAAACGAATCCACCGAGGTCTTGACAACACATCTGGGAGTTGATGTCAACCTGGTCTGCTTGGGCCATCGCTCGAACGAGCAGAGTCTTCATTTGAGTGACACTCTCATGTCGTTTGAATGACGTGAGGGTCATTTGAATGATCGACCACGTTGATGCCATTTTTAATTTTGCCTTTAACTGTTACGGAGATCCAAGGGTATGCTTATATAGTTTAATCCCAATAGCTTCGTTTCTTGCATTGGTCCTAACAGTTATGCATTCTTAGGAGACATAAAAGTATATATAGTTAATTAATTTATGACTATAAATTCTTTAATCCAAATACAATCCATATATGAGCCTTATCCAATAATTCTTTATAATTAAATCTTTCACTCAAAGTTTTTTAATAATTATCATCAAGTCCCCATATTAAAAATAGCTAGGGGTATAATCTAGTTATACTCATCCAAGTCCCCATATTTTTCGTATTATCACAATTTTACACGGGGTTTAAATAGAACATTAAGGGCGGGGTATTACAAACTTCCCTCCTTAGAGAATTTCGTCCTCGAAATTCTTAGTCCTCAACTTTAGGATCTATACTAATTTCATCCTCAACCCCATGGTCCAAGCCCTAGGTACTTCAATTCATCAATCACCATTAATCACAGTGAACTTTAAATCCTTAATGCAAATTTTCAAGCATGCCTAACATGTCTATCTAACAATCTTCGAGAAATTCGATATTCACCAAACCTGGAACTATCACTTATAAACTCATCATTATGGATCGTTCTATGTTAGGATTCACAACCTATGTCTCCTCAAATAATCTTGGGTCACGCCTAACCTAGGATGATATCACCTCAATGCTTATGATCATGCATGCTGACAATTATTAAGTTAGTCACCTTATCACAAACGTCTACTCGACCAATATCTCCTACGATATCCTTATGCTAACCTAGAGTCACCCTAGGTATCACAATGCAAACACATACGAGCAATTACACCCTTAATTCATATAATTCCGTCCCAAGTGCAACACTACCACCTAATGTCTTATCAATTCCCAATATTCGTAATATTCTAAAGTCACAACCTTGGGATACACGACCCAGTCGCACTAGTTACAACGATCAACTGACGAGCATGTTAACCTAAGAAATCAAATAATATATGCAAATATATGCAACAACTCGAGACCACGCATTTACGCAAAATGATGTGTAATAATGATGTATTTGAAGAAAGCACACTCTCATATAGTAATGCGTCAGCCACAACCGGCATAACTCACATCACTACTAAGCTTACGCAACACCATACCCGAATCAAATTAATTGATCACTTCCCATCAACAGGCATCAAAGAAGACACAAAGATTGTAACGAATCAGACGACTTCCACCCCAAAGGAGAATAATCAATTTCTGACAAACAATTGACCCGTACGAAGTGTGAACCCACAATGTATACTTAAATTCTATAATTCTTTATCGATACCTAATAAGCACCTTAGTATTGCCATGCACCATTGCCTAACCTCTTAACCCTGACGAATTCCACTAAAGAATCATTTGCCCATACCGGACGAACGGAACATAACACGTTTCCCTCGAAAAGCCGTAACACTAGGCTTCCCTCCTTAGGACTAATGATACCCATCCGTTATTAGTAGGGATAACGATCCTAATTTAAGGCGAAGTTGCTCCTCTTATTGCCCATCATTAGTTTCCAACCTATCACAGCTAGGCCTCTAAAATTTCAAATGCGATAGCTAACCTCAGTTTCGAGATCACTCTCATCAGGTGCTCATAGCGCTCACACAGTTTCAATCATTCAATTCATGAACCATTGCTACCACTCTTAGCACTGTCTATCTGATACTAAACCATAATCACCCTAATGGCATCTCATCTTTCAAGCATCACTCATTCCTCCAACAGAGTCTTTACCAACCGTATAGGTAGCACACTTAGGTGCTAAAATTAAGTCTAACACTTCATCCCGAATTTCATTTCTTAAAACCAAAACAAACCTTTGTGTTCTAAGTCTCCCAAGTGCACCACCTAACATTGATCAACATATTTTCAAAATTATCCTCGTAAGTCACATCACGACACACATTTATTACAAGGAACCACCAGTCATACCATGACATGCGCTACACAACCTTGAGTCTGTCGTTGTGAAATGGACATCACTATATAAACCTCTATGCAATAATATATCCCAAGGTTTCGAAGAGAGTTACTCTCATCATTGTAATGCACGGTATACAACCTCAGATTCACTATTACTGGGAAATAACTACCAATCACATTCACATCTCGCTAGTTAAACCTTAGTATATACCCCTAAGGAATTATCAATACTAATTTTCTATGCCTATCCAAATTACTAACCGAAGGTCAATTTTATCAAGCCACCTAATACTTATCTCCAAAAGGCATTTAATGCAACTCATGTGCGTACCCCGAATGCCAACTGTAGTTAAATTCACTAGATCACATCATTTGATTCCCAATGAGTGTTCAACCATTATAACTGAATTGCCTTACTATGTAGTCCTCATACTACGTGCTAATATACTAATTTAACTCAACTATATATTTCCAGGCAGGATACGGGATTCTGAGCATTTCCTATGAGCACCAAGGACCATGCCTACGAACACCACAAGGGATCATATCTCTCAATGCCAAACTATGATAGCCAATTTATTGAATTAATATTTTTCAGGTTTTTGGTGGGACAAGGGACGTCGGGTATTGGCCAAGAGGAGGCCCACCCTAACAACATCGCAAGAACTCCTATTCTAAAACATCACAACTTAACTTACTTAATACTAAGTCACCACAATTTTCCAGGTTTACACACATGTTACTTAAATCATTAAGATTTGATAAATCCATATAATAGTAAAGGCATATGAATCGAGGAATATTAAACTTAAGCCTATCAGTAAGGGACCTAATACTTTCTCTCCACGGAGTTCACACTTGTAAATACATTCACCGACCAACACCCACTAAGGTGTTCACCCATAAAGATAGTATCATATAAACTAAGACTGACTTATCCTCTAGCGTTGGCCCACATCAATTTATATGCTCATCGAACTACCCATCAATCACGGTATTACCCCAAGGATCGAAATCGCCTAATCATCACATCGGTACTGACCACTCATATGTGTCATACCCAAGGTTATATATACTTTATATCACGAATTCCCATTACATAATTATGACACTCTAACTATTGATCCCTACCATTGATTTCACACAATATGGCGTCACTTGCCCAATGGGCGTCATCTCATTCTATCAATATCTCCAAAGATTCTATGTCAATAAGGTTGTAACACAAACACCTCACACTACGAACCACGGTGTCACCACCTTTTTGGCTTACATGGACACCCGTAAATTATTTACATACTAAATCATAAATGCGTAAGCGATTTATAACAATTAACTTGATTATATGCCACTTGGCACTAACTTATTTGTCGTGCTAACCCCTTTGACCTTACAGTTAAGGATACGAACCATAACCATAACCATAACCATAACCAAACTAACGTGACTGGCCTAAACCAACACCAACGTCAAAGGATATAATACCGGCCTCACCACATCACACCAGAAAGGAACCTTTAACCTAGGGCTCTAATACCATTTATAACGCCCGTACACAGATTTATGGGTTACCCGCGAGTCAACCTGATTCGAATCAAGTTGTTAGGTGTGAAGTGAAACGAAACAACCTAAATAATGTTGCAGTTTTATTTTAATTAACATTTCAATTGTTAGCATGCGATTCTAATTTTGAAAATAAACTACGCGAGGGACCCATGGGAAGCACCCCGAGGTCCAAGTAAACAGAGCTACTAACGTAAACATAAATAAAATATACTTACCAGTAAAATACCCTCAAAATACGAAATCGTTCCCAACCTGTCGTGACAAGGTGGGGATGTGAGCCTATGCCCAGTGGGATTTATACAAGAAGCATAGAAATGAACGACAGAAAGGAATTTCATACGCTACAACACATGCATACGAAAATATGTATATATTTACATACGTATACCTTTGAAAAATACACATGCCAACGCATTAATCATCTTATTTTCGAAAACCTTATTTATCCAAATTAATTTACCTTAATCTTATTAAATATTTTCTCTATTCATACTTAGCATTATTACTTTATTTGACACACCTAATTCAACACTTGAAAACATTACACTTGATTTACCCCAACCCATTCCTTTACCATAATTTAACCCCTTTCATTCATTACTATACACTTTAGTATTTTTAGTGAAAGTCGCCATTTCAACACACGCATTTATCGTATTAGAAAATGCATATTTAATCTTTGAAAATCCTTTTTATAACACATTCTTGTGTTAAATATGGGTTTAACCATGTAGGTTGCTTAACCGCCCATTTATTCAATTTTTTTAACCCTTTTTCATTCCTTTATGAACATTACTAGATTTACGCATTTACTTGTCCAGTTGAACTTTACCGGAACATTTATTACATTCATTCAAGTTAGGTTGTATTAACATATTTACCACACAACCCATTTCTTGATATGTTCCATAATTCATTTAATATTTCTCTAAATTTTCTAATACCGCATACTTACACGGGCTCTACACCGATGGCTATGCGCACCATATGCTCTGGCCAGTGGTTTAGGGCTTTTTACCCAAGGGAGCCGGGCCCTTCTTGCTTATCCCAGTGTCATCCGAGTACCTTTAATGTGTCTTAACATTTTACAAATGTACACATTATTTTCCTTTTTACCCAACCGAAGCCAAAAAACTGGACTCTACAGCCCCAATTTGTGTTACACTTAAAAATTTACCATTTGTATCCTTTATACTTTAATCTTGATTTTTATTCCAAAAAATCATATTCATTTAGGACCACTTGGTGTAACACCATTTCCATAACAATGTTCCACTTTAAGTAAAATTACCATTTTATCTATTTGTTTACAAATCACACTTTTACTCCTTATTCACTGGTGTTAATTTCACTAAATACACTATTAAGTTATACACACCAACTTCTCAAGTGTTTTAGCCATTTAACACCTTTTTACACTTGGAGTACGTTCATCTTCATTGGAAATACTTTTACACCTTTAATCCTTATATAATTTCATGCGTGTTAATATTTCACATTATTACTAAGTTACACTCACTGACCATTCGATGTTTGGCCATTAACACTTAACTAATACTTTTTTTTACCAACATTCATATTTCTTTACTTCTTTATTCAAGAAATACATTTATGCTTAAGACTACTTTTATAAGAAAATACCATTTCTTTATTTAACATGTAGTATTTTAACTTCATACTCACTATGTCTTTGTGACACCCCGACTAATTAAATACCGGGTAGCTACTCCTTTATTAAATTAATTCAAAATGCCAAGTTGGCTCAGCTAATAGCATCACTGTCGAAAACATTTTTATTATTACTAACCACCTAGTATTTAAAAAGTAAGTTGCCAAATTTTAATTAAAGTCTGATTAACATGCAACAAGTGAAATGAAGAATAATAACACCATTCACCATACCGAAGTAAAAAGAATAACCATCACATAATATAAATAAAGTCTGGAGGAAAACTCCTCACTACAAATCCACAAACTGAAATAATTAAACTGAATACTGAATCAATACATGCCAAAGTCTGAAAAACTGAAATGGAAATGTAACTCTAATGGAACTGGGCAACATGCCCTAAAACTGCGGAATACTGAACATGGAATCCAAATGATAGAAGCGTCTAAAAGCAAATCCCTATAACTTCCACAAACAGCTACAACTCGTCATCTGAATGAGTATCCTATGCATGGTGTCCTTGTGGCTGGGCACCTAAAATGGTTTTACAAGAAAAATAAATTTGAAAGCAAACGGGTCAGAGCCCGAATGTGGAGATATTTTAAAAACCTGCAAGTGCTTTAAAAACATTTAAAACATTAAATGCAAAGTACATGTTAGGACGTGCACTCACATGGAATTCTCACCTCTCGTCTAACTGTGCACTCCTAACGTAAGTACCCATCTAACCGCTAGCTACGTGACATCATATCTAGCTAGACTGTCATAGGTTCTACCCTTATTACTCGGTTCCCATTAACATTATAACGATTTCAATTAAATAGGGGCTTAACGTAAATTTCATGTTCTCATATAAAAGTAATACAACTCATTATAGATCATCCCTTTTTTTTTATTCCATAGTTACACACAATACCATATGAAAGTTCTCAGTTTATTAAGTGTATATTTTCCACAGCATAAATATACAATATAAGCACCCCGAGACTAAGCTGCGGTGCACACATACTCTGCTATCCATCCCGGTACATCACGTACATATGGAATCACGTATTCCGAATCTCTCAGGAATCATTCAGATAACACAAATCACAAACAGTGGAGGCGAACACAGTCACATCACATGGGTCACGCACATACCTACGCTCCCACGATCAGCGGACTTATTAACATCCCAATAAGTCTTTCTCTGACCTATGTTCATCGAGGTAACCAGTCTAAATCCGGGCAACACAAGGATTAGAGGGCCCTAAGCGAACGCAAACCTCCCGTGATAGCAAGTATGGTAGGTATGTCATACACACAAATCATATACCAATACTAAGTAAGCACACATCTTAGTAATCCCCGTAGTTTAATTGTAATACTTATCGCATTCTCGTACCAACTTAATATATATACAAGTTATATAATCCCGGTCCATATTTATACGCGCCGTAATTTATTCTCACGTCGTAGTAGGCACTCACGTCTCAACTCAAATGTCTATTTGATTTGATCCACACTTATATAATTTACTTCTCATAATATCCCAAATGTCCCAAGTATACTAATACACCATCAAAGGAATGTTATCTCTATCCTCGAACAAGTTTACGGGACTCCAAAAATCCAAACAGGCCAAAAAGGCCTAAACTGCCAGCTCGTTAGAAGTCTCGTTCGAATGAGGCTGTTCGAACGAGAGTTCGTTCGAACGAACTGGGCTATCTAACGAGATCTCGTTCGAACGAGATTATCGAACGAGCTTGTTCGAACGACCTGGGTAGGTTTTCTAACGAGTGACCAGATTCAAGCCCAGAAATCTTATATACATTTTTCCAATTTCTCTACACCTCAAATCTCATCCAAACCTCAATCTAACAATTGTTTAAGGTCTCTAATCGTCCCTAAACATGTTAAAGTCACATACTAACGTATTTTAAAGGATTAATTCTTCCTACACATCATCAAATCACAAGTCTTTACTCTTTTCCCCAATTTTCAAGAACATAAACCCTAGATTTTTATCATCATCAATTCCCTGAATTTAATCCGTTTTTACATCACATAAATTTGTAATTTCTGAATTCAATCTTCCAATAACATTTCTACATGCACCTATACCCAAAATTAAACTAACAACTTCCAATTTCATGGGTTTTCCTTTATCTCTCAAACAAGAATGATTATTAAGATTTCTAACATGGAAGAAACATTTACTGCATAAAGAATGTAAATTAAATCACTTGCCTTGATTCGATCTCTGATTTTGATGACGATTTCCTCTCTCTTTCTGCAGAATTCCCTCTCTCTCTCTTTCTCCAAGCTTCTTCTCCAATGGCTATGGTGGCTAGGGTTTTCTTTGGAAAAGTTTTGGAAACCTAATCTAATAACCCCCGTAGCTTAATGGGTCAATAAGGGTTGGTTAGTGGGTTTAGTGGGTCTATTCCAATCAGATAAAAACTCTTAATTTTCGTCACTTTTAATCTCCTAAAATACAAAATTACCAAAATACCCTTATAAGATGCCGGTATGGCCTAAAAATATCCCGGGACCCAAACTAAACCCCCGGCTAGTGTTTTCTGACTATCTCGACCCTTCCGGACGCGTTGGCGCACTCAAAACGACCATACGGTTAATAGAATTTAAATTCACTTTTATAAATAAAATAATTATATCCTGACGCGACTGTCACACGCGTCCCAATAAAATGACCAAATTGCCGTATATCAATCTCACGATAAATTTCATAATTCAATATTCATATAACATCATATATACTCAGTATAGTCAAATACCAACTCACATCTCGCTAGTATTTTATCCGGATTAATTCCCAATTAATTCTCATTTAATTAATTAATCCCAAAAATAAATATAGCCAAAAATACGGGGTATTATAGTCTTTTAGTCCCAATTACACATACTTTGAAGACTAAGGTTCCAACTTTTATCATTTCATGTTTAACCTAATAAAGTATTATTTAAACTTATTCACATATTCATTATCAAAATACAACAAGTTTATATGCGTAGAAAGTGGACTTTTAAATACTAAAATCCTACCAAATGGATTAATCATGCATTTCACGAAATAAATACATTTCATTCATTTCTTTAAACTGGCCAAATGTCCATTTATTCATAACGTCTCCATTTTGCAAGAAACTAAAAAAAAATATATTTCATAAATATTTTGACAACATTAACATCATTACATTTTTATTCCATAAAAATGGTTATTATTTCTTTTTCACTAAATACACTAAAATGGCATTTCTTACATTTTTATTCCATATAAATGCCCTTTTTTAGTTTTATTAGGAAATATACACAAACAATATTTTCTTACAATTTTATTTCCTTAAAAATGTCCCATATTTCTTTTTACTAGAAATACATCCAAATAATATTTTTCTTACATTTTATACCATAAAAATGTCCAATATTTATTTTTACTAGAATTACATCTAAATAATATTTTCTTACATTTTTATCCCACGTAAATGTGTATTTTCAGATTTACTAGAATATGTGCACAAAATATTTTTCTACCATTTTTATTTTATAAAAATTATCTATTCTGAGTTTACTAAGAACACACTATTATATCATGACAATGATACTCTTTTAATAAACGACAACAAGAATATAATATATATCAAGTAGAGTCTCAAATACAATAAGGGTAGGATACCCACCTATATGGTCTTCAAAATGGTGGTGGTGATGAGGATGGGTGACTCCCCCACCTCCAAAGGTATATTAAAGGGAGTCATAAAATCTTCACCACACAGACCTCCATGGAAGCTCCAACACACTCCAAGAAAAGCTTCATTAAAACCCTCTTCAGATAACCCCAACAACACATTCCTTTTCTTCTTAATAATGTCTGCAAAAACACATTGTCAAACCCTCCCTCCAGCAACAATATAGATATTTCGTAGTTCATCTTTTAACAGTAGGGTAGGATATGTGTTTTGGTAGTAGGGAAAATATCGGATGCGAACGGGTTATTCCCCTTGAATCCAAATCTAGAAAGAAGAGAGGGTTTAAGTTTTTTAATTAAAAGAGGTGTGTATCTCCCACACATGGTTTTCTCTTACCTCTTATAATAGTCTACGAGCCCCTTGTTAGGGCTTTAAATTGGGCTGGGTGAGTCGGGCTTGGGGTTGCTCAGGCTCGGCCCGAACTCACTTACCCATGCTCAAGCCCGAGCTCGGCCCGAATTATTTTTTCTCACATAGGCCCGAACTCAACTCATAAATATTATGGGCTTCGGGCCCGATTTCAATTTTTTTTGTTAAAAAAGTTTGAATTAATTTTTTTTCTTGTATTTCCATCATGGACAAAATTACACATTAAAATCTAATTGATATTTCATGAAATAAAATATATAATTATGAAATGTATTAAATTAAAACAAGGGAAATAAGAGTGAAAACCTACAAATGCCTATTACATTTCATACATTTAGCAAAATTTGATCACTAACAAAGGCGTATTGTGAGTTGAGAAATTATTAAATCAAATACCCATAATGAGATTAACAATAAATCACAAAATTGAAAATCACATGTTATCTAATGTATTATGACAAATGATTTTTTTTAATGTAGTAAATGAAATAAAAGAACGAAACCTAAATAAACAATGCTAACATAAATATGTTATATTATATAAATTATTTATTTATAAATATAAAGTTCGGGCTTCGGGCCTAATTCGAGCTTGGCAAAGTTCGGCTCAAGCTCGACCTGAAATTTATTCTGGCTTGAAATTTTGGCTCAGGCTCGGCTCGGCTCAAACTCAAATAACGCTCGACCCAAAAATAGCGGGCCGAACGGGCGGGCTTCGGGCGCTCAATTTACAGGCCTACCCCTTGTGGCTTTAAAAGGAAGGGTTCACACCCCAAATATTTCCATATTTGGTGAGAATTTATCTCAGCTCGACAATGCATGTAATCAAGGGTTTATAACGTGGCAACACATTTCATTGTCATTGCTTATACACTGACACACGCTTCTCTCCCTCTCTCTCTCTCTCTCTCTCTCTCTCTCTCTCTCTCTCTCTCTATGTTATATCATATCTACAACCCAAGACTTCGATCAAGTCTGACCTAGGTTTAAACCAATCCACTGAGGGCTTGACAACACATCTGGGAGTTAACGTCGACCTGGTCTGCCTGCGCCATTGCTCGAATGAATGGAGTCGTCGTTTGAGCGACACATTTATGTCGCTTGAATGGCACAAGCGACGTTTGAACGACCGACCACGATGACACAATTTTTAATTTTTCCCTTAACTGCTACGGAGATCCAAGGGTATGCTTATGTAGTTTAATCCTTATAGCTTTGTTTCTTGCATTGACCCTATCATTACGCATTCGTAGGAGACATAGAAGTATATATAGTTAATTAATTTATGACTATAAATTCTTTAATCCAAATATAATCCATATATGATCCTTATCCAACAATTCTTTGTAATCAAATCTTTTACTCAAAGTTTTCCAATAATTATCATCAAGTGCTATATTAAAATAACTAGCGGTATAATCTAGTCATCCTCATCCAAGCCCCCATATTTTTCATATTATCACAGTTTTACACGGGATTTTAATGGAACATCAATGGCAGGGTATTACACAAGTCTTACGTATTAGACCTCAAGGGAAATTGGGATGTACATAGTGGCGGAGCCAAGAATTTCCAACTTGTGGGGCACCGTAATAAAAATACAGGGGTTTGGGGGCAGCCCTCGAATTTTTTTTAGGATTATTCACACATTTATACTTCGTGGCTAATAAAATAAATATTCTCACATTAATAGTAATAAAATAGAACAAACCAAACCATAATACTTCATTGTTAAAACGAGTTTCCAAAATAAGAATTTGTCATTGCAAGTACTAATTAAAATATAAAATGAGCAAACTACAATCTCCCTTTACGATTTTTCATCTTTTGGAATCGATCTACAATTGAGTCATTAGAAATGCAATCAAAGACATATTTTTTTATATACGTCACACAAGAGTCACTTAGCCAACCATCCCCCATACGGTTTCGAAGATCGATTTTTATGATGTTCATAGTAGAAAATAACCTCTCAACTATAGCTGTGGAAATCGGTAGAATTAATGACAATTTTATGAGCCTATAAACTAATCCGTACACAATGTATTTCCCTTTATATACTATTTTCCTAGCCAACCCACTTATCCCATCCACATTAACAAAGTCACTATCAGATTTGACATCAAATTCATACAATTCAACCTCATCCCGAAGTACAACACGCTCTTGCTCGGTGAAATCATTAACATAAAGTTCAGATAGACGAACCAACTTGTTTATATCAAAAGCAACAAATGAATTAACTGGATTAAATTATGTCATACATAAAAGAAACTCGGAATTCACCTCATCGAAATGATTGTTAAGTTCAACAAGTTGTTTATCCACACAAAGGTAGAAGCAGTCAACTTTATAGCAATGTAAATTTGTGGTTGTCAATACTCTCCTTGATCTTCCCAAAAGACAAAAATTAATTTCCATGTTAGGAATCTCAATATGATTTTTCACACAAAAAGACGAGGCCTCCCTCAAAATATTTCCCCACCACTATCCCTCAATTTTTGCATTCGTCTCTTTGATAATTTCACTAAAGTCATTGCATTAATAATGTCTTGATCCTTTCAATGAAGAGCTTTAGAAATTTCATTACTTATTGCAAGTACGGTCTTCATTAAATGTAAATGAATACATAAACAAATGATTGCATTGATTTCATCAAATTTATTGCATCACCCTTTCTATCCGTGGATTTTCCTCCCGAATCATCAAGAACACCAAGCACGGATTCGTACATAATAATCAAATTAATCAACATCCCATAATGCGAACCCCAACGTGTATCACCGACACGCTTCACGCTAGTTTTTTTATTTAATCCCCGACCACCTGATATATCACCACTAACCAATTGATATTTAATCCGCTCCACCTCTCTCCCATAAAATGTCGTGACGCTTACATAATACACCGACAATGCTCACTACATTATTAACCATAAAGAAGAACTCATTAATGTGTTTAATATATTTTACAACTTTTTCAAGTGCCAACTGAAGTTCATGTTCAAAATAATGTACACAGAATGCTGACTTGTTCTCCCTCAAAATAAGTGATTTAAGCCCATTGTAATCGGCCCATCGTAACCTTGATCCCGCAAATTTTTTACACTCAAGTTATGTTTGTTGGAAAATTGATCGAGTGATGCTTTTAATGATTTAGCAGTAGTGTCAGGGAAATGTACCATACCCATGAATCATTCCATCACAAAACCCCTGTTATCCACATAACGAACTACAATAGACATTTGTTATTTAATGATACATCACGTGCTTCATCAATTGATATCGCAAATGAATCTCCAACAAAATCTTTTAATATTGTATTAGTAATCACACTCGCAACTGCATTTACTACATCTTTTTGAATGTGGGAGATGTCAATTTTCGATTACCCAGTGCATTTTTAGGAATTACTTTGTTAACTAATGCATCTCTTTTGGCAAGCCATTCTAAAAGTTCAAGAAAGTTACCTTTATTCACGGAGTCCTCCGATTCATCATGAGAATGAAAAGATAAGGCTTGTCGCAAAAGAAACCGAATCACATCAATAATTGAAATTAATCGCAGATAATAATCATCTTCACATTCCTTCGATTCCTTATCAAATAGTGTCGCAGTATGCTGATTTTGGTTCAACAAAATTTGAGACTTCATGTACGCCACATTATAACCCTTATTGTTAACATGCTTTTGTAGTCGATCTTTTTGTTTCCAATTGTCAAAACCACCTATAATAAAAGCATCACTTTTATTTCCGTCTGAGGATTCCGGACAAAATAAATAACAAGGCAAACAAAATGCCACATCCTTTAAAACGCTATATTCCAGTCAACTACCAAATTGGGTGAACCAATTCGAAACGAAACATCATTCCTTTTCTCCAATGGAATTTTTAGGATAAAGAGACATAAAGGGTTGGCAAGGACCCATTTGCAAATATGCTAGTCTAACTTTGGCTTAATCGTTCGCATCATAATCTGAAATGCGTGGTCATAAGCTAGGATCCAATGGAAGATTAGTCAAGTCGACTCAAATGCGAGTTCGATACACTCTTGAAGGTTCCTTTTGGACAACTTTGATTATAAGTGGCGTGACATTGTCGATTGGAGATACCTCTACACGAGATTTTTTGGAGAAATATTTATCAAGAGACTGCAATAAATAGAAACAAATTAACTGTTAAAAAAATAAACTTTAAAAAAAATTGAAGCAATGAACTGTTAAAAAAATTGAAACAATGAACGGAGGCCGGAGGGTATCCATCAGAGCTTGATTAGAAACACTTGAAACAATGAAAAAATTGAAACCGTTGAAACAATGAAATTAACTGAAACAATGAACAATATATTGAAATTGATGTGCTCTAAATAAAGCTTGTGATTCAAGTGCAAATCTATCGCAACAAGTAATATCCGGTAAGTACGGAATCGTGATCCACAGGGATTGAAACACTCCTAAGAGAACATGATTAGGTTAAAGGGATTCTCTAAACGTCACAAAATTTAAAGTGTAAAAGATGATTTAATAGTTTGGAAAAGTGATTGAGACTAATCTCTAAACTAACATACTATTGATGATAAGTTGATTAATTAATAATTACGGAACTATGAAAAGAACTAAGATAAGCTTGAGTTCAAGAAATTAAAGGGATCGAGGATCATTCTCCCACCTCGAATTCACAAAGAAGGGGATTATAGGGCTTGGTTGATATTAATTCTAATCGAGCATAACTAATTAAGTCCGAACATCAACCATGTAGAGACTAAACTCAATAATGGAGGATTAGGGGTTAGTTAATTATTGCTAGATGGGTTGGGTTTGTAGTAAAGCTTCAAACACTAACCCTTGCATGACAAGAGACGTTAAGAAACTATGATACTCCAAAACCAACACATGAAGTTCCATTAGAACAATTATAAACCAAACCCTAAATATGAAATTCAAGCATCCAAGGTGGGATCATGATCCCCAATCATAAGTCTAGCTACTCATAATTGAAACTAAACTACACATGCTAGTTAACAACATAGTTAAGTTAGTTATCTAGTTTAAACACAAACCAATACAAGGGATGGAATTAAATGCAAATTAAAGCTAGTAGAACAAGTAGAGAAGAAGTAAATGAACCTTTCTTGCATTAATAACCACAATTCAACTAGTAATCAAAGCTTTAAAAGTTGGTGAAAACCATAAATGAACTTGACCTAGGAGAGAGAAGAGAGTGTTTTTCTATATCACCAAATATCTAACAAAAGTAGTTTATATCAACAAAAAAGGAAAAATAAGGGATAAATCACCCCAAAAATCCAACCAAAATGGCAAACTAGTAATAAGAAGAAAGCTGGAAATGCAGGGCCGAATCGATTCGGTGCCAAATCCGAATCGATTCGGAAGTGTAGATTTTGCCCCTGTATGAAACCGAATCGATTCGGCATTAATCGCGAATCGATTCGGGCCTGCTGGAGAAGGAAAGTTGCCTATATTGGCATTATTTCTCCCATGCTTCACCGAAACTTCCGTAACTTCTTCGTTCGAGGTCGGATTCTAGCACCGTCGGAGGCCACGAGAAGATAAGAAGAAGGTCTACAACTTCCATGAAGAAATCGGGATCAAAACCCGAGTGCTGAAATTACCAAAATGCCCCCGATTGTGCAAGTGCCAACGGAACTTTTCCGGATCACAACCAAACTTCCCAAAATGCATTCCCGAGACCTATAAAAGCTCAATAAAGACACATACAATGTATATATGATGAATTCAGGGGTTAGTCAATAAATGAGTATAAGAACCGGGAAATACATGCACGGGAACGCTAGAATGTACAAATTAACGGGGTATAAAATACAATAAAAGTGACGAATCAGAAATTAACTGTAAAAATTAACTATACCTTCATCACCGGATCTTGATTAGAGATTAGAGGCCAAAGGGTATCTATCACAATAGCCGGAGCTTGATTGGAGGCCGAAGTAGTGGGTATCACCGGAGCAGAGGTTGGTTTTCCCGAGGGTATCACCGGAGGAGAGGGTATTTATCACGGAGTAAAGGGGTTATTTATCCTCGCAGCTGGAGCGACAAGAAAAGTGGGATAGGGGAAAAGTAGAGAAATGGTATTTATTTGGGTAGGTTTGCTACTGAACGGGGTATATTTAGGTTACTTTTAATTTAATTTTTCTAAAATCCTGGATGGTGCACGTGCACCCTCCAATCCTATGCTCCCTCTGCCACTGGATGTACATTTGTTGCTTGATGAGTTATCCTAAAATACTAGCCACCATAAGATTATTCTAATGGCACCATAAGAGGCGTAATATGGATGGCTAGGTTGGTTACCCAATTATTGAGCATGCTCATAGGAGTATAGGTTGTTTGAACCGGATCTTATTCGAGACACCTTAGGGAGGGTGACGCTCACCAAGATGCTCCTGATTAGCTTAGAAATGTCAAAAGGATTAAGAACATAAAAGAAAAAGTAAATTGAAATTCTAATTGGGGGACCAAGTGTTATTGAGAGTCTCCCCGATAAAAGGGGTGGTTAGATTTGGAACTAAGGTGAATTTGGCTTCCCGTTACGTAAGCCCTTTATGATTATTGAGAGAGTGGGCCCGATGCGTATCGTTTACATTGCCCGATCACCTTCAGAGGGTATTTGGCATTTTTCACGTATCCATATTGAGAAATGAGTATGAGTATCATATGATGCTAGGTACGAGGAAAGCCCCATCATATCCTTGATCGGTGAGAGCATACTTTGCGATCGAAGGTTATTCCGCTAATGAGAGTTCAATAGGGGCATCATATTGAGGACGATCCCACCTAGGAGCACTAGAAGGACATGTAGGTGAGGTATCCAGAGTTTTTCTAGACATGTATATTCTGAATTTTGAGGGCAAAATTCCTTGAATAAGGGGGAAGAATATATATATATAATGCGTGCTTGAGTGACATGTAACGACAAAACATACTTATATGCGTATATAAATAGATTGGAAATTAAGAGGCAGTGAAATATTAAAAAATATTTTGAACGTGACTATGTATTATAGGTAATTATGGAATGGTTCAGGGTTTGGTATCGAGGGTTTCCTTGTTTATATTATTCCCTCGGTGTCGAGCCTCAATGATTATAATGTAGTCAACTATAATGTTGTGTTACACCAAACCAATTAATTATAATTTAAGTAAATTTTGGCTAGATTGGATAATATTAAGTATGTGTGGTATTTATTAATATTGTTCATGAGGATGATGGATTATGAAAGTTGGTAGCATTTAAAATTATGGTTTTTAACTTAAAATAATGTATTTTGGGCTATTAGTATAAAGAATTGGGAAATTGTTGTACTAGTTAAGGGTTAATTTGGGCAAATTACTTAAGGTCTTATTTTAGGCCCGAGCCCAATGTAGTTTTTAACAAGTAGTATTGAGCCATTAGGAGGTTTGTTTAACACAAAACTCAATTTGGGGATCTAAGAGTTTAGAAAGAAGAAGGCTAAAATGAAAAGAGAGAATTCTAGAAGATTGGAGCCCTAGTTCTACATTAATTTGGAGGCAAGTTTAATTTGAATACTTGTATAATTAAATTTGTGGTATATTATTCCTATTCATTTGAATCAAAAACCTAAATAAGGGCATGTTTGGTTTGCAACTATAATTCTGTTTTCTATTTTTCAATACAATTCTCATGAGAAATTAACGTTTGACACATTTGTTTTTAAATACTGAATTATAATTTTTTCGTGTTATAATAAAGTTTTTCAGAAACCAACAAAAAGGTATTTTCTAAATTCTATTTTTTATTTTCCAACTCAGGATTATTCATTCTCAATATTATTATGCTTTTCTGCTTTTATACCTTAATATATAATATACATACATACTACATTAATATGTGTGTAATTCTTATAATATATATGTACACAGATACATGTAGACAAAATTACATATATTTATGTTTTATTAAATTATATAATATACTAAGGTCCATATATTGAATAATATTATCAATATGTACATGATACTTATCTAGGCAGAGAGTATTAATTATCATTTACACCTCTAATACTATCGTATTAGAGGTATAATATAGATTATGTATGTATGTATGTTTATATCTATAGTCAAAATTTCCAACATACCTCATTAAATATACATAAAAACACATGATATATTTGTGAAATTATGATGTATGTATGCATGTATGTGTATACACACACACATATAATACATACATACATACATACATACATACATACATACATACATACATACATACATACACACACACACACACACACACACACACACACACACACATATATATATATATATATATATATATATATATATATATATATATATATATATATATATATATGCCAATTTTGTCAAACTTTCAGAAAACTGTATTTAAAAATAAGTTTACCAAACGCGCACCGATATTTATAAACATAAAAAACTGAATTTTAAAAATGTATTTAAAAACAGTGTTTAAATCGAGTTTTCTGAATACATAACCAAATAGGTCCTAAGTGATTAGAATCTGATTTTGATCGAATGCTAGCTAAAATTGATGAGCTTTGAATAGATCTTGAATATGTTCTGATTCATTATTGTAATCCATTCGAAAACCAATGTTATTATGTAAAATATGTAGATAATTGAAATCAACTTGATATGAATTGGGATGATAGGGTTCTTTAGAGAGAAAATGGGTTTTATTTTAGTTCTTGAACTTTAATTAGGATATTCATGATATACTTGTGTTCCAATCATATGTTATATGTGGATTCATTGTTTATATGTTATATGAATCATATATGAAGTTTTTTTTTTTTTATCTTCAATGGAGGTTTGCCGTGGATTTTGTTGAGTTGGATAGGACGAACCCTGTAACGTGGATTTTTCAAAACATTAACGTGATTGATCGATTAATGAATCATCGATCGATGCTTCAGATATTTTGACAATTTTTCTTATTATTTTAATTAAGAGATTTTTTTATTTGAGGGCTTATTTTGGGATAACCTCTGACTTAACTTAAGATATGTGACTTGTTTTATAGTATGATTAGGATGACTCTAATTTAAGATAATGGATGAATTTCTTATTTACTTTTAAATTGAATTAAAGTGGACAAATCTAATTTGAGTTTTGAATTATGTGATTGAGATGGATATTATTTATTGTGTTCTTTATGTGATGCTTACCATGCATGATTACTCATGGCGAACATACTAAGGTGGTATTCCATTAAGGGGGCACGTACGATGCGGACCACTATGGTGCCTTGGTGAGTAGAGGAGATGCCGGAGCCAATTTTTACCCATGGGTCACACATCTAAGAACCCGCGTCTGAGATGAATTGCGGGGATATTTCCATCAAGTGGTATTAGGTATGATAATCTATATGATTAATAGGTAGACATGGTGATTTATTCATTACTGGGACGAGGTATTAGGATCGGGATGATCTAAGAACATACTTAGTACGCGCAAGTGATCCCCAAAGGCAATATGGATAGGCCTTCGTTAATTGGCTTACTCATATGATCCTTAGACTTTAAGATTGTCTTAAAAGATTTATACAGTTGACATTGATTTGTGTATTGATATTTAGAATTCGTTGGTTATTTTTGTATGTGAACAATATAACTTAAACATGGATTCACTTGGGTTTGGGAACCTTTAATGCATGTGATATTAGGAATGATGGGTGGGGCAAATCTAAAAAATATTAAAATGCGAGAGGCAGTTGCATAGTTATAATTTATTCCATCTTCCATTATACTCTTATTCTTTTTAAACTCGCCGTTAACGTTGTGGATTTCACATTTCAGGACCGAGGGCGCCCCTCCCGTAACCTCGATTGATATTGACATTATCACTTCATCCTTTTTGTCGCAGTTCTATTATAAGATGTAGGTATCCCTGACCTGCACTCTAGTGCTATCATTTCCTTTGTATTTTTATTATAGTAGTGAAAGATACATACTTGTATTTGTACATTTTATTTAAATAGTAGCTAGTTGTATTGGTACTGTAGATGTTTAACTCATGTAGATAGTATCCGAGTTATGGGATATCTTTCATTGTTGATATTAAGTTTTGATTTCAAATTATTTGTTTTCTCGTATGCTTAGAATGGTACTTAATTGTTTAGACTCCTGTATTCTTTAATTTAGAACTGATCAATCTATTTTTAAATATTATGGGGTGTCATATTTGGTATCAGAGCATTCCAAGTTCTAGTGTCCAGGGATCTTGAGTGTGCTTGTCACTTTTTAGCGTTGCGTTCGTTAACTACTTTATAGCCCTATCATTTAGGATTTGTATTCTTTATAACAATGATTGCTTAGGTGTGTCTCGCCGTTATTTCCTGACGAATGATTCGGATCGATCAATAGTATCGAAAAGGTTCCTTGTTTGGAAATCGCTTGTAAGATGTCCCATGCATGAGGTCAACTTTAGTAACGAGTTAGGGACTTTTAGGAATGAGACCATTAGCAAGTGCTTCGCATATGGTTCAAGGGGAAATGCTTTCCCTCACCATCCGTAACAGTGTTATGATTAAGTTTTGAATATATCATCGATGAGACCATGAGGGAGACAGTATGGGGACGAGTTCGACTATTTTTATCTTTCTGCATCGGGAGAGATTGATACAAAAGCGAATATGGAGGTTAGAGCTATCAATTCAATACGAGAAAGATTTTTTCGGTGTTGACAGAAAACCTTGTGTGAAAGGTTTGACAAGTGTTACTAAGTAACCCATTTTTCACCACTTTCACTCGAGTGGTTGAAGTTTCACTCTTACATAGGGAGAGATTAATACAAAAGTGAGTATGTAGGTTCGCATTATCATTTCAATACGAGAAATAATTTTTGGTATTGACAGAAAACTTTATATGAAAGGTTTAACAGGTGTTACTCGGTAACCCGTTTTTCACCACTTGTACTCTAGTGGTTGAAGTTTAACTCCTACATCAGTAGGAGCATTATAACTATTATAGGGATGGAGTCCCTAAGATTTAGAAGACTGAGGCCAAAGTGGGACCAATACGTAGAGATGGTGTAGTGTGGATCCAAATAGGGGGACCTTACCAATAGAGGGAAGAACTTAGGGGGAGCGGACCCCAAGAGGTTTCAAAGAGTGGATGACATGATACGTTTTGTCCAGTAGGGCTAGGGAAATATTGGCTAGTGGAGCCACAACCTATGAGGGAAGGGCAAATGAGGATTTTTTTTGCAGAATTGACTAAAGAAGTAAGGTCAGCAGGGCCGACCGCTAGTGGGGGTGCCACTTCGATAGTTCTTTTAGAGGAAGATGTTACGCTCGTGGAAAACGAGGCAACCCAATTATTATATGCCTTAGTGGCAACCAACTTTTAGGGTACCTTCGGGTGATGGTTAGGGGTACATTTATGGGCCATGCACATGAGTCTTTCCTATACATCGAGGATTTGTCATTTTTCTTTTAAAAGTGCGTGTGTACTACGATTATAAGATATATGTATTTTTTTTATCTCCGAGCTTTATGTATATGTAGACACCCCAACACGGGGTGGAGTTGATTTACATCATGATTATAGAGGCGTGGCAGTTTATTGGGTCGTCTTAGTTTTTAGTCGCTTTGTTAACTTTTAGGGAGATATCATTGTATTAGTAACGGGCTTGCATGTATATCTAGGTGTAAACTTATATCGACTACCAAGGGTAGGCTTTTATATTATTTTTTTGGGTCGAGATTTATTTTGAGTAGTTTACTTAGGCTCGAAATAAGTTCTAACACATTTATTTATGTATAGATGCGATTGCATCAATGGGGATGACAGTTGTGTAGAGGTCCCACCAATGGTCAAGGATTCTTCTAATCTTTAGTGGTATGGGTGATGAGTTATGACTTATATAATAGATTAATTCTTGCCTTAGAGTACTAGCGTTGAACCCCCAACGAGGGCTTTTCATGGGATTGACTTTTTAAGGGATAATTGAGGTATTATGGGAATAACCACCACATTTTTTGAACCGATTGAGTCGCTGGGAATAGGGATGGCACCGGGTCAAATATGGAGCGGGTTCTGGCGAAAAAAAATTAACCAGCCCCGCGACGGCTTTAATATAACCTGCCCCGAACCCAAGCAAATGTAAACCTCCTAAACCCTCCACCGCCCTTCCCTGTTTACATTATACGGGTCAGAAACCCGCTCAGGGCGGATTAAAATCTGCATACAAAACCTCTTAGGATTTATTAACACACACACACACATACATACACACGCGCGCACACACACACACACACACACACACACACACACACACACACACATATATATATATATATATATATATATATATATATATATAAGTTTTTGGTGTAAATAAAATCTAAAATAAGAGTATTTAAGTAAATATAAGAAATAAATGGGCGGGTTATGCTTATATATACTAAACCCGAACCCGCCCCATTAATTAACGTCTTTTTTAATCCCATACCTGCCCTTATTATTTTAAATGTTTTTTTAATCCACCCATTAGCGACGGGGCGAGGCGGGGCGGGGCGGGGCGGGAACCCGATGGGTCAGGTTAAATTGCCATCCCTATTCGGGAATGATTTAACCTTAAAGAAGCTCCCAAAAGGGATGAATCACTAAGTGATGCGTGAACCACCAAGAGTAGGATGAGGTCAAGATACGGGATGACTGGTTGTTGTTACGTATTACCGACTTGTCAAAACAGTGGAGAAAAGTGTTTCCTCTTGATGATTAAATTACGAGCGAGTTATCATTAATAGAGAGATCAGGGTTATGGGTGGTTTATGCCCTATAGACACCCCATCTTAGGACCCCACTAAGCACCTCCTTAGGTCCCTAGCACTCATCCGTTTACCATAAACCCTAGGTTTGTAGTCCGAGTCTTGATTTGGAGGTCACTGAGCGCTCTCAAGCCCCATTTGACGTTATCCAACTCTCCAGCTTGATCAAACCTTTGAAGGGATCTGAATTCCCTTTCCAATGGTCCGTCCCATGAGAAAATCAACCTCACTATTTACCTCACGATTCGGACGAACGATCCGTTTTACTCTAAGTACTGATTTAAAGGTCACTGAGCACTCTCAGGCCTCGTTTAACTCTAGTCAACTCTCCCTCTTGAGCGAATCTCAATTAGTCCTTGAAGGGCTCTGAATCCCCTTTCCAACAGTCCATCCTATGCATGAATTGGCCTCACGGTTCGGACGAACAATTCGTTTTACTTTGAAGGGTCATCAGGCACTTTCAAGCCCCATTTGACCATAGTCAACTCTCTGAACCAAGCGAAGCTTAATGAAATCTCGAAGGGCACTGAATTACCTTTTCCATATTTTGCCCTGTGCGTGAATCGGCCTTACGGTTTGGATGAACGATCCGTTTTCCACCAAAAATCTCCCGTTTAGAGACCATAGGGCACTTCCAAGCCCTGTTTGAGTTTGGTCAACTCCCGAACCTAGGAGTGGCCCGATGGATTCTTAAGAGGGTTTGGATTTCCTTTCGAAAGGTTTACCCCTTATGCGATTCGGACTTATGATTTGCATTTTATGCCCGTTTTCCAGAAAAAAACATGTCGAACTGCCTATAGGAACCTCAGGAACTTTTCCTATCAGTAGGGTGTCTTTTTCCTTGCCCGACAAAGCAAGCACTATGCCAATAGGCAGGCCAGGGGCCATGACGATCGGTAACCCCATTGGCTAAAATTCCCCTATAAATAGGCCATGACCTCACCATTGGAAGGGGCCCTCTAAAAAATTCAAAGAACATTCTCCTCATAATCAGAGCCTTTCCCTTTCCCAAAACGTCCATTTTTCGACATTCTCTTATCTCACCTCCTTAACTCACTTGGTAATTCACCCTACCTCTCTACATCACTTCCATACCACCTCAAAATCAGCACACTTGCATTCTAAAGTCATCAACAAGCATAAATAAAAAGGTCTATTTCTCAACCCCTTTCTCTATTTTATTTAGTTTTTAAGTGTTAATCATCTTATTTCTATTTTGTGCCTTTGTTTCATTCTATCACATTCACTAATCTTTACTCTTTAATAGTAGTATTTCACTGAACCTATTTTCATAAAAAAACCCCCAAAAGACAAAAAAAAAGGGTTTATCTGTAAGCTCTAAGAGCGAGACTTCCATTTTTATGTCTTCATTCTTAGAACACATTTTCCTATTATACACATAAGAGGAGTCCCACAATTGGATTTATGGGTTTAACCCCACCCCTATGCTATTTTCTAACTACGTGGAGTTTGATACCCCTTGGGTTACTTAGGCGTCTTGGGACAATCCCGAGATTCGAGTCCTCCTTTTTTTTATTTTTTTTATATTTCGTATCTTATTACATATATTTTGTGAGTTTTAAATTCCAACATACTTGTGTTTCGTCCGATGTGCACATTTACTCTTCCATAGCGGTTTATGATTCAATGAACACTTACATCATATTTTTATCATCATTTTCGGGAACATTCCTATGGATGAATCCACTTCGTCCCTTCCATGACGTGAATTGGATGATTTCATTCTCCCATCACCTATATTATATACATGTACACAAACGCCACAAAGTTAAAAATAAGAATATTAACATTAGCCCATGAGATATCTAAAGAGGGAATGAGTGCCTAACACCTTCCTATTCCATAACGTAATCCCTGGACCTTCGAACTACTTGGTTTAGCTTGCATCAGTTTGACCTTAGCGCTGTTCTCTTGAGGCGACGACATTCTTTTGCCTATTTTGAGCAAAGTAGGTCAACTCTATCTCTTCGTGTTACCCCCATTTAATGATGGATAGCTTCATATTCGCGCGTGCCGGAGGAATCCGACCTCGGATGTCCACAATGGCGACTCTACTGGGGATTGTTTTGAAGAGGACTAGACTCTATTTCTACATGGGTGTTATTCTTTGCTCTCCTACTTTACACTTGTATGTTCCCTTTACTCCTTTACATATTTTATTTGTATGCCTATCTTAGAGTTATGTCTACCATGTTCTCTTCTCATGTATATATCATTTTTCACTAAATTGTACATGCTCACTTCACACACTTGTATATATTCTCCACATTCACTTCATACACTTACACTCTATATAGTTTCACATTTACTCACATGCACAACACATTACTGGCAGAGTATCCATACTTAGCTTCACTAGCACACATCCACACTTCTCTCACTCATATATATTTATGCTCATTTGCACATCTCACACACCACTTGTAGATGTCCATGCCTAGTCTCACTAGCACACACATTCACTTGTGTATATTCACATGATCAATCACACAATTCCCATGTCACTCTCTCATCTTACACATCTCACTCACTTGCATATTCACATGCTTCCCTATCACCAGGCCTAATATAGTCTTCATGTTCCATGCTAGATTTACTTTTCATATTCTCCCTAGTAGTGGTAGTACCCTTACTTAGCATGCAAATAAAAATATCTCTCCATAAGATATTAGTTAAGACTCGTGCATTTTTGCACACAACATCACTAGAGCATTGTAATATTGACAAAAAATTTATCCTGTACTGGAGGGTCACTTCGTGATGGGTGCTGGTTTCACTGGGGGCGTTTAACCTAAGCGATATGATTCTCGCATTCCATTGGCCTTGTACCTTTAACTTACATCGAATAGTTCCCCCCGCATTGTATCGCTTGACCGTACTCACGACGGGAGGTATATAGCAGGGAACACGTTCACGTACGTCAAGTATATCAATTTCGCTCTCACACGTACCATCCTCACGATGTATATTGTGAGGCAATTCACATACATTCAGGTATATCAAATGGCTTTTCCACACATATCGATGAATGATTGCCCTTACAGGCAAGAGGTATATCGTGAAAGTCATGCTAATGGGCGGAACCCTTCCACTAACCAAACAAGTGCATAAACCTCATATACGCATCAACCTTAGGGCACTCATAATTAATTTTTCTATTATAATGCGAAACTCTGTCGAAATTTTGGGTTGGCATACCACCGGAATTTTCGCGCAATTTCATCCATTTTTTAAACAGGACCCTGTCCGTGAGCTTGCAAACAAGTCAAACTTTGCCTTATAATTTAAACCATATCTTTTCCAGGATCGGGTCCTGTCCGACATTTTTCTTGCATTTAGGCAAATATAATACAAGCGAAAACCTAATAATAATAATAATAATAACAACAATAATAATACTACTAATAATAATAACAATAATAATATTAATAATAATAATAATATCCATGCTGAGATTTGTTTCCTTTTTCCTTCATTTAAAAAAAATACCAAAAATATTTTCTTCCCCTTTATTCAGAGTACCAAAAATTTCCCCTTTTTCTTCTAAAAATAAACTCAAATCATTTTCCCTCCCAAGCTGATTGCAAACCCGACTTTGTCCTGGCTCCCTACTGGCTTCGGTCTTCCATCAAACCACCTCGAAACTCTGCTGCTTCTTCTGCTACTTCAATATAATTTGAGATCTACCTCCACAAGATATTCATAGAGAATACTGATCAATCACCAAATGTTCAGCTAGATCTAATGGCCATCCCAACTCCGTGCAGTACCCAAGCTAGCAACCCTGAAATTAACCCTTCTACCCAAATTGTGCTTGTTAAAGCGCCCATCACCCCCACGATCTCACCCAAACCTCTAAAGGTTTGCACGTACTTTATCCTGCACCCTACATGATTTGATGATCAAGATCTATCACTCATTATGAAAGACTATATTGTCATCCGCACCCGATCAGGCGGGAGGTATGGAACTACCTGCTGTCTTAGAATAACTCCAAAAGTTTTGGCTAAAATTGCCTGTCGAGATGCCTAGAGACTACCAGAAATTTAGTGGTCTGTTCATAGAATCTCGAAACTGGGATCGAGAATCAGATGAATGAGTGGTACCCATTGAGGAAATCTGTCTAGATGACGTTGGTTGTGGCCTTTGAAAATTTAGGGACAGATGGTCCCTTCACTTCTACATTTCCCTATTAGGTGGGAAGACATGTATAATGAAGTCGTAGAGGTTGTTAAATGCACTGATTACTCTTAGCATAAATACATCATCGCCACCAGTTGGGGGGACTTCGATAGATCAATTGATGAATCGAATCATGAAGAAGCTAGTTCAGTTGCCAGTCTGTGTGGAATGATCTCTTTCAAAGATTTGTTGGGGAAATAAACAAATTATCCATTTAACCCGAAGTACAGAAATCCACAGGGTTCTTATTCTTCCCCGTCTCTCTAAACCACATGACCAGATTAGGGTAGTACTATAAAGTTGCGATTCCCCATTTAACCGGAGCAGACAAAGGAAAGTGAGTCGCCAAAGAGCTCCTAATGCCAAAAATGACCATTGAAGAAATTAAAGTTCTCGACCAGCTCAAGTAAACCGAAGCCAATATCACCTTGTGGGGACTTTTCATGTCGTCCCAGTTACACCAAAATTACCTTATAAAGCTTCTCACTGGACCTACAGTTTCTCCTTCTACCACTTTCGAAGAGGTCGTAAATTTGGTTAGATCCTTATATTCTACCAGACTCCTCTCTTTCTTCAAAGAAGAAATGCTGAATTTTGGCCCTGATCACAATTATGCTCTCAATATCTCTATGGAAGTTTTGGGGAACATTGTCCCACTATCACTTATCGAAATGGATCTGCTCTCGTTGTCTATTCGCTCAGAACTTCAATTGCTTGACCATATGATCTTATGATAACACCCGTTGAGAGGTGATGGGTTCTATAAAGCTTACATTAGGGGATGGACCTATCAAGTCTTGACCAAATTCCAAGTCATCTACATACCCGCCTATTTCAATCTATTCCTTGGCCATCCATGGCTCCACAAAATCCGAGGATATCCTCTTCTCTTCATCTGAAACTAAAGTTCTTCACTACATGCCAAGTTATCACCATCTTAGGGGATGGCGATAGTTCAGCCAGTGCCAGCACCAGAAGTCCAATCTTGGAGATTCAGCATGGGACCAATGATATGTTCTTCTTCGGTTTCAAGATCGACCCACTCCCCGTCCCAATAGGGGATAATTTAAAAGATCTAGTCTGTCCAGAACATAACCCTCACGACAACGTCAATGATCTAAATGTCCAAGAATGCACGCTTCATGCTCAGAATGAGGCTAAGGAGACGCCAATAAGGGATAATTGAGATCATAATCTTGAAAGAAGCCTTTCCCCCATGTGGCTTGGGCTACCAATCTTCACCAGCTGAACTCAAAGTACTCCGCCGACCGCGATCGAAGAGAAGCCTAGAGGATGAAAAAACTGTTTTGAAGGACTCTCTCAACGACAGATTTATCAAGGAGGGTGAAGACTTCCCCTTTTATGGGATTTATAAATCGTTCTATGACCTCGTCGACAAGAAGATGAAATCGGGGCTAGAGATCTTCTTTCACGAAAACAACACTTGGGATAAAAACTGGAAATATGAAGTGGAACCTCTTACCGATTAAACCATGGCAATTACTTAGAACTCCGAGGGTAGATACTTTGAGTAATCCTTTAACCTGCACAAACTGGGGTTGAGTCTACATGATCTGTCTAGATGTTTTGCCATCGCACCCGGCCACTCAGATCCTAACTACTATTACGCCTATTTTAAATCGGTATGTCATCCCTGTCCAACATGCTTAAGCTCAGCCAAACCCTACTGTTTATCATATTCAAATCTTTACACCTATTTTTGTTTCTCCTCTTCTTGATGTAAATGTAACTGAGACCTCTTTTGAAGAGGTTCTCAATCCTGTTTTCCCAGAAAGTGAAATAAATGAGGATTTTGAGTAATTTGTTGTGCCTTACATTAATTTCATTAATTTTAATCAAACTTTTAATGATGATGATTTTATAAATGAACAATATGTAACCGATATTAATAAGGAAAATAATAAAAAACATAAGAACGTTCAAACTAATGGTGATGAGACCATTATTAGTAACCTCAGTTCTAGTAGCCACCAACATGAGAATGAATATGGTTCACCCTTAATGAGCATGAGCAGACGCAATTTGAAGAGCTTCTAAAAGAGTTCATAAATGTTTTCGCGTGGTCCTATGATGACATGCCTAACATTGACCCGAAAATAGCTTAGCATGAGATCCCGACATTCAAACTGGTCAAGTAGAAGTTGAGAAAACTCGGAACAGAATGGTAACTCAAAATCAAAGAAAAGTTAGTCAAAAAGATGAGCGTGGGTTTCATTCGTGTGGTCGAATACCCTACATAGGTCACAAAGATTATCTCCGTACAGAAGTCGAGAGGAAAAGTCCACATGTTTGTTGACTATCAGGATCTGAACAAGGCATCCTCGAAAGATGATTACCTATTACCAAACATCATCATGATCGTGGAAAATACAGCCGACCATGACCACAAATCATTTGTCGACGGATTTTTTGGTTACAACTAGATTAGGATGCACCGTGACCACCAAGAGAAAATTACATTTATCAACCCCTAGGGAATTTTCTGCTACACCGTCATGCCATTTGAGCTTAAAAATGTTGGGGTTACCTACAAAAAGGCTGCCAAAACTATCTTGTATGACCTCATTTACAGTGCGTTCTAAGTCTTTATTGACAACTTGATCATCAAGTCCAAGACTCAGGAATGTCATATTCCCACCATGAGAAAATTCTTTAAGCGATTGCGACAGTACCAGATGTGACTCAACCCATAGAAGTGCATTTTCAGAATCACTAAGGGGAAATTCTTGGGGTTCATGTTCAGTGAGAAAGGAATTTAAATAGAACCTACCAAACTAAAAGCCATACTCGAGATTCCACCACCCCGGACGGAGAAGGAAGTCCGAGGATTACTAGGTAAATTATAATACATCAATCGGTTCATCAGCCAACTGACCTCTATCTCTGAACTCATTTTTAAACTTCTTCAAAAGGATTCAACCAAAGTTTGGAACGAGGCTTGTCAAGAATATTTTTACTAAATTAAGCGATACCTCACCTGATCACCATGGTCAATATGCCTGAGGAAATAACAATGGCCCCTTTCCTATTTCAAAAACACGTTGTGCTCACCCACTGTTACCATGTTGTGCCCATCCCCGAAGAAGAATCTAACATGGTCAGGTTATGGTACTATTAAATTTAGTGCCTCCTCAAGCATGGTAGGTATCCTCGAGAAGCATATGAGAAAATCGTGCGACCCTTTGTAAACCAGCTGCCCAGTACATCATCTGCGACAAAGGCACTTTTCAAGAGAAACTTCGATGAAACCCATTTGAATTGCATAACATGGACTGACATTGAAGGAATAATTTAAAAATCCACAGTACGAAATATGGGACCCACATGAACAGTCACATGCTGGCCAAGAAGATCATTCATTAAGGTAACTATTAGACTACTATGGTTTAAGACTGCACTACCTATGTTCGAAAATGCCTCAAACGCCAACAGTTTGCCAACCTCCAACACTTGCCTCCTCGAGAATTGTACAATATGACCTCTCCCTGGCTCTTCTCCACCTGGGGAATAGACATCATAGGTAAGGTCACTGCCAAAGTTTTGAGCGATCATGAGTTCATCCTGGTCGCCATTAACTACTTCACGAAATGGGTCAAAACTGAGCCATATGTAGTGATGAATGCCAAAAAAGTGGCTAAGTTTATCAGAAAGAACATTATTTATTGATACGGGTTTTTTCATGAGTTAGTTTCTGATTATGGGCTCCACTTTAAAGCTGAGGTCACATAACTAGTCGATGAGTATAGAATTTAGAGACATAAGTCTTCTCCTTATCGACCCCAAACCAATGGCGCCGTCGAAGCCACCAATAAAAGCCTTAAAATCAAAATCAGCAAGATGAGCGAAAGTTATAGAGACTGGGTCGATCGGATCCCATACGTCCTCTGGGGCTATCGCACTCCCATCAGAACACCTACTAGGGCTACCCCATATTCTTGAGTATACGACATGAAAGCAGTTATCCCCATTGATCTAGAAGTACCTTCTTTAATTTTCATGCTTGAGAGAAAGGTCAATGAAGAATACTGGCATCAGGGTCGCTATAACTAACTCTCACTCTTAAATGAAAAGATACTTAAGGCTCTATTCCACATACATGGGTACCATCGCCGGATAGTACAATCATTCAATTGGAAAGTAAATGATCACGGTCTCCAGGAAGGAGACTTGACCCTTAAAGAAATTGTACAACCTATCTGGGACCCCAGAGGGAATTTCAAACCTAACTAGAAAGGACCCTACATCATGAAGAAAATCCTGTCAAACAACGCCGTTATGCTCACAGATTTCGACGGAGAAGAGATGGCGCGTCCAGTAAATTTGGACTGTCTCAATAATTATACCCTTAATTCGAACTCTCGACGTGCTTTGTCTGTTCTCATCCCCCTTTCATTCTAAAAAAAGATTCTTCAATTCCCCTACCCATAATTATGTGGGACCTGATCCTTTCAAAATAAAGCTCATGAAATTTTCAAAACCCACAGAGGTACGTAGGAAGCCCATACGACACATATAGTCGTGATCTTTTTCTTTCCCATAAAATGCTATTATTTTCTAACCCCCGAGAACGACGGTCCATTTCATCATTTACATGAAAAAAGGGTTATGTATACCTTAACGATTGGTATAAATAGTTCAAACACAAAAATTCATCAAAAGGCACAACAAAATATGATTAAAATATCTTTTATTTTCAAATTAAGGAACATAGCCATTTCACGAAATATTAGTAGAGGGAGTCAAATAGACCGCCCCATTTCCCATTGTAAAACAACTTATAAACCAACCTACCAAATCCCTACCAAATAAACCAGCTTCATAAAAAAATCACAAAACATGCCAAACACCTACATAAACCACCCTCAAATAAAATTCCCCAACTTCACAAAGTACTGCCCTCAGTTATCAAATGACCCTGCCCCGTCATTATCACCTGCTCCTGGAGGTCCCCAAGTCTCCTACCCTTGATTGATGCTTTAAATGCGCTCCATGCAGATATGCCCATCCCAAGGGGGCAGTCTCCGGAGGGGGATCCCTCATTCCTTCCCCTTTTTCAGCGTGCGTACGGGATTGCATTCTTTATCGGGGGGCTTGGTCGTAGTCGACGGGGGGTGATATGTAAAGATAGAGTCATCGGCCTATTTTGCATAAAATAGGTAAAATAAATATTTTCGCCTCGAGAGAACGACATCAAAGATAATATTAATGCTTGCGAAACTAAGTAATTAAAAGGTTTAGGGGCTAAGTTATAGAATGAGAAGGTGTTAGGCATCCATCCCGCCCTTTAGGTCTTTCATAGGCATGTGTTAATCTTCTCCCTGTATAACTTCGTGATATGTGTGCTTACGTGCATAATATAAATGGAATATGGAATTACTCGACTCGAGCAATGGATAAAGGTGGAGCGAGGTCATCCTTAGGAGTGTTCCCAAAATAACAACAAATATATATAATGTAAGTGTTTATAGATTCATAAATCGTTATAGAAGAACGATTACGTATATCAGAAAAGATATGAGCAAGTAAGCATATAAAATATATATATCACGAATATATGATAATGACAAAGTAACAAATGTATGCGGGAGGACTCGAGTTGAGGGATTTACCCAAGACGCCTACGTAAATCGGGAGATATCAAAGTCCACGTAGTTCGAAGATAATATGAGGTGGGTTTTAACCCATAAATCCAATCTAGGACTTTATTATATGTGTATGTGTGTAGAAAAGGTTGTTTTAGTGTGAGAAAATGTGATGAGAAATCCCCATTTGGAATTTATAAGTGAACCCTTTTTTTCTTATTTTTGGATTTTTCTATGAAAATAAAGTATGTGCGAATATTAATAATAAAAAAAGTTTAAAATTAAGATATGTGACGTAATAAAGTAAAGTATTAATGTGAAAATGAAGTAATTAATGCAAAATAAGAGAATTTAAAGACAAAGGGTAAGAAATAGACCTCCTTGTGAAGACTTGAAGTATATCTTGATTGTAGATGCACTGATCTCAAGATGAAGTTATGGTGGTTTGAGGAGGTAGGTGGAAATTTACTCAAAATAGTATGAAGAGGATGGAAGGAATGTGGAAAATGGGCTTTTAAGGAAAGAACATCTCTGAATTCGAGGGAGATCTCTCTGAGAGGGATGTTTAGGTGTTCTGAGGTGTGTCCTTCAAAGTGAGGTTATAGGACCTAAGGGGTATTGACCAACATGGTTCTAGACTTACCTATCGACATTGAACCGTAGAGACATTGCCGATAGGCAGGGTTCTGGGGTTGCCAGTTGGCAGTCTGAGGCAGGTTTTAAAAAAAATTGATTCTAAAATGGGGACAGTAAGTCAGAATCATGCATGGGGTGGACTGTTGAAAAGGGTATTTAGATCCATTTAAGAATCCATTGAGGAACTTCTGGTTTCAGGAGTTAACCAAAGTTAAATGGGGTCCGAAAGCGCCCGTTAGTTACGCCCGAAAGCACCCGTAACAAATATTGCATATTTTCGCCCTACATCTTTATGCATTCTAGCGCTTTTACGGTCTTAAATGCCTATATTTATTCTCATTAACAATACAACCTTGGATTTGGATATATACATGCTTTTCAGGGGTTAATTGTGCTTTTGTAGGTATTGGAACGATAAAAGTGAGGATCCGTTGCATTTCGGAGAAGTTCCATCGCCGGATGCTACTTTAAGGTCATTTTAGTCAATTCACATTTTGACTTAGGCTTATGGAATTTCCACGGATGCGTAGTTTGTTGATCAAGCTTCGCGTGGCCATAAACGGTGCGCGATTCCGTGTCCGGACGATGATGTTATGGTCGTTTCCGTAATGGACCTTTCCTCCCCTCTTTATGGATCAAATATTTTCCAAAAACAGAGTACCGATCGACAGTGATTTGAGGCCCGATCGACCGCGGTTTTGGATTTTTCCATGGAAAGGACATAATATGCTTTTAATTGAAGGCACGGTAGATCGCGCCCCTGTGACTGGTCGACCGCGGTCACCAGATATTTGTTGCCTCTTTTCCTTTTCTTTTCTTTTCCCTTCTCTTTTCTAATTTTATTCCACTTACTATATAAACCAATTTTTGTTTTCTATTTTGATATACTTAGTTTTAAAAGATAGTTAGGTTAGGGTTTGGGGGTTTGGATAGTTCTTCTTATTCCTCACTTGGTTTGACACCCATTTGGGTTTGTAAGTTAACTATTCATCTTCCCTCTCCATTTAATTCAGCTGCATCTCCTTTATTTCCATTGTTGTAGTTTAATTTACATGCTTTCTTTCCGTACTTTCTAGTGTATATTTATTGCGTTTATTTATAGCTTTCATTTATCGCATTTTTATCATGCTTTCTAGCTAAATTAGTCTAGGTTGTGTTGGATTGAACTTATTCCGGGTTGACATGTTGCTTTGCTTTGGTGATGGAGTTTACGAGTCTATTTCGGGTGGGTTGTCCTAGTTATTATGCCTAGGAGATTTAACGGGGCATATCATGTATGATCCGTGCTTACGACCTTGCGTGCGTAATTTTTGGGGTATTTATTGATGCCAAAATCATATTAGACATTTATGCGAATTTAGGGGTATAACAACTCTTGATTTAATTAACTGTCGAAACGAGACGCATTCGTAATAACTCGTCGACCCATATAACCATTTATACTAATTAACTCGGGTAAGGGATATTCGACGCAACCTATAATTTTTACCGCTTTGTTAATCTACTTTCGATACACTCGCCTAGATTAATCATTTCCCTTTTTGCATCTTTTCCTTTTTGTTCATATTTATCTTTTACACTTTTATTTAGGAATATTAAATCCTATAAATTCTAGCAACTCGTCTATGTGGATATTCGATACCCAGACTTGGCCGCTATACTCACCCGTTGAGTGTAGTCATAAGTTTAGGTATTTGTGTAGTTCAGGTGAGCCGAATTCAAAACGACCGACGCGCAGGTGACGCTCGCGTCGCGGCAACCCTGCCTATCAAATGGCTTCGTTGCCGGGGATGAGTTTATTTTAGAATTTATTTGATTTACTATTTTGTAGTATTTTCTTTCTAGTTGTATTTTTTTCTAATATTTTTGTAGGACTTCTACATTTGAGCGCCAAGAAACGCTTGAATTTCTCTCGCGCGCATCAACTTTGTGAAATTCGCCATATCGAGCCATTTTTGGGGTAAGTGATAGAAAGAACTTTTCGGTATATTTTTTTTCTGTCTTTGCTTGAAAAGCTACTCTAATCGAAATCCTCAATTACCTACAAAATATAACAATCTCAAGTGTAGAGGTAAGTAAGGGTATCAATCCACTTCCAAGGGGGTAAGCTAGAGACAAACTCAATTGTAATTCACTTTTTATTTTCTTTTTGGGCTTTTGCTTTTTCTATTTTTTTTAGCTTTTTAAAATATTAAAACAATTAGGTGAGGTGAGGTGAGGTGAAATAACACTACTATAATGTGAGATGAAAACAACTAACTAAAAAGTGACTAAAAGAGAAAAATAAGATCTAACCCTAAAATAAGAGATAGAGTGAGGTAAATAATTGCAAGGACAATCAAGGAGTGGGATTAAACCACAAATTTTAGCTATTCTAATTAATTAATTTAATTAATTGAATTCTCCCAAATTAATATCAACATCACAAATCAACTCTCATTGCAAATGTAATCTTAATAGTAACCGTTTAGAAAATTAAGTTAACACCCCACAACTTTAGAAAAATAGACCTACACTCCTTTTAATTAATCACCCGCTAGGATTGATTAATTAAAATTTATATAAATATTAAAAAATAAATTTAGAGTTGAAATTCAAGTTATAATACCCCACTTAAGAAACCCCTATCTCTAGTTCGAATCTAAAATGGGTATTATAACTAGAATTTTGATTTTCTCTCGAAAATCATTTACCATCTCTCGAGGCGTAAATTTAAGCGTGAGGGATCAAAATTAACATTCAAAGGAAATTTTCAATTAATCAAACTAATTAAACTAAAATAACATCAAATAAGGGTTTCCTCCCACCCCTTGAAAGGGGATTTAGCCTAACATGGTATGGAATTTGACAAATTAATAATCAAAGGCATAAAATAAATGAGAAGAGAAAAGAACAATCAAACCCAATCTCTTGATGCTTAATTGAACTTCAATCCATGAGTTGAAATCAACATCCATCAATTTGAATGATCCAAACAAAATTACATCAAATATTTCACTCAAATTAATTCTCACAACAATTTATTTTCCCTCACTATCTAAAAAAATAAAAATTTTAATCTAAAAAAACTAAACTAAAAAAAAGGTGTTTCTCTCTCTACAATACTCTCTACAAATTCCTATCCCAAAAGCTCCTTTTCATATGGGGTCTTCATCTTCAATTATAGTAGGCACATGGAGCATGGGGATATTTTTGGGATTTGGCTAAGGTGAACATGTGGGAGAGGTGTCATGGATTGTGTGAGGTGTGAGGATAATTGAAAGAGGGAATAAAAATCTGATTTGTTAAAAGGGTATTCTGGGTAAAAGTTTAAGTGGGTCTAAATGGGTTTAATTGGCATGTGGGCCTTTTGGACATATTTGTTTTGAGATTGGTTTGGCACTTGGCAGGTCACGTTTTTGGCTTGGGAGGTTTGGCATTGTTAGAATGGGTATGGGTTAGTTGGATGATCGGACATGGGTTCGCGAGTTGAGTGTAGGGGTTGTATCCCGAGAGGTCGGATATGGGGATCTACGGAGTGGGTCGGTCATCTGGCGACGGAAGGTCTGACGGTTTTGAGTCCGGTGGGTTGGTTGGCGGAGGTACGGGTTGAATCCGACTGGAGGTTGACAGATCAGGTAGGGGTTTGGAGCGCGAATTGGGTCATGGGGAGCCTTAGTGGTTGGCAGCGCCGGAATGACGTCGGAGTGACGCCGGCCTTCTGGGACTGGGCGTCGGGCTTAGGTCGAGTTAAGGGGATGATTAGGCCGAAAATAGTGTAGGTGAGGGTTGCAGCCATGGCAGAACGGGTTGGAGGATGGCTGTCGGTGGCGGGGCAGGTGGTTTAGAGGGTTGCCATGAGTTGAGGTATGATATGGTTTGAGGTGTTGGTAAATTGGTTATGGAGGGAGGTGAGGGAGTGTGGTTTGATGGGGAGGATGATGGGGGTGTAGGATTAGGTGTAGTGAGGGTGTAGGTAGGTTAGTGTGTGTGTGAGTGTGAGGGGATGTTTAGGTGTAAGATAGGGTGTGTTTGTGTTTAATTTGGAACCTAAAATTAATTAACACTAAAAGATAAAAGTAATAAAACTAAAAACCTAAAAATAAATCCTACTCTAAAAAAAATAATAAACACAATTGAAAAAATGAAACTAAAAAGAAAATAATAAAAATCAATTAAAACTAAAACTAAAATCCTAAAAAGAAAATGTAAAATCTAATAAAACTAAAAATAAATGAATTCCTAAAAAAAACTAATCCTAATAAAATAAGGCTAAAAACTAAAAACAAATAAAAATCAAAATAAAATAAAATTACACTAATAAAATAAAAATAGAAAATAAAACTTAGAAAATACTAATTAAATCTAAAATAAATCCTAAAAATAAAAATGACTCAAACTAAAAATATAAAAAATATAAAAAGACACAAACCAAACACACACAGACTTGGGGTGATGCTTTGGGCTAGGTTTAGGATCGGGTTTGGTTACGGGAGAGGGAATTTAGCCCATTTTAATTGCAAATTGCCTGAAAATATGGCTTTTGACACCGCAACTGCAATTAAGCCTGCACAATGAATATTTAAGCGCATAAGACCCATATTGTCGTGAATTAGCAACAAAAGTACGTCTATTCGGGGTATAAAATGTACAGTTTTGGGTGCTTATAAGTAAGCATGTCTTATTATAATTCTTTCGGTAATCATTGTTATAATTCTCAAAATGCTCGTAATCCTATGACTTTCGGTGAATACTTAGAGACCCAAAAATTTACAAATTCAAAAATGACTTTGGGCGAGTATAACGAAAGTCAAGACTTGGGTTATTGGAATTTTGATGATGATGATAATGATATTGGGCCTCTAATTCCTTATAATAGAAATTTTGACACGAGTTGCAACAGTTTTCAAAATTCTTATAATAATGAGTTCCAGTTTAAGTCCGATGATAATTTTCAAAATTCTCATTTTCAAGAATCCGCGTCTCGGCTTATGACTTTTGGCGAGGGCTTGCGTATGCTAGAGAATGAGAAAATTGAAAATCGTTATCGAGAAGAAAATCGTTTGTGGGAACGTGAATTGGATTTATTATTTGAATCCAACGACGATTTCTCTTTCAAGACTTTTGAAGTCGAGGAATGTTTTGAACCAAATGAGGACTTTGCGCCTACTTTGGAACAAATCATTGTCGACTTTGCCCATTGCATAATAGATATTAAAAGTGAGGATGAAAATGACGTAATATCTATTTGCGATGAAATGATTTCTTCTTTGGCCCCCAAAAGAAGAACATTTCATTGAAAATGATCTTATTTCCTTCGAAACTCAATCTTCAAGCGATGATGAATCATCTCTTGAGTTTGAATTTCTTTCTTCCCCTTTTTTATTCTCTGTTATTGCACCATCACAAGTACCCGATAAATCGGTTCCAAACTTTAAAATGTTAAACCTTTTCACCGATGAGGAGTGCTTGCTCGAGTCGCCTTTCATGAACGCATCTTTGCCTTCATGTGCACCCCCTCTCATTCCAATTTCAAAATCCTTGGGAGGATATTATGCTTTTATCGATCCCCACATATTTTTGTCCCCCATTCAATCCAAATCCCCCATCGTCCCTCCAAAACTTTTAGTTGACGATGATTCCTTTCTTTCGCCTTACACATGCCTTCCGTTGTTCAAACGGAATTCATATTTTTCGGAAGGCATGCTTGAGAGTGAGGGTACACCGATTAATCTCAAAAGTTAAATCATTTTCACGGTGGACCCTCAGCTATTTAGACTTCTAGTGTGCAGTTAGTGTGAAGCCTAAATAGTAGGTTGTATATAGTTAGCTTTCTATTCTTTTTATTCTTTTTATCTTTTCCTTTTTAATTTAGTCTAGTGTAATTAGTTAATTTTTTGTTATCTGTTTTTGCTATGCTCGGTACTAAATTGTTTTGTAGACTCTTTGGACTTGTTCTTATGGGGATCGCTCCAATTTTGGGTAATATCGCTCTTTTCCTCTCTTTAACTTGGTTCTTAATTCACATTGAGGACAATGTCAGGTTTTAAGTATGGGGGTGTGGGGTATTCTATCCATTTCTTTATTTAGTCCATGTTTTTGCTCACATGTTAGTTACTTAGTATGCTTTTCTTAGAAAAATTAAAACTTTCAAAAAGATGTTCTTTCTTTTTTCTCTTTTTTTGGGCATTTCGCCATTATTTTCGATGATAAATTTCAATAATTGCCCGATCCAATAGACAAATCAATGATGCATGTTCTCAGTTTTATAAGTTATTAGACTTTAGTCCTCAATCATTGATATTATGAATAACTTCATGAATTAAACTTTAATCCCATGAGCAGATGCACTTTTCTTGCTTTATTGAGTTGGTTTAAGATTTTTATAACTCGGTAATCTTTTGTTGCATTGTATATACTTACACCGAGTAAGCTTTGTACCTTTTATCATTTGTAAGTGTATATACACTATTCTTTCCTCTTTGAAAACGTTGAATTCGTCGTTAATCTCTCTATTCTTTCATTTGATAGTTCATTAATTGAGTTTATATCTTGAAATGTGTTACTTGATCATGATTTTCATTTATTGTTTTGACTCGAGAATTGCATAAACTTTTAGGAAATGATCATAGGCCATCTTTGTTATATCACCCATATTAGCCTTGACTTCACCGTTAAATGTTTTCCTTTATTAACCCCTTTGAGTCTTATTATAGCCTTTCATTTCATACCCCCTGTTGATGTAAAAAACTAGATTACTCTAATTATTTAATCACAAATAAATAAATAAGACAAAAGATTTTAAAGTGGTTCAGCCTTATATGAATGGCCTACATCCACTGTTATGTTATTGCTGAGTGTTTGGGAATTCTCGATTACAAGTGCTATCAAGAAATTTCGGTCCCTTTGAATGAGGGTGATACAAGGTATTTATAGCCCTTAGACTGTACATGAAAGGGTGTTACATTAAATGATACACATATGAAAGGGTAATTCATTTAATGTTCTTCAAACGTGCGCGTCAAGATGATAAGCATTCAATGAATAGTTGAACTGTTGATTATCTGGCAATTAATGCTGTGGTCGAGGTGCAGCTCGAACCGCCTTAGTTGCTCGTCGTCCAAAAGTTCCTCGGAGCATTGGAATTCCTCGGAGGAAAAGAGTTCCTCGGAGGGTTGGTGTTCCTCGGAGTGAGTATGTTGGTGGGGGAAACAATCTTTCTCGTTGCTATTGTGCCACGTAGATTGACACGTGTCTTCTTATTATTCGTCCACATCAGCATACTAATTTTGGTATCAACAGAAGCCCCCAATGTTTCATATTTCGAACTTTTGAGGGGTATGGAACATTCTTTCTCGGTATATGGCGATATTAAATGACCTTCCTGGATTTTAGGAGCCTTTTCTTCGTATTTAAATTTCCTTCCAAATTCGCAGAATTCGCTTTTTTGCATTTTTATATGCGCTTCGATCTTCATGCTCTTTTTATCCTTTTAGCCGCCGGTAGCGTAATATTTCCTTTTTGTAATCATTTCTTTCGCCGTTTCCCAAGGCAAGGTATTTGAACTTCAGAGGCAATCCCATCGTCTTCTACCTTTTCAATTTCTGCTTTCGAGTTTTCTAAAGCTTTTCTCTCTCTCTTGTGCGTTCATTTCCTCCTTCGTTTGTCAACAGATCTCCTTTTTCCCTGTAAGCTCTTCTTCCTTCTTCTTTTATTCATCATGGTTTACATTATCGAATCTCTTGAGAAGTTCAGCTCTGACTTCTCTATTCCTTCTTGGGTAACTTTGGAGGTTCTTTCTGAGCCTTCAAGTTATTTTGATTTGGCTGAGGGACACTGGTTCCCTAGCCTATTTATTGCTGAATGTGGATTTTCTTTTCCACCAAATCCGTTGTGTTTAGAGTTCTGTCAGTACTTCGACGTTGTCCCTGCAAAAATAGCCCCCAACACATGGAGAATAGTTAATGGGGTATATAGGTTAAATCAAACTCATGGAACTCGTCTAGGAATTCCTGAGATTATGTACTGTTACAGATGGGCTGTTTTAGACAACGTTTTTTATTTAAAAACTAGGTTTTTGAATAGGGCCTTAGTAGTCAACCTCCCTGATGCCAACAGGGATTATTTTGAACACGGGGTAGTTATAAAAAATTGGCAACATGCCCCTTTGGTTGGAGATGCAGTATATGAGGGTCCCAGATGCCCCCCATATGGCAATGGGATAGGTCGTTTTCATCTTATTTTGTTTTTTGAAATTATGATTTCATGGTATTTGATAAAATGTATGACTGATATTTCAATATGTTCTTGTTTACAGTTGACAGCAAGAGAAAAACTCCAAAAGAGTCAGAAGTCAATATAAAGCAGTTGAAACATATCTGGAGTTTGCATCAGAGAGTTGCAGACGAGCACATCAGGTCTACTTCATATTTTTTGCAGTACAGGAGCTACACATCATCCTTTACTGCTCGTCCTGTGGTCAGCATTAGTGACCCATTGCCAGCTTCCGAGGAATCTTCACCAGAATCCCATATTCCTCTAAGTCAGAAGATGGGCAAGAGAAGAGTTCCTGCTATCTTCGAGGAGACTTCCTCTGCCGGGGATGGAAAGAGGAACAAGGCTGAAGTCCCAAAGGGGACCAAGAAAATTGATGCTGTTCCTTCTGTTGCTGTTCAGAAGGCTGCCGAGAAGCCTCCAATGGCTCCGAGCAAGAAAAGTACTTCTGTGGAAGTGATCACTATTTCCCCCACCAAGGGTTCTTTGGCTGAAACTGCTGAAGTTCCACTGAGGAGATTGAAGAAATCCTCCTCGGTTAGTTTTTCTGAAGCCATTCCCCAGCTCCAAACTAGTGGAGCTGGTGTTCCAACCATCATTCCCCCGAGCTCTGCAATGAGCTCGGTAAAAACTTGGATTATTCCTGAAGTTCAAGGCATCGAGGAAAACATGCCTAGGGATATGCTGACATCCCTAGCTACTCGTCACATTTCTTCAGTAAGTTTCTTTTTATCTTGAATTTTTCCTTCTATCAATATATGTATCTCGGCACTAACTCATCACTACATTCTTTTTTTCAGCTGGTGAGTTGTTTTAACACCATTGTGAAGAAAGATGAAGCGCTTAAGGCTTCAAGCTCCTCGTCTGGAGTAGAGGATGCATTCCAGGGTTTGGCCCAATCTCTGAAGGAATCCCATCAAAAGTACGACGAGGATAAAGGTGTTTGGGAGAAGAAATTGGCTGCATCTGAAGCAGAAAAAGTGCAGTTGGGAAACAAGGTGAAGGACTTGGAGAGGGAGAACAAGAAATACTCCGAGAAGCTCACTACTTTCGGGGAGCTTGAAAATAAGCTGAAATCAGCTGAGGAAGAGCTGACACTTCTGCGCGAAGCAAATCGTCAGAAGGAGGAGTTAGAGGCCAAGCTGAAAGCCTCCGAGGACCTTCTATCCGAGAAGCTCTCCTCGGAGAAGATGAAGAGAAAAATAGCTGTGAAGAAATCCTTTCGGACTGGTTGGGATAAAGGATGGGATAGGGGGTAGCAGCAATGATGACCCATGTGAATTATGGAAGTTTGAAATTCTTCCATGATGGTTGGGTTGCTGCCTTGCAGGAATTAAAGGTGAGCGAGGACTCCGAGCTATTTCAACAACATCTCCCTGGTCCTGCTCCAGTTATTGAAGACGAAGATGAAGACGAAGCTGCATCTGAAGAATCTTCAATGATTGTGGGTGATCAAATCCTTGTTCCTCAACCCAACCAGACATCTGCTGAGGAGATTTCATCTTTGCCTGCCCCTCTTGAACAAATCCCAACTCCAACCGATCAAATCAGTGTTCCCACCGAGAAACCAAGCTCCTCGTCCCAGCCTCCCGAGAAAGTCTTGGGAGACAAGGAAAAGGTGTGAAGTTGTTCGGTACTATCTTTCTGTTTTTCTCCTTACTTGTACTTTGTATCTCATATCTTTGTAACTTTTGCCTTATGATCTAATAAAATTTGAGTTCTTTCTTTCCATATGATTGTCTCTTCTTTATCTGTACTCTGTCTTGATCTTCTTTTTCTTTCTTGGTTAGTTTCTGGCCAGAATGGATCTTTTGTCTGCTAATGACACAAAGTTGATGCAGCACTGCCATGAGTATTATAAAGCTGGTCACACAGACCTCAGTGCATCAGAAGTTGTCGACATCCTTGGCCATGGTGCTTCAGAGCAGGCAGTAGAAACTTATCAATATCTGAAGGGCTTACTTGATCGAGCTGTGGCCAATAACGTGGCCTACTATGATATGATCGAGGAGCTCCAATATACTCTAGAAGATCTTCAGACTCAGTATAAGGAGTCAAATGCCTTGTTACATGAGGGGTATGAAAAGAAATATGAAAACCTTTCTGCCGAGAAGGGCTACGACAAACTCCTTGCTGGGTATGATGTCAGGGAGAGGACCCTGAAGGGAGAAGTTGAAGCTTGTAGACAAATTGCTGAACTGCTGGAGCAAGAAAATAATAATTTGCAGAAAGAACTAGCACAGTATAAGTCTGCAGCCTCTTCTTCAACAACGGTAGTCCCAGTGACCGATGAGGGATTTTCCTTCTTAGAAATTGAGAATGCCAAGTTAAGGCAAGAGTTGGATGTCTTGCGAAGATCTGGTACTTCTACTTCTACTCGGGGACGAGGAAGAGGTTCTCGACCTGCTCGGGGAGGATCAAGAGCTCTTAGTCGTAATGTTGAAGAAGCTCGTACTCGGCCAATAGTGGAAACTAAGGCGTTCCAATTGAATGCCAAAGATCGGGCTTTGTCTGAAATGTCCAAGAAAATCCTAACTTTGGAGGATCAACTTACTGCAACGAAGTCTGCTTTAGAGAATAAGGACATTTTTGCAAAAAGCCTTCACGAGCAATTGGAGAGACTGACCTTCCAATTCCATAAGCAGCGCAGGGAATTTTGGATGGCTGGGTAAAACGAGGCATTAGTCCATTTAGATGCTCGTATCTAGAATGCCACTAATGAGGGCTATAAACAAGGCTGGTTGAATGCCTTATGCGTGTTGAAACTTGAACAGGGGCATTACTTGTGGGACTATTATGACCCCGGGGTGCTTGACCTGCCTGTGACACCGTTCAGTTTGGACAAGGAATGGATCCCAGCTCGTGTCATTCCTCGGAGCTTAATCGCACAATACCTCGGTGATTACAATCTTCATTCTCAGATTGAGGTATCTCGTCCCGAGCATCTATTGGATACTCCTTCAGTAATGAATGTCAGAATGTTGAAGGACTTGAATTTTATCAATTCTCCTCAGACCTTAAATGATCCTCCTGCTGGCGAGGAACCTATTTCAAAAGCTGAAGGAAAGAAACCAATAGAATAGGGATTTCAATGTAATAGTTAGTGTACATGTAATTTGTAATTCGTTTTGATTTTTAATGAAAGACTTTCATTTTCTGTTTGCAAATCTGTATTGCTATTGTTTTTGTGCTTGTCAAACACTTTATATTTGTGATTGCATAACAATACTTTGTGGTTCATCGACCAATCTAGTAATAAAAAATTACAAGTATCAACAATGTTGCTCGATCACTTAATAACAAAGTAATGAGTATAAAAAATGTTAAAATTTCTTACAACCAACCAAGGTTGTTTAAATTGAGCTAGTCGACCAATTATAGTTAATCAGAATTTTTATCCCCGACTAACCATACTTGGTAATTTTTTCATAAAATGTGTCCGACCAACCAAGGTCGATAATTTTATCCCCGACCAACTATACTTGGTTCAGTTTGGAATATTTGTTCTTCGATGAACTTTTATGTAATAACTTACTTCCCGACCAACATAAGTTGGCATTTGAGAGTATATTTTGTTTTCAAACCAACCGAGATTGGCATTTTTAAGAATGTTGTTCTTGCCTTTTTACCAACCGGGGTTGGTCATGGGTTTGAACTATCATGCCCACTAACTCTTTTACCAACCGAAGTTGATCACATTAGTGTTTGCCTCCTAACCAAAGGAGTATAGTTTGTTCTCGCTATTTTACCAACCAAAGTTGATCACGCTCTAACTATCTACTAGTTATTTTACCAACCGGAGTTGGTCACGCTAGTGTATGCCTCCTAGCCAAAGGAGTATGGTTTGTTCTCGCCCTTTTACCAACCGGAGTTGGTCGTGGGTCTGAACTATCGTGTTCTCGCTATTTTACCAACCGAAGTTGATCACGTTCGAACTATCTACTAGTTATTTTACCAACCGGAGTTGGTCACGCTAGTGTATGCCTCCTAACCAAATGAGTATAGTTTGTTCTTGCCCTTTTACCAACCGGAGTTGGTCGTGGGTTTGAACTATCGTCTTCTTTTTGCTGTCGAGCAGCGTAGTGTACAACACTAGTATTCCCCGAAAAACTTTCAAACAAAGGAGAGAAAAATGGTGAAACATCATCGTTTTATTCATATTGATGGACCTGCTGTACATTTTACATCACTGATAATACTTGCGAAGGTGTTCACCATTCCAAGCATTCTTGAATTCCTCTCCTTCTAGAGTTGCTATTCGGTAAGTTCCTGGTCGAACAAATTCTGTAACTCGGTAAGGTCCATGCCAATTTTCTTCCAATTTATTGTGCTTCTGAATGAACTTCTTTAGCACGTAATCTCCTTCCTTTAAATCGCATTTCTTCACCCTCTTATTGTAGAACAAAGCTGTTCGTTGTTGATATGCAGCATTCCTAATGGCTGCTTCTTCTCTAACCTCCTCGAGCATATCCAAATCCAGTCTTCTCATCAAGTCACTGACTGGTGAATTGAAATTCAATACTCTATGTGTCGGAAGACCCAACTCGGCAGGTATTACAGCCTCACTTCCAAACGCCAGCATATATGGTGATTCTCCAATTGCTGCTCGGGGAGTTGTTCGGTAAGCCCACAATACTGATTGTAGCTCATTAATCCAGTTAGCTTTAGCCTCATTTAACCTCTTCTTCAAACCATTTAATAATGTTATGTTCATCACTTCAGTCTGTCCATTGCTTTGAGGATGGCCTGGTGCTGAATGAACCTTCAAAATGTTTGACTGATGACAATAGGCGGCAAACTCCTCGTTATCGAATTGTGTTCCATGGTCTGTAATGAAGGCATGAGGGAGACCATATCGGCATATGATGTTCTTCCAAACGAATTGGTACGCCTTCTCGTACGTCATATCAATCTGAGGCTCAGCTTCTACCCATTTAGTAAAATAATCCACTGCGACGACGAGGTACTTGAATCGTCCTCGGGTCGTTGGCAGTGGTCCAACCAGATCAATTCCCCACATGGAAAATGGCCAAGGGGAAGTTATGGGTGTCAATAATGCTTGTGGAGTTCGTCGGATGGAGGAAAAATGTTGGAACTTGTCACACTTCTTGGAATAGGCTATACAATCAGCTCTCATCGTTGGCCAGTAGTATCCTTGCGTCATCACCCTTTGCAAAAGTGTTCGACCCGCTACATGGGCTCCACAAGACCCTTCATGGATCTCTTCAATCAATTCTTTCACCTCGGAGGGATGTACACATCTTTGCAAACCTGCCATAATTCCTCGTCTATACAAAACACCATTAATTAGTACATACAGAGCAGCTTTAAACTTCAATTTCTTGGCAGCGATCTTGTCCTCCGATAATTCTCCTTCCTCGACACATGCCCTGATGGGATCCATCCAAGATGGTCCTAAATCAAGGGAAATAACATTCATCGTCAAGATTTCATCTATGCTTTGACTTTCTAACACCTCAATTGGTATCGTTCTTCGCAACTCGGTACGAGTAGCTGATACTAGTCGGGCCAGTCCGTCTGCTTGTGCATTTTCCATTCTTGGTATTCTGATTAACTGAATGGCATTAAATTCGGCCAACAACTCCATCGCCTTTGCATGATATTTGACCATTAGTTCTCCTTTAGCTGCATACGTTCCCATTATCTGATTCACAATTAATTGAGAATCACTGAATACCATCACTTGTTGTGCTTCCATAATCTTTGCTAAATTAAGACCTGCTATTAAGGCTTCATACTCAGCCTCATTATTGGAAGCTTTGAATCGGAATCGTAAGGCATATTCCATGTAAATCTTGTCTGGGGTGTTCAAAACGATCCCGGCTCCACAACCTGTTGTGCAAGATGACCCATCTACATACAATCTCCACGTAGGTAACTCGTCTTCAAAATTCTTATCTGACAGCGTTCCTCGGTGAAATATTTGCTGTTTTGTTTCATCCTCCCCTGGTATTTTTCGCTCCTCGTGACCATCTCTTCTCGCCCTTTTACCAACCGTAGTTGGTCTGGGTTTGAATTTGATGATCTTTCTACATCCACAAGCCCTTTTACCAACCGAAGTTGATCTGGACTTATGTCTGTTGATCCTGTAACATCTACAGGTTGGTCAGCGAGCAACTTTTGCTCCTCGGGGTTATCAGGATATGTAAATTCTGCTATAAAGTCTGCTACAGCTTTCCCTTTTAAGGATGATCTGGGTTCATACACAATATCATATTCACCGAGCTCTATTTCCCAGTACATCAGTCTTCCTGATTTTTCTGGCTTATGAAGAGCTTGTCTTAATGGCATATCGGTATACACAATGATGGTATGGGCCTGGAAATATGGCCTCATTCTTCTACTAGCTTCAATTAATGCCAATGCCAATTTTTCCAACTTTGGGTACCTGATCTCTGCACCTCGAAAAGCCTTACTTGTGTAATAAATTGGCTTTTGAACTCCATTCTCCAATCTGATCAATGCCGAGCTGACCGCATTTTCTGATACTGCCATGTATAAGTACAATTTTTCTCCCATCACTGGTCTGGACAGCAATGGAGGTGTTCCCAGATATTTCTTCAAGTCTTGAAAGGCTTTTTCACATTCATCATTCCACTCGAAAGTTTTTCGGAGTGTTTTGAAGAATGGAAGGCACCTATCAGCTGCTCGAGATACAAATCTATTGAGCGCTGCCACTCGTCCTGTAAGACTCTGCACTTCTTTCTTCGTCGTTGGAGATCGCAATCCTAAAAGAGCTTTGATCTTTGCTGGATTTGCCTCAATGCCTCGCTGGTTGACGATGTACCCGAGGAACATTCCTTCTCGTACTCCAAAGGTGCACTTTGTCGGGTTGAGCTTCATCTGGTATTTATCCAGTTGATCAAAGGTCTGACCTAAGTCAACTAGATGATCAACAGCTTTCTTGCTCTTTGTCAGCATATCGTCGATATAGACCTCCATATTGCAACTGATTTGTTCGACAAAAACCTTGTTCATCAGCCGCTGGTACGTCGCTCCTGCATTTTTCAAACCAAAAGGCATAACATTATAACAATAAGTTCCCCTAGGGGTAATAAAAGAAGTGCTTTCCCTGTCTTCAGGTTTCATTTTGATCTGGTTGTATCCTGAGTAAGCATCCATGAAACTGAGTAGCTCGTGCCCCGAGGTAGTATCCACTAGTTGGTCAATTCTGGGCAATGGGAAGTGATCCTTTGGGCAAGCCTTGTTGAGATCAGTGAAATCAACACACATTCTCCATTTATTATTTTTCTTCTTTACCATCACCATATTTTCCAACCAGTCTGGATACTTCACGTCTTCAATGAATTGGGCTTTCTGGAGCTTGTCGACCTCCTCTTGAATAACTTGATTCTTCTCGGGGCTAAATACCATTCTTCTCTGCTTTACAGGCTTGATCTCCTTATTCACATTGAGCTCATGACATAAGAAGTTTGGATCTATTCCTGGCATGTCTTCATGACTCCACGCAAAAGTTTTCTTTCCGTTTCTCAAGAAAGTTATCAATTCCTGTTTTATTGAAGCATCCAACGATGAACCTATCTGGGTTACTCGTTCAGGGTGCTCGTCGTCCAGAATAACATTTTCTGTAGATTCTACCACCTGTCCTTTTACAAGTTGGAATTCATCTTTGGGATCGAGAGTTTCAATCTCTGTATCTTCTTCCACCTGGTAGGTAGTAGTCTTTTTCCTTGATTCTTCAAGTTCCTCTTGCTCGGCAGATGAGTAATAGCATTCTCGAGCTACTTTTTGATCACCTTTCACCGCTCCCACTCCGAAATTTGTTGGGAATTTTAAACATTGATGTACTGTAGATGGGACTGCTTCGAACTTCTTCAAACCAACTCTTCCCATGATGATGTTGTAGGCTGACTGTACATTCTTATCCATCACAAAGAAGCGTATTCTTTCTGTTCGACAAGCAGGCCAAGTTCCAATGAATATATCCAACTTGATCGTCCTAAGTGGAAAAACTTTTTCGCTAGCAAAACCCAGAAGAGGTCTGTGATAAGGCTCCAATTGAGATAACTTCAAATTTAAACTGTCAAAGCATGAATAGTACATGATGTCTGCCGAACTGCCATTGTCTACCAGCACCCTTGAAATCACTACTTCTTTCATCCTCATTTTGATCACCAAAGGGTCGTCGTGAGGGTAAAGAATACCTGCCAGATCATTTTTTGAAAAGCCAATAACCAGCTTCTCTTTATTTACCTTCCTCGAACGATCCTCCTCGGCCAAATTTATTCGCTGAATGTACGAACAAGCTTGTGCCTCTCCGAGGTAAGCTTTTCTTTCTGCAGTAAGATCTCCTCCTCCTGCATCTCCTCCTGTAATCACATTACAATCAAATGACCCAAAACGTATGGAAAATACCTCTCGTTCTGGCTGCCTTGGTTTCTTGGAAAGATCGGGGTCATCCTCGGCATCATTTTCGTGGTCTCTCTTCTTTTTCTCCTCTGCTCGACGAGGAGATCTAGACCTCTCTCTAGTTCGATCATTATTTCTTCTTTCACCTCCCCTATCAACATATTTTGCTAGCTTTCCTCTTCGGATGAGTGTTTCAATCTCGTTCTGAAGAGCTATGCAATTTTTAGTCATATGGCCATGGTCCTTATGGAACTCGCAATATTTATCCCTATTCCTCGCATCAGGGTCTGACCTCAGTTTCTTCGGCCACTTTACCTCCTCGCTATTCTTGATTTCTTCCAAGACATGATTAATACCCATTTTCAAGGGAGTATAATTATCGAATTTCTTCAGGACTTCCCATGACGACTTATTATTTTTTGAACGCTTGTCGCCACCATTGCCCTTATGCTCTTTATTTTTAGACTTGTCGACGTCCACCTTGGTGTCTTTATCTATATTCTTCTTTGCAGCCATAGCTTCCTCGACATTCATGATTTTGGCCGCTTTTGCCATCAATTCTGACATAGTTTTAGGTGGATCTTTCGCCAAGGTGTAATACAACTTATTAGGAAACAACCCACTCATCAAGGCGGTGATTGCTGTCTTTTCCTCATAATCTATGACTTCCAGTTTCTCGTTATTGAAACGAGTTATGTAATCTCTAGTGCTCTCACCAGATTTTTGTCTAACACTTAACAAGTGTGCTACTCTTTTTACTGGCTTTGCCCCAAAACAGAAATTGCCGATGAACAACTCGGCCAATTGAAAGAAAGTTGAAATCTTACCCCGAGGAAGATTGTTGTACCATATCTGGGCAAATCCAGTAAGAGTTCCTGAGAATGCCCTACATCTCATCTCGTCGGGGACATCATAGATGTCGACAGCAGCTTGATATTGCTCTATGTGAAGAACAGGATCTGTCTTTCCATCGTATTTGGGGGTCACCACAGGGGCTTTAAATTTCGACGGTGTTGGAAAATTTACAATGGCCTGGACAAAAGGTGTCCCTTGAACAAAAGTTCATTGTAGGGTATTCTTCGCCTTAGCCATTTCTCCCAATCTATCTTCCAACCGCTGAAGAGATCCTTTCCACGCTTCATTTCCTTCCTCGGGCCTATTGGTTCGAGCAATTGATCGTTCTGAAGTAGCCTCTTGAGATCTATCTTGACGAGCAGCTGGTCGTGACTGTGCTGATCCTTCTCTTAGATCTGATGGTTGTCGAAAACTCCTCGACATAGTCTTAGGTGGACTCCTATTCCTCCTAGGGCCTAATCGGCTGAAAGGAGAGGTCCTACTTAATCTTTCCAATGCGCTGGCCCTTTCTGGGGAAAGGGTGACACGTTGTTCAGTATCTGTAACCCGTATTGACGAAGTTTGCCCAGGTTGAAAAGAGAAATCATCAGATTCCTCATTACGATATGATTCAGTACGCCTGGATCGCGGAGAAAGTAAATAGGTTTGCCTCTGACCACTTCGATGCCCTGACTGTGCAGGTGCGCCGCCATGAAGAGTTTGTATGAGTTGCCGCATCGTCTCTTGCATGGCGGTTTGTCCTTGAGCCATATTTGTCATAATCCCGGCCAGATCTGGAGGTGTAGAGGGATTTGGAGGATTTCCAGCATTTCCAGCGTTTCGATTGCTAGATTCTGGGTTATCCACCATTGGTGATGAATGATTTTTGATGAAAAACGATAATAACAAATCGTTCCCACAGACGATGCCAATCTGTTGATGTAAAAAACTAGATTACTCTAATTATTTAATCACAGATAAATAAATAAGACAAAAGATTTTAAAGTGGTTCAGCCTTATATGAATGGCCTACATCCACTGTTATGTTATTGCTGAGTGTTTGGGAATTCTCGATTACAAGTGCTATCAAGAAATTCCGGTCCCTTTGAATGAGGGTGATACAAGGTATTTATAGCCCTTAGGCTGTACATGAAAGGGTGTTACATTAAATGATACACATATGAAAGGGTAATTCATTTAATGTTCTTCAAACGTGCGCGTCAAAATGATAAGCATTCAATGAATAGTTGAACTGTTGATTATCTGGCAATTAATGCTGTGGTCGAGGTGCAGCTCGAACCGCCTTAGTTGCTCGTCGTCCAAAAGTTCCTCGGAGCATTGGAATTCCTCGGAGGATAAAAGTTCCTCGGAGTGAGTATGTTGGTGGGGGAAACAATCTTCCTCGTTGCTATTGTGCCACGTAGATTGACACGTGTCTTCTTATTATTCGTCCACATCAGCATACTAATTTTGGTATCAACACCCCCAAATCCCATAACCAACTCCGAATTGGAGTTATAAACCATATATACACCTTCCATACCTTTGTTTGGAATGTTACTTAGGATTAAATGTTGTTGTTGTGTTATGGCTGCAATTTAGGCATGCGAGAGTATGATAAGTAAAGAAAAGAGATGTGAAAAAAGAGATGAAAAAGAGAAGAAAAAATCAAAAGAAAATAAAAGAAAACATGAGGAAAAGAAGAAAAGAAAAGAAATTTGTAAATGTTGTGTATATAGTTCAATAAGCTTTGATTTCTCTCCAAATGATATATCCAATGCTTATTTGGAACTTGTTTTTCAATTTTGATATTGCCCGCATTCTTCCCATTATTACGAGTTTTCATTTTCGAACACTTTGAATCCGTACATACATTCCTTTCATTTCGTACCCTAGCCTAGCCTACATTACAATCCTATTAAAGTCCTATGTGATCTTAAGTAGATGTAATTCAAAGGTTTAAATAGTTTTGATAATCTGTGAAAATACATTTCCCCTCCTTTAATGAGCGGTATCTATCATTGAGATTACAGTTTTTCATTTTATATATAGCGTTCTTCATTTGTGACATGTGTGCGACCTAGTTTCCATTTACATTTACTCTTTATGCCCGCATGTTCCGAGTGTTACCTCCTTGTTTCGAGTGAATTCACTTGATGAGTGTAATGCCCGTAAGGATTGAATTTATGCTTGCCTTTATGTTTATTCGGTTTATATAAGTTTTTGCCAAATCATACTTTGCATGTGCTCTCTCCCCTCCCACATTTTAAGGTTTCAGTTCTATGAGGTGCATTCTATCATGTTAATGATTTCGAACTTTTGTTTGAATTTGTTCATTTTGCTAATAATGTGTATGAAATCTTGTTCCTGTTGATGGGCTTGTCGCATGTTGTAAGGACACAAATTTCCAATTGAGTCCATATATTGTTTTGGCTCAATTCCGGACAAAAACATTTATTCATAGGATAGTATTTAATTATAATATTCTCAAGCCTATAAAGTGTTTGTTGAAGACGTAGCGGCAAAGAGTATAAAGCCTCATCAAATGTGCCGGTTTGCGTGCCTCGTTTCTACGTCATCAACCATAGTTCCATGTTCCCAAGGTATGAATGCAATATTATATATATAGGAGCTTGGAACAAGTTTATTGGGTGTTAGGTTTTATAAAAACTGCGTTTTGTTTTAAGAAAGAATTAATTAAAACTTTAAATAAATGCTTATAAAGTTTTCTGGGCTTAAACAAGAATATTCAAAATTTCTGGTTTTTCGTTCGATAGAGTCGTTCGAACGAGATTGTCGTTCGAACGAAAATGTCGTTCGAACGAACCTGCCAACGAGTTCCCATATTAGGCCACTGGAACGTCGTTAGAAATGTCGTTCGAATGAGATTGTCGTTCTAACGAGATATCCATCAAGATTCTAACGAGTTCAATCTGGAACGTCGTTAGAAATCTCGTTCGAACGAGATTTCGTTCGAACGAAATGTCGTTCGAACGAGATGCCAGGCGGGAACAGTTTTTGGCAGTTTTTGGGCAGTTTTGCACCCACTTCCCCACTTGGTTTTTAACCAACTTTTTCAGACTTAAATATGTGCGGGAATCACTTTTGATGGTCTATCTTTTTCACAACCTTCTAACTACTAGAGAGTGTTTTGAGAGAAAATTCAAAGAGGGAAAAAGATCATGTTTTGAGTGAGATTTTTAGAGAAAAATATTTTATCACTCTAGTGTTTTACACCCATATAGTTTATTCCAAGTTCTTATATACATATCAATTGCTTGGAGTTTGGCACAGGTTTATCTCTTCCGTTTCAAAGAGAAGTTTCGGGTTTTGCTTCTACCTCCCACAAAGAAAGAAGAAGTGTTTCTCATGTTGATTTACCCACACGGAGAAAGGCTCCATGTCCGGGTGACGGTGTCTACAAGAAGAAGCGTCGAGGCTTGAGAGGGATCGAGTCGTGCGTTGTAAGTCTATCTGTCTTGTAATTGTAATTCCGTATCTAGTGGATTTGTGGCTAGGGCCGTCCGAGGTTGTTTCTCGTCTTGGGTTTTTCCTCGTACATCGCGGCGTAGTGTGATTGGTTTATTTTATCTTGCATAATAACGTAGAACGCATGCTTAGAATAATTCAAGATAAAATTTGGTTTAAATCATCACACTCAATTTAATTTGGACTTATATTAAATATTGGGTAAAAGTTATTTAATTCAAGTCATTTGCTAAAATTTGGTTTCGCCTAATTTGCTAATATTGATAAATATGACTTAGGCAAAATTCTAGGACTTGGATTGGATTAACGTGGTTTAAGTGAATATATTAATTGCTTAATTTTACTTCACTTGCTGTAATTTTAATTTGTTTTAAGAAATTAAAATTTGTTGTTTAATTTTATTGAACCATCACCTTTACGCTTCCGCATCATATTCGAGTTTCTATACAAAAGGAAATTATTATTTTATTTTTTAACTGCGAAAATTAAAAACCGGGGTTCCAACCTTTACAAATTGGTATCAGAGCCAAAAACGATAAATTATTTCGTTAAGATCCTTTAAATTTTTGGCTAAAATGGATTTTTCCCCATTTTCAAAATTTCCTATATTCGATGGTTCAAACTACACGTATTGGAAAGCGCGTATGAGATCGGCACTAAAATCTATCGACGATAGAGTTTGGATGTCAGTTGTTAACGGGTGGTCCCCACCAACTTATTTAGTTGAAAATGAACGTGTTATCAAACCCGCCGATAGATGGACTGAAAATGAGTTTAAACTTGCTAATTTTAATTCCCGAGGTTTAAATGCCTTGTTTAGCGCTGTCACACCGGATGAATTCCGACGTATTATGACGTGTGAAACCGCTAAAGAAGCTTGGGATATTTTACAATTAACTCATGAAGGAACTAGTGTCGTTAAAGCTTCAAAACTCCAAAACCTCACCACTCAATTTGAAACTATCAAAATGAATGATAAAGAAACTTTTGATGAATTCTATGCTAGACTTTCTGATATTGTTAATTCATCTTTTAACTTGGGAGAGAAAATACCTAACGACCGTGTTGTAAAGAAAATTTTAAGGTCCTTACCAGATAGATTTATTCCAAAAGTGACCGTTTTAAATTCTTTACCCACTTTAGCCTCTACGAAATTAGAAGAGCTTGTAGGTGATTTACAAACCTATGAATTGGATATGTTTCCCTCTAAAACTGAAAAGAAAATCGAAAAGGGCGTTGCTTTAAAAGCCCGAAAAGTGGTCAAACAAGTAGTAGAGAGCGATAGTGATAGTGACTCGGAAGACTTGGCTTTGTTTGCTCGTAAATTTAGAAAATTTCTTAAAATTAACAAAGATAAATTTAAAAATGATTTTAAGAAATTTGATACTTCTAAACATGATAAAAGCGAGAAGATTTCTAAAGCCGAAAAGATCCCTAAACCTAGTAATGAAAATTTAGATAGGGACGAGTCTAATAAGTGTTTTGGTTGTGAAGGTTATGGCCATAGGGCGTTTGAGTGCCCCACTAAACTAAGGAAAGAGGGTAAGCGACCCATTTCATATAATGCGACCCTTAGTGATAGTGATAAGGAAGAGAAGCCCGATTCCCCCACTAAGAAAAATTTTGTGGCTTTTATGGCTAGTCATGTGAGTGATAGTGAGAACTCATCGATTGATGAAACTTTAACTCATGACACTTCCAAGGTCATTGTTATGATTCTCTTGTTTATGATGATAGTGAGAGTGGAGAAGAAAGAGAGAGTGAAAATGAAGAAGAGGTTAATGTGAGTGAACTTCAAAATACTTTTCAAGAGCTTTATAAAGAATCTATTAAATTAAAAAGAGCTAATTTGAAGTTAGAAGCTAGTTTAAGAGAGAGTGTCAAGCTCGTTGATGAAAATACTTTAATAGAAGACCTTAGGACACGTGAGAGGACTCTTCGAGAGAAGCTTGAATATGTAGAAGGGGAAATAAATAGCCTTAGGGGTTTAATGGAATCCTTGAAAAAGGAGCTTCTTATTTTTGAAGAGCGAAATGTTTTACTAGAATCTAACATTTTAGAATTGGAAAATAAATTAAAAGATTCTAGTAATGTCAAATTTGATTTGGAGTGTCGTTCGGAAAAACTAGATAAAATGTTAGGAACGGTCCAAATCAAAAATGACACTTGTGGTTTAGGCTTCAATACTTGTAATGAATCTACTCATAACGCCAAGACCAATGTTTTAGGAGAATCTACTAGGAATGCATTTAAAGATCACTTCTTAGGTAAAGCTTTTCGACATGTTTTTGATTGTACACATTGTGGTCGAAAAGGTCATCTTAGAAAATTTTGTTTTGATCTTAAACGAATTTCTAGAAAATCCCATAGTAAAGTAACCACGGTAGTTAAAGTTCCTACTCCCCAAGATAATCATTCTTCATTAATTTGGGTTAGGAAATCCGACTTGGTTGCCTTGCAAAATAGGGTTTATGATTCTCATTTACTTTCACATGCTTCCTCCCTTGCTAAATCTAAAGGATGAATGTTTTAGTGTTTGCATACTTTAGCGTTTGTACTTCATGCTATATTCACATGCTAAATGTATGCTTGTTTAGTCATTTTCTAGTCATTGCCTTATTTCATATCACATGCTAGAAATTATGACTTGTTTATCTTTTTGTATTATATTTTGTGTTTGAATTTATTAAAAAAATATAAAAAGATTTTTATTTATCATTTGTGTTTTATTTATATCATTTAAGTTTAATGAAAAATACAAATGATTTTTGTTTATCCTTTTGAGTAAATATTTATTTTTGATTAAAAATGTTAAAAACTCAAAAAGTTTTTTTTTTGTGTATTTTAGTTTGACACACTTTATGTGGCATATACTTGTGTTTGAATCCCATCTTTTACGCTCCCATGTGGCTAGAACTTTTGGTTTAAATTGTCAATCCTTAAAATGTTCTTTACCATGTCTTATAATGGAGTAGTTGGATTTTGTATTGTTTAAATGGATTCTATTTCTATATGCCTCTTTTCACACATGCACGAGCTCTTTTGAAATCTTAATGTCACATGTTATATTTGAGCTTTTTGAGGTGTTCTCCTACCAATCTAGTCATCTACATATCTATGACCTAGGAGGACTAGTGCATGTCAAAATCCGTTGCATGTGAGATCTGTGTGAAAAATGTAAACATGATAAATAAAAATATGCACGGGGAAGGGCTTCGAAAGGATGAATTAAATCCTTTGCGATAGTAAGCCACCGTTTATTGGATCTAAAAGAAATACGTGATCCAAAGGCCTAAAAATAGAATATTTGGCATTAAAAAGAAAACAATTGCCAAGGCCTATGTTTGTTTGATATATTCATTCAAAAGCAAAAGAATATATATGCTAATTGAGGGAAAATTGGATGGTATATCAACGGTTTGCACAATGTCCGCTTATCCTAGTTGTCTTTAATGTCATGACTCTATTTGGTTTGTAGAATCATCATCATGCTAGGCTTGTATGCATTGTGTATGTTTGTTCATTGAGTTCAATATTCATATTGTCACACGAGGTTATATTTAAATGTGATAAAGTTTGCAATCAAATGAGAACTCCGTGAATGTTTATTAAGTGTTTGGGTCTAAATTTAATTGTTGCTAGTTCACACCCCAACACTTCCGTTTACATATGACACATTTTTGCCATACGAGTGTGCAAACTTATTGTATTTTGTGTCATGTGTGTGTTTATATCTATATATATATGCAAGTACTTATTTGTCTATTTATAGTATCTATATATATGATATTTGTTTGTCTTTGCCTTGCTTTTATTGCCCATATGCCTTCATGTCTTATCACTTTAAGCTTCAACATGTTTATTAGTTCTTTATCCTTTTCCTATTCTTGAACAAAAAGGGGGAGAAAAATTCTAGGGGGAGAAATGGTATCTAATCCTATTATTATCGTATCTTAGTTTGGGGGAGATTTATCTTAGGGGGAGACGTCTTTCTAAGTAGGTCATGTGTTTGTTAAAGGGGAAGAATTAATTTAGGGGGAGTAATTAATTAAAATTGCATTTAATACTTTGATATTCCCTATGCATTTGATGAGTTTGCTTAAGTGTGCAGGATTTCTTCTAAAGCAGCACTGTTTAAACGGCAAAACGTTTGATCCTTGGGTTGAGTCAAGTTTGGGTGGGCTATGTTTTGAGTCTAGTAGAGCTTGACGGCCCTTTAGGATTTTTGTTTGGTTTTTGTCCCGGAATAGCCAAAGGGGGAGATTTGTAAGGACACAAATTTCCAATTGAGTCCATATATTGTTTTGGCTCAATTCCGGACAAAAACATTTATTCATAGGATAATATTTAATTGTAATATTCTCAAGCCTATGAAGTGTTTGCTGAACACGTAGCGGAAAAGAGTATAAAGCCTCATCAAATGTGCCGATTTGCGTGCCTCGTTTCTACGTCATCAACCATAGTTCCATGCTCCCAAGGTATGAATGCAATATTATATATATAGGAGCTTGGAATAAGTTTATTGGGTGTTAGGATTTATTAAAACTGCGTTTTGTTTTAAGAAAGAATTAATTAAAACTTTAAATAAATGCTTATAAAGTTTTCTAGGCTTAAACAAGAATATTCAAACTTTCTGGTTTTTCGTTCGATAGAGTCGTTCGAACGAGATTGTCGTTCGAACGAAAATGTCGTTCGAACGAACCTGCCAACGAGTTCCCATATTAGGCCACTTGAACATCGTTAAAAATGTCGTTCGAACGAGATTGTCGTTCTAACGAGATATCCAACAAGATTCTAACGAGTTCAATTTGGAACGTCGTTAGAAATCTCGTTCGAACGAGATTTCGTTCGAACGAAATGTCGTTCGAACGAGATGCCAGGCGGGAACAGTTTTTGGGCAGTTTTGCACCCACTTCCCCACTTGGTTTTTAACCAACTTTTTCAGACTTTAATATGTGCGGGAATCACTTTTGATGATCTATCTTTTTCACAACCTTCTAACTACTAGAGAGTGTTTTGAGAGAAAATTCAAAGAGGGAAAAAGATCATGTTTTGAGTGAGATTTTTAGAGAAAAATATTTTATCACTCTAGTGTTTTACACCCATATAGTTTATTCCAAGTTCTTATATACATATCAATTGCTTGGAGTTTGGCGCCGGTTTATCTCTTCCGTTTCAAAGAGAAGTTTCGGGTTTTGCTTCTACCTCCCACAAAGAAAGAAGAAGTGTTTCTCATGTTGATTTACCCACACGGAGAAAGGCTCCATGTCCGGGTGACGGTGACCATATAAAGTCCTATCGGTGGATTCCGAGACCGCGGTGGTATTCCAAGGTTATCCGCTAGGAAGAGGTGTCTACAAGAAGAAGCGTCGAGGCTTAAGAGGGATCGAGTCGTGCGTTGTAAGTCTATCTGTCTTGTAATTGTAATTCCGTATCTAGTGGATTTGTGGCTAGGGCCGTCCGAGGTTGTTTCCCGTCTTAGGTTTTTCCTCGTACATCGCGGCGTAGTGTGATTGGTTTATTTTATCTTGCATAATAACGTAGAACGCATGCTTAGAATAATTCAAGATAAAATTTGGTTTAAATCATCACACTCAATTTAATTTGGACTTATATTAAATATTGGGTAAAAGTTATTTAATTCAAGTCATTTGCTAAAATTTGGTTTCACCTAATTTGCTAATATTGATAAATATGACTTAGGCAAAATTCTAGGACTTGGATTGGATTAACGTGGTTTAAGTGAATATATTAATTGCTTAATTTTGCTTCGCTTGGTGTAATTTTAATTTGTTTTAAGAAATTAAAATTTGTTGTTTAATTTTATTGAACCATCACCTTTACGCTTCCGCATCATATTCGAGTTTCTATACAAAAGGAAATTATTAATTTATTTTTTAATTGCAAAAATTAAAAACCGGGGTTCCAACCTTTACACATGTTGGTTTGGGCTTATTTTGAGAAAACCATTTGATGTTTGTGGGTTTCATCCCTGAAAACCCTCAGGAAACGACACTCGTCCACTAGGGTAACCTAGGGGTTTAACGACTTATTGCATGCGCTAAATACAATCGTTCTCCCTACGAAAGTAGAATTTATATTTCGATGCATATATACGTCTTGTACTGCCCTTTGTGGACTGGTTTTGTTTGTTTCATTACTAGGGACTAGCAATGTTTAAGTTAGGGGGTGTGATTCGTATAAAATATTGAATATTTCCCCCCTATATCTTTATGCATTCTAGCGCTTTTATGGTCCTAAATGCCTATATTTATGCTCATTAACCATACAACCTTGGATTTGGATATATACATGCTTTTCAGGGGTTAATTATGCTTTTTTAGGTATTGGAACGCTAAAAGTGAGGATCCGTTGCATTTCGGAGAAGTTTCGTCACCGAATGCTACTTCAAGGGAATTTTAGTCAATTCATATTTCATCTTTGGCTCATATAATTTCTACGGATGCGTTGTTCATTGACCAAGCTTTGCGTGGCCGCAAACGGTGCGCGATTCCTCATCCGGACGATGAAGTTATGCCCGTTTTCGTAATGGACCTTTCCTCCCCTCTTTATGGACCAAATAGCTGCCAAACACAGAGGCCCGATCGACCGCGGTTTTGGAGTTTGCCATGGAAAGGAGACAATATGTTTTTAATTGAAGGCGTGGTCAACCGCGCCCCTGCGACCGATCGACCGCGATCACCAGATATTTGTTGCCTCTTTTCCTTTTATTTTCTTTTCCCTTTTCTTTTCTAATTTTATTCCACTTACTATATAAAACAATTTTGGTTTTCTATTTTGATATACTTAGTTTTATAAGATAGTTAGGTTAGAGTTTTGGGGTTTGGAGAGTTCTTCTTCTTCCTCACTTGGTTTGACACCCATTTGGGTTTGTAAGTTAACTATTCATCTCCCCTCTCCATTTAATTTAGTTGCATTTCCTTTATTTTCATTGTTGTAGTTTAATTTACATGCTTTCTTTCTGTGCTTTCTAGTGTAGATTTATTGCGTTTATTTACCGCATTTTTATCATGCTTTCTAGCTAAATTAGTTTAGGTTGTGTCGGATTGAACTCATTCCGGGTTGACATGTTGCTTTGCTTTGGTAATGGAGTTTACGGGTCTATTTTGGGTGGGTTGTCCTAGTTATTACGCTTAGGAGATTTGACGGGGAATACCATGTATGCTCCGTGATTACGACCTTGCGTGCCTAATTTTTGGGGTATTTGTTGACGCCAAAATCATATTAGACTTTTATGCGAATTTAGGGGTGTGACAACCCTTGATTTAATTAACTGTTGAAACGAGACGCATTCGTAATAACTCGTCGACCCATGTAACCATTTTATACTAATTAATTTGGGTGAGGGATATTCAACGCAACCTATAGTTTTTACCGCTTTGTTAATCTAGTTTCAAGACACTCGCCTGGATTAATCATTTCCCTTTTTGCATCTTTTCCTTTTTGTTCATATTTATCCTTTACACTTTTATTTAGGAATATTAAATCCAATAAATTCTAGCAACTACTCACCCGTTGACTGTAGTCATAAGTTTAGTTTTTTTTATAGTTCAGGTGAGCCGAATTCAAAATGACTGGCGCGCAGGTAACGCTCGCGCCGCGGTAAAACCCTGTCCATCATTAATCCTGTAGGGGGTTCCTTGAGTTGTTTAAGGGGATTAGTGCTCTAAAAGATGATTTCTTGAGGAAAATGGTGTTCCTTAGTTTTCTAGGATTTTGGGGAATTTTTCGAACAATTTTTGGATTTTATTGAAATTTTCTAGCATTTTTTGTACGAAATTTATAGTTGGGTACCAATAAGCAGTCCCGGGGGGTGCCAATCGGCAAGGGCACATACTCTTTGTTTTTTTGTGAAAAGGAAAAGATGATTACTGATCGGCATGGTCAGGGGGGCTGCCAATCGACAACCGCTTAGCCTTCTATCACCTTTAAGTGTTTGAATCTTCTTCTTTCTCTCTCTAAACTGTTTTCGGGTCCTTTTAGCCTCAAGACTTCAAATGGATGGTTCTAGTGAGGTGTACGACAATGCGTGTCGACTGTCGATGACTGAGCGGGCTTAGAGTGGCAGTCTAGGGTGCCTCTTACTTTGGGTAACAAAAATGTCTTTAATCTATTTGAGCATGTGGATGATGAGCATACTTTTCCACGCGAGCTGGCATTCTATCGTTCGTCTTGGTTGAGGAACCCTAGTGGCTATATAAGTGCAGTGACTTTTGGTATTCCATTTCATTTTTCTCTTTCTTCTTTTGTGCTAATGAAGGATTTTTCTTCCTCTTCTTTTGCAGAATGACATTGCCCCTTAGGCTATCCAGTCTCGGGGGATGACGGGGTTAAAGGAGGGTTGGGAGAGGCTCCCTGGTGTGGTACACTGGATGGTATCCTATGAAAGTTTTGGTTTCTTAGTGGAGGCTTTGGATGAAACACCATGCTCTACTGCGATTCTGTGTCCTCCGGGAGAGAGGTGGCGGGATACTACCCACACCTTCCATCTTGGATTTGGGTAGATGACGATTACTACTATAGATGTTAAATAGCTGATGGGAGTTAATAGTGAGGTATTCTATATAATGATGGATCACACGCTGAGGGTGACACCGAAGGCGGTGCATGCATCTTTGGGAGATGTGGGTAAGATCAATTCAGGGGATTCGATCCGTATTTCTACTTTGAAGGATACTCTCTTAAAGAGGAGGGTGGATGTGATTGATGGACGACAGGTGAGGCAGAAAGCTTATATTTTTATTTTGCTCCTGTTGGGTGGTTTTTTGGTGGTGACGATTAGCTACGTCGTATATTTCTGGTTCTTGCCATACTTGAGGACGATTTTCGACGTCCGGATGTATGATTTGGGTAGTATAACCTTGACGACCCTTTATTCTCCCTTGGATGCTTTCATCTGATGCTGCCGACAGACTTTTACGGGGGTCATGTATTTTTTGGAGGTAACTTTGAGTTCATTTTTTCTTTTTTACACATTTCCTTGCATTCTTCTTCTGTTTATTTCTTGTTGATTCCTATCTTTTGAAGACGTGGTTCTACGAGGTGATCGGGTGTAATGCAGGGCTAATAGCCCTGAAGGATGAGAGCTTAGGGTACTTCATTTAGATGTTCCAGTGGCTAATGTCCAACCATAGGTCAAATCACTCTTTGTCCATAGCGGACGTGTGACGGGATCTCAATGCACTGACGAGTGATTAGGTTATCTTTCTGTCTTCTCTGGGTCCTTTTAGCATCTTTGTTTCCTGAGTATATACTGATTCTCTATTGGAGATTATATTTGACCTTTTACCTCGGGGAAACTTCGCATGATACAGGGGTGATAGGCTTACATGCACAGATGCGCCAGTTGATCGCGCGTGAGTTTGGGTACGTCTAGTACCTAAGGGAGAGGGTTATTAGGTAGATTCTGGAGAAGGATATGGTGACACCGAAAACACATTTTTGTGGGTTTAGCTGCATCTGGTATTGTGTTAGTCGCTCAAAATACTTTTGGAGGGTAAGAATATGACCTCTTCGAGTCTTGGATTTGATGTCCATGTCTTTCACATAGACTACGACTTTTTTATGAATAAGGTCGTATAGGATCGTTGTGGCAACCCTTTAGTAAGTAGCCCTAGAGTTCTTGAGTTCGAATGGCATGACAGTGTAACAGAAGGTTCCCCGTGGGGTGATGATGGCAGTTTTCTCCTGTTGGTGAGGGTGCATCTTGATCTGGTTATATTTGACAAATCTATCGACAAATGACTTAAGGGTGTGGCTAGACGTGTCGTCCACGATCATGTCAATATTGGGCAATGGGTAATGGGTAATCATCCTTCGGGGATTCTTTATTCAAATCACGATAATCGATGCACATGCGGACTTTTCCTCTTGACTTTGGAACAGGGATGATGTTAGAGAGCCATGTTGGATATTCAACTACGCGAATGAAACCTACATTCATTTGCTTGACCACTTTTTCTTTGACTATGAGCGACCATTTAGTGCAGAGCATTCATAGCTTCTGTTTGATCTATTTGCATTATGGGAATATTGGGATCTCGTGCCGAACTATTTATGGGCCAATGCCGGGCATGTCATCATAGGACCATGCAAAGACGTCCACAAATTCCTTCACCATTTCTTCAAATTGCGCATGCTCATGCTCGTTAAGGGTGGACCCTATCTGTAGACACCCAATTCTATTACCCCCTAAACTCTCCCTAGGTCCCTAGCACCTCCCTTCATCACTACAAACCCAGGTCATACCCCGAGTACTGACCTAGAAGCCATCGGACGCTTTGAGGCTCGGTTTGACCAAAAAGTCAAACTCTTTAGCTCGACCGAGACTGAATAAATCTTCAAAGGGCACTGAATCCCCTTTCCAACGGTCCGTCCCGTGTACAATTTTGGCTTACCATGCGGACGAACAACCCGTTTCCCTGAAACTCAATCAAGAGGCCACCGGACGCTCCCGGGCTCTATTTAACTTAAGTCAACTCTTCATCTCGATCGAGACTGAATGAATCTTCAAAGGGCACTGAAACCCCTTTCCAATGGTCTGTCCCGTGCGCGATTCTGACTTACGGTACGGACGAACGATCCATTTTACTTCGAAAGGTCACCAAATGCTTCCAGGGCCCGGTTGACCAAAGTTAACTCCCCGAACTGGAGCAAACTCTTTGGAATGTCGAAGTACATCTCCTAACCTTTCCAATGGTCTGCCCCTTGTGCGATTCGGACTTACCATTCAGACGAACGATCCGTTTGCGTCCAAAACTTCCCCGTCCAATGGACCGATGAGCGCTTCTGAGTCACATTTAACCCAAAGTCAATTCCCAAACCTGGGAGAATTCTAAAGGACTTTCTAAGGTCTCCGAATTACCTTTCCAACGGTCTATCCCGTGCACGATTCGGATCAACGATTTGCGCTCTGCGACCGATTTTCTAAAAAGGCCTGAAAGACACTGCTAAACGGCAGGTCCCAGACCCTGCCTATCGACAGTGTGCCTTAACGCACCTGCCGATTGGCAGGACCAGGGCTATGCCGATCGGCAATGCCCTGGGCCTATAAAAAGGAGGGCTTGTCCTCATTGTAAGGGAGCCCAGATCTGAAACATATCGATCTCACCAAATCCATAAAACCTCTCTCAAAGTCAGCGTGATTTCCACACCCAAAACTCTTTCTAACCTTCACTTTTCATCATCCTTAGTGAATTCACTACTCTCCATCATCATCTAAGTGCAAGGGCTTCTCTCCAACACTCAAGATCAAGCTCAAGATCTTCAAGAAAGTTCAGTTTTCTCAATTCTCTCCTTAAATTCTCATAAATTCGCATTAACTTGTTTTATTACTCAGTACTTTTATTCTCTCATCTCACATATCTTCATATACTTTTTGTAATACCCCGTAATTTTACTGATTTTATTTAATGGGATTAATTAAATTAAATGGGAATTAATTAGAAATTAATCCGGATTTAAATACTAGTGAGATGCGAGTTAGTATTTGATTAGGATGATAATATTGAATATTACTGAGTATATATGATAATATATGACTATTGAATTTATTAAAATTGTCGCGAGTCATAAATACGATAATTTGGGAAATTTAGTTTGGACATGCATGTCAGTCGCGTCGAGAATCAATTTAATTAGATTAAAAAGTAAATTATAATTTTATCATTCGTATAGTCATTTTGAGTGCGCCAACGTGTTCGAAGGGGTTGATATAGTCAAAAAACACTAGCCAGTGGTTTAGTTTGGGTCCCGGGGCATTTTTAGGCCAAACGGCAACACGGGAGGGTATTTTAGTCACTTTAAATTTTAAAGAAATTAGACCCACGAATTTTAGGATTTATTTAATTGTTATTGTGAAGTCCATTAGGTCCATTATCAGCCAAAAATTAAGAAGTGGGCTACGTGAGATAGAGGAGAGGTTATAGGAGGGTTACAAGCCATAACCACACCCACCACCACCACTTTCGACGGAATTGTGACCAGAGAGAAGGAAAGAACCAACCTTTGACACCACCAGCAGATCTGAAAATCAATCCAAAGGCAAGTGATTTGATTTCATTAATTTTCAGCGAATAATTCTTCTATGCTAGTGTAGAATTTGTTAATAGCCTTGAAAGATGATGAAAACTCATGAAATTTGGAGTAGAACCCTAAATCTTGGTTAGTAATTGCATGTAGAATAGTTCTGGATGAAATTCAGTAACCAAAACATAACCCTTGATTAACTAAAAACGGATTTAGGAAGAGAAATACTATGGTTCATGAAGAAAATAGAAAACTAGGGCTTTTATGAAGATTTGATCCATGTAAGACTAATTGTTGATGGTTTAAAGGTCTTGGGACGTTAAAAATCATGTATTTAGGTTGTATAATGACCCTATATACTTATAATAGGATTTCACCTCATGTAATGAAGTTTTGGGACAAATCTGGGACTGAAAAACTAAGAAGTCCATAGCCTCACCTGGTATGATCGATCGATCGACATTCATAGGTCGATCGATCGGCCATCGATCGATCGATCCCCCCAGAAATGGTGATTTTTCCCTTTTTGATTTTTAAATTTTTCCAGCCATCGAATGTCGTAGTTGGGGATCATGTGAATACATTAAGACTTGATGAAGACGAGTAGGGACATATATTTGAAAATCGGAATATATTAGAATTGGTTGGGGTTGTCGCATTGAATTCTCGAGTGTCCGACGAGTAATTGTCTATGTTAAGATGTGAGAACATAATTTAAATCCTTAGGAGTAATTAGTTGGGATTTGGGACATAAATAAGGAGTTAAGAGTACTGAAATAATATGTGAGAATAGTAGGAGACATAGTAACCTCTTTGGTTATACTTAAGTACTCGAAATAATGCGACGTGAGACTTATCTGTGGATTATATTATATATTATCCGGAAGTATAAAAATGTACTAATTGGAGTAACGGTATATGGATTGAGAACATACCTTTAATAATATTATAAGTTATCTAAGTTGTGTGAATGCTTAGTATATGGATTATTATATGTATGACATACCTACCATACTTGCTATCACGGGAGGTCGGCTTTCGAAATAGGGCCATCTAATCTTTGTGTGCCTACGGGGGGATTTATATTGGTACCTTAAGGACATAGGGCTGTGAATGACTTATTTGTGAGTTAATAAGTCAGCTGACCGTAGGTATGTGCATGACCCATGGGTATGTGAACTATGTTCGCCTTCAATATGTGTGATTTTGCTTATTGAAATGGTTCCTGAGATATTCAGAACTCGTAGTCCTTATGTACGTGATGTACCGGGATTCGATAGCAGAGTATGTGTGCACCGCAGCTTAGCCTAGGGGTGACCTAATTGTATATTTATGTTGAGATTAATATACTTGTAATTATAACATATTCTTTGTTAAAGTGAATATGAATACTTGACACATTTTGAGAAGGATTAAAAATGAGAATTTCCTATAATAATTATTATAAAGTAATCTGGGAAATAAAAAGGTGAGATACACGCAGGTTATGTTAGAATGTCTTGAATAAACCCCTATATTAGAATGGGAGAACATGAAGTGGTACAGACTAGATAATTAACAGCATAACTAGGACGGGTTACGGATATACGTTAGGCGTGCACACTAGCTGAGAGGTGAGAAACTCATGTGAGAGCACGTAACTAACATGTATTTAATATTCACTATTTAATGCAATTAGACACTTGCTATATTTTAAACTATTTTCACATCGGGCTCTGACCCGTCTGCTTTCAAATCTTTTTTCTTAGAAAACCTTTTAGGTGCCCAGCCACAGGGATGTCAAGCATAGGAGTTCCATTTCAGTGACATGCTATACCTACTGTGGAAGTTCCAGGATCTCGATAGTAGACACCTCCACATTCTACATTGATTCTATTTCAGAGTCATTCCTCTGTTAGGGCATGTCTCCCCTTTTAATTTAGAGACAACTTTTTCATACTTTAAGTTTCATTTCAGATTTGGAGTTATTTAACCATTCAGACTTTGTATTTGGTTTTATTCAGTATTTGGATTATTTAGAGTAGTGTTACTTCAGACTCATTTATTATTCCGTTATTATTTTGTTGTGACTGCGATGTGATTGTGGTATCGTTAGCTAATAATTTAATTGGTTGTATGTTAATTTAATTTAGTAAAATTTGACAACTCGATTTTTTATTATTAGGTGGCTAGTAATTATTTAATAATGTTGTCGACAGTGATGCTATGAACTGAACCAACTTGACATTTTGTATTATATTGAATAAAGGAGTAGCTACCCGGTATTTAATTAGTCGGGGTGTCACAGGTGGTATCAGAGCATCAGGTTCTAGCGTCCTTAGGATCTGTACAGCTTGTTATGTTTTCGCGTAGCGTCTTTTGATATAGAGCCCTATTATTAGGACTGTTACACTCCTTGATTACATTTTTATAGACTACGTTCTTCTGCTATAATGTTATGTATGGTCAATGGACTTATATAATTCATTTGAAATTTTAGATGTCGCTCATGAGGGAGGTACGAACCAACACTACTGAGGGAGCAAATGCGGGTCTAGACAACATAGTACCTCAAGTACACCAAGAAAGAACAAAAATCACTGAGATAGCGAGTATCGTGGCACAAGCAGTGACTATTGAAATATTTCAGTACCAAAATAGTAGTGTGAAGCATGCAGGCGACAAAAGAATGAGAGAAGTTGATCAACATGACGTTGCTAAAGTTAGCAACAAAGGGAAAACACCACCACAACAACAACAAGTGCCTTAGAGTCGTCAAGGACAGAAGGGCAATTGAAATGGAGGGAAGAGCCAAACTCGCCAGAGCCAACAAAGCCAAGGGAAGAGGGCTACCACCAAGAGGTGTTTTAAATGTGGAAGAAATGGCCATACACTTCGGGCCTGCCCAGATTCGGCTGGTGACAAACCTCGTCCCAATCGGCAAGGACAACAAGGCATACAAAGGAAAGGGTTTCAGGGTCAGTGTCATAAGTGCGAACAACAGGGTCACAGGTGGAGGGACTGCCTACAACCAGATAAAGTACCAGGCAGGATGACCAACATAAGGAAGCCAGGATAGTTACCCCAATATCGCAGGCACCACAACAACATCAAGGAGTACAGTATGGATGTGTCAATAATGCCCGATATGCGGTTATGCCATTGATACCGCAACTACCACATGCGTTTGGAGGTACGATACTTCATTATTAATAGTATCCTTTAAGATAAAAGGGAAATATTGAATAACTTAGATACGTTAAAGTTTATTACTATGCATTGAGAAATGTGAGCATAAAATGCATTCTTATCCTGTTATGTTTTGAATTAGCTACAACGGGTTGAGTGTTAATAGACCATTATAATGATATTTTGGCATTCATTATAAATTGTACTAAGTGTCACTTGAGTGGAGGCAAGGCCATATGTATATATATATATATATATATATATATATATATATATATATATATATATATATATATATATATATTTTCATATGGTGGCATATAAAGACTTCGTAAAGTACATCGTCTGGTTATACCTAATTCCGGTGGGTAGGGATGTCTATTAAGGAAATTCAAGATTTGTTAAAATGTTTCTGAGCGTGCGGATTATCCCGTAGATATATTAGAGTCTAACGCCAAGATAATATGAGGAATATGTTGAGTGTAGCCTCACGTGTCATGAGAGGAGGTAAGTTAACTTCGTAGCAATAAGTAAGGATAAGGGACACAAGTCAGATACCGAAGGCCCTAAATCTCATTAACCAATAATGCTAGTTAGTAGTGTATTGGGGGAGTTCCTTGTTTGGATTTTGCTTTGCGAGAGATCCCACGCATGAAACCTAGTGAAAATCGAGAGATGAGAATAATTGGCCTTTAGTACATGGATTAGTACCCTAGTTGTCATCCACAAAGGAAACGATAACTTAAGTGTTGTCAAATGTCTTACCTCGTGAGTGAATCGAAGCGACAAGGAGGATTATAGCTACAATTATTAGGCTGAATGAGCCTAACCCTATCGAACCTTCAGAGTTACAAGTCCAGATTGGGTAGTGTATAGGTCAAATCTCCATTTGAAGGAGCACCTCGCCTTAGGGTTCTCCCGTGTTGTTTGTGAGGATAGAAGGGATAGACATTTACGGTTGTGTGGCGATTATCGAAAGTTGGATAAAGTCACAATACAAAATAAGTACCCGTTGCCCAGATTGATGACTTATCCGACCAATTGAGAGGAGTTGTCTTCTTCTCAAAGATTGACTTGATATCAGGATACCATCAGTTGCGTATCAGGGAGCAGGACGTCTCAAAGACTGCCTTCTTGACGAGATATGGTTCCTACGAGTTCAGGATTATGCCTTTTGGCCTAACCAATGCCCCAGCCGTGTTTATGAACTTAATGAATAGGGTGTTCAGAGAGTTCCTAGACCAGTTCATCATTGTCTTCATTGATGACATTCTGCTTTACTCCCAGACAGAGGAGGAACATGCCGAGCACTTGAGGCAGGTTTTCCAGATGTTGCGTCAGAACGAGTAATATGCAAAACATGAGAAGTGTGGGTTTTGGCTGAAGAAAGTTCAGTTTTTAGGACATATCATTTATGATAGGAGGATATCTGTTGATTCGAGGAAGGTATCAGCGGTGAGGGAGTGGGGACAGCCCACGACACCGACGGAGACACATAGTTTCTTAGGCCTAGCAGGATACTACATGAGGTTTATTCGGGGGTTCTTAAAGATAGCAGGTCCTTTGACACATCTGACTCGCAAAGGTGTGCCATTTATCTAGAGCGATGCCTGACAATTGGCTTTCGACGAGCTGAAGGACAAGTAAACTTCAGCACCAGTGTTAGTGTTGCCCAGGCCGGGAGTGGAGTATTTAGTCTACACTGATGCGTCCTTACTAGGACTTAGGGGTGTCCTGCAATAGGAGAGTCGGGCTATAGCATATGCTTCCCGTAAGCTTAAGCCTCACGAGAAGAATTACCCCACCCACGACTTGGAGTTAACGGCAGTCATATTTGTTCTTCGAATTTGGAGACATTACCTCTTGGGGGAGAAATTCCATTTATTCACGGACCACAAGTCCCTACAATACCTCTTCACGCAGAAGGAACTAAATATGTATCAACGTAGGTAGCTTGAGTTCGTGAAGGATTATCAGTTCGATATCCAATATTACCCAGGGAAAGCTAACGTGGTTACAGACGCGTTGAGCCGTAGGCCAGTAGGTGAGGTGGCCGAAGTTTGGAAAGCAAAGTGGAAGGAGTTGGGACACCAGGACGTAGTGGCTCGATCGTTCATGTCTGTAATGACCGTTACGCCCCAGATCATTACGAGAGTGATACAGGCCCAGGCAAAGGACTCGTTCTGTCAAGAGTAGATAGTCCGATTATTAGTAGAGGGGGCCGAGTCTTATACCCTTAGTTCAGATGGGGGCTTACGCTTCAATGAGAGATTGGTCGTTCCTGAGGGGGAAGACTTACAACACGAAGTAATGACAGAGTCGCACGGTTCGCGCTACATCCTGGTTGGGATAAGATGTACCAGGATATGAGGCCACAATACTGGTGGAGTGGGATGAAGAGAGATATTACCAAGCTCATTTTTAAATATTCCACTTGTCAGCTGGTAAAGGTGGATCATTAAAGACCGGTCGGACTTCTACAGCCATTAGAGGTTCCCATGTGAAAATGGGAGAGCATTTCTATGGACTTCATCACGGGGTTACCTACATCGCAGAGGGGTCATGACTCCATATAGGTAATCGTGGATCGGTTGACTAAAGTTGCTCATTTTCTGCCAGCCTGTAGACAGATGGGCAGACCGAGCGGACGAGTCAGATGTTGGAAGACATGTTGTGTATGTACATCCTAGACTTTGGAGGTGGTTGGGAGGAGTATCTTCCACTGGTGGAGTTTACCTATAATAACTCCTACCAGTTCACTATTGGAGTGGCTCCATTCGAGGCATTGTACGGTAGACCTTCTCGTTCCCCAGCATGTTGGTTAGAGGTAGGGGATAATAAACTCCCTGGGCCAGAGGTAATTCAGGATACTTCGACAAGGATAGAGATGATACGAAGCCGTATTCGGGTAGCTCAGGACCGACATAAGAGTTATGCCGATGCCAAGCGGTTCTTCAGATAATTTGAGGTGGGGGACTAGGTGCTGCTCAGAGTATCTTCTATGAAGGGGATTATGCGTTTCGGGAAGAAAGAGAAAGTGGCACCTAGATATGTGGGGCCATTTCCTATCATCGAGCGAATTGGGCCAGTTGCGTATAGACTTGGGTTACCGAAACACTTGCATATGATCGATGACGTGTTCCATAATTCCTTACTAAGGAGATATCTTAGGGATAATTTGGCCCATACCCACATTGCTTTAGAGGACATCGATCTACAGCCTGATAGTTCCTATGAGGAGGGACCGGTTGCTATTCTGGACCACAACGAGAGGAAACTGAGGTCGAAGATAGTATCGTTAGTACGTGTTCAGTGGCGGCATCATAATGCCGAGGAGTCCACCTGGGAGCGCGAGGAGGAGATGCGCGAGCGTTATCCAGAGATATTTTTGCCAGGTATACTTTATCTTCCGAATTTTGGGACGAAATTCTGTTATTAGGGGGGAAGTATGTAATATCCCATAATTTTACTGATTTTATTTATTGGGATTAATTAAATTAAATGGGAATTAATTGGAAATTAATTCGGATTTAAATACTAGCGAGACGTGAGTTGGTATTTGATTAGGATGATAATATTGAATATTACTGAGTATATATGGTAATATATGACTATTAAATTTATTAAAATTGTCGCGAGTCTTCTGAACTCCATGAACTTTTGAAAGACTTCGGACTTCTCTGCTAAGAAATATACCTCGCGAGACATAAATACGACAATTCGAGAAATTTAGTTTGGACGCGTGTGTTAGTCGCGTCGGGAATCAATTTAATTAGATTAAAAAGTAAATTATAATTTTATCATCCGTATAGTCATTTTGAGTGCGCCAACGTGTTCGGAGGGGTCAATATAGTCAAAAAACACTAGTCGGGGGTTTAGTTTGGGTCCCGGGGCATTTTTAGGCCAAACCGGCAACCTGGGAGGGTATTTTAGTCACTTTAAATTTGAAAGAAATTAGACCCACGAATTTTAGGGTTTATTTAATTGTTATTATGAAGGCCATTAGAGCCATTATCAGCCAAAAAGTAAGAAGTGGGCTACGTGAGATAGATGAGAGGTTACAGGAGGGTTACAAGCCATAACCACCACCTACCATCATCACTTTCGATGAAATTATGACCGGAGAGAAAGAAAGAACCATCCTTTGACACCACCAACAGATCTGAAAATCAATCCAAATGCAATTAATTTGATTTCATTAATTTTTAGCGAATAATTCTTCCATGCTAGTGTAGGATTTGTTAATAGCCTTGAAAGATGATGAAAACTCATGAAATTTGGAGTATAACCCTAAATCTTGGTTAGGAATTGCATGTAGAATAGTTCTAGACGAAATTCAGTAACCAAAACATAACCCTTGATGAACTAAAAACGGATTTAAGAAGAGAAATATTATGGTTCTTGAAGAAAATATAAAACTAGGGTTTTTATGAAGATTTGATCAAAGTAAGACTAATTGTTGATGGTTTAAAGGTTTTAGGACGTTAAAAATCACGTATTTAGGTTTTATAATGACCCTACATACTTATAATAGGATTTCACCTCATGTAATGAAGTTTTGGGACAAATCTGGGACTGAAAAATGAAGAAGTCCGTAGCCTCACCTGGTATGATCGATCGATCGACATTCATAGGTCAATCGATCGACCATCGATCGATCGATGATCAGGATCGATCGATCGATCCCCCCATCCTGATCAAAGATAAAAGATAAAAGATAACTTGACCTCTCGTCAGGTCGTTCAGATACTTACACACATCCTTTAGACACAAGGATTAGTTTGATTGCCTGTTCGACATCCGTCACCGGTACATCCTGAAGAAGCCCCCCACCCTTCTATCCTTGAAGGAAGCCAACCCCACATTGTGACCTATCACCACATAAAACCACGCCTGCAAGAAGACAAAAATTAGAAAAAGGAAACAAAAGAGGACTGTAAGAAAATACAAAAGGGAAATAAACTTAAAGTTACCTCCAAAAGGTACGTGGGTCTTATAAAAGTCGACCTGCAGCACTGGCTGAATGCATCCAAAGAATCATAAAGGGATGCCATAGTAAGGCTCCACCAATCGTACAGATTTACGTATGAAATAATCGGCAAGTATGGTAAAAACCATAAGTGAACGAACTCACCACTCGTCGCCACCCTAAATCCCCCAAGCAGATGCAATATAAATAAACAGTCTGTTTATCTCACCTACTGACCATCAGTCTTGTCAATCTGCCTCTTCAGTAGCATCTCCCTCAGAACAAAAATATAAATAGAATCCCCCGATACGATTCTTCCCACATCCCCCAAAACATCCCGCACTGCCTCCTGTATGACTCGCAGTGTATAATCCATTACAATCTGATGCCCTTCACAATCCATCCTCATAAGATGCTGGACATCCAAGGGAGTAACAGTCAGTTCCTCGACCCCTAGATGGAATGTGTGGGTTGTGTCCCACCACCTCTCACTGAGTGCGCACAACACCGTAGAAGAGCACGAAGTGTCATCCCGGGCATCCGCTAACAGATTGAACCTAACCACCCAGCGCATCTCCTGAGGAAGATGGTCCCAAATGTCCTCCAACCCAGTCATCTCTCGAAATCAGATGCTCGAAGAAGCTATATCAGTTTGTAAGAAACCAAAAGAAAACCCTTAATTATCTTAAGAAAACAAAGAAGAAAAAAAAGAAGAAATTGGAAAACCAAAGGTCAAAATACTCACATAGCCATTAGGGTTCTTCACCCTTATCGAATGGTGGTACGCGGGCTTGCGTAACAAAACCCTCTCATTAAAAATCGACTCAAAGGATTCGTAGGAATTTTTATTGCCCAGTGTAAGGGATACCATAGCCCGCCATTCCAGGCCTTCCCAATCATCGACAGACAGCCACTCATTGTTAACTTCACCATAAGTACCCACCATTTGAAGTCTTGGAGAAAGAAGCAAGAAAGAACAAAATTCAATCACTTGAGGGGTGAAAAATGAGGAGGGTCGCCACCTTTTATATAATGCTAAGGGGAATGCCGATTGGTAGCCCCTTGACTCATGCCGACTGACAGTGACCTTTCCTTTTCCTCATGAAGCCTAAGATCCCATGCCCTATGCCGAAGGCACCTCCCCTGACCTGCCTATCGACAGTCTCATCCAAATTTTGTCCCAAAAATGCCAAAAAAATTCAAAAGTTGACCGAACAATTTCCAAAAATTACCATAAGATCCCTAAGAAATACAAAGCATAATTTTTCCCAAGAAAATCATTTTTGGAGCATCAAACCCCTTAGAAACTCTCAAAATCCCCTATTGAATCAATCGCACACTCTTATCATCAACATACTCCCCGGTAGAGATAAAAGTAGACCCACAGCCAAAACCTACTATACCTCCCCTCAGCAGGAACCACCGTATATACAATCCCCAGTGGAATTGCAAAATCAACCTCTTCCCTAGTGGAATTAGGTCCTCAGAATTGACCTCGACCCCCAAAATTGGTCGTCATAACTTAAGTCCTCAAAATTGACCTCGACTAGAAGAATTTTTCATCTCTTTTAAGGTCCTCATAATTGACCTTGACCCGCAGAATTGGTCATCACAACTTTAGGTTCCCATAATTGACCTCGGACCATAGAATTGGTTATCACAACTTAAGGTCCTCATAATTGACCTCGGACCTCGAATTGGTGGTCACAACTTAAGGTCCTTACAATTAACCTCGGCCTATAGAATAATCATAACTTTGGGTCCTCATAATTGAACTCGACCGACAGAATTGGTTGTCACAACTTAAGGTCCTTAGAATTAACCTCGGCTCGCAGAATTGGTCGTCACAACTTTAGGTCCTCAGAATTGACCTTGACCCGCATAATTGGTCATCACAACTTTAGGTCCTTAGAATTTACCTCGACCCACAAAATTTGTCATTCCTCTTAAGGTCATCAGAATTGACATTGGGCCGTAGAATTAGTTGTCCCAACTCAAGGTCCTCAGAATTGACCTTGGTCTGCAAAATTAGTCTTCTTAACTTTAGGTCCTCAGAATTAATCTCGACTCGTAAAGTTGGTCATCATATCCTTAGAATTAACCTCGACCCACAGAACTGGTTGTCATAACTTTAAGTCCTCAGATTTTACTCGGCCCGTAGAATTGGTCATCACAATTTAATGTCCTTAGAATTGAACTTGACTCATTGAATTGGTCATTTTCACCCTTTATATCTGCAGAATCGACTTTAATGCTCCTTATATCCTCATAATTGACCTTCACCTTTTGAATTGCTTATTTTCTTCCCTTTAGGTTCGTAGAATTGACCTAATTCCTCTTCTCCACCATTGAGTGGTGTCTATTTTTTAATGGCCTTTACTTGTTCTAGGCTCGCCCGTCAAGGGGCTCTATATACACCCCATCATTGGACCACTCTAAACACCTCCTCAGGTCCCTAACACTCATTTGTTCACCATAAATCCTAGGTTATACTTTGAGTACTGATCTGAAGGTCATCGAGCGCTCTCGAGCCTCGTTTGACCTTAGTCAACTCTCCAGCTTGAGCGAAGTATAAAAATCTTTGAAGATCTCTAAATCCCCTTTCCAACGGTCTGTCTTATGCGCAAATTGACCACACAATTCGGACGGACGATCCATTTTACTTTGAGTACTAATTTGGTGGTCATCGGGCGCTCGCGAGCCCTTTTTGACTCTGATAAACTCTCCCACTTGGGTGAAGCTCAATGAATCTTTGAAGAGCTATGAATACCATTTCTAACAGCCTGTATTATGCACGAATCAGCCTCACAATTTGAACGAATGATCCATTTTACTCCAAAGGGTCATCGGGCACTTTTGAGCCCCAATTGGCATTGGTCAACTCTCTGAACCAAGAAAATATCAATGAAATGTTGAAAGGAATTGAATTCCCTTTCCAATGGTCCATTTCATGTGCAAATCAGCCTTACGGTTTGGACGAACAATTCGTTTTCCTTCGAAAATCTCCGTCAAGAGACCATCGGGAGCTTTCAAGCCTTGCTTGACTTCAGTCAACTCTCGAATTCGAGAGTTTCATAATGGATTCTTAAAGTGCTTTGAATTCCCTTTCCAATGGTCTATCCCGTGTACGATTCAAACTCATGTTTTGTATTTTATCCCCATTTTTTTGAAAAAATCATTTTAGACTACCTATAGGCACCTCAGGGACCCTGCCTATCGGTAGGGCGTCCTTTTCCTTACCTGGTAAGGAACGCACTATATTGATAAGTAGGCAAAGAGCTAGGCTGATCAATACCCCCTTGGCCCAAATTCCTCTATAAATAGGCCATGATCTCACTGTTGGAAGGGACCCCTCTCAGAAAATCAGAGAACATTCTCCTTATAAATAGAGTCTTTCCCTTTCCCAAAAAGTCTATTTTCCCACATTCTCTTACCTCACCTCCTTACCTCACTTGGTAATTCACCTAACCTCTCTACATCACTTCCATACGACCTCAAAATTAGCACACTTGCATTCTAAAGCCAACAACAAACATCCAGAAGGAGGTTTATTTTTCCACCCCCTTCTCTAGTTTATCCAGTTTTAAGTGTTATTAATCTTATTTCTATTTTTTGCTTTTGTTTTATTATAACACATCCACTAATATCTACTATTTGTTAGTAGTATTTCACACAACTTATTTTCATAACAAACCCCTAAAAATAAAAAAATAGGGTTTATCCATAAACTCATTTTTACATCTTCACTCTTGGATTTATGAGCAACCCCACGCCGATGCTATTTTCAAACTATGTGAAGTTTGATGCCTCTTGGACTACATAGCATCTTAGGAGAATCCCGAGATTCGAGTCCTCCTTTTTTTTTTATATATATTTTATATATCTTTCATATCTACATATATATCTATTTTGTGAGTTTTGGACTCCTACATACTTGTGTTTCATCAGCTATGCACATTCTCTATTCCATAATGATTTGTAATTCGATGAACACTTACATCATATTTTTATCATTATTTTTTAGAACATTCCTACGAATGAATCCTCTCCGTCCCTTGCATGATGAGAGTTGGATGATTCCATTCTCCCATCACTTATATTATACACATGTACACACACGTTGCGGAGCTAAAAAATAGAAGATTAACATTAGCTCATGAGAGATCAAAAGGGAGGAATGTGTTCCTAACACCTTCCTATTCCATAACTTAGTCCCCAAACCTTTGAAATACTTGGTTTCACTTGCATCAGTTTGACCTTGATGCTATTCTCTCGAGGTGATGAAATTCTTTTGCCTATTTTGACCAAAATAGGCTAGCAACTCTATCTCTTCGTGTTGCCCCCATTTTATGACGGCCAACTCAGTATCCGCGTGCTGGAGGAATCCGACCCCGGATGGCCACTTGCCCTGTCATTGAAGGTTATTAAGAGAGGGTATGAAAATAGTATTGGGAATAGGTTCTTTCTCCGTTTAATGATAGAATAGGGTTACATTTTTGAGAATTTTTTTCCAAGGGGGAGATCTTTAACTATGAGAGGTAGCATTGACCATGGCACATGTTTGATAATTCACTTTACATTCTAGAGACAATTGAAAGTATTGAGGTAAGAGAGTATACCCATCTGATTGTGATAGGGTTCAGGGTTCCATGGGGGTAAAAAGACCATTTGGGGTTCATTGGAATTGATTGACCCAATTTTTTTAGAGCTATGAGTTAGTAAACGTGTGGTAATACCTTGGAGGTTAAGGTATACATTATAGAATGTGTCCACATTGTCGTAGCGGACAAAAGGCAAATTGGGAGCGATCAGAAGGATAGTTAGAGATTCAGGTGAAAGATCAGGTTGCGTTATTGATGTTTCCAATGGGGGAATTGGGAAGGCAATATCTAATAGGTAGTAGGTAACTGATGTGTAGTGCCCCGTACTTTTATGTGTATTCTGAATTTCCACGTGTGAATGAATTTGTTAATTTAATTAGGTAAATTAAATTGGTTTCAATAAATTTAGCGAGTTAAGAATTAACATTTATTTGATTATTATTTACTTATGTGTGATAAGTATATAGTTATGTGATTTATTATATGTCGCGTAGGAGTGATAGCGATGGTTTATTATTATATGTCAATAGAGTGTTACATTGGCGGATCGATATAATTTATGGATGACGCCTGGAGTACGGACGTGTTGGGCCTGATTAACAAGATGTTTGCATAATTATAGTTGGGCGACTCAGATGACCTTTTAAAGTGCAACGGTGATCCGAGAACGGTCAAAATAGTCCAAAATAGGTACCCGGGTGTTATGATTACGTTCCAGTAGCTTTTTAGACGTAAGAGGACCTACATGAGGGTAAGAGGGTCATTTTACACTTAGGGTTAAGTTGAAAAATGGGTTTAGGTTAATTAAGAGAATATTTAAGAGGTTGGAAAGGTGGATGGATGCTTACCTTTCAAATTTTACACAAGAGATTGAGAGAGCGAGTCTTAAAGAAGAGAAAAGGAAGAAGAAATAAGAGAAAACTTAGAAAGGAAAAGAGAAAGGACTCAACCCATCATCAAACAAGTAGAGAACTCCGAATTTTAATCCAACAAGGCAAGTCGTTGCTTTATGTCACAAATTTAGTGTAGTTAGTTACTTTCGTGATTAGATATAAAAATCAGAGATTTAAAGCATGAAGATTGAGAACTGATTAATTGATGATGAACAAACCATAAGTTGTTTTAAAGATGAATGATGTTAAAAAGTTTGAATCATTAAGTTTTAATCTTGGATTTGATGTTCTTGGACCCATAATATGGTGTAAAAAGGTTTAAAAACATGTTCTTATACTTATATTGGGTTAGGGTACCGATTGGGTATCGTTTTAGAGCTTGGTTTGGATATTAATGGAGGTTTTGATGGCCTCACCTTCGTCTTTAGGACGTTTTAGTTTCTTCCCAGAACCGAATCGATTAGATTTAGTGGTGAATCGATTCAGGTGATCTATTTTAGATCTTTTCGTTACGAACGTGTGGCCGTCAATTTCATATTTTTTTTGATTTTTTAAAATGATTTATATGAATTTTCTACGAAAGGGTGTGCGAGACCGAAATCTTTAGTTGGTGATTTTCAGATGGAATTTATCTTAGGCACGGTTATGTTTTGAATGATTATAAAACCTTGTGGATGTATTCTCTTGGTTAATATGAATTCATAGTTGATGAAATTGAGGTTTACAAAGTTTAGAAGTCGTTGATGGAGATTAAGAAAACTGGTTATGGAATTTTGGGAAATAAACCTGTATTAAAAACAAGAAGATATGGACTTCTTCCTTATTTTGAATCGATTCGGCTAGGCGAATCGATTCGGCTCTGTAAGGCGAATCGATTCGGCTCTTAGCTAGGTCAAGGTTGGGTCATAGAAACGTTCAAGGAATTTTTATGGACCCAAGCGAGTATGTGGGAGGTTATCCAAATGAGAGAATATTTTAATCAAAAATAGTTTTGTGTCACTATTCATTATTTGGGGAATTTATTAATTAACTATGGTGTTAATTCCTGGGATAAGGGAGTGAACTGAGGATACAAGTAAGTGATGAATTGATTAACTAATCGAGAAGTTTGGTTTAACTTCAGGATTGGGTGAGTCATGTTATGTAGCATATGCGCACGAGTTTGGTAGTTATTATATATACATATTAGAGTGACATGTATATATATGTATTTATGTATAATTGTTTTTTATTAAACATAACTACTTGTGAGTGCTATCATAGGAGGTTGTGCATAGTGGAAAATCCACCCTAGCATTGACTAGCAGGCATTGGATTGATTTCCTAGGTCATAGTATTGTTGCATGGCCACTATTCGTATGTGTGTATAGGTGTGGATTTCGAGACTGGTTGGGCGTAATGTGGCATGGTTGTGAACCCCAGTCGTATGTCAATGACCGACTCTATTGTATGTGTTTTTATTTGGGATCAATGGTGATATTCTGACCTGGTGGCTAGGTGTGAGGTGTGATGCTTGGAGCCGAATAAAACACAAGGGAATCATCCGCGAGGTCTTAGCTCTGTGGAAGCGATTATACGTATATAACGAGTGATATATATGTATGTTTATATGATATAGTGTGTGTATCTATTTTATAGCATGAGCGTTGCTACGTTATGTTCATTAAGTGAATATGTACTTATAACAAGTGTGTCGCTACAATATTTGTTTATGAACGTATACCTAGTGAATGTAGTTATACTTAACTAATAAAAGTTATTAGTGAGATTGGGTTTGGATATCAACTACATGTCCTAGTTAGACCGGGTAGTTTAATTAGGAAAATAAATTGATATGATAGGTGCACTAAAATTGAGAGGTGAGGTTTGTCTCATGCGAGTGCGACTTGTTAATCTTGAAAGTAATACACAACGGTTTTAATCGATTAAAAACAATAATCTAATTGCAAAATGTTTTCTACTTGGAGCTTTGACCTGTAGGCTTTTGATTTTCCTTATTTTTCTTTTATACCCTAGGCATGGAACAGTAGCAACCGAGATCGCAGGGATATATCCACTCTTACCGTGCAGTAGCGGTGGACGCTACATCTTTATTTAGACGCCTCAGTTTATTTTATCTAGATAGGATCAATCATTTCAGTTTTAGGTTTAGGATATGTTTCTCGTAGATGAATAGGCTTTTATATTACTATTAAACATCTACATTTCAGTACTCAGTCTTATTATTCAGTTTTATATCGTGGAAGTTTTATTTGGTGATTGATGGTTTATTTGGTTCACTCTTATTATTTATCTACGCATGAGGATTATTTCATTCATTTTTTGTGTATGATTTGTTCGTATAATTTATATTATACTATTTTTGCGACAGTGATGCTGAGAATGAATCATAACGAGATTCCTGTTTTATTTTAGTATAGGATTGGCCACCCGGTATTAAAATAGGCAGGTTGTCACATGATGGAAAGTTTTTCTTAGATGGCCGAGGCATGGAGAGGTTAGTGTTGTTTGACCTCACCTTATCACCATTAATATGTGTGATGCTTTTACACAAGGGCATGACGGAAGTAATCCTTGAATGTTAAGTTGTTGTTTCAACGGTTATATTAGTTTGGTTAGGAGTATAGCCTAACGAGATGTTACGATGAGAGATACCATAGGATATGATAGGTCATGAATGGAATTGATTCTTTTACGACAGTGGGAAGAACATGGAAACGACTTGCCGAATTTTTGGGCCGAACAGGTGGAGTACGCTAAGGGAGATGGATTTGGCAGATACTTTCTCGGACATGGTGACGATTAATCGAATCACTATTTCACAGGTAGCTTAAGCCCAGTTAGGGGATTTTTTTTGTCAAGGAAAGGTAAATGAGATAGAAGTGGGTAAAGTTCCTTCCTTATCGATAGGGTAAGATGGAAGTTTACTGTTCCAAGGATGGCTAGTAGTACTTGAGGATCTAGAAGTGAAAAAAGCGATGGTAACTGAGGCTCACGGGTCACTATACACGGTGCATCTCAGAGGGGACAAGAATTACCAAGATATGAGGCAATCGTATTAATGGTCCAGAAATGAAGAGGAATTCTATTAATTATGTATCTAAGTGTGCTACTTGTCAGTTGGTAAAGGTGGAGCATCAATGATTGGCGGGAGAGTTATAACGTTTGGAGGTACCTTAATGAAAATTGGAGAGAATCTCGATGGTTTTTTATTATCGGGTTACTACGATCTCAACATGATTATGATTTTATTTGGGGTTTTATGGACAAATCGACGAAGATGTACCATTTCTTACCTATTAGGATTGATTATTATACAAAGCACTACACAAAGTTATTTATAACCGAAATATCGAGACTAAATGGGGTGCCACTGGATATTATGTCAGATAAGGGTAGCACTTTTATCTCTCAATTTTGGAAGGCATTTCAGTATGCGATGGGATTTCAATTGAGTTTGAGCACGACTATTCACCCTAGTCAGATGGCTAAACAAAAAAGGGTGAATAAGGTGTTGGAGTATATGCCCAGGGATTACGTGTTAAACCTCAAGGTCAATTAGGATGTACATTTGTCTCTTAATGAGTTCGCCTATAACAATAATCATCAGAAAATATTGGAATGACACCGTAAGAGGCATAATATGGATGTCTAGGTCGGTCACCCAGTTATTGGGTGGCTTAGAGGTGTATAGGTTGTTTGTGATGTAAATTATTCGGGACACCCCAAGGAACCTCACTAGGATGCTTCTAGAAGTAGCTTAGAAACGTCAAAAGGATTGAGCAGATAAGAGAAAGCGTAAACTAAATTCCAATTGGGGGATTAAGTATTGTTGAGAGTCTCCCCATGAAAGGGGTGGTTAAATTTGTAACAAAGGGGAAATTGGCTTCCCGTTACTTAGATCATTTACGATTATTGAGAGAGTGGGTCCAACGCCTATCGTTTGGCATTCTTTGATCACCTTTAGAGGGTACCTGGAATTTTTCACGTATCCATGTTGTGAAATTAGTATGAGTATCAGCACATAGAACTCAATAGGTTTGAGTTGAAGCATAATGCTAGTTATGAGGAGATCCCCAACATATCCTTGATCAGTTAGAGTGACCAAAGTTTATTCTTCTAATGAGAGTTTAGTAGGGGCATAATAGTGAGGATGAGCCCACGTAGGAGCACGAGAAGGACATACGAGCGTGGTATTCAGAGTTTTTCTTGCCATATATATTCTGAATTTGGAGGACGAAATTCCTTGAATAAGGGGGAGGAATGTCATACCCGAAGTACACACACACACACACACATGCTCATATATATATATATATATATATATATATAATATTATGTGTGCTTGAGTGACTTATAATGTCACAACATACTTATATGCTTATATAAATAAATTGGAAATTAAGAGACGGTAAAATATTAATAAATATATAGAATGTCACTGTGTATTATGGGAGATTATGGAATGGTCTGGGATTCGATATCGAGGGGTTTCTTGTTTGGATTATCCCCTCATTGTTAGGTCCCAATGATTATGAATTAGTCAATTATAATGTCGTGTTACACCAAGCCAATAAATTATGATCTAAGTAAAGTTTGACTAAATTAGATAGTATTTAGTATGTGTGGTATTTATTATTAATGTTCATGAGGATGGTGGATTATGAGGACTGGTAGGATTTAAATATTAGGGTTTAATTTAAAATAAGGTATTTTGGGCCTATTGGGTTAGTATAATGAATTCGAGGACTTTTAGATTAGTTAAGGGTTAATTTAGGCAAATTACTTTAGTCCTTATTTTAGGCCTGAGACCAATTTCGTTTTTAAGAAGTAGTATTGATCCATTAGGAGGTTAATTTAACACTAAACTCATTTTAGGGATCTAAGTGTTTGGAGAGAAGAAGGCTAAAGGCAGGTTTAATTTGAATACTTGTATAATTAAATTTGTTATAGATTATGCCTATTCATTTGAATCAAAACCTCAACTAAGTGATTAGAAATCTAATTTAGATGATGTAAATCAAGTTAAATCATAATTAACCTAATTAGAAAATAATTAGGATTGATTTAGCATCATTTTAATTGAATCCTCCCTAGAATTGACGAGGTTTGAATAAATTGTGAATATGTTCTGATTTATAATGTAATCCATTCCTAACATCTCATGTATAATATGTAGAGAATTAAAATCAAATTGATATGAATTGGGATTTTAGGGTTCTTGGGATAGAAAATGGGTTTTATTTAAGTTCTTGAACTTTAATTAGGATATTGATGATACAATTGTGTTCCAACTATGTTTTGTATGTGGATTCATTATTTATAAGTTATATGAATCATATATGAAGGTTTTCTGGCCTTTAATGGAGGTTTGAGATAAATTTTTATGAGTTAAAGAAGACGAACCCCATAATGTGGATTTTTCAAAACACTTACGTGATCGATCGATTGATGAAATTCATCGATCGATCGATGCTTAAGATATTTTGACAATATCGCCTCTTATTATAATTAAGGGATTTTTTTAAGGATAACCTCTGACCTAACTTAAGATATGCAATTTGGTATATAGTATGATTACGATGACTCTACTTTAAGATAATGGATGGATTTCTTATTTACTCAGAAATTGAATTAAAGTGGATAAATCTAATTTGAGACTTGAATTCCATGATTTAGATGAATATCATTTGCTGTGTTCTTTATGTGGTGCATACCATGTGTGAGTACTCGTGGCAAACGTACTAAATGGTATTCTATTAAGGGGGCATGTACAACGTAGACCTATATGGTGCCTTAGTGAGTAGATGATATGCCTTAGTCAATTTTCAAACCCTGGGTCACACATCTAGGTACCGGTGTCCGAGATGGATTGCAGGGATATTTCCTTCATGTGGTATTGGGTATGGTAGGGTATATAATTGATGAATAGACGTTATGATTTATCCGTTTCTGTGATGAAGTCTTAGGTTTGGGATGGCCTAAGACTATACTTAGTACGCGTGAGTGATCCCCGAAGGCAATAGGGATATGCCTTCATTACTTGGCTTACTATGATCCTTAGACTTTAATATTGTCTTAAATACTTTATACACTTGTAATTTAATAACATATTGCTATTTTGACTTCATTGCTTATTTTTTAATGTGAAGAATAAAACTTAAACATGGGTTAACTTTGATTTGGGAATCTTAGGTGCTTGTGATATTAGGATTGATGGGTGGGGTAAATCTAAAAGAAATTAAAATCCCAGAGGCAGGTGCATAGTAATAATTTATTCCAATATCCGTTATACTCTTATTATATTTAAACTTACTTTTAACGTTGTGGATTTAATGTCTCAGGATCGAGGCTGCCTGTTTCGCAACTTTGATCGTTAGTGATGTTACCACTGTCATCCTTATTTTCGCAATTATGTTCTAGGATGAAGGTGTCCCTAGCCTGCGTGCCAGTCCTATCATTTTATTTGTTTTCTATTATAGTAGCCAGAGATACATACTTGTATATGGAACTTTTTGAGATAAAAGTTAGTTGTATTAGTATCATAGATGTTTGACTCATGTGGATGAAATCAAAGTTATGGGATATCATTCATTATTGATATTCAGTTTATTTCTTTTCGCGTCTGCTTAAAATGGTACGTAATTATTTAGAATCCTATACTATTTAATTTAGAATTGATCAATCAATTTTTAAATTACCGGGTGTCACATCTCTCCTACTATTGTCCATGTTGGTCAGTGATGAGAAGATCCACTTGCACTTGTCTTTTCCAGCATGCAATTAGTGAATCTTTGGTTCAGTTAGAAGATGAAGTGCAGTAGGTTGTGTATTACTCTAACCACACTCCTTTTTATTCTGAGTGGAGATACTTGTCAATCAACAAGTTGTCAATAGCGCTGGTAATGTCATCCTAGAATAAAGAAGTGTGGCTGAAGATGAGATACTTGACATTGGTAATGTCATTGGCGATTGAGAAATGATACTTGGCGCTGGTTATATCATCCTAGAATCAAGGAAGCCCATAAACTAAAGGTCTATTAAACTTGTTTTGGCCCTAATTATCTACCAGTGATCGTTTACAGGCTCCCTAATTAAGTACATTAATCCATATCAGGAAGGCGATATCCTCAATGCGATGCGTGAAGGCAGTTGCAATGCACACGTGGGTGGAAGGTCCCAATCCCATCGGGAAATCTCACAAGGGTATTAATGGCCTTTTACATTGAAGGATATAATCTTGTTCGTCCAAAAGTGCCCCAAGTGCTAGGAGTTCTCTTTCATTATTAAGAAACCAATCTATGACCTCAAGCCTCTCACAAGTCCTTGGCTTTTAGCATAATGGGTAATGAATATCGTGGTACCTCTCCCCACAACTCCATGCAATCAAAAGTCCTTGATCACTGCAATTGACTGCTTCACCAAATGGGTGGAGGTCGAATCTTTGACACATATTAGGCAGTTCGATGCTAAATTTTTCATATGGAGAAATATAATCACTAGGTTTGGTATCCCCAGGGCCTTAGTATCCAACAACTAGACTTCGTTCGACAATGACACATTTAAAGACTTTTTCTTAATGTATGGGATATATATCACTATGCCTTAGTGGTTTTCCCATAGTGCAAAAGGCAAGTAGAGATCACCGGTATTGTGGGTGAAATTATTTGTAATACCCCGTGATTTTAATGGCTTTTAAAATGGGTTATATTTTAAATTAATGGATTAATTGGATTTTATTATTAATTAATTCATTTGGATTTTATCCGAATTGTGGATATTAAAATGGATGAATCTGAATATTACTTAAAGATATTTAGGTAATATATGAATATCATGATTATTCATATTACTGTGAGATGTTAAATCAGTAATTTGAATTTTTAATCGGACGCGGTATGGGACGTGTTGGGACTAATTTGTTAAATTAAAAGGGGAACTTATTTTTACATCGACCTTATAGTCATTTCGACTGTGTCGTTGCATTCGGAAGGGTTGAAATAGTCAGAAAAGTCTATTTGAATGTTGGTTTTGGGTCTCGGGTCATTTGGAAATGAAAAGACAACCCAAAAGGGCAATTTAGTCATTTTTATAGGGGGATGAATAGTGATTTTTGATTTTGTCCTATTATAAGTATTTGGAGATTAAGTGTACGTGGGTTATTTATCTCTTCTACACAAAATAGAGAAGTCATCTTCTTAGAGAGAGTGAAAGGTTGCCTGGGAAGAAGAAAGCTTACTTGGGAAGGAGAAGAACAAAGACCAAAGGTCACCACTACTAACCACCACCGGAAGTTGGCCGAAGAAGGGAGAACCGCCTGTGATACACCACCCCAAAGGATCAGACCTTCATTATAGGCAAGTGTTTGATAACGGCAATCTAAGTTTGTATATTGTCCATGTTAGAATAGTTATAAAAAGATGAGATTTTTTCTTGTTTGGAAGATAAAGATGAAGTTGTAAATGGATTTCTGGAAACTGAAAATATATAGGAATCAAACTCATGTTGTAGGTAGATAGTAATCCACTAAATAATCATAAATCTATTGAAGAAATTTTGAAAATCATTGATGTGCTCTTGAAGATATCATGTTTATAATTTTCTGGAAAAAGAGGATATAAACATGCTTTTAATTCAATCTCTTGATGATTCTAGGATGTTTAGAGCAGTAAAAATCATCTATATATGTTGATATATGATGTAGTAAGGATTATAAGTCATTTGGGTTGTTAATATGAAGGTTTGATCGATAAAAAATGGTTAAACCCGTAGTAGAAGAAATGCAGAAAAAATTGGGCTGTTACCTGGGCGATCGATCGATCGACCCCCTGCCTTCGATCGATCGACCTCCCCAGAATCTTTGAAGTTGTTTCTTTTTAATGTTGATTCTTATTCCAAACCTTTTGTATATCTTTGGTGATTATTAATTGGATATTATGGGATTTAGAAAAGATCAGTAGGCCCTAGATAAGAATCAAATTAATTTGATTGGGATTTAATTGATTTAGAATGATGTTAATTAAATTGAAAGAAATTTCAGTTGCTAGATTCATGTGTTGGATTCTAATTGGCATTCATGAGGATTAAGGATAGGTCCGGTAGGGGAGATTTAATATAACACCTGGGTAGCCTTAGGGTTACAATTTGAACATCAAGGACTGAGTTTAAACTCATTACTGATTGCGCAAGGACTGAGTGTAGTACAAGCGCTTAGTGGTATGGCTCCTGGATAGAGATGGGAGTTTAGACCACATTTGGTTGAGAGAGGGGATGAGGTTATTCCGGTTGCATATTTGAAATTAACGGACCTCCACGACCGACAAAGTTAAGTAGTAGTGTAATTGGAGGGGTTTCTTGTTTGGATTTCGCTTTGCGAGACGCTCCTCGCATGAACCTTAACGACGTCGGGAGTTGAGAGATGTTATAGGATGCGAGGATGTTGATTTTGTTGATAAGTCATATAGTTTGAATAAAACACGATAGACTATGAGCCATGTGATGATGGTATTCAATCCTAGTTGATAGAGGATGTGTTTATAAGAGATTTGAAACTATCGATTTTAACCCTAATTAAAGGGAGAGTTTAATTCGTAGTAATTCGGGAGATATGATGATATGGACCAATAGGATATTAGTGATTTCTTATTGAATATACTATTGAGGGAAAACCTATTTGAACCTTGAGTAATGAGTGACGCTTGGGGATAATTGAATTAAATAAGTAAAGTCATAATATTTTAATACGTAGGATTTAAGAGATATAATGCTACGTATGGGAACTATCTTAGGGTAATGTGAGTACCTTGTTGATATTATATTATAGGTATGATAATGCCTATTTGATTGATTGATGATTATGTGTATGACATACCTATCTTACTTGCTATCGACGGGAGGTTTGCGCGTGAGGGCAGTCATACCCTGATGAATCCATGGGATCTTTGATTTGTGGCTCAAGAACATAGGTCTATGAAAGACTTATCGGGGAGTTGATAAGTTCGCTGACTGTGGGTACGTAGGTATGTGCGTGACCCATGGGTACGATAAATATGTTCGCTTCCAATTGGTATGTTGATGTTTGGGGTTCGACAGATCCTTACTGAACCTTTAGTCCCCTATTCGGCGACCAGCGATAATGGGACATGATAGCAGAGTAATGCATTGCACCGCAGCTGTGACTCAAGGTATCGTATTATATATGTATATATATATATATGATGAATTGAATAAATGAATGGATATATTGTGGTTAAATCATCTACTGTGTGATAATTGTAGATCACGGTGATTAGAGAAAGAGAATGGAGTTAAGTTAATGAATGTTTATTCTTATAGAATTGAAAAGGTTAATTCATATTAATGAGAAACGATTCATATTAATGAGAAAAGTATATGAATGATTATATGACGTATGACCTGGGACATACGGGGTTATGATATAGTATGGAATCATAATATGGAAACTAGTGAGGAGGAACCATTAACTAGGAGGTTAATAGGAAACGTTAAGTGTGCACTCTAGATGAGAGGTGAGAATAGCAAGTGAGAGTTGGATGCTAACATCTACATAATAAATGATTTATTGCACTTGTTAGATATTTGCTGTTTTAAAAATCATTTTTCACAACCGGGCTCTGACCCGTTTCCTTGCATATTTTCTTTTCTATTGTACCTTCTATATCAGGTGTCCAGCAGCAGGGACGCCAATCTTAGCGGATTATGACGAGCTATGGAGCTCTGGATTATTGCTTAGACGCCTATCTTCATTTGATTCACAGTATTCTTTAGTTAGGGCATGTCGCCCAAAGGAATTCAGTCATATTTTTCTATCTGAGTCAAATACTCTTGTAGTCGTGTCATTTTAATACATTTACTATTGATGGGATTACTGTATTGGATTATTATTTGGGAATGTTTATTCCAATTTCATTTAAATTCTTTTGTGTTATCTGTTCGGTTATTAGTGTTGTAGAATAATATGTGTAGTGTTATTCTTAAACTAAAAATGGATTTTGTGGAAATTAAAATTTGGAAAGTTTTTAACACCATCTTAATTGGGTATTGGGTGAGTTGTAAATGTTTTCGATAGTGATGCTAAGAATGAGCCAACTTTATATTCTGTTTTAATTTAGTATAGGACTGGCCACCCGGTATTTAATTAGGCGGAGTGTTACATTATTCATCCACGTGGACCAATGAGATAAGGACACCTGTCCTCATAAATATCCACCGCGAGGCTTCATATATACTTGGTCGGCCGACTGGACGACCACAACCAGGTAGGTGAACTATCAAGTAGGGACAAGGTCACTCACATTGGGGGTTACCAACAGCCATTCCACACGTGTATTTAAAGATCAACAGTCTTATTTATTGTATATGGGTGTAAATGATTGAATATATAAAGGAATTCCATCCCTTGATTTACTAACCACTATAAATACACTATCTCCCTTAGCTTAAGGGACACACAAATTAGCACGAGCAAGATTGCACTAATTTTTATGTAACTACCCTTCAACTGCAATATCATAACTGTGGATGTTGGTTTTTTCCTTAGCTGAACCACGTCAAAAACTTTTGTTGTCTTGCTTGCATTACTTAATCTTTATATATTTATCTATGATTAAAGAATTGGCATTATCAGGATAAGATTAGATCTATACCAATTTTAGACATCAACAGATTAGCGCCGTCTATAGAAAATGACTATTTATCATTGTACTCTATCAGTTTTAGTCATTAGTTCACTTTTGAGTCCTATCTTAAGGATGATTGACATTCCAAAAAGTAACCTTGCGACCGTGGCTAGTATTTTCATACCATTTGTTCAACCTGGTGCAATAAATGTTCAAGGAATCTTAATCAGCCTTGCGAAAGGGCAAGAAGCAATGCAGGAAATAGTGAGCGAATTAGCCCAATCACTGCAAGCCACAGAAGAGAAAATCTGCCTCTTCCTCTCAGAACTGAAAGAAGTAGCTATTACACGTCCTCGCATGACATGTCTTATTGCCCAAGGGAAACTTCTTTAATAAGATCCACTGATTACTATGATGGCCTATTTTTCCCTTTTGAATGGTCGAGCGCTTTGAATAGGTTGAGCAAGGCCTCTACCTTTGATCGTCTTAACCCCCGAGCAACTAGAGGACATCACAAAGAACCAGTGAGATCGTGTGAGCTTCAGGAATGATTAGTTAGGTCTAGAGAAAGTATCTGAGGATCCACACATGAAAAATAGACTTCTCAAGAAGAGAGCTCAGCATAAACACATGGTAGAACTGGAAAAGTTGTATCAACCAAATCTAAGACAAAAGATCACTCTTGGAAGGGATCAATGCTGATACTAGAAGATCCCAAGACTAAGAATTCTCTGCAAATAAGTTTTTTGAAGGGATCTCCGTTCATCCCAGCCAATGTGGATTTCTTTACACCTTCCAAATTCAAGCCACCAATAGTCACTCCTAAGTATAATGGTAAGACTGATCCTGTCCTCCATATTGAACAGAAGTCTGCAGTTGATGTCCACTTTGTTCCTGATGAGATGCATTGCCGATCTTTCTCAAGTACCATCATTGGATCAACCCAGATATGGTATAACAATCTAACCAAAGGATAAATTTCCAATTTTTAGCAGCTCGCCGAATTTTCACTAGTGGGGCAAAACCGATCAAGAGAGTAACCCATCAAATGATTGTTCGCAAGTGACTAAGAGAAACTACTCGGGAGTATATTACTCGCTTTAATAATGAGAAGTTAGAGGTGGTAGATTATGGATAGAAAACTACTATCACTACCCTTATGAGTGGACTACTTCCTAAGAAATTATACTATGCACTGGCAAAAGAACTTCGTAAAACCATAACAGAGATGATAGAAAAGGCTGGTAAGATCATGAACACCGAGGAAGCTATGGCTGCCAAACAGGTCCTCGGGATAAAATTTGATGTCCATAAGAGCTCAGACAAGAAGGAATAGAAAGATAAGAAATTCGAGAAGCTTAAAAAGTATGAGGAGTAAACTCCATTCACCATAGGTGTGCATCACATCTTGGAGCAAATTAGGGGAAATAGGGACTTAAAATGGCTTGAGAGATTGAAATCGCCACCTAACCGGAGAGAAAAATCCAAATACAATAATTTTCATAAAGATCATGGGCATACCACTGACAATTGTATTGCCCTAAAAAATGAAATTGAATTTTTCATTCGCCGAGGAAATCTGACCAAGTTTATTGGTCGAATAAAATGTCTGGATCATTTCAGAGTCATTGTCTTGACCTCTTTTTTTGTCGTCTCTGCCTTTACAAGGTGATTCTTACCTCCTTCTAAAGTCCCGACCTTCTGTTCCAATTCTAATTCCAGGCCTTCAATTATGAGGCTGAGTGCGAAGCACTAATCATAGGCTTGTAGTTAGCCTTATCTTTAAGAGTCGAGCAGGCCATAACATATAGCGATTCCCAGTTAATTGTCAACCAGGTGCTTCAAATATATAGGGTCAAGGGAGATCTCATGATCAAGTATTTTCTAAAACTACCAAAGTCATTTCTAAGCTCTCAGTAGTAAAGGTGATTAGGATACCAAAGATGGAGAATGCCCGAGCAGATACACTTGCTTGATTAGGCTCAACAACTCGGACGGAGATCATAAAAACCATCCTGGTAAAAATCCTTGCACATAGAAGCATAGATACGGAAGCTGTCAATTTCATCTATTTGGAATTATGACCTTTGTGGATGGATCATATAAAAAATTATATTGACAAGGGTTTACTGCCTACCGACCCAAAAGCAACAAGAAAATTAAGATACAAGGCAGCTAATTATGTGCTAAAATGAGGAGTCTTATACAAAAAAGGATACACTATTTCTCTAATTCAGTGTGTACACATAACAGAGGTGCTGGACTTAATAAAGGAAGTGCATGAAGGTTCATGTGGGGATCATTCACTTGGTCGATCATTAGTGATAAGGATAGCTATGCAAGGATACTACTAGCTGACCATGAAAGCCGACAGTATCTCATTTGCTATGAAATGTGATATATGTCAAAAGTTCGTTACAATCCATATAAAAATGGGGGAGGCCTTAACTCCAATCACTTCTCCATGGTCATTTTCTATATGGGGAATTGATTTAGTTTCCCCAATTTTGAGGATAAAAGAAGGTTCAAATAATTGGTGGTTACAGTGGACTACTTCATAAAATGGGTAGAGGCTGAACCATTGGTCAAAATGGCCTATGAAAGTGTCTTCCAATTCATTTGGAAGCACATCATATGCAAATATAGGATGCCATATGCCTTCATCACTGATCATGAGACTTAATTTGATAATCAGGAGTTTGAGGAGTACTGCATTCAGTTTAAGATTTAAAAACTTTAATCTGCCCCTGGACATCCCTTGTATAATAGCTAAACAGAGGAAACTTGTAAGGACATTTTTATCATGTCTGTTATCGTAATGTTTTGTATGTCGTACGCCGTTACATTTGGCACGTCTCTGCTCGATCACATGTGACGGCCCCAATCCGAATTCCGGGAATCAAGCATCCTGCACCTCCATCATGTGTCCTACATCGGCCCCAACGACTTCAAGTTCCATGATTTTAGGGACTAAATGCAAGTGGTACGGAAGAGAAGTCAAAACAGTGAAATATGGCACGATATGGATGTTCAAGGGCAATTGGGTAATTGTACAGCCACCGACTGGAGAATAGGTCAACTGGAAAGTTGAAGAGCTTGCCGCAATAAAGATACTGGAAGAAACGGCACCTCAATCTAAGCTACGGTGAAGAAGTTATGGCCCTTTGAAGATGGAGCAAATTCCAAGAAGGAATCAGGATTTACAGAAGCCGGACCGGTCCGCCCCATATAAAAAGGAACCGATCCGCCAGCAGACCGATCCGCCCAGACACGGACCGGTCCGCCCTACAAAATGAGGCCAGTATTCCCCGGACCGAATGCGAACCGATGGACAGAATTTTAAAAGAACCGGTCCGAGGTCGGACCGATCCGCCTAGGGCCCGGACCGGTCCGCCTGGGATAATTACGAGCAGTCCCAGATTTTTTAAGCACCTCCTTTGTTCCCCTATTTATACCAACTTCGGGAGAGATGTTTTCCAAGACTTTTCAAGACGAAATTTAGAGTCCTTATTCTACAAGTCTTCACCTTTTTGAGTTCCCCAACTCATGTTTGATTCACACAACTTTTCCAATCCTTTGTGAATCAGTTTGTAACCCAAGAACACAACCTTGAGTTTTGTTCAAACCTTGTGGAGAAGCCGTTCTCTTCTTCATTGCAGCCCTCCTGGAAAGGGAAAATTCCAGCCGACAAACTTGTGGAGAAGCCGTTTCTCTTCTTCAAAGTTGCCCTACTGGAAAGGGATATCTCCAGCCGCGACTACAGAATTCGATACCCGAGGGTAATTCTTAGTCAACTTGTATTTCAGTGTAATCCAATTGTAAGCCATTTCTCTTACAAATTATAGTGATATACAAATGGTTTTGCCCCCGTGGGGGATTTTTCCTTAATTGCATGTGTTTGAATGTTCTTGCTTAGATTATCATCTTATTCAATCACATAACTGCTGCATGTTTAGGGTTTGTTTGTGCTAAAAGGGTTGATTGGAATCTTGCGAATTATTTTTAATCAATTATCACACACCGGACCTATTCGGTTTCTCAAATTGGTATCAGAGCGGGTTACGCTAATTTATTGCGTATTCCTATTTTTCGCAAAATCGTGTGATATTGATTTTTTTTAAAAATCAATTTTGTGAATATTCACAATTTTTCAATGGATTTTGATGGTTTTGATGATCTTCGATGTCAAAATTTTGAAAAATTTAATTGGAAAATTCACACAAACTCTTGTTTTAAATCTTCTGTTGAAAACGAATCTGAGAGGTGTCCTTGTTGTGAGAGTGTTGGTCACATGTTGCATGAGTGTACCACAAATTTAAAGAAGAAATTGAGTAAACCGATTTCTCATGTTTCTACCCTTAGTGATAGTGATTCGGAAGAAGAAGTCTTTTATGCTTTTAGGCGAGAGTTTCCCATCCGTGTGATTAGTGATGAGAGTGAGGGTGAAAAGAGTGAGGAGGAAGAAGAAGAATTGAGTGAGTTGCAAGTTGCCTATAATAATTTGTATTTTGAATGTTTAAAGACAAAAAAGGCAAACTTGAAACTTAAAGCTCAATTGAAAGAATGTGCCATAAAAAATAATGATTTTTTAGTTGATGAACTTAGGGCTCATGAGAAAATTTTGAAAGAAAACCTTGAGTACGTCGAGGGTGAGAGAGATAGTCTTAGAGGGTTGATGGAGACTATGAAAAAGGATCTTTTAGAGTATGAGGATTCTAGACGAGTACTTGAATCTAGGATAGGTGATCTTGAGGCGAAATTGAAAGATTCAAGTAAGGTGAAATTTGATTTGGAGTCTAGGTCTGAAAAACTTGATAAGATTTTAGGCACAGTCGAGATCAAAACGGATAGGGGTGGGATTGGTCTTGAAAAATATGTTGAACCCATTCCCACACGTGTGAGAGAGCCTCCTAGGATTGTTAAGAAAGAGGCACCTAAGGTTGTTAGGAAAGAGCCCCCTAGGAACATCGTGAGAGTGCCTCCTAGGATCATTAGGAGAGATCCACCTAGGCAAATTCAGAGAGCGCCACCTAGGAAATTGATGAGAGCATCACCTAGGAATTTGAGGAGAGGGCCACCTTTAGGTAACATACACCGCCAAGTTTACACTTGCACACATTGCGGTAGGCAAGGTCATCTTAGGCGATTTTGTTACAAGCTTTTAAATGAACCTAGGAAGGTTAATGAAAGAATAAATTCGATTCCCAAAACCCCCACACTCCGTTACACATCTATTTGGGTTAGGAAATCGGATTTAAAGGCTTATGGTTTATGTGTCCCCGATTCCCGTTTGCTTGCACGTGATTCACCCCATGTGAAATCCTTTGGTTGATTGTGTTTGCATGTTTGTCATGCACTAGTTATGGTTTCATGATATATTTTTTTGCTAGTGTGATGACTTGTACTTTTTGTATAAATTTTGTTTTTCATAAAATTTTTGAAAAATACAAAAAGATTTTATTTTGACAAAACGTTTTTTGAAAAAATCCAAAAAGATTTTTTTCTTATTTTGTTTGCACCGTTTATGGATGAACACTTAGGATGACCGAGTCACAACATCATTCCATTATTTTTATGTGACTATTTGATAGTGTTTTGAGATAATAGGTTAATTCATCCATGTGCTTTATAATGTTTGGAGTCATTAAGATGTAATTAAGTGTTACTTCCTACATGTTTGACTCATGTTTCCTTTATTGCACACATGCACGGATTTGTTTGATTATTGTTCTTGTCTTATCACATGTTGGTTGGGTGTTTTCACTTCAATCCTGTCCTTAAAACGAACCAAGCGCGATAATTTTTTATAAGGAAATTGTGCATATAAAAACCGTTTTGTGAGATTGTGTGCTTTGTTTAAGAACGGGGAGGGGCTGCGAAAGGTAATTATCTCTTCTTTGCGCAAAAGCCACCGTTCTAAAGGACCTAAAAAATGGAGGAATTTTATTATCCGGGGTCCAAAGAGGTTTAAAAGAGCCCGAAAAAATTGAAAGGCAATAAAAAAAATATTCATGCCAAATATGGGCCATTTAGGTTTTTGCACCAATTCTCCAAAGTTTGAGAATTTAGATTACCTCTAAAAGAATATATATACGAGGGAGTTTGGTTGGAGAATTTAAAACGGGTTTGCACGTCCTTGAATTGATTGAAAATCCTCTTTATAGATTTGGACGTTATTGGTGTGGAAACCACTTTGACTTTGATTTGTTGATTTGTATAAGACGATGTTATTTAAATTCAACAAATTTTTACACCTAAGGATACTTTTGATGCTCATTCGTTAGGGGTACACATATGCATCGTGCACATATGATTGATTGAGTTGATTTACCTATCGAATGTGTTCACACCCATTCATTCCGTTTTCATGACTTGGTTGTTTGAGTCTAAATCCATGGTGTGATTTTTGTAGCATTTTTTTTTCAAATGGTATCTATTTTTTATCTTTGTATGAAATATTTGAAAAATCAAAAATAGTTTGCGAAGATTTTTTTGCATCTCCTTGCACGAGCACACTTTCAATTTGATTGATCCTTGCATGAGCACGTTTTGAATACCGTGACACCCCGATTTTGCTTGTTTGATTCATTCTTCTTATTTGTCTATTTGGGGACATCATAAAAAGGGGGAGAAAGAATTATCTTATTTTGGGGGAGTTTTGAGATTTGACTTATGCTTATCATATATTGGTATCTATTTGACTTATGCTTATCATATATTGGTATCTATGTTTATCTCATTTCAAACTCGATACGTCACTTGGTATTTTTCTTTATCTCATGTGTGTAGGTACTACATTGATGATCTCTGAATTGCACACCCTGATGAGAAAAGATTTCAGATTCCTGAAGATTTGAAGAACAAACGATGAAGACTTATTCATTTGTATCTTTCCAGTTTTGGGTTCATGGAAGGGTAGATTTGTATAGGCAATTTTGTTATTTGATAATTCGGATGTTGGTTTTTATGTATGTACCGGCATAGACATAGGGGGAGATTTGTAAGGACATTTTTATCATGTCTGTTATCGTAATGTTTTGTATGTCGTACGCCGTTACATTTGGCACGTCTCTGCTCGATCACATGTGACGGCCCCAATCTGAATTCCGGGAATCAAGCATCCTGCACCTCCATCATGTGTCCTACATCGGCCCCAACGACTTCAAGTTCCATGATTTTAGGGACTAAATGCAAGTGGTACGGAAGAGAAGTCAAAACAGTGAAATATGGCACGATATGGATGTTCAAGGGCAATTGGGTAATTGTACAGCCACCGACTGGAGAATAGGTCAACTGGAAAGTTGAAGAGATTTCCGCAATAAAGATACTGGAAGAAACGGCACCTCAATCCAAGCTACGGTGAAGAAGTTATGGCCCTTTGAAGATGGAGCAAATTCCAAGAAGGAATCAGGATTTACAGAAGCCGGACCGGTCCGCCAGCAGACCGATCCGCCCAGACACGGACCGATCCGCCCTGCAAAATGAGGCCAGTATTCCCCGGACCGAATGCGAACCGATGGACAGAATTTTAAAAGAACCGGTCCGAGGTCGGACCGATCCGCCTAGGGCCCGAACCGGTCCGCATGGGATAATTACGAGCAGTCCCAGATTTTTTAAACACCTCCTTTGTTCCCCTATTTATACCAACTTCGGGAGAGATGTTTTCCAAGACTTTTCAAGATGAAATTTAGAGTCCTTATTCTACAAGTCTTCACCTTTTTGAGTTCCCCAACTCATGTTTGATTCACACAACTTTTCCAATCCTTTGTGAATCAGTTTGTAACCCAAGAACACAACCTTGAGTTTTGTTCAAACCTTGTGGAGAAGCCGTTCTCTTCTTCATTGCAGCCCTCCTGGAAAGGGAAAATTCCAGCCGACAAACTTGTGGAGAAGCCGTTTCTCTTCTTCAAAGTTGCCCTACTGGAAAGGGATATCTCCAGCCGCGACTACAGAATCCGATACCCGAGGGTAATTCTTAGTCAACTTGTATTTCAGTGTAATCGTATTGTAAGCCGTTTCTCTTACAAATTATAGTGATATACAAATGGTTTTGCCCCCGTGGGGGATTTTTCCTTAATTGCATGTGTTTGAATGTTCTTGCTTAGATTATCATCTTATTCAATCACATAACTGCTGCATGTTTAGGGTTTGTTTGTGCTAAAAGGGTTGATTGGAATCTTGCGAATTATTTTTAATCAATTATCACACACCGGACCTATTCGGTTTCTCAAATTGGGGAGTTAGTTTTAATTTCTGATTTTCTTCCACAAACCCTATCATCACTGATCATGAGACTTAATTTGATAATCAGGAGTTTGAGGAGTACTGCATTCAGTTTAAGATTTAAAAACTTTAATCTTCCCCTGGACATCCCTTGTATAATAGCTAAACAGAGGAAACTAGTAAAACATTACTTGATGGATTGAAAGAGAGACTTGATGATGCGAAGAGTAACTGGATTAATGAGTTGCACAATATTCTTTGGGCCTATAGACCAATACCGAGAACAACTACTGAAGAAACCCCTTACATGTTTGCTTTTAGGACTGAGGCATTAGTACTAGCAGAAGTAGGTTTGCCCACTCATAAAGTGTTAAACTTTGATTCCTCAAAAAGTGATCTCATGAGGAGATTGGATCTGTATGTAATTGAGTAATTAATGAAGGATGTTGTACTTCGAGTAACTTCTTATCAATAGTGAACGACTCGATTCTACAATAGGAGGGTGAAGCAGACTAACTTAAAAGAAGGGGATTATATCCTTTAACAGTAATCCAAAAAGGGATTAAGTTAGAAGTAAATTGACATGGTCCTTATCGTATCTCGACAGTCGTCCGACCAAGAACCTATCGCTTAGAAACACTTGAAGGGGAAGAATTCAAGAATTCATGGAATGCCGATCATCTTCGAAAATATTATCAATAGTCCTGCTGGGAATTTAATGTAATCGTTTCAATAATTATAATGAAGTTGTGATTTCCTATCAATTACACTTCCTTTTTATGCTTTTTTGGGGAATAGGCGATGACAATTGTCTCATCAAAAACTGTAAAAAATAAACTTCATGTATGACTTCGTCTTTGATAAGTCACGAACAAGAAGTTTCTAAAACTTCAGGTATGACCTAAAGTTAAGAACAAGAAGTTTTACCAAATCGAATTAAATTCAAAAAAATCCTAGATTCCTAAAATATTTGATCGCCGATGGTAACTAATGCAAACACTTAGATCTAAGAACAACCAAGATCCATTTTGATAAGCCTAAGTGCATTAGTAGAACCTAAGGCCCAACAACTCAAGTTCATACTTGATAACACACAAAACAGTCAAGAAGGTTAGTTGTTTATACAACAGATCAACTAATCAAAATCTTAATTATTAACAAAGTTAAATACATAAAAAAACATGTATGAAAATGTAAATCTTTCTTATTCTAATGCCAATAGCTTCATGAGAAAAATATAAGGATAGTATTATAACAGAAATAATCATTACAAAGAAAATCAAAGCTCTTAGAAATCATTCCACAGGGCATTTTCCTTTGGCCTTATCCATCCCAGCAGGAGGAACCTCAAGGGCAGAAGGAAGAGTAGTGGTCTTGAAATACCTCAACCTACTATGACCACTTGTGCTCAGTCTATCTAACAAATAAAGAGGACTAATTTATGTATATTCACCATGCAACACATAGTCACCTAAGTATTTTCTTACTAAGCACTAAGGAATAACATTAATCAGAATCCACTCAACATTAATACTGAAAGGAGGGTCGGGATAATCCATCATGCCAGGATAATGCCAATGCCATAGCTAATCATTCCGATGCACCTTTAGCAGTGACAATACATTCAGCCATCCCCATTTATAACCTTCTCGATGGGCCTATTTAATTTCATTTTTCATGTGAGTTATAGCCTCATCATAACCATCCATCTAGACAGATTTGGGTTGCTTGTGAAAATGGAAGATCAATCGATCAACTTGGTCTGTTAGTTTCTTGATTGCCTTATCTTTATTTTTTGGTCCTTTATTTATCTTTATTAGGCTGAACAACCATTATTTATTTGTACGACTAGCCAGGCTTACTCTTCTTCAAGCTCTTCAATTCCTTCATTAACCGAGCATTTTTTGTCTCAAAAAATAATGCTCCTTCATTTGGGATAATTCTGAAGACTTATTTAAACTCTTTAATTAATTATTGAGAACATTATTTTCATGCTCCAGTAGGTTGTCCACTTATTGAGAACTTTCTACCTCTCGATTCAGCAGAAACTCCTTCTTTATAAAGGCTGAAGAAATATCATGGAGTTTTTTTATTTATCAAAACCATGACCAACACTCAGAGAATTGTATTTATCTTCATAGTCAGAGTGAAGCAAAGCCAAAAAAATTTATGATCCTGCAGCTCCTCAATCATGTCATAGTAGGCTGCATTGTTAGCTGGAACCTTATAAGAAATACCAAGCAAATGAAGGTAAACCTCTTCAACTTGGTTTGAAGCATCAATGTCTAACAACGCTCCTAATTCAGCCTCAGTCAAAATTTTATACCCGACTCCAAAAAATCTTATACTTCATTTGAGAAAGTCTCTCTCATCAGACACTATCGCAGCCTTCCCGGAGTTGAACTGAAAAATAAAAGTATAAGAACAACAGTCTAGCAGAATTGCGAACAAGTATTATTAAGGACAAAGCCAATAATTCAACCAAATGAAAATTTCATTTATCATCAGTAAAAGGTATTACAAGGTACAATGTCCTTACAATCAAAACAGAAAGGAAAAATCAAATATCATCCAACAAAAATCACAAAAAGAAGAGTTATTTATCAGCCTAAGAGAATTCCACCATTTTTTGTCCTTAACTGTCTCTTTTGGAGGTGGGACCTCCGACTCAATAATAGGTACCAGTGAATATTCCCCTGTTCCCTCTTTATTACCACTTCTTCTTTTATGTTGGGTGGGGTGCTAGGGTCATTTTTCAGGAACAAGTTAGAGTCTGCAGTTGTGCCGACCTCCTTTAAGGCACTTATCCATCCATCTTTAAAGGAAATCCTCTTTATGTATTCTATTTGTATGGCAACAGCAGCGTAGACCTTATCCCTTACTCTATTTAAGGCGCCCTCTTTGTTATTCTTGTGTTGAGCCTTAAGCTCTAAAAGCTTCTTTTTATCAGTAGCAAGTTCCACAACCGAGTTAGCAGCCATTTGATCGGCTGTCCTGATCTTCTTCTCGACTTGATCTAACTTCTCTTGCCACTTTTCTGGTCCCTACCATGGGCCTCCCTAGTGGCATCAATGAATTATTTTAAGCCCTGGAAGGCTTCTCTACATCAGCCGAGGACGACCTCAGTTTGTCATCCTTTATTAACAATTGGTCGTAGTCGACCAAAAACCTACAAAACAGTACAACAACAAGGAAATTATCTGATATTATTAAGAAAAATAGTTCAAAATAATTGCTGACTTATGACACGCCCTTCCTGAGGTCAACTGGGACCAGAATATCTAACCTATTTAGGAAGGGATGCATGTCACTAATTCTTGACCAACACTCCATAATCCCAATCGTCTTTATTAGAATCATGCCGGTTGACTACTAAAGCCTTATTAGATTATCTTGTCTTTAAATAACATGTGTTTTCTCCTGTGGTTCTCCACTTATAATAGTACATTAACTCTGTAATTCCTATATGGGTTATATGAAGTTCATTTAAGCGATTAACACCATTCATAACTTGCCAAGTATTGGAAGCTACCTTAGCCAGGGCCACATCAAAATGTTGGCAGAATTTAAGAAATAATTGGTTGGGTAGGAAAGTTATCCCACACTCTACAATAAATAGAGTGGGAATCCAATGCCCTTAATTAAAATCAAGAACATCTAATGGTCCATCCACAACCTCCATAGTTACCCAATTTGGTATTTTTTTCCTTTCCCTAAACTCTTTTAACGAGCCCTCATCAATAATATACGCCATTTTTGCAAAAATAACAAACAAAAAGAATGGATAAGAAAGGAATCTTACAGATTTACCTAAACAGCAGAAAGCTCCTCTTAAGAACTATAAAGAAAGCTTGAAGGTACCAAGAAAAGGTTTGAGTTCGAGGGTTTAAGGTAAAGTGAAATGGGGGAAAGCTTCATCCCTTTATAGGTACAATAGATTCACCTCGAAGCTTTGAAATAGAAATGATTAACTGAACAAACAATTGAACTCTTGATGGATGCACACATTCCAAAAGGGCAGAAAGACAAGCATATCCTTTGGCTGTTCGCTGTTTTTCAAACTATTCACAAAAATGCCACTACACTGATACACAGATGAAAAATTACAAGTCCTGAAGGTCGGTAGCCGACCTTCACATTTTTGGGATCCGAATTACTTTTTTGAGTAAATACTCCATCTTTTTACTAAATCATCAAGCATGGAGCATTGGGTGCTTTTTTGTGAGTTAAATTATTCATCCATGTTTACAAATGAGATAGGGACATCTGTCCTCACAAACATCCACCTCAAGGCTTCACATACACTTCACCAACCCCATAGATACTTGGTTGGCCAACCGGCCGACCACAAAGAGGAAGGTGAACCATTAAGTAGGGACAATGTCATTCACACGGGGACTACAATAGCCATTCCACACGTGCATTTGAAGACCAACAGTCTAATTTATTATATATGGGTGTAAATGCTTAAATATATAAAGGCATTCTATCCCTTGGTTTCCTAACCACTATAAATGCATTATCTTTCTTATCTAAAAGGACACATAAGTTAGGATCAGCAAGATTGCACTATGTTTTATGTAACTACAGCTCAACTGCAATATCATAACAATGGATGTAGGCTTTTTCCTTAGTCGAACCACATCAAAAACTTTTTCGTCTTACTTGCATGACTTAATCTTTATATATATTTATCTGTGATCATATAATGGGTATTATCAGTCTAAGATTATATCTATACAAATTTTAGACATAAACAATCGACAAGACTTTAGTTACCGAGATCAAATGATGACTAAATATTCCCAAATAAGTGGGTCTATGAACTCCCCTCAATCTGTAAGGAAAATTTTTTAATAGAGTTAATTTGTATGAATTTTGACTTCACTCCGTGTTTAGATAAAACCTCTGATTTATATGTTAGGTCTTGAGTGTGTTTACCCTTTCAAGTCTATGACATGTTTTATTAAAGTTGTAGCGGACAATATATCATGTTCACACCACTGTCCTGAGTTTCTTGCATTTTTCCATCTCCATGTTCCAAGGATCTCTCAGGTATGAATGCATATATATTTTTTTATCTCTGGAATCTTATGATTTGGTGTTAGTTTTTATAAAAATTCTTTAAAAAGTTTTTATTTATTTTTAAAATGATTTTTAGAAAAATCGACAAATCGTTATAATGACATTAAATATGTCATTCGAATGAGGCTAAGAATCTTTCTAGAAGTTCAAACAAACTTCGAATGACATATTTTTATCTTACACTGGTTTTTCATTTGAGAGGTTGTTAGAAGCTATTCAAACAAGATGTGTGGCTTTGTTCGAATGAGATTGACCTCGTTCAAATGACCCAACAAGTTTTTTAATGTTTCGAGATTTTCTTCAAAATTTTTCATCCTTATATCAATTTTAGAATACCTCCTTTAAACATGGTTGCAGAATAACATTTTTATTAGAGACTTTTTCATAAGCTTAGAGTCATAAAACTCTTTCAAAAAGCTCTCCAAAAGTTTTGATCTTCCATGATCATGTTTTCCAACTAAAACCCTACTTTACACCCAATTATTTAAGGATCCAAGTGTTCATCTATTATATGCTTTGAGATCAAGTTTGTGGGCACCATTAGTTTTTTTTCTACATCTTGTTGAGAATTATTTTGTGTGGTGGATTTCTTGCTTGGTTTGTTTACATACATGGACTCCGTGTGTGACGATTTCTGAGCCTGTATCGGTGGATACCAAGGAGTGTGTGGACTCACGTGTTGTGGCACCGCGTAGGTGGAATCCTATGTGTAGCTGTGGATGAGAGGACAAAGAAAAGAAGACACATCAAGAATTGTGAGTGAGTCGAGTCGTTGTGTAATTCATCTGTCTAACTTGTGTAATTCCTAATCATAGTGAATTTAGTTGGTTGGGCCATCTGAGCTTTTTTCCATATAGGTTTTCCTCATACATTGGGCATTGTGGTTTAATTTACTTATTTTACCCAACACTCACCTAGATGCATGCTTTTAGGGCAAGACAAAATTGGTTAATCTGTTTATCAAAACAATATGTTCAATCGGTGCTACGCTTAATTTGGGTTAACTTGTTTAATTGAACATAAATTTGAGAAAATTTAAACATAGTGGTTTTCTTTGTTTTGCACTCTAACCATATAGAACCCTATAGGACTTTCATGTGGTATTAGAGAGGGAGCACTAAGATATCATGTAGATCCCTCTATCATGCTGTTTTAGGGTTGTTTAGATGTTTATCTCTCTTTAGAGTTTGTCTGTGAAAGAATTAAAGGACTCTATGAGGTTTGAGACTTAGAAGTGACCAAGAAAGAGAGTGATGATAGAGTCCGTATTTTAGAGAAAGAATTAAAGGACTCTATGAGGTTTGAGACTAAGGTAGAAGATCATGACATACATGATAACGATAAATTATTAAAGTTTTGAGGTCACATGAAAATACTCTTAGGGATAAGTTCATTTACACTGAAGGGGAGCGAGATAACCTTCAAGGTATTATTGAAAATTTAAAAAAGGAGTATCTAACATTTGAAGAGTCCAAATCTTTACTTAAGTCTAGAGTTTTGAAGTTAAAAAATAATTAAAGAGACTCAAGTAGTTATGGTATTGGCTTTGATAATTCAAATACTTTTGCTGCTAAAGGCAAGACCAATGTTTGTTTTAGAGTTCCAATTGTTACTAAGGACATTAGAAAAGGTTAACCCAAAGTTTGACTTCCTCGTGTTTACATATATTCACATTTTGGTAAGAAAGGTCACCTTAGGATGTTTTGTAATGCTTAGAAAATGTCATAGGAAGTCTATATCCCGTGTCACCATAGTTTTCAAAACCCAAGGCGTTAAGTGTTCATCTATTTAGGCTAGGAAATCAGTTTTGGAGGAATTGAATGTTTGACTAGTTGATTCTCGAATGCTTGCACATGATACTTCTCATGCTAAATCTAATGGTTGATTGTGTTTGCATGCTTACATACTCCAGCTTTTGCATTTCAGGTTATATATACTTGCTAGTGTATGTGGTTTGAGTCTTTTGTATTTTAATTTTCCTTTTTGGGTCTTTATTATGAAAAATACAAATAGATTTGTGTTTATCTTTTGAGTTTTGATTTCATGTGGTGTCTTTTGAAAAAATGTTTAAAAAAACTCAAAATGATTTTTTGTTTGTGTCGTTTGGTTTTACAAATTTTGTGTGGTCTATGAGTGTGTTTGAATCCACTTCATTTCATGTATCCATATAGCTAGGACATTTGATTATTATTTTTAATGCTTAGATTGTTCTTGATCATGCTTTTATGGAGTTTCCCGACTTTGATTTGCTTAATGAATTCACTTTCCATATGATTCTACACACACAAGTATGATCTCTTTTGGATTTTAACTTCATATGTTACATGGACTAAGTGAGGTGTTGTTCCATCAATCTTATCATTATACATATCTTTTTATTACGGGGGATTTGTGCATGTAAGATTCATTGCTCGTGAGTTTATTGCTTTATTGAAAATATGAGTGTGCATGAAAAAGGGATATGAAGGGAGAAATCTTCCTTGCATGAAAGGCTACCATTTGCAAGAGCCTAAAATTTTTTCAAGGCCAATATTTAGCATTGATTCTTCAAAATTATGATATCTTAAAAAAAGTGAAAAATGATATATCTAAGTTTAAAGGGTGTTATAAGTCAAAGATTAATGGTTTTACACAATGAGTTATAGTTATTTCATATTTGACGCTATTGATTTGAGAATTATCAATATTCTCTAGGCTAGTATGCATTGTGTTGGTTTGTCCATTATGAGTTCACCATGAGGCCAAATCTTTATTTGATAGATTTAATGCAGTCAAATATAACTCCTTGGACATTTTTGAGTGATTGGGTCATATTTTATTTGTTGTTAGTTCACTCCCTTCACTCTGTACCACCTTTGTTTAGACACATTAATACTATGCTAGTGTGAAAAACTTATGTGTTTTGTGTCTTGTTTGTGGTATCTATACATAAATATATATGCTTGCGTGTCATTGATATCTTTTGCATATTTATATATATATGATATCATTTTGTTTTGAGTCTTTGCGTTTGCATTTAATCCATGTATGCGACATGTTTTGTTTTAGTTTCTAATGGTTTTAAATTGGTAGGTTATATGATCATATTGGTATCTTTTTTTGCTTATTTACATTGGTATATCATGCTTCATTTTATATTCAAGATGTTATCATGTTTGCATCAAAATTGGTATTGAGTAATTATTGTTTGGAATATTTGTAATTGTGTTACCAAGTTGTTTGTTGTTGCATGTTTCACTACACATCATTGCAAGATATACGTCTTTTCCTTTATGCCTACCCATGTTTCATTTGGGGGGAGTTTTGGTTATATTAGGGAGAAACGGTTTTATTATGCATCCTGAACAAAAAAGGGGAGAAATGGTCTGTCAATCTTTATCGTCATTTACCGTAGGGGGAGACATCCCAACTTAGGTAGAGATTGTTAGACAAAGGGGGAGGGTTTATTGTTATGCAAATTTATATTATTATATATTCCATTTGTATTTGAAGATGTGTTTAAGTATGTAGGTGTAACACCCCGTATTTTTGTGCATTTAATATTTAATTAATTCGGGAATTTTAAATAACTTGTGTGTTGTAATTTTAATTGAATTAATTATGGCAATATATATATTTAAATATTAATCGGGGAGTGAATAGTAATAATTATGGTTAATATTTAGGGAAATTTATTTACTAAGTGAATAGTAATAATTTAATTACGTCATTTCGGGTATTAATTACGGGGTATGCACTTATTCCAGCCGGGAGTCGGTATAGACTAAATTGGGTGTGAGATAAGGATTTTTATAAATTAATTCGAATGCCAATTCTGAGTGCGCGATTGTGTCCGGATGGGTCGAGATAGTCAGAAAAGAGTACCCGAGGGTAGTAATTGGGTCTCGAGGCATTTTTGGGCATAGCCGGATCCACATGGGGTGATTTGGGCTATTCTAATTAAGCCCATTAGGCTAAAAACGGGATTAAGGGTTTTTAACCTAATTGGGAGATTAAGGAATGACAGCCAACATAACTCTAAACCTAGGGTTTGAGAAGGGATTTGGGGGAAAGCAAATCAAGAGCAAATTGGAGGTTATTGGAGCCAAGTTAAGGGACATCAACAACGGATCAGACCCTACGAGTAACTCCATGCAAGTGGTTAACTGTTTTTACTCCTAAATTGTGATATTCAATTCAAATTTTAGTGATGTGTATACTAAAATCCGTTTTGGGGATAAATGGGTACAAAAATGGGGTTTTGTTAATAGAATAATTCAATGAGATTCAAAGTAAGAAATAGGTGTATTATATATACCCAAGTAAAGATAAAATGAAATTTGAATATATTTGATGATTAACATGGAATCTTTATGAGTTCTTGGATGAAGAACGTGAATCTTAAATGACTTAGGGTTTAATTGATGAACACAAGATGTCAATCTGCCAGAATTTTTGACACAACTTTAAATGTATGCCATTTGATTTGTACTTCGAATTAGAGTGTGAACCATACACCTAGAAAGTTATTTCTCTTAGCTATCCAATGAACTTGGAATCAGGTCAATCGGAGTTCTGTAGAGGGAGTAATCTATATTTTACTACAGAGTGTTTGATCTGTCAATATAGTAATCTGCCAGAATTTTGGCATGACTTTAAACGTGTGCGATTTGAATTTTACTTCGAATTAGAGTGTGAACCATACATTCTTGGAAAGGTATTCCTCTTAGTTATCCAATGAACTTTGAATCAGGTCAATCGGAGTTCTGTAGAGGGAGAAATCCAAATTTTACTAGAGGGTGTTTAATCTGTCAGAAAATTTGAGATTTTTCTTTTTAAGCCTCAAATGTCTAAAATTTATCGGGTAACTGTTTGGGACCTTGATGAAATATATTGATGGAATAATGATATGGAATTAGGTCTATTATTGAGTGTTGTACTTTAATTTTGTGAGAGAGTTAAAGTGGAGATTCATAGGCTTGATTGTGACGTACTCTAATTCGAGATGATAAGAATATAATTACGAAAAAGCGTGAGCGAGCTTAAATTCGTTAGGTCAGTGGGTTAACAAGGGTAACTTCTTAATTGATACAACAAGGGGTAACTAGGACCCTTAGAGTTGTGTGAATACTTGAATTAATACGAATGTGAAATAAATTCGTAAAGCAAACAAGTACGGTGAATATTAGAGAGAAATATATTACGTACAAGTATGAATAATTGGGTTGTGTAAATACCTACTGTTTTATAGGATTACTTATGTTGTGAATGCCTATTGTGTGTTTCCTTGTGATAGGAACATAGACTCGGGAAATATTAAGTTATGGGCCAAGTGAGCGAGTCCGGGGATAATGGTTGAGTGACACCAAGTTATTAAATTAATTGATGTGTTAATTAATGAAGGTAGAGTCGGAAGGTAGACTCGGAAAAGTATTAAATTAATTGATGTTGTGATTAATTAATTTAGAGTCGGATTATAGACTCGGGTAGGTATTAAATTAATGGGTGTAATAATTAATTTAATTAGAGTCGAATTGTAGACTCGGGGAGGTATTAAATTAATAGGCGTGATAATTAATTTAATTAGAGTCGGATTGTAGACTCGGATAGGTATTAAATTAATGGGTGTAATAATTAATTTAATTAGAGTCGAATTGTAGACTCAGGGAGGTATTAAATTAATAGGTGTGATAATTAATTTAATTAGAGTCGGATTGTAGACTCGGGTAGGTATTAAATTAATGGGTGTAATAATTAATTTAATTAGAGTTCAATTGTAGACTCGGGGAGGTATTAAATTAATAGGCGTGACAATTAATTTAATTAGAGTCGGAATGTAGACTCGGGTAGGTATTAAATTAATGGGTGTAACAATTAATTTAATTAGAGTCGGATTGTAGACTCGGGGAGGTATTAAATTAATAGGTGTGTTAATTAATTTAATTAGAGTCGGACGATAGACTCGGGGAACGTATTATATTAATTGAGGTGTGAATTAATTATATTAGAGTCGGACCATAGACTCGGAAAGATGATAAATTATTAAGTGAGAAAATTAATTATGTTGAGTCGGGACACAGACTCAGGAAATTACAGGCTAGTGTACGGGATTTTGAGTACACGATAAAGCCGGGGTTTATATTATATATATACGGTGTAGTGATAGTATATATATACGTGTATATATTGTGTGTGATATTAAATATCAGTGACTAGATATTTATTCAATTTATATACTCTAGTGCTATCAAGGGAGGTTGCGCGATGTGGGTGAATCCCCTAGCTTGAGGAGTAGGGCGAGTATATCCCCAGGTCATAGTGTCATGTATATATGGGTGAGGGATTTATCTCACTTTTAGGGAAGGAATATGACCGCCTCCACTACGTTTTTATTTTGGGCCAAGTTGGTGAGCGATTCTAACTTGGGGAACTAGGTTTTGTGAGCACACCTAGTGAGATAGCATTTTAGAGAGAATCATCCGATGAGGGTATACTCGGAGGGGTGGATATATGTATGTTATATGTGTGGGTGTTTTAGTAAAGGTACGTATATAATGGTATTCAATATTTTATGCGGGTAACAGTACAGTGTGTGATGTATTTACTTTATATAACTTGTGACACGGTTATATGCTATTATTAAGAGGAATTAATTAAGTTAATTGTGAGATAACTTATAATTCAAGAATCATTATACTCGGGTTAGAGTAGTATGGCAAGGGGAGATTATACCAGGACTAGTTGGACGGAGTAGTACAACTAGGTGGGGGTCGAGGTAACCGTTAGGTGTGCACAATAGTGGAGGGGTGAGAATGTCCACAAGGGAGTGCGACACTAACTTAAATATGAAGCGCATTTATGCATTTTAAATTACTGCAGTTAATTCACTTGCTAAATATTTTCAAAATGTCTTGGGTTCTAACCCTTGCTATAAAACTATTTTCAAAACCTTTTAGGTGTCCAGCCACAGGGATGCCAGGATTGATATTCTATTCCAAGGACACGGAGCTGCGGCATATGTGGATGCTAGCAGGAGTTTGGATTAGACGCATCGTTCATTCATTCCTAGAGTAGGAATCATTTATCAGTTCCAGTTTTATTTAGGGCTCGTCACCCATGCTTCTCAATAAAGTTTTCAGATGTACTTATTCAGGTGTTGGATGTTTGTATTGGATTTCATTTTGGTGGCCGATGGTTTATTCGGCATATTGTTTAATTAATTATTCAGTTGAGTTTTATTCAGTTGTGTGAATGGTTTATATTTATTTCTGCATGAACTGTTTTTTTTAATTAAAAAGTTAAAATTGGCACCAGCTTTTGGAATACTAGGTGGTTAGTAAGTTTTAAAAAGTTTTCGACAGTGATGCTAAGGATGAACCAACTAAGATTCCTGTTTTAATTTGGTATAGGACTGATCACCCGGTATTTTATTAGGCGGGGTGTCACAAATGGTATCGAAGCATCAGGTTCTAGTGTCCTAAGGATCTGTGCGGCTTTTCACGTTTCGGCTTAGCAATATTTGATATAGAGCCCTCTCATAGGATTGTTGTATTCTTATACGTATGTGCATTTACGTCCTTCTGCCACATTTCTTATTCGAGTGTGAACTCATATGATTCGATTCTCATTCCAAATGCCGCCCAGGAGAGAGCAGCTAGGACACCAGGGGGAGATGAGACTAGAGAGTCTCGTCAGGATCAAGAGTTACCGCAGCAACTGCCAGGGATGATTTCGGCAACGCAGGTAACTGAATTGGTGGCGTTGGCGGTTGAAGCGACGGTAGTCACAATGGAAGGGTAGTTTCCACGGGATCAGCCACAAGTGTTAATGGCACCAGATGTTCAGGCCGCCCGGGGCCGTCGGGGTGGCAGCAAGTACGAGAATTTCTTTTTTTAGTGTGGGCACCCACCAGAGTTGCGAGCGGGTTCAGATGTAGTGCTAGCGTGTCAAGGAAGAGAGATATCCAGCGTCACCTACACATGGGAGATTGCGATGAGGTGCGGAAGCAAATGCTAGCCACTTTTAGTTTAGTGGGAGCAGCGCTACAGTGGTGGGAGTCGATCACCACAGTTGAGGAAATGGATACACTAGCTATTGTAGAGTTTTGGGTGTGTTTCGATCGCACGTATTTTCCTCCAGTGATTGAGATCGGAATGAGGAGAAAATTTAGAGAGGTGACTCAGGGAGACCGTTCAGTGGCCGATTACGAGGAAGAATTCACTCGTTGGTAAATTTTGAACCGGATGAGGTAAGCGAGGAAAAGAAAAAGAAAGCAAGGTTTATGGATGGGTTAGTCTGGAGAATCAGACAACATTTTATTGGTAATCCTGCATTAGTAGCTTATACTGATGTCATTAACGCAGCACTCCTACACTGTCGGGAATATCGCTTCCACGTGAAAGGAAGCGGGAGGGGAGTGGAAACTAGCCAGTCGGATAACGCAAGAGGGAATAGCACTAGTGTGGTAACCCAGTAGCAGACTGGAGGAGATCAGGGGCAGGATTTTTGGCAGGGAAATCATGCCAAACGATTTAGAACGGGAGGCTATCGGCAGGATGGCCAGGATTTCCAACAAGGTCGGCATGGAAGGGACCAATAGCAGGGTGAATGTATTTGAAGGTGTTTCGTTTATGGGGAAAGCGAGACACATGAAGAGAAATTTTCTTAAGCGAGGCAGGGGTCAACTACAGGATGAGGTCCTGGATGTACAACCACTAAAGCAAGTCATGGGCGCATTCGGGCAGGGAGAAGATGCTCCGGAACCTGAGGATCAACCGTTGCAGCTGGAGTATGGAGGTAATTATTTTTACCCTATGGGCATGGGATATATTTTTGAGTGACATGGAGGATGTCACAATATAAGACTTATTTTTAACTAGAATTCACGGGTGAGTCGAATTTAGTGGGTGTGTTGGCTGTAGCAGCCATAGTATGTGGGTAAACTTTCCGTGGGGTAGCGGAGTTCTTTGGTGTTCTCCACGGGAGAGTGGAGGTGTACACTGAGTGAAGGTTTGAATTATGCGAGGAGTTACTAATTTTGAGAATTATGGGAGTAGGGCTGATAATATTTTCTAAATATCGACTAGTTAGCGATGGAATTTAACTATTGTGGATAGTGGTGTTAAGTTTTGGTGTTCACGACACCAGGATATGTTTGGTACTAGGTATCACCTGAGAGGGTGTATAGCCTGTATATATGTGTGTACATATGTTGTATTGCATGGTGCGATAGGCACATAATGAGGTCTTGTGTTCTCACATTTTATCCCGGTAAGTGGGGATGTTTACTGAAGTGAATCAGTGTGGTTAGATTTATTTTCGAGCAAAGAGAGATAGCTCGGCATTTATTTTACGCAAGGACTAGTGATAGTAAGGGCGCGATATTTTATGTTGTCTTTGGTAGCATAAGGGTAAGCATATATACTTTTGTGTTGAGAGAAAAGTATTTATGGGAGATGTTTGGACGTTAGCACATGGGTTGGGTACCCGGGAAGTAGTTATATATGTAAATATATATTTATATATGTGATATGACTACGGGTTCGAAGTTATATTAAGGGTTACGACTAGAATAATCGGGTAACTTTCGTGCGGTAGAGCGTGGGGATATGGTGTATGGACACCTGAGTTAATTAAGGTAAATTTTGTGCGGGTAAGCACGGGTATAGGGTGCTTGGGCGCCCTGGGTAATCTAAATGCATACTTGTGAAACGTATGGTTAGAAGTGGATGGGATAGATATGGCGGGCTTGGAGGCACATGACTAGAGAGTAATATGCGAAGCTTGGAACATTACACTCATCTTAATTTCGAGGACGAAATTCCTTTGCAAGGGGGGAGTATGTAACACCCCGTATTTTTGTGCATTTAATATTTAATTAATTCAAGAATTTTAAATTACTTGTGTGTTGTAATTTTAATTGAATTAATTATGGCAATATATATATTTAAATATTAATCGGGGAGTGAATGGTTAATGTTTAGGAAAATTTATTTACTAAGTGAATAGTAATAATTTAATTACGTCATTTCGGGTATTAATGACGGGGTATGCACTTATTCTAGCCGGGAGTCGGTATAAACTAAATTGGGTGTGAGATAAGAATTTTTATAAATTAATTCGGATGCCAATTCTGAGTGCGCGGTTGTATCCGAATGGGTCGAGATAGTCAGAAAAGAGTACCCCGGGGTAGTAATTGGGTCTCGAGGCATTTTTGGGCATAGACGGGTCCACACGGGGTGATTTGGGCTATTCTAATTAAGCCCATTAGGCTAAAAACGGGATTAAGGGTTTTTAACCTAATTGGGAGATTAAGGAATGACAACCAACATAACTCTAAACCTAGGGTTTGAGAGGGGATTTGGGGGAAAGCAAAGCAAGAGCAAATTGTAGGTTATTGGAGCCAAGTTAAGGGACATCAACAACGGATCAGACCCTACGAGTAACTCTAGGCAAGTGGTTAACTGTTTTTACTCCTAAATTGTGATATCCAATTCATATTTTAGTGATGTGTAGACTAAAATCCATTTTGGGGATTGTTGATACCAAATTTAGTCTGCTGACATGGCTCAATCGAGTGAAGACACGTGGCAATCTACGTGGCAGCAACAAGCACTTCCGAGGAACTCAGACGCTCCGAGGAACCATACTACAACGACGAACACTGCTTCCCCTAGGAACTTAGACGCTCCGACCTACAAGAACTCTCCGAGGAACTTTTGAGTACCGAGTAACTTTTGATTACCGAGGACTTTAGGCGGTCCGAGCAGCTTAGGCGGTCCGAGCTGCACCTCGAACAAAGCATTAATAGCAGGAAAATCAACAGTCTGACTGTTCATTAAATGCTTATCATTCAGATGTATACGCTTAAGGGGCATTTAATATATTACCCTTTCACATGTACAACATTGAATGTATTACCCTTTCACATTACAGCCTCAGGGCTATAAATACATTGTACAATCCTCATTGTAGGGGGACCGAAATTTCTTGATAGAACTTGTAATCGAGAATTCCCAAACAATCATCAATAACAGAAACAGTGGACGTAGGCCATTCTTATAAGGCTGAACCATTTTAAAACTTCCGTGTCTCATTTATTTTATCTGTGATAGAATAATTAGGTATGATCTAATTTTTTACATTAACAGATTGGCGTCGTCTGTGGGAAACGACTGGTAATATCGTTTTTCATAAAAAACAATCCATCACAAATGGCTGATATTCCAGAATCTAGCAATCAAAACGCTGGAAGTCCTCCAAATCCATCTGCTCCGCCAAATATTCCAGATCTGGCTGGAATAATGACAAATCTGGCTCAGGGCCAGACCGTTATGCAAGAAACTATGCGAGAACTCATACAAACCCTCCATGGCGGCGCACCAACCCATTCAGGACCACAAAGTATTCAAAGAAATACCCGTGCATCTTCTTTGCGTACTAGGCGTACCAATTCATATCACAATGAGGAGTCTGAAGATTTTTCTTATCAACCTGGACGATCTTCGTCAGTGCGAGCCACAGATACTGAACAACGTATCACTCTCTCTCCAGAAAGAACTAGTGCGCTAGAGAGGTTGAGCAGGGTATCACCTTTTGATCGATTAGGACCAAGAAGGAGTAGAAGTCCTCCAAAAGTCACATCGAGAAGTTTTCGACGACCATCAGATTTAAGGGAAGGATCTGTCCAATCGCGACCAGCTGCTCGTCAAGATAAATCCTAGGAAGCCACATCAACGCAATCAGTTGCTCGCACCAACAGGCCCGAGGAAGGAAATGATGCATGGAAAGGCTCTATTAAGAGGTTGGAGGATAGATTAGGGGAAATGGCTAAAGCCAAGAACCCTCTACAACGAACTTTTGTTCGAGGAACACCTTTTGTCCAGGCCATTGTAGATTTTCCAACACCATCAAACTTTAAAGCACCTGTTGTGACCCCCAAATATGATGGAAAGACTGACCCTGTCCTTCATATAGAACAATACCAAGCTGCAGCCGACATTTATGATGCTCCAGATGAGATGAGATGCAGAGCATTCTCAGAAACTCTTACTGGATCTGCTCAAATGTGGTATAATAATCTGCCTCGGGGTAAGATCTCAACTTTTCTTCAACTGACCGAGTTGTTCATTGAGAATTTCTATTTTGGGGAAAATCCAGTTAAACGAGTAGCGCATTTGCTAAGTGTTAGACAAAAGGCTGGTGAGAGTACCAGAGATTATATAACTCGTTTTAATAACGAGAAACTCGAAGTAATTAATTATGAGGAGAAGATAACGATTACCGCCTTGATGAGTGGACTACTGCCCAACAAGTTGTACTACACTTTGGCCAAAGATCCACCTAGAACCATGTCAGACCTGATGAGAAAAGCATCCAAGATTATGAATGCCGAGGAAGCTATGGCTGCGAAGAAGAACATGGATGCCAAAGAAACCAAGGTGTAAGGTGATAAAGCTAAGATGAAAGAGCATAAGAACAATGGTAATGACAAACATTCAAAAACTAGGTCGCTATGGGACGTCATGAAGAAATTCGATAATTATACTCCTTTAAGAAGGATATCAACCATGTTCTAGAAGAAATCAAGAACAACGAGGAATTAAACTGGCCAGATAAAATGAAGGCAGACCCTGATCAGAGGAATAAAGCAAAGTATTGTGAGTTTCATAAAGATCATGGCCATATGACCAAAAATTGCATAGCTCTTCAGAATGAGATTGAAACACTCATTAGACGAGGAAAACTGGCAAAGTATGTTGATCGTGGAAGCGAAAGAAGGAACAATGACGGAACAAGAGAGAGGTCTAGATCTCCTCGTCGAGCAGAGGAGAACAAGAAAAGAAACCATGAAGTTGATCCAGAAGACGACCCCGATCTTCCCAAGAGACCAAGGCAACCAGAACGAGAGGTATTTTCAATACGCTTTGGGTCATTTGATTGTAATGTTATTACAGGTGGAGATGAAGGAGGAGGAGACCTTACTGCAGAGAGAAAAGCTTACCTCTGTGAGGCTCAAGCTTGCTCGTACATTCATCGAATAAATCTAGCTAAGGAGGATCGCCCGAGAAAGGTGAACAAAGAGAAATTGGTCATAAGTTTATCAAAGAACGACCTCGCAGGAGTTTTGTATCCTCATGATGACCCATTGGTGATCAAAATGAGGATGAAAGAGGTAATGATCTCAAGAGTACTGGTAGACAATGGTAGCTCGGCAGACATCATGTTCTACTCGTGCTTCGACAGTTTAAATCTAAAGCTATCTCAACTGGAGCCTTATCATAGACCCCTCCTCGGTTTTGTTGGCGAGAAAGTATTTCCACTTGGGACAATCAAGTTGGATATATTCATTGGTACGTGGCCCGTTTGTCGGATAGAAAGAATACGCTTCTTCGTGATGGATAAGAATGTTCAATCATCATAAAATATCATCATGGGAAGAGTAGGATTGAAGAAATTCGAGACTGTACCATCTACAGTGCATCAGTGCCTAAAATTTCCAATAAATTTTGGAGTAGGAGTTATGAAAGGTCATCAGAAAGTAGCTCGAGAATGCTATTGTTCATCCGTCGAGCAAGAGAAACTAGAGGAATCAAGGAAAAAGGCTACTACCTATCAAGTGGATGAAGGTGCCGAAATTGAAACATTGGATCCTAGAGATGAGTCTCAACTTGTAAAGGGTCAAGTGGTGGAAGCTACTGAAAACATCATTCTGGACGACGAGCACCCTGAACGAACTACTCAACTAGGTTCATCGTTGGAAGCCTCACTAAAACAAGAATTGATAATTTTCTTAAGAAGCAGAAAATAAACTTTTGCGTGGAGTTATGAGGATATACCCGGGATAAACCCAAATTTCTTATGTCACGAACTCAATGTGAATAAAGAGATCAAGCCTGTGAAGCAGAGAAGAAGAGTATTCAGTCCCGAGAAGAATCAAGCTATACAGGGGGAAGTCGAGAAGCTCCAGAAAGCTTGCTTCATTGAAGATGTTAAATATCCAGACTGGTTAGCAAATGTGGTGATGGTGAAAAAGAAGAACAACAAATGGAGGATGTGTGTAGACTTCACCGACCTCAATCAAGCATGTCCAATGGATCATTTTTCGTTGCCCCGAATTGATCAACTAGTGGATGCTACCTCGGGACACGAGCTGCTGAGCTTCATGGATGCTTGTTCTGGCTACAATCAGATTAAAATGAAACCTGAAGACAGGGAGGGTACTTCTTTCATTACCCCTAGGGGAACTTATTGTTATAATGTTATGCCTTTTGGTTTGAAAAATGCAGGTGCGACATATCAGCGGCTGATGAACAAGGTCTTTGCTGAACAAATCAGTTGCAATATGGAAGTCTATGTTGACGATATGCTGACAAGAGCAAGAAAGCTGCCGATCAACTAGTTGACTTAAGTCAAACTTTTGATCAACTGGATAAATATCAAATGAAGCTGAACCCGATGAAGTGCATATTTGGAGTACGAGAAGGCATGTTTCTCGGGTATATTGTCAATCAACGAGGCATCGAGGCAAATCCTGAAAAGATCAAAGCTTTATTAGGGCTGCGATCTCCAACGACGAAGAAAGAGGTGCAAAGTCTTACAGGACAAGTAGCAGCACTCAACAGATTTGTATCGCGAGCAACTGGTCGATGTCTCCCATTCTTCAAGACACTCTGAAAGACTTTTGAGTGGAATGATGAATGTGAGAAGGCTTTTCAAGACTTGAAGAAATACTTGGGAGCACCTCCACTGTTATCCAGGCCAGTGATGGGAGAAAAATTATACTTGTATCTGGAAGTGTCCGAGAATGCAGTCAGTTCGGCATTGATAAGAGTGGAGAATGGAGTACAAAAACCAATCTACTATACAAGTAAGGCCTTCCGAGGAGCAGAGATCAGATATCCAAGGCTGGAAAAATTGGCACTAGCATTGATCGAGGCAAGTAGAAGAATGAAGCCATACTTTCAAGCTCATACCATAGTAGTATATACTGATATGCCATTGAGGCAAGCCCTTCATAAACCAAAAAATTCAGGAAGATTGATGTGTTGGGCAATAGAACTTGGTGAATATGATATAGTTTATTGTAACACCCCGCCTAATTAAATACCGGGTGGCCAGTCCCATACCAAATTAAAACATAATATACAGTTGGCTCATTCTTAGCATCACTGTCGAAAACATATACAACTCACCCAATACCCAATTAAGCTGGTGTTAATTTTTTTTTCCAAATTTTAATTCAACAAAATCTATTTTTAGTTTAATAATAACACTACACATTTTATTCTAGAACACTCATAACACAAAAGAATTTAAATGCAATTGGAATAAACATTCCCAAATAATATAAATCCTTTACAATAATCCCAACAATGTTAAATGTATTAAAAAGTCCCGAATACAATAGTATTTGACCTCGATAGAAAAGAGATAACTGAATCCTTTGGGCGACATGCCCTAACTAAGAATACTGTGAATCAAAAGATGGAAGGAGTCTAATCAAAAACTCCATAGCTCCATAGTTCAACATCATCCGCTAAGTTTGGCGTCCTTGTTGCTGGACACCTGATATAGAGATACAATAGAAGAGAAAATATGCAAGGAAATGGGTCAGAGCCCGAATGTGTAGATGCTTTTAAAACAGCAAGTATTTAACAAGTGCAATAAAGCATTTATTATGTACATGTTAGATCCAACTCTCACTTGCTATTCTCACCTCTCAACTAGAGTGCACACTTAACGTTTCCTATTAACCTCCTAGTTAATGGTTCCTCTTTTCTAGTCTCCATATTATAATTTCATTCCCATATCATAATCCCCGTATGTCCCATACCATACGTCACATTATTATTCATTTACATTTCTCCTTTATATGATTAGTTTCTCATTAACATGAATCATTACTCATTAATATGAATCGTTTCTCATTAACATGAATCATTACTCATTAATATGAATCTTTTCTCATTAATATGAGTCATTACTCATTAATATGAATCTTTTCTCATTAACATGAGTTAAGCTTTTCAATTCTATAAGCATAAACATTCATTAACTTAATTCCATTATCTTTCTCTATTCACCGTTATCTACAATTATCACCGTAGATAGATTTAACCACAATATATATATCCATTCAATCATTTAATCCATTATATATATATTCATATATAATACGGCACCCCGAGTCACAGCTGCGGTGCAATGCATTACTCTGCTATCATGTCCCATCATCGCTGGTCGCCGAATAGGGGACTAAAGGTTCGGTAAGATTCCACGAACCACAAACAACAACAAACAAATTGGAGGCGAACATAGTTCTCGTATCCATGGGTCACGCACATACCTACGTACCCACAGTCAACGGACTTATTAACTCCCCGATAAGTCTTTCATAGACCTATGTTCTCGAGCGACAAATCAAAGATCCCATGGATTCATCAGGATATGACTGCCCTCACGCGTAAACCTCCCACCGATAGCAAGTAAGCTAGGCATGTCATACACATAAATCATCAATTAATCAAATAGGTATTATCATACCTATAATATAATATCAATAAGGTAATTATCACTACCCTAAGATATTTCCCATACGTAGCATTATATCCCTTTTAAATTCCACGTATCATATCTTTACTTCATAATTTAATTATCCTCGCATCCTATAACATCTCTCCACTCTCGACGTCGTTAAGGTTCATGCGCGGAGCGTCTCGCAGAGCGAAATCCAAACAAGGAACCCCTCCAATACACTACTACTTAACTTTGTCGATCGAGGAGGTCCGACAACTTCAACTATGCGATCGGGATAACCTCATATCTTATTTCAACCAAAAGTGTTCTAAACTCCCATCTCCATCCAGGAGTCATACCACTACGCTCTTGTACTACACTTAGTCCTTGCGTAATCAATAATGAGTTTAAACTCAGTCCTTGATGTTCAAATTGTAACCCTAAGGCTACCCTCACTTAAAACACATGATTCAAATAGGTTTTTCCTCAACATATATTCAGTAAGAAGTCACTAATATCCTACTGGTCCATAACATTATTTCTCTCGAATTACTACGAGTTTAATTCTCCTTTTAATTAAGGTTAAAATCGATAGTTTCAAATCTCTTATAAACACATCTTCTTTCACTTTGGATTAAACCCTCTTGTAAACTTAAGGATACCCAGGTGTTATATTCAATTACCCCTGCTGGTCCTATCTTTAATCCTCATACATCTCTATTTAGAATTTAACAAATGAATCTAACAACCGAAATTCCATTCGATATAATTTTCAACATTTTAATCACTTGAATCCAAATCAAATTAATTCAAATCTTATCAAGGGTTTACTGATATTTTATAAGTCCCATAACATTCAAATAATAATCACCAAAGATCCACAAAAGGTTTGGGATAAGAATCAACATTTAAAAAGAAACAACTTTACATATTCTGGGGAGGTCGATTGATCGAAGGCAGGGGTCGATCGATCGATCCCTCAGGTAACAGCCTGGTATTTCTGCATTTCAGCAACTACGGGTTTAGCAACTTATGATCATTTATACCTTCATCTTAACATCCCAAATGACTTATAATCTTTACTACATGATATATCAACATATATGAACGATTTCCAATACTCTAAACATCCTAGAATCATCAAGGGATTGGATTAAAAAGCATGTTTATCTCCTTATTTCCAGAAATTTATCAACATATCATCTTCAAGAACACATCAATGGTTTTCATAATTTCTTCAACAGATTCATGACTATTTGGTGGATTATTATCAACCTAAAACATGAGTTTAATTCCTATATCATTTCAGTTTCCAGAAATCCATTTAATATTCCATTATTTCTTCCAAACATGAATAATCTTCTCTTTTCATACTATTCTAACATGGACAATATACGAACTTAAATTGACATTATCAAACACTTGCCTTTATTGAAGGTATGATCCTTTGGTGTAGCATATCTCAGTTGGTTGTCCCTTCTCTGGTCAAACTCCGGTGGTGGTTGGTGGTGGTGAACCTTGGTTCTTGTTCTTCTCCTTCCCAAGTAGGCTTTTCCCTTCCCAAGCACTCTTTCACTCTCTCTAGGAAGATGGCTTCTCTACTTTGTGTAGAGGAGATGACTAACCCCCATACACTTAATCTACCAATACTTATAATAGGCCAAAATCCGAAATCACTATTCATCCCCCCTAGAAAAATGACCAAAATGCCCTTTCGGGTTGTCTATTCATTTCCAAATGACCCGAGACTCAAAATTAACATCCAAATAGACTTTTCTGACTATTTCGAACCTTCCGGACGCAACGACGCAGTCGAAATGACTATAAGGTCGATAGAAAATAAATTTACTTTTTAATTTAATAAACTAGTCCCGACATGTCCCATACCGCGTCTGACTAAAACATATAAATTACCGAATTTATATCATACAGTCATATCAATGACATCACATTCATATATTACCTAAATATCTTTAAGTAATATTCAGAATCATCCATTTTAATATCCACAGTCCGGATAAAACGCAAATGAATTAATTAATAATAAAATCCAATTAATCCATTAATTTAAAATATAACCCATTTTAAAAGTCATTTAAAATTACGGGGTATTACATTTATGAACCCAGATCATCGCTGAAAGGTCAAGCTGTAGCAGATTTTATAGCAGAGTTCACCTATCCTGATACCCCCGAGGAGCAAAAGTTGCTCGCTGGTCAACCTGTGGATGTTACAGGATCATCAAATACAAGCCCAGACCAACTTAGTTTGGTAAAAGGGCAAGTAGATGTTACAGGATCATCAAATTCAATCCCGGACCAACTTAGGTTGGTAAAAGGGCAAGAAAAGATGATCAACGAAGAGCAAGAAATATCAGGGGAGGATGAAAGGAAGTAACAAATATTTCACCGAGGAACTTTATCAGATCAGAAATTTGAAGACGAGTTACCCATATGGAGGCTATATGTAGATGGCTCATCTTGCACAACAAGCTGTGGGGCAGGGATAGTTTTGAATAGCCCGGACGAGGTCGACATGGAATACGCCCTACGTTTCCAATTCAAAGCTTCCAATAATGAGCTGAGGATGAGGCCATGATTGCAGGTCTTAATTTGGCAAAAATTATGGAGGCGCAACAACTTATTGTCTTCAGCGATTCTCAATTGATCGTAAATCAAATGTTGGGAATATATGCAGCCAAAGGAGAATTAATGATCAAGTATCAGGCGAAGGTGATGGAGTTGGTATCAGAATTTGCTGCTATACAGTTGGTCAAAATACCAGGAATGGAGAATGCGAGAGCAGACGCCCTAGCTCGATTAGCATCAGCTACTCGTACCGAGCTACGAAGAACGATCCCAATTGAAGTTTTAGCTGGTCGGAGTATAGATGAAGATCTGACGACGAACTTTATTACCCTCGATTTAGGATCATCATGGATGGATCCCATCAGGGCATATATTGAGAAGGGAGAATTACCAATTGACAAGCTCGAAGCCAAGAAATTGAAGTTTAAAGTTGCTCGGTATGTATTAATTAACGGTATTCTATATAGACGAGGAATGACGGCAGGTTTGCAAAGATGTGTGAATCCCACCGAGGTGAAAGATTTGATTGAAGAGATCCATGAAGGGTCCTGTGGAGCCCATGTAGCAGGTCGAACGCTTTTGCAAAGGGTAATGATGCAGGGATACTACTGGCTGACGATGAGAGATGATTGTATAGCCTATGCCAAGAAATGTGATAAGTGTCAACGCTTTTCCTCCATCCGAAGAACTCCACAATCATTGTTGACACCCATCACTTCCCCCTGGCCATTTTCCATGTGGGGAATAGATTTGGTTGGGCCACTGTCGACGACCAGGGGAAGGTTTAAGTACCTCGTCGTCGCAGTGGATTATTTTACTAAATGGGTTGAAGCTGAGCCTCTCATTGATATGACGTACGACAAGGTGTACCAATTTATTTGGAAGAACATCATTTGTCGATATGGTCTTCCTGATGCCTTCATCACAGACCATGGAACACAATTTGATAACGAGGAGTTCGCTGCCTATTGTCATCAATCAAATGTTTTGAAGATCCACTCAGCACCAGGCCATCCTCAAAGCAATGGACAAACTGAAGTGACAAACAGAACGCTACTAAATGGCTTGAAGAAAAGACTGGACGATGCGAAAGCAAATTGGATCAACGAGTTACAGTCAGTACTGTGGGCTTACCGAACTACTCCCCGAGTAGCAACTGGAGAATCTCCATATATGCTAGCGTTTGGAAGTGAAGCTGTTATACCTGCCGAGTTGGGCCTCCCAACACACAAGGTACTGAATTTCAATTCCCCTGTCAGTGACTTAATGAGAAGATTGGATTTAGACATGCTCGAGGAAGTTAGAGAAGAAGCAGCCATCAGGAATGCTGCATACCAACAACGAACAACTTTATTCTATAATAAGAGGGTGAAGAAGTGCGACCTGAAAGAAGGAGACTATGTGCTAAAGAAAGTGATTCAAAAGCACAACAAACTAGAGGCAAACTGGCATGGAACATACTGAGTTACAGAAGTTGTTCGACCAGGAACCTACCGAATAGCAACTTTAGAGGGGGAGGAGTTTAAGAATGCATGGAACGCAGAGCACCTGCGCAAGTATTATCAGTGATGTATATTATCTCCTTTTATTGAAAGTTTTTAAGGAAATACTAGTGCTACACACTACTCGGTGAAACTCGGCATTCAAAATTTTTTCTCGAAAACGCCAACTAAGGTTGGTCGAGAAACAAATATATTCCTCCGGGAAGTAAAAAATGTATTCCTACGGGAAGTAAAACTTGTATTCCTCCAGGAAGTAAAGCTACTTGTATTCCTCCGGGAAGTAAAACTTGTATTCCTCCGGGAAGTAAAACTTATATTCCTCCGGGAAGTAAAGCTACTTGTATTCCTCTGGGAAGTAAAACTTGTATTCCTACGGGACGTAAAACTATGTGTTCCTCGGGAAGTAAAAGTATTCCTAAAAATGCCAACTTATGTTGGTTAGGAAGTAAATATATTCTCGAAAATGCCAACTAAGGTTGGTCGGGAGCTATAACTATTCCAAAAAGTGCCAAAGTTGCTCGTAGAGGAAAAACCCACTAATTGTAGTTGGTCGAAAAGGAAAATTTACCGACCTTGGTTGGTCGGAAACATTTTATGAAAACGAGAAAGTGAGCGAGCAACATTTTTTATACTCGTAACTTTTTACTGAGTTGGTCGAGAAACAAAACATCATTTTTGCCAAATGATTACCACAAATTCAAACTATTCGACAATAAGTTGATCGACAAATAATACAATATTGTTATCTTTCTAACAGATACACATGCACAGATGTAAAGTGTTACAAAACAATGGCAATTAAGATTGTGAACAAAAATGAAAGTCTTTCATTAAATCCAAAAATAAATTACATTGAGAATGAAATGTATACAAATTTATTACATTAATATTCCTATTCTATTGGTTTTTTCCCCTCTACTTTTGAAACAGGTTCCTCGCCAGCAGGCGGATCATTTAAAGCAAGAGGAGAATTTATGAAGTTAAGATCTTTTAACATCCTGATATTCATCACAGATGGTCGATCTAGGAGGTTCTCAGGACGAGATATTTCGACATTAGAAGGGAGATTGTAGTCACCGAGATACTTGGAAATTAAGCACTGAGGGATGGCCCGAGCAGGGATACAACTCATGTCGAGCTTGAATGGTGGCACTGGAAGGTCGAGCAGCCCAGGATTATGGTAATCCCACAGGTAATGACCCTGTTCCAGTTGCAGCACACCTAAGGCATTCAACCAGCCCTGTTTGTAGCCCTCATTATTGGCATTCTGGATACGATCGTCCAAGTGGTAGAGAGCCTCATTGTACCCAGCCATCCAGAACTCCCTGGGATCTTTGTGGAATTGATATGTCAATCTTTCTAGCTGTTCATGGAGATTTTTGATGAAGAGTTCTTTATTCTCCAAGACAGACTTTTGCGTAGAATACTGTTCTTCCAGGTCCCTGATCTTCTTTGACATTTCAGCCAACGCCTGGTTCTTCTCCATTAATTGGAAGGCCTGGTTCTCTAAGGTAGATTGAGTCCTCTGTTCCTCGATAGGAATCCGAGCAGCTCTTGCTCATCCCCGAGGAGCTCTTGCTCGTCCACGAGAAGATGTAGAAGGGCCAGACTTTTTCAAGGTTTCCAACTCATCCCTCAAGTTGGCGTTCTCGACCTTCAAGAACGAGAATCCCTCATCAGTCACTGGGATCAAGGCTTTTGAAGTGGAAGCTGCAGACTTCAACTGCGATAACTCTTTTTGGAGGTTATTATTCTCTTGCTCTAATAATTCAGCTATTTATCTACACTCTTCGACCTCAGCCCTCAGAGTTCTCTCCCGCACGTCGTAAGCAGCAAAACGCTTCTCGTATCCCTTGTCGGAAACGATTTGCTGGTACTTCTTCTCGTACCCCTCATGCAAGAGGGCAGTGGATTCCTTATATTGTTGTTGAAGGTCTTTAAGAGTGCCTTGGAGATCCTCAATCATGTCATAGTAAGCTACATTATTGGCCACCGCACGATCAAGCAGACACTTCAAATATTGGTAGGCCTTAATTACCTGTTCCGAAGCATCTTGGCCGAGGATATCGACGATTTGTGCTGCACTCAGATCTGTGTGACCAACCTTAAAATACTCATTGCATTGTCGTAACAGCTTGGTATCATGAGCAGACAGTAATTCCATCCTGGCCAGAAACTAGTAGAGGAAGAAAAAGCAATAATCAATAAGAGTCCCAACAGAGCATGAAGAGGAGACAACAGTATGCAAAAACAAAAGTTCAAGTTTTATTATATCACAAGGTTCAGAGTTACATGGTTCAGGATTACATTTGTCAAAGAAAAATAAAATAGATAGAAGTCCGAACAACTCTACACCTTTTCCTTGTCTCCCAAAACTTTCTCGAGAGGCTGGGACGAGGAGGTAGGTTGCTCGGATGGAGCAGATAGTCGCTGGGGAAGTGCTGGAGGTTGCTCGAAGGAAGTAGCGAGCTGCTGAAGTTCCTCGTTAGCAGGCTGGATGGATAGGGAATGATCTCCCAACACCATGGAAGACTCTTCGGAGGCAGCTTCGTCCTCTTCTTCGTCTTCAGGAGTTGGAGGGGGACCAGGGATGTGTCGCTGAAAGAGTTCGGAGTTTTCATCAACCTTCATCTCCTGTAGAGCAGCGACCCACCCAACTCTAAAGTATTTAAGGCTGCCATATTCTACTTGAGATATCATGGTAGCCAAGCCTTTGTTCCACCCCTTGTCCCAACCGGCGCTAAAAGACTTCTTCACAGCCATTTTCCTCTTTAACTTCTCCGAGGAAAGCTTCTCGGACAGAAGACTTTCAGAAGTCTTCAGTTTATTCTCAACTTCTTCCTTCTGGCGACTTACTTCGCGAAGTTGGATTAGTTCTTCCTCAGCAACCTTGAGCTTATTCTCAAGCTCTCCAGCATCTTTTAGCTTCCCTTCAAGCTCTTTATTTTTCTTCTCCAAGTTCTTTATTTTCTTCTCCAACCCCTTGGAGATTTCAACAACTTGAGCCTTCTCCTTCTCGGTGGAGGTAAGTTTCTTCTCCCAAGCAGCCTTGTCAGCATCGTACTTCTGACGAGAATCTTCCAAAGACTTCCACACGCCCATCAGAGCTTCCTCCACACCAGATGAGGAGCTTGAAGCTTTAATAGCTTCATATTTCTTCAAAATTGTGTTAAAGCATCTCACCAACTGTGAAAAGAAAACGAAAGCAAGTCAGAGACAGATATAACAAGGGAAAGATGAAAAGTTCAAAACAATAAGACTTACAGAAGCAATGTGACGAGCTGCTAGTGTAGTAACAGTGTCCCGAGGAAGGTTCTCTTCAATACCTTGGATCTCGGGAATAATCCAAGTCTTCACTGAGCTCATGTCAGAGCTCGGGGGAACGAAAGTGGGAACTCCACTAGTCGGGGGCTGAGAGACGGTGTCAGCCAAATTGACCGAGGAGCTCTTCTTCAGCTTCCTTGGGGGAACAGGAATAGTTTCGACCAAGGAAGAACTCTTGGTCGGTGATATTACAATCACTTCTCCTGGAGCAGCAGACTTGCTCGGGACCACTGAGAGCTTCTCGGCAACCTTCACAAGAGCAACCGAGGAAGGTGCATCAATTTTCTTCGTCCCCTCTCCTGGGACGTCAATCTTACTTCTTTTTGCCTCTCCAGCACCAGAGGCAGGTTTCTCAAAAAGGGTGGGAGGTCTTCTTTTCTTCATCCTTTCACTTAAAGGAACGTGTGACTCAGGTGAAGAACTGGTAGAAGCTAGTACTGGTTCTACTTCACTTATTACCGGACGAGCAGTAAAAGAAGTGGTGTAGCTCTTGTACAGCAGCAAATATGAAGCTGATCTAATGTGCTCGTCGGCAACAGTCTGATGCAGACTCCAGATAAGTTTTAAGTGCCTTATATTAACGTCTGCCTCCTTTGGACACTTTCTTTTGCTGTCAACTGCAAATAAATCAAAATTGCAATATCAGTGGCACATTTTGTCAAACACAGAAGAAGCATGATTTCAAAATAAGTAAAATGAAATAAAAATAACCTATCCCATTGCCATAGGGAGGGCATCTGGGATCCTAATAAACTTCGTCTCCAGATAAAGGAGCATGTTGCCAATTTTTTATAACAACCCCGTGCTCAAAATAGTCCCTATTGGCATCCGGGAGATTGACCACTAAAGCCCTATTTAAAAATCTAGTTTTTAAATAAAAAGTGTTATCACCAACAGCCCATCTATAACAAAACATGATTTCTGGAATTCCTATGCGAGTTCCATGAATTTGATTTAGTCTATGAACCCCATTAACTATCCTCCATGTATTGGGGGCTATTCTTGCAGGAACAACGTCAAAGTATTGACAGAATTCCAGACATAGAGAGTTGGGAGGAAAAGAAAATCCACACTCAGCAACAAAGAGACTGGGGAACCAATGTCCCTCAGCCAAATAGAAATAGTCTGAAGGCTCAGAAAGATCTTCCAAAATAACCCAGGAGGGAATAGAGAAATCAGAGTGAAATTTATCAATCGATTCTACAGGATAAACCATGATGAAAGAAGGAAATGAAGAAGAAGGAAGAAGATCTTACAGAAAAAGAGTGGATCTGTTGGCAATGAACGATGGAAAGGATGAACGCACAAGAGAGTAAGACAATGGAAAATTCAAAGATACAAATTTGAAAAAGTAGAAGACGATGGGATTGTCTGTGACACTTAAGTACTCTGCATTGGAAAACGGTAAAGTTAATGATTACAAAAAGAAACGATTACGCTACCGGCGGCTAAAAGGACAAAAAGTACGCGGAGATCGAGGCGATTATACAAATTCAAAAAATCCTGATTCTATGAATATGGAAGGAAAAATAAATACAAAGGAAACACTCCTAAAAATCAGGAGGACCATTTAAAACTACCATATTCCGAGAAAGAATGTTCCACACTCCTCAAATTTCGAACTATGAAACATTGGGGGCTTCTGTTGATACCAAATTTAGTCTGCTGACATGGCTCAATCGAGTGAAGACACGTGGCAATCTACGTGGCAGCAACAAGCACTTCCGAGGAACTCAGACGCTCCGAGGAACCATACTACAAAGAGGAACACTGCTTCCCCGAGGAACTTAGACGCTCCGACCTACAAGAACTCTCCGAGGAACTTTTGAGTACCGAGGAACTTTTGATTACCGAGGACTTTAGGCGGTCCCAGTAGCTTAGGCGGTCCGAGCTGCACCTCGAACAAAGCATTAATAGTAGGAAAATCAATAGTCTGACTGTTCATTAAATGCTTATCATTCAGATGTATACACTTAAGGGACATTTAATATATTACCCTTTCACATGTACATCATTGAATGTATTACCCTTTCACATTACAGCCTCAGGGCTATAAATACATTGTACAATCCTCATTGTAGGGGGACCGAAATTTCTTGATAGAACTTGTAATCGAGAATTCCCAAACAATCATCAATAACAGAAACAGTGGCATAGGCCATTCTTATAAGGCTGAACCACTTTAAAACTTCAGTGTCTCATTTATTTTACCCGTGATTAAATAATTAGGTATGATCTAATTTTTTACATCAACAGGGATAAATGGGTACAAAAATGGGGTTTTGTTAAGGGAATACTTGGCTGAGATTCAAAGTAAGAAATAGGTGTATTATATATCCCCAGGTAAATATAAAATGAAATTTGAATATATTTGATGATTAACATGGAATCTTTATGAGTTCTTGGATGAAGAACATGAATCTTGAATGACTTAGGGTTTAATTGATGAACACAAGATGTCAATCTGCCAGAATTTTTGACACAACTTTAAACGTATGCCATTTAATTTGTACTTCGAATTAGAGTGTGAACCATACATTCCTAGAAATTTATTCCTCTTAGCTATCCAATGAACTTGGAATCAGGTCAATCGGAGTTCTGTAGAGGGAGTGATCTACATTTTACTACAGGGTGTTTGATCTGTCAATATAGTAATCTGCCAGAATTTTGGCGTTACTTTAAACGTGTGCGATTTGAATTTGCCTTCGAATTAGGGTGTAAACCATACATTCTTGGAAAGGTATTCCTCTTAGTTATCTAATGAACTTGGAATCAGGTCAATCGGAGTTCTATAGAGGTAGAAATAGAATTTTACTAGAGGGTGTTTAATCTGTCAAAAAATCTGAGATTTTTCTTTTTAAGCCTCAAATGTCTAAAATTTTATCGGGTAACTGTTTGGGACCTTGATGAAATATATTGATGGAATAATGATATGGAATTAGGTCTATTATTGAGTGTTGGAATTTAATTTTGTGAGAGAGTTAACGTGGAGATTCATAGGCTTGATTGTGATGTACTCTAATTCGAGATGATAAGAATATAATTACGAAAAAGCGTGAGCGAGCTTAAATTTGTTAGGTCAGTGGGTTAACAAGGGTAACTTCTGAATTGATATAACAAGGGGTAACAAGGACCCTTAGAGTTGTGTGAATACTTGAATTAATACGAATGTGAAATAAATTCGTAAAGCAAACAGGTACGGTGAATATTAGAGAGAAATATATTACGTACAAGTATGAATAATTGGGTTGTGTAAATACCTACTGTTTTATAGGATTAATTAGGTTGTGAATGCCTATTGTGTGTTTCCTTGTGATAGGAACATAGACTCGGAAAATATTAAGTTATGGGCCAAGTGAGCGAGTCCGGGGATAATGGTTGAGTGACACCAAGTTATTAAATTAATGAATGTGTTAATTAATGAAGGTAGAGTCGGAAGGTAGACTCGGAAAAGTATTAAATTAATTGATGTTGTGATTAATTAATTTAGAGTCAGATTGTAGACTCGGGTAGGTATTAAATTAATGGGTGTAATAATTAATTTAATTAGAGTCGAATTGTAGACTCGGGGAGGTATTAAATTAATAGGCGTGATAATTAATTTAATTAGAGTCGGATTGTAGACTCGGATATGTATTAAATTAATGGGTGTAATAATTAATTTAATTAGAGTCGAATTGTAGACTCGGGGATGTATTAATTTAATAGGCGTGATAATTAATTTAATTAGAGTCGGATTGTAGACTCGGGTAGGTATTAAATTAATGGGTGTAATAATTAATTTAATTAGAGTCGAATTGTAGACTCGGGGAGGTATTAAATTAATAGGCATGATAATTAATTTAATTAGAGTCGGAATGTAGACTCGGGTAGGTATTAAATTAATGGGTGTAATAATTAATTTAATTAGAGTCGGATTGTAGACTCGGGGAGGTATTAAATTAATAGGTGTGTTAATTAATTTAATTAGAGTCGGACGATAGACTCGGGAAAAGTATTATATTAATTGAGGTGTGAATTAATTATATTAGAGTCAGACCATAGACCCAGGAAGATGATAAATTATTAAGTGAGAAAATTAATTATGTTGGGTTGGGCCACAGACTCAGGAAATTACAGGCTAGTGTACGGGATTTTGAGTACACGATAAAGTCGGGGTTTATATTATATATATATGGTGTAGTGATAGTATATATATACGGGTATATATTGTGTGTGATATTAAATATCAGTGACTAGATATTTATTCAATTTATATACTCTAGTGCTATCAAGGGAGGTTGCGCGATGTGGGTGAATCCCCTAGCTTGAGGAGTAGGGCGAGTATATCCCCAGGTCATAGCGTTCGGTATATATGGGTGGGGGATTTATCTCACTTTCAGGGAAGGAATATGACCGCCTCCACTACGTTTATATTTTGGGCTAAGTTGGTGAGCGATTCCAACATGGGGAACTAGGTTTTGTGAGCACACCTAGTGAGATAACATTTTATAGAGATTTGTCCAGCGAGGGTATACTCGGAGGGATGGATATACGTATTTTATATGTGTGGGTGTTTTAGTAAAGGTACGTATATAATGGTATTCAATATTATATGCGGGTAACGGTACAGTGTGTGATGTATTTACTTTATATAACTTGTGACACGGTTATATGCTATTATTAAGAGGAATTAATTAAGTTAATTGTGAGATAACTTATAATTCAAGAATCATTATACTCGGGTTAGAGTAGTATGGCAAGGGGAGATTATACCAGGACTAGTTGGACGGGGTAGTACAACTAGGTGGGGGTCAAGGTAACCGTTAAGTGTGCACAATAGTGGAGGGTGAGAATGTCCACAAGGGAGTGCGACACTAACTTAAATATGAAGCGCATTCATGCATTTTAAATTACTGCAGTTAATTCACTTGCTAAATATTTTCAAAATGTTTTGGGTTCTAACCCTTGCTATAAAACTATTTTCAAAACCTTTTAGGTGTCCAGCCACAGAGACGCCAGGATTGATATTCTATTCCAGGGAGACGGAGCTGCGACATATATGGATGCTAGCAGGAGTTTGGATTAGACGCATCGTTCATTCATTCCTAGAGTAGGAATCATTTATCAGTTCCAGTTTTATTTAGGGCTCGTCGCCCATGCTTCTCAGTAAAGTTTTCAGATGTACTTATTCGGGTGTTGGATGTTTGTATTGAATTTCATTTTGGTGGACGATGGTTTATTCGGCAAATTGTTTAATTAATTATTCAGTTGAGTTTTATTCAGTTGTGTTAATGGTTTATATTTATTTCTGCATGAACTGTTTTGTTTAATTAGAAAGTTAAAATTGGCACCATCTTTTGGAATACTAGGTGGTTAGTAAGTTTTAAAAAGTTTTCGACAGTGATGCTAAGGATGAACCAACTGGGATTCCTGTTTTAATTTGGTATAGGACTGATCACCCGGTATTTTGTTAGGTGGGGTGTCACAGCAGGTTTGCAACGATGTGGTGAAGTTTAACACAAGATCAAATCTACTCAACGTGAGTTTGTCAAGTCTCTGTACTTTTTTCATCTTAGGGTTGGGGATTGAGTCTTTTAGAGAGCTTGACGACTCATAGATTTTTTTTTATTCCAGAATAGCCAAAGGGGGATATTTGAAAGGATAAATTTTCGATAGAGTCAATTTGTATGTATTTTGACTTTATTCCGTGTTTGGACAAAACCTTTGAGTCATAGGTTAGGTCTTGTGTGTGTTTACCCTTTCAATTCTATGGCGTGCTTCATTGAAGATGTAGAGAACAAAATATCATGTTCACACCATCGTGCCGAGTTTCATGCCTTATTTTCATCTCCATGTTTCGAGGATCTCTTAGGCTTGTAAACTTATAATTGGGTGTTGGCTGTATAAAAATTATTTAAAAGTTTTATCTATTTTAAAAATGTATTTTAGAAAAATTAGGAGGTCGTTAAAACGACATTAACTATGTCATTAGAACGAGCCTAAACATCTCGTTGAAAGCTCAAATAAACTTCGAACGAAACTTCAAATGGCCTATTTTTAGCTTACATTAGTTTTTCATTGGAAAGGTCATTAGAAGCTGTTCAAACGAGATGTGTGGATTCATTCGAACGAGATTGACCTCATTCGAACTATCCAATGATTTTTTTAGTGTTTTGAGATTTTCTTCAAAGTTTTTCATCCTTATCTCGATTTAAAATTCTTATTTAAATAAGGCTGCAGAGAAGCCATTTTATTATAGACCTTTTCATAACCTTAGAGTCATAAAACTCTTCTAAGAAGATCTCTAAAAGTTTTGATCTTCCATGATCATGTTTTCCAACTAAAACCCTCATTTACACCCAACTGTTTAAAAATCCAAGTTGTGGCAACGCGCTTAAAATAATAACGGGTGGCCAGCCCTATACCAAAATAATCAGGAATCGCAAGTGGATCATTCTCAGCATCTAATGACGATCCTAACAAAAAACACGGCTAACTACCCATTACTACAAAAAGAGGGCGTCAAAAATTTAAAACATTTTAATTAAACCCAAACATGCAACTACTAACCAACAACATAACATCTAAATATGATAAGAGACACACACATGCTCGAAATTTTATTTAAAAGAATACAACACAATGTATGAAGTAAAATACCCGAATATGCTGTCGGGTCACAGAAAGTACAATAATCTGAGAAAGAAAATATAAAAGTGCTACTCTACACACTTGGGTATAAACCCGATATACAAACTGAATCCTAATCTAGATACATAAAAGATAGAAATCGACTATAGCAAAATGCCGCCACAGTCCGCTACTGCCACAGCTCCACGAGTACACTGGATGGATAACATCAAGGGCGTCCTTGTGGAGGAACACCTAAAATAATACAATATATACAGGCAAGAGAAAATATAAACGGCTCAGAGCCCAAGGTGTGAAAATATTTTATAGCAAGTGTATTAAAATGCATAATAATTATAATGCATTATGACATGATTAATTTGGATTCTCACTCTCCATAAAATCCAATTCACCTCTCAACTAAAGCGCGCACTAAACGTATGCACATGATCTCCAATTAAGTGCCCGAATCTATCTAGGCAAGGTAATCTAACTTAATCCCTATTGATACTCATCTAAAATCCATCTAAATCATATTCTTCAATTTATAATATTATTAATCCTAATTATTTGTTCACTTACTTAACATGCAAAGTTTACATAAACATTCTCTTACTAACATATACACTATACATAAACTTTCTCCTTTTCTAGAATTTCTCATATTCTAGTCATTAACATAATCATATATAATCATATGTGGGTTATTAGCATCTAAGTGCTAAGGACTAAACTTCTCCCAATTCTCAATACTGCACTGCGTTTCGTGCGTGGGACGTCTCCCAAGCGAAATCCAAACAAGGAACCCCCCGATACACTACTCCTGACAGTATTAATTATCAAGATTCATTATGCCCTCAATGCATGACGCGTATAACCCAAATTCTCTCATTATCCAATTAATTAATTTATTATTCCCAATTCTCAACAGTGCGCGGCGTTTCGTGCGTGGGATGTCTCGCAAGAGAAATCCAAACAAGGAACCCCCCGATACACTACTCCTTGGAACTGTCGATCGTCGAGATATACTAATATATACATATAAATATGAGCATTAAGGACTAACTTCTCCTCACTCCCAATATTGCACTCTGTTTCGTGCGTGGGATGTCTCGCAAGCGAAATCCAAATAAGGAACCCCCCGATACACTTCTCATTGGCAATGTTGGTCGTTGAGGTCCATTATGCCCTCGATACCCAAAGTACTAAGCAAAACAGTAATACCATAACCATCCCAACGATCTATAACTCGAGGACACAGATTCTCAATGCTATCATCTTCCAGGAATTTCTCATTTTATCCCAGGTTACCATATATCGGATTATTATCAGACCACCATTGTAAAACAACCAATCAAACGTACGGGAAGCGACCATAGTTCCTCCCCGACAATTAGATGAAACATACCCACCACGTCTCACCCCTAATAAAAGTCATACAATAATAAATGGACGCTATGGCTTGGGGAATATCCACACTCTGCTCATCGAGCCAGGGTTCTCACCCTCATCGCGCAAATTCCCAATGAATGCAAGAATGGGGTATGCTTAACTTATATATATATATCATTTACATAAGATATACATACATCATCACATCATATAAATATATACCATCACATAAGGTATATATATCACACTGTTTACATACTCTTATTATGCTCTTAGGCGTAAATGAAATAATATCATTATTTAGTATATTTTACTCTCAATATACTACTCGTTAATTCTCACATAACTTCCCCACTTAGCATACTCTATAATATTTCTCATTTGAAGTTCCCACGTCACTTTTATTTATATGAATTGTCTCTCAATTCTATTTAAGTTGAGGATATTCTCTATATCCTAACTATTTACGTTGAGGATATTCCCTATATCCTAATGCACCTCGATCAACATTTATCATTTATGTGAGACATCTCCTGAGTTAATTAACGTTAAGGATATTTTCTATATCCGTATGCACATCAGTCAACATTTATAATTTTCAAACCATAATATGGTTCAATTGATCATATTAACCTTTAAAGTTATCCCCTTTTTGGGATTTGATTCTAAAATCCAATATCACTAAGCGCATTCTCACTCTTTCATATAATTCCATAATTTTCTCTAAATAGAAAACTCAATGGTAGTGGGCTTCCCCACTTAGTATATACGATATTCTCTAATCGGTATTTCTCAAATTAAGTCCATATGACCCAAACAATATCTCATGAGGGAAACTCCCTAAAAGTCTCCAAAACACACTTCTCATAACTCCTATATAGGTTCCCAATCAATAACCTCAAACGAAATGGAATGAAATTCTCCCTAGAAAAACATCCCCGAAGTTGCCCTATTTTCGAATCGATTCGGGCCAAATCCGAATCGATTCGGCCCTGTGAATCAATTCGGCCTCCAAGGCGAATCGATTCGGGTCATAAGACCTAGGCTTCTGTCTCAGTCCGAATCGATTCGGTTTAGGGCCGAATCGATTTGGTCACTCAGACCTGTCAAGCTGGAACATTCCGAATCGATTCGGGTTGGGGCCGAATCGATTCGGCCAGTTCAAGGGATACGAAAATGACTATTTTCATCAAAGCCAAAAATCCCCAAAAATCATTTTTATCATCTTCTCTTCATTTCTCTTCAACCCAATCACATATATAACACTAAAATTCGTCCAAGCACCCATCTCAACTAATTTCTAACCTCAAATCCATTATCTACACAACAAATCTAAGATTTATCCAAAAATCTAGGTTTTAACAATTTATCCCAAAACTAAGAAATTATTTCCACAAATCATGAAATAAATGGTACACAACAATTATTTAGCAAGTTTAATCACTTGCCTCAAGTTCGTAGGGTCTTAATCCTCCTCGAGATTGCGTAATGGC